>OW028610.1:16270000-18670000 GCA_932294325.1 Allophyes oxyacanthae | reverse complement strand
AAAAATATATCCACTCCCTATTTGAAAACTATTACATTAATCTATCAAGCATAGGTAGAAATAATAAGTAGGGCTCCCCAGAGCAAGATAAAATTACTCTGTGGTAACTATCTCAGGTGGCTCGCTGTTTTGGCAGAGTGCACAGTCCTGTTACTTAGTTAATAAGTCTATGCTATCAAGCTGTTTTATCTTTAGGTTGGTACCTACTATTGTTTATTCTGTGCTTCAGGCGTATTCCCCTCTTGGTTGTCGAGTCAACTACAATAGAATTATACACAAACAAATAGCACAAATATCGCTCGAAGCTGTATTTACAAGTTTCGTATGTAAAAGATCAACATTGTTTGTTGGGAGATTAGTAGGCAGTTCCAAATTGTTAATTTCACGCCCTAGATCACTTTCGTCTGTAGACATAAGAACTTAGTACACGGGATTGTATACACAATTACACACTTAAGTACTTTAACGTTTTCTTTGAATTTGGATATTTTAGAATGATAGCTGTCAGTAATACAGAATCTACCTATAAAATAACGGTAGGTACCATTTGATATATACGACTATGGTCGCCTGATGGTAAGTGGTTACCGTAACCTATGGACGCTTGCAACACCACGCTTCACTCGCGCGTTGCCGACCCTACTACTAGCGTCGTGTTGTCAACGGTTCCGCAAAGAGCACTGGCGACCCAGTCGAGTAGCAGCAATTTTGAGCGGTTTCGTTTTAAATCTTACAAGTATTTTCATTAAATAAATTATTTTATATTTTTCTTAGCCCGTTTTAAAAACGTGATTTACAATGTTCTACCTTTCTAGTCCCGAACAACTTTTACTTTAGGAAAAAACCTGAAATTTAGAAATTTATGCTGCTGCACACATTAGTCGAGTAAGTAAGTAATATTGAATATACACGGTGAATTTTAATTTATTTCGGATACGTTATGGAAGGATTGTACTAATGTTAATGAAAATCTTAGCAAAAAACTAATTTTTTCATCGGCTATAAAAAAATTCGATTTCACATACAAACTGAACCAGCTGATCGTATAGTACGCGCAAATCTTTATAAGCCCTGAACTGAGCTCTCTCTCCCTCTAGCACCTAAAAGCGTACTGCGCAGCCACTCGCGTTCAACTTCCGAGAGCTCATAAAGTTTTGCGACAACTATACCCATTATGTATGGGAAGCCGAGAAAAGGCTTTACAATTTTCAGATATTAATCACACACTCAGACTTCCACTTGTAGTCGCAAGCAAAAGCTCTATATTTAGAAGTATTATATTATCTGTGATTTGGATTAACATCACAGTCAGAAAACTAATAATCCAAGTAAAGCCATACGAACGAAACCACATGCTAAAGTTAGTTTAAAACGATTTCAATTTGTGATCGTGAATATGAACGAAGCATGTAAGCGTTGTCTGTAAAATCTTCAAATCGGAATAAGTTTGTGGTAAGTTGTATATTTATTATTATTTATTTATTGATTATGTATTTTATTGTACACTTGAATGTATTTTGTAAGTACCTATAGAAAATTATAAATATAGTAACTTAAACTGTTATATATATTATATATATAAAATGCTGGCTACCTAATCTTTCTAATACGTAAAGAAGATTCAGATAAAACCTCACATAATAATAATACCATTGACTAGTGCATCTACCATGTTAAATTGTCTCTGCATCACCATAAGGTTGTCTGGCAGAGAATGCCGCCTTTGTACATATTTGTATGAAAAGCATTAAATAAATAAATAAAAAATTCCCCTAGTAGGTACAACATTTTCTCTTCAAGAATAGAACTCTGCAATTCACTTAGGTAAATATCAGAATTCAGGCAATCTATACAATACAAATTAATAAAATTCTGTCTGTTTGTATGTAAAAATAACAGTTTTTTAACCGACTTAAAAAAAAAGGAGGAGGTTCTCAATTCGCTGCATAGGAATGTTTTTTTTTTTTTTTCTTAATTTTTACCTCATAACTCTCGACTGCGTGAACCGATTTTGATAATTCTTTTTTTATTTGAAAGCAGGTGCTTCCCGAGTGGTCCCATTTTATTACTGAATGCATATGAAAGTATAATTGTACGGTAAATATAGCAAAATACTATTTTGAAATTTTTTGTCTGACTGTGTATTTTGTTCCGGCTAATCTCCGAAACGGCTGGACTGATTTTGACGGGATTTTCACTGGCAGATGGCTGATGATAAACTGGCTACTTTTTATTTTATAAAAAAAAGAATTAAGCATAAAAGTAAAAAAAAATCGTTAAATTCCACGCGGACGAAGTCGCGGGCACAGCTAGGCTTGAATATAACAATATCTGTGTGTATTAGACCCATTAGACCGAAACTATGAGCCTTTCTTCAAAACATGGACATTGGTCTGACTCTTAGCATGATTAACAGACAAACATCGGGATTTCTGAGTTATCATGAGTATAGTTGGACAGATACTAGACTTATTACCGAGATTGCTTACATAGGTATTATTAGGTATATTCCTTAGAAAGCTTTGCAACATTACGACTTATTATACATACATAGAAGTATGTAAGTAAGTAAGTTATATATTTATTTGTCAGAATATTGTTACAAAATTCTTAAAATAATAAAATGTCCATAATATTCTGCCGTTTCCAGCGTACAAACATCAAATAAAATTAACCTATTGGATAAATTAGGAAACATGTCAATGATTAAATACAGTAATTATTGAATACATTACGAAGATAAAATATAATAAGCCAAACATGCAATGTCAAAAAATAAATAAAAAAATGTGTCGAATTTTTCATTAAGGTAATCGTTAATAAAATAATAGCATTTATGTAATAGAAAATTAAATAATTTGTTTTTGAATGTCATGTAATTAAGCGTTTACTTGTTAGAGTTGCCAACAGTACTCTAAAATGCTCTATTTTATGAAGATGTAGGTACTTTATAATCTATAACACTAATAAAGTACGTTAAAATACTCTATCTACCTATATCAGTATTTTTTAGAACTGATAAAAGAAATGTTTTTTTAAAATCTTAAGGTACTCTTTATAAATTTAACCTCTCTGAAATACTTTATTACAAAACAGTATACATCAGTGGCGAAGGGTGACAATTTTAAAAGGGGAAGCCGTCCCAAATATACCCTCTAAAAAATTCTCCAATAAATGCTGCAAGACAAAAATCCAGACCGTCTCTTGTAATCTATAATTATAGTCATGTCTGGAAGAGCTCGACCTAACTGAATAACAAGCCTTTTTTTGTCAGTTGGATGAGTAAATAATATAATATTACGTTGTTCTATGCACTAACCAATTCCTAAAGGGAAGCCGATGGGAATCGGGTTGTATGGACTCTTCGCCACTGGTATACATATAATATAATACAGTAAACTTTATTGTACAACAGAAATACAATAGATACATTAATTATAATAATGTCCATTATTGTACAATGGGCGGTCCAATTGCTAAAAGTGATGTTTACTTTTTTTTAAAGTTGGCAACCCTAGGTGAAGCGCTATAACGAAACCTGTTTTTAATTCCTATCTATCCTATGTTGGGTGGAGTACCAGCAGCTGACATTAATTATTATTAGCAGTTCCGTACACAACGTTAGCTGTGTTGGGTAAGAAGTAAAACTGGGGTTTATGTGCAAGCGGGCCGCGTAATTATTGGACAAACTATCTTTATTAATAAGTTAGTGGAGTAAGGATTGCCAGGGGCTAATTCACGTAATTTGATGACGCGCCGATCATATTGCAGTGACGCTCGAACTTGACGCAAGCGTATCTAACAGCTATCGCTGGTAAGAGAATACCAAATGTGTTGTTTCGATCACAATTTTACTGCGCGCAACTGCACGTCTTTAGTTACGTGAATTAGCCTACAGAACCCATCAGTCTTTTACTTCAACTGTGCCTTTGCGGGCACTTTTATAACGTTGAGATTCTTGGTGCACGGTTCCCGAAGTAGGATGGTCCTGTGGAGAAGTGACTGGCAATATCCATGGCCAGTGTTACCAACTCTCAAAAATATTTATCCCCAAAACGAAAGTTAAAACCCCTAAAATCCCCCAAATAAAAAAAAACTCTGTAGAATTAATAAATAAATTGTAATAATATAAAATAATTGAAACATTTTCAAAACGTTTACAGCCAGCTGCGTCACAATCATTATAAATTTCACAGTAAAAGTCAAGAGTAAAAAAAACCTTAAAAATACCCCTAAACAAATCAAACCCCTAAAAAAATCCCATCACACTTATTTACCCCCTAAATTTGGGGGAAAAATCCCTAAGTTGGGAACCCTGTCCATGGCTAGTATTAGGTACTTGTAAAAGTTTACAACATATTTGCACAATCACTGCCTGCCTCGCTATTGGCATTAGACTTGCTATAAAAGAAAAAACTCATCCTTTAACTTAGAATAGAATAGAAAATATACTCTTTGGTGTAGGTACATCAATCTTGTAGGAGTCATAAACATAGGTACGTAGGTATGCGTATTTTTTTTCTACATACACGATAATTCTTATGTAGTGCGCATAATTTGTAGAGTGATTCAGTCTCTGTTCCTAAATGGAAACGCAGCGTAAATTCGACTTAGTATGGGGGACACGCATAATTTACTAGCGCATACAAAATCAAATTTTTATTTTGCTCTGGAGTGAATTTTAGTACTGCGGTTGCATTTAGGAACGGACACTGAACGAATGTGCAAATGCGCACGACATAAAAAATTATCCTGTAAAGTCTTGAGTTTGTAGACTCTATAAGATCTCCTTATTAAATGTTAAAAAAAGACTTCTATTCAATATTATTTCTTAGTAGGTTCGCAAGAAGATGCTCTGGCTGTTACTAAATTGTAATATTTAATTTATAGAAACATTATGTAAACTGAGAAACTACAGGCCTCATAAATCATTCCTCCCCGCTATCAATCACACCACAGCCTCCTCCAGCGTACCTAATTACTATTCATAAGGCACAACGACCTGGGATTAAATTAATTATAAGATTACTGTCACTGCTCAGACGTCTGATAACAAAATGCTCCGTGATAATACTCAGCTCAGGTAATTTTACACCGTGTAAAAATGTATACCTTGTGAGACTTTGGCTCGGGAACTGCGAGCACGAACTTGATGAAATATGAAGGAGGAATAAAGGGGGGGGGGGGTATTAGTTGTGCATGTTTGCAAAAAATGCAGAAAAGTACTTACAGTAATAGATACCTGCTTATCTGCATATTTTTAAATAAGTACTTAAATTTAAAGACACAGGCACATCACTTTTTTTTGTTTTTTTTTTTAGCGTGGTAAAATCATCAAATGAGTCCTCCCACCCCGGGCAGGGCGAGAGGGACTGTCAGACTTGTACTGACTAAAATCCACGGTGTTCCTTCAATAGCCCTTTACGTTCCGGGGTCACGGTAATGAGATAAGTCCCGCGACCATAGGAACATCACTTAGAAAAAAAATAATAATCGAATGATACAACTCAAAACAACAAAATTTAAATTAAATAAAAACAAACATTTAGAAAACAAACAGAACAATAAAATAAAAAAACGGTTGCTTGCTTCGCATCTGCGCATAGCCAAATCAAGCCAAATCGGTATTCTGCTAAGATTCGGAACCGACACACATAATAAAATTGGTATTCTTGTCCATAAATAAATGTTCAACGATAGCATAAAATACCGATTTTTTTAACAGGCTTTTTTTTTCTTTTTTTTTTCGCGTTTTTTTTTTGTAACTAACTATGTAAGAAAATCTTGGAAGTTAAATTTGACCCACTTCCCGGTTTCTGATTGAGCTGAAATTTTGCATACCTACACGTTCAGTTTGGATGACTAAAGCGTGTCCTATAGTTTTTTTTAAACTATAGAACACTAATATTTTAATAATAAGAAAGTAATTCATGGGATGACATTATCTAGTCCCTGATATTAACACACAATACTTATTCGTCTTTTTGAACCAAGTATTTATAAAAACCATGTACTAATGTGTACATTTTATATCTTTTTCTACAGTATTTATTTCAATTAATATCTAATATTATCTCATTATAGTGTAAATTAATTACGAGAATTGAGCTTCTGGTTCCTAATTCTTTATATAAAAAATCCCTAATGAATGGCCTCGATTATAAAGGAAGCAGAAAAATAAAGATAACAAACTCTTATTTATTTTATTCTTGACACGTCTTCTTACGTAACCTTCTGGTTCCGGAACGCCAACAAAACCGTTTTCTCGAAGTAACTAATTCAATTATGAAAACTCCCAGCGGTTTCGAATTACACAGAATAATTCAGTTGACACGACGTTTTAATTATCAAATTGCAATTAAAATGCCTAAATGAACATCCCGTAAGGACAAAACTTTGTTCAAAATTATAATTGTAATATTACGGAACTGCGCCATACTGAGGAAGGCATACTTTTGAATAATTATTTATTTACATCGCCATCTAGTGGTGACCGTGAGTTGTGTAATGAAGGTTTAGTTTGTATGAAAAGATAAGAGGTGGCGATGGATCAGGAAATTATTTTTCGTGACATGAATGCAGATCTCAGAAAGTTATACTAAGTCTACACTGGGCCGGGCATGCGGACAGCGAGTAAAGGGCAACTCGCTGTCCGACCATGGACCATGCCCGGGTCGACGGGGCGACGGCGTGCCAAAAAAAAAAAAAAAAGCTTTTGATCGCTTACTACCGTTACAATCTATTGTTTTGTTAGGCTGTAGGTAAATGTTATTGCGTTTTCAGAGCTATTTAGATATATAATATTTATGGTAACACTTACATCTTCATAGTACGATCCCACTACGCTACGTCTAATATCTTGCGGCAGATCGCAGTGGTGTGACTCGGCAGTGGATGGCCACTCTAAAATTTAATTAAACTATTTAAGGGCACCTTCTCTCACCGCAGTAGGCATTTAACGCTACCTCAGGCCCCGCGCGCCGGGTCGCGCGTAAGCGCAATTCAGATGAACTCGCTGACCCCGCTGTGCAAAAACTTTGCGTCACAGTATAGATCGTAACAGTAGTTTCAGTATTGTTTGTTGTACGAAATTCATGTTAATATTTTGGGGTATACTTTTAAGGTAAATTCATGCACCTAAAACTTTAAATTAACCCAATTCATTGTATTATTTTTCTTTTCTTGTTTTTTTTTACTTACGTTCGTTAAAATTAGTTGAAAATAGAAACAATTGTATTGTGTTTCTGTTTTCAATTTTCAACGAATCTCCCTTCTTTCATGACTGTTACAGGGGTAAGTAATATTATTAGGGGTAATAATAGTAGTATAGTAATATTATAGTGGTACCTAAGTAGGTAATGATATTATGATTACATTACCAAATCTCTAATATTTACAGATATAACAACAGATGAACAGAATCAATTATTTTATTTGATATACTATGAGTATATTTATAATAAAGTATATTTTATTTAAAGTATATATTTGACGACACGGTTGGCGCAGTGGCTAAGCGATTAGCTTTCTGCGCTACGTACCGCGGGTTCGATCCCCGCATGGATCAAATATTTATGTGATCTGCAGATAGTTGTTTCGGGTGTGGTTGTGTGTGCATGTGACATGTATGTTTGTGAACTCTGCACCCTCGATGCAGGAGAAATAATAAAGAGGAGCAACGTTTTAAAAAAAAAAGAATTTAAAATAACTTATTTTTATAAGCTTGACATGGTTTGATTTAATTTAAAGTTATTTTTTTTCTTTTTAGACCATTTTAATAAAAACCTAAACTAAAAATAATAGTTAAAAACGTTTATATCTATTAATTTATTTTTTAGTTGTCACTGTCTCTTCAAATGAGGAACGCAGACCCTATAATTTTATACCCTTATTAGGAGTGCGTAGAAACTAGTCCACCATTTTGGGCGGTCCGCCATATTGGATTTAGAGTGAAGTCATTTTATTTTTCGTATTCGACTTTAACTTTGACTTTGACTTCGACATAGTTAGACTTTTGGACTTTAACTTTGACTTTGACCACGAATTCGACTTTAACTTTGACTTGGACTTTAACTTTGACTTTGTCTTCGAATTTAACTTTGACTTTGACTACGACTTCAACTTTAAGTTTGGTTTTGACTTTGACATGTGCTTTAACTTTGACTTTGCCTTCGACTTGGACATTAACTATGACTATAAGTTTAATTTTGGTTTTGACTTTTACTTTGACATTGACTTAAACTTGGACTTTAAGTTTGACTTTGTCTACGACTTCGACTCTAACTTTGACTTGGACTTGGTTTTTAACTTTGACTTCGACTTGGACTTGAACTTGGACTTTGACTTTAGCTTTGACTACAACTTTGACTTTAACTTTAACTTTGGTTTTGACTTTGACATGTACTTTGACTTGAATTTGGACATTAACTTTGACTTTGACCTTGACATTAATTTTGACTTTGACTTGTACTTCCACTTCGACTTTGACTTTGAGTTCGACTTGGTCTTGGACTTGGAAATTAACTTTGACTTTTCGACTTTTACTTCGACTTGGACCTTGACTATGACATTGTCTTCGAATTTACCTTTGACTTTGACTTCGACATCGACTTTAAGTTTGACTTTGACTTCGACTTGGACTTTAACTTTGACTTTGACTTTAACTTTGGTTTTGACTTAGACATGTACTTTAACTTTAACTTTGACTTCGACTTGGACTTTATCTTTGACTTTGACTTAGACTTGGACGTCGACTCTGACTTTAACTTTGACTATGACTTACTTCAAGTTTAACATTAACTTTGGTTTTGACTTTGACTTTGACTTTGACTTCGACTTTGTCTTCGAATTTACCTTTGACTTTAACATCAACTTTGACTTTGACTTCGACTTGGACTTGAACTTAAACATTAACTTTGACTTTGACTTCGACTTCGACTTGTACTTCCACTTCGACTTTGACTTTGACTTCGACTTGGACTTGAACTTGGACATTAACTTTGTCTTTGACTTTGACTTCGACTTGTACTTCCACTTCGACTTTGACTTTGACTTTGACTTTGACTTCGACTTTAACTTTGACTTTGACTTCAACTTTGACAATTTAACAAACCCTATTTACAGTTTATTCAATCGATTAAGACTTCTATTCCCTAGGGATAGGGAAGGTATTGAAAGTAAAAACGTATAAATTACAATACCAACTGTTTACTGCAGACGACATTCGGCTCGTCAGCAATGCAATAGAAGTCAAAATCGGTTGAACGGACTGTAATAAGGGTCTGTTCAAATATCTAATGTTATAGTAAGTTTATAGTTTACTTTGATCTTACTACAATCGTAAATTTATGATACCTGAGGATACCTGCTTGAAATCTGGATGAAAGCAAGTAGGTACTTATACGAGGTGTTAAAAAATGTACTCTTAGAATTTGGTGAAGTTATTGATTGTATTCATCAATAAGAACAAATTTTACTATAGGACGAAACCGGAAATTGAGAAAAAAAAATCAGCTGTTCAATACCATCCTGCTGAGTCCATCGATCAATGGATTGAAAAAACTGTTAAATGTCTGTGAATCCTATGCTGCAGCTCATGGACTTAGGTACAATACCAAAAAGAGTGTTGTCATGCTTTTTAAGGCTGGTAACAAAAGCTACTCTGTGCCGCCAATTACACTTTACGGATCCACTCTTTCCTGGGTCAAAAATTTTAAGTACCTGGGTCACTGGGTTGTAGATAACCTCTCGGATGATATGGATGTCGAAAGGGAACGTAGGGCGCTGTCAGTTAGATGCAATATGCTGGCTCGCAGGTTTGCGCGTTGTTCACGTCCAGTTAAAGTTACCTTATTTCGAGCGTACTGTCAATCTTTCTACACGTGCAGCCTGTGGGTCAGGTATACGCGGAAAGCTTTTAGTGCCCTACGAATCCAGTACAATAACGGGTGCAGGGGACTGTTGAGACTGCCTCGCTTCTGTAGTGCGTCAGGGATGTTTGCTGAGGCTCGCATCGATGACTTTTATGCAGTCGTGCGTAAAAGGATTGCATCCCTGATGCATCGGGTGCGGGGTAGTTCCAACAGTCTTCTGGCTATTGTGGCCCAGGATTTCGAGAGTGTTATCATGAGACACTGGCTGACTATGCAAAAGCCAGCAGCCATGCTCGTCTCAATTAAATAACTTTTATTTTCTTAATGTGTGTAAAATGTAATTCTATGGACTGATGTTTGTTCGAAATAAATGATTTATTATTATTATTAATACAAATTATTCAATATTACTCGACTAAATGTATGGAACAACATTTTTTCGCGATTACACGGTTCGTCTCATAGTAAAAGTTGTTCATAATGATGAGTACAACAACTTTACGAAATTCTTAGAGTTAACTTTTTAACAACTTACATAACTACAATTATTATTTCTCTATTATGTCGATTTTTATGGGTAAGTACCTACCTAGTTAGTTATAAATAGATAAAAATAATAATCAAACTTATCTTATATTTTTTCTAAACTTCCGGAATTCAACTCTGGATATTATTTTCTTCCATCTATTTTTATTTCCCATATTTTAAAAATAATATAATTGAACTACTGATACTAAAACTCTTATACAACAAATATTTACAGTTTATTTATTAATAAGTACAACATTATTTAGTTTATTTAATAATAAGTGAAACAGTATTTACAGTCTGAACTATAATATAGGTACACACGAACACAAAATAACAATTTTGAATTCGATTAGAGGGGAACGCAGCGAGCCGTAAAAAGCGACACAGGTCCTACCTCGGAGACGCCCGGCGGGCTACTGAAGCTAGGGATGTGAAAAAATAATCGATTATAAAAATAATCGATTAAAAATCGATTTTTTAAAAGTAAAAATCGATTTTAATACTTGATTTTATTTTTATGAATAATCGATTAATAATCGATTTTTTTAAATCAATCATTCAATCAATTATTACCGATTTTTCATCTGCAACCTGGGATCTGGGGGGGCTCCCCCCCTCTGTGCATCTATGATGGCATTCCTTCTGTGTTTTTGAAACAGTTTAGTAGATTTATTTAATCAATCATTCACTAGATGGAGTCAACGAACTGTACTATTTTACCGACATTTGGTTGATATGTCATTCATTAATATTCGTTGGTGAAACTTCATTTTTAAACGACAATTTTGATTGTTTTTCGTGTTTGGTGTTATTAAGTCTCGTTTTTAACAATGTCTACGACTAAAAGGACGACAAGTAGTTGAGAGTCAATATTATGGCGTTTATTTTGATCTTAATTGACAAATTGGAAAAAAATCGATTAATATAACAAAATCGATTATTATCTTAAGGAAAATCGATTATTTATTAATCGATTTTTCATGCTACAAAAATAAATCGATTAATGAAAAATCGATTTTTTAGGTACAATGTCACATCCCTAACTGAAGCGAGGCGCGCGTGCCGCAATCTTATATAATATTGTGTTAAAAATAATTAGAACTGTTTTGTGAAAAAGTAACCATAGGATATTATTTTAAACGTCATTACCTATTTTTGATGTGTTTCTTGTAAAGTAAAAATTTGATAAACCTAAGAAAAACTTGAAAAACAATCAAAAAATTCACTGTTTTCGTGATTTATTATGATCGAGCGAAGTTGTACATATCGTGTTTCGAACCATAGGTTATTCAAGAGTGTTTAGTAAACTACAACATATATTTTTATCCGATCAAAAAAATGAATATTTGATTGTTTACCACTGAACCAAAAATAGGTCGATTTGGAAGATACGGCCCTCTTTTTATTTTAACTGGCAGTTTACAGTTAAATGATTCGAAACAAAAACATATTTTCATGCGGTTTTGTGATGTTTCAATTAAAAAGTGGAGAACTGCAGGATTAAAATTAAAATTTAATTTAATTTTTTAAATTTGAATGCGGATATGAAGTCTATTCAGTGCGTTTAATGAAGTCTGGTTGGTGCTTCATGCCGATTTGATTGTGGCTTTATGTGGTTTGGTCGTGGCTTCATCTATAATAATTATTGTGGTTGTAACTTGTCGGCTTCACGGCGTGTGGTTTGTGGCTTGGAACACATCAAGCAAATTTTTCTAAATTTCCACTAAAAGAGAACATCCTTTTTAACCTCCGACAAAAAAGGGGTGTTATAAGTTTGTAGTAGTGTGTAACTGAGTATTTGTGGATCTATGTATCTGTTCGTGGCATCGTAGCTCCAAAACGGATGCACCGAATTCAATGCAGTTTTTTTTATTTTAAAGTTAGTTTAATCGGGTATCATCTTAGATATTATGTTTCATGAAAATCTATTCAGTCGTTCAAAAGTTACAGCTCTTTTTCTAGTTGGAGTCGGGGGTTTTTGACGGCTAGGTTATGATTGTGGCTTTATGTGGTTTGGTCGTGGCTTCATCTATAATAATTATTGTGGTTGTCACTTGTCGACTTTACGGCGTGCAGTGGTTTGTGGCTTAGAACACATCAAGCAAATTTTTCTAAGTTTCGGCTAAACACATGAAGATGAGGACTGTATCCTTTTCTTTGTCAACATTATTATTATATATTAGGTCATTTTTGCAGTCTTCAATACGAAGTACGACGACAATAAGGATTAATTTCCTATGATCTCTTTATTCATTCAAGAGTTCCACATTTACCTCTCGAGTTGGACCCACGGGAATAGAGCAAAAGGTCTTTAGTCTATTTCGAGACGGGTACTAAATGGAACGGATGCTTAAATTATTTAAGTAGTGTACGTCCGAGCAAATGTTTATTTTTCGTTTTCAGAACGAAGGCTTCTTTATAATCTGTGGCCTTTAAATAGATTTGCCGACATAGACAAATAAGTACAGTGCCACGTAGACTAAATAGTGCCACCAACTTATCCGAACCGGTGACCAAAATTGGAACTAACGTCGCTGCAGAACAAAAATTACTTTAAAACGTAAACGGAGCTTCAAAATGTCATTTTTGTAGATTCTATGACATTGGTAAAAGCGACGGCAGCGACGCCATGACCGGGTCAGTTAAGTTTGTGGCACTATACCTTAGTTGAGCGTAAGCGCGTTCTTCATCTGAGACCTTATTATATTATGTCTATGTTTGCCGAAGATCGCTATAAAAACTTTTTGAGTAATAAACTAGGTGGGTTGGTGTATTCTTCATAAATTGATTTTATGGCGAAGCTACCACTTTTACGAGCTTTTTACCAAATTATTAGACGGTATACATAGAAATACAACATTTTTATGTTTATTACTTATTTTTTGCACGCGGTTTCGTGTCATGTACTTAGTGAAAGAAGGTTTTAAAAAGTAAAAAAAACTTTTAGAAGCTTCTGCTGGATGCGAGTGTGGAGCTCCACGGGATGACTTGTTAGAAGACTAAGCAGAAAGCAGTTGATGTGACTGCTGTTTAGCCAGATAAAATAGGTAAGTCAGGGTGTAACAAAAATCGTGTAAATACCTGATACCACCCGCTCTGCTGCTAATACTTTATAGTCTACAGTGGAAACCAAACCAAAATCGCGAAAAAAAGAAAGCTTTTCCATACTAACAAATAATTTTTTTTTTTGTTCTCTATTAATTTTATGGATCATCAGATTATTTATTCGCGATTTCAGGGTTTCTCCAATGGTAAAAGTTGTTCATAATGATGAGTACCTTGAAGGGATCGGGACTAGAAAGGAAGCCATTGTACAGACATAATCATGGGCGTAGGATTTTTTGGATCCAGTATAAAAATAATTCCAAAACAAACCATCTGTTGCCGTCGCTTGACCTTTAACGGCATTCTAGCGCTCCGCGCGTGTCATCGAACTTATGAAGACGCTCCGGTGACGAGTGGTAAAGCGAGCGACAAGTTCGATGAGCTACGCGGAGCGCTAGAATGCCATTAAAGGTCAACCAATGGTAAAAAATATGTCGTTTTTGAATATATTTTTTTTTACTTTATCCATACTACCTTCAACTGGGATGGGTCTAAATATGAGTAGTACAGCGTGTAGTTTAACGGATTTACACGATTTCTGTTACACCCCGTATAGTTCATGTCGACCCATAAGAAGAAACAACGTGGGTCTCCCCAAATTGTTACAATCAAGACTTTGTTCTAGTTGTGAAATCAGTAAACAAATCATTGATGAGGAATGAAGACTTTCAATATAAAATGCGATTTTATGCGACGTAAAAGTTACCTCGTCACAACCACAGAATAATATAATAGTTTCACCACTAAAGTGGTCAAACTAACGTGGTTTTGGATTAATCACGCAAAGCTTTCATAACTCAAATACCTATGCGACAGCTGACCACTATTTGTATGATTGTTAATTCATAGCTACATATGCGTCGAGTTTGTAATTCCTGAAGCTTGGTCTATAACCACAGAATTTGCGATTGATTACATTTAGTCGAGTAATATTGAATTATATTTTGTACTAGCGACCCGTCCCCGGCTTCGCACGGATGCAATTTCTCTAATATCCTTACATTCAACATGAAAGTATTATACATATAAACCTTCCTCTAGAATCACTCTATCTATTAAAAAACCGCATCAAAATCCGTTGCGTAGTTTTAAACATCAAAGCATACATAGGGATAGGGACAGACAGCGGGAAGCGACTTTGTTTTATACTAAGTATAAAGTGACCATTTATTTTTTGGTTCAAATCGGGACATCGGCCTTGTTCCAGCAATATGTAATTCATACCTTGGGATAATTTTAAGTGTGAACAAAAAAAAATCTTGGTACCTACTTACGTTTTTTGTATATTCACCTCGATTATCAATGTTGCCATCAGAACTGACACCTGTAACTAAGTTATTTCACTTGTCCAAAATGCATCAAAGAAAAAAGCCCATTCTACTAGTGCATTTGTGCCAGGCAGATATAAATAATTTATTCAATTAAATTACTATAGTAACGAATTTTATATTTCGCGCAGTTTTGTGTCGCGATAAATTAAAAACGACGACGCTGGCTGGAAGACGGGACAAATTTGCGTCCCGAAGCTTTCTTAGGGGACACCGGGACGGAGTATCGGAAAAAGGGACGGTTCCGTTCAAAACGGGACGGATGGTCACTTTAACTATGTAGTGATAGTAATGAAACAGCTGTTTCTTTTTTTTGCGATTTCAGGATTGGTCCCATAGTAAAAGATGGTAATAATGATCAGTAAAATAACCCCTTTTTGGCTTGATATACCGTCTGGTTAACCTTGTTAACTCCCGACAAAAATGTTTTAAGTTTGTAGTGTGTATTTGTGTATCTGTCTGAGGCATCGTAGCTCCAAAACGGACGGACCGATTTCAATGCAGTTTAATCGGGAATCATTTTAGCTATGTTTCATGTCAGTCTGTTCAGCTGTTCAAAAATTACAGCTCTTTTTCTAGTTGGAGTCGGGGGATTTTGACGATTAGGTTATAATGTACCAAGTTATCAGTCACCGCCGTGGTTTTTAGATTGTAAGTTCGA
The DNA here is from genome assembly GCA_932294325.1 of Allophyes oxyacanthae. Classification (NCBI taxonomy): domain Eukaryota; kingdom Metazoa; phylum Arthropoda; class Insecta; order Lepidoptera; family Noctuidae; genus Allophyes; species Allophyes oxyacanthae. Next base: position 18,654,503 of record OW028610.1, on the reverse strand, counting down.
TGTATATTTCGAAAGAAAGTTGTTATAATAAATTAAAATCCAAAAAAAAAAAATGGACTTCATTTACGAAATAAACGATAGATGTGCAATACTGATCCCGACTTCATGCTTGTTCGACACGCACTTGGCAGCTTTTGTTATGACAAGATTTGGTTAGCAAAAATCAAGAAGAAGCCCACACCACGTTACATCTTCTCGAAATATTACTACTTATTAATATTCTACTAACGTTTATATCAGACGGGATAGACGATACCAAAAGTGTAACATTAAGTTAATAAATAAAATCTGTCAAGAAGAATAGAATAGAAATACTCTTTATTATTCCCCGACAAAAAAGAGGGGGTATTATAAGTTTGTAGTGTGTATCTGCGTATCTGTGTATCTGTCTGTGGCATCATAGCTCCAAAAACAAATGAACTGATTTCAATGCAGTTTTTTTAATCGAAAGCTAGTATCGGGTATCATCTTAGCTATGTTTCATTAAAATCTGTTCTGCCGTTTAAAAGTTACAGCTATTTTTCTCGTTGGAGTCGGGGCTCTTTTACGGTTAGGTTATTCCTAACACCATCGTAAAAGGTCGACAACGCATCGGTGACTCCTCTGGTATGCGGATGTTTATGGGCGGCGGTGATCACTTACCATCACGGTTAGGTTATTGTACACCAGTTTTACAGGAGTAATAAACATAACAGCGTAGCGTAGCATAGTTTAGAGTGACTCATGTCGAATTGATAGACAAAATCTTTCAGAGTTTTAGCTTTTCTCCTCGATTGTACTTAGTAACAAAACCGGCTAGCTTAGCATTCCAGTCATATTTATGTGGGGTTACGAAATTAGCCCCCGTCGTATATAACATTACGTTTTTATGTAGTGAAACAACTGTATGCTTTTATTTGAAGGAAATTAAACTACTTCTGGACAATTAAAGTTAATGGTACTTAGAATAGAATGATGGGGCTCAATGGTAAAATATTTTATCTAGACTTTTTTTAAGTTAAAGAGTTAAGGAACATTTCTTGTCAGCATGATTTTCCTTTTGTTATTTGCTGGTATGTATTTAGATATTTATATATTATGGTATGTGTTTAGATATATAGTTTATGTTATATAAGTAGTTATATAATTATTTTTGTTACTTAAGTTGTAATGTAATTGTATTGTACGCTTGACTTTCTCACTCTATAATATGTTCATTTCTCTTTCACCCAAAGGTTTGCTGGAAGAAAACTCATTCTGAGTTAAGCTCGCCTTTGTGCATATTTTTTTTTTAATTGTTTATTTTTTGTATATTCAATATTTTGTGTACAATAAAGAATAAGAAAGAATAAGAAAGTTATGATGAGGTTGACTCACTAAGTTACCAGAGTTAGCAGTTGAATATACATTAAAGAGGTATCGTTTTCCATTTTAATAAAGAAGGTTTTAATGTATGTTATTTATCACTAGATATCTCACAGTATAAATATACTGCGTATATCTGTACACACCCGCCGCCCCGCGTCCCGCAAAACTTCGGGAGGGCCGCGTTTACAGCGATCGGCCTATAGTATAATTATTTTCTTGTGATTCATCTAAGTTAGTTACATCTATCGCTGAAAAGATATGAATCCTGTAGTGTACACCAAATTACTGCAATTTTTTTTTTTTTTTTGAAAACGTTGCCCCTCACTAGGATTTCTCCTGTATCGAGGGTACAGTTTACAAACATACATGTCACATGCACACACCACCCAGACCCGAAACAACTATCTGTAGATCATACAAATACTTGTTCCGTGCGGGGATCGAACCCGCGGCACTAAGGCTTTGTCATAATTACATACTTACAATGTATAAGTTCTTACTTTCTTTGTGGAGGTCGTTTTAAGTTGTCATAGTACTCATCATTATGAACAAGTTTTACTATGGGACGAACAATGAAATTGCGAAAAACAAAATCAGCTGTTCCATACAAATAATTTAATATTACTCAACCAAATGTATGGAACTGCAGATTTCTTTTTTCGTGATTTTAATGTTTGTTTCATACTTAATATCTTTTTATAATAATGGTACTTATAACACCTTAAAAGGACCACCGTTCATAAAATAGGACGTTATTTTTAATCCCGCTGCCCATCCTCCTGATTTAACTCCGTAAAAGTCGCATTTTGATCATGCTCCAAAATAAATATTAAGGTACAATTCTACAAAACCCTTCATATTGAAACATCTAAGTAATTCACAATAGTATGTTTCTGATCGCAATATCCGGTGTCTGTAATAGCCATTTTCTTACAATTTTCCTCAAAGGAGTCAATTTCCTATATCTATTTATAAAATCTTCGATATTGTGCCGAAATTCCGGGGAAGTTTCATATTGAAGCAATATGGAGCAGTTTAAATTCGTTATTTTCCCAGTTAGGACTCCGGGAAATTAAAGACTTCCTATTCTGAAATGAAACTACTTTGATGTAGTATTTCAGCTTTGTTTGCTGTTTCAGCGCACACAGCGTAGTTACTCTTTAGAGCTCTTAATGAACTAAGGCGACTCAATAACAGCGCTAAAAGCGCAAAATATGTATAAAATGCAGAGTAAATTTTCTAAAACGTTTTTTTGAAGTTTTGCTAACGCTCGGGACGAAGTGGTCGAAATTAATAGTTGTTTCAGCAGGTCAGCATGCATGAGCTTGGTCATGCATGTATTCAAAGCAGATGATTATCGATCTCAAATCTATATATCTATACAAATAAATAAAATTGAAGTGTCTGTTTGTAATGTCAAAATAACAGATTTTTACTAAATGCATATGAAGGTACATACGGTACATGTATCTAACAAAAAACAATTTAAAAAAACCTGTTGGTTTGTTTTGGCTAATCTCCGAAACGGCTAGACTGATTTTGATGGGAATTTCACTGACAGATAGTTAGATGTTAGATGCTATAAGGAGTAAGTAATGTTACTTTTTACTGAATATAATAAAAAAAAATGTTACATTTCACGCAGACGAAGTCGCGGGTACAGCTAGTAATGATATCGACGGTTGAAAAGCTATTTTTACGCCACATTTTTTAAATGTTAAGGTACATTAAAAATATGTAAGATTTGAGTTGCGAAAAAAAATTAAGGAATTAAAAAACATTAAAAAAAATGTCGCTTAGTACAAAGCCTTTCAATCGTCGATATAAAACCCAACTGCGTAGAACTCGTACGTAAACCCTTGTACGCGATAAACAATAATTATGTACTTATGTCTTCTTCCGTTTCGCGTTAAGCCTGTCTTTCGCCAGGGTCAATTGAACCTGGTTTTCAAAATCATCCATAGTTAGATCGCTGGTTCTCAAAATTTGCATATTTAGAAAGATAAGAAAGAAAATATGTTTATTCAGCACGGACAGTAACAACACACGAGAGAAGAAATAAAATAAAAGTTTAAACGAAAAAAAAACAGACACATAAGAGAACAAAATTGAAAGAGTAATAATAACATATTTTTTTTTGTAAAATAATAATTTTAAAATATTGCATTATGTTGAACACAGAAAAGAAAAAAAAAGAAAAATTCTGTGTTCTGTGAGTATGCCCATGGTGAAAACCCTAGCCAACTCAGCATTTTCACATGTATATGACGTATCTCTCGGCTAAATATGGATACAATATGCAATGTTAGCATTGTATTTCTCGGAAGGAAATGTTAGAATTTCCGAATCATCACACTTGGGATTTGATCCTAAACTGCAACACGTTATCTAATTAGACATCCGTATCCCAGTGCAAGCGGATGCGATATTGCGCCAATATCTCACTGTTGATCCACGAGCCAGGTCCGACTTGTTGCTGGTCTTCAATAAATAAACGGACAGGAAATTGAACCTGAATGCTAGGAAACAGTACTGTTAACTTCTTTGTTATTTTAGCGTTTTCTTTCTCTTTGATTAAAGGAATTCAAGTATTTACGTCACGGTTCAAAGACGCCCGTTTCCTTACGGTTTCCTTTAGAAGTCAATACCAGCGCTGTGACATTTTCCAAATGTCGACGTGCTCTTCAGTGCAGTATAATTTCTTGTTTGTTTTTGTTCGTGTTTGTTATTTTTGCTTCATCTTTGTGTTCTTTTCATGTTTCTATTTATATTTTTATGTGCTGTCAACTATATCCTGTATCGAATAAATGTTATTCTATTCAATTTTATTCTGTTCTATATAAATTCTTTGCTATAAATAAGCCCACATTATTAATCTGTTCGCAAAGCGAGACACAAGATAATAGTTATTTGTTATACAAGAGTGCAAAGTTGCTTTTTAACCGCGTGTTCAATTTTGATGACCGAGCAAGCGAAGGATTCTAAAATTGAATCACGAGCGCAGCGAGTGATTCAAAATTAGAATCCTGAGCGTTAGCGAGGGAATCAAAAGAGCACGAGGTGAAAAATCTTTGCACTCGAGTGCAACACGTAACTTTTCATTCCACCTCAGCGAGGAAATGACTAAATGCAAAAAAAGACGTTTAATTCACAAACTTAGTGCACACGATGTTCTAAATTCAATTTACTTTATCCTCTAGAGAATAAAAACGGCTTTTCCACTCAGATATTGAAGATTAAAAATACTCTTTCCGAGATGGTGGGATGAAAATTTACTTTATCCTCTAGAGAATAAAAACGGCTTTTCCACTCAGATATTGAAGATTAAAAATACTCTTTCCGAGATGGTGGGATGAAAATTCACTTATTCCATTTTCTATTAGTATCGAAATCTTTTAGAACACGTAATGTTCAGTATTGAGAACAAACCCATTTGTCTAGTACGTGAGAGCATGCAGAATAACGGTTATGTGCTCATGTGGAGGAGGATCATAGAAATAAAAACATAGTGCCGCTAGTAGAAGAGATAGATTTAGGATTATTTGCGAACAGCGCTGAAGTAATTCAATAGTAGGTACAATAGATTAGTGATAATTGTGGGTGCCAGGAAAGAGCCTCCAGGAGTGTCGAAACCTGATATCGTCTGACGCAACCTGGACAGCATCGATACCACCATTGCTGATTGGCTAATTGCTGGCTGTCTTGAAAAGATCGCTTCAAGCGATAAGACCGCCCATTGTGCATTGTTTTCTTTCTTTTTTTTTTCTTTTTTTTATTGTTATACGCTGTCTTTATTGTATGTTTCTTTTTATGTTCATATTTCTATTCTAAGTTAATCTTTCCACTACACGCACGGCACGGGCGATCACCATGATAGCTTAAGCTGACTTGACAGAACTGACAGAAGAAGAAGTGAATAGACAGAATGCCGTAGATGTTATTACATTAAAATGAAACCACGTATTTGGTATCATTGATCTTGAAACTGTTAGGGCATATGATTAGATACTATAATCAAGTTTTTCGAACAATTTTTAAATGTGAGAATTAATAACAAATTGATGTTCATCAATATACACTTCGCCGGGACAAGTAAAATAAATTCCCTAACACTTTCTTCTATCAGTAGTGAAATCAATTCGATGTTCAGTATCGGAGTCTGTTACTGTCATTTATCTCGGACGTGAGGGTACGGGAGTCACCTTTAGGGTACATGTCACACATTTGTACTGCGAATATTTGTTGGGAGCTTAAGTGACAAATAGGGGGCAAAGTCTTAGAAAAGGCTGTGATTGGTCTGCTTCAATAAGACTATACTAAAGAATTGCAATATAGTGAGGCTAGTCCATCAAGGCAAAGTTTAAGTCACCGTTGCGTGAGGTCAATAGTGGATTTTTTTCGGGCGAATCAACACTTTTGTGATTTTGTGTTGTTTTTAAATGCACATGTATACTTAAGAATAATATTGTATGTCGGACTTGTTATCATGTACTAATGATGGAACTTTTCTTATAATGATTCCGTTTGGAGTTACGATGCTACAAACTTATAACACCCCTCTTTTTTGTCGGGGGTTAAAAATGATTATCGTGTATTGAGTGCTGAATTTCGGGACGAGCAACAATTTTTTTTTATAATAGGTATTGGGCGCTGACTTGCTTGCGGTTCACCGGATTCGGCGGGTCCGACGAATTGTAAGTGATCACCACCGCCCATGAACATCCGCAACACCAGAGGAGGCACCGATAGGTTGACGACCTTTTAGGATGGTGTTATGAAGAAGAGACTGAAAGGAGAAGGGACCCTTCGGGATTAAGGGAGGAAAGGGGAATCATTCAGTCATTCTTGTTAACATAAAGTCCATCTCATCAGCGCCTTAACTCTTAAGGCAAAGCAAATGAATTCATTATAACCACACACGGTTTCTCTTATAGTAAATACTTGAAGACTCGACTCAAGATCGTTGACTACAGTCTCTCCATATGAAGCGAGGCGGTCGTGTCGCAGGGATAAAGGAACGTGCTCCTACACTAACGAGTGCACAGCTAGATCTTTTAAGCAAGACGGAATAGCACAAGCTTGATAGTGACAAAGGAAACCATTTACGTGTTACTTATTATAAATGTTATGTTTATTACGTACAAAATTATAAATAATAACATTATAGTTTTAAAAAAAATCTACAGAAAACGCTTTTGTCATCCAAACTGAACGTGTAGGTATGCAAAATTTCAGCTCAATCGGAAACCGGGAAGTGAGTCAAATTTATCTTCCAAGATTTTTTTACATAGTTAGTTACAGGTGAAGCTAATAAAAGCGTTTTAAAAACAAAATACAATACTAAACATTCAAAGTTTCGAAGGTATAGATACAGGATAATTTTATATGAGTAGGAAACAGATGATGATAGACTGGTATGAAAGTATTTGGTAATGATGATAGACTGGTATGAAAGTATTTGTATTTGGTATAGATACAGGATAATTTTTATGTAGTGAGCATAACTTGTAGACCGATGCAGTCTCTGTTCCTAAATGTAACCGATAATCCTATACCGAAGTATTAATTACGAGAATTGAGCTTCTTATGTCAACCATCGGTTGTTCGCAGAAATGTTATTTTTCTGAGATGCTCGTATTTTTATTAATTTCAAGAATATCTCGCTTTAAGGATATCGCTAATAATGTCAAAAACTTATGACGTCACCTCCCTATATTTACCGTACAGTACTACCAACTTATCTGAGAAGTGGCAGAAAATGGAACTACAACAAATTCATACGATTTGACAGTTGAAGTCTTGTCAAAAATGCTTTTTCTTAGCCAACAGCGCCATCACTCTGTTCACGGATAACGTGGTCGAACTGTTATGATGATTGTCATGAATCTTTGAAACCTGTCACACTCGATCGATCACTGCTCAAGCCGCTAAGTGCGAACCTTTTTTTAAATCAACATACGAACAATAACATTTTATTGCCATCGAACCTATTTTGTGCTCGCTGTGGTTCCTAAAGTTGCTCATTAAACCGATATCCCCCGTTTTCGTGTAATCATTGTGCCGATGGCCGAGGGCCGGGGATTAGAAATGGTCATAAAACAGATACACCAATTAATTGCTCGGTGCGGAGATTGCCAAAGTTGTTTAAGCTTCCTGAGGGCTTTGGAGCTGTTAGCTATTAGGTATAGGATATTTTTTTATTTAGTGCGCATAATTTGTAGATTGATTCAGTCTCTGTTCCTAAATGCAACCGCAGTATTGGGATACACTTTAAAACAAAACGAAAATTCGACTTAGTATGGGGGACACGGAAAATTTACTAGCGCAAGCCATACAAAATTATAATTTTAATTTCGTTTTGGAGTGAATTTTAGTATCTACTGCGGTTGTATTTAGGAATAGAGGCTGAATCATTCTGCAAATTTTTCAATCAACTTTCGACCTCATTACAATAAAATTTCCCGTTTGAAGTTATTTGTTAGTATAGAAGAATACCAGGGGGGCTAAAAAGGCCGCTTTAGATGAATCACAATATGATTCATATTACAAATGTCAAAATATCTACATAATTGACAACTCTTAATGTCATCCGCATAAGGTTCATATTCAGTTATCATCTGTTTGACAGAACGTTACTATGTAGATCAGTAGATGAATTGCTAAATGTGGCCTTTTTAGGCCCCCAGTTGTGACATTTATGACATTGGTACTAAGTACTTAGATCGGAACTATATTTTGAATTTTTTAAATTAAGAGAATTGGGCTTCAGTTAATAACAATTTCTTGCAGCTTCTTGGTAGGTTAGATATGTGTCGTTATTTAAATGTCCATCTACTGGAAATTCATGGAAGTATGCAATGGTAATACTTTATTGATCCGTTCTTTAGAACAAAAGTTAGCAGTGAGTTAAAAAAAAGTAAGATTTTATACAAAAACTTTGACAACCATCGATCGCTTGGGACGTGTAATGTCATACTTTATTGAGCACGGATTATATCGGCCATTTTGTTATAATAATGGTAGCCATTTGTTTTATATTGTAATCCAGTAATGAAGTACGACTGTTCGAGAGATGTATGGACGCGGTAATCGACGCCCTGACGATTATGTATGGCTTTTGTTAATCTCTTATAGGATGAATCCATTGAGGTTTCCGGGTATCGCTTGAAGTTATTGGAGGTCATATTTATATATATTATATATATTATGGTCATATTTATATATATATAAGTTATTGGAGGTCATATTTTATTTTAAGTTAAGTTAAGGTTTCAGTTAATTTTTATTTTATTTCTCTCTCGTGTGTTCTCACTGTCCGTACTGAATAAATGTATTTTCTTTCTTCTTCTTTCATTCTTTCTTTCTTTAAAAACATGTTCCCACGCGGATTTATAAATCGTAGAACTAATGAGAAAAGAAATCCCATTAGTTCTACCGTAGGACTGTTTCTTACGGTAGAACTAATGGGATTTTTTTTCTCATTAGTTCTACGATTTATAAATCCGTGTAGTAGAACTAGTGGGAACAAACCGATTTTTCTTGTATCGTGGGTACAGTTTACAAAACTAGATTTCATATGTACAGTACACATCCACACCCGGAACAAGTATCTGTATAGGTCATACAAGTATTTATTTATTAGTTTGTGAACACTCAGAAATATGAATTACCTACAATTAAATAAGAAAGATGACACAAAGGTACTTCTTATTTCTTTAGAAATGTCTTCCAGCAGACCTGCGAGAAGAGAGTTGAAAAGAGAAAGAAATTGTAGACTTTTTAGTGTGGATTTAAGGGCCCATCCACACTCGACACGTTTAGCAGCAGAATCACGCGTTTCACGTTCGTTATCCACTTTTTGTAAGCAAAAGGCAGCCAACGATCGCGAAAACGCGCAATTCTGCTGCTAAAAGTATGGAATTTGAACGAACGCTAATATAGAATGGTAACCTAAATAAAACTATATTACACTGCGCTATACGACTATGTTCCATCTTTTACTTCTGGAACGAATGTTGCGCTTTCATTGAGACGTCAAATCCGATGTCGTTGTGGTTATGTAGGAGACCGCCGAGTGGGAAAGGATTGATCCTGAAGCACTGAGTAGGATCAGAAGCCCAATTCTCGTAATTAATTTACACTATGACTGAAAGTTGACCGAACTGAGATTATATTATGAATTGACAAAAAGTCATGTATTCTACTCCTCTTAAAGTTCAGTCCAATTCCAGTATGATTTGGATTCAATCTTCTTATAAACTCATTTCAATCTCATTTTTGACGTTTGTGTATAGACGAGAGTGTCAGTTTTATTATCTGTGTCAGTTCAAAATGTTAGCAGAATACCGATTTGCCTTTTATTCAACTTTCGATCTCATTACAATATAATGTCACGTTTGACGTTGTTTGTTAGGGTAGGAGAATACCATTTGTGACATTTATAACATTGGTAGTAGATCGGAATGAGATCCGAACTATATTTTGAACATTTTTAATTACGAGAATTGGGCCTCAGGTGATTGGGGTCGCGCTCGTTCTGGAGTGTGCAGTATACAGAATTTCTCTCGACTTCGTATGAAAACAGCATGCGCGCGTTATCGATGTAAGTTCAAAGAAATTCCGGTGACTCCGCCTCGCTAAAAATAAGTCAAAGTTTTTTATTTCAACTGAGCCTTTGCAGGTACTTTCACAACGTAGTGATTCTAGCTAGATGCACGGTAGACTTAGGGCCTGCGCCTACTAGCAGCACGGCATGGTTAGGGATTTATTTCTAACAACTCCAAAATATACCTTATGGAATGGACAATAGAACTTGAATGCCACAGCAGCTTAACCATGCCGTGGCGTGCCGTGCCGCCGGTGGGCGCTGGCCCTAACACGATAATAGACTTGGTGGTTGGCGTATTCTTTACTCCTCCAGTATCAGGTAGTATCAATACTTCATCCGTATTTGTTGAACATTTGTGTCAAGTACACTTATATTTGTCACACCATTAAAATTAATAGCGTAAACACTCACTCACTATTACACTCGTGCACAAAAGTCTTGCGCATAACATATTGCTGTAACAACTGAGTAAATTTCACGAGTTCCGTTCGCGACTGTACTAAGCTTAGGGCTGGTAAAGGCGAAATATGACTTCATAAAAAGTAAAACTTTCTAGATACTTCGATAGCTGGGAGAAGAGATGACAAAACGTTATCCCACATTTAGATCAGTCCTGTATCGTGGGTATAGTCAGACACCTCACATGCACACACACCCATACCCGAAATAACTATCTGTAGGCAATACAAATATTTGTGAGACCCGGCTTAAAAATTACTTAACGGTAAGCATATCTACACACCTACACACTAAACACCACATTATCGCCCTTTACTTGCAATGTCAACTCCGTTACCGTAAAATGTGAATTATTTACAACAGTACTCTTCTACTGAACCTTTCATGGTTTTTTATGGGTGTGTAGGTATTAAGTTACGGTAAATAAATAATAAAGTCGAAATTGAACCACTTTGTTCCATATTCTCAGTTTGCCAACCCTAGGTTTAGTGCCGGAGGGATAATCGCGGAGCTCCTAAAAATGAACGATTACGGTCACCGTCCCTTATTCAGGTGATAGACCAGCGTAACTGGACCCCACACACTTTATAGAGATATAAAATTATTTTGGGATATTTTGTGGGATCAGCTATTTTCTGTATGATGATAGGAAAGCAAAATGTTAAGAAATTCAATTTGTTATCCACGCTAGACATCACATTATTTAGGTATATTTGCCTATCTGAGCCTGAGGGCACGGCAGTACCAGTACCAAGACGAATTAAGTGAGAAAGAGTTAAGTGTTTTTTCTGGAAACAACTAAACACTTTTTACCTGTTTACAACTTTGATCGGAACTGAAATTTATCGATCTTGGATGTTATTCTTGTCGGGAATTATGAGTCATGACTCATGATTCAAAATAAGTAGCGGGAGATGGAATTAAAAATGAAGCTTCGTTGCCTACATCAAGCAACTCGATCGCAGTCTACTGCTGGACAAAGGACTCTGCCAAGTTGCCAGTATAATAGCCTCGCCACATTTACTTAAACTCAGCTTCCTAACAAATCAAATAAAACCATATTTATACGGATTTCCTTTTAAGTCGTGCGCATAATTTGTAGAGGGATTCAGTCTGTTCCTAAATGCAACCGCAGTATTGGGATACACTTTAAAACAAAACGAAAAGGGGGACACGTATAATTTACTACGGCCAGCCTTACAAAATCAAATTTTTATTTTGTTTTTAAGTGAATTTTTGGTACAAGGGTGGCATTTGGTAGCAGACACTGAATCACTCTGGAAATTTTCGGTATATAATCCTTAATTAATTTAATTTATGTTTTGTTTAGCAGAACAACTTTGAGTATAGATACTCAAAGCAGAACAATGTCAATTTTTTGTATTAAGTGATCTTGGTGTAAGTTTATTTAGGTTTTGTGCGTCATACTGGGCGTGAAAATAAAAACTTTTTCTTTCTTTCTTTCTATATAGACTCTTCGTAAAAAATCACGACATATCCAACAGTTCAAGTAACACTGGCGTCCTATTCTATATCCCTGGCCATCACGGTGATATTTATCGACATAGAGTGGGTTCAGCGATATTTGCCCAGCTATATCAATTGGGATTCACGTCCAGAATATTTGGTCCGAAAATATGGAGATGTTCGAATAAAACGTTTTGGATTTGATCGATGCTGAATAAATAGGTTTTCGTTTTGCTAGATATTAAAATAGTTTTAGGATTGCTGAAATTTTGTCAAAGGATTTTTGACTAAGGATTTGTACTGTTTTATTTAATGCCACTAAGGTTAAAAACAAGCGTACGATCCGCCTGACGGTCAGCGGTTACCGTAACCTATGGACGCTTGCAACACCAGGGGCATCACTCGCGCATGGCTGACCCTACAACTAGCGTCGTGTTAGCACTAGGCAGTGGGCACCCCTACTACCAGTACGACAATTTCCCAAGGAGCACACCAGTGCTCCACACAGGTTGTGTTCCTAACGGTGAGCAAGGTCTGGTGACCTTGCTCACCGTTAGGAACACAACACTGTAAAAGAGCAGTGTTATTTGGCTACGATATTTTGCAAGGTGGAGGTACTTCCCCAGTCGGGCAGCTCCAATTTTGAACGCAAACTCTCTCTATGCCCTATTACTCTCTGTTGTCCCCGTATGATGCCAAAGAAAAGTATAATTCTTTCTTCCTAAAGTGACAGTGCGGCCCATCGCGTTTACGGCCATTACATTAATGAAAATATATGTGTATTACTTTAGACATATAAAATGTATCTTTGTTATAAGTATAATACTTTCGTCAAAGAGAGAAAAGTATTATCCTAATATTATGTTGTCAGTAACACACAGTCCCTATGGGACGAGGAGGGATGAAATTATCCTTGTTAATAAATTACGTGAGACTTAGTGGTATTCGTGTCACTATTTATAACACAACCTACATACAAATAGGTAACCCAATTAATTATTAAGGCGCGGCACAGATGACGGACTTCTTGTCCGGCAAACTACCGCGGACAAGAAATTTTACAACAAAAAATTGCCGCAGACATGAATATTCGGGATGGACTCAACGTAGACGACAGTTATTCTGTTTGTAGTTGTCGTTAAAACTCTAGTGTCCTCACTGGCAATAACTACCAACCACAATCATTCTAGTCCGCGGTAGTTTGCCGGACAAAAAGCCCGTCGTCTGCGCCGCGCCTAAAAGGCAAAGAACAAAGAAAAAAAAAAACTGCGCAATCTAGCATGCGGTTCACTTGCTGGTAAGTGATTATTTCCGCTTAGACTTGAGTGAAGACTATTTATTAATAGGTTCATTGACTGCCACGCAGCAGACAATAGAGAATCTATTGTTCATACTCACGAGTGACTGCATGGCGTTCAAAGGGTCCGGGTTAAACTCATGTATAAACATATCGGTAAATAGAAAAGATAAAGATATGTACACACGGCTACATTACACAGATAGTCAGATACACACTACAAACTTATAACACCCCTCTTTTAAATAGCTTGTGCCGAAACAAAATAGACTTAATTCAAGGAAAGCCATCGGATAGTAGTCGGCTGCCGTGACTTCCGTTAGACACTCAGACATTTTTGCCTGTGAAATATTTAGGGCTTTGACAGCCACCACTGCCATACAATTGCAATGCTGCCAAAATCTGTAAAAAACATAAATGTCAGCATTCGCAAATTCTATGTGGGTGCTCCGGGTGCTCCATTGAACATTTACATAGATATGCAGCACTGGCCACCATAATGGACTTGGGATTTTAGAGTTATTTTAAGAAATAGTTTATTATTTATCACACAGTCATAATTTTAACACACAACACTTTCATTGACAATGATATTTAGAATGTCATAATCACTTTGATTCAATTGATACATACCTTGATTTCTGGATGCACTGCAGTGATTCTTTTGGTAGTTTTAACTTCACACAACGTCCTTAAATACGTTAGAAACAAAAGTTGCAAAACATAAGATCGATCCCGCTATCCCGCACTCGAAATTCTAAAAACAGACAAAAAAACACGAAGGCAGGGAATTACAGTGAAAATAAACTTAAAAAAGCAATATTTTGTTGGGGAAAGCTAAAAATAAGGCAAATTTTACCGATGTCCGAAGCTCTTTCGCTACCGACTTCATTTGACATTACATTCTGGGCTCAAGTCCACTTATTTTTTTTTTTTTTCTTACGCGGTACCGTCTAATGTCAAATTAGTGTCAAATATATAGGAAAATCTTGGGAAATCGTACACTTTGTCGTTCGATTCTGGGTTCGATTCATTATACGAATATCGAATAGTTACACGGTACGACGAAGTCCATATATGGCTTGGAAACGTCAAAAAATCCAAAAATTGATATTCACCAGAGTTACGCGGTAGACCCGCGGGTCCCGTCATCAGTTATTAGTATAATATAAACCTTATGTGCGGATCAGGATTTGATCACCACTTGCGTTAACGGTAAAGGAAAACATCGTGAGGAAACCTGCACAACTCTCAGTTGTGCAGGTTTCCTCATAAATGTAGTTTGCCAACCCTCACCAGGCCAGCGTGGTGAACTTAAGCCTAACCCTTCTCATTTTCAGAAGAGGCACGTGCCCGGCAGCGGAACAGTAATGGGCTGAACTTATTTTATTTAAATTTTATTGGGTAGGAACATAAAATTTGGATTCCATTACATAACTACGATGTTTAGCTAAAAATATCTGTGAAACTTTCCCTTTACCTATTACATTTTCCAGTGGTTATGGAAGAAACCGCACGTCACGAATCCCATGAAATATTTTACGTAACAACTGTTTAACTATGAGAAAATAATTTACATCGTTGTCACCTTCAGCGTAACTTTATTATATTCAGTTTAGCAGTTCCTTAGAAAGTGTTCACTGAACACACATACAGCTTTCCTTTAATTAGCACCCGTTGGTGGATGACTCTAAAAATTACTGTGTGTTATGATCTTAGACCATTACGATTTCGATTCATGGCGAATACAGACAATATAACCGACATTTAAAAAATAAATATAAATATATTTTTTAATCTTTACTTTTAAAATCTGATTTTAGAGTTGCCAGTAAAAAATGCGTCGGTTAACAGTGTTGCTAGTGTTGTTATATGTTGTGTTCTGTGAGGGGTCAGAAGATGCAGTTGAAGAGAGAGGGAAAAAGAAAAAAATCGGATTGTTAAGTAAGTTTTTATTTTTTCTATTTCACGCCAATTTGTTAGGAAATTAGAAAAAATTGGTGCCATGAGCTCAAATATCCATGAGAACGATACATAATACAATTTTGAAAAAAAATCATCTGTTTTCATTATTGAATGCATTTGGTTATAGAATCGAATCGGTTTAAAATCATAATTGTTCTACAACCAAACAACATAGTTTAACAAAATGTGCAGTTGGAACAATAAAGATATTTTATTAAATCACAAAATGGATGATGTTCAATAAATTTTAATGTGCAGAGCCATTGGAAACCGATTATCGAATACTTTATCGGTTCAGTTCGCTCATAAGGTCATGTCTGTAGTGTGCTGCAATTTCGCACTATTTCAATAACAAATTCATAATTTATTACTTGCCGATTGATCGGTGAGTTGTGATCGTCTAAAACTTGTAATTTTGAGCAAAAAATAAAATAATCATAACAAAAAAAAAAAATTGAAATTGTAATTGTGAAAATATTTACTTTAATAATATGTTCCAAATATCCGATTACTTAATAATAGCTTAATACGTGTAGAGATAAGACCTTTATCCGTATAAACAAGAATTTTCCTTCCATCTTGCTATCACCTAATAATAAGATGGGTTTACTGAATGCTACGTCACGCATCGACGGACGAGCCAATTACTTTACTAACTTATTTATTGTTATGTTAGATGAAATCTTCTGGAAGTATGCTTGGCTTAGTATAAATAGGAAGATATTGACGATAGAAATGATATAATATTTTGATGTCCCCAGCATGGTTTACTAGGATATGTAGGGTCGTAGAGCGATGTGGCATTGCCTTTAAATATTAAGAGCATGTACTAACCGTCTGGTGGGACTGGTAAGCTTGTAACTGCCATGGCATTTTTATTCAGAGGCAAATCATTACTATCTTATTCTTTATTCTCATTAAATTACATTATTCTCACAGCTCTTGCCACAACATTGTACTATTGTACTAATCAAGATTGTAATGTATTATTTTAAAAGAGTTTCCATGGAGTTTCTTGCCGGTTCTTCTCCATAGGACCAACTATTTGGAACCCCGCACCTAGAGTCACAACATTTCATTAGTGCCTGTATCTGGTTTACATGAAATAAAGATCTATTCTATTCATCATAACCAAAACCATAAACTTAGAATATTTTCGCTTCTGACCAAAACTGTAGTTAGGCTAGTTTAACCCATAGAAATAATAAGTAGCGCTCCCCTAGATAATAAGTCTATGGTTTAACCCAAGAAATAATAAGTAGTGCTCCCCTAGATAATAAGTCTATGGTTTAACCCATAGAAATAATAAGTAGGGCTCCCCTAGATAATAAGTCTATGGTTTAACCCATAGAAATAATAAGTAGGGCTCCCCTAGATAATAAGTCTATGGTTTAACCCATAGAAATAATAAGTAGGGCTCCCCTTAGTTAATAAGTCTATGGTTTAACCCATAGAAATAATAAGTAGGGCTCCCCTTAGTTAATAAGTCTATGGTTTAACCCATAGAAATAATAAGTAGGGCTCCCTTAGATAATAAGTCTATGGTTTAACCATAACAAAATTGTCTAACTGCCGCCGTCAGAGACGTCATTAAACGATCATGACAATTATTATCTTAAATATGACTTGTATTTTTTGGTACCTACACTGTCATCAATAATTCGAGCAAAATAATGTCAAAAATTCAAGATTCAGTACATTTAATTTTGTGCAAGCGTGTCAAGTTATGCTGGTCAAATAAAGATAAATATTGATTATTGTTAAGGAATAGAGTGCAGCAGTAGTAGATGTTCATTAGAAGTCTTGCAAATGCTGCTGACTTGAGACAGTTTCGTATTGAAGGTAGACAATCACCGACAACATACGGATGTTTAAAATAAAAACGGCAGTTTACCCATACAAAATTTTATGTTGAACGGGCGATTTTTTTTGGTTTTTTTATTTTTTATCATTGCCCCTCCCTAGTATTTCTCCTGTATCGAGGGTCACATGTCACATGCACACACAACCAGACCCGAAACAACTATCTGTAGACCATACAAAATTTGTATTTTAATATTTGTTCCGTGCGGGGATCGAACCCGTGGCACGTAGCGCAGAAAGCCAATCGCTTAACCACTGCGCCAACCGTGTCCTCAATTTCATCTTAAACATCTGTTATGTTGTCGGTGAACTTGGTCCTTAGTCTATTAGATTCAAGCGATAGTTTTAAATTGCATATCTTGAACTTGAATGATACGAATACAATTTCCTAATTTTCAGTATACTTCGCGGACCTGGTCATCAAGAAGATCTTCATTCTAAAACTAATCTACGCCTTCGCCTTCTTCGTGCTCCTCCACAAGGCTGGCTACATTTTCGGCTGGTTCCTGAGCTACCTGAAGGAGAAGCCTGTGCATCACGACCATCACGGCTACCACGACCACCCTCCCATCGAGTACGGTCCCCCTGGGCCTTATAGGCGGAAGAGTCCGAAGCCCTATTACCCTTATTCAGCGCCGAATAAGGATGTAAATCTTTATTAGTTCGCTCAAGGGACTATTGTACCCTTGTAATGTTGTGCCTTTTCGTGGATAAAATTTATGTTGGACATGTGATACAAAGTGGTGTGTTCGTCTGTTGTTCATCTCGTATCGAGATGAAAATTACGTATTTATTTTTCGGTTAGTCGCATAGACATATTATACTATTACCACTAGTATAATAAGTTTATGGTTAATCGCAAAGGATATAGGAAGCCAAAAAGGACAGCTTATGCTATGGGACAGACACTGAAATTGCGAAATAAAATCAGCTGCTCCAGCATCAGACACCAGTCTCTATTTTACGTGTATTTCTATTAATGTATGATTCTGTGATGATGAGAAATAAAGATATATTCTATTCTATTCTATTCTATTCTATTGAATTATCTGTATGGAACAGCAGATTCTTTCAGATTTGGTTCCGTAGTACCTAAATGATGAATACAATAATCCCCTTTCGGCTTTAGTGTATAGATGAGTGTTTGTGTGTTATGGAAAGAAAGAAAGAAAGAAGAAAGAAAATTCATTTATTTGCCACAAAAACAAGACACACTGGAATGACAGATACAGGTAATAAGAAGAGGACAGGTGCATAGACAGAGAAGACATTATTTTAGGATGGCAACAATGTAAAATTGAGTAGAAAAAATAATAATTTAAAATAATAAAAAATATGTTATGTTATGTTGTTATATGTTTGTTATGGGTTTCATTGATAATGAGAACCGCACGTAAACTTTAATATAGGTACCTAAAGTTGGTCTAATAGGTATTAATAATTTAATAAGTAAATATAATGATTTATAAATTATTATTTTTATTAAAATTGATTGTGATTGTAAATCCCATTAAACTAATTTATTTATTGAATCTGGCAGATGTTTTATTTTTAGACCTACGAGTATGTTGTAGACCTGGAATTATTATGTTTTTTTGTGATGATGGATATCTGGGGGCACAATAGTGCCCCCGCCAAGACGAACCAAGCGAAATGCAAGGGCACTACGCGTACCTTTACTCGAAGCGCTTCGTCGTTTATATTTTAACTTGGGTTTATTATTTCTGACGGAACTTGTCACACACTTGATAAATTAATTTGTTCACGGCGTCTGTTTCTAATCATAGAATTCTTTAAGATCATTTTTTATTTTGAAATTTTTCTCATATTTTTTAAAAACTTTGCACCTCTGGAATTACTCCTGTATCGACGGTGTCCCCTCGGTTACAAACATACCTACATCCCACATGCACAGTGCCCACACACCCAGACCCGGAACAACTATTTGCAGATCATACAAATATTTGCTCCGTGGGGGGATCGAACCCGCGGCACGTAGCGCAGAAAGCCAATCGGTTAGCCACTGCACCAACCGTGACGTCAATCGTCGTGTCGTGTCGCGTCGTAATTTATCAATCTAATTGAAGCTAATGTCGCAAGCTACATTTTTTTCGGACCATTGAAATTAAATACATAAGAGTTCTTTTAAAAAGTTGTCTACATATTTCAAGCAAGTACACCGAGGTAAAATGGGTAGATTAACATCGAGTAAACAAGCCGCGCCCTCTGGCGGTGGCACAGTTCTGCCACTTGTGGTGCCAAGTTCCCTGTATCTTTGACGTTAATTTTATGTTGTATTAAAATTATTGTATGGCAATAAAATGTAATGAGCGCCTTATTTTGCGGGTTTTCGTATTAAAAGCCGTTTGCTGGTTATGTATGTATTTTGACGGCAGTAAAAGAGGATCTTATTTTAATACCTACATTTAGCTCTGAATATATTAAATGAAGTACTTGGGTATAATGTGAATCTGACCCACGTTATGTACTTGGTCAAGGTTATGAAGCTCTTTCAGGGTATTTTAAGCCTGTGTCACTTGTCAGCCAACTGATAATTAATATTGATTTATTATTAAAATTAAGTAGATAAGTTTATGGTCACTTTAAAAAAGATGAATCGGTTTTAATATCTGTGTCATTATTATAGGTACCTATATATACTATCTCCATGGTGTCATTACAGTCATTAGGCATTGGAGCACAGTGAGCGAAAGCGAAATCCTAAGTCTATGAGTACAGCTTACTATAAACTAGGTAGCATTCGAGCTCAAGCGTTCGCGACGAACCTTTTGTCATGACTATTGGAATCTATGAATACTGTTAATTATTCTAGACTTATCAAATAAATACTGTTCACGTAAGTACTGGACTGTTCCTCGCGTCCTTACCTGAAGTTCCTATTACCTGGTTGTAGGGCTTGGAAATGTGGTTATTGTATTTTGTTCTCTTTAACCACCGACGAAAAAGATGTGTGCACAAGAATGATGCTTGCAACTTTAGATTACCTTTGCCAATTGTGATGAGTAGGTATGGCAATAATCCAAACCGTTATTTCCAGGAGGTTATATTTCACCTGCAGAGGATGGGCTGGTATTATTTTAAATTATGGTCTTTTTTTCTCTCACACTACTTTCTGAAACAGGATAGTAATGTTTGATGTAGTGCACATATTTTTTAGAGTGATTCAGTCTCTGTTCCTAAATGCAACCGCAGTATTGGGATACACATTAAAACTAAACGAAAATTCGACTGAGTATGGGGGACACCGGACACGTATAATTTTCTACCGCAAGCCAATTTTTATTTTGTTTTGGAGTAAATTTCAGTACTGCGGTTTTATTTGGGAACGGACACTGAAACACTGCTTTTGCGTAGGTACTTACTACATAAAAAAATGTCCTGTATACACTCATTCTGTGTTTTGTGCACTCACACTCAACGCGATACGACTTCTTGTTATATCAACACATTAAATCCGAACGTCTCTTCCAATTTTAGCTCACATCTTGAACAAAATGAAAATAAACATAACAATTTCTACTTGCTATCGCCACATAAACCGGATGAAACCGGTTCACTCTGCTTATAACCGCCCGTAACCGGTTTAATATCCGAGTATCGCGCGCAGTACTTAAGACGCTCATTTTAAAGTGTACACAGTTTCAGCGAGTTTATTGACAGTAAAAGCAAAAACTAACTAAAATTGGAACGGTTTTATAAGGAAATATAATTTTGAGTTGACACAGTGAATTTTCATTTCAACTAGTAGGCTAATTCACGTAGGTAACTAAAGAAGTACAGTTGCCGCGCAGTTGCAGTAAAATTTTGATCAAAACCACACATTTGGTATTCTCTTAGCATCAATGAGATACGCTCGCTCCAAGTTCGAGCGTCACTGCAATAATTATGATCGGTGCATAGTAAAATTACGTGAATTAGCCCTCTGGAAGTGCTGGAAACTAAAATGGTAATGAACATCGACTCTGGTAATAAACTTCAATATGACTCTGAGAGACTAAACTTCGAGCTACCTTGTAAAAATTTACCGATCATAAAGTTAGGACTCTCATCTTCATGATCAGAAAAAAAAATGCAACTATCATATATTTTAATTTTTAACCTCGTTCAACCAATATACTTTGTAAAGTTATTTCAGTACAGTCGTGACATTGATTTGCTACGCTCGTAAATCTGTAATAACATTTGTATTAATTTATGCGCGCGACTGTACCGGGTCTACGTGATAATGTGTAATTTAGGGCCGCACATTCGTCATTGGATGAGATTTTGGGTGCAAGCGCAGGGACGGATTGGGTGCATCGTATGGGTGCACTTATGAACTGTAGCAGATATAAATTATAGTTTTATGGTTTGATCAACAGACTATTAATACCTAGTACAGTACATGACTGGAAAAAGACCTACTCTATGATGGAGTATATTTACTTGGAAACAATGTAGATACTATCATTGATAGATTTGTTAGAAATTAAACGAGTCAAGGTCCTAAGCGATTTTGCGCATATTGAGAATTATACCGGGAGTATTATGCTCATTTATTTCATTAGGTAAACATGTTAATGTATGTAAAACTAGCTGATATAATTTTTTTCTTTATATTCTAAAAACTGTTATGACTTCGCTATATTTTTTAATAAGAGTGGAAATAAAACATAAAATCTTTAATTTCTACGGAAATAAAACCACCTGCAAATACCCAACTTTCTTCCATTACCAGATAATAAACTGCATTTAAAATCTACTTTTATAACACATCAGGTCGGGTGCAACATCAAGATTGGAATTACGTGGAAACGTTGAGGGGTGGAAAAATGATGCGAAAACTTTAGTAATTTCAGTTCCCAAACGGTTACTGTAATAGCTGTTTTTACCTCGTAGATTTTATTGGAGATGAATTTTTTAAAGATGTTTTTATAATTAACTGTGCGCTGACTTCATCGTGGGAAATATTTTGGGGAGAAAACTTTAAATGATGTTAGAATTTAATTTATTTTAAATTAATATTTTTATTGGGCCTATTCCAATTAGTTATTCTTTGAATGTCTATGTTTTGTGGGGTAAGTGCCTGAGCTCAGTATCTTTAAGCGAAACCAGGTTATCAGTATCAAATGGATGTTGCTGCCTATTCTTAATGATACCTACACCTAATTGCTTAGTTGCATTTTATGATACCAGCAGAAACTGAATCACACCGTCTATCCATTTGAAGCTTGAAAATTATAATAATGAAAGACAAGAACTATTAATTAATAATTGCTCTTATGCACCCATCCCACAACCCAATTACAACCCTGCACACCCGAAAATTCCTCCAAATAATGATCCACGATATCGCGGCGGTAAGACCCCTCTTTGAGGAGTGGCTGGATCGGCGGCACGGCGTCCTGACCTACCGCATGACGCAGGTCCTCACCGGACACGGAAGTTTCGGGAGGTACCTGTGTCTGATGAGGAAGGCAGAAACGCCTGGGTGCCACCACTGCGAGGATCGCCCTGAGGACACAGTAGAGCATACGGTGCAAGACTGCCCCGCTTGGGCAGAGCACCGACGTGTCCTCAGGGCGGTGATAGGCGGAAACCTCTCGCGCCCGGCATTGGTCGAGGCCATGCTGCGGGGCGAGACGGAGTGGGAAGCGGTCGCCTCCTTCTGCGAAGCAGTCATGCTATCGAAGGAGGAGGCGGGCCGCGTGAGGGAGAGGATGGCGTCCTCCCTCCAGCCCAGCCGCAGTGGTGGTCGCCCACGGCGTCGGGCGCCGGCCGACGATCTCCGGCCACCGTAGGCGCGGGCATGCGGACAGCGAGTAAAGGGCAACTCGCTGTCCGACCATGGACCATGCCCGGGTCGACGGCGCGTTGTGTTCCACGCGCGCCTCAAAGAACGTCAGCAAGATGACGGGGCCCCCCCTGTAGAGGGCCGAAGCCTGCCGGGGTCGCGGGACTTATCTCATTACCGTGACCCCGGAACGTATAGGGCTATCGAAGGAACACCGTGGATTTTAGTCAGTACAAGTCTGACAGTCCCTCCCGCCCTGCCCGGGGCGGGAGGACTCATTTGATGATTTTACCACGCTAAAAAAAAAAAAAAAAAAAAAAAAAAAAAAAAAAAAAAAAAAAAAAAAAATGATCCACGATAGCCGCAGAACATAAAGTTATATTTAAACCGTCAAATAAATGGCGATATATAACCAATCCGTTAACAGGCTCTATAAAAATAGAGCCTTCGCGCGGACGACCCGATAAGGCTCGCGTATTTATTCGGTAGATCATTTCAATGGAGCGCAAACTGTTGGTCTGCATATCTCCGGCCGGAAATTATAGTGCCAGATTTATGCAGTATTTCAATACTTTCAGGATTAAAATTACTGATAGGGAAGAGTTAAATGTTTTCACTCTTGATTCGAGCGAACGGCTTTACTTTCCGGTACCTATTAGGTATAGAGTGAGTATTTTTAGGGATTTCTATGGCCGGTATGGTAGATAGGCAGTTAATAGTTCAGCAGTGTTAGCTTAGTGGTTGAACCACAGAACCTCTTTCTGTGTTCTGTGGGTTGAACACTTGCCTTGCATACAGAAGGGTCTGAGACCGAACCCGGCCCGCACCTCTGACTTAGAAAGAAAAATGAAAGATTTTTCTTTTATTTCTTACTTTACTTTTTTTTTACTTTTCTAATTTATGTGCGGATCGCAATTTGATTATCGGTGAAAGAAAACATCGTGAGGAAACCTGCAAACGTTAGAGGGCCTCATAAAGTCCTCGATGGTCCTATCACCGAAGTGACGTGATGATACATGTTTTCTATTAGTTACTTTTTCTACGCTCCACTTCAGTGGACAGGCCGTAACCCTTCTCATTCCGAGAAGACGCCCGTGCCCAGCAGTGGAACAGTGATGGGCTGGATTTATTTATAAACTACAATGTTTAATACTTTAATTATTAAAACGTCCAATTGAAACTGCGTATTATCACCGCTTGCCACTCAGCGGATCCAACCCTCAAACACCACCCACACGAGATAAACATACGACATCATAAAAACAGTCGTTCCACAAACCATAAAGAAGGGGTTAACGAATTTGCTATAAATTTGATGCCGGCGGGCGCGATTATAAGCAGTTTACGTTCAACATAAAACATTAACAAAGATGAGAGTAGTAACAGACATGGAAATAGGTTTTATTCTTACAGCAAGCATAGTATCATCATATCATCACCATACAAACGGGTATTGTCTAACGGAAGAATAGACAAAAGTGACAGATAGTAGAAATATTTCAACTCTACGGTAGAGTAACTATATCACTAACTACTTACCTGTTGCTATGGAGATAATTATTGTCTTTGTCTATGTAGAAACGCGAGTTTATAATATGTCGACATGGCTATCCATCCCGATATCTAAATAGAGCTTTGTCTATTCTTGGAAGAAAAGAAATAGAAATGGTCAGGCTACGAATGCAGGACACCGACACTGACACCCACCAACTTTCCCCAAGACTTTCCTTTTTTTTTCGTGTGCATTCCATAACTTTCCACCCCATACAATGGTTGTGTGCAAGAGGTCCCCGAGAAGCGATAACACCACTAATTTGTATAATTATTGAACTCTATAATTTTTTTATGGTTAGCAATAAAGTGTCTTCTTTTAAAACAAACGTTTATCCCACGCTTGTTTTTCGTATCGTGGGTACATTTTACAAACATACAACTTACATTAAAACACATGGAATCGATGATACGTATTGCAAAAATGCAATTGCCTAGCCACTGCGCCAATGTTGCCGTCCGATTAATTAACGTTTCCACTACTCCAACACCAACCACATGCTGGCAACTGTCGCATCTGCAGATGTCTTTTCTGTGACTTAAATTTTACGATGATTGCTTCAATCTTTTGTAGCCGGGTTATACCAGTTATTGTACGAAGTAACGATGAGACCACAATTATTATTGTGATAATAACTATTTCTTTGTTTCCTTTGTTTGTTTGGATTCTGATTGCAAGCGAAAATTGTCGGTATTCAAGTGGAAAATAATATTTAAGCTTTGAGATGTTTAAGAGCTGTTATCCAACTGATAAAATAAAGTAGTACGTAGTTATTAAAAGCTGAATAGTTAGCAGGATAATAAAGCTGTGTGAAGGTTATGTAAGGCAGTCGGGCTTCCACTGCGGAAGAGTAATGAGCAAGTAATAGCTGGACGGAACGGACCCCAAATAGCTAAAATAGGTTTCACCTTTCATTAAGAAAGAGTAAGTTGTGACAATTGCCTGCCACTGCAAAAGAGAAATGAAGAAAGAGTTTTTACTCGTTCAGTTCTCTACGCTAGACTCTTTGTTGGTGGAAGCTCTATGAAGTTTACCGTTGCGAGTCAAACAGAGTCCGTACGGAGCCCGCTCCGCTGCCAGTGGAAGCCCGGGTAAGAATAAGAAACGTAAACCTATGCCTATGTCCAGCAGTGGACGTAAAAAGGCTGCGATGATGATTATGAGGCAGTCTATAAAATAAGAACCTATCCGCACGCGACAGTGTTGTCAGTTACGGCAAAAAACTTTTCATATAATATTTGGTACCATAGTAAAAGATGTTCATAACGATGAGTACAATAACCCCTTAAAGGGATCGGGACTAGAATGGGAGGACCTTATATTTGTGTTTTTAACCCCCGACAAAAAAGAGGGTTGTTATTAGTATTAGACAGATACTCAGATACACACATGTTATCAGTGTATATCTGAGTATCTGTCTGTAGCATCGTAGCTCCAAAACGGATTGACCGATTTCAATCCAGTTTTTTACGTTGAAAACTAGTTTAATCGAGAATCATCTTAGCTATGTATGTATCATGAAAATCTGTTCAGCCGTTCAAAAGTTACAGCTCTTTTTCTGGTTGGAGTCGGGGGTTTTTGACGGTTAGGTTATTAACTAATATCTTCAGGATATTACTCTCGTACTCTCGTACTCTCGTCGTCTGATATTATTCTCGTGCGGATTGCCCAATCCAAAATAAATGGATGCGTGTTGTGATGGGTGTTGACTAACATAGGTTGTAAGATTTTACTAACACAATAATAATAATATAATATTTAATTTAATTAATTAATTTTAAAATCATTGTAATTTTGTATTATTGTAATTATGGATTTAATATCTGAAATAAATTAATAATAATAATTACGCAAACATATAGGTACTTCTAAAAAGGAGGATTAAGCATCTTATAAAAGACGATTAAAATTGAATAGGAAACCATAATTTATATTATTATTAATAACGGTAATATGAAATATTTTACCTTTGATCTGAGACGTTAATCGTTTAAAATTAATTTTAAGACTCACTATAAACAGAATTCGCCTTCGCTTGGATGGGCTTAGGAGTATCTCATACTGAAATGTATGAGGCAATAAATTAAGGTGAGGTTATACTTCTTTTTTAACCTCTGTAAATCTAACTAGAATAGAATAGATCTTCATTTCATGTAAACCAGATACAGGCACTTATGAAATGTCGAGACTCTAGGTGCGCAGTTCCTAATAGTAGGTCCTATGGAGAAGAACCGGCAAGAAACTCCATGGAAACTCTTTTAAAATAGTAGATTACAATCTTGATTAGTACAATGTTGTGGTAAGAGCTGCGAGAATAATGTAGTTTAATGTGCATAAAAAAAAGAATAGGATAATAATGATTTACCTATGAATAAAATTGCCATGATGGCAGTTACAAGCTGACCAGTCCCGACAGACAGCACCCGTTCTTGTGTACTAATGTGAATATTGCGCAAAAACAAAATCATTTTATCAAAATTGAACATATATTATTATGATCAAGTGCCGTGTGAAGACAGAAACGTGAATCATAATAATAATTGGCTCGATAAAGAAAGATCATAAAGATGACACTATGCTAAAATTTCAACAAGAAACCATATAAAAGTTATATCAAAAGATAAGTTTATTGTTTTTTAAGTCACTTGAGAACAGATATTTATAATATAGTCGTTTTTTTTCTATGAAATAATAACCTAATCGTCAAAAACGTTTTTTAGCTAAGATGCCACAGACAGACAGATACACACTACAAACTTATCACGATGTTTTCCTTCACCGTTAATACAAATGATAATCGAATTGCGATCCGCACATAACACGAAAAGTCATAGGTGTAGGCCGGGTTCGAACACAGACCCTCCTGCATGGAAGGCAAGCGTTCAACCGCTAGGCTATCACTGGTCGCTTAAAATGCGGTTAGGTAATGTAGACGGCACACGGCGTCGTAGTGAAACCAATTTTTGTCAAGACACAGAGGTTAGGTTAGGGTGCATATATTTTTATATCAGGAAAAACTATTCTGAAGGACAACATAATAATCAACAAGCGAAAAAAAAAAAAAATACTCATACACTCAAAACAAAAAATCTATTCTTTCCTTAGACAGCTCTACGTCCAAACTCACCTTCATTCTTTATGATAATGATCAATCCCTTAAAGATTTTGTCGTCATCATCATGATTATAATGTCAGTGCGTAGAATTTCTGATGTGTATTTAACTAGGAGATACGGAAATGAGCGAAACAAGTGTAGGTACAAACGTAGTACGTATGGGTAGGTAGGTACTTAAACATCAAGTTCACTGTTTAGATTCCTTATTAGCACCACAAGTAACGATCATAGTTGTGCCGTAGTCCTCAAGGTTGTTCGATGGATTGGTGATCACAGTGCGTCGTCCATTGTGCATAAAGCGATGAGCAAAATAGAGGACTCTGCTGTCCACCCTCTTGAAATAATCATTATGTAAAAAAACTAGCTGTGCCTGCGACTCCGCGTGAATAAAGGAAGATGCAATTTTTGAAAAAAAATAGAAAATTACGCAAAAAAGAAGCCTATGTCCTTCCTCATGATGCTATTTCTTTGTCAAATTTCATCAAAATCGGTTCACCCGTTTAGTCGTGAAAAGGTGACAAACAGACAGAGACACAGTTACTTTCGCATTTATTTCTAGTGTGATATAGAATACGCATAAATTACAGAACTTATTGTTTCGTAACAAACCAGTATGCTGCATTTATAACACTTTAAAATAGTGTTTATTCATTCAATCTGCTTCTGTACAAATTGGGATTAACCCTAGCTTCTAACTGCAATGTATTTTCACACATAAACTTAGCTAAACAAACATTTTCCAAAGCGAGCTTCGTACAAAGATTGAAGAAAGCAGAGTGCTTGAGATAAATCTCTGGAGACGCCTCCGGAGCGCGGTTTAACATTGGTAGTAAACACTATCAAGATTGTACTAACATTATATGTAATTACAAGGGTTTGCATACGCTTTTGTCCTGGTTTAGTATTTTGTGGAATATCCCTGGAGATCAACTCCTTGCGTATCGCCTTTCGCGTCCAGTCTACCAATAATCGGGGGACTATCTACTTCAATAAATCATTTAATTTCTTTTTTTATTTATTTTTTGTTTCTGTCGTATTTTTATTATTTTTAGAAATAAATATTTTTACAAAAAAGTAAAAAAAAATTAATAAAAACATAAAAAGAGTTGTAAATAACCCACCGGTATCGCGAACAGAGTTTTTTATTATTACTATTATTTATTTTATTTTATTTGTTGTTATTTTTTAAGGTTTGTTTTCGGTGTCGGTTTTATAATGATCATGTGATGTCTAATAAATATGTCTTTCTGTTTTTATCTCAGCCACACGTAACTTGCAACGTATGAAATTTTAAATTCGTTGAGATGAAGTTGCGTGTTCGTCTTCATGATATATCTAGGTATTTATTTGTAACGTCAGTCTATCGTAATAAATTTTAGGCTTTTCCCTAAATAGGGTTGTCCAAATACATATTCAGTACCGGTCGGTTAATGACCGCAGAACGCTCCGGCATTGATACTACTGCCCGCTAATATATGCAACATTTCATGGACATTGGACAATCATTGTCAAATGTCCAATGTCGGTCCATTATGGACCGTCGTACCGTGAAATTAGACTACTTTTACATTTCTAATACAAGTA
The DNA here is from genome assembly GCA_932294325.1 of Allophyes oxyacanthae. Taxonomy (NCBI): domain Eukaryota; kingdom Metazoa; phylum Arthropoda; class Insecta; order Lepidoptera; family Noctuidae; genus Allophyes; species Allophyes oxyacanthae. The sequence goes on along the minus strand of OW028610.1, from coordinate 18,625,452 downwards.
CTTATGGAGTAGGATCTGGAATGTCATGTTGTATATATTTTATTCTTTTGTTCTCAATTCTGTTTTTAATTATAGATCCTACCTTACTAGTGCCGATCCCTTTCAGGGGTAATTGTACTCATCATTATGAAAATCTTTTACTATAGGAAGAAGAATGAAATGGCGAAAAAAAATCACCTGTCCTTTAGTGGCTAGGCTAGGCTAGGCTGCCACGCTTCTGCAGTGCCTCGGGCATGTTTGCCAAAGCGCGCACCGACTGTTTTCACACCACCATGCGCAAGCGGTGCGCGTCCTTGGTGCGCAGGGTGTGGGCCAGCTCCAATACTGCCCTGATGATGATTGCTGGGCGACTTAACTGCCCTTATATCAGACATTGCTGTAGCAGACATGCAGGTAGTGGTGTCTGATATATTTTGTTAAATGTATTTTCTATTATTTTTCTATGTTTTCTGTATTTATGTGTTTTATGGGCTCACCGTTGTTGCCTGAAATAAAAGAATTTTATTTTATTTATTTATTATTTATTTAGTCAAGTAATATTTAATTATTTGTAGGGAACAGCTAAGATTTTTTTTGTCAGAGATCGTCCTATATTAAAAGTTGTTCATAATGGTGAGTACAATAATAAAAGGATCGGGATTAGAAATGTAGGAGAGAACTTTTATACTTTTTCTTCTGTTACAACTAGAGGATTCCGGATCCCGGGATCCCGAATCCCGGGATCCCGGCCCTATTCCAGTCCCGAAAATTTCGGGATTAAATTTTCAAAATCCCGGGATTTTCGGGATTGACGAAAGTGTTACTATAATCGTTCAATTCGTTTTTTATACATAGTTATGATGCTAAATGAGAAATGTGTCAGATTACTATTATTATAATAAGTTATATTAATTAACACTTGTTATGTTTATGTTACACTAGCGACCCGTCCCCGGCTTCGCACGGGTGCAGTTTCTCTAGTATTCTTACATTAAATACGAAAGTATTATACATTTATAAACCATCCTCTTGAATCACTCTATCTATTAAAAAAACTGCATGAAAATCCGTTGCGTAGTTTTAAAAATCTAAGCATACATAGGGACAGACAGCGGGAAGCGACTTTGTTTTATACTATGTAGTGATAATGTTAAAAGTTCATTTAATTTTGTTAAGTAAAAGTTTTTTTTTTACTTAAATAACCTAACCACAGAACACAGAAAAGAAGTAACGAGAGAGAAACCGCTTTCTGTGTTTGGTGAACCTAACCGTCAAAAATCCCCGACTCCAACAAAAAAAATTAGTTAATATAACTTTTGAACAGATTTTCATGAAACATAGCTAAGATGATAGCTTTCAATTAATAACTGCATTGAAATCGGTCCATCCGCTTTGGAGCTACGATCTATGGCTACGATGCCACAGACAGAAACACCGATACACAAACCTACAGATTCACACTACAAACTTATAATACCCCTCTTTTTTTGTCAGGGGTTAAAAAAGGAATTTAGTTGGTTTTTGTAGAATTTTTACTTTACTTTTTTCGTCTAATTACATTATGGACATTAATTTGCATTGTCAATAAAAAAGCAGATTTTTATATACCTTACGTAATTTTTTGTTTGCAATCTCAAATCCCGGGATTATCCCGGGATCCCGGGATTGACTGTGTACAATCCCGAAATCCCGGGATTAGAAATTAGGCCCGGGATCGAATTCTCTAGTTACAACATTCTGGTATGTAAACAGTAAACTTCGGCCCACAGTGGACGAAATATCGACTGACCGACCAATCAATATCTATGTTATGATAAATGTTAATTTTTGTACGTTTTATCCTTTTTTATTATTGCACGGGGTGCCTTAATTTTGCAACCAAATAAAATATTCTTTCTTTCTTTCTTTCTTTCAAATTGCCGCATTCTTCACTTTCCGTTCATTAACGCATATAATATCTAAGTGATGTTCTTGCATACGCCGCTAAGTTCGCCTATGTACATTTGCTGCATGAAGTTATAAATAAATAAATGTCAGAGGACATGGAACTTCAAAAGATTCGATTTATCGCCGTAGGTGGGATAATGCCGACACCGACAGTGGAAACCCCATAAGTGATTATTTTACCAGCGTATTAATTAGCATTAGGTAAGAGTATTTAAATCTCCCGTAGGTGTTGTAATTACCGGTTATTGGATATTGCTTTCCAATCAAATTATGAAGATACAATAGATTTACTATTAAATCATGTGAAATGTTTAGAATTGCGTAGAGTGTCAGTTTAAGTGAATATAAGAAGCATTATTTAGATTTATGTCACATTCGACCCAAAAGTTTCGCCTCACATAAAAAAATCCTAACAGATGTATGGATTTTTTATGCGAGGCGAATCTTTGTGGGGCGAATGTGGCATATTTAAATCATTATTTAGTAGCATTGTACTATCGTACATCGGAACCAAGTTATTCGGTTGTAATTAGCAATAACTTGTTTATTTATAGCCGTTACGTTGTTTCAGTGCAATAAAAAATACTTATTTACTTAAAAGGTTAATCAAAATTGATCCAGACTTTTTTTATCAACTTTTTATAGAAAGAAAGAAAAACGATTTATTTCTTACACAAATTACGATACACATAAAAAGTAAAAAAAATTAAAATTAAAACAAATAAAAAAAGAAGTAACAAATGAAGACAAAAAATTAAAAGTAAAAAATTAAAAACACGATCCAAAAAAAATAAAAAATAAAAGTAACAATTTTTAATAATAAAAGTCTGTTTATCTGTCTAGCCTTTTCCCAACTCCGTTCGGGTTGGCTCCCAGTCTAACCCGATGCGGCTGAATATCAGTAATTTTAATCAACTTATCCCCATGAAATCTCAATTTTACTCACAAATTGCAATACGTGAAAACAAAGAATTTCCATTTTTTGTTATCTTTGGAATAACAAATTATATTTTTCGATTAAACTGACAAAGGTCTTTGGTTTTAAAAAATCGTGGTCACCACAGCCAAGATTGCGATTATAGAGCGATAATGAGATATGTATGAGATGTGATATGAGTTAGATTGCGATTATGTTTCAGCGAGTCAAGGAATGCTACGCTCATTACGGTAGGAATCCGGACCGGCTGCCTAGAATCTGGTGCAGGTTATAAAATGCTGTACCTACCTACCTATTGCATGCGCTTAGCTGTTTTGTATGCGACTCTTTGGGAACGCGGTGTATCAGTTTCCCGGGTAAAAGGAAATAATGAAGTATTTCAGCTCTGGTCGTAGTCGGACATTATTGAACTTTAGCTATCGGTACCCAAAAAACTATTATTTGTGCAATTTCTGAACAGATATTTGTAAAGGTAAGGGCGGAAAAAATTTAACAGCTTATACTTGGAAAATGTTTTAATCCGCCACTGGTGCCACTGAGCTTTTAATCGCCTGTTTACTTTGGGGAACATCTTGTTTGATGTTTATTTACGTCAAGCAACAACCTTGATGTTATATGATGCGTCGGAGGCGGGAACAGTCACGGTACGATTAGATTTTTCGACAACTTTACATAGGTACAGTCGGCAAAAAAGTAGGCTATCAATTTCAGAACAGAGGGCCGAGCACGAATGTTTTGACGTATGGTAACGTAAACGTAAGCAAATTTTGATTCTAAAATACGATGAATCTATCGCATTTTTGTTCAATTTTATGCAACAAACACACTTGTTTCATGAAAATGAAAAAATATTGCATGAATTTCCAAAAAAATATCATTGATTAACCGTGTATTTTTGGTCCTAAATTTGGTTACGTTTACGTTACTATTCGTCAAAACATTTGTGCTCGGCCCACTGAATAAAACAGAACTTCCTATCAAGTGAAAATACAATTAAAGAATTGTAACTTCATTATTTTGAAAAGAGAATAGCCCTATTTTTTTTTTTGCAGTTTTGGGAGCAAACATCCGTTCTGTTCACCTGATGGTAAGTGATCACCGTCGCTCATGAACATCTGCAACACCATAGCAGTCACCGATGCGTTGTCGACCTTTTAGGATGGTGTTAAGAAATAGAGAGAGAAATGAGAATGAAGGGTACTAACTGTACTAAGGGAGGAACTGGGCCTCCGGCGCTCCACACTCATCGAACGAAACGCAACAGTATGCATACTGCTACATAACGTCGATTTCTGTGGGAGGGTGTTACTTCCCCGGTCGTGCCCATTCATGCTGTCATTTTGGCATGCCAGCGAGACACTACTAAACTACTACTTGGACTACTACTACTACTTGGCCGACTGTACATGATAGTCCCACGTATTACGTATAAAGGTATATGGCGCAACCCAGCCATAATAATAGTGTAAATTATTGTAATTGAAAATCGCTGCGCATATTATGACTTATACACGTAGCTAAAATTTATAAAAAACAACATCTACACCTTATTCGAAATAGGTTAAAATATTACATTTAAAAGCACTTAACTGAAAATCAAGGCGTTTCGCAATGAACGGAATGAGCTCGAAATAAGGTTGAATTGAATAAAAATCTGGAAGCTTTGCTCCGGTATTAGTGGTGGGATGACCCGGGAAAGGACTCCGGGATAACGAACTCGTCAATAACGGTACAGGTGTTGAAGATTTTTTTTTAAATATTTAGCTATGAAAGAACACATAGGTAATATCCGGTACAATTAAAAAAAAAAAAAAACATTTATTCGGAACGAACTCTTGATACAATTTTTTGAAACCCTCCAAACTGCGTTACAGTTTGTCGGCGGGATTAGCGCTCGTTTAAAACAGCAGGTTCCTTATTACTAAGGTTTAGTGGAATAGTACAGTGATTGAAACATCTACAACTATCACACAATTAGTTTGATACACTAGCTTGCGGTGAACTCACTAAGTAGTACATGTCTTAGTTTATTTTTTAGAGATAATTTGCTTAATTTACCGTGATCTTTCCTAAGCCAAGGAAGATTATTGAATATTTTTGGGGTCAAATACTTATTGGTTCTTTCGCCATAGTAAATTTTAACTTGTGGTCGAACTAAATTACGTTCTCTCACGCTCCTAGTATTGTATATGTTTTGTACTTGCACTTTAAATTCATCACTAAAGAACTGCTCCAGTACCACTAAGTAGTTGACCTTTGCACTGAACTGGCGTAGGATACCGGCAGAGTACCGAATTATCATCTCGTGGAAATAGGTAACGAATAATTTTAATTTTTTCATCATTGAAGCGATACCCTTATTGTCCACACGACATGATAAATTGTTATCAGTGACCTATGATAACTAATCTTGCATTCATTGAGTGTTAACCGGTACCTACCTATACCGATTAACATGAAAATTCTGGTCCATATTTCCGGTTTCCTTCTCCTTTGTTGGTCGCTAACTTGCTACGCAAATAAAAATTCCACACCTCGCCTCGGCGGGACGAATAATGAATTGTTTACACTGGCTCTAGACAGAAAAGTCTGGCAATCATGGGGCCTTTGCCCAGCAGTGGGACGATGCAGGCTAACAGTAACAGTAATTAGCCTGCCCAGCCTATTCCGATTTCGGAGTAATGTTACTTCCAAAGAACACAGAAAAAAGGTACCTCTTTCTGTGTTTTGTGGTTACTTCGATTACTTATAATAATAATAAATGGCATTATAAATGCAACTAATTTGGATTTAAAGCGCTCATATTAAACTTTAGCTTTGTACATAGTTTAGAGTAGGTAGATATTAATATCTGTCAGCAAGTTAACCAAAACGGGGCAAAGTTTCGAACCAACTATTGCATTCATTATACGAATCCCGGTCGGCACATTCCCGGACTACTTCCCCATCACTGGCTGTGACGCTTACATAATTTATGCTCTCTATTAGCCTCGCTAGTAATATCGCTTCGCTTAGCGTTCGAGTTGCGTTATAAATGCAGCGCATTTTGCATTAAACAGAAATTGTACCTACTGTTGGTTATTTGTTGCTGGATTGGCAGCGAGTAAATAGCAATGAGCTTTTAAATACAAATAGTGGATTTCAACCTATTTTCCGTATACGCATTTCGTAGGAACTGAAATGAGCTAAATCATATTTTTTACATTGCCTGCTTCGTATGAATTATGAACCTGTTTTGTTAAAATTAATTTAAAGTAGGTACCTTTACTTTTTTAACAAAAATATACCTAGGTACACTCACATTCACAAATTATAGATAACAACATTAAGTAAGTATCGTTTAAGTGGTCTCCTTCAAGCGAAGGAGTCGCTTGAAGTAGACCACAGCATGCACAATTAAATAATCATTTAAGCTAACAAAAATAAATTAATATAAAGACACAATTTTAAATCTAAACATTAATAAATAAAAAATGTGGTACATTACAAACATTTACTTCAATTATTTTCAAATCTCTGTCAAATACATTTTTTGTATTTAAAACCTTTTACGTGTTTGGGTCGACTTCCCAGCTTACCCGCTCAAAATTTCATAGCAAAAATTAGTGTACGTACATTTTACACACGATTTTACAGATCGGATTGAATGATCAAAAATTTAGAAAATACACGGAACTTCGTTGATATAGGAGTGCTAAACTTACTTATGCATGGCTCTGTATCAGCAATGCTATGAGTGACATAGAAGCATATAAATATCAACAATGGAGAATTTCAGAGTATTTTGGTTGATATGTTTCGAGCTCAATCATCTGTGGAATTTAATCGAACTCGTGCCAAATGGAAAATGTAAAACTAATATACATCGTATAGGTACATACTAATCATACAAGTAGTCAAATTGAGAAATATGAAAGAAACTCCCTTATAATGTATTAGAGAATTTAATTAATCTTACGAGCTTATATTAAATCCTCCCAAGAGAAACGATTATATTGTATCGCCTCCCCATAAGCGACATTACAGAAAATGTTATATGCATTTTAACAAATATCTATGCGTATTGAATAAGAATGCTGAGTAGTATTCTTATGCAAATGGCGGTGAAATTTTTGAAACAACCGTAAAAAATTAAATACCCGCAAAACGTATGGAACGCGAATGTTACACAAAAGAACATAATAATTATTTCCTCACATGTAAATTAGTCACAGAAAGGAAAACTCGACATAGTTTCCTTTAACTTATGGAAACAATGAACAAACTTTCTTCGAGAAAAGAATTTACGAATGCCACACACCTAACCAATACTTATTTATTAAAAGGAACGCAGACCGAACAGTTCAGTGTCCGGGAAGACTGCTAACTTGCCAAAAAGTTTCAAAAGTATTACATTTCATATTTAAACCCTCAGAGTTCAAAACTTTTCAATATTAATACCCTTGCTCCATGTTTTTGGATTAAAAAAAGTAACTGTCACCTGTCAAAAAGCGGGGGAAAACGGATTAAATTATTTTATAATTGGAATACAGATTGAAAATAACTCTTTTACCGTTATAATGTTGAAGAAAATGATCGTTATTTTAACGTTATTAGTGTGCTGTTATTGTTTGGAAAATAACGAACAATTACCGGAGGAAGCGAGGGCGAAGAAAAAAAAGGGTTCTTTAAGACTTTTGGGTGAGTAGTTAATTTAATTGGAGAGTTTTTTCCGTCGAAAATATTGAAGGTACTTTTTGTAAGACAAGGAGAGTTGTGATGACGTTTATCGCCGTAATATATAAAGGAAGGGAATCGTACTTCCGTGTTTTGCTAAATTGGTAGGTAATGGGTCAATAAGAAAAACGCAAATGATTGTTAAAACGTTCTTTGTTTACCGATCTCATAAAAATTATAAGCATGCACTTATGAAGTTATACAGGATAGGTATTTTTCATGTCGTGCGCATAATTTGTAGTGATTCAGTCTTTTTTCCTAAATGCAACCGCAGTATTGGAATACACTTTAAAACAAATCGAAAATTCGACTTAGTATGGGGGCCACGCATAGTTTACCAGCGCAAGCCATACAACATCATATTTTTATTTTGTTTTGGAGTTAATTTGCGGTTGCATTTGGGAACGGACACTGAATCACTCTGCAAATTTTGCGCACTACATAAAAAATAATCCTGTATAAGAAATACTGGTAGGTATTATGTAATTTACCATCCATCTAGCAGTCTAGCAATAGGTTAGATACAAAATCTGATTAAATAGATATTTCCAAGCCCTCGATTCGTTAATACCTATGTAATCCCACTTAGGTTTTCGAGGTAAATGAAGCCAAATTTAACCAAGATTAACATACCCTATTAAGTAATTATATTAATTGAACAATAACAAATGAGTACACGGTTTAATCAAGATTAAGTTATCCCAGCCTTGGGATTACTACGCATTGATACAATTTCCTTAATGGAAATTAACTACGTATGGCTTGACATTTCCTCTCGTCAATACAATTTATTGATCTTGTTTCCTCAATTCCGGTTCCAGTCTTCAAGGGAAATTGGATTCTGTGTTGTTAGAAATAAGAGTTGGGGTTGATTGATATAAGTGCCTGTTTCACGTTGATTTTGGGTTAGTGATTTAAAAATATTAGGCCTGTACGTAATTTGTTTCACTAAAAAGGTTGAAATGTAGGCGTAATTGAGAAATAGGATGCTGTAGATCTCGATTATGGTGTTACTAAGGCCCCAAATAAGAATAAGAAGCGATTATAATAATTATTATACTTTCTTAGTTAGCACCAATTATTTATTGTTTGGGTTTGGAAAGCTTACAGACTAATAAGATTCATTTAATAAAGTACAATGTGTAAAATAAGTTACTAAAGATTAGCTTCCTCATATAAGTATTTCAGTACCTACGAGTACAACTAAAGCAAACATCCGTTAGTAAAAAAAAATATATATACTTGAGTTACTTACAAAGTTTTCCCATGAATGCTTTACTCTAATCCAAGAAAACCCTATAAATAATTTTAAGAACGTAGTTTTGTATGCTCACAATTTTTATTAATTGAATTTCGAGTGTATCATTTTTTTTTAAGTGTAGTAGTTATTTATTTATTTACTTACCTTTATCTTAACTTAAGTTTATGTAAGCTATATTCACAACTAGTAGATGTCAATTAAAATAATATGTAATTAGCTGGAATTAATTGTAAGTGGGATTGAACATCAGTTATGTGAATTAAATTTTAAAAAAATTGCTTCACTTTATGCTGTTCCTCAGCTATGTGATCCGCAAAACAGAACAATGGGTCTACTGCGTAACTTTTAGGGGTACACGAACTCATGAAGATGAGACTCCCAACTTCATGATCGGTAAAAAAATTAAAAGGTAGCTCGAAGTTTAGTCATCGTAATAAGTTTATTACCACAGTTCCAGTTCATTGTGTCATTTTTGTTACGCGGTAGACCCGCAGAACTGACCTCGTTTGATATTCTTCGCTATTAAAAAATAAGGAAAATGAAAATAGATTAACTTCAGTCTTAAGGTTCTTAGACAATATTTTAAATGTTTTCTGTTAAGAGTAATGGAATAACATTATTAAAGCAATTTGTGGTTCGCCAGAAATTTCCTTCCTAAAAAATTCAATTAAAAGCTTTTAAATAATTCAAGAACGAGGTCTAGGTCTATTGCTACGAAAATAAATTGAAATGTAAATTAATCATAAATGCCAGTGTAGGAATGAAATGATAATAGTAAATTTATTTATTTCACAACTCTATTACTATAGGTATATCTAGTTAAAAGCGTAATTCATACAAGTTAACAATTTTTTTTGTAATATTTAGTTTTGAGCCTATCATTACTTACTGCATTTAAAATTGAGTCTTATTGTCTTGAAATAAGTTTTAACTTTCTTTGGCTCAATCGAGCGTCGTGTTGGCGAATATCATAATTTTTGGAAAAAATATCTAAGTATATTAAAAGTAATTGAAATCGATTCAGTAGTCAATTCTGAACAAACTATATTTAGATTTTGCTATTATTCAATTGCACCGTGTATAGCATTATATATCTTCGTAAACTATAGACTTAAGTCAAGTTACACCGGTGACTATATTAATAAACTAATTCGTAAAACTCTACATTTAAAATTCCTCTTTGTTCCAGCCATCATCGCATTAGTAGTTCTATCAAAATTGGCTGTCATCAAGGTCGCATCCTTCTTCTTCCTCGTGGCGTTCTTCCAGAAGCTCTTCTACGTCGGTGGTCTTCTCCTCAACTATTACTTGAAGAACCAGTCTTCAGGACCTGCGGCGCCACCTCCTCAGATGATGTATGGACCTCCTCAAGACTATAATACTGTGGGGTACAGCTACGAACCAGCTGACCATGAGCCTTTCCAAGCTCCAGAAGCATTGCCAAGTATAGCTGACTTTAGTAATGGTTTTAATTGGTTGTTTAAGAACCAGCATCAGCAGGCATAATATCTTAGGATGATCGTAGGGAACTAGATTAGGAATTATTGTAGAACAACTAGAGATGTAACCTGAAAAGAAAACAGGATGTTTTTTTTAATTAAAAAAAAACATGCATCAATTGACGACACCGTCGGTATTTAAATAAAAAAAAAAACTTCATTTGTTAGAAATTGGAATCATCTGTACCTACTATTTAACAAAAAGAAATATGGTTTTTCCTTATTTAACCAAAAAATGTAGTATCAACTAATATATTTAACGATGACCACCTTAAAATATTTTAATTTCATAAAAAAAATCCCGATATTTGTCATGATTTTTCAACATTTTCTTTTCTTCATGTTAGTATAAAAACCTTTTTTTTTACAAACCCACGTCATAGTGCCATAGCAAATGATTAAAATGCCGTAGTGAACTGTATTTATTGATATAGAAACAGCGAAATTTATACTTTTGTGTCACTCTTACAATATAATTTGTGTTTTTAGGAATACAATCCATGCCATAGTGCCATAGTAAATGAACAAATTGCCATAGTAAATATTAAGTATGAATGTGAAAATAGAGCCAAAATTACCGTTTTGGTTGTTGTAAACTTGCTTGCGTTTTGTAAACTTCAATACTCCTGTTTGTAATTTGATAATTGTGTCTGAATGCATATTTGTATGGTAAGGTGTTTAATGTAGAGATTATTTAATAAATTATTGATTCTTTTCTTGTTTTGTTTTTATTTTTAAATGTATAAGTAATCTAAGCTTTTATGAAGTAATTTGGTTCGTATAAAATGTGTGTAGAAGTTAAAAATAGGCCTCTGTATATTATCTTTTTCAATTTTGGTAAAATGCATCTAGAGATCTAAGTTAATAAGTAATTTTATTTATCGCACACGTTCCATGCTGGGGGTCTGACTGAGTTTGAAACCGGTCCGCACCTCTGACTTTTCAAATTCATGTGCGGATCAGAATTTGATTATCATTCTGAGAAGAGGCACGTGCCCAGCAGTGGGACAGTAAAGGGCTGGATTTAAGAATGACCTGTAACTCATCAATACATTTAAAAAATTATGCTTGCAGAGATTGCCAAGACAATTGGCTTTAGCTTCACAATCAACAAGGCATTTTTCAGTATCTCGTCATGATTGATGAAGAATCTTGGTCGTACTCTTATGATATTTCCAAAGACAGGCACCCTACTACAAAATCAGCGCGTATGGTATAATTAGTGCTCCGAAAAGCACTCTGCTGCATACATTCCCAAAGGATCCATAAATTTAACTACTAGAAACTCTCCTGCGCACTATAAGAGCATGAAAACACTAACTAAAACTTTAGGAAACTTTGAACTCAATTACCTTAATTTAAAGTTATTTTGTAGGTACCAAAGTTAATTCAGTGTTCAGTATCTTATTACTACGCACTATGGGGTGTTTTCAGAAAGATAATGGTATTTTCAAAACTGTGCAGGTACTTCAGGAAGTAAACTTGATTTATTTTGAGAAGTGTCATTCCTAGTTAACACAATTAAATCATCGCTTGCTGGTTTTGTTATGTATTTGGGTCGAAACTTCTTCATAAAATCGACTTTTGCCCGATTCATGTCGCTTTGGCATATTCTAACTTCATCCAGATTCTTGAGCTCACGCCGCTCTCAGCGGGTTGTCTGTACCTATCTGTACCTACACATGGCTGATCAAGGATCAGCCGCCTGATTACGTAGGGATGATAAACATGACAGTTGCTGTCGCAAATAAACACCCTATTCCGTATCCTCTTATGAAAACGTCTATAAGTGAGAAAGGGATGCATTGTTTGGTTGCTGTGGCTGTCAGATTTTTATTACGTTATTAAGGCGCGGTCCTGTGGAACTTGGTGCAGCAGTGGTTTATGGCTATACCTACCTTTATAAAGATAGGAAAGCCTAGTGGTACTTTCCGCTTAAAATTGGAGCTCCCCGACTGGGGAAGTACCTCCACCTTGCAGAATATCGGAGCCAAATAACACTGCTCTTTTGCAGTGTTGTGTTCCTAGCGGTGAGTAAGTACTACTATCGTAGTGTCGGCAATGCGCGAGTGATGCCCCTGGTGTTGCAAGCGTCCATAGGTAATGGTAACCGCTTACCATCAGGCGAGCCGTAGGTATGCCAGATTGCCACATTAGAGGTAAAAAAAAAAAAAAAAACAAATGACAAGTCGCATCGTAAAAGAAACCCTATTTACTTCCAATAAAGTATATTAATTTGTATTGTTATTCCCGCACCATAAGATAGCCTTAAGTACTGACTAGTAAATTACACTATTGAACCAATCTGCAGTATAGTAACATCTGAACTTTGCCACTAAAAAGCAACAGATCTAATTAAAAGTATAACAGTAGTGAACGGATATGACACGGAACTAGCCGGGACTATAAAACTATGTGTTTTGTATAATCATCCCCGGAATATACAGATGAGGAATAGTAATCATTATGTCAGTAATATTATATATAAATTTTAGCTTTCTGCACTCCTTCTACATATAAACTTCAACTATGCCAAATCAAACACTCCTCCGTGTGCGCAATTTGCATAAATAGGGGTACAAAGTTTTCTCTTCACGTTTGTAGTATAACGGCAAATGCAGCACAGCTTGATATAGGGATGACATGAAGAAAGCAGCATGTAGACTGGATACGGAAGGTGGTCTTATGTCCAGCAGTTGATTACGATAGGTTAGGTACAAGTACGTAATAAACTTATATAAGTACTTATTTAGTACGTACTTACCTAACGCCATTTATTTATCTATTAAAAAGTACAGATTTTTTCATAGTACACATCATTAGCAAAAATAGCACACGTTAAACACGCTCTTCGGGGAATTACAGGCACGTAATAAACTTATGAAAGTCCTACCATTTAGCTACTGGAAAGTACTTATAAATTTTCTCATGCCTAAATTTTTACTTATTCAAACAATGAAAGCAAAACAATTCACAAAGTTTGCTTTATTTCTCAAAGGCGTATTGTGGGTCCTTCGCAATAGATTGAAAGTTTCAAGATGGCCATAACTTGGGCGAATTTGAGCGCTCTCGTTACCGAGAAGCAGTTATCGGAATAAGCACTTTAAGTTTTATTGAACAGTGCGCTGGAAATGGATCCCTGGTTTATTTATTATGTTCACTACCGTATTTAATGGAGTGCTGGTTATTGAAAATACTGTGTAGTTTATCATGTGATTTCCCGCAAAATAATTGTGTCGTAAAAACACTATGGTTAGTAATGGTTTCTTGTGAGCTAAGACCTACCGCTTTTTAGATATACGTACTTCGACCATCAATCTGCCAAGCGTGATAGTTATGGCAATCTATCTATACTAATAATATTATAAAGAGAAAAGATTTGTATTTTCGTTTGTAATGAAAAAACTCAAAAACAACTGGACCGATTTCAAAAATTCTTTCACCAGTAGAATGCTACATTATGACTGAAGAACATAGAATATAGGTTATTTAAAAATAATAGGGATCCCTACGAAAACTCCAATATATAATGTAAAACAAGATGTAAAAAAAACAGATTTAATATAATAATTGTAATCTATATAATTATTAATACTTGAAGAGAAATCTTTGTACCCCTTTTTAAGCATATTGCGCGCACAGAGGACTGGGAGATTAGGCATAGTTACAGTTTTTATGGAGAAGGAGTGCAGAAAGCTAAAATTACGGTCGAATTTCGACCATTTGGCGACCACTAGTATAAATAAATGTCCACCCTTGCGAAGCTGGGACTGGCGTCTAGTATCCTATAAAACCGATCATTATAGCAGTAATTTGATCCACGTTCTTCAACACAACATGGACGATAAAGGGTTGACACTGAGTCTAAGATATATGTGCTGTCGCAACTACGAAGGGATATCCAACATTAGTCTATTTGCATAATAGACTGAGTTGGGCATGCCCATGAATCAACTCAGTTTATGCCAGGGTAATTTTTTTTTTATTTCAACTGGGCCTTTGCAGGCACTTTCAAAACGTCGTGATTCTAGATGCATGGTTCCATGTGTGTGGGTTCGTCTGTTGCCGTTGGAAAGCATCACAAAATAAAGGGTACCAGGAAAATGTCTATTCCTTCTTCCTAAAATCTAAGTCAACGCCTAATATCGTCGTGTTATAGCGAAAGTTCGACACATCGTCCGCTTCCAATGACAGTAACCGTCTCATTATACGCCGAAACAATGCGCCTTTATTGTTATGACGTTCTAATATCGGCATATAGGCTCTAGGGGATAATTCTCTACAAGCTTAGTATGGGATAGGTACTGTGGACGATATTGTGGTTAGCATTACTTTTACCTGTCACTGCAAAGTACAGAGGGTATTACTACGAGCAGTACGAGCTCCTATAGCAGGGCGGAAACTGAACTGTGGTTGAATTTCGACCACTGGGCAGTGGTCCAAATTCGACCACATTTATTAAGTATATATAAGTTTTAGCTTTCAGCACTCCTTCTTCATATAAACTTTAACTATGCCAAATCTCAACAATCCTCGGTGCGCGCAATATGCTTAAAAAGGGGTACCAAGTTTTCTCTTCACGTATTAATATTTATAGATTCTGTGGTGTAACATCGTATACAATCAGACAAAGACATAAGTTTACAACCAGGAAAACATAAGACAACAAGTTAATACCAAACAATCCACATCAAAATCGTCACAGCGTGCCGCAGACATAATTAACATGTGCATACATTTTCATAAGCAAGGCGATGGATGGGCTATTGTTTACATAGGAAACCGCTAGACGCCGCCCTAGTTACTAAGCTAACGGTAGGTTAACTTGGTTCATACGTATAGATTAGGCGCGTAACTAATACCTTAAGTACGTAGAAAGTAGGCGTAGCTTGTAATACGTAGCCGTTTGAACCTGCCCTAACATTAGACCAGCAATTTTTAACCCCCGACAAAAAAGAGGGGTGTTATAAGTGTGCAGTGGTATCTGTTTATCTGTTTGTGGCATCGTAGCTCCAAAATGGATGGACCGATTTCAATGCAGTTTTTTTAAATTGAAAGCTAGTTTAATCGGGTATCTTAGCTATTTTACATGAAAATTTGTTCAACCTCTCAAAAGTTACAGCTCTTTTTCTAGTTGGAGTCGGGGGTTTTTGACGGTTAGGTTAGGTATTTGGTTTACATGAAATAAAGATCAAAGAAAAGAAGATCAATTACCACAGACAAAAGAAGAAGGTCTATTACCATTAAAATAATTATTTGATCTACTGCTTGTACCATTGTGCTGTTGGATCTGTTGTTTTTATATCATTAAGCCCCCACTCCAGCAGGTGGCGGTGCAAGAAAAAAAGTTCCGGTGACGTGGTTTGCATACACTGTGGTGACCATGGAGCAGGAACCTATATATTAATACGTGAAGAAACAACTTTGCACCCCTTTTCAAGCATATTGCGCGCACGGAGGAGTGTGAGATTTGGCATAGTTAAAGTTTATATGGAGAAGGAGTGCAGAAACCTAAAGTTACGGTTGAATTTCGACCATTTGGCGACCTCTAATATTTTTGTAATTCACTAGGAATTTTAGAGATATAGCAATTAATAGATAGGTACCTGTTTTACAATGCAATTACGGGCTTAAGCTTTAGAAAATGGAATGAAGAAGAATGGAAATATTTTAAGCTAGAACTCCATTTCATTGACATATTAGATGCCTAAGGCCCAAGTTAGCACAATTAGAGCCAAATCAGCTGCTTTTTGTAGGTGTAATCAGCCGATTTAATTCTAAACATCTGTTATATTGTCCGTGAACTTTGCCCTTAGTCAGTCCCACATTCGTTACGTTAGCATTTTTTAGGCCTGCCTCGGTGACCACCATAGGAAACCACCGCGTATGAAAATGGAATGAAACTATTTTAATCCTATATAAATTTAAAACGTGGTCCCTCCACTGGTAGTGCAAATGGGCCGATAAATTAACCGTCCACCTAGTGTTTTACTGAGAAGCGGCAAGCAAAACAAAGCTCCTACTTGAGATGGAAACACACGGGAGTCTTGTGCAGGCGGCAACGCTGCGCCGCGACGCAAGGAACCGTTCATGTTATTTATTTGTCATAGGTACGGAGCGCAACTGCGGATGTTCAAGAGATTTGCATATTCGTAATTTAATTGCTAATTAACCCCGACAAAAAAGAGGGGTGTTATAAATTTGGCATGTGTATGTGTGTATCTGTGTATATATGTATCTGTCTGTGGCATCGTAGCTCCAAAACAAATAGACCGATTTCAATACAGTTTTTTTTAATTGAAAGTTAGTTTAATCGGGTATCATCTTAGCTATGTTTCATGACGTTCAAAAGTTAGAATAGCAAAAGCAATTGGCCGAATAGAGAAAATTTAGCTTCATGTGTTAAAATTTCGAGAAAAAAACTCGAAAGTTTGAAAAAAGATTCGAACAGTTTACCTAGATATTTTGGATCCTAGGTGACAAGGAAGTGAGGGTGTTATGAAACGCGAATTACGCATGAAAAACTATTTAAGTAATCGATTTTAAAATGACGTGGTCCCGCCTATTCTGTATGTTTTCAACTGAAACATGTAAACAAAACTATAATAGGTACTTACCCTATTTAAACTTATGCGCCCAGTTAAGTAACTAACTTAAGATTTACTCATTAATTGAGTTTTGAGAAAGTTTTTATCTTGCATGAATATTAATGTGGTTTGTTTAAACTAGGGATAGTAAATATCTGTGGTGCCAAGGAAAAAGGTGATAAGTCAAATATTTTGAAATACGATTTTTTGCTTATTATGGCTTTTCACAAGTTATACATTTTTTTTTTTTTTTTTTTTTAGTTGGATAAATGTTACGATACTAAAAAGATATGTCAACAATATCGTATGTTTTTATTGCATGGCAAAATACAGAGTGTGTTTACTAGTTTACTGCTACTTTACTACAGTATAACAGAGCATTGAAAAATTTAAATGTTTTATTCTGTTGTTATTTTGTCAGATAAATTTATTGGACAGCTACCTGACTGATTCTTTATCTGAGGATTGAAAAATCGGCCCTAAGTGTTTTCTTTTTAACCCCCGACGCAAAAAGAGGGGTGTTATAAGTTTAACGTGTCTGTCTGTGTATCTGTCTGTGGTATCGTAGCTCCCAAACTGATGAACCGATTTTCGTTTAGTTTTTTTTTGTGTCATAGATAATTTTATCCTGAGTGTTCGAAGCCATGTTTCATGTCCTGCCGTTCAAAAGTTACAGCTCTTTTTCTAGTTGGAGTCGGGGGTTTTTAACGGTTAGGTTATTTACTCTGTAGTTAAAAATTTGGTTTTATTATTTATATGTACCCTTTTTCCTTGGCACCACAGATATAAGCGTCTGTCGTAATCGTAATCTGCTGTTCCCGCTTTTCGGAACTTTTCGGGATCGGGATTAGAAAGGTGAAAGGTAGAACCGAAGGTAGAACGGTCCCAACAGAATACCAGCGCTGTGACATTTTCTATTTCTAAATGCCACAGCATTATGCTGAGATGGAAGCCATTTTTGGTCTCGTTCAGGTTGCTTTGACTATTGTTTTTCTATTGTTATTTTTTATGTTTTATTTGTTGTTTTATTTTTGTACCTTTTACTTTTATTCGTTCCTGGCGAGTCCAGAATAAAAATATTTTCTTTCTTTCTTTCTTTTTCTTTCTAACCTTGTATTTCTACTAATACTCGTATTCTTCCCCGACCATACTGATTGTGTCTCCATATAAGATTCCGTCGCCTGCAATCTGCCTTCACCCACCGCCCGCCGCCCGCGCCACGTTTTTCATAAAATGAACCCAATTACTTACTACTACACGTATCACAAGGGGCTGCGGGAATTTCAATAAAGTCGCTTATTTTCTGTGGTTGGGTTCTGTCGTATTTTCTCGGTGATGATCAGAATGAAGCCTTAAGAATGAGGCCTTTTGGTCACGCACCACACCGAGCCTAATGTAATGTCATAGTGCTGCAAAGAGCAATTTCTTTTTTTTTTTCTTTTTTTTTATTGTTGTGACACTCCCGGCTTTTTCGTTTCTGTATTGTATATGTTGTGATTTAACCATGTATTGTGTTGACCAATAAACCTTATTTCTTTCTTTCTTTCTTAGAATCAAAGAGAATCTCATACTGAAGCCGCGGGAAATATTTATTAGTGTATCCACGTACAGTCACGATACGTTGCAAACAAAATGTTTTTAACGACCGCGGCCCGCTTAGAGTTAGTAACTCTACGTTTGGAAGTCGGGCGCAAACGAGATTGAAAAAATTGCCGATTGTAAACTGTATGTGATGATTGAGTAACCTATCTATGTATGAACTGCTTAATAGGTTCTGTTTATTCGTAGTTTCGTAGCGTTCATGCGTAGGCCGTAAGGTTTTTGGCACGAAAGTCACCCTATCTCTTTCTATCAGTGCGATAATAGATGACCCCATTATGGAAGCATCTCATGCGAAGCAGCTCCTTCTTCTATGGTCGATAAAACTTTAATTTTCGTGGTTTATGATGAGTCCCAAATTATGCAAGCAAATTAAGTTATACTTTTTAGTTTTTTGAATTCGGTTTTTACTCTTTTTAAAGTTTATTTTATTTTTCTAATCTCAGAAGGTCTTCATTAGATCTTCACCTTTAAATGGAACCACCACTGAAGAATACTCTTACAACAAGAATCATTAAAATCGGACTAGGTACTCTGTAAAAAGTTATGCGTGGTCATAAATCAAAAAAACATAATTATTATATATATATCATTAATAATTATGAAAGTTGCCGTCGCAAATAAACGTCCTATTTCGTTTCCTCTTATGAAAACATCAGTAAACGAGAAAGGGATGCATTGTTTGTTGGTCGTCAGATTTTTCTTACGTAATCAAGGCGCCCGTCGGTCGACTTCAGAACCTCCTACGATTTTTCGTCGGTTAAAAAGGGATTTCTTTACGGAACGGAACGGCCACGGAACTCTAACAGGAGACAAACCGTTGCCAGACAGAATCGTTTTAATATACTTAAATAATAAATAGGATTGTTTCAATTAGGTATCTTTAATACATAAAGGCATAAGTAGGTACCTACTTAATATTTTATGTGACTAATAAAAGCTGCGATAAATTAAATTTGTGAAGAATAATAACAACATTTATTATTATGTTTGATTTTTTATGTAGGTACTTTGGGGTTAATTTCGGTATATGAAACAAAGCATTAAAATATGTGGTCATTTATATCAAAAACTAACCTTTCTAGTCCCGATCCCTTTAAGGGGTTATTGTACTCATTATTATGAACAATTTGTACTATAGAATCAAAACAGAAATCGCGAAAAAAATAATAATTAAATAACTATTACTCGACTAAATGTATGGAACAGCAGATTTTTTTTTTCGCGATTTCTGGATTGGTCACATACTAAAAGTTGTTCATTATGATGAGTACCTACTATAACCCCTTAAAAGGATCGTGACTACAAAGGTAGGACCTGATATAGCGGATGAGGTAGCTCGAACATTCTCGTTAATTTAATTTTGAAAGTGGAGCTACTTGGAATTTTTTATTGAAAGAAAAAAAAAGAAAGAAAGAAACTATATTTATTATCCACAACAACACACACACACAATAACAAACATGCAATAACGAATGAACAAAGGGTTACAGAACAACAAAGCAAAAACACAATAAAATAAAAAAAACACCGAAATAAACAAATACCTACTAATAATAATAATGAAAATAAAAATAAAATAATTAAGATAATAATGTATTGGTGGTGGAATATTGTTCCAACATTTCGTCGCTGTCATTCTGTTTGTTTAAGTTTCTCTATCTTCACCGAATTTGGTCCTACTACAGTTCCAAGGAATCCTGCTCGCTTCTTTCTATCATTAAATTCTAAAAGAAAAATATCAAGATTTTCCGTCTTTGTTCATTAATCATTTAATCATCGTCATCTAGATTTCGAGATAGCACTGGTACAGTACGACACAACAAAGAAGTAACATCGATGTACCTGATCGAACAAACAATAGCAGTTGTATCTAAAACTTATTGCGTCAGCGTAAAGATCATGTTTTACTGCAGTACTAATAAACAGACATGGTCTTGAAGACACGCAAAGTTCGGAACAGTACTACGACCTGTTATAGCAAGGCAGAAATTGAACTGCCCAGTCATTTCCAGTACGAGCTGACCTCGCACTGTATAGGCTTTTCCTACAATGAAAGGTCAGCGTATACTGGAAATTTATGGGCATTTGTGCCCTGCTATAACTAAGTAAGCCCCCAGATCGGTTTTACGTAGTTAGCCGCTCCGACTTCTTAGTTGTGTCGTACTATACTCGTTGTGTCAATGATATAAGACTATCTATCTTACTCATACACTCGAACGCTTCCCTGCCGTTATGGTGTGCCAGTTTTTTGGTCCAATGCTTGTTCAAACGCGAAATTGATGGTAGCGGTGAGGGGTTGCGTCACGAGCCATTAATAAAAAGATATATTGGAATGAACCAGATTTTTTGTTGGATACGTTTCCAAGTCAAGTTAAAATATCTTTCGGTATTTTCATGACTTCCTCAAGTACCTAGGTACGATTATAAAAATAGAAAAATAAAATAAATTAAAAAAAAGTAAAAAATAACCTCTTAAAACTAATAAGTAGGTATAAAAAACATCTTAAAAATCTTAACAACTTCTGAAGTCGGTGCCACTGTCAAACTAGGTGCATTGAAAAATTAAAGGCACCGCTACAGAAGTATTTAAGATTAAAAAAAAAAAAAACTTTTTAGTTTTTTGAATTGGTTTTAACTTTTTTTTGAAGTTTATTTTATTTTTCTATTTTGAGGGGCATAAACAATACAGAAACATGCGATTACAGCAATCGCGAGTGATATGCTGTTATTCGTTCAAGAGTTCGATTGTTCATCTCCGACGGTCTTCATCAGATCTTCACCAAATTTAAATGGGACCATCTCAAGAGTTATGACCCTTTCAAACAAAAAAAGACTTTTCAAAATCGGTCTGCCATTGGCGGAGTAATCACGTAAGTCGTAACAAACAATAAAAAAATAAAAACTACAGTCAAATTGCTAACCTCCTCCTTTTTTGAAGTCGGTTAAAATAGAATAGATCTTTATTTCATGTAAACCATATACCTGTGGGCCAAGCACGAATATTTTGACGTCTGGTAAAGTAAACGTAAGCAAATTTTGAATAAAAAATACTTGTTTAATCCATGATATTTTTTGAAAATACATGCAGTATTTTTACATTTTCATGAAACAAGTGTGTATGTTGCATAAAATTTTACAAAAATGCGATAGATTCATCATATTTTATAATTCAAATTTGCTTACGTTTACGTTACCATACGTCAAACTATTCGTGCTCGACCCACTGTGTACCTGGAAACAACAAATTAGCATACGATACAATAATATCGGAGGCTAACTCACCGAACTAAACAACTAAATTGGCAAAGGGAAACAAAAACAAAATAAGTACTTACCGGGAGAGATACCCTTGTTCCTCGAACTCCATGTATTTAGAAATATTTGAAAGTATTTAGTTGGTCTAACATAAAAAGCAAAACGTCCCTTTGTTTCATCTAGTCGAATCGAAACAAAGTCTAAAACAAAATATTCATATTACTCCGAATAACAATCTGTATATTAATACGTGAAGAGAAAACTTTGTACCCTTTTCAAGTTTATTGCGCGTTAAACAATTATCAGCTACCCATAATTTTTTTTAATACCTATTCGACCTTAACGTATTATTATTTCCTTTATTTAATTATTTACACATACTTTTTTAAATTCATAAATATTGTTACCTATAAAAAATTATATAAAAACATTTAAAAATATAAAAGAGTACTGGTAGTAGTAGCCCACCGGTATCAGGAACAGGGTCCAAGCTACCGGTGGCTAGGGCTCCAGAGAGAGGAACCTCCTCACAATGCGTGCCGTGTCGAGGAGTACCGCCTTCTGCATCAAGCCCTTGATCCAACCCCCCAACGAGAGCCTCATAAGATGTTGGTCGAGGCTCTTATTATTATTATTATACAGCTGATTATTATTCTTTCGCGATTACAATGTTGGTTCCATACAGAAAGTTATTCAGTTTGATGGTCTGATCGACACTCTTAATATTAAAATATTTATGGATATATTTAGGATATCATTTAAGAGCGTTCATCCGTTAGAACGACACCGGAGTCAAAATTGATGATTTCCGACGGGCAACAAAAGAATAACATGTTTACTTTTTAGATAACATATTACCGTCAGGATATACGTTGTATAACACAGCGTATCAGCGTAGTTAAATTTTTTCAAATTATTATTTTTTCTACTTAGTTTTACACTGTTGCCATCTTAAGAAAAATGTCTTCTCTGTCTATGCGCCTGCCCTCTTCTTAATATCTATGTCTATCATTCTGTGTCTTGTATTTGTTGTAAATGTTTTTTCTTTCTTTCTTTCTTTCCTTGGATACTCAAACTTTAAGCCCAGGTGCCAAGTCCAAAAGTATTCCGGTACTATAATAACACACACAGTTCCGTTTTAGTACTTTTGGTTACAAGTAGGTAATAACAACTGGCATTACGTATTGTTTCATTTAGTTTGGCAGCTTAACTTTGTAGGTAAACTGAAATATTTGTTCGTCCTAGACCAGAGGTTCCCAAACGGTGGTCCGCGGACCATCAGAGGTCCCCGAGAGCTATATATTAGGGTCCGCGAACTAAGCTATAAACCCATAATAAATTAATATTTACGCGGGCGGGCGGATCAAAAATCACATTGATTCTAGATTAAAATTTGTCTATTATAAAAAAAATTCAAATATTACAAGGTTTTTTTTTAAACGTTTCCCCTCTCTTTTTTTTGTCCTGTATCGAGGGTAAAGTTTAACATACATGTCAAAATTAAGCAATCAAGTTTAATCGATCAAATAATCACGTCAATGCAATTAAGTTTATTGTTTAATTTAAAGTTATGATTACAGTTTATTTTCAAATTCTTAGAATTTTTATTTTGAACCTTCCTGCACCAAACGAAAAAGTCCTAGCGGTCCCGGGTCAAAAAAGGTTGGGAGCCCCTGGTCTAGACGGAGAGTTATTGCTGAAATTGTTTACTGGCAGCCTGAATTAGTTTTTGTGGTTCACAGCGAGGGTTCTTTGGAGGTATTTTAGGATACATTGTGTTCCCTGGTCAACAATATGCAACTCTAAGACAGCCCACGGATGTCATACTATACGACTGGTATAATTTATTTGGAGTAAAAAGAGCACTTTTTAACCGACGACAAAAAAGAGGGGTCTTATAAGTTTGTAGTGTGGATTTGTGTGTCTGTCTGTGGCATCGTAGCTTCAAAACGGATGGACCGATTTCAAAGTCGTTCTTTTTTAAATTGACAGCTTTATTAATCGTGTATCATCTTAGCTATGTTTCATGAAATCGGTTCAGCCTTTCAAAAGTTACAGCTCTTTTTCTAGTTGGAGTCGGGAGTTCTTGACGGTTAGTTTATTGAATTTGTGTGTCATTTCTATAATTATCTCAATGGTCTTTTGTTACACAAAATAAACGTTTTATCTATCTATATTATCGTAGCAATTAGGCTTCTTATTGAAAACCATGGCAACATACAAAAAGTCACTCCTGTATTACAAAAAAAAACTAACATATTCGCAGGATTACGAGTACCTTTAGTATGTACTAAAAACCCTGTCGCCCAAAACCGGAATCCAATATTATGGGTGATCGGTCAGCCCCTACATGTCCACTCGATGACAAATCGTCGGAACAAGCCCATCTAATCTATCTTATTCGATATCACAAATCATAAATTTTCATCTTACCCTTTGCTCGAGATGGGCGCAGATCTTGGAAGATATTCCTGGGATACAGCACTGAAGTGTTAATATTATGCTCAAATTGTGCAGTCTCCCACCTGACTGGCCATCAACATTTTTCTTGCAACGAGAACTCCAAAATTACTCCAGGGGAGTATATTATTTAAGAAAGTGGTATTTAAGGGTAAGCCCAATGGACATTTTAGCTACGTCTTCTAGTTAAATCGGTCGTATCTTATCGATAAACCAGTTGTCACGCGTTTCAAGCATGTTATAACCTAACCGTCAAAAACCTCCGACCCCAACTAGAAAAAGAGCTATAACTTTTGAACTGCTGAACAGATTTTCATGGAACATAGCTAAGATGATTCCTGATTAAACTAGCTTTCAATTAAAAAACTGCATTGAAATCAGTCTATCCGTTAAGGAGCTACGATGCCACAGACAGATACACATACACAGATACACTACAAACTTATAACGGGCTTTGTTAAAGCTCATAAACCAAAATTGATTCAACCTGCCCCCGATAGATGGCGTTGTGCCTATGACGCGTTTTTGTACATGGCGGTGTCAAGATTTTTCTCGAGTTAACGACTCTCCGGCACTGTTTATAATAAATTCTCTCGACCGCCCACCATAACAGCAGGTAAACTGCTGTGGTTTAAACACAAGAATCATATTATGTACCTAACCTTAATAAAAATCTAAAACAACAAATTCACTGCATTACAATATAAACTTATAAAAACATCATAACAACACTAGCAAACCAAAACATCAAATGTAGGAATGAAAACTTTAAAACAAAAAATACAACAGCATTATACAACTAAAGTTGTAACAAGTAAAATAATGAGTCTGGATACAGATTTCTTGATTGTTGTATCTTTACATTTTAAAGCGACAACACGCGTAATATTGTCTGAACCAGTGTGTTTCTCGGTTATGATGCCATACAACCATCTTGCCGGCGGCAGATCATCCTCTTGGTCGAAAACTATGTCACCTACCTTAGGCTCAGAAGTTTTATGCGACCATTTGTAACGGTGCTGTATTTGGGTGAGGTACTCATGCGACCATTTGCGCCAGAAATCTTGGACAAGTCGCTGAGTGAATTGCCACCTCCGGAGAGTACTTATGTTCGATTTCTCAAAATTCGCATCTGGTACGAGCACTAATGGTTCGCCCACTAAAAAATGTCCAGGAGTAAGCGGATACGGATCTTCTGGATTGGTGCTAATTTGAGAAATCGGACGTGAATTAAGACACGCCTGAATTTGGCACAAAAGTGTCCTATTCTCCTCAAACGTGAGAGTGCTATTAATCACTCTTTTCAAGTGATGCTTTGTGGACTTCACCCCATGAAGAGCATCTGCTATAATCAGATTAGTCAGACGCGACTTATAAGGAAGCAGTATTGGATGTTTCACGTCTTCCACTACGTTAGCTTTCTGCAATCGCCCACCAACTCTGAGGATTCTATTGCCATCAAAGAACGGATTAAGCGAGGTAAGTCTACTTTTTTTATTTACTATACCTAATCTTTGTAAACTTGGCATTTCCTCTAGGAAAGCTTCTTCTTGACACAACCGGATACAGGTAAGTAATGAATTATTTATTTCTTTTGCAGTTAGCCACCACGTAGTTTTAGATTTAGGATTTACACTAATCTTTGATTTAACAAAACTTTTACAATAAGATATTACATGCAATAATCTTTTTAAATTAGAAAACTTAGTTATAATACCTGTGTTTTGCGTAGATACGTGACATACAACTGTACCTTTCTTTCCTTCTAATTTGGTTTTCTTATAACTTCCTTTACTGTAGTGAACCGTAGTTTCTTGTAGCCACTTAGGGATGTTTCTCCAAAATTCTATTTCAGAGACCCTGTACACAAGTAATGGATATTTTTTAATCTCATCATAAGCGATCTGTTGCAGTGATTGTACAGCCAAGTTAGGTACTGAGGATGTGCAAAATGTAATCCGCAATAACCTGAGATGTTGAAGTTCTGAATATAAGTCCCTACGCCGCAAATAGCGTTGAACATCAACATCGTCCTCAGACACTTTCACTAGCTTGTACATTTTTAAAACGTCAGCAACAAGACATATAGGGTAACAACGCCAGTGCATGATGATATGCTTCATATCAGGTTGAAGCCTCTGACCTACCATCATGACTTTATTGAGATCATCAGTACTTACATGAGTGTGCATGCTTATGATATCTGGCTGCAAAGAAATGTTTTGTGGTGAGTGTATATAGCCAGAGAGAATCCAACCAAGTTTGGTATTTTGTGCAACAGGAGAACCTGGCGGACCCTTGACAATACCTTCCAATAAAATCTGACCATACACTTCTGCACCTAATAAAAGATCAACTTTGTTTGGTGTATCAAATAAAGGATCTGCTAATTTCATTCCTGAAATTTGTAACGACCAACCTTTGATCACAATCTTCCTTTTAGGAAGAAGTGACGTGAGTTTGTTTAAGACATGAGCCTTTACCTGAACTATAAAGTTGGGATCGTGGCGTGATTGAATATTAATGTTAACAAACCATTTAGACTGCAATGATGCAGTCTGATCACTACCGCCGACTCCTGAAATATGACTCATACCTAAAACTTTCTTGAGTCCAAGCATCTGAACTGCTGACTCCGTAATAAATGATGCTTGCGACCCCTGATCTAAAAGAGATCTGAGATGATAAGTGCCTGTTCTCGAATCTACCTTAACTAAGGCAGTGGCCAATAACACTTGGCTGTTCAAATTCGAGAAACAAGTCACAATCTTTGGCGTCTCGCCTTGGGAAGTCGATGGTGAAGTTGAAGAGGGATTCACACCAACTTCCTTTTGATCACTAGTGTTGTGATCACTACTAGGGACCGGTTTTGGATGAAGTAAAGAGTGATGTCTCTTTCTGCATATACGACAAGTGGTTGAATAGCGACATGAAAATACCGAGTGGTTTGAGCCAAGACAATTGAAACACAATCTATTGGTTTGGGCAAAGTTACGACGTGCATCGACATCCTCTTTAGCAAATTTCTTGCAATTGAATAATCTATGATTTTCCGAACAAAAATTGCAAGTTGTTGAAAATGAGGTTACATGCATAACCTTTGGAGCGCGAGTACTAATTGTCTTACTGACTTTATTATCTAGAAATTCAAGTGACCTAAAACGTTGATTCAAGAAATCTTTAAATTCACATAAATTGGGCAATTCATCATTGACTTTACTTACTTGAGCTTCCCATAATTTCCTAGACTCTGTATCCAGCTTCAGACTAACAATATAAATTATAATTATATCCCACGTAGAAACATCAATGTTTAGATTCTGAAGCGCGTTTAGACATTCATTGGTTGTATCTAATAACTCTTTGATAGCACTGGACGACTCAGATAATACACATTTTTGATTCATAAATCGTTGCAAGATACAATTTGACAAATATTTTTTATTGTTATACCGATGCTCTAATTGATCCCAACACGCTTTATAATTCAATGCAGTGATTGGAATATGCCGAAGAAGTTGTTCAGCTTCGCCCGTCAAATGACTCTTTAAATAATGCAGCCGTTGAACATCGTCCAATCCCTTATTGTTGTGAACCAATGATGTGAACAAGTCTCGGAAACTAGTCCATTCTATATATTTGCCACTAAAGATAGGAATTGAAATCTTTGGTAACTTGACACTAAAGGATTGACTTTTGCCTGCATTGGATACAGCTGAATCAGACAAAACAAGAGGATCACAAACATTCTTAAAACTACACAAAGCTTCTTTTAGTTCTGTCTTGTAATCTGTATATAATTCCTCAGTAACGTCATACGCATCTGTCTTGTAGTAAGTTGACTTTGTCAAATCTCTGATGTCAAACTCCGAAATAATTAGTTTATGCGTATCACGAAAGGAGTTCCAATAGCTTTCCAATGTTTCTAGTCGAGTTTCCACGTACGATTGTGTAATCCTATCTTTGGGAGATTTTTTGAAATTCACCCTTGCTTTTTCAATTTTTAATTTTGTATCTTCTTGGAATGTACTATAAGTCTCCATCTTGTTCAACTTTGATGAAAATTCTCAAGTTGAAATAATTCCAAAAATATTCTAAGTCGATGGACTTTTTGCTCCAAATTTTCTAAGTGTTTGAACACTTCTATAGGAAAACCGGCGTGGATTCCCCGTATTTCACTTTTTGTGAAATTATTCTAAGTCCTAAATTTCTTGAATTTTCTAAGACAATATAAGAGTACTCACAGTTTTCTCACACTTAGTCCACTTTGAATAATAATCTCACTTCACCTTTTCGTGGCCCAACACAATTCTCGGCAATTTCGTGACTTCTCTGATCCGATTTGCCGCTTCCAACTCTTTGTCATCCGGCTCGAAGGACCATGTTAAATTCCCTAACCGATCCCACAGGGTGCCCAGGTATTTATGATGGAATCAAAGAAAACACCTAGGTCAGGTCGAGAGCATTTATTATAAACAGTGCCGGAGAGTCGTTAACTCGAGAAAAATCTTGACACCGCCATGTACAAAAACGCGTCATAGGCACAACGCCATCTATCGGGGGCAGGTTGAATCAATTTTGGTTTATGAGCTTTAACATTCCGCCCACCATGGACAGTGTCTACCTGCTGTTATGGTGGGCGGTTTTGTTATAGTGTTTAACAATTGTATAGTTTTTATGGACAGCCTGTCCATGGTGGGCGGAATGTTAAAGCTCATAAACCAAAATTGATTCAAACTGCCCCCGATAGATGGCGTTGTGCCTATGACGCGTTTTTGTACATGGCGGTGTCAAGATTTTTCTCGAGTTAACGACTCTCCGGCACTGTTTATAATAAATTCTCTCGACCTGACCTAGGTGTTTTCTTTGATTCCATCATAAATACCTGGGCACCCTGTGGGATCGGTTTGGGAACTTAACAGGCTTTTTTTGTCGGGGGTTAAAAACGAAATTAAACTACATTAAAAGTATGTAAAAAAACTACCATCCTAATTCACAACTTCCGCCTTTGCGGAAGTTCCCATGTAACAAGATAACTTAAAAAGTTATATAGGTACTCTCTATCAAATTTCCAAAAATGTAAAACTTCGACGCCGAACCAGCGTGAGAATTATTTCCCGGAAAATCCGACTTCGAAGTCTCACTTAGTTTAAAGTTACGACTTGAAAGACACCAAAGTTACTCGCAAGTTGGCCAGCGGAATTGGAAAATTACTAAGTTGAAATTGCGATAGTTTTAAAGCGTGAGAATGAGATGAGGTTTGGGACTCTTGATTTTCAATAAAAAAATGTTTTTTTTTATAGTATAGGGGCAAACGATCTTGCGGTTCACTTGATGGTAAGTGGTCACCGTCGATGAACACCAGAGGACTCACCGAGGCGATGCCGACCCTAAACCCGTCCAGAGGGCAGTCTCGTAATTTTATGACGCGCCGATCATATTGCAGTGACGTTTGAACTTGACGCGAGCGTATCTCACTGAAGCTAAGAGAATATCAAATGTATTGCTTTGATCATAATTTTACAGCAACTGCGTGGCAACTGTACTTCTTTAGTTACGTGATTTTGATTACAGGTCAGAAAATTTGAGTGTACGACTGAAGTTTAACGCAATTACGATAAGCCTTAACTTGGACAGGACTCATCTACGTCAGGATTTATCCTCGACACGATTTATCTCCGGTAGTTAGATACTTTGAAAATCGATTTTGTTGGAGCTACTAGCATAATAAGAATCATCAAAATCAGCCCACGCGTTTGATCTTTAGAGTGCCCCAAAGGAACAAACATGCATGCTGGTGTGGCCAGTGATAAGTATGGATATGGATACTGCTATTATTAATATAATATATACCTAATATTAAAAAAAAAAGTTTGTGCACGACACAAACATTTTTTTATATTTTTTGAAGGAATAAATTATTTTTCTTTGTTTCTTTTCTTTACATACATACGCTGATAAACACATTACCCTCCTTTGCGTCGCGCAGTCGGATAAAAAATAGGTCCAGCTCTGGCGCTTGGCGGCGGTCGCTGCCGCAGCACTTTCGCATCGCTGGCCCTCCATACTATATGACAGATTTCGTGATATTACTGTAACTTCAAGGCATTACGCGATCCAATGGTGATATTATATACATGAGATAAGTCTTGTCGCAGATAAGTCCTGTGATCCTGTCGTAGATGAGGTTAACTTGCCACTTAGGGACAGACAGGAACGATGGAAGCAAGAAAATAAAAAAGCTTAGCAAATGCCAGACGGGCTGAACTCAGTTAAAGGCCGGACAAGAGGACGAAAAGCCTAACACTGTCCGGCTTTATCCGAACGGATGGCAACGCTAACTGTGGCTGAAAACCATTGCGGTTCAATCTATGTCAAATATCGAAAACAATGTTAGTAAACCAAATCTTCGTAATACTTCAAGGCCAGGCAAATTTGAACTGTTTGAATGTATGAAGAGTGAATGAAAATTTACCAGGAGCGGTGCGCAATTAATTTAAAAAATTGTAGAATCTCATGGTTAAATAAACTAAAATAAATAAACACATGGCTATAAATCCCACAGAGAATATGCATGGTGTGTGATAGCCATTCCAACATGGTCGCAGCATTAATATCGTTAATAACCCACCAACTAGTTCGACGATCATCAAAATATAACACGCTTATTGTATAGTGATGGGACGTTGATCTGTCGATAATGTAATAATAAATGTAATTTATATCGGTAAATGTAATTAACGTAATTTATATCGATAAATGTAATTCGATGTAAACAAGCTTATTGTATAGTGAAGGGACATTGATCTATCGATGTAATTTTTGCCATGCCATGCGTGCAGTGCACACGTAATTACGTAGGTACTACTGGATATGAATTTTGACGAGTTTTTTAAGAATAGTACTAAAGTTTGACATAATTTTCAAAATAAGTTAGCTGAAGTGATATTGTGGTTGCCATTTTGGTCATATGGAAGGACCAATAGCCGTTTGGGCAGACGCGAGACGGGTCGTTAGGTCAATTTAGTAAATAGACATATTTAGCGTGGGACGCCCGTATAATGATTAATAATAGTCAAATTATACGCCATAATCGGTAAATAGTAAATACCGTAGATTTTCGAGATTAATTTGAACAAATACCGCTGGCCGCGGATTACGAGGCTTACTGTTGGGATCTATAAGCTTAATTTAAACGTATCGGAATATTATTCGACTATAATCATAAACGAAATCTCTATTTGAACAAATCACATAGATTTACAACCTATTAAGGTCTGACCAAGCTGGCCTAATCTGTCATTGAAGTAAACTTTTACCGACTCATCTTCAATTATCGATAGCAGTACATCACTAGCGCATATCGTTAGACTCATAAACGCGAACGGCTCATTATTTCCATATTTAACGATGATTGCACACACGTACGGAGCAATTTCACAATATTACCACCATTCTAAATTAGAACAAACGTCGAAAAACTTTAGCTTTTAACTGACTTTGAAATTGGAGTCCTTGAAATGGTGTCGTTAAAGGAATGGGGTGATATTACGTATCGATTGTTTTCGTAAGGTTAGTTAATAGTTCAAGATCGTTTTAACCTGTAACTAGGCTTTAATTTATGTGGTTCCTGAGAGCTAATTCACGTAATTTTATGACACACCGATCATATTACAGTGACACTCGAACTTGACGCGAGCGTACCTCACTGAAGCTAAGAGAATACCAAATGTGTTGTTTGATCAAAATTGTACTGCAACTGCGCGGCAACTGCACTTCTTTAGTTACGTGAATTAGCCTACTGACTGGCGAATAACCAAAACCCCTTCGACCGACATATACTACAGGTGAACTAGCAGGAGCCTTATGTATACCTAAGGCACGTGCTAGTTGGTTTCGGCGGCACCGTCGCGCCTCATTCCTCGCCCGCACTTCTGCCTTGTTGCGTACTATAATAAAGGTCTTACATTTATAATCCCGACCCCAAA
Organism: Allophyes oxyacanthae; assembly: GCA_932294325.1. Taxonomy (NCBI): domain Eukaryota; kingdom Metazoa; phylum Arthropoda; class Insecta; order Lepidoptera; family Noctuidae; genus Allophyes; species Allophyes oxyacanthae. The sequence goes on along the minus strand of OW028610.1, from coordinate 18,593,221 downwards.
AAGGGTTTATTCTGTTCATTATTATGAACAACTATAACCACTTAAATTGAAAAGGCGAAAAAAAAAAAATTATGTTATCTCTGGAACTACTAAACGGATTCTAAAAAATATTTCACTCATAGAATGCTACACTATTCCCGAGTGATATAGGCTATATTTTATTTTGATAAAAATTAAACTAGCGGATGCAACCGCGGGCAACAGCTAGTATGAAATAAATCGCGAAATAATCTATCAATACTTTTATTCAAACAAATACGCGATAGTTTTAACAGATCGGTCGGTTTTCGGCTCCATTGGGCGAGTATGTTGCGGCGATGAAATGCTGTATAATTGATTGCGTTTTAAAAGATTGCTTCCATTTGCATTGCATACAGTTCAGCTGGAATTGCAGGGTTAAAATGTGTTTTTTTTTTCAATCTAGTTTATTTATCGTAATCTGGTTCAATTATTTGATTTACATAAATAGAAAGAAAAAAGAAAGTTAGAAAAGCAATTTATTTTTTTACACAAATTACGACACACATAAAAAGTAAAAAAAATTAAAACACGTTCCAAAAAGAATATAAAATAACAATTTTTAATATTAAAAGTCTGTGGACTCAATGAGTAGGGATTCTTGGATTCCTTCGTCCACGCTTTAATATTGACTTTTGTTATGAAATTGCTCTCCAATTGAAACTACATTGGTGTTTGTAGTTGGTAGTATAGCGGTTACTTCCTACCTCAGCATTTTTTTAAACCAATAATGGCAATATTTTGTTATGTTATTGTTGCAAAACATCTATTAGCATCCCAAATAATCTTCAACGGGACGTCATTACTACCCACAAAGAGCTGTAACTTTTGAACGGCTGAACAATTTTTCGTTTTGGAGCTACGATTCCAGAAACAGACACAGATACATACTACAAACTTGACACCCCTCTTTTTTGTCTGGGGTTAAAAATACAATTCTGCTTACCCTTCAAAAGGAAAAGAGCGTGAAAAATAATAAACATGCCTCATAAAATCGTCTGAACTCTGACGGAGGCTTTCTGATGTATTTATGATTGCTAACGTTAACTTGCGAACTACCGAAACTCTTTTAAATTAGTTTTACAGTTTATGCGTTTATAACAAGATCAACATTTGCAATATAAACTTGCTCAATCTCTTTTATTATGGAGGGAAAATGGCAAACCGTTTGATGCTGCGATTTCTTTAATAAAACATATAATGCTTGCTTCCCGAGGGGTAAGGCAGGGGTAGGGATGCCAACTTTTTACAAGCTTGCAATGTTTGTAGAAATAAACTATGATAACATGGCGCGCCCCTCCAAATTACTATTCCAATGTGTGTAGTCATATCTCCTTACCGGGCAACAAATCCTTGGATTTATTTTGTTTGACGGCCGTCTCTGTACGCACACATGCGCTGTGAGTCTTGGTGGCGCTTTGTAAATATTTACTTTCGAACGCTTTGAATTGTGAAGAGGCGCACCATGTTATAGTAGTTAATCTACATTTATGTATGTATGTTTGATTGTTTAGATCAAATCTTGCAACTGAATTTTGAACCATTTCCACTCAACCTATTTTGCTGAATTTTTGTATTGCATTATATTCATAAAGTTATTATTACTACTAGTAATAATAACTTTATGATTATATTGTAATATGTTCAAAATGGCCGGCGGCACAAGATGGCGGATGGTGTATATTTTGTTAACCCTGTTAATATGGGTATCGAATAAAAGAGCTTGAAGGGTAGGAAACGATAAAATGAGTGATGTCGTTTTAAAATGACCACGGCTATTAAATGGCGGATTAAATTAAAAGTTTGTTTTGAAAAGTTTTTTTTACTATTATGTAATTTATTTATTTAAAAGTAGGTAGGTATTGTTAATAGCGTAGAACTATGTTCGTAAAAGAGGTTCTAAACAAATTACATTATTGTTCATGAGAACATCTTCCAATGTAATCCTAAATTAATTAGTGGTCTCGACTTCTGCCGAGTGCCTTGAGCATTCATTTTGTGGTCTATTGTATAAGTCACAATACCTGTTGAGTTTCAACAATCCCCTTGATAGTATTAATTAATTTGGAGTGCTTAAGGGGCAATCATTTGGTTTTTGGTGTTTTATAGCTCGTAAGCACCCTTGTAATTGGTTTGATCTCGTTTTGAACCAATTATCCAATTAATATTTTTTTAAATGATAATTACGCTTTTGCTTCATGAAAACATAATTTATAATATTATGATAAGATAAGAATTTTTTATTAATTTATTTAGCTAATAATTTTTACTTTTTTAATTTTATATTTTATCTATTAAAACGTGTTCAAATTTTAATACTATACCTAGAATAGAATAGAAATATGCTTTATTTCACACCAACATAAAAGAAAATAGGTACAGTAAAAAGAAAGAAACTATATTTCTTTCTTTCTTTCTAAAAACAGTGTAAAACAATGCAAAATGGGCGGTCTTATCGCTTGAAGAGGCCTTCCTGCCTATGGGTACATTGTGGGTTCAACTTGGAAATAAATCATTTATTTTGATTTTTTTTATTTTTTATTATTAGTATATCAATTCGTCAAATATCAACTAACTAATCGAGATGATCTCTTTATACACTAAACTCTACATTTCTTTTTTTCCAACTCTCCTCTCACAGGTCTGCTGGAAGAAATTTCTTAAGAAATAAGCAGTACCTACCTTTGTGTAATCTTTTCTATTATTCTTCTTTCTGTGTGTAAGTGTACATAAATAGTTAAATAAATATATATTACTTCACACAGAAAACTCTCGCTTCTTATTACGTGTACATCCGTGTTAATATATTGTAATAATTTAGAGTTCACTTTCACACGGCCCAACTGTTTATCTGAAATATTAACACTTTTGTACTAGTCTGAAAACGCTGTGTTAAATGCCATTTTAAAATACGGCACAGTGTTGAGCTGAAGGTCTCTAAAGATCGATTAAAAAGAAAAAGAAATAATACATATTTTTTTCTTTTTTACAAAAAAAGAAAAATTAATTTAAATTAAGTTTATTTTTTTACAAAAAAGAAAAATATATTTTTTGCCGAAGAAAGGATTTTTCTACGAACTGTCAAAATGAAGGCGTTAATAATTATTGTATTAATTATGTTTTCGTGGTCTGTGGAAGCCTCTGAGGGAAGTGAAAGTGAAAATGAAATAGAGCCGAGAGGAAAAGCCGCAAAGTACGCGCTAATAAGTGAGTACCTATGTATTATTCTCATAGTTCGTACACACAGGATAAATTGGGTTAGAAGCTTTATGACTACCTCTCGCTAAGACTAAATAGTAGATATGACTAGTTCGCTATATGATGTAGTGCATATAATTTGTAGAGTGATTCAGTCTCTGTTCCTAAATGGAACCGCAGTATTGGGATACACTTTAAAACAAAACGAAAATTCGACATAGTACGGGGGTCACGCATAGTTTATCTACCAGCGCAAGCCATACAAAATATATTTTTTTATTTTGTTTTGGAGTGAATTTTTGTACTGCGGTTGCATTTGGGAACGGACACTGAATCACTCTGCAAATTTTGCGCACTACCTACATAAAAATATATCCTGTATACATACAAACTTTTTTTTTTTTTTATCATTGCCCCTCACTAGTATTTCTCCTGTATCGAGGTTACAGTTTACAAACATACATGGCACATGCACACACAACAACAACAATACTTACTTTAACAGGTATAATTACACCAATTTGAAGAATCTAAGACTTTTCTCAATTATAACGTTAACTGAGTAACAAAAAGGAATCCCCTTACTTTCTTAGAACCCTTCGAAACTCTTCAAGAACTTAAATGACTACGTTTTGTGAAGTAAATAGCGAAACTTTGCCTTTGTGCACTGATATTGTTTACGACTCGGTTTATCTGTAATTTAACCTTTATACTGCAGCTTAAGGGGGTAACTTGTTTATTGTTAAAGCTAGGGTTGCCAACCATACTGTTGTGGAGGAACGAGGTATGGTGTTCCTCCATTGGAAAGGGAGGACCCTCCGACCAGGCGAGGTGATATTGCCTGGTGGGCCGAAGCCCGACGGTTGATGTCGGACAGTTGTATATATGTTAGATAGGATATTATTTTTCCTTGCGCGATGCAGGCCTCGTAATCTGATTGATCAATTCATATTTTCGCGCCACTACTGTTGTCAGTTTGCTGACTTGTAAGTAGTTATTCTATGTGGCGATACACTGTTAATCAAAAAACTAAAGAGTATAAAATGATTTTCTAATAGAAGTTAAAGTCGGTTATTTGCCAGTTATTTAGTGATGTTCTATAGATTTTGACTACTATAACCTACGAAATAGAAGTCAAAATAGGTTGTATCAAAAATTACGAGATCATTCTGACAGTATTGCAATAGCAGGCTTGGGCCCTGTTACCTCACATACAAAAAAGATACCTAACACAAAGGTATTTACTATTCATAATTAGTCCGAGGTAGATTAACTATAATGTAGTAGCCTTCTCTTGCTCCTCGTCACGCGTCACCTACCTCGGACTAATTATTTCATATAATTAGGATAAAACTTCACATAAGGTAAGTTCGTTTAATCCTATCATCAAATCATTGTGGTTACATAATTTTATTTTAACTCCCTCTTTTTTATTTGTAAAGTGTGAAAAGCATTCATTTGCAAACTCTGTCACGCAAAGTGATGCTAAAAAGTGCGTAATTTTACGAGTCATCGTTTACTGCATAACACCTGAAAACCTGTAAACTGGTTAATAACTGATTTGTCATGTGTGACACTGTAAGAGCGAAAGCAGTTTTTTACGTAAGGGTCCTACCTAACCTTTGGTCTTTACATTAGTTGTAATGGGAAAAACTAGGATAGTACAGTGCGGCCGCTGAGAGAATGCATTCCTGTCAGTTTGCAAATGAAAGGTATCTAAAAAAAACTTATCTCTAAAAGAAACCAGTATACACGGTTCTTCCTTTCTAGCCCCGATCCCTTTAAGGGGTTATTGTAGTCATAATTAAAAACAACTTTTGCCATGGGACCAAAATTCAAATCGCAAAAAAAAGTCTAAAAGAAGAAGTCAGTGTTTTATTTCAACTGGGCCTTTGCAGGCACTTTCAAAACGTCGTGATTCTAGGTGCACGGTTCCAAGTGGGTTGGTCCTGGAGAATATACCGGCAAGAAACTCCATGGATACTCTTTTCAAAAATCAAATTCACAATATTGTTTAAATGTTATGTGTAGGTGTATGTGTAAAGGTTTGGTAGGTATGGACCTCTTTTCTGTGTTCTGTGGTATGGATACTGCTATTTGTATTGTATGTGTGTCGTTTTTGCTGCAGAAATAAAATATTTTTCTTTCTTTCTTTCTTATATTATCCAACAGTATAAAAAGTTACAGGTCAAAGACTGGTCCATACTTTAACATTTAATCGAGTAATATTCTCTACGGCTACTATTTTAAATATTCTCAGATGACGAACCCGCTTACGCTAATAAACCTTAGACTTTTTCAAACGTATAAAAACTGCATTCATGGATTTTTTTAAATATGTTTCCTTTAAAAATCGATAAAATGTCAATTTTTTTGCGGAAATGTTACAAAAAGTTCAATAGTTATTAGTCGTTTTTTTTTTTCTTAAATCCTTGTTTGCGTATTTTTCGGAAATGGCCTAGATACTAGTTAGTTAACACTAAAATTTAAAACTACCAACATCATTGCTTTTACAAAATATCTAGAACTAAAAAATCTCAGTTGTAAGCTTATCCCTAATTCCAGCAGCATCCAGTGACGGTTTATACAGCGAATGAAAGAAAAGTCTGGACCAAGAATTTAAATTTGAATCGGGATCAAATTGGAAAATTCCCTCGCAGAAACCCTAGCTTTTCCATTACTGAAACATTTTAAGTTAAAAAACGGTATTACGGATTTGTGAACTTGTTCATAAATAAAAGATTGTTCAAGATGATGTAGTTAAAAAATTATATTGTCTATGCCCGGGATTGATTATGTAATACAAAATGTTATCTGTTATATTAATGTATTGTAAGCAGAGTGAACAAGTTGGAATTAAAGAAAAAGATAACGACCACAAAATAAAGCTTGTAATTCTTTAAACAACTAATTTAACAAAAATAGATCTTGATTAAACACAAATAACTAAATACGTCTAGCTAAAACCCGTCCTAACACTCGAAGCGCCCAAAATGAAATGACCGAGGAAATGAGCTCGCCGCTGCAGCTGTCCGTTGCCCCCACTCTTGCGCCTAGTGACGTCATTCAGCCGCCACGCCTTCGATCGCAGGATTCTCCGCTAACAGTATATTATTTATTATAATAATGTCATACTAGTGGTCGCCCAGTGGTCGAAATTCGACCGTAATCTTAAGGGGGTCCTTTACAGAAATGCCGCAAAAACCGATTTGTATTTACAATTTTTTGTATAGAAATTCTTATTTTTTTGCCCCGAAAAAAATATATATCAAACTTGAAAATGTAACACGGATTTTTCGGTCGTCCGATACATGATTGGACAAAGTTGGCTCGATAAAAAAAATTCGCAAAGTTACCCCTTTTAAAAATATTTTTACAAGATTATTTCTAAAATATTATATTATTTCAAATAATTTTTACATCACAATATTGGTCGCAAGTATACCAAGGCAAGTCGGTCGTTATTTTTTCATAATATTACGTATATTGGTCACAATTTGAGAAAAACCACAAAATTCGTGATTTCTGTCATCTCCGCCATCAATCAGTCGCGTTTCGGCGCGCATCGAGGTCGGACCTGTGCTAATTTTTTGAAGTTCCTGCGCTTACCCTTTATTAAAAACCAAAAGAAAGAATGACAGTATAATTATTAAAAAAAATATTAAAAAGAAATAGGAAGTATAAGTAACTTGCCTTTTATTCAGAAAATCTAAGTATTTCGTTTATAAAATCAATATGATAAAATAATTTCTTGACATCTCCGTCACGAATTCATTTTATAGGATATAGTATAGAAAAATCAGTATGACAATTTGTAGTGTTGAGAAGAAAGAGTATGAAGTTTTATTTATATTCTATTTACTTATAGAACAATATTATCCAGTTTATATAAAAATAGCGATGGAACTCCGACAAATATTCCCGCTACTAATGAACGTATATTTATCAACTTTTGTAAACCTCGTAATTGACTTGTCTACCGAGAGAACCAGTTGAATTGGATTTTTTTCTATACTATAACATATATTATTTATTATTCATACAATTTTTTTATACAGACTAATGAAAAATACATAAATAAAATTTAATAAACTATAACCATTTGTTAGGTTTTTCCATGCACCGTTGGTCCGTCGATGGTCCATTACTAGTTGTAATTGTAGACTAATACATTAATTGTAGTAGGTAGCTGAATTCCGGATATTTTATTAAGATTAGATGATTGGACTTTAAGTATTGTTTGTTACGCAATGCAACGCTGCCATTACTGAGTTATATGTGTTACGAGTATGTTAATTGTTTGAGACTCAGTAAATGATTATAAGGCATTCTGAGTTGCTTTTATGAGAATATAAGCTATGCCATGTGTCAGGTGATAGACTAAGTTAGATACCCCTGTGTGTTGTGAGGAAAGATTACTGGATTTTTCATTAAATGGCCAAACTTTCATGGCCAATGTAGTAAAGCCCAAGAAACTATGTTATTTGATTTTGAGTCCATAGCCAATAAGAAAGTTCTTATTTATTTTAAATACAACAAATCGGGATGGTTCTTAAAATTTGTTCAGCCGTTCAAAATTTACACCTCTTTTTCTAGTTGGAGTCGGGGGTTTTTGACGGTTAGGTTTTTGTTATCATTATTTGAATTTTTTGTGTGTTTATGTAATTTATTTATACTTTAGGGACTATGTACAAAGGCGGACTTAATGCCTTAGGCATTTCGTGTGCGAGTCTGAAATAAATATTTTTTCTTTCTTTCTTTCAATTTTGAAGCTCTTCACCTGCATACATAGCGAGGAACCTGAACTAGGAATATGGTTTTGAATACTATGAATATGCAATTTCTTTTTTGGTAAAAAAGCAATCCTGTGAACGAACTTAAGTAGGTATGACTATGACTTCGGAAACGGACGACGCCTACAGGTGTGGGTGAGGGTAGGTTATTGTCTCAAGGCATGGATTTGAGTTGGCTTATTCTTCTAACATTACACACACATTGGCAGTGTCATCAGCTTTGTCTTGCCGATATATCGGTTTCGTTACGGCATTATCGGCTTAATGTGAAAATGCCCAATGTTGGTCGAGACAATTATATGCACTTGCATAAACTCATACACAATAGGTATGACCAATAGTTTATAAGTAGATAGATAAATGGGCATAAAATCTACAAATACAAAACGGACTAACAGATGTTCTATCGTAATATAGGACACTGGGTATACGATATTATGGATTTATATTTTTCAAGTATTTGCTGGTGTCATACTGCATGTTGCTTATTAATATTGGTATTCTGTGACACGTGTGTCACACAGTCTGATACGTCAATTGCGCAATACAAACGATATGCGTGAACGGAGCTCCCCTAGTGGGCGGGGCTTAGGCTGATACTTCACCCCCTCAAAAGTAAGAAATCGTCGTAAAATACAACCTTAAGCTTTCTGCACTCCTTCTCCATATAAACTTTAACTGCCAAATCTCACACTCCTCCGTGCGCGCAATATGCTTAAAAAGGGGTACAAAGTTTTCTTTTCACGTATTTATAGATTCTCCGAATTAATATTTGACGTGAGATTTTGATTGAGCAGTAATTTCAAATCCAGGCTGAAATTTTCAAACACAACAAATTACTCTTTTTGGCTGACTTATAACTTAATACAGCGAGACTAATAAGTCAACTCAAATAGAACAGGCTCAGTTAACAAAAAAAAAGGTAAAGGGTGGGCGATGCTGTCTTATTTTTATTCTTTTTTGACGTTCAAAATGTGTTTACAAATGTCTATTTTTATTCCCCGACGAAAAAGAGGGTTGTTATAAGTTTGTAGTATCTGTGTGTTTGTCTGTGGCATCGTAGCTCCAAAATGGATGTACCGATATCAATGCAGTTTCTTATTGAAAGCTAGTTTAATCGGGATGGTTCTTAGCTATGTTTCATGAAAATATGTTCAACCGTTCAAAAGTTACAGCTCTTTATCTAGTTGGAGTCGGGGGTTTTTGACGGATAGGTTATGAATAGAACATTTTTACTTCATCAAAACTCGTTTATGAAGTTCATCTTTTGCATTAATTATTACCAATTTAATATCAATTCTAAACTTCCTAAGATAATACCATTTCCCTTTGCTTTGTTACAGCCAACCTCGCCATTGTATTAGCTGCGAAAGTTGGACTGTATAAACTGGTGCTAGCCATAGCCCTCGTGGTAGCTAGCGTGAAGATACTGATCATTATGGCCTGGGCTTTGACCATATACAAATATGTGCCAGATCCGTACTTGCATTTGAAGAAAACGGAGCAGAGGCCATTTGGACCTTTCCAGGATCAGTTCGCCCATCATAGGGAAGGTTATCAAGCTTTGGATATGATAGCTGATTTTATAAAGAATCGCCAAAGACGTTAGGAAAGTAATAGGTGTGTACGTACAATATTATAGTTGAAAATCTACGTTATTGTGACAGATAACTGCCGAATTTTAACAATTTTATCCATGATAGGTACAGATAAATTAAATTAATTAACAAAAAAAATATGTTGAGCACTTTTTGTGCAGCTATAATAATTATACACCCAACTATAGTTATTTCCCAATAATTACTTATAAATTCTAAAAAAAAAAAAAAAAAAACTTGTAATCAAAAATTTTAAAAATATATTTGATTTTTAACCTGGATGTATAAGGTCTTACTTTTCTACTCTAGTCCTGAACCTATGTTATTGTACTCATCATTATGAACAACTTTTACTATGGGACCAATTCTGAAATCGCGCAAAAATCAACTGTTCCATACATTTAGTCAAGTAATATGAATTATTAGTATGCAACAGCTGATTTTTTTTCGAGATTTCAGGTTTGGTCCCATTGTATAAGTTGTTCATAAAATGATGAGTTAAATACAATAACACCTTAATGGCATCGGGACTAGAAACCTAGGACCTTGTGTTATAATATGTATACAGCGTGTCCCTATAATTTTTACCATGACCACCACAGACATTTATATCAATATCTGTGATGACCACAATTTTTAATAAATAAAATTCCTTTCTTTTGTCCACAGTACATTTCTTCTATGTCGTAGCCACGAAGCTCATCGTATTGAAAATGGTCTACGGAGCTCTATTCTTCGTCCTCATCACAAAAGCCTGGAAGTTCATACTCTGGTTCATCCATTACCTGAAAGTGAAGAAGCACGAACACGTCGAGTACATTGATGACCATCATTTCGATCATGGTCACTACGACCATGGTAACTTTGACTACAGCTATGGTCACTTTGACCATCAGCCGTACGGCTATGATAAGTATGGGTATGGAAGTGATAACAAGAAGCGGATTTATGATGCTGATGGATCTTTCGCCGTTAAGGGCCAATAAACATTAGGTTATTTGGTTAAAGAATAAATTGAATTTTGAATTGTATAGCAAGTTTAGGTTAGCTCACCAAGTCTGGCACACCCCTCCACCCCCCCATGATGGTTGCTCCCCAGGAAAATAAAAACAATTGTTATGTCACCAACCTGATAAGCTAGACATAATATCCACCCTGTGACAGAGCTTTGTCATCATGACACGAGATAATGCGTCTAAAAACCTGTTTCCGCATGAGATAATGCGACGACAAAATTATGTTGCGGTGCTCAAGTTAGCCCGGAAGGATACTGATATACAGGATATTTCTTATGTAGTGCGCAAAATTCAGAGTGATTCAGTGTCCGTTCCCAAATACAATCGCAGTACTAAAATTTACTCCAAAACAAAATAAAAAATTGATTTTGTGCGACTTGCGCTATTGAATCATGCGTCCCCCACACTAAGTCGAATTTTCGTTTTGTTCTAAAGTGTATCCCAATACTGCGGTTGCATTTAGGAACGGAGACTGAATCACTACAAATTATGCGCACTATATAAAACATTATCTGAGCCCTGAACTGAGCTCTGAACTCTTTCTCTCTCTCTCCCTCTAGCACCTATAATAAGCGTACTATTATAGATGCTAGAGGGAGAGACGGGGAGAGTTCAGAGGGCTCATAAAGATTTGCATGTACTATAACGTGTGCACCTGTAACATGGCAAGTAGTTTAATAATTTAGTTTTTAAGAATATTGTGTGACAGCCTTAGTATAAGTAATTTAAATGTAGTGCAACATGTGTAAATAATTTATTTTTAGTGCTTAAGTTATTTATTAAAAAAAGTCAAACACAAAGATTTTTATTTCAACTGGGCCTTTGAAGAAAAGAAAGAAAAAAGAAAACAGATTTATTTCGGACTCGCACAGAAAATTACATACAGAAAGAAAACATTAAAATAATAACAAAAAAACGTCTAAATACTCAAAGCAAAAAACTAATTAAAAATTCCTGCACGCGGCCAAAAATAGAATACAATGATGTCTATCTTTGCAATAGAATACAATGGGTTTAATCTAATGAGCAAGATACAACGTTTTAAAGGCTAACTTCCAACCTTATACCCTACCATACCTCATTATAGATATTCTAATCGTATGGTTGGTTACAGATAGTGTTTCATCGTTTTTATTTTGACTTTTTTCAATGTCTAATATCCTTGGCATGGTTTTAATCCTTTGAATCCCATTCGACATTTGCATTCAATTCTCCACAAAACCCGGGAACGAATACCTGGCTTAAAAACCTCTATTGCAAAAGAGAACCCACCGACCGTCGCGCGTCACCAAAAGCTACCTAACGAACTAAAATGGAGCCAGAAACGAATGTGGCTCACTGGCAAAGTCGCTACAATGCCCGGACTCGGTGCATCGATATCTTTTTGCAGCTTGTGACAGACTTTATCCTAAAAAGTAGCCAGTTTCAGGTTGATTACCTATTTATCGAAATATTTGGGATATATCGGAAAATAATTTAATAAGATAGCTAAAGGCCACGTCACTACGTCAATAATAGAAAGAAAGAAAGAAAGAAAAATATTTTATTTCTGCAGCAAAAACGACACACATACAATACAAATAGCAGCATCCATACCTACCAAACATTTGCCATACCAGCAACAAAACAATGAATAGGTAAGTATACCGAACGACCGCAACACAAACAAAAACGTTTAAAAGAATTTACAATCTATGCCGTGCCCAACCAACAACATAATTATGCTATATGCTATATATACAGGGTGTAAGTGACATCGTAACGAAAACTCATACCATGGGTTCAGTACATGATACTGAAAGACAAAGTGAATGAATTTTGTGTCGGTCTTTTCAAAAAATTTACGAATTTGTTCGCAGTTTTTATACCTAACTAAAAAATCTGCGAACAAAATCGTTAAATTTTTGATAAGACCGACGCAAAATTCTAACGCTGAATGATCCAGTATCATGTACTGAACCCATGGTATGAGTTTTCGTTACGATGTCACTTACACCCTGTATAATAGCTATGTGACCAATAGAAACACCTTTTCTGAAACTGCAGCCTTCAAGTGTAAATTAGGTAGAAAATATAAATGATGTTCCTCTGATTCCTCTTTCTTGCATTGAGCATCCTAGTCTTCCCTTCTCAAGCGGCGTCATCACAACTAGCATTGTCAGGTGTCCCGATTTGCACGTGACGTCCCGATTTCTAGGGCTCCTATGATCGGGACGACAAATGTCCCGATTTTGTGTGATTCAGACTTCGGGTATCAAAAAATGTGAACTCCGTGCACGAGCGGTTGTTTTTTGTGATCTCTTGCAAACTAATCATAACAATGTTGATTAAAATATCCTAGATTTTTTTAACTGTCCCGAATTGAAAGCTAATGTCCCGATTTGTTTTTCTTCCCGTCACGTTTAGCTTACCGGACCTAACTACACTGGTCACAACAGATCTTTGTAGGTTGCTGTGACTCGAGCTTCTACGTACCCTACCTCTTCTAAATACGATTAATACAGTCTTCTCATATGCTATGCTTTATTAGGGACATAGTATTAGAATTGCTATAACAAGTCTATAATATACCGTGATACAATTTGTAAACAAAGCAAACCATAAAATGTCTTAAAGTATCAAAATGTTTTACGATCCGTGTTTGACTGTAAGAGTAAAACTTTACTTTTTTATGACGAACGATTCTTATTGCGTTAAAATACCCCTTAATTTAACGTAATAAGAATCGTTCGTCATAAAAATTTCATTGTTTGTTTACATTTTTAACCCCGGACAAAAAAGAGGGGTGTTATAAGTTTATACTGTGTATCTGTGGCATCGTATCTCTAAAATGGATGGATCGATTTCAATGCAGTATTTTTAAATTGAAAGCTAGTTTAATCAGGAATCATCTTAGCTATGTTTCATGAAAATCTGTTCAGCCGTTCAAAAGTTACAGCTCTTTTTCTAGTTGGAGTCGGAGGTTTTTGACGGTTAGGTTATGTATAGTGCCACAAACTTATCTGACCCGGTGACCAAAATTGGAACTAACGTCGCTACGGAACAAATATGACATCAAAGTGTCATTTTTGTACGGAGATGACATTGGTAAAAGCGACGACAGCGACGCCACGACCGGGTCAGATAAGTTTATGGCACTATTATGTCTCTCGCTTTTTCCAAAACTCGTCCAGAACAAGCCTATACACTGCTGTTACTACAGATAACACAAGTTCCTTTAAGACTATTACGGTAGTCTGCGAAGCGGCAATCAATCTATCAAATACTTAATGTAGGATATCAGGGCTGTCTCTACGAAATTGGATTTTCGAGAAGAAAATATCAAGGTATCAATAAAGCGCATACAGATTAAGCTTATGTACCGTGACGTTCATGATACTATAGCATTAGTCATTGTTCTGAGCTATAGCACAAATTAGAATTAGACTTGTCTCTCATTTCTCTTTTTACATTGCCGCTCTCTAGTATTTCTCCTGTGTCGAGGGCACAGTTTACAAACATACATGTCACATGCACACACAACCAGACCCGAAACAACTATCTGTAGATCATACAAATATTTGTTCCGTGCGGGGATCGAACCCACGGCACGTAGCGCAGAAGGCTAATCGCTTAGCCACTGCGCCAACCGTGTCGTCAGGTGTGGCGGTCTTGATCCGTTGACGGGGCAATATGTGTGTTTTAACCCGAAAAGCGTCTGAGGCGCTCTTAGAGTAATGAGGCGATATCAAGAATATTATAGAATATTCTTGGGCGATATACACCGTGTATTTCTCAGTTCGTATGTCGTGGTATTTCTAACAGACACTACGCAAAGCGCCATACGCCCTTTTCATTAAACTAGTGGTCGCTCAGTGGTCGAAATTCGACCGTAATTTTAGCTTTCTGCACTCATCCATATAAACTTTAACTATGTCAAATCTCACACTCCTCCGTGCGCGCAATATGCTTGAAAAGGGGTACAAAGTTTTTTCTTCACGTATTAATATATAGGTAGATATAGAAACTTCTGAAGTTAACGATGCGCGCGTGATGATAAGAATCCCATACATCCTGTTACTTTTCCCCCATAAAATACAAAGTCAATACTTAGAAAATAGAGAAAACCGAAGTCCGTTTCCTTTCGAATGCAGCCACGGTAAAAGCTAGGCTAGAATGTAATCTGCGCAAATTGTGAAAGCGGAGGGAAAGCCTGAGCTAGCGGAGTTTCTATTTAATATTATAAAATGTTATTGTTATTTTCTTTTAGTGGTCCTAATAATGTAACAAGGTGCAGAATCCCCACTCCTGATAACGGGTGAAAAGGAACAATGTTATGGTTCTCGGCAAAAAGTTAGCCATCAAATTAAAAACTAAAAAACTAGTTATAGCCGAATCGGATGATTTAAAAAAATGCAAATAATGGCGGGGGGGCTTAATATATTTTTTTATTTTATTAATTTGGAAATAAATGTGAATGACGTCATGGACCCCGCGGCCTATACGAGATTGTACGAGGGTCCGATTAAATTGCAAACATAATAGATTTACCAGAATTGGAGCTCAAAGGGTAAGCCTGCCTAGATGCCCTGCAGCATCTTACATTAGAATGACTACAATAACTAACCGTCGCCAGTGACTATTGCCACTATCAACAGTTAAGAACGCACTAAAATAATACCCTAACAGTCAAAAACCCCCGACTCCAAATAAAAAAGAGCTATAACTTTTGAACGGCTGAACAGATTTTCACGAAACACGGCCTATTCCCGATTAAACTAGCTTTCATTTAAAAACCGGCATTGAAATCGGGGCATCCGTTTTGGAACTATGATGCCACAGACAGATACCCATATGCACAGATACACAGATAAACACTACAAACTTATAAAACCCCTCGCTTTTGTCGGGGGTTAAGAAAAGTAAAAAACGACTTCAAATAATAACTGTCTATAAATTAATTTTCTTAAAAGTCTTAACAAGTTCTGAAGTCGGTGCCATTGTCAAGCTAGGTGCATAGACCCGACTTCAGAAGCTGTTAAGTTTTTTAAGAAAATTATTTTATACTTTTTAGTTTTTGAAGTCGGTTTTTACTTTTTATAAAAAATATTGAAAATTGTAAATTTCAAAGTTTTATAAATGAATGAAGATTATAATAGTTTTATTATTATTTATTTATTGTATTTGTGTTATTTCTATCATGTCGGTTTATTCTAATAAACGTTTTCTTTCTTGTTTTTTATCATAAAGAGGAATGTTGTTGTTCATCTACGTGACGATAATACTCCGATTGATGAATTTTTCTCCTCTTCGCCCTGCTCCACTTCAGTAGACAGACTTACAATATCCGTGGATACAGAAGAAAAAAGCTATTACCTTCCGGGAATCAACCTTCTGTTCCTATTGTAGTGTTGCTGTGGCGTCAGCTTGCTCAGTACCACCTGTTGCCAGACGGGAACTAAAAACGCAATGCGAATAAAATCTAATTGGTTTACTCGCTCAGGAAAAGGTACAATGTTTCTGCTATATTTTTCTTAGACGTGCTAACAAACATTTGATTCCTGGCAAAAAACTTGCCTCCTTCGCTCTGCTGCAATGGTGGGTGTCACTGGATTGTGTCGAGAACATCAGCAGGATCATACCGACTGTTGAAAGGCTATTTGTACTGTGACAGCTTTTTAATGTTACAGGAATAATATTTAAAGATTAGATTTTCGAAAAAAATTACAAAGAAATGTCGCTTAGTACAAGCCTTTCAACCGATTACGATAACAATGCACTATAATTACCAATCCATTTGGTAGTATCCAGCGTACTGATGGCATTTTACTCTATTATAATCAAAGAAAAGTGGTACAGGATGTTGTTAAGAACGACGAGAGTAGATATACATTTTTTTTTTTTTTGTGGCAACTGAAACGTTGGCTGCTATTCTGCCAGAGTCACGTGAAGAAAGGTAGATACTAATTGCAGAACAAATAGCCTGTCAAACATATTGACATTGGCAGTCCATGGATATCAATGATATTTTTTATTTGGATCCTGATCATGTCTGACTGTTGGGGACAATAGGTGACACCTTTAGGTGACCCGCAAGCCTGTATGTTTCGCTCTTACAGCAATTGCGAGTGATTCTAATATCCATTGAAGAGTTCCACTATCTAACTCCAAAGGTATTCATCAGATCTTCACCAAATTTCAAACAAAAATCAAATGGGACCTCGAAAAATACTCTCTCAAACAAAACAAGATTAATTAAAATCGGATAACAATTAACGAAGATATCGCTGAACAAACATACAAAAAAAAAAGCAGTCGAATTGAGAATTTCCTCCTTTTTAGGTAGTAAAATAACATGTTTTCACCGAAGTTCGTGTCAACCCTAGACTATTTCGATATCCGTCGGGACTGGGGAGTGGTTGATGGCTCGCAAGGGCATCTAAATTTGGAGCCCGCTCTGCTCCAAGTCCCCGAGTAATGGAGCGGTGCCGGCGGGCCTGTCATTATGCTACTCTCGATAACACAGATGTCGCTAAAGCTACAGCACTCAGCAGAGATCTAGGTACCTGAGGTAAATTACTAATTGGTTTGGCATCTCTTGAACTAGTAGAAACTAAGATATAATTTCTGCTGAAATTGGACCAAATTGGTCAACGAGAAGGCTTTGTATAACCCTTTAAATTACAACCAAGATGGAAGGAACTGAAGAAAATGCAGAGATTAGCTGTAATGCACAGTTTGATGATAAGCTCGGGTTGAATAGGATGAAATAGAAAATTGGAAAGTGACTTAGTAAAAGCGTGAAGATAAGCCCCTTATTCCAAACACAAACAACAAAACTTCGAAAGCTCATTAAATTGTACAGTCGTCAACAATGTTACTTCAACACATCGAAGTCATTTAACTTCGCAAACAACTTAATCGTGTACAATCGAGTACAGTAGTAAAAATAAATTGTGGACGAGTGGCGATCATTTGGCGCTGAAGTTGTCGACATGCTGGCTATAAAGCCGTCCCAGTTGAAGGCGGTACAATGTATTTTTATTGTTTGAGCGTGATTTTAAACGATAACTTTAACAACAGCCTGTATCTATAGTTTAGATTTAGGGTGCCACATTACACTTTTTATTCGGACTAAAATTCTATTAGATTGGTCATTATTAATTAGCACTTTTATTAAAATAAACATTCCTGGTATATTTTAATAAATGTGCAAATTAATTTACTTTTTGGCTTTTGAAAGAAGATCGCGGGAAATGGAGACAATTATGGTCAAGTGAAAATAATGGCCCAGGCAAAAGCAGGAATTTATTACGCTAGGCAAAAGAGAATGAGAAATTATGCTGGCAGTAGGAGTATGATAGATGATAATTGGACGTAGTTAAACGAAAAAGATCCAACCCACATTTAGTTAGTTTTTTGATATTTTATTTTATCTAATCTAAACCTAAACTTATAATAATAATTATTACTATATTATTATTATTATAAAGAGAAAAGATTTGATTTTTTGTTTCTTTGTAATGGATAAACTCAAAAACTCCTGGACCGATTTAAATTCTTTCACCAGCAGAATGCTACATTATCAATAACTAACATAGGCTATAATATATAAAGATATTATCACGCGGGCGAAGCCGCTGGCGGATGCATGGTTTTTTTGTGCTTTTGTGTTTTTATATCATTTCAAGATACTGTCTCATATCTGTGAAAAATATTTTTTTTCTTGCGTTTCTTCCTTCTATTTCCGATACAAGTGGCAGCAAGGCCTCAAAAGCGCCTGAATTCGTATTGAATTGGAATCTCAGAGCACTAAAATTCTTTGGCTATTTGAACAGCCGTCACGTGCACACTGTGCAATGTGAGGCAAGCGAGGTTATTTTGTAAATAGAATCAAGAATTATTTGATGAATTTGGAGCATTCGAGAACCATAATAAAATTGGAGCTGCCTGACTGGGGAAGTATTTCCTCCACCTTGCAGAATATCGTAGCCAAATAAAGAAAGAAAAAGAAAGAAAGAAAAAACATTTATTTGCCACAAACACAAGACGCACTAGAATGATAGACATAGATACTAAGAAGAGGACAGGTGCATCGACAGAGAATACAATTTTGGGATGGCAACAGTGTAAAACTAAGCAGGAAAAAAAAAATGTGGGTATACTGCACCGACTGAACATCACCTTGCCTTTTAACTACCTATTCGGTGTGTGTCTCGAGCTGTAGAAAATGGGTGTCCAGCTCAGCATGTGCCAGGCTACACACACTCACACTGCTCTTTTGCAGTGTTGTGTTCCTAACGATATAACATTGATAGTTTCGAGCGTATGGCACTCGTGGGTTGCAGCTGAAAACCAGCGTCAGGTGGCCAGTATCACTGCCTCCTGACATTATGCTGAGCTGCGACCTTTTGGCACAATAACTCTTTTATTTTATATGTTTTCTTTGTTGGTTTTATTTATTTTTTGTTGTGCTAATAAAGTATTTTTCTTTCTTTCTAACGGTGAGCAAGGTCGTACTCCTTGAGGAAGCGTCCTCCGTAGTATCTAATACGATGCAGTAGTAAGGTCGGCAACGCGCAAGTGATGCCTCTGGTGTTGCTAGTTTCCATAGGTAACCATAACCGCCATCAGGCGGGCCGTATACTTGTTTGTCTCATTCGGAATATAAAAAAAAAGTATAGAGTATTTTTGAATTTAATAAAAGTAAATGTCCTCACTATGAATTCTGCCAAACATACCTTTTGGCAAGCGTTTTGTAGATGTTGTTGGTACGTATCCTATTTCGTGGTCATCTTGATTTATACTTTGTACTAAGACTGTCTTTCGGACATAAATTAAGTCTTCAATTTTGTCTCCAACCCACTTGGAACCGTGTACCTAGGGTCACGAGGCGACGTTTTGAAAGTGCCTGCAAAGGACCAGTCGGATTTTTTTTTTTTACTTTGACTTCTTTTTATTATTAAGAAGAAGGATCTTAATAGCACGTAAATTATAAAACTCACTTCCATAATATTTTAATCAACTCTTATGACATCTAAAAGATAAGCAAGTTGGTTTTCATAAACATACTAGCTGTTGCCCGCGGCTACATCCGTGCGTTTTATTTTTATCAAACTAATATATAGCCTATTTCACTCAGGGATTCTACTGGTGAAAGATTTTTTATAATCGGTCCAGTAGTTTTTGAGTTTATTCATTATACCGCCAGCGGCTTCGCCCGCTTGATATCTTTATAAATTATAGCCTATGTTACTCAGTGATAATGTAGCATTCTGCTGGTGAAAGAATTTTTAAAATCGGTCCAATAGTTTTTTTAGTTTATCCATTACAAACAAACGAACAAACAGAAAAAATCTAATTTTTCTCTTTATAATTTTAGTTTAGATCAGATGTGACCATGCTACACCTCCTGTTAACTTGTAGAATTACCTTCTATACTCTGTTAAGTCTTACTTGTTTTATTTAGTTAACTATCTCCACACAACTCATCAAGAAAAAGAAAGAAAAATCATTTATTTGTCACAAATACAAGACACACTAGAATGATAGACATAGGTAATAAGAAGAGGACAGGTGCATAGACAGAGAATACATTTTTATTAGGATGCCAACAGTGTAAAATTGAGTAGAAAAAATAAAAATTTAAAAGAATAAAAAAATATGTAGGTATACTGCACCGAGTGCGCATCACCAGTATGTGTCCCGAGCTGTAGCAAATGGGTGTCCAGCTCAGCATGTGCCAGGCTATGACACCTGACGCTGATATTCTGCTGGATCCCGGGTATGACATACGATACGGATGTCGAGCAAAGCAGTAAAAGAAGCATCAATGAAATAGTTATTTATAAAATACAACAAATCGTTTACCACATGCAAATTTGGTAAAAAAAATACATTTATCAAAGACACATTTAGTTAAACACATCACAACGGTTTTCGTTAAAAAGACATGTGAAAATTATAGTATTTACATTAAAAGCTAAGTAAGGCTTTTCAAAAGTAATTACCTAGGTACCATTCATAATAATTGAAATGGAGTATCAAAATAACATTTTTATTAGAACCTTAGCTTAAAAGAAAATCAGCGCATACAATTTATTTTTTTGTTCGAATCTAGTTAATTAAATTGAAAGTCTTTTATAAACTAGAAAATACGACGAATATACTTGGAAAAATATTCATTACAAAGAAAATAAATTAGTGTATACGTTACAAAAATCCAATTTCTATAAAAGCAAAGTAAGTAATTTGATGTTGCTCTGCCAAATTGATCGGTATCACGAATTTACTATTTTTTTAATTTAAATGAAAGAAAGAAAAAAGAAAGAAAATATTTTTATTCTGGACTCGCCAGGAACGAATAAAAGTAAAAGGTACAAAAAATAAAACAACAAATAAAACATAAAAAATCACCTACCAGCAGGCAACAATACAGATGATACAATAATTTGATTTAAACAAAAAAACAATAAAACCGTAGGCATTATTATCCTCAACAAGTCCCGAGATTCCATTTGTGGAAATATTTTCTGTAATATAATCGTCGTAATAACAAACACACCATCGTTTGATTATTTAAACTAAACTATTGTTATAGGCATCCATCACGCACGCAACCGCATGTTTATTAATTACTAGCTGTACCCGCGGCTTTGCCCACGGGACAATATTCGATTAAACTGTGATAGTCACTTGAAATTAACAAAAAGAAAACATAGCCTTCATAATTTATATTGACAAAAACTTACAACAATGAGATCTGTACAAACAATGAGGTGTCTTATGGGAGTGACAACTATCTACACGTTACTTGGATGGGTGAATCGTTCTTTTTTATTAATTATTAATGATTCTGTTAGTTCAATAGCTGTAGTTATAGAATGTATTTTGGGTACTCTAAAAGTTCGAGTGGAGTTCTTACGGTGGTGGACCCTTAGTCCGGCCCGCGCCACACTGAATTTGTACCCGTAGAGCGACACATGTGGTCATAGGGTACAAAAATACAGGATGATTGGTAGAACGAGGGAATCATTGAAGGAGGGGTATTGTGCTCATTATTATGAACAACTTTTACTATGGGACAAAAGCGGAAATCGCGAAAAATCTGCTGTTTCGTACATTTAGTCGAAAAACATTGAATTATTTATATGGAAGATGGAACAACAGATCCGAACGATAATAACATAAAACTACACCATAAATGATAGTTACGATAGGTTGGAACGTAAATATTTATTTACAATAATTACACTCAACATGTTTTCGACAATACGAATATCGTATCTAACTGTATTTTAATTATGTTAACTCAAATTTAAAAATCAAACTCAAATAAAAATAATTAGTATAAAGCAATTAATCCTGATAAAAAAAGACAATAGAACTAGACGTAAGTAATAATAAAATCAGGAAAAAGGTCTCCAACCACCACATAGGCGAAAAGCACGATATAGCGAAAAAAAAAAAAACTACCATACTCGAGAGAAAAGTAAAAAATAAAACTGGCTGTTATTATAATTTCCAATGGCCCCTTTACAATATTTCGAACTCGTTAGTGAATTAGAGCATCGTAATTGAGCATAACACTTTAGTGAAAGTTATAATAACAAACATGAATGTTTGTATTATTCATCAACATAGCCTTTTCCCAACTACGTTGTGGTCGGCTCGCAATCTTTTAGAATAGAATAGAATAGATCTTTATTTCATGTAAACCAGATACAGGCACTTATGAAATGTCGAGACTCTAGGTGCACGGTTCCAAATAGTAGATCCTATGTTATATGTTATAATCTAACCAGATGCGGCTGAATATCAGTAGTTTACATAGAGCGACTGCCATCTGACCTCCGCCACTCAATTACTGGGAGACACTGATATCCTAAGGTTATACCGGATGTCAGACTTTTGAGCTCCTCCCGTAACGACTTTCATAGGTGTTTGTATGACAACCGGGACCATCTACGTAAGGTGCTTTCCGAAGCACAGAGGGATCTCGATGTTCGAAGAAATGGTCTCCCATCCAAGGACTGCCCGCCGCAAGCACTGCTTAACCTCGGCGCGGTAGCTATGTAGCTATGAGTCCCTCATGAATGTTTATCTTATTGTGAAAAGAAAAATCGCCCGCATTTCTCTTTGTTTATCCTACAATCAGCGGGAAGGACCATCATTCAAGTCTACAAAATAATTCACGGAGTTTTTCTGTATGCAAATGAGCCGTTAGACCATTAAGCCAACATCTCATGCCTACAGATTTACACACAACATTAACATAAAGAACAGACTTATAAAACAGAAATATTACCGCGAATCGGCACGAGTGGAATGAAAGACAGCCTAATAAATAACACGGTTTATTTGTGGGGCAAATATTCCAAACAAATACAGTATAACTTAAAAATATTAACAACTATTGCTCCATCGCATAGAAAACCTTTCGAACGATTTATTATAGTTTTACATCACAACAGTTTGACTCATGTATTTTATTTAAAATAAATAATACTTTGTCATATAATCGCCGTAAGCTACCGTTCAAAAAGTTAAAACACGCTTTCAACGACAATCGGTCGTTTTAAAGCTTCGCTCAGTCTTAATTCACTTAGTACAGTCTGTTTTCACTCTTCTTGTTCAACTAGCGCGTAATCTAACCCGTTGCTATCAATTCCTTTTGTCACTTCGTTGTCTTTTGCTGTTTTTGCTGTAGTTTTCAACTCCTTCTTCCTTATTTTGCCGACGTGTGTTGTTGCTTCAACTAATTCTAACTGTTCCAGTGGTGTTTCTGATGATGTTTTGATGGGTACATTTTTTTTCTCTGTAGTTGTTTCAATTTTCACTGGTTCCTCTGTCTGTTTTTCAATTTCTTCTTTTACAGAATTCTGTGTCTTGTCTTCCACTTTTTCTGGTTGTTTTACTTCGATGGGCACTTCTCTCTCGGGTGGTGGTGGAGGCAACTCATGTTTAGGCACAGACACAGTTAAAATATTCTCTTTGAGAACAGCAGTCACTTCCTCCTGTTTGCTGCCGGGCGGTAGTACGAACCGCTGAACGAAGTGGTTCGCCATAAACTTCTGGATGTCATCCTTCTCCTTATGCTTTCCTTCGACTATGATGTAACGGTTCTTCACTTTGATCCTCAACTCGTCTGGTTTGAACCTCCTCACGTTCAGATTGACTTGGAACTTCTCACTGTCTGATATAATTTGTGGTTCTTCTAGCGCATCTTCGACGTCTAAAGCCGCTGCTGCCCTGATGAGCTGACTCCAAGGCCATAGGTAGTGGTAGGCAAGTGTGTGGGTGATGTGTTTATCCAGTGCGGAGAAGGGATCTGTGTGATGCGACTGCTCCCTGTGCCTCTTGCCGTCATGGCAGGCAGCGGTGGTGATGAATGCGATAATCAAGAAATATTTCTGCATCGTTCGTGGCTTCGTTGTGGCTTTCGTAATATACTATGACGGCTGCAGCCAAGCTCGGGGCTTATATAGGCTTGGTTGTGTTTCGAGAATGTACGCCGCTCATTGATAACCGCAGCGGTAAAACCAGTTGTTGTAAACATTTGGAAAGTTTGAGCAGATGTTTCTGGGTCTTTGTAATATTTCGATATGATTCATGTCGATAGTATTATGTTATCAATTATTGACATTGAATTTCATGTCGAATAAATACATCTGTTTGTGTTTTGTTTAAGCGTTACAGCAATTTCTAGAATATTTTGTTATATCAAGTGAATTAATAGTTATTGGAAACAGACCTTTTTCTCGGAGCTTCGCATGCACGAGTATTGCTTGAACACACAACTTGCGTACAATAACAAAGTCAAGAAGAAGAAGAAGAATTATTTATTTGCAGGAATATGAGTAAGTATAATAAGTTGACACTGTTAGCAATAAGTTCCGTCATACTCTATCAGATGACTGGTGTGCAAAATATTTTAGTTCACATTATTATTATATTATATATTATTATCTCTACAGGACTCCATTATTTAGGTAGTTGAGATAAATGTTGTAGGACATTATGTAGGCGACTACATAATGTATTACAATCATAATGTTAGTTTACGTAATGTATGTTATTAATGTGCCATAAGAGATAATGGATAAGATTTCTTGCCGTTTCTTTCCAGTGTTACGTTTATTTATATCTGTATTTTTTTAATAGTTTTATTCCCTTTATTTAATTTTTAACATACGTTTATATATTTTTAAATAATTTTACAATTAAATAAAAAAAGATTATAAAATCATTTAAAATTTTAAAAGATTAGTAGGCCACCGGCGCGGCATCGGGAACAGGGTCCAAGCTACCGGTGGTCAGGGCTCTAGATAGAGAAACCTCCTGACAATGCGCGCTGTGTCAAGGAGTACTGTTTTCTGAATCAAGCCCTTGATCCAGCCACCTAGCGAGAGCCCCTCGAGGTGTTGGTCGAGACTCTTGGCAATTAAGCCATTAGCCGTTACGACTATCGGCACAATGATTGCTGACTCCACGTCCCACATAGTTTTATTATTGTTAGGTTTTTTTTTCGGTGTCTGTGTAACTTTTTGTGATTTTTGTTTTTTTGTTTTTATCTTTTCGTAGTCGTATGTACTACTTAGTACTTTTATGAGTTATATTGACAATATTTTGTTAGAACAGAAAGAAACGAGTAATCTAACGCCTACTAAAAGCGATTGTAAACAATTGTGTACACTTGTCTTTAGTCTACTGTTTACAATTTACATACAATCTCCTACTTCTCACAATTATGTTCTGATTTGCACGGTATTAGGTATTTTAACATTAGACTCTGACTCTAGGGTGTACTTATGTCTGGAGAAAATTAACTACGGTAGAACTAATTAAATGCTTAGACTATAATAAACTCAAATGCTAATATGCGATGCAGAAATGCCGCGAATATTTTTATGTATCAAATATAAGAAGAAAAGAAGAAAGAAAGAAAAACGATTTATTCTTTACACAAATTACGACACACATAAACAGTAAAAAAATAATTAAAGCAAATAAAAAAAGAAGTAAAAAATGAAGACAGAAAATAAAAAGTAAAAAATTAAAAACACGATCCAAAAAGAAAATAAAAGTAACAATTTTTAATAATAAAAGTCTGTGGACTCAATGAGTAGGGATTCTTGTATTCATTCGTATTAATTATTAGTATTTGTATTATTAGTATTATATTGTATTCTTGTATTCATTCGTCCACGCTTTGAACTCATCATGCGTCGCATTTGTGCAACAAAATAGGTCATCGTTCAGCATATTGCTGAGGTATTGGAACGCGACTGGCGCGTTCCAACGCCCCAGCGCTGTTTTTCAACGATGACCTAATGTAATGATATATGTATGTATGTATGTAATGATAATGTAATGACCAGATAAGTACATTCTATATGAAAAACCCGAGTATTTACTTTCATGTACGTACATTAAAACAAAATAGAATCGTCGGGAATATAATAAGGTCCTAACTTTATTTGCGGAGGTCCTTTTGAGGTGTGAATATTTAAGTATCGTCGTAATCGTTTGAGCCTAAAATGAAAAAATAAGGTTTTTAAAAAAAAAAAAATATTATAATGTTTCCTCTTGGAGTTTTATACGGACAGCCGCTTAATTCATCTTTTACCACTGTCGCGCTGGACAGTTTTGTTAATCTAAGAGGAACCTTACCAAAATAAATGAATATGAATATGAAACCAGTAAATCAATCATTTTCAAGGAAGGTATACATTTTTATTAAAACGCGTAGTTGGCGACTCCTGCGCAGCGGGACGTGTTTAGTTCACACACACACACGCGAAAGCCGGGCAATGACCGAGTCTGTGTGCGCGGTACCGTTAGCAAAACTATCGATGCACTATTTGTAGGCCAGGCACTTTTACTCTTTAGTACAAAACAAAAACAATAACACTTTCGGCGATCAGCTTCGGTATCAATAACCTTTCCAATTTTGGTGAACAAAAAATATATTATACTACAATACTTAATAGTGATTGATGCTTTCTTTGCTGTCGCTACATTGGATGCGGTAATTATTTATAAATTTATTCCTGAAAGTGTGTTACCTCTATATGAAAGTATAATTTGAAGAAAATTGCTTAGATGAGAAAGAGCGAGGTCAAAATATAATGCTTGTAAAATACAGTGAGTTGACTGTCTTATTTTCGAAAACAATAGGAGGAAATATAGTCCATCTATATATTAATACGTGAAGAGAAAACTTTGTACCCCTTGTTGAGTATATTGCGCGCACGGAGGAGTGTAAGATTTGGCATAGTTAAAGTTTATATGGAGAAGGAGTGCAGAAAGCTAAAATTACGGTCGAATTTCGAACAGTAGGCGACCACGAGTATCCACTAATTGCATATCCCCAATGTCCCAATGTCCTGTCCTCTTCTTATTACCTATATCTATCATTCTAGTGTGTCTTGTTTTTTGTGGCAAATAAATGATTTTTCTTTCTTTCTTTCCTAATAGTTCGTCCAAAGTGACATAGATTTCAAAATCGGTATTGCTGATTCACAAACTCGCAACCACACTTTTTGATTACTTAAGATATTTACTATGGCATGGTTTTATTTGCGTATATATTACCAAATGGTGAATCATGAGGCACACAATTTCTTTGTATGGTTTTTCCTTGTGCATAGGTTAATGCGTTCCTCGTATTAACTATCACTTCCGCTTGACGTCATTAACGACATCAGTTTGAGACAAACAGTTTCAGCCGTTAAATCTCTAACTGTAGTTAATCTGCAGGAATGGGGTAAGTAGAACTCTAATTACGTTTCCAAAACAGTGTTCCCAACTTAGGGGTTTTCCCCCCAAATTTAGGGGGTAAATAAGTGGGTTGGGATTTTTTTAGGGGTATTTTTAGGGATTTTTTTATTCTTGACTTTTACTGTGAAGTTTATAATGATTGTGACGCAGTTGGCTTAATTTTTTTAGAAAATGTTTCAGTTATTGTATACCTAATATTACAATTTATTTATTATTTTTACAAAGTTTTTTTTTTTGGGGATTTTAGGGGTTTTTACTTTAGCTTTGGGGATAAATATTTCTGAGAGTTGGTAACACTGTTCCAAAAGCTAGTTTGGTTTACCAATTGTACTAATGGACTCTAAATTGATGAAACCTTAATGATGCGCGGTGAATCGTGCGCAGTCCTCACCAGAGAGTACTATACAGGATATTTTTTTATGTAGTGCGCATAATTTGTAGAGTGATTCAGTCTCTGTTCCTAAATGCAACCGCAGTATTGGGATACACTTATAAACAAAATGAAAATTCGCGATAGAATGGGGGACACGCATAATTTACTAGCGCAAGCCATATAAAATCAAATTTTTATTTTGTTTTGGAGTGAATTTTAGTTCTGCGGTTGCATTTGGGAACGGGCACTGAATAACTCAGCAAATATTGCGCACTACATAAAAAAATATCCTGTACTTTATCTTCGAGATTTAATGCTTTTGAAATTTGATGTTTGTTGTGTGTGTGCGCAATGTACACAATAAAGCGTAGGTATAATACCATCTGCCTATTGGTAAAAGGGGTTTTGACTTATACTCCATTCAGCGGCTCTACCGCGTAACTAAAATGGTAATGAACATCGACTCTGGTAATAAACTTCAATACGATCGTGAGAGCCTAAACTTTGAGCTACCTTGTAAAAAAATATGATCTTGAAGATAGGAGTCCCAACTTCATGATCGGTCTGTTTTTTACAAGGTAGCTCGAAGTTTAATCTCTCACGATCGTATTGAAGTTTATTACCAGAGTCGATGTTCATCACCATTTTGGTTGCGCAGTAGACCCCCAGATGCGGCTGAATATCAGTATTTTACATGGAGCGACTGCCATCTGACCTCCGCCACCCAATTACTGCCACTGATACCCTACGCTCTAATCTTAACACTTTCCCAATAACTGAGAAAAGTTCTAAAAAGTTAAGTACTTCTGTCAACATTACAATATCTCTTTATTATTCGTTGTATAAATTCCATCTGCACTTGACCTCCTCTCAAAATTTCCATAAAAAATTATAAGAAAGCCTTTCTAAAAGCGTCTTGAATTCCTTTTACTTTCGACATCAAGAAAATTGGTCTATCAAATATTTGCAGAGCGCCATTTCTGTTTGAAATATTATAAATATAAAAGTATTTCCGTAAGTACCTATTTTTTTTATATTTCTTTGTTCTGATGATATTGTTTTAGATAAAAAGTTATTTCGAACGCGGCTTCCATATCAAACCAACTTGTCGGCATCCACAAATCTGGATCAACTTCTTGTGTTGGTTTCGAAAACCGGTTTCATTTGAACCCACACTGACATTATGGGAGTGGGAACGGCTCCCTAACCATTTACATACATGGACCAGACCCTCCTTGTCTATGTGGGTACTCATTCTTGGTCGGGCCTCACATGGTATGCAGGATACTTTTTATGTAGTGCGCATAATTTGTAGAGTGATTCAGTCTCTGTTCCTAAATGCAACCACAGTATTGGGATACACTTTAAAACAAAATGAAAATTCGACTTAGTATGGAGGACACGCATAATTTACTAGCGCAAGCCATACAAAATCAAATTTTCATTTAGTTTTGAAGTGAGTTTTAGTACTGCGGTTGCATTTGGGAATGGACACTGAAAGACTTTACAAATTTTGCGCAGTACATACAAAAATATACTGTAATGTTATTTCTATTTCCCTTTCTACTGAACGAAAAGAAATGCTTTTTCGATGTTGCCAGGAGTTGTTTACCTACTAATGTCGTAATAGCTGAGAAATAATAACAGTTCATTGGCCTTTTGCTTACGAGTTTCATGATGACTCAATGTCTTGGTCGATTGGGTGGGAGGACAAACGACTGATAATATTGTTATTTATACTGTTATATAAAATATCTCGTATTATGTAAATAGCGGCACCAGGTGAGATATCTTAAGATGTTATATAGGATAATTTTTTATGTAATGTGACGACACGGTTGGGGCAGTGGTTAAGCGATTAGCTTTCTGCGCTACGTGCCGCGGGTTCGATCCCCGCACGGAAAAAATATTTGTATGATCTACAGATAGTTTTTTCGGGTCTGGTTGTGTGTGCATGTGACATGTATGTTTGTGAACTGTACCCTCGATACAGGAGAAATCCTAGTTAGGGGCAACGTTTTTTAAAAGAAAAAAAGAGAAAAAAAAGTGTATGTGTAGAGTGATTCGGTCTCTGTTCCTAAATGCAACCGGAGTATTGGGAATAATTGGGATACACATTAAAACATAACGAAAATTCGACTTAGTATGGGAAGCACGCATAATTTACTGTATAAAGTAAAAATAATTTATTTGTCTTTTTTTTAATATGGAGAATTTCTCATTATACATGCATAATTGCCTTTTCTTTCTCCGTAAAAGTAATAAAAGCCTCCGCAGCCATAACACTGGGACTCACCAAACCGGTACACATTGCATGCTGACGCTACCGTTGCGCGACCACTATTACTGGTTTTCATCATTGCGCCCTATATCATTAAAGC
Organism: Allophyes oxyacanthae; assembly: GCA_932294325.1. Lineage (NCBI taxonomy): Eukaryota > Metazoa > Arthropoda > Insecta > Lepidoptera > Noctuidae > Allophyes > Allophyes oxyacanthae. Next base: position 18,563,083 of record OW028610.1, on the reverse strand, counting down.
TAATAATCTAATTTGCACTTTCAGCTTTAGAAAATAAAGTTTGAATTCCTTTGCGGTATTATTCGGACATACGTCTGTTTCGTTTCTAGAGAAGTCCCGGTTACTTTTAAAAACGGAACGACTTATCACGCCAATGTGTGCAACCAATATTGCGCTTTGTGTTGCTAATTTTAAGGGATATTTTGGGGTAGTTGTGTGTAAATAAGTACTGCATTCGAGACTTTTCGACCGGTTTCGTAGTAAACAAACATACGCAACAGGTCGGCGGGGACTTAGAGGACGTTCGGTCAAAGAGTAACAGTTTGTTTGCAACTTGTTGTTATGTAATTAATTTAATTTCACCTGTTAACTTCGCTACCGTTATGTTTTAAGTAGTCGCAGGAAAATATGCAATATAGTCATTTGTGTTATAACAGTTCTAATGAAGTTAAAAGCATATTAAATAACCGAAGGGTTAAGCAAAATGTACCGTCTATTGCATACAGTTTGTTGCTGGCGTTAATACACCCAATATTATTATGGATAAAGGTAAAGATTCGCCAAAGATGTGGCCAAAAGTTGTTATACATAATAGTTTTTCTGACACATACGCATAAGAAGCATACGAATATTTTTTCTAATTCTAGGTTATACATGGTCCCTATCTAGTCCTGATCCTTTTTAGGGTTGATTGTACTCATAATTATGAATAACTTTTACCAAACAAAAAACGCGAAGAGACAGTCAGCTGTTCTAAACTATTTCAATGTTACACGTCTAAATGTGTGGAGCAGCTGATATTTTTTTTGCGATTTCTGGGTTGGTCCCGTAGTAAAAGTTGTTCATAATGATGAGTATAACAACCCCTTAAAGGGATCGGGGTTAGAAAAGTAAGACCTTATATAAATAGGATGGGCTTTTTATCAACGGAAAGCGATATTTCTTTGCCTAACCTTGTTAATCTGAACCTAAGTTCTCTAGTGTTACATAGGGTCTCCAAATTCGCCTCTAGCTGCTAATATTAAGTAGATCGACAACTTGTTTTATTCGTGATTCAAAGTGAAATTGTATGTAATATTTACATTTTAATTTGCACCAATTAAAATCGGCCTTGTATAATGAAAACAATAATTTACGCTCTACATTTTATTATTTACATATCTTCACAAACTGTGTTGTACGAGCGGTCGTTACGGATTTTAACCACAATAATATTTTGCAGAACTTTTTTCTATGTGATATAGTTCTAGTATTTTTTTACTAACCGTATTTTGAAATATTTTTTATAATGGGTTGCGGTAAACCTGCGTAGTCACCTTTAAAAATAATGAATAAAATATAATAGAATAGATCTTTATTTCATGTAAACCAGATACAGGCACTTATGAAATGTCGAGACTCTAGGTGCGCGGTTCCAAATAATAGGTCCTATGGAGAAGAACTTCATGGAAACTCTTTTAAAATAATAGATTACAATATCGAATAACAGGTATACTATTTTTATTTTAATAATAATAGAATGCTAGATGCAGTAAAAATAATGATATCAAATAACTTGTATGTCGAAATGGAAAAATACAACGAAAGTTATTATCACGTCCATTTTTTATTGCGTTGACACACTCCTCAGGCGATTTGCATGAAACGTGGAATTTTATAAACATCCTACTCGAATTTGTTTTTAAATTCCTAAGTTACTATTGTTGTGATAACTTAAAGTCTGCGCGCGAGCTCCGAGGAATCGGGGGCTGAGGAAGCGGGCAGTGCTCGTTTTCTCAGCCCCCATTTCGTAGTATTGTTAGTACCTAGATATAAAGGGTAGGTAATTGCTGGTTACTTCATAACAATACTTTCTATTTTTTGCACTACTGCATACTGTGTATTAGTAGGGCATAGCTACGGAGGTGTGACGTGGTCACTACGCTGGGCATGTGGGTTAGTACCAGCAATACCTCGCTCCTTGAAGCTGCTGCCTTCTAGGGGCTTGTTGACTGGTAAATGCATGGATGATAATTGATGATGGATCCTCGGTCAGTCGCAGGGTGCACCGCATTCAGGTGATGAAGGAGCTAGATGCTATTCCGTTCGCTCCTGAAATAGAATAGAAGTTAATTCAAAATATTTTTTTCGGACTATACATCCATAGAAGTTGGTTAGTTACAAAATACAAGAGAAACAAGAGAAAAAGATACAAGAGTAGAGAGAGTAGAAGAGAGAGAGAGGGGTAGAGTACAAGAGTTTTTATTTGTGTTTGTTAGGTGTATATACAGATCACAAACTTTTGTTTAATACATAATCCCGTACGGAATAAAATTATTTTTCTTTCTTTCTTTCTTATAATAGGCTACCAATTAGCAGCTTTCAGTCGGTGGAAATGTCACAGGTTTCGTGCCAACGTGGTTTGTATTGGTTAAAGTATAGAATACCATAGGTATAATAGTCGTCCACCGATTTATTTCGGACTCGGACGGAAAATTACATAAACATACAGAGAGAAAAATGTAATAAAATAATAATAAAAAAACATAGAAATCCTTACCAGGCCCAAAATGGATATCTCAGCATATGCTACGACTGATAAAATATCTATAGTTGTGTATATCGCTTGCGTTTACAGTGCCACAAACTTATTTGACCGGTCGTGGCGTCTCGCTGCTGTCGCTTTTACAAATGTCATCTCCGTACATAAATGACATTTCGATGTCATTTTTGTTCCATAGCGACGTTAGTTCCAATTTTGGTCACCGGGTCAAATAAGTTTGTGGCACTATACCTACATTTCGCAAATTAAAGTAATGGTGTACACTGTGACAGTCCATGCTCCACTTTATTTGTGACCCCGCTCTCCCCTATATAGGGGGAAATAATTGAATGATTGCCACCAACTACATAGCGGTTACCTTACGTGGGTTAAGCACCTTCTAGAAGCATTCGGTGTGTGAAATATCAGTGTAATGTGTTACTCAACAAACAATAGTACGGTAATAGGAAATGATTGCCTCCCTGTGCGGTAATGTCTTGGCAATAGCTCCGTTCATAAATGAATATCTTGTGTCAAGATTTCGAAATAGTTATCTATACAAATAATATTTTAAAAAAAGAAAAAATGTATAATAATGTCAAAAGGTCGGAATCTACATTATCCTTTGTATAGTCTGTCAAGAAAGTCATGAAAAGGATTGAGGGCGCCACTTGTATATTCTCTTGTTTATTTTCAATATATTAATGCCGAAAACATTTTTTTATCACAAAATATCTACACAGAATAGTAAAATAAACACATCGTTATACCCAAACTGACACCTACGGTACTTATTTAGGGTTGCGAGCGAAGAAGAATTTTAGTTCCTTCAAAATCCTTTTCATGACTTTCTTGACAGACTGTAGTACCAATTTAAAAAACTTCTACACGGTAGCTGAAGTCCTCAATAAGAAGTTTAATTAATTGAATAATTATAATTAATATCATAATAATGTTCATAATCGGAATTGATTTGTAGTTTGAGAGATTGCCATTTGTAATGTAGGTATAGTTTATAGGCGTATTTTGTGAAGTATTTTTCTTTCTATCAGAAATCGTGTAAATTCCTTTAACCACGCGCTCTGCTTATACATAATAATAATATATAGATAGATCCATCCTGGGCGAAGGTTTATAGGATTCAGTAAAAAAAAAAAATCGACAACGCCCCATCTGTTGCCGTCGCTGGACCACTATCAGCATTCTAGCACTCCGCGCGGGTCATCGTGTACCTAGAATCACGACGTTTTGAAAGTGCCTGCAAAGGCCCAGTTGAATTAAAAACCTTTGATTTTGACATTGAACTTCGAAGGTGCTCCGGTGGCACCGAGCGGCAAAGCGGACGGAGTTTTATGACTCGCGCGGAGCGCTAGAATGCAGTTAAAGATCTAGCTATGTTTTTGACCTATTTTTTTATTGAATCTTCAAATTTTTCTCCCAAGATGAATTATCAGTAGAGCGCGAAGTTTGAGTGATTTACACGTTTTCTGTTACAACCAGTATAGATAAAATCACCTTATGAATAAATTGATCACTTTTGGATTGAATTACTTTACAATTATTGTTGTTGCTGTATTTATCACTTGTGTATAGTGCCACAAACTTATCTGACCCGGTGACCAAAATTGGAACTTAGGTCGCTACGGAACAAAAAAGTAGGGAGCCCTACTTATTATTTCTCATAGAAATAATAAGTAGGGCTTCTGTGCAAAAATGTCATCGAAATGTCATTTTTGTACGGAGATGACATTGTTAAAAGCGACGGCAGCGAGGCACGACCGGGTCAGATAAGTTTGTGGCACTATGTACGTAGTTGACGCGGCATTTTGTTAATGAGATTGACAGATTGTTCGAAATATGAAAAAGTTCTAAGTATGGTCATGGTCAAGGTTTTCGTTCGAAATATGAAAAAGTTCTAAGTATGGGCAAGGTTTTCATAAGCCGGTATATACAGTATTTTTACCCGACTACGGCAAGGGTAATGTTTTTATTTATTGTAGAAGAAGTCGGTCAGTCAAGACGATAACTTTATAAATATTAGATATTATCATCTAAAGTCAAAATTAAAGTTTCGCAACTAAAGCAATAACGTTTAAAACTTTCGATCAAACTTTAAATGTTTTCGTGAAAAAGGTTATAAAAGCGATATAAATACATAGGTACAGGCGATCACATCGGTGTTAGAATTGTATTGTAGATTTTTTTTATGAAGTTATTCCACAGATATAGATCAGTTATTCCTACCTGTTAAGTCCTTTCTCATAATGGGCTTTTAATTAGAATATAGATTAGTCTCCTAAATGCGTAGTATCAAAACTTTACTAAGGGGTAGGTTCTGTGGTTTCTAATGAGTGCAGAAAATGGTATACCAAGCCTAGTATGACGAATTTACCAAGCTTTTCTTTGTAAGTGTCCTTTCAGAATGAATGAACTAAAAACTATTTTACTTTTGAATACTTCATTAAGAGACATTTTTCAATTCAATTTGAAGCAGTCTGCAAGGGTAATTTAATTGTAGCTGCCGAAAAAAAATTGTTTAATGACAAATCAGTGAATCATGCAGATGTCAATTTTTTCTAAGAAAATTCAAAAATATTTTTGAAAGAAGTTCATTAAATTTCAAGCATATACCTAGTCGGATTTAAAAATGTTTGCTGTTTATTTAGTTTTTCAGTGTTTTTAAAGAAGAGGGCTTTACTAATTTGATAAAATAATAATTATGTTCAATAGGTAACAATGACAAATACAGATACAGAATTTGAAATTATTTTGAAAGTGTTTCGTTTTACCAACAATGTTAGTTTATTATAGAAATATTCAAATACATAAGGATTATAAAAATATGTACTAAGTATTTTCAGAATAAAAGTAATATTGAGAAAATATTCAAAACACAACTATATCATTAATGAGCGCTCCAACAAACGTAGGTTACAGACACAAACATAACATCATAAAAAAAGAATTACTGGCTTAAAATAAAACCACACCATAATTTATTATTATCCAGAAAATTCTCCAATTAATAAAATAATACAAAGATCTCTGTGTAAATACACTTGAGTACACACGTCGTACAACAAATAAATACACATACAAACTCTTTTGTGTTCGCCAGTACTAACTTACTCATGTGAAAGTAAATATTGTGAAAGTGTTCTTCGATTCGTACGGACAATATTATTACGGCCTGAGAGGAAAGCTGTCTATGGCGTTGTGTGTAATACCTAGGCAGCGTCAATGTTGATGTTGAGTCATCAGTGTGATGTCTTTGATAGCCACATTTAGTTATAGTCTAAATTTAAATAGGCTAAATTTAATTATAAAAAATCATAGGATACGTTACCTTTGTAAGTACAGTTAAGCTAGTCTCATTAAATACGTCGTTGTGTGAACACGTGAATTTTATTTGAGACCCCTTCTGTCATGTGGGGTGAGCAGAATATTAAGCTTACACTATGTAACAAAATGTCAGTAAAAAAATTACAATTTGTTACTAGATTCGTTCCTATCGGTGAGCAAGGTCACCGGTGCTCCTTAAGGAAGGGTCGTGTTTGCAGTTAGGGGTCCTCCCTACTGCCAGTAGGGGAGACCCCTAACTGCGAACAACGCGCGACTGATGCCCCTGGTGATGCAAGCGTCCATAGGTTACAGTAACCGCTTTCCATCAGGCGGGCCGTATGCTAGTTTACCACCTAAGTGGTATAAAAAAATAATATGAAAGTACATAACCCTCTCCGTAGTCGGGTAAAAATACGCAAAAATTTAAGTAACCTGCACAGACCAAAGCATACTGCTGAAACATTTGGAAAATGTCACACAGCGCTGCTATTCTGATGGGACCGTTGTTGTGTTGCCACGGGCAGTAACGACACAAATAAATAAATTAACTTTGTTCTATTTTATATCTCGTCAACGAGCTCAATCGAGGTGGCGTGACGACTTGGACGTGTAGGGCAGGGCAGACATGGCAAGAGGTGGCTCAAAATAGATGTGATGTTTGGAAGGAATTAAAAAAAAAGTAAAAACCGACCGATAAGTTTTTCAAAACAATTTTATACTTTTTAGTTTTTAGAAGTCGGTTTTTACTTTTTTTATAAAGTTTATTTTATTTTTCTATTTTGAGTAACAATACATAAACATGCGATTACAGCAATCGCGAGTGATATGCTATTCATTCAAGATTTCCATTGTCTATCTCCGAAGTTCTTCATCAGATCTTCACCAAATTTAAATGGGACCACTTTGAGAGTTTACCCTTTCAAACAAAAAATAATTTTCAAAATCGGTCTGTAATTGGCAGAGTAAACGAGTAACACAATACAAAAAAAAACATACATTTGAATTGAGAACCTCGCCTTTTTTGAAGCTGATTAATAAGGGGTTCATACTTCAGAGTTTTCTGTCTTCACGAAGACATAACTGTCGTAAATTGAACAGTACGATAGTATGAACTATAAACACAGGTGTAAGAATCGTGTTTCAGCTATTTTACGTTTTCTCTTATCCATGTTATGTTTCCGGTAAGTTATCGTCAATATTTAAACTTTTAGTTTTCAAAATAGCTACTTGTCTCGCCTTGTTATACAGAATAGTGTATTTAGATTGTGTACCGCGCAGGCACAATTAGATAATAAAAAAACTTTGATTTCGACGTATTGTGTGTAATTAGTAACAGCAAAAAAGCGGGAAACCAATTTTAAAACAGTACAATGAGCATAGAAGAATAAAAAATACAACGTTCCAATTTTGAAAATCAAGCAAAGGAATTGCTTGTCTTCCTCATGTTCGGAATTGCACAACAGATTTTATAATGACAAATAGAAAGAGGTTTTTCACATAAAGTTATTAATAACTTTATGGTTTTTCATTACTCAGACCTCTCGCAGTCTATAGGGTTTTACCAAAATCACACATACACTGCAAACTTGTACTATAATTAATTCAAACTGTCCATAATACAATAATATTATATACTTTAATTTTTTCGCTACTATTCACACTATGTTTTACTGTTTTCATTTCATTTTTCTACTTGATGTATCCTTGTTTTTTGTTTCGAGCGTATGGCACCCTGGGTTGCAGCTGAAAACCAGTGTTGGGTGATCAGTATGACCGTACTAACATCCAACATTATGCTGAGCTGCTGGCCCCTTTGGCACTAATCTATGGATTTTATATTGTTTTTTTTCTGTGTTTTGAGCATGTATGTGCCAATAAACTATATTTATGTCTTCATTCTTTAAAAAATCACTACTGCAGGCTACAAAAATATCTTGTTTTGTGTGTTAGTTGAATATTTTTTTAGATTCTCTATGCTATGGCCGTACAAACGCCATTAATTTGAATAAGATTTATTAAGAAACATCAAACTATTTACTACCATAATAATTATAAACTTAAATATGTACACTAATAATTGTTAAATAAATAAATCATAAAATAAAATAAATACAAATATAAAACTGAGCACCTAGGCGTCAAAGTACTCCTCCTCATCGCTGTCAATTGGTAGCGTGCCCAGAAGACTGGCAGCATTGCCACGTTGAATGGCAATGCTTATTCTTTGACCAAACAAGTAACAACATTAATTATGTATACGTCTTTGTGAGACCTAGGTCCAAAGTTATGGTTGTTAGACTATTTGGATATCGAAATAAGTACCTAAGTAAGTAAGTACCTAAGTAAGTACCTACCTTTTAGTCACATACTAAAATTGCTCTACCTTTGAGGGTGTAGTGATGGGACACCTTATGTGGGATATTTTTATCGATCAAATTAAGTGTAAGTATATAGCCTAGCCTTAAAATTTTATTACTACAATACTGGACATATTGTATATTCTATTTATTAACCCCTGACGAAAAAGAGGGGTGTCATAAGTTTGTAGGTAATGTGTATCTGTGTGTCTGTCTGTGGCATCGTAGCTCCAAAACGGATGAACCGATTTCAATATTTAACTTTTTAACTAATTTAATTTTTTTAAATTTTTTTTAAAGGTGAAAGATGTAAAATAACTTCCTTTATTTCTTTCTAAATCTTTCATCTTTCTTTGAGTATACAAGGCTACATAAGAAGCTATACATTACCAGTATAAGCTGACCTCGCATTGCATTAGGCTTTCCGTACAATGAGAGGTTAAATGTATAGCTCGATATATAGTCGTGTGTAAACAGCCCCAACTAAAACAATATCACAAACTATAGTTTACTCGCTTTGAAATAAGGTAAACCCAGGTTTACTTTAAGACCTGAAACCTCAACAATTCTGCCAATAGATCCCTAGGGCAATACGTTTCAAAAATTCAATCTAGAACTTTCCAGTTTCCAGTTGGTATTTGTATTTTGTTCGAACGGTATTGTTTTCGTTTCGATATGAATCAGTGGTTTAACGTAACCGCACGGAGCCGCGCGGCGGTGTGCGTACACAGCGATATTGGATCGCTGAAGTTAAAGTTGAACCAGCTTTCTTTGTTTCGATTTATTTATGTTCCGACGTGTGTGACGAAAAAATGGAGAAAGTTCTCAAGTCGACCGATACAGGGTGAACGAGGGCATCATTGAAGGAGGGTATTGTACTCATAATTATGAACAACTTTTACTATGGGACCAAAGCTGAAATCGCGACAAAAATAATTCAATATTAATCGACTAAATGTACAGAAGAACAGGTTTTTTTTCGCGATTTCAGGTTTGTTCCCATAGTAAAAGTTGTTCGTAGTGATGAGTAAAATACCCTCCTTCAATGGTTCCCTCGTTCTACCAGTCACCCTGTATATTATTATTTTTAACCCCCGACAAAAAAGAGTAGTTTTATAAGTTTGTAGTGTGTCTCTGTATCTGTCTGTGGCATCCAGTGGCATCGTAGCTTCAAAACGGATGGACCGATTTCAATGTAGTCTTTTTTTTTTGCTTGTAAGCTAGTTTAATGAGGTATCATCTTAGCTATGTTTCATGAAAATCTGTTCAGCCGTTCAAAAGTTACAGCTCTCTTTTTCTAGTTGGAGTCGGGGGTTTTTGACGGTTAGGTTATTTATGTATGGCCACGCATAACTTTTTACAAAGTAGTCCGATTTTAATTATTCTTTTTTGTTTGTATGAGTATTCTTCCGATGTGGTCCGATTTTTTGGTGAAGATCTGATGAAGACCGTCGGAGATAGATAATGGAACTCTTTAATGGATAACAGCAAATCACTTGCGATTGCTGTATTCGCATGTCTATGCCACTCAAAATAGAAAAATAAAATATACTTTAAAAAAAGTAAAAACCGACTAATTAATTACGTTTAATTCTTTAATGCACCTTAGCTTGGTATTGTCACCAACTTCAGAAGCTATTATGTTTTTTAAGAAAATTATTTTACATTTTTTTGTTTTTTGAAGTCCGTTTTTACTTATTATTTAAAGTTTTTCTGGGTCGTTTGGTTTGTACGGTCCAGTTTTAAAAAGTCGAGAGTCAAGAAAAGGTTGTAACTCTCTCAGAAACGTTTTCGGTTAGAAGTTATCGTTCAGATTTTTCCAAGATTTTAATTATTGCATGTTTTATACTCAGAGAGATTACAAGTCAAACTTTCTCTCAAAGTTTTGTAATCGAGTAGTGGGTTTTCTTCCTACGCTTTGGATTGCGGGTTCGATGCACGCTCTAAGATATTTATGTATATTTTATACAGATATTTGATTATATTAAGTGTTTGTGCATTTGTATCTTTAAACCTGTATAGGTAGGTAGGAACAGGAGGATTTGATATCTTCAAATGCTTAATAATCTGAAACAAAATAAAAATAAACCGGCCAAGTGCAAGTCGGACTCGCGCACGAAGGGTTCCGTACCATTATCTATAATAAAATATTGTAGTTTAGAAGAAGACTGAAGAAAACGCTTTTGTCATCCAAACTAAACGTCTATGCAAAATTTCACCTCAATCGAAAACCGGGAAGTGAGTCAAATTTAACTTCCAAGATTTTTTTACATAGTTAGTTACAAGTGAAGCTAATAAAAGCGTTTTAAAAAATATTCAAAGTGTACTTGTACTACTTTTACTCTATTTTCTTTTGTGTTTTTTAAAAGTATTTTATAATAGGAATGGAAAGCAAGGGGGGAGACCTTTGTCTAGCTGTGGGATAAGACGCGCTAACCGTAATAGTAACATAATAGTTATAAGCTGAGGTGAATAGTGGAACTTCGGAAATATTCGCATAGTGTCCCAATCCGCATTGAACCAAATCAGTAGGGTGTTCGATGACGCGTTAATATCCACTGATCGAATTCGTGGCGGATATTCAAACTTATGAATGTCTTTCACTTTCTGACAGTTGCTTTATTGACGGATATTCTAGTTTTTAGGTAAACTTTAAGGGTAACAAAGTATAGCCTATTTCCATGGGAGAGTTAAATATTGAAAAGACAAATTAACAGTGTATTTAATACGCAGAGGTAAACAAATTAATCGAAAATCAGCTGCATACAAAAATGCGCGTGTACTTTTGTGTGTGTGTAGTTTAAAAAAAAGGCATGACTAAGGACATGACATGAAAAAAGCAATTTATAACGAAAAATATATTTTTTTATAAAATACTATTACGACATTGAAATATGTTTAATAGAGTTTAAACAAGTCTATAAAGAAAAATTTGAGGCTTAAATTGGTCTATTTTCCCTGTAAAATGATCTCTAATTTTAAGAAGCAGTTTTTTAACCGACTTCCAAAAAGGAGGAGGTTCTATGTTCGTCTGTATGTTTTTTTTTTGTGTATTTTCATCGATATTTTCGCCAATTGTGAACCGATTTAATGTTATTATCTCTCTGCTATAAAGGTTAACGCATCATGTAGAGCAATTATAGTCTGTCAAGAAAGTCATGAAAAGGATTGAGGGCGCCACTTGTACATTCTCTTGTTTATTTTTAATATATTAATGCCGAAAACATTTTTTTATCACAAAAAATCTACATAGAATAGTAAAATAAACACATCGTTGTACCCAAACTGACACCTACGGTACTTATTTAGGGTTGCGAGCGAAGAAGAATTTTAGTTCCTCCAAAATCCTTTTCATGACTTTCTTGACAGACTGTACCTACCAAAATGATCCCAAAGACATGGTAAATGATTTACATAAATATCAGATCCGAATGTTTTGTAATTGCTGAGAAAAATTGAGACCCACGTCATTAAAATTTTCAATTTGTCGCTATTTATTAAGACGCCGCCGGGTATGGTAACATTACCAGGAATAAGGCTTTTAAGGTAATAGCCTCTTAATTTGCTTCGCTAGACTTCAAATTGTACTCTGGACTATTTAAAAAATGCTACTTATTCATTTAATAATTTATGTAGACACATGAAAAGACACAGAAAACATTAAAAAGGAGAACAAGGTACAAAGGTACTGCTTATTTCACAAAAGAAATCTCTTCCAGCAGACCTGCGAGAGGAGAATTTACAACACGAAATGTAGACAGCGATGTACAAGAATAGATCAAAACTACAAATACCTACACATAAATATAAAAATATACATTAATAAATACAAACACATGCATACATAAATTGCAAACAGAAATGTCATGGGAGAGTTAATGCTCTTTTACACATTTCGTAAAGGTTGAGATAGTTTTACAGTTCCTTATCTAGAAAGAAAGAAAATACATTTATTCAGCACGGACATTGATAACACACGAGAGAGAAATAAAATAAAATAAAGTTAACCTTTAAACAGTAAAAAAATTAGAATAAAACAGACACTGAGAACAAAAAATAAATAATTAAATTAAAATAGTCATCCTATTGTATATTGTTGTCAAGCATGCCCATGCCGAAAGGTTAGCCAGCTCAGCATTTGCTGGGCGCTGAGAGCCCAGCGCTGATTTTCAGTTGGCACCCCTCAGGTGGAAGTGAATACTACTTGTATAGTTGATGGTCAAGATGCAAAGTTTAGTTCTTGCTATTTGCTTAATAATGCTACACATATTTGCCTGAACTTCCATCTAACTATTAAATGACAAGGACACTAAATTAACGCGTCCCTATTGTCTCCCTCTTAAGGTCACCACCATAGCTTGAAGGCTATTCGAAGCTAGCCAGTTTCTTGGTGCAAATGTCGCGAAAAGGTCGCCACCCTTCGTTAGAATACTGTCACCACGGCACCCGGACATGGAGGCAAGACGAAGCGGACAATCGGACATGCTATTGATGAAAATCAATTTCTTAATAAGTCTTCAGTGGCAATCAAGACTACAGCCACAGTATAAGAATATTTTATTTTATTTTTCAATGTTATGAACGGATCGGCATTCATCCCCGAGTTGGTGAATAAGATAGGATTATGTGTACCTACCTTGTCCATTTTCTACGCAGATTTCTCTTACTGCTCACAGCGGCACCGGCAAGAACTTCTTACAGGCAACATTCATACCTAATGAGGGCAAATGTGCTTATAATGCGGCCTGCCAGTATGTTGACATCTATCTTTTTAACACTGGGATTTGTAAATTAAAACGGACTGTAATAATTTTTTGGTCAGATTTCTTAAAGTAATTGGCATTCCTTTATAGTGTAACCTACGTACTGTCTAATGTATTGTTTTTCATATTTGTAAAATAATTGAATACCTACTGTCTAGAATACTGTTAAAAGACGAAGACGACCGAACGAACGACGAAACGAAACGAACGAACGAAGACGAAAGAACGAACGACGAAGAACAACGAACGAGTGACGGAGATGTTGTTGTGTAAAGTAATAGAAACATGTAATTGGTCATAACTCTACTAAAAACTGTACTCATTATTTGTTAATAGCTGGAAGTTTTCGTAATAAAATAAATAACTAGAGCAAAATATTAGTTTATTGTGTTCAAAGGATTCCGTGGAGGCCCACAGTACTACGATTATAGTGAAGCGTGTCGGAAACCTTCGGCTAACTTCGGAAGTACGAACGTACCATGATGATATTCAATACAAGGTCCTACCTTTCTAGTTCCTAACCCTTTATGGGGTTATTGTACTCATAATTATCAAAAACTTTTACTATTACCTTAAAACACTCCGCAACTACGTTTGCAACTACAAGACTTAGGCAATATCTATATTACATTAATACGTGAAGAGAAAACGTTGTACTCCTTTTTAAGCATATTGCGCGCACAAAGGAATGTGAGATTTGGCACAGTTAAAGTTTATATGGAGAAGGGGTGCAGAAAGCTAAAATTAGGGTCGAATTTCGACCACTAAGCAACCAATAGTTTACCTAAATTCGTATACACATCTCTACTTTCCTAACCATAATTAAGTTTTTATAATAATCAGAAGCTACGATAAGCCTCTGGACTAAAAAGTCCTCATTTCAAGAACAATAGAAATTCTGCGAGAGGCGCAAAATGGCGGACAGGGTGAAAAGTACCGTAAAACAATTAAATATAATTGTCGCGGCAATAAAAGTAATTAGCAAGGGGAAAAGATTGTATATTTCTATGATAATGTGGGAATGAAGGGGCTAAGTGAAACAGCTGCTTAAGCTGTATGAAATACCAATTATAACCTAGGGATTTTGCTTTTCATAGATTTCGGGGCTATATTGAGAGAATGGGCAGAAGCATCTCCATGTGTATGGATATTAATGACGTCATCTTTTGTTTCTTTTATTTTACCACTAATGTGGCAAACAAGAATACGGCCCGCCTGATGGTAAGCGGTTACCGTAACCTATGGACGCTTGCAACACCAGGGGCATCACACGCGCGTTGCCGACCCTCCTTCTAGCGTCGTTTCCCAAGGAGCACTGGCAACCTTGCTCACCGTTAGGAACACAACACTGCAAAAGAGCAGTGTTATTTGGCTACGATATTCTGCAAGGTGGAGGTACTTCCCTAGTCGGGCAGCTCCAATTTTGAGCGGAAAATCCTACTATGCCTTTCTTTGGACTAATCGTTCACTTGCTATGATTATATGAAATTGACTACTTCGAAGCTGATTCCTTTCTAAACCTGAGCAGAACTAGAGTTTGGCCATCTGGTACTGGCGAATGCTTGAACCCAGAAAAAATACCACATCCATCCTTTAGTACGACTTTGTAGTACCTACCAACTGTCTGTGAAGTACCACCAAAACTATATTGTTAAAGTCTAAGTGCCTCGAGTGGAGATACAGAGACATGGAAAAAAAATATCGCATGTAACATTCAGTCAGTGACCTTGCCTTTGTGAAGATGATCATTATGTTCAAGAATAAGCACTAGACAAGCTGTAGGAGTAACAAAAGAAATATGGAAATCATTTTTTTGTTACGGTTTTTCATTAACGCGTTGAAGTGTACTTACTTTTTACCCGACTGCGCCAGAAGGAGGGTTATGTTTTTCGAGTGTACGTATAGCGTGAGTAGGGCACGGCATTGGCACCGACCAGCGCTCATACCTCGTACTGTGGCAGTGCCAGTCCCACATACGTACCGGCTTGCGCAGCTGGCTCTTGAGGTACTCGTATAGTATGCGCAAATCTTTATGAGCCCTCTGAACTCTATCCCTCTCTCCCTCTAGCACCTATAATAGTACGCTTATTATAGGTGCTAGAGGGAGAGAGAGAGAAAGTTCAGAGCTCAGTTCAGGGCTCTTATAGATTTGCGAGTACTATACTTGATATCTATACCTATATATTGATAGTTTCGAGCGTATGGCACTCGTGGGTTGCAGCTGAAAACCAGCGTCAGGTGGCCAGTATCACTGCCTCCTGACATTATGCTGAGCTGCGGCCTTTTGGCACAATAACTCATTTTATGTTTTCTTTGATTTGTTTTATTTATTTTTTATTGTGCTAATAAACTCTTTTTCTTTCTTTCTTTCTTTCTTACTTGCGCTTGTAGGCGCTCGAGCGTATGTATATTTCTTTGTTACGCTATGTAGCCTACTTGGCTTGATGGATTTTAGCTTGAGAGGTGTCGTTAAATTCGTCTTCATTGTGAGAATTCCAGTCAGATATTTTTTTTTTAAAACACGGCTTATTGTGCTTATGCCTCTGCTTAGGGCATTACTGGGGGGACAATAAGAAGGGACTTGTTGGATCTGGTTAAGATTATTTTGGGACATATTTTAGACTATTGGCTCAGCGCGGGCTGGCACGGGCTAGGGTCGGGGTAGGAGCAACATGCAGTAGCTGGTTCAAATCCTTTCAGAGATTCGCGAAGGTGTAGGTAATAGTTGTGTCCTTATAGTTCTCCGATCCATTTCTTCGATCGTCCATGTAGTAGGTACGGCCCATATAATATTGACCAGGCACACATCCAAGCCAGAGGTTACATGTAAAAAGAAAAACTCATAATAACACCTCCCGGGGGAACAGCCTGCTCTGATGCTTGTTTTAAAAACTGAAAAATAGATGAATACCAAAACATATAAATTACACATAAATATCATGTGATAATTTCCATAACTCGAGTATATTTCCCACCGGATGCCCGAGACTTTATAACTCTTCCGCCCGGAAGTGCCCTAATGTGTCGCCAGTGCATTCCGGAAGTTGCTCCTTTGGGATGTGAGGGCAACGCTTACATTAACCTTTTTAATATTTATCTATGCTTTAAACTTGTGGTCCTGTTACGTAAGAAATAAGAATCAGAAATTATTTATTTATTTATTGGATCACCAACTGAGGATACACAATTACATTTAAGAAACAACCTAAAGGACAATACAAAGTGTGCTCCTCCAATTACAGGAGACCTCATCTTTCACTTATAATCTAGGTAAACTAAAATTTGATAAACACACAAAAATAACATAATATTACCAATAGAGTAGGTATAATAAAACCACCAATAAAACCACCAAACCAATACCACCAATATGACCTTGAAGATAATTATTCTGTTGGAAATTACGATAACGATATACCTACTTGTTTTTATTTTAAAGCTAGGCTCTATGAATGGTATAGAATTCATTTCAAGTATCAAATTAAAGCTGCAGTAGATTCAAAATGTATGTAGGTATTAATATCAGCCGGCGCGGCGACGCGATTCGTGTGTGTGTCAGAGTAGCCGAGCCTGCCAGGTCATGTGGTTGAGTTCATGACCTTAGTGCCATTCAAAATCATAGAAGAATAAAAGTTTTATGCAAACGGAAACATCAATTATTTTAATTAATTTTGAAAAAGTAACAAATGAATTATTATTTTTATTAAATGGATTCTTTGTAACCTATAGATTTACCTCCTCAAATATTTTAGATTATTAAAATAAGAGAAATGATGAAGAGAAACAGTTTCTACTTACCCCTTTTTAAGCATATTGCGCTCACCGCAGAATTTACGATTTGGTATAGTTAAAGTTTATATGGAGAAGGAGTGCATAAAAAGTAACTACGTATAAAATAAATAATAACAATAAAACAAATGAAAAAATAAACAGAAACAAAAAACACATACATAAAAAAGAAACAACAATAACATGGGGTAACTTCATATAATTACAATAATCATTTTTGCAAGGAAAGCCGTACAGTATATAATTTCTAGAAACAATATTCCCGCATGCTCTTTATAGAAAACGTTTCAATCTTGCACGTGAAACAGGTGGGTGTCATGGCCGGAGGACATAGACAATAGCGTCGTAAAATATTTCACGTAACAACTATTAGACCGCCTGTATCGTGTAGGGGTATTAAAATAGCTATAAAAAAAAACTGCCCTAGCTAGGAAACTGCTTCATTTTTGTAAAAAAAAAAGAAATAACAAGCCAGCAATTTCCAACACGACAATAATAGAAATAGCTGGACAGTTTTTTTAATGCTAGTGAGCTTTTTTTTGTAAACAGTAAAAACGAACATAAATTAGGTGTTTTTATATTTAGGATATCTATTATTTTAAATTAAAAGCATAAATGCGGTTTTTTTTGTTTTAAAGCAGCTTGTTCTTTAGTTTTAAACAATAGAATCAGTACCATTGGCGGAATGTTGGTCTTTAAGTCAGTCTAAAGTGCTAAGAAAGAAAGAAAGAAAACTAATTTATTTCTACACTAAATAGTCCTCTGCCTAACCCTACGGGGAATATAGGCGTAATAATATTACATTACTGTCCAGGCCTGAAATAAAGCAACTGACGGCTGAGTAATATTTGAAGGAGGAAGCGAAGCCGAGTACTTCCGAAGTGAAATTGACTAAACGAGAGCGGTAATTGCTATTTCGACCGAGACTTGTATAGTACTTTTCTCTAATTTGCGAGGAATTAATAAGCATTATATATATTTATATAGGTATAAGATCCACAATACCTACAAAATCTAATTTTCATTCGCGCCAATACGAAAGCGCGCGGTCTTTGTTCCTTTTTTATACTTTTGAAAAGAAATGCGGATTCAGCTCTTAAAATTATAAATATCGTTTTAAATCTAAAATCACCTTATTTATGTTAGTGTGTACATAAAAACCTCGCTAAAATTAGAAAAAAAAAAAAAAAAAAAACTGTCCAGCAATGTCTATTATATTTTCGTGTTGGAAATTGTTGGCGTGTTATTTCTTTAAATTTTGTTGCATACCGAAAATAACCAATTGATCGTGTTTTGTTTTTAATAATTAAGCAGTTTCAATTCATTTGGAAGTAAATACAGTTAGGAACTATAAAAAAGCGTAGATAGCTTTTATTAGATTTTTATTTATTATTTATGTACACACATACATATGACAAAGAAAATACGTAAAGATATCAAGTACAAAGGTACTGCTTATTTCTAAAGACATTTCTGCCAGCAGACCTGCGACAGGAAAGAGTGAAAAGAAAAGAAGACACAGTGTGTAACTAAAGGAAACAAGGTAGGTAGATGATAAGAAGCTAACGAGGAGGAATATAATAAAATACATAAAAATAAAATATATACTTACGTATAATAAAGATATTTTTATTTAGATTTCAGCCGTTCTCATGGCCTCAGTAATAGAATAGTTAGTTAGTTAGCAATTTTCTGTAACTGTAGGTAACGATGCACGTCTGAGCTGCACGACTTTCAAAGTCTATTATAGGCGCCATTTCTAAATAATGTAATTGGAGTGCAAGATTATTTTGCTTTTCCACGACACGATAGAATATACATAGTACTGTTTCGGTATATTACAAAGATCTGTTAGAATTTATTGTAGAGAGCGTAAATCACTACATACTATAAAACAAAGTCGCTTCCCGCTGTCTGTCTGTTCCTATGTATGCTTAGATCTTTAAAACTACGCAACGGATTGTGATGCGGTTTTTTTTAATAGATAGAGTGATTCAAGAGGAAGGTTTATATGTATAATACTTTCATATTTAATGTAAGGATAATATAGATATTGCACCCGGGCGTAGCCGGGGACGGGTCGCTAGTATACAATAAATAATAGCCTAACCGTCAAAACCCCCGACTCCAACTGAAAAAGAGCTGTAACTTTTGAACGGCTGAACAGATTTTCATGAAATATAGTTAAGATTATTCCCGATTAAACTAGCTTTCAATGTAAAAAAACTGCATTGAAATCGGTCCATCCGTTTTGGAGCTACGATGCCACAGACAGATACACATAATATACACAGATACACACTGCAAACTTATAACACCCCTCTTTTTTAAAAAAGACTACTAATATTCACTACTATTTACTGCCATAAAAATACGTAGTTACACTACAAAGGAATTTCTAAATTAACTCATTATTTCTTTAGCCGCGTTCCACTAAACAAATAAACCTACTCGTGTAACATAATATTAACGTCTCAGATTAATAATAAAGATTTATGTGAAGAACACCTCTTATATAACGTAATTACTAAGCAGTGACGTACTACCAATTATTATTAACGACAGACAGATTGAACCGTTAAATTTTAATTAGAGACATTTATAGGGTATTTACGACCATACGTTATGTCGTGTTATATGAGATTAATGTGTGTTATAATATAAAAAAAAGAGTTGTGTATCGAATCACAGTCTAAGTGACCCAATCTTCGGAGAAGAATAAAAAGCTGGGCGTCGTACGGACTCCATTTGACTCGCATGGGTAAACTTGATAGAAGTGTTTCCACCATCAAAGAGTCTAGCGGAGAGGACTGAACGAGTTATAAAAATAGTTATTAACGAACTCTTTTCTCTAATTTTTTCTTTTCTTTTTTGCAGTGGAAGGCAATTGTCAGAACACTTTCTTCATGGAAGGTAAAACCTATTTTAGCTATTTGGGGTCCGTTCCAGCTATTACTTGTTCATTACCCTTTCGTAGTGGAAGCCCGGCTAAGAATATTAAATTTATTTGCATGAAATATGGTTACAAAGGTGTTACGTCTATGTTTTAAGTTGTATAGCAAATATCATCGTAAAAATGTCATGCAAAACTGATTTACTTGACAAAATAATTACAAATAAGTCCTAGGTATATAACCTAACCGTCAAAAACCCCCGACTCCAACTAGAAAAAGAGCTGTAAATTTTGAATGGCTCAACAGATTTTCATGAAAGATAGCTACGATGATACCCGTTTAAACTTACTTTCAATAAAAAAACTGTATTGAAATCGGTCCATCCTTTTGGAGCTACGATGCCACAGACAGATATATAGTGAAAATCTGTTTAGCCGTTCAAAGACAACAGCTCTTTTTCTTCTAGTTGGAGTCGGGGTTTTTGACGGTTAGGTTATTGTTGTTTATCTTTAATCAGCTCAAAGAATTGTGAGAATCAGTTACCAAAATATCCGAGATCCATTTGCTACGGCTCGGGACACACTGAATAGGTGATGCGCAGTCGGTGCAGTATACCCGCATATTTTTTATTCTTTTAAATTATTATTTTTTCTACTCAATTTTACACTGTTGCCATCCTAAAAAAATGTATTCTCTGTCTATGCACCTGTCCTCTTCTTATTACCTGTGTCTGTCATTCTGGTGTGTCTTGTTTTTGTGGCAATTAATGATTTCTTTTCTTTTCTTTCTTTATATCCACGTGGAAGGAGACTCGGCCCAAAGTTTTAGATAACAATAAATTAAAGCCAATAGTAATCGAGATAAACAGCAAACTGGTGATAGTGTCGCTGAGAATTTGACGTTGGCAAGTTTTGTCGGTCCGTAAGGCTAGTTACATACTTGTGCGATTTACGACAAAATTTATTATTTAATATAATGTGCAAATCAGCATCATGCATGGTTGCACAATACGGATGTATAGTCGGCCAAAAAAATGGAATATCAATTTTAACACTAATTTCCTATCAAATGAATAGGTATTATGACAATGACAAATGGAAATATCACTAAAGTTGAAACTTCATTATTTTGACAAGAGATTATAGGCCTTTTTGTTGTATGGCGTACAAAAAAATTGCAACCATTCTTAAACCGACTTTACCTGAGAGTCTCTGAATTATGATTAAGCTCTTCAGTCAAGTTACCAAAGTAATTCGTGAGTTTATTGTGTAAGAATTGCGTGTTGGGATGTTTTACTTAAAGTATCAGCAAATATGTAGTTACAGATATGCATTACTGTATAATCATGCCGTTAGACATATCTCTTTACAAAACCAGTGAAAATCGAATTATGTCATTCTCATGTCGTCCAATGCGTAAACACCCTTACGTACCTTGAGCTCGAAAGCCTCGGCTTTACGCTAATTTGGATTCGTTCCAGTTAAGGCCAATACAAATGGTGGTGATTGTTCTATATTCCTGTAGAAAAAAAGTCGCAATGTGGAGCGGCAAATGAAGATAATTTCCGTATCCGTACTAATCTTAATAGAGGAAATAAAAGAATTTCTGCAGCTTATATTGTTACTTTTTACAGTCTCGTTTGCATAGGGAAATCCTTATTGGCAGTGATTATACTGATACCAGGGATTCTATTGGATTATTTTGAAAGTAGCGTTAAGTATCCTGGCAAAACTTTTAGAAAATCTTTTAATCAATTATGTATCCTGTCGCGTAACAGTACCCACAGTTAATACTTACTGCGGGTCTACCGCGTAACTAAAATTGTAATGAACATCGACATCGGTATTAAACTTTAATACGATCGTGAGAGCCTAAACTTTGAGCTAACTTGTATTTTTTTTACCGATCATGAAGATAGGAGTCCCAACTATATGATAGGTAATTTTTTTACAAGTTAGCTCAAAGTTTAGGCTCTCACGATCGTATTGAATACCGATGTCGATGTCCATTACAATTTTAGTTACGCGGTAGACCCGCGGATATTAGTTAAGTGGTAAGTATGAATGTTGATGGCTATCAGAGAAGAGGCAGACCAAAGAAGAGATGGATGGACTGTGTGAAACAGGACATGAATGTGAAAAAAGTGAACCCGGAAATGACGTCTGATAGAGATGAATGGAAGAAAAAGACATATTACGCCGACCACAAATAAAATGGGATAAGGGCAGGAGAATGATGATGATTATGTTCCATACATGTTCCATATTGTGTACACTGCGGAAGTCAGCCGGCGGCATGACCACCATAGAAACGGGTTCGTCAAAGTACGGAAGAATAGACAAAATGACAGATTGTAGAAACATTTTGATTTGATTTGAACATATTTTTTTTTTAGAATAGATTATTTCTTTATTTCTCATCATCACAGAAACATACATTAACAGAAATACACGTAAAATAGAGACTGGTGTCTGATGTAGGTAGAACCTGTATTACAGATCACCAGGCTAACTACTCTTCGTTAAATTCGCTTATTTGGTAATCCGACTGAACGAATTATTTGGATGGCCTATTAATATTGTTTCACGTCTGTGTTTATGCAAATGTGCCTGTGAGATTTGTATTATGTAAGCTACCCTTAACTACAGTATACAAATAGCTTATAAGTCCTAATAAAAAAACAGACAGAATAATATAATTAATATTATTTGAACACCATGCATTTTCCAAACCTTAAAATCAAATCCAATTTCGCATTCAGCCAAACTGATAAAATAGGTACGTAGAATAGAATAGAATAGAATATTAGAATAGAATAGAATAGATCTTTATTTCATGTAAACCAGATACAGGCA
Organism: Allophyes oxyacanthae; assembly: GCA_932294325.1. Classification (NCBI taxonomy): domain Eukaryota; kingdom Metazoa; phylum Arthropoda; class Insecta; order Lepidoptera; family Noctuidae; genus Allophyes; species Allophyes oxyacanthae. The sequence goes on along the minus strand of OW028610.1, from coordinate 18,540,583 downwards.
CTTATGAAATGTCGAGACTCTAGGTGCACGGTTCCAAATAGTAGACCCTATGGAGAAGAACCGGCAAGAAACTCCATGGTAACTCTTTTCAAAAAATAGATTATAATCTTTATCAGTACAATGTTGTGGTAACGTAACGGCTATAAATAAACAAGTTATTGCAATTTAGGTACAACCGAATAACTTGGGTCGGATGGAGCCTGCAAAGTTAACATATCTACTCTGAAATAACGTAACGGCTATAAATAAACAAGTTATTGTTATTTACAACTGAATAACTTGGTACTGATGGAGCTTGCAAAGTAAAAAAATCCGTGCAAACTGGTACACTGTCAATCCATCTCCACCTTATCAAGTTCTCATGTCAGGCGCCGATACCTTAATAATTCGTTCAGGCGTACCTCGTTTGACAAATTGCCTTCACTTTGGAAGGTCGCCAGTTCGACGCCGGTTCCACTCTACCTGGGAATACTATTAATCTTAGTATTGTGTTTAATTCCTCTATTATGCCGTGTGCTGGCGAAAATTTAGGCTGACTGTAGCTTTTGGAATGAGTTTTGTTTGACGCGAAGTTTGTAAGTTTCAGGTTCTACTAGAATTGGGAAGGTTGTTGTAATGTGTACTAGTATGAAATTGTGTTTTGTTGAGAAGTAAGAAAATCGTGAACCAATTATTTGGACACGTTATTTACATCTTACAGAGTAAGAAATCTGTAAGATGTCATTATCGTGTTTTTCCATCAAATATTAATTAAATAATTCGTTCTGAAAAAAAGTACTACTAATATAAAGATATTATTAGTAGTCTTTTTTCAGAACTGTTCCATAATCTTTGAAATTAATTAATATTTAAGAACGTAGGTTAGGTAAACGAGTCCAATACAATATTAACTATTTAAGTACGAACACGTAACATGTATAAAACTTATGAAAATACAAAGCGCCTGTTAAAAGTTGTTAGCAATGAAACTAGTTTCCAAGTTTAAGCTATTCTTACTAGCATTGTACTCGTGCGCTGGCAAAAGGATTTTGTTTAAAGATAATAGAAAGGAAGCGCTATTTACATTTTCAGTTAAACGAAGCCTTCCATGGAAATGGAAAAGATCCCATGAAGATTATTGAAGATGGCACTGAGTTTGAGTTTGTTGAAAATGTTGAAATTATAGATGTCATTAAAGTACCTACACGTAGGTACTTGTTAATGCCTGGGAGGGGAACCTCTTTACAGTCTCCCTCCCCGAGAAGTGCCCTAACAGGCGTGGCACCGAGGTGGGCTTCGGCGCGGTCTTTTAACTTTTAACAGTACCCGAAGCCTACCGGTACTACTGTAGGTGTGAAAGTGGACCACCGCTGAGTTTAGCCGGTAGGAGTCCGGCACACCCCTCCGCCCCCACCAAGGCGGAGGACAACCCATATTGGTTAAGTAGGTACTCACAAGGTAAATAAAAAAAAGGTACTTGTTAATGGCATTCATCAGTAGATACTTATTAAGTAGGTACCTACTACTTTGTTAGGAAATTGGAATTGTCTGGTTTTTTTTTGTCCGTGGTTAGTAGTAGTGGAACAATAGACAAAATGACAAATTGTTGAAATATTTCTACTCTTTGGTAGGATTTGGTAGAATAACTACATCACTAACTACTTTCCCGTTGCCCTGGAAAGAATGTTAATGTCTTTGTTTACGTAGAAAAACGAGTCTCATATGTCGAGATGGATAGAAAGAGCTTCGTCTATTCTTGGAAGAATAGAAATAGAAATGGTCATGCTATGGCACCCATAATTCTGGATCGTGTGTGTAGTCCACCAACCTGCACGACGTTGGCCTCGTGCTTTCTCATTGTGATGGGAGGAACGTGCCCCGGCAGTGGGACATTAATGGACAGAATAAATTATTTCTTCCGGCTTTTAATGCTTTACATTCATCATTAAATTTTCTCCTAAAGCTTATAAATGGCGACATACATATCCCTCTCACATTTGCCAAACGGATTAATTACTTCAATTATAGCAAAGCAAAAGGTCTGTTTGTAAAAATCAAGCGTTCAGATTAAAGGTTTTCCGTTGCCTCTGTTTATCCGCCCTGACGAGGAAATGAAAGGTAAACAGGATCTGTAAGCTGATTACCATCCCTGCGAGTATTAATTAAGGGTGCCATGTTAAAGAGGTGAGAGTGAGAGGGTTGCATACACAAACATACATGGTAAGTGGCATAGACAAGATTAGTACAAATGGTGTTGCCCCAAGTCTCCTAAGGCTTCGCGCCGATTACTTGCGAAACCGCCAGCAATTTTTTACGTTTGTCACAAAGTAATCAATTTGGGCAATTCTGGCTACGTTGCAAGACTTGCATTTCTGTTTTTCGAACTAGAAACTCTGCAGCTATCCCATACGTTTGGGTCGTGTAGGTATTGAAGTTTTTATGGGACAGCTGATTATTTTCCCGCGATTACGATGTTGGTCCCATAGAGAAAGTGGTTCAGTTTGATGGTCTCCACACCCTTTAATATGACCATGCATTTCTGATACGCGTTGTGTACCTATAGGTCTACCTACAGTGCAAGTGCGGCCGCCAAGAGAAAGCGAAATTGCGTTTCTAACATCCTGTCAAATACTGCTTTCGTTTTTAAGAAAGATTATAAATAATTTTCTTAGCGAACCTTTATATTTGACAGGTGTCAGAAACGCATTGTCTCGGCAGCCTTGTAATGTACATAGAAGTTATGGTATCTACCCCAGACTATTATTTTAGTAAATAAACCCGCAAAAATATAAAGGTTAATGTAGTATAATGCACATAAGAATACCTACTTATTTTTTATTAACGGACAAACACATTACACCTCTGCTATGGAAACCAGGCCAAAGTTGTTAGACACGGTCCATTGAGCAGTTACTACGGCTTCATTAACGAAAGTCATCGAAAAGGTTATTGGGAAGACGCAATGGAATATGAAATCGAACGGCCGATGGAAATAAGTTGTGTAGACATTAAAGGTAATGCCCTTGATTCTGTTGCACATCGTCACAGATTGATAAACAGTTACTACGTAACAGACACTTCACTCCCTCGAGCGAAGCACGCTATTTTGAACTTTATTACCGCACTATTAAAGTTCATATCACTTCACTCGCTACCGGCGAGGTGGCTGGATCTAACGTACCCGCGCCAACTGCCCGCACTCTACCCCGCGCTTTTCCTCGGACGGTCGGGTTCTCAGTTGCTCAGTTGTTGCACGCTCGGGCGTTCTCTTCTTTGAGAGAATGATGGAGCCCTAACATCGTACTAAACTAATCACACTGTATTTTTTAAGAAAATTATTTTATATCTACTAACCTTCAAGTTATTTGAAGTCGGTTTTTACTTTTTTTAAAGTTCATTTTATTAGTATTTTAAAAAGAGTTTAAGTAATACATGATTCAAATATGGTTAAATTTTCACAGAAACGTTTCTTCTCGGGCAGTGCCCGCACTGTCCGCCTATGAAACTCATATTATTATGAACTACACAACGCCTTGGTGTTACACTGTTACGAGTATGTTGTGTATTATGTGTGTAAATAAATAAATTTGTACGTAGCACCCGTAATATGATTTTCTCGGTTGTTACCTTTTGACTACTGACCGTAACTCCGGAATCCAGTGCTTGAGAGCTTCGACTCTCACGCAAGTGGCTCTGGTATTTCAGGTAGCCTTCGGTTCAGCTTTGTCGGAGCTCAAATCAAGGGGATAATGCTACGTGCATAAGCCAAGTAGAGCCACTTTCAGACGGTCAACGGTCTGTAACAGCCCTTATGGACGTCTTTCATTATCTGCTGGAGGAGATGGAATTATGATCAATCAAATGTAGGGTGAATTCTAGTGACGGGCATATATGTACCTACGACCTAATAAATTTTTATGTTGACAAGGTTGGGGAGTTTAATTCACTACTCTAATTATACTTCCCCCAACTCACCCTACACTCTCTTAGTTGTCACATTGAGAACATTTGATGAATTTTAATATTATATATGTTCTTTTTCTGATTATTTAATTCTCCTGAATTAAGAGGGCGCATAAAGCAAAATGCCAATGCTGGATTTGATTTTAACATAAGTAAACCAATCTTCGCAGGTCGCAGTGACAAAGGAGCTTAGTACCCTACCTCCTCAAATAAATAAATATGTAAACCAAATTCAAAATAGGCAAAAATAAAAATATGGATACATCATTATATTTACAAAATCTCCCGTTGGTTGAAAACATAACAGAATAAAATTATATCTATTAATTTTACTCTTTTTCGTTTTGTACTCAAAATAGTGTGGTTTATTAGACCGTAAATTTAATAATTATTATAACTTATAATTATGTTACCGAGGTCTGACATTATTGTTTTTTTTTATTACCTGCATTTATAGAGTTATTGTGATAAAATAGTTTTTTAATATACAGGGTTATTTGTAAAACACCGGCAATGCTTTAAGGGGTGAAACTACTCATCAATATGAACGACTTTTACTATGGGACAAACCATGAAATCGCGAAAAAAAATTCAAACTTTTCATACAAAAGATTAACCTTGCTCCATCAAAATGTACGAAAAATTTGATTTTTTTTTCGCGATTTCATGGTTGGTCCCGTAGTAAAAGTTGTTCATATTGATGAGTAGTTTCACCCCTTAAAGCATTGCCGGTGTTTTACAAATAACCCTGTATACTGTCGCGTCGCTTATTACATTTTTATTTCGTGAAAGACGTTGTCGTCTTCGCATTTCGCGCGGACTTCGAACATGTAATGTTTCAAATATAATTAGCAGCATCATTAGCTGATCAGTTAGGTGGTCAGTCAGGTAGGTTAGTTTATTTATGTTTTGTGCGTCATACTGGGCGTAGAAATAAAAACTTTTTCTTTCTTTTCTTTCTTTCTTTATCAGCATGATGCTCATAAACATTTTGTGAGTGTTTTGGTGCTACAAGGTAAACCATGTCCAAAGGTTTAAAAAAAATATTACTACCCCGTTCTCAAGTTTTTACAAAATTTTATTTACTAAAAACCTAGCCTTTGTAGTCACAATAAATAAATGAATTATAAAATGTTTTCTCTCGTCTTCTTAACTTTTAACACTATTTACTAAGCTTTTACATTCTAAGAGTTGTATTTTCTTATTTAAATCTCCCGGGACTTGCAACGTTCCTAGAATCACTTTACCCATCGCAACAGTATCTCCGGGACATTCATGAAATGTCATCTGCATTTCCTTTTAGTTACCAGGTTACCTTCAACAAATTCCTTCCTCTTTTACAAGAGAAGTCAAAGAAAGCACACTACACCGAGCCCTCGACTACGAACGTTTTTAGGAAAATAATCTTTAGAATCGTACCTAACGTTTTTAAATCTCATTTTGTTAAAAAAAAAACATTAAAGCATTTGATATAAGTATTTTAGCTAATATTTCTGTAGACGCAGTATTTTTGGTTTAAAGTTTTTTTTTTATACTTTGCACCTCACTAGGATTTCTCCTGTATCGAGGGTACAGTTTACAAACATACATGTCACATGCACACACAACCAGACACAACTACCTATCTGTAGATTATACAAATATTTGTTCCGTGCGGGGATCGAACCCGCGCCACGTAGCGCAGAAGGCTAATCGCTTAGCCACTGCGCCAACCGTGTCGTCAAATGTTTAACTCTGAAATATTTTGGATATAAATTGTTGTTTATTAAAAAGAATAAGACATTTTTTTTTTATTCTATCTTGTACCATTATCTACTACTACAATTTTTATAAAAGCTAAATATAAAAGAAAAGAAAAACTTTATACAGTCGTGCCGTTAAATAATGTCTATTATTTATCCTGTGACAATGTCTTCCTCGGTGCCCTGTTACAAGTGAACAAAGAATAAGACTTTCATTACAGCTTATTCCAGCTTTGTCATTTCCAATTACATTCACAATGGCTCGATAAAGTCGACGTTCAATTAGCCGAGTTCCCGGGATCCCGGGATTAAAGTGGACTGCCAGCCCTATGCGTGACAAACAGAAGGGTATCTGATTATCTGTTGTGATTTTTAACCCCGGACAAAAAAGAGGGGTGTTGTAAGTTTGTAGTGTGTATCTGTGTATCGGTGTGTCTGTGTATCTGTGTATCATTGTATCTGTCTGTGGCATCCTAGCTCCAAAACGAATGGACCGATTTAAATGCAGATTTTTTAAATTCAAAGCTAGTTTAATCGGGTATCATCTTAGCCATGCTTTATAAAAATCTGTTCAGCCGCTCAATAGTTACAGGCTGTAGAAAAAGAGCTGTAACTTAGCTCTTTTTCTAGTTGGAGTCGAGCATTTTTGACGGTTAGGTTATTACTATACTGCTTAAATTTTATTTAAACTAACGTAGATTAGGTTTAAATCAAGGGTACGTTTTCTGATCAACGGATTTCATGGCGGTATAGCTAGTCCTCTCATCCTAGACCATAATCAGCTGATAAACCCGCATCCCTCACCGACTAACGATAAGACCTAACCAATACATACCCTTAATGACGTCACTTCCCCAAAACACACTGCCAGCATTACACGTCTCGTTACACCTATCTCTCACTACAATTAGGCTACTAAACGCGAAGCATGATCACGACCATATAGGGAACAATCGCCATGCAATTTTAAACTTTAACTGTTGACATTAAGGTTGGATTTGCGATAGTAGTATGGGTATTTAGACTAAGGGTAATACGTAGAATAATGAGCGTTGTATAGGCAATTAGTCTTAATGGTATCTGTACTGTTCGTAACGAAGTGATTGCAAACATTGGAGTCAGGCAAGGCTGGAAAGAGGCAAATTCTTTGATATTCAAGGGAATTTTTATGTGGGTCTAAACTTGACTATCATAATATAGGGTTGCCATGCTAACTTTATAATAATGTCATCATGTGCCTGGCCTGTATCCCAACTATGTTGGGGTCGGCTCCTAGTCTATCCAGATGCGGCAAAGTAACAGTATTTTATACAGAGCGATTGCCATCTGACCTCCGCCACCCAATTACTGGGAGACACTTATACCCTAAGGCTAGACCGGTTGTCAGACTTTTTTTGGGTTGCTGACTCCCGTAACGACTGTCAAAGGTATTCGTATGACAACCGGGACCAACTGCTTAACGTGCTATCCGAGGCACGGAGGGGTCTCGATGTTCGAAGAATTGGTCACCCATCTAGGGACTGACCGCGGCAACCGCAGCTTAACCTCGCTGATCGACTGATCTGCGCGGTAGCTATGTAGCTACGAGCCCCTCACTTTATAATAAAGTATTGTACGTTATTTTGGGCAAACGTACTTTGTACTTTATGAGAGCAATATAGTATGTGAATAGTAGTTTATGAAACCGTTGCTTAATAGGGGGGTGTGGACTTTGATACACTACGTTATCTATTACTCATGTTACCATATCGTAAAGTTCTAATTATGAATTTAAAAATAGTTCTATAATGGCAGACTTTATGCCACCTTTATGCACATGCAACTGTCAAATTAAAAAGTTTTTTTATGATACAGTCAAGAATAAGGTTCTTGGATACAGTTTTCTTAACAAAATAATTCTATAAAATAACCTTTTTTCTATTATAGTACACTTCGGATACGTCAAGGAGATTTAATTCAATTTTTATAGCGGCTGCACATTGTCTATGGTGGCGCGCGTTAGGGCGCATGCGCTGTGTCTGTTAGGGCCCGCGCCCATTGTCAATAGATCCCTTGCCGTGCCGTGCCGCCAGTGGCCGCATGCCCTTAGTTTTCGGCGCCATTGTTGTATTTGTTTACCTACTTTATAATTTGTTATCATGAGTATAGATAAAGTAGAGTACCTATGAAACTGCACATATCTAGGTATTATAACACTCATGTGATACTATTAAAAATCTCACCTGCGGCTAGATCTTTAAACACACATGTTTTAATACCCCCTTTTATGCATTGGTTTCATAAACTATTAAGTATTTTGACGTACTTATCCTAAGCTTAACATAAATAACAGTCATGCTATGGCACGGATAGTGGGCGAACACCTTTAAAACTAAAAATATAGGTACCAGTACCAATGCATGTCACACGACTCGTTTTCAACAATTGCGCGTTCATGACAAAGCATTTTCCTTTCACGAACACAAATATCTTGACACCCTCGTAGTTTCTGAGTACGTGACGTGACAGACAAACTGACGAGAGATGTTTGAACGCATTGCGTCTCTCGTAAAGATTGGGACAAATTACTTTTCAAAGATGCGTAAAAATGCTCAGAGAAATTCGAAAAGTAAGTTTGTGAAAATTATTCTTTGTGACTTAGGAGACCCCGTTTCAACTTCTTGACTTGCATGCTAGAAGTGTCACTATAAGTACATAACCTTATTATTTTTGCTGTTGGTAGGTATAGAGAAGCACATCAGCTATAAAGCGAATAAATTATTGGTCATTGATCATCATTTTGGTGTTCTTATTGGGACTATTTAGCAGTAAGCAGTAGAAGTTTAAGTTGCTGCGCAAACTTAGACACTTTAGTGTCTTGTGTTGGATACAAGCTACCGGCAACTAGCAGTAAATATTTTATTTTCATGTAATGACTAAGAATCGACCACTTCATACGCAGATGCAGCCACAGTGGTTTCCAGTTGCTTCCACTTGACACCCACTGATCGCCGAACAAAAAGTGTTTGGTCTTAGCAACTAGACACTAAACAGTTTTTAGTGGAAGACATAAGCAATAATAATAATTTTTCATACAAATAGGTAGGTCAAATAAATTTAAAAACTATATCACATTCATTTCATATTTAGAGTCAAATCAATTAAAATAAATTATCATAATAGTACAAACAATTACAACGAATAATTAACTGGATCATCACCATCCTCTTGCTTTTGTCCCATTTTTACTTGAAGTCGGCGCAATAACTCGGCGATAAGACCGCCCTTTGTACATTTATTTTTCTAATTACTGTATCTTTTCTTCTATTACTGGTGTGCAATAAAGTGTATTGTATTGTAACTCTTTTTCTTTCATTCTCACTATTAACCCTATAGTTCACTTTCTTCTCAGTAATATTGGCAGAATAGCCGGTATATTTAGTTATTTTACCAGCTAAAGGAAAACAAGATTACCAGTAACCATCTAATGTTATTACACACACACCAATATACTCCTTCGATCGCAACATTATTGCGGTAGATGCATCGGAGGAATGACGTCAGGTTTATGACGTCATAAAGCGGTAATACCTATGTGAGACGAGCACTTGAGTCGCTGCAGATAAGTTACGTGCTTAAGATCTTCATAGCACAGTAACTGATACTGAATAAGTTGATTGTGGATCGAGAACAATCTTGGTTAATATGGTGATTAGGAATTTAGAACCGCTTTCATTACTCTAAGGTGCGATTCGGAACTAAGGACCAATTTGCTTGCTTTAGGACCAAATCCAGCATGGCCATTGTTAGGAAAATTATGTCACGTTTCCCCACCACTGCAAATCTCGGAAGATGACAACCACCGCGATAAACACAGAGTATTAAAAGAAACTAGAAAAAAATAATCGGCAATTCTTTTAGGTTATCAACTGATGACGTCAGTTATCAGCAAGGCTTATAACTGTCTGCTTAAAATTCGAGCAGCAAAAAATTCATAACTAATTCACTCTCTTCTTAAATTAGGAGAAATCTTGAATTTCTGCTCACTACAAGATAAAGTTCATCGTAAAAATCGTGTTCATCAAAAGAAAATGCGATTAGAAATAATCTTTTATTCAAGAACTAACCACGCAAATGATGGAGCTTAAAAAATATAACAACCCATCTGCCAGGATCGGCTTAAAGTTATTTAAATTTCGCATATGGCCGCAAAGCTCCTTACAGGAATAATAAAAGTCCCCTAGCCTTGCTATATGTAGGAGGTATTTTTAAGATTTTGCTTCGTGGGGAACCTCTGAGCATTTGAACAGAACATATTTCATGCTGTGGACTTTTTCTTTTATAACGATAAATATATCATAAAATATCCCACTTTCGATAGGTGTCCTAGGAGCCGGGTAAGTAAAAGCATCATTTTTGTACAAATACAAGTAACAGCATCATCAAAATGAGTTTGTAAATAATTGTAATGATAACTGTTTCGCTTATGTCTTCTGCAATGGACATGACTTTATGTAACACAATAGATTATTTTGTAGCTCGGAGTAATTACTAATTCCTCCGAATTTCGTAGCTTATAAATAGTGTTAGCTTTAGTCTTTTTGTTAACAAATGCACAGTTTTACACATTTCGTACGACATAATCTGCTTTGTGCCTGAAACTTTTTGTATGTAACCGCCAACCGCACTAGAAAGTCTGGAATTAACATAAGCCTGTTGAGAGATTTTTTCTTATTTTATTTTATACAAATGAGGGTTAGGGAATGCTGAAACTGTAAAGCCTTGGTTTTCTCCATATTCATCCCAAAAGTGAAGTGTGATTCTTTGAAATTTAGATCAGAAGGGCGTAAAAGCCCTGCAAAAAATCCAATTACGAAAACTTTATTAAAAGTTTTATTGGTTTGGTTGACTTTCAAATCCATCATTGCAAATCTATCATAAACATATGCTGCGCACGTTTTTGATAATTATATTGACACTGCAAACTATTTTAGCGGCATCTTAGATGAAGAACCCGCTTAACTCTATCTAAGTAGCAGCCATAGAGATAGCACATTAAAAACTATTGAAAGTCAAAATTAAAACTGAAAACAAAAAATATGCAGCCTTCTAAGAATGAATAATAAAGACTCTTTTGGTATTTTCAGCTATTTTTTTCATTTCTAAATGAAAAAAATATATAAAAACAATTTGTAGATAATGACGTTTAAATTTCGTCACATTGGCATATCAAAATTTGAAAATTTTTAATCACCATCTCCATCAATAAATCTTTACAATGGACGACAATGATGCTGCAAACCTAGACTTGGAATTTAAAAGATACCTGCAACTGTTAAGACCTTACTTAGGACAGTTGGTTGACCAAAATGTAATTAAAATCTGCGATTCCTGGATACAAAGGCTCTCGGATTGTAAGGACGATGAAAAAGCTTTAAGAAATAAGTATGTATTTGTACTATGTTACCAACTTGCTAGAGGTGTCCTAGATATGCCGTTCCTGAATCGCCCGCCCGCTGATTTGCAGCCTCTTTCCGACGATCTTAATAGTGAGGAATCCTCAACTGAAGTAGAATATGTTGTTATCAACTCGGAGGAACCCCGCACTAAAGTTATATTTGATAGTAAGAAGTTGAGCATTTCCGAAACGGACTATTTGTCTCAAGAATTGGATAAAATTACTGAAAGTTTAACAAGCAGTGAAATGCCAATGCCAATGAAGAAAGAACAGTTCGAATCTTCTCATAAACAAAATGTCTTTTGCTATACATGTCCGGAGTTATTACAAAACTACGCAGAACACGGGGAAGAATACGAATTTAGAGCAAACAATCTTGTGAAGAAACTCAGGGAGATAAAAATGCAGAATATACTGCTTCAAAAAGAGCTGGTGGCTTTGAGAGAAGAGTCTAAAAGTAAACCTGAAGAATTTATTTATGAATGTATTCCAAAAGTTGACAATGCCACAAGTGCTTTCATTAGAAGTAATGACAGCAGTGCAACATTAAAATCTTTGAAATACCAGCTGCAGGAGGTACAAGATTCTAGAAATTCTATGATACAGAGGATAAGTATTCTACAAGACCAATTAGATCATTTGAATGAATTAAAGAAAAATGAAATCGATGAAATTGATGCGAAGCATAAGTTGGAATTAATTAATATCCGGACTGTTGCAAGAGAAGAGACTAAGGACTTTTATGACAAAAAAATTGATGATCTAAAGCAATCCTACGAAGATACTATTAATAAAATACAAGACACGGCTGCAGATGAAATAAAAGAACTGACTAAATCTAAGGACGAAATTGTTAACGACAAAAACAAACTTTTGGATGTTAAAGATTCTGAAATAGCACGTCTAAGGAACCAAATTGAAGACCAAAAGAACAGTCTGCATGCAATGCTTAATAAATTTATGGAAAGATCAAATGAAGATTTGTCGTGTGACACCATTAGGTTCAAGGCTCAACAATTAGAAAAACGACTAACTAAGTTAGAAAAGTCGAAGGCCAAGTGTGCTAAAATTTACGAAGCTAAGTTAGCACAGTTACAACGAGAGAAACACTTGGCAGAATGTTCTTTACAGCTTCAATTAGTTAGACAAAGGGCTCAAGTAGTCAATGAAATGACAGATGAAAGTCAAGCAGAACTAAACACTTCCCTTGACAAACTTGAGAGTAAATATAAAGACATAGTAGCCAACGTCCAAGCAACAGCAATTCAAAGAAGGATGCAAGACCAAATCGCCCTAGAATCTATATTCCAAGCAGCTTGCGGTATACACGAACAAAATCAAATACAATACTCGAAACCAGTACGCAATCAAAACCAAAGTTACGACAGCGAAATCTCATCCTTAATGCGTGGTAATAAAGTTGGGACTGTAATTGTTGGTAATAAATCTTTCGGTGAAGACAGCCTGGCGGCTGGGTATTGCCTCAATGGGGAAAGAATGGGAGAACTATTTGAAAGGGTGTACATACCTCAGAGGGACAACGGGGAGGCGAAGTGAAACTATTTCAACAAAGCCTCGTAATCTCGTTATTGCAATTAAAACCAAATGGTTGTGGTCTGTTTATTAAATGTTCCGAATGATATACAGTTGTTATAAATTAGTTTTTAATGACATAGTTATTTGTAGTCGTTGGTAATGAAATGTAGTAGTATTTTCGGGCTAAATCGCTTGTAGAAAATCACGTTTTGCTTGTTTTTGGTATCATAGCAGAATTAATCAGCAAGCGTAGAGAGCCGTTCAAAGAGACAGTAATAATTTTGCTGACACGCTTTTTCAGTAATTTGTCATCCCTAAGTGTTATAGATTTGAGGCTGAGTTCTGCTGAAGTACTAATTTACTAAGAAAAAGAAATGAAAAATGGATCCTCAGCTTTATTATACTCATTTTCAAATTTCACATTTAAAAAGATTTGTCGTGAACTCCTGACTGAACAGACTGACTGACTGATCTATCAACGCACAGCCGAAACCGCGGGGGCTAGGAACTTGAAATTTTGACAGTAGGCTCCTTTTATGACGGCATCCACAAAGAAGAGATGTTTGAAAATTTCATCACTAAGGGGTAAAATAGGGGACGATATTTTGTATGAAAATCTGTAATTTTTAAAGTTAAACTCATAAAATTTCGTTTCGATTAGAAATAAAGAAATATTTGATACAAGATTTTCAAAATTCTAACCCTAAGGGAGGTGAAAAATTTGAAATTCTGTCATGTTTTATTTAAACCCATAATATCGACTTCGACGCGAACAAAGCCGCGGGCACCAGTTTGTTTCACTTTTAAATTATTCATAGCTCTGTTATTCGGCATACCTGGTCTATCTAGCAATCGTTAGCACATCATTATGTATGTTATGTCTCCTTAATGAATCCCTAGAGCCACAGACCATTTCCCCAGACAGGTCGCGGTTACCGTGGTCTACCATACCACCTTCCACTACACACGAGTAGCTAAATTATTAACAACACATTTATTTATGTGTCCCATCTGCTTTGCTAATAAAGCGGTTGTTTCTATATGCATGAGTATAGCGGTCACGCATGGTTAGGCGTTAAATCAGAGGTTCCCAACCGGGGGTCCACAGACCACCAGGGGTCCGCACGACTAAATTAAGAGGAAATGCGGGTGGTCTTTTCTCCATAGAAACGCTCTCGCCTGTTTTCTTTCTGGTTTATGACCTTAAAGTAATGATTTTTTACAGTAAAATAAATAATAACTACTTGTGTGTCCCTATGTTTTCCTTTGTGATAATAATATTATTTTTAAATATAATATTTATAAGCACTGTCAAAAATGAGCAAAATTGCCTATTTAGACCGCGTAAACAGAGGCCTAGTGTACAAATTTGACAACTATTAATGAAAAAAGAAAAACATAGGGACACAGTATATATCCTTCTTATTCAGTTTATGAAATATCTTTTAAATTGGTCTAATATTGGAGGAGGAAATAGGCGAGAGCCAAACCTCGAATTATGACTTTTTACTTAGGCTATTCAGTCGGATCTGCAGTTGTCCTTATCACACGAATTTGAGGGCAGACCACTTGCAGAGCGACAGCGATAGTTTCTTCAAATACTTACCTAATTTTCAAAAGTCTCTCCGCCCACATTAAACAAGTCATTTATTATTTGAGCCTGTGTTATCCCACTGCAAAGCAAAGGCCTCTCCCTCCTTTTCCACTCACTTCTGGTTTTTACTAGTAGCTCGTCCCGCTTTTTAATCGCAATATCTATGCGGGCGGCTCGAAAATCATATTGATTTTCTATTAAAGGTTCTTTAATGTAAAAAGAATATTATATTCAAATCAGTGAACGATTCAAATAATAACCCGAAATTTTTCCGATTGAAGTTTATTTTTGAACCTCGGTGTCCATGCACCGAAGAAAAAAGTCTTAGTGGTCCCTGGTCATAAGAAGGTTGGGAACCACTGCCTTAAATGATAACATTCCATCACGCCTCCATTCCCTGAAGGGTTGGACTGAGGTGTACTTTACACCCTTATTATATAACAAATTTTGGATTTTTTACTATATGATTTTAATCTAAAAGAAAACAAAGAAGTGTTTTTTTTTACTCTGCACTACTTTGCAGTGAAAATTTTGTTATAAAACTTATCCCCTTTTCCCATGACACTGCAATTCAATTCCAATTTAAATATTTCAATTAATTTTAATAAGGCTTATTTCAAACTATGTGATAACTCGTGAACTATGAACTCTGTCGGTCACAAGCAAAGTAAAGTAGAAGAGATTCTCAAATTCTTCGTAAAGCAGATGTTCTCAACACTTTAGTGACTTTTAAAAACTTCGATAAAGATTTATCTCAATCAAAGAAACCATTTTAAATATTTGAAAGTTATGTTTTGAGGCGGAGAGAGATAAGTTTTACGAGATGCTGTGAATTGATGTCAGATATAAGTAATATCCACTAAAATCTTTGATGGAGCGAATTCCAGAGAATCTATAAATTGTGACGTGTTTGGGATCACAAAAACGGTTTAGTAAAATCTCGGAACGCGATCAATTTTAGGTCGCACTTGTAGAAAGCCTTATTTATATGCTAGCTAGCCTTTATACTGCCTTGGGTCATATAAAAAAACTTCAATTTGAGATTAAGCGTTTTTTTTACTTTAATGATTTCCTATTGTTCCGTCAAACAATCAACTAAAAAGATTATACAGGGTTATTTGTAATTCACCGGCAATTCTTTCTTCTTCCTTGGTCCCTCAATACTGAGGATCGCGACCACTTTGTCTCGATTTATACTTGTCTGACGTAGAGTGCACGGCATGTTGTATGTTGCCGCCAACCCGTAGACGGTCCGTCCACGCGCCAACCGCTCTCTTGACACCGATATACTATTGTAGTCTTTGGCTCCGTCTGACGGGCGGCCGACGTCTCGCTCTCCTGCCCTCCACGTGACCCAGTATGAGCTTACTCTCCAAGCTATGATTCATAGATCGCATGATGTGACCGAAAAATCTCATAACTCTTTGGTGCCAAAAATACTACTTTTACTACGGAACCAACCGAGAAATCGCGATAAAAAAATCTGTAGTAAAAGTTCTTCATATTGGTGATTACTTTTACCCCTTAAAGGGATCGGGTCTAGAAAGGTTGGAGCTAGTATTAACAGATAGTTAAAATAAAAAATCTAATTTACTATGGAAACTCAGGTCCTCTAGCTCGTTAAATAGCTAGGTAATCCCTTAAATCAACAGGAGTCTGCTCTGTTTGCACTCACATAATCTTATGCAGAATGGTCGTCAATTATGTACAAAAGGTAGGGTTGTCACAAAACAAGTAGGATTTAAAAAGGATAAAAATATTTTATTTGTTAAACACTAGCGACCCGCCCCCGGCTTCGAAAGGGTGCAATTTCTCTACTATCCTTACATTAAATATCAAAGTATTATACATGTAAATCTTCCGTGAAAAATTATCTAACTGATGGTGAAAATCGCATCAAAATCCGTTGCGTGGTTTATAAGGAATTAGCGTATATACAGACAGATGGAAGCGGAAAGCGACTTTATTTTTTATACTATGCAGAGATACATATAATACCTAATTGATTTAAGTTAGTGTTATCAGCAAGCCTACTCGTTGAAAGATAGGTCTCTCCTAAAAAACAAGATGTTCCTTGTAGTAGTTACGGGTTACTACTAAATGAGAGCAGAACCAGCCCCCTCGAACTGGTGACGCAACTACTCAATCTACCTAGGGTATGCCATCATTCGGTTATTGGGCTCGGTATCTTCCTTTCCATAAGTGTTTATTTCCACCAGAACAAACAAGTAACTCTACAACCTAGCTAATAGACGTATAAAGAAAAAAAAGAAATTACATTTATTTTCCACAACAACACACAATTACAAATATGCAATAACGAATAAATAAATAAATAGGGTTACAGACAAAACGAAACAAAAACATGATAACAAAACACCACAATAAACAAATATAAATGAGAAAGAAAGAAAGAAAGAAAAATATTTTATTTCTGCAGCAAAAACGACACACATACCTACAATACAAATAGCAGCATCCATACCTACCAAACATTTGCCATACCAGCAACAAAACAATGAATAGGCAAGTATACCGACCGACCGCAACACAAACAAAAACGTAAAAAGAAAAAAAAAGAGAAACGAGAATAAGAACACATACATACCTACAATCAACTATCGTAAGATACGTAACGATTCGTAACATCGCACGCCTCCATCCCGTTCATGTGTATCTATCTATCTATAATACCTACCTAATCGATTTTGATGTAGAAAAATATTTCTAAATGAACAAAAAATCCTACCTATATTCAATTGAATAAAATTTTAGAGATGAGAGCCAGCCCTACGCTTTAGCTAATAGCTTTAACACTAGAAAGAGCACGGCGCATAGTTCTCAAATGTTTGCGTTGAAAGCTCTTTGTCTAGTAACGGCTTCTGTTTGTAACCTCTGATAAAAAAAGGGGTGTTATAAGTTTGGAGTGTGTATCCGTGTGTCTATCTGTGGCATCGTAGCTCCAAAACAGATGGACCGAATTCAATGCAGTTTTTTTTATCGAAAGCTAGTTAAATCGGGATAGTACTTAGCAATGTTTCATGAAAATCTGTTCAGCCATTCAAAAGTTATAGCTCTTTTTCTAGATGGAGTCGGGGGTTTCTGACTGTTAGGTTGTAATTTATAATTTATTTATTTTTGAAGTGTCCCTTTGTTTTGTTACAGGTAGGCAAGAAAGTATGTAGTACAAGATTGGTTTTAGTACAAGAAGATAGGGAGCAGTACCACCGATGCTTCCCCAAGAGACTGCAGCATGGGGTTCTCAAAAAGAGCTTAAAGCTGTTTATTCAGTACAGTTCAGTGCGTCATGCTCGTGAACGGGTGCTGTTAGTCGGGCCTAGCTAGCTTGTAACTGCCATGGCATTCTTATTCAGAAGCAAATCATGATTAACCTATTCTTATTTTTTTATTCACATTAAAAAATAAAAAAAAATATGATAATAATGATAATAAATTATTAAATTAATTTCTAAAATATTGTTTATTGATCTTGAATTTTATTTTATTTTTCTTTCCAATTTTCGTTTATTTTACGTTGCACCCACCATGTTTGTCTCTGCATCACCATAAGGTAGACTGGCAGAAAATGCCTATGGCATTAAGTCCGCCTTTGTGCAGTGTTTGTTTTTTTACCTGTGCATAAAGCATTAAATAAATAAATAAATTAAATTACATTATTCTCGCAGATTTTACCTCAGCATTGTGCTAATATCAAGATTGTAATCAATTATTTTAAAAGAGTTTCCATGGATTTTCTTGCCAGTTCTTCTCCATAGGACCTACTACATATTTATAACCGCGCACCTAGAGTCTCGACATTTTTGCATAAGTGACTGTATTTTGTTTACATGAAATAGACTTATTCTATTCTACGGTACTAGGGTAGGCCAGCTCAAAGTCAAAGTGTTTCCAAGGGTTATTTAATGGTCTGCGATACCAATATTAATGATAATAATACTGAAATCACTGCCAACAGCACAAAAATCACACAATGCAGAATAGCGCCTGTTCTTAAATCGAAGTACATATAGTCTAAAGTTGTTATTTGTAAAATTGCTATGCCTGTTTTTATAGGCGCTTATATTGCGTCTTGCTAATAAATTAATATCTTTCTTGTGTAAAATGTTATCTTAAAATACGACTAACAAATACACTACCTATTTATGTATAGAAATTAAAATTAAGGTTTTGTATAAAATCAGAGAAATTATAATATAGATACATAATCGAGGTATATAATAATATACCTCGATTATGTAAGGTCAATAAAAGTAAGGGATATAAGGTCCTACCGTTCTATTCCCGATCCTATAAAGAATTATTGTACCCTCGACTCCAGTGTGAGCGACGCCATTCATGCTGCAGGGAACAGGGCAAAATGGCGGAGTATAGTCCAAAAGAAGGTGATCATACATAGAGGTCACGACCCTCATCAATGAAGGAAACGACTCATGGAGGATGGGTACCCATCATTATGAACAACTTTTACTATAACACCAACATTGAAATCGCGAAAAATAAATTTGGTGTTCCATATATTTAGTCGAGTAATATTGAATTATACCTATTGTAGGGAACAGTTGATAATTTTTTTCGCCATTTCATGTTTAGTCCCATTTTAAGGTCTATTCAAACCTGAGCGATATTCGCTGCCGCTGTGGGTAGAGGTACATACCGCGCGGGTTTCGCTCAGGTATTTAGTATCAAGTACCGCGGCTAGGGCGACCTGAGCGATATTCGCTGCCGCTGTGGGTAGAGGTACATACCGCGCGGGTTTCGCTCAGGTATTTAGTATGTACATATATTCTTTAGCGACTCAGAAATGACTAACTGGCGAAAATTTCTTACCTCTCTTAGCGAAACTCGACTACCACGCGTTATTCTACCCACAAGGATAGCGAAATCCGTTTTGGTGTGAACAGTAATATTACCGCATAGGTACCCACTGGGTTTTCTCTGCCGCAGACGGTAGCGAATACCGCTTAGGTCTGAACAGTAATATTACCGCATACCCACTGGGTTTTCTCTGCCGCAGACGGTAGCGAATACCGCTTAGGTCTGAATAGGCCTTTAAAAGTTGTTCATAATGATGAGAACTATAATTATATACAAAGGTAGGACCTTGTATAATATATTATTATGTTTATTAGTTTGTAAGTATTTATGCTCCGAGTATACAAATAGGTAACCTCAACACATTGTGTTTTCCCGCGTCTATAAATTGCGCATTACAAAACAATTTAACAACATAACAATAAAACCAAACAATTTAACTTATTTTTACTTATCACGTATTTCCCGAACACGTGTAATTTTCTGGAAAATTTGCGACTGATAAGGTTAAACGGTTATCAACAACAATCAGTAAGTAAGTATGTACGAAATGTATGTTTTAAATAATTATACAATCAATGTATATCAGAAATGCGTGCTCATATTTTAAGGGTGTGGACCATCATTCAGACCATCAATCTGAACCACTTTTGGGAGCAACACCGATTCTTTTGTGATCATTCGTACCGACTCGACAGAAAAATGGACTATTCTTTAGGTAACATTGGAAAATTCTAGTTGATAATATTATTATCAACTAGAAATTTCCACCAATGAATAAAAATAGCCATTGTAATTATCTACTAATACTTTAGCAATTTTATCAGTTTTTATTTTATTTTATTTGTTGATAATTGATTGTATGTGTTTGTACTGTTTTAATTTTATTTGAATTTGATTTTATTAGGATTTTAGGGCAAAGGCCATACGACCACGGCTATCCTCTGAAGTCTGAACATAACTATGAATATGTATTAATATTTTCTTGTTTCATACTTTTTCGGTAGTCCCAAGAATTAGGTTGACTTGCGTAGGTCATATGGCAGTCCATCTTTTCTAGAAATATTGTAAACAAAAAGTAAAACAAATCGCTGACTAGACTCGGCCAAGCGGTTATTGTAATACTTACTCACGACCTATGCAAATTGAGTCACGAAGTTTTACTTCTTAGAACAGATTATATATCTTGATTATCTGAATTTCCATGTATCGCTCACGTTCGTTACGATGTTAATAGAAGTTCAGGCAATGTTTAAAATTTCGTCACGTTTTTCAATATAGAAACAAAGTTAAAGATTGCAATTAAGTATGAATGTATTTAATTTCTGTCTTTTGTTTGTATGAAGAGTTATGAAGACAAATTAGGCATAGGGAGATTTTCCGCTTATATTTGGAATTGCCCGACTGGGGAAGTACTTCCACCTTGGAGAATATCGTAGCCAAATATCACAGCTTTTTTGCAGCGTTGTGTTCCCAACGGCGAGCAAGGAAACAAACATTAAACATGATATTTAGGATATTTCTCTTTCAAGATCATAATTTGCATCGGTATCAAAGGTCAATGTCCTCAGTGTCCTGTAATAGGTACATTAACAGTATGTTAAGTATCAGCTGTCCATAAGATCATTCAAATTACATACATCAATATTGAAATGATTTACATAGGTAGTAAGTACGTCGCGTACATAATATTATTCAAAAGCCAATAATGTTATACCTGAATAGTAATGACTTGGCTTGGTAGCGTACCTTATATGTTGGGTGTAAACCAAGTTATGTACCTAATTTATCTGCCTTTGTTTGATCGCTTGTCAACGTGACTCAAAAATCATTAGTTACCCGTCAAGTGACGAAACATAGACACAAAAGAAAATCTATTGTGTCCGGGACACCGGTGTTCCATGATCAGTGGGCCAAGCACGA
The DNA here is from genome assembly GCA_932294325.1 of Allophyes oxyacanthae. Taxonomy (NCBI): domain Eukaryota; kingdom Metazoa; phylum Arthropoda; class Insecta; order Lepidoptera; family Noctuidae; genus Allophyes; species Allophyes oxyacanthae. The sequence continues at coordinate 18,519,576 of OW028610.1, read as the reverse complement.
ATATTTTGACGTATAGTAACGTAACGTAAGCAAATTTTGAACCAAAAATACACGTTGAATCCATGATATGTTTTTGGAAATACATGCAATATTTTTACATTTTCATGAAACAAGTGCGTGTGTTGCATAAAATTGAACAAAAATGCAATAGATTCATCGTATTTTATAATCAAAATTTGCTTACGTTTACGTTACTATACGTCAAAACATTCGTGCTCGGCCCACTGGTGAATTAACCAGAGTATTTGTCAACTTACAAATAAATGCGTTTTTACACAACTGCCCGAAAAGGAGTGTAATGTTTTCAGGGTTCACGTATTTATGTGTGTTTTCTTTATTCCACCATCTTAACTAATATTATAAAGAGAAAAGTTTGAATTTTTTGTATATTTGTTTGTAATGGATAAACTCAAAAACTATTGGACCGTTTTCAAATAATCTTTCACCATCGATGTCTATAGATATGCTTAGTGAACTCAAAAAGTGAGACGTGTCAGGTACTCCATTTTCAGAAAAATGGAGTAGTTGATCACCAGTCAAATGCCGTTTACAAACATAATTATTAATTTGTGTATTGAATAAAAAATATATAATAACAGTAGCTATTCCATTAGTGCATGTATCGCTGTTCTATTTAAATATAATTCGAACATTGTTGAATTTAGAATTTGACGTCTTCAAAAAATACGTCTCATTTTTTTAGCTTCCCTTTGTATGACAGAGCGTATCTATAGACATCGATGTCTTTCACCAGCAGAATGCTATAATATCACTGAGTAACATAGGCTATAATTTTTAAGATATCATACGGGTGAAGCCGCTGGTGGAAGCTAGTATCTTATAAACGTTTAAACCGATTTATTTATTGGTGATATAAAATCTGGGGTGGACCCAAAAGGAAGAGGTTGTATCAAAATAAATTGTATAAAAATAAAGTCGGAGCAAAACAAGCTATGTGGGTAAAATTAAGCCAATAATAGGTAGCCAATGCTTACATACTCGTTACTGGGTTTTTCCTTCTCAACAATATAATTTACCTACAGGTAAGTTTAGTAACATAGCATTAACTGCGCTGTATGCCTAAACTGTAAAGACATGACAAAGTACCGGGTGTGACGTTTTTGGCACTGAGGCAGATGACAGACATTTTGTTTTGTATATACAGGGTTACTGGTAATATGACGGCAATCCGTTATGGGGATGTAGGAGAGATCATTTGCAACCAAATGACTCCTGATGACTCCTACGCAAATGTCAACCATTTTCGAGTAATAATGTCATTTTATATTTTTTGAAGATATTTACATTATACAACTTTGAACATTGATAAAAAAAAAGCCAAGGCATACAATTTTTTATATTAATATTATCTGTTTGCTAACATTTCAGTACATAATATTCAATGATAAAATGACAATTATCTGCAATAGTTTTGAAATCAGAGCTACAAATCCTTACGCATTTCATAATTTTGAGCACTAAAATGGTCGATTTCTGCAAAATAACACAGAAGTACTTTATCGGCAGAAAAATAAATGTATAAAAGTACTCTGTGCGGCGGACTGCGGCAGACAAGAATGGCCGTACAGTGCCACAAAGTTATCAGACCCGGTGTCCAAAATTGGAACTAACCCCGCTTCAGAACAAAATTGACTTCAAAATGTCATTTTTGTAGACCGTGGACGGAGAACGTCCACGGTGATGACATTGGTAAAAGCGACGGCAGCGACGCCATGATCGGGTCCGATTGGGTCAGATAAGTTTGTGGCACTGTAGTTGGTATTTGTTATCAGTGAGGACCACAGATGACAGAATACAGAAAGAGGTTTCTGTGTTCTGTAGAAACCTCTTTTCTGTATTCTGTGGTGAGGACACTAATGTTCTAATGAGTGACCTCTCCGCTCGACTAAGGTCCGATTAAATTGCGAACATAATAGATTTCTCAGAATTGGAGCTCAAAGGGTATGTCGATTCTGTTGCGCATTTGACAGTCCTAAACTAGACTAAACGCATCTGTCACTTTGTTGACGCATTTGTCACAAACGCCCGTAGACAGAGAAGGCAATTCTCTGTCTACGCAAACGCCCTTAAGCTGGGCTTCCATTGCGAAAGGGTAATGAGCAAGTAATAGCTGGACGGAACGGACCCCAACTAGCAAAAAAATTGGTTTTACCTTCTATTAAGAAAGAGTTGTGACAATTGCCTTCCACTGCAAAAGAGAAATGAAGAACGAGTTCGTTATTAACTATTTTTACTCGTTTACTCTCCGCAGACTCTAAGTTGGTGAAAGCATATTAGGAAGGGAAGCGAAAACATTCTAAGTTTATGGATGGAAGTACTTCTATGAAGTTTACCGTTGCGAGATAAACGGAGTCCGTACGGAGCCCGCTCCGCTGCCAGTGGAAGCCCAGCTTTAGTTTCGTTTAGTCCTGTCAAAATGGACAACAGAATCGTCACCATTGTTGAACGAAATTACCGTCGTGTGCATTCAGTGTTTTAGCCCACGGCAATTTTTTGTCACAAAAATTCTTGTCCGCGGCGCGCAGTCCGCCGGGCAAAAATTCCGCCGTCAGCTCAGCGCTTTATTGAGTTCCTAAATTGGACTTGTTGTTGACCCGAGCTCACAAAACGAAACAGAAAGAAGGTAAACCGTTTTTAATCGACTTCAAAAAAGGAGGAGGTTCTCAATTCGACTATATGTTTTAGTGTGTTTGTTACGCAATTACTCCGCCAATTGCAGACGGATTTTGAAAGTTCTTTTTTTAGATTTTTGTTTGAAAGGGAATACTCTCGGTGTGGTCCCATTTAAATTTGGTGAAGATCTGATGAAGACTGTAGACGTCATACCTCGCGAAGATACTACATCGGAAATAAAAAAAATATTATAAATAAACACTAAATTCTAGTTGCTTAAATATAAACATAGATAAATAACAGAAATAGGTTACCTCATATAAAACAAATATTGTACTTACCTTCAAATAAATAATACTTACTGCCCGCCGCCTGCACGCACACTGAGGCAATAAGGAGTTAGTCGGTCTGCACCGCGGTACAGAGATAGGGACCATCCATAAAGTACGTCACGCCTTAAGGGGGGGGGGGGAGGGGGGGTCGACGAAATGTGTCATTATGTGACAAGGGGTGGGAGGGGTCCTAATTTTCCTGACGTCACATTTCAAAATGATATTAAAAAATAATTTTAATGGAAATAAAACTAATTTCGGAACTGCTGTTTTAATTTAATAATTTCTAGATGTAAAATTGCAAAATATGTGACGTCACACTGTGGAGGTGGGGGGTCGCACAAATGTGATCAACTGTGACAAGGATGGGGGAGGGGTAAAAAAATCACCAAATTAGTGTGACGTAGGTACTCTATGGATGACCCCATACTGCATATTCCAAAAAGAAACCAGTTTCTGTGCACCGGCAATATTAAACCTAAAATAAGTGTTTTCCTATCAAACTCACCACTCCACGCATAGCTGCATTCCCAACCAACCTTCGAAGATGATAGATAATGGAACTCTCAAATGAATAACAGCACATCACTCGTGATTGCTGTAATCGCATGTTTATGTATTGTTTATGCCACAAAAAATAGAAAAATGAAATAAACTTATATTAAAAGTAAAAACCGAATTCAAAAAACTAAAAAGTATAAAATAATTTCCTTACAGCTTCTGAAGTCGGGGCCTTTAATTCTTCAATGCACCTAGCTTGCCAGTGGCACCCGCTACGTGCCGCGGGTTCGTTCGCTGACCCCGCACGGATCAATTATTTGTATGATCTACAGATAATAATTTGCTACAAGTGTGCATGTGACATGTACATGTTTGTAAACTGTACCCACGATACGGGAGAAATAAAAGAGAGGGCCAACGTTTTGCGACGCATGATGAGTTCAAAGCGTGGACGAATGAATACAAGCCACAGACTTTTATTATCAAAAATTGTTACTTTTTTTTTTTTTTGGATCGTGTTTTTAATTTTTTGTCTTCATTTGTTACTTCTTTTTTTATTTGTTTTAATTTTTTTTTTTTTTACTTTTTATATGTGTCGTAATTTGTGTAAGAAATAAATCGTTTTTCTTTCTTTCTTTCTTTTTTTTTTTTTTTTTTTTTATATAATTATCTAGTTATTTATCTTTCTACATGAATATCTCTCTTGCATTCCCAGATGACCATTCGAGTACTCTTAATTGGCTCTGCATTGCCTTGAAGTGATCAACTTAATAATACTGCGTTATCCAAGCGTGGTCCGGCTGCATACATCCTGAGGGAGCAAAGGATTGTCTCCTTTATTAGATCACGTAGACTGCAATCATGGAATGGAATTATCCTAACTGGAAGTTCTATTAATATGAAGACTGAAATAGTACAGGGTATCTAGGTTTTCTAAAAGAAAAACTCTATAATCAACCCGGAGCCGTCAGCTACGTCTACTACTAAACCAATGATTATTATTCATTCAAAAGGACGTGAAAAGGACGTGTGTACATAGGCTTCTTTGAAGAGAAATATTATATTCTATTCTTGCGAATGAATATTTCCTTCGAACAAAGGGACTTCTAGCTATAAGCCGAGAAAATAATAGAAACAAAAAGATAATAGATAATGGTCATACGCGCCTATCCCAATTATGTCGAAGTTGTAAATGATCTACTTTTTAAGACCAGCCATTTTGTTTTTATTGCTTTGTTATAAAATGTCATTTTTGGTAATCATATTTGAATAAGTATGCATTGTTTTGCATGAAAATCTGTAAGTGTGGTTATAATATAATATTTTCCGTATCTACACTAAATATTAAAATTAATTAATATATATAAATAATTAATTTGTTTTTAGGTTTCCCTACGTAAACTCCAATAAAGTAACTCAAGGTGTAAAAAAATTACCTATAAAATTAGTTACACCGCGTGCGCTGCGAAACTTATTTATCCATCCATCCAAAATTTAAGTGCTAAGCACTTGTCGGTGTAGCAATTTCCATTCGGTCCTATCTAATGCCAAATCTTTTAAATCTTTTTAAGTTTGTATATTCGCTTTTTCTTTCAGCTGATCAATGTAGTTTCTTCTTGGTCTTCCTCTTTTTCTTTTTGCCTCTATTTTTCCTTCTATAATGTTGGTGAAACTTATTTATGATAGAACAAAATAATGTACTACAGTTTTAGAAAAAGATTCGCGATACCATTTATGTCCAACTATTATAATTATAATTATGTCATTATAACTTCTTTTTGTTTTTTTTTTTTTAAATAGACTATTTATTTTATTTAAATGTCCATTCGTCCGAAGCACAGTTTAAATATATAGTAAATATAATATAATATATTGTGTCCGAAGCCGGACGGGCCGCGTGTTTAAATAATTAGAAAAAACATTAAAAATAAAAAAAGATACGCGTCGAATTGAGAACGTCCTGCTTTTTTTTGAAGTCGGTTAATAATGGCTAAGTTTCAGATTCTACGTCATTAATAGTGACAGGCGGTTCTTCAATAACTTTAAACTTACTTGAGTAAGAGTAGGTAGAGGTACATAGTTAAACATTTCTACTCTGAACTCGAACTGTCTCGTTCGTAATATCAACATACTTGATTGTATCAATTTTCCCGGTTCACTGTTACAATTTGTTCGCGAAAACAAACACTGGGACGCTTCCGATATTTTCCTTCATCCTCGGCTTGGCAAGGAAATAATAAACATACGATTGTACACACAGATCAAATATGTATCTATATTAATTATGTACAACTGTAGAAATATAACAGAAAGGGGTAACTTAATAAAAAACATAAAAATAAGACTGTATCAAAACGATTTGATTAATATTTTGCGCCGTTGAATTTCTCGAGATTTTCGAATTTCCCATAGGTACGCTACGAGACGAAAAATACATATACCTAATAAAAAATTATGACAAGTCGACTTGTCAATGTTTTCACGGCAGGCACGGATATTCATTAATGAGTTTTCGTTACAGGAGTCAGTAACCCAAACAAGTCTGAAAACCGGTCTAACCTTAGGGTATCAGTGTCTCCCAGTAATTGGGTGGCGGAGGTCAGATGGCAGTCGCTCCCGCATCTGGGTTGGACTGGGGGCGGCCCCAACGTAGTTGGGATAAAGGCCAGGCAGATAATGATGATATTGAGTTTCGTATCATGACGAAATAGGTGTGAAAAATTGAAGTAGGTATTAGAAATAAATCTAAAAATAATAGATAATAAAAAAAAAAAAATGTTTAACATCTACGTTTAATACAAGAACACTTTTTTTTTCCAATTTTGACTTCGACAGGATGAATATACAAGACAAATTCTTTTCCTATATACCTATTACTTTTGTGTTCCACGCGCGCCTCAAAGAACGTCAGCAAGATGACGGGGCCCCCCCTGTAGAGGGCCGAAGACTGCCGGGGTCGCGGGACTTATCTCATTACCGTGACCCCGGAACGTAAAGGGCTATTGAAGGAACACCGTGGATTTTAGTCAGTACAAGTCTGACAGTCCCTCCCGCCCTGCCCGGGGTGGGAGGACTCATTTGATGATTTTACCACACTAAAAAAAAAAAAAAAAAACCTATTACTTAGGTATAATGCCAGAATATTTGAACGAATGACCTAAATTCCTTTCAATATCACAAACTGTTATCACAAACAGACACACAATAATCAAACTTAGTAGTAGTTGTTGTTCGCAAAGTTCTGATTACTCTGTCTTCGGACCACAATCGGTTCGTAGAATGTGTGTGTGGGACACACGAGATGAGTTGTTTAATTTAATAACATACTTGTTAACTAGGAGGTTTAATTAAGTTGCTTGGTAAGCTTGTATTGGAATAATAACAGTAAGTATAGCAAAACGACAAGAAAGAAAGAAGAAAAATCATTTATATGCCACAAAAACAAGATACACTAGAATGATAGACATAGGTAATAAGAAGAGGACAGGTGCATAGACAGAGAAGACATTTTTCTTAGGATGACAACAGTGTAGAATTGAGTAGAAAAAATAATAATTTAAAAGAATAAAAAATATGTGGGTATACTGCACCGACTGCGCATCACCTATTCAGCGTGTGTCCCGAGCTGTAGCAAATGGGTGTCCAGCTCAGCATGTGCCAGGCTATGACACCTGACGCTGATATTCTGCTGGATCCCGGTTATGACATACGGATGTCGAGCAAAGCAGTAAAAGAGTTTGCGTGTGTGTATTTTGTCGAATGTTGTGAAATCGAAGTAAGTATCATGTACATTATTTTACTTATAAACTATGATGACTATACGTAGGTACAATCAGCAATTGTTCCAGTCGACCATTGCGAGCTTCCACTGCGAAATGGTAATCAGCAAGTAATACCCAAGCGGAACGGAGTCCAACTAGCTAAAATAGGTTTTACCTTCCACTAAGAAAGAGTTTCGACTTGGTTTCGACCATTTTTAAGGTTCCGTACCCTAAGGGTAAAACGGGACCGTATTACTAAGACTCCGCTGTCAGTCTGTCTGTCCGTCTGTCACCAAACAGAAAACAGAACTTAGTTAAATCCTAAACAGTGGCAACCATTATTACTAACCCGCATATAATTATCAGCATTTGCATGCAACAAGCACCTGAATACATTATAAGTATCTGCAACGGACGAGGCAAGTATATTGATCAACCTAAGCAAGCCTGCATGAATTAGTAAATCTAATTTTGTACTAAGAACAATCAATCGGTTTTTAACGATACCATCTAAAGCCTGACAGACATTTTTGGTAAACAAGTCAGTCGAAATAAAGAAAAGGGTTCGGCAGTAGGTGCTGTGTGAGGGACAAGCAATCACGCCGTCACGTTTGTTGGCAAGAAGTAAGAGCAAGCCACACCGCGAGCTAAACTAAATGAGTTCTGAAGCTGTGGCGTGCTATGCCAACTGCTGTTAGTAGTTCGCAGTGTACACGATAAAGAAAGAAAGAAAGAAAAAGTATTTATTTGACAAAGTGCAAAAACGGTTTTAAAGATAACTTAACAGAAAAATAAAAACAGGTAAAACAAAAATATTTATCTTAAATAAAATGGATTGTACGTCGCAGCTGTGTCAAAAAGGCTGGCGCTCAGTATATGCTGCCGCGCTGTGACTGCTGTGAGCAACCCGACACCGCTTGTTTTCAGCGGGAGCCACATAGAGTGTGCCTAAGTGTACAGAAAATAAATAAATTAAATATGAATTAAAAATAAAAGAACTTGTGTGTGTTGAAATGATATGTAAACGTGTATGATAAACTTTAAAAAATGGGTAAAAACCGACTTCAAAAATTTAAAACTTATATTATAATAATTTTCATAGAAAACTTAACAGCTTCGGCTTCGTCGGTACCGCTGCCAAGCCAAGGTGCATTAAATAATTAAAGGTCCCAACTTCAGAAATATATAATTATATTTCTTAGTATGATAAGGGACCAAATATAATGACCACGAAAATTCAGCCAAACACGAACTGTCACAGTAGTCCTTTAAATTCTTTTATCTATGGTTATAAGTATGTGGAGGAACGAGGTATGGTGTTCCTCCATTGAAAAGGGAGGATCCTCCGACCAGGCGAGGTGATATTGCCTGGCGGGCCGAAGCCCCACGGTTGATGTCGGACAGTTGTATATGTGTACGATTATCTTTTTCCTTGCGCGATGCAGGCCTCGTAATCTGATTGATCAATTCATATTTTCGCGCCATTACTTTTGTCAGTTTGCTGACTTCTAAGTAGTTATTCTGTGTGGCGATAAATGTCGTTACAAGTACTTTATGGAATTTGTGATAATAAAATATCGTTGGTCCAAAAGTCATTCGAAACGAGCAGTTGGGCGATTCACACTGTGGTCAAAACTGCACGTAGTAACCTGATAATAACATAACGTCATCAAAATAACAAAGACCTTGAACTTGAAATTTGAATCGCTCACCATTGGGATAATGTTTTTCTGGGAAAAAATTTACTCATATGAAAACAAAAGCAACGTGTTATGTTAATACACACCTTAAGTACCTACACGTAGATTTTTTAGTGGTTTTTACAAACCGCTTGTGTTGACTGCAACTGCGTTTATCAGGGTTGCTACACACCTGGAAAATCTTAAAAAACTGAAAAAGTCATGGAATTTCATGAACTCCTTGCAAGTGACTAGGCAAGTGATGACGCTCAACGCGGTGGCCGAAAGATTAGATTTATTTTATTGTTCACTGAACGACTTTACGCAGGCGACATATACGGTTTTATGTTACAACTAAGGTTACAAGTATAATTAGATTTAGTCCTATTTTTATTTATGTTTCATATTTTATAAGTCGGTTTGTAGATTGATGTTAACTTAACTATTGTATTAGGGCATGTACCTGTAAAAATAGATTTAAGTTTGTCTAAAAAAATAAATAAATGAGGCAGATGATGACAACTTGGATCCTCGAATCAGCTCAGTTTTGCGTTTTCTGCAAGTTATCTGAAGGTTCCGAATTTCGATCGCAATATATATCCGATATCATGTCACATGTATAAATCATCGAGATTTTAAAATCATTTCGTCATGCAGTGACAATGACAAAATCATCAATGCCTCAAATCATCACTCGATATTGGCCATGACTGAATGAACGTGAACTTCGGTTTTGGCTGTGACATGACAATGACAAGATGACAAACATGCAATGTGTGAATGCGGTGACAGTTAGCAAAAAATCATATAGGTATGATTTTGTCATTGTTACCGTCATCAACATTTTTAGTCATTGTCATGTAATCATTGATATCAAAAAATCATTTATTAGCCTATTTCTAGTGTACCTAGTAGATAGTCACTTGAGTTTTTTAAGAATAGAACCTAATCATCCAAGCTAACCTTCTAAGAAGCAAGCAATATCTAAATTGTTGGTTTGGTCCTACAAAAATCATATTAGCTATGTGGCAAAAATTGCAGTTTCTTGCCGGTTCTTCTCCATAGGACCTACTATTTGGAACCGCGCACCTAGAGTCTCGACATTTCATAAGTGCCTGTATTTGGTTTACATTAAATAAAGATCTATTCTATTCTAAGCTGAGAACATTTTTATTTCGTCTGAAAAATTACGTCATTCAAACGTTATTCAAGCACTGATCACGGCTGATTATCATTGTAAAATACCAGCTTAAATTATCTTCATAACAATGGATGACGAACTGGTCATGTGTTTGCTAACAAGCGGATCATTTAATACATCGCGATGATTTTCTTTTAATAAACGAACAAAGAATAGGTGTCTGTATCAGCAAGAAGTAGGAATAAGTTTGCTAGAAACGTATAGGATATAAGAATAACCATTTGACACTAGTGGTGAAGATATGGTAGACAAACGAATCAAGAATCGGAAGAGTGTTATGTGGAAACCATAAAGTTATTATTACTAGTGGTAAAGTAATAATAACTTTGTGGTGAAAACCGACCCATCTTATAATCATCATACTCCTGCCCTTATCCCATTTTATTTATATGGTTAAAGAACTTTATTTTCTCAAAAGAAATTACAACAAATTTCACCTCATGAGATACAATTATAATCACTTATTTATTAGCGAGCAGAGCAAATTCAAAGATATATAATTCAAAGAAATTGTACGTAATCCAATAAATACCCAAAATACACTCTGTCGTCGGCCTAAGCAATTAACCAAAGCCCGAGTCGGGATTCCCGACACGACCATACATTTATGGTCGGTGCAATATGTCTTCTTCCATTAATCTATAACAGACGTCATTTCCCGATCCACTTCCTTCACATTCATGTCATGTTTCACACAGTCCATCCATCTTTTTTAGAAAAACCTATCTCTTTATACATATAGGTAAGAGTCTTGTCCTGATCGACTAAGTGATCTATCAACGCAATTGAACTTGAAATTTTGACAATTCGTTCCTTTTAAGACGTAGGCACTCACTAAGAAGGGATTGTTGGAAATTACACGCCTAAAGAGGTAATAAATATTATAGTTTAAAAAAAAACTAAAGAAAACGCTTTTGTCATCCAAACTAAACGTGTATGCAAAATTTCAGCTCAATCGGAAACCGGGAAGTGGGTGAAATTTAACTTCCAAGATTTTTTTACATAGTTAGTTACTTAGTGACAGGTGAAGCTAATAAAAGCGTTTTAAAATAGGGGATGAAAGTTGGTTTGAAAATCTGACATTTTTAAAGTTAGATCGATAAAATTTGGTATTACGTGTTTTGGTTAGAAATAAATAAACACGTTTCAGGATTTTCGAAAATTCTACCCCTAAGAGGGGTAATACAGGATGTATAAAATATCGACTTCCACGCGAGCAGAACCGTGGGCAACAGTAATTATTATAATGAATCTTAAAAATAGTAGAATACACAATATAATAAATTAACCAACACATCAACTCGATTGGATTTTTCCATGTACTTTTTAATCGAATCATCAAAGAACACGTTTTGTCATAAGGAAATAAATGTCAGTTACTTATAAATTTAGGTAGGTATTATAATTTAGGTGTATAGTATGAATAATACGAGTATGAGTCATAGTCTTGGTGAATAATGAATACAGGTAGGGTTGTGAGTCAGAGCAGAGGACATGCAAGTAATGACGTGGGGTCCATTAAAGAAATTTCTGGTCACAGGTGCATCTTACGTTTTGTTTGGTCTCCACGTTTTAATATTGTACCCAATTTGTAGTGGTCTTCATGAGGGGAAACGGTATACTGAAGAAGTTTCCCCGTCAAGTCAAGTCAAGTCAAAAGTTTTTATTTCAACTGGGCCTTTGCAGGCACTTTCAAAACGTCGTGATTCTAGGTGCACGGTTCCAAGTGGGTTGGTCCTGGAGAAGATACCGGCAAGAAACTCCATGAAATCCCGAATGATGACACCTAAGTAAGTACGGCGCAGACGCACCCTGGGCAGGCGGACAGGTAATTCAAAGTTTAGTTTCTCAGGATCATATTGAAGTTTATTACCAGAGTCGATGTTCATTACCATTTTAGTTACGCGGTAGACCCGTAGTCCCGACAGACGGCACCCGTTTACGAACATGACGCATTAGCATCACACAACCATATTGTGGGGACCGTAATGACTGGATACATACCATACGATCATGGTGAAATGTACAAACAAACCAATTAAACGCTCATAAGATCAGTTTGATTGACAAGTAATAAACAATGATGACACTATATAACCAAACGTTATTATAACTATACTTATAAGATGTTGCGGTTAATTTAAATGCATAAAGTTATTAAGTCAATGAGACATTAATGTACTAGAACAATGATTCATTTTTTCTGTATCATAGGTTGAGGTATCTGATGGAAATTATCTTAAAAATAATGAAATAGCTGTAGTTAGATTTGAAAGGTCTGTTTCTCTGTTTGGGAGAACTGGAGAGGAACTGAGTTGTTTGATATATTTTCACATTACTATAAAAGCCGGCTGCCGAAGCAAACAAACGTTCAGGAGGGATTTGTTGGCGACCACAAAATACACAAACCTGTGATCTGTGTTAACGACTCTCCAACTTGATGTGCAGAAGTCATGTTATTCCACGAATGATAATTTCACTGTGTTTCGGATGGATTAATAGATGCAGCTGACAATACAGTCCTTGTAGCTAACTTTTGGGCTGGGACTATCTAGAAAAGAACAGAAATACTCTATCCAGATAGTGGCTAAGAGAAGTAGTATAAAAGACGACTAAGGAATAAGCCTCAATTTTAAACAACGGCTCTAGTAACTTGGCATTACAGAAAATCTGGAACCGAAACCACCGAAACCTGGAACTTTGTGTTAAATTTTTGTCAGATTTTTATATATTTCACTAATGTGGTAAACAGACCTGCGACCCGCCTGGTAGCAAGCGGTTACCGTAACCTATAGACGCTTGCAATACCAGGAGCATCACTCGCGCATTTTTGACCCTTTCACTAGCGTCAACACGACGCTTCCCTAAGGAGCACTGGCGACCTTGCTCACACACAACAAATCACTGCAAAAGAGCAGTATTATTTGGCTACGATATTCTGCGAGGTGGAGGTACTTCCCCAGCCGGGTAACTTCAACTTTGAGCGGAGATTTATTTATGTATCTATGCAGCTGTCAGGCTTCATATATCAATATTGTTGTGTCAACAAGAAGCCATACATGTCACTTCTCCGTCTTGAAATAACTCTTGTTTCATAATTTCTATTTCATGTTGCTAACCATAATACATTAGTAAACATTTATAATTGATATTATATGAATAACTTCACTCCGAAAACGTCCATTACTGAACATTTAAGAGAGGAGTTGTATGCCCTAACTTTTTTAAATGTTCGGCAGTGCTCGGAAGGGTCCGCGGACCTTCCTCTCAAAATTTAAGCCGCCCGGCTAGGGAAGTACCTCCACCTTACAGAATATCGTAACCAAATAACACTGTTCTTTTGCAGTCTTGTGTTCCTAACGGTGAGCAAGGTTGCCAGTGCTACTTGGGGAAGCGTTGTTTACCAACACGACGCTAGGGTCGGCAACGCGCGAGTGATGCTCCTGTTGTTGCAAGCGTCCATTGCTTTGGTTACGGTAAACGCTTACTATCAGGCGGGTCTTATGCCTGTTTGCCAATTTAGTGGCATAAAAAAGTGACTTATCTGATTTTAAAAAAGGTAAAAAGATCATTATCATTACAGTGGAATCAAAAAGTAACACTCGATTCATAGAGCCAGACCGACTTTATTTTAAGAGACTTTATATAAGTCAACTTCTTCAACTCGTGAAATAAATCCAGCACCTATAACATTACGCAGCATTCACATAATATTTATGTTCATTCTATTGTTCACTGACGACGAATGATCGTGAATTATCACCAACAATTATCAGCAACAAAGAAATATTGAGCAATCAGCAAACTGAACTGCTGACAACTTACGCATTCCCAGACGTGACTTAGGAAGCGTCAATACATGCTTGTTTCATCGTTACGTGTTATGAGCTAATTTCGTCGAGATCAGTCTAGAAGCTGGCCTTTCAAGGCCGGATGTCATCGCAAAGAGCTGTTTGTTTTCTTTTTAGACAGATGCGACATCTTGTTTGAGTATTGTGCCTACAATGTTTATGTTTTTGTTATACAAGAAAACAATTTTTTTTGTTATGATTCTTAATTATCATGGGAGTTTTGGAGAATCAATCTTGTTTTACGCACATAGGTATTTTTTCTTTATACCTTTAGTTTTATTACTAGACAGGTTTACTTTTCCAGTATAAGGCATTATTGAATGATTAATAGAATATTCCCGCACTGTTAGTACACTTCATTCAATGTTTCCAAACTGAAATATGAATCGAAGGTAAACTCATTCAGTCTGTGATGAGTTTATGCCTATCGCCGTATTTATATTATAACTCTATCGTTACCGTCAGCGATGCGCTTACGCACCCCCCTGCCCCCCACCACCTCTATATAGCCTACGCGACCCGCGGCGGCCTCAGTTCTTGTTGCAACACCAACGAGTGCACACGTCAATATGTTCTCGCCGCGATTACTTGCGGTACTCGCTATCTTTGCGACAGTAGCCGCTGTGCCGGTCACCGAACGCCCGGTACCACAGCCCATTACCACAATATACAATGAAGACTTCGAAAACCCGTGGCTAAGCTTCCCAATCTTCGGCAATCTCTTCGCACCTCTCTGGAAACTGTTCCCGACTTTCGCCGACATCGGACCCAGAATCATCGCTGATGACGACAAGTTCCAAGTTGTCGTGAACGTCAAGGACTACAAGAAGGATGACCTGAAAGTCAAGGTGAAGGGCGACTTCATCTTCATCCAGGGATCGCATGAAGGCAAACAGGATGACCGTGACATTTTCGCCAGCCAGTTCTTCCATACCTACACCTTACCGGCGAACTCCAGCGGCACCGATGTATCAGCTGAGCTTTATAATGATGGAAACCTGATTGTTACCGCCCCAGTCAATGGCCCTGTTGAAAGAGCGAAGGAGGTTGACAGGGAAGTGCCTATTGTGGAAACAGGAAAGCCATACAAAGAAGATAAGGTCGAGAGGACAACTCCCCTGCCTTCTGTGACAACTCCTGCTGAAGAAGAAGAGAAGAAAGAACTAACGACCCCCTCCGAAAAAGAAGATGCAACCGAGAAAGATAATGTTATTCCCCATGGAAACGAAGTTCCCCTTTAAAGTGATAAAATAGATTAAGTATTTAATTATAAATCAGTATTTTAATAAATATTTTTTGTATTTATCCGAGTGTTTTGCTTAGCGTGTTGGTATGCGCTTGCGACGCTTTTAATGGGCCCCGCGTGGAATGAATGCGATATGTGAGAGACGTGTAGTGTGACTTATGAAACAATGGAGGTTAGTCTTTGTTATTTTGTTTTAAATTATAGCCGGCCTCAATTTTTTTTAAATTTTGCCCTTTGTGTTTTTAATAATACTAGTGGTCGCCCGTGGTCAAAACTCGATCGTAATTTTAGCTTTCTGCACTTCTTCTCCATATAAACTTTGACTATGCCAAATCTCACACTCCTCCGTGCGCGCAGAAGGGGTACAATGTTTTCTCTTCACGTATTAATATAATTATAGAAGATACTTTGTATAGACCGGTACAGAATTTAAATTTTGCAATAATTATCGCCGCATAATTTTAACCCTATTATAGAGGTTGATTATCTACATATTAAAAAGATAGGATTCATATTCAAGATAGTATCAAAATAAAAACAATCAATTCATGTAGGTAACTTTATCTTATTCCATGAGTGTCATATAATTCCAGTAACAATTATTTAAAAAAAAAAAAAATTTTTAATCTATTATGTCAATAGGGTCAGCAGAACTATCTATAACATTACTGCAAATATAGGTGGTAAATATGTATATTGTATAATCTACCTAAAATCATGAACGTAAGAACTTCTTTGTCTCCTCTCTGCTCAGTGACGACCTATTATAAAACCAAATTACGGAATTTATCAAGAAAATATTCTATAAGGCTGTTTCTATATAATCGCTATTGTGATTTACCTAACGTTAACAAAACGTGGCGTTGAATAACACAGCACAATTACTGTTCTAATCATACGCATGTTTTGTGTACATGAATACCTAATTGAATTGGAAAATTATGTGAAAACCCGTATGTTGTTAAGAAAAACACGAAAATATTCTTTCTGAAGAGAAAAGGTATTGTAATTGGTTTTAGCAACGAAATGCAAACTTTTCTACCATTTGTGAATCAGAATCAGAATAATATCGACGGTTGAAATGATATTTGTAATAGGCGACACTTTTTTAAGTTCTTTTTAATTTTTTATCGAAAAACGAAACATTAAATATTTTTCCTGCTACATTAAAAATATGTCGCTAAGTATAAATAACCTTTTTTTTATACGTCGATATATTTGTAAATTCTGTGGTGCCAAGAGAAAAGGAGATAAGTCATAAAACAAAAAAAATCACGACAGAGTAAAAAGAAAACACTTCTTTGTTTTATAACATTACAGTTCTTTAATATTCAAAATCCAAAATTGGTTTTACATATTTATTAATTAAGGCTTTTAATCTAATAAGGGCTGATTTGTCAATCGCCAGATAATGTTCTATCCGAATAAATTTGACGTTTAACAGATTTTGTATAGGAAAGCTCTCAAAAATTCAAATTTATTGTAAAAATTTTGCTTAATTGGCTGGGTTACTTAGTTATGCGCAATACAAAATGCGGTATTAAAAAAATGACTCATGATGGGTACATCCTAACCAGAAATACACTGACCTTCGGTAATGGCCTTCATAAAGTCAGGTGCGTAGTATCAACAAACGGCGATAAAGGACGAAATTTTTAAACACATGCGACAATTCTATGTGAGATTGAGTAACTGTTATTTATTCATTTCAAATTATCATTTCACGAATCTAAATAATCGTGTGTATTGTCTTAAATGGTGCAAATTAAGGTATGTTTTTCAGGTAGGCAGGAATCTTCGGCATTAAATAGTGTAATTCGGTTTCAATAGGATAGTAGCTGTATTGATTTATGAAGGATCCCGATTCCCGAGTTGTATTCTTGGGATGGAAATGTATGGGCGGCGAGCAATGACCATAGATGGCGTTGATTTCAATAAAAAAGGGCTATTTTGTTGATAATTAATTAAATATAACACTAAAGAGACGTATCCGTGATTAGAATTCGGTTTCAATAGGATAGTATCTATTGATTTATGAAGCATCCTGAGTTGTGTAGAATTCCTTTCAGTTCTTAGGATGGAAATGTATGAGCGGCGAGCAATGCCCTTTACTCACGTCTGATATGCAATACATTATTAATTATTAGTTGATACTTTCAGTACTTAATGTTTTTGAAATACACGTTGAATTTTATTTAATTAACTTTTTTATTTTATTTAATACTAGCGACCCGCCCCCACTTCTCACGGGACCAATTTCTCTACTATCCTTACATTAAATATGAAAGTATTATACATTTATTAAACCTTCCGGAGGAAATACTTAAAAATATGACAAAAACCGCATCAAAATCCTTTGCATCAGACAGACGCGGCGGCCGGCGGCCGTCGACTTTATTTTATACCTACTATGCAGTGATATTAAAAGTTGTACCAATGTACAGAAAATAAAAGAGGAACATATCTGCACATAACACACAACATTCGACAAAACGCACACACGCAAACTCCTTTACTGCTTTGCTCGACATCCGTATGTCATAGCCGGGATCCAGCAGAATATCAGCGTCAGGTGTCATAGCCTGGCACATGCTGAGCTGGACACCCATTTGCTACAGCTCGGGACACACACTGATTAGGTGATGCGCAGTCGCAGATACCCACATATTTTTTATTCTTTTAAATTATTATTTTTTCTACTCAATTTTACATTGTTGCCATCCTAAAATAATGTCTTCTCTGTCTATGCACCTTGACCTGTCCTCTTCTTATTACCTATGTCTATCATTCTAGTGTGTCTTGTTTTTGTGGCAAATAAATGATTTTTCTTCTTCTTTCTTCACATGGTTCTATAATTTTTTCCTCATGCAAAAATAGCTTGATATACAAAAACGAAATTGGAAATGTATGATTTTCCGATCGTAATGACGTGAAAGTGCTGTTGTTATGAATACAATTGATGACAGTGTACATTGTGACAGACAGACAATATGGACAGATATTTTCTGATGTTAATCATTCAAACGCAATTCATTTCTAGTTGTTTAATAGCCGTGACTATCCGTTTAATATTGATACTGGTTGCGCATTAGAAGTTACATCAACAAGAATTATTAAGTTTGTACTTCAGTCACCTTCATACTCTAGTAAAGGCTTGGTTCCATACTTTAAGTTTTATTGTTTAATGTCTTCTCCAGTTACTATCAAAGTTTATTTCAGAATATCGATATTGATATGATCATTATAGTTTAAGCTGTTTTTAGATTCCTCAGGTTTCTTCCATTCTGCTTAATCGTAATGAGTGCGATTAATATAAACTTCAGCAAACTTCGTTAAATTGCTACCTTGCCGATAGATAATAATTATCAATAATATAATATTGGCGACACGGTTGGCGCAGTGGCTAAGCGATTAGCTTTCTGCGCTACGTGCCGCGGTTTCGATCCCCGCACGGTGCAATTATTTGTATGATCTATAGATAGTTCTTCCGGGTCTGAGTTAGTAACATGTATGTTTGTAAACTGTTCCCTCGAAACAGGAGAAATCCTAGTGAAGGGCAAAGTTTATAAAAAAAAGGAATTATAAAGACCGGAAAATCGATATCTAGGTTCTTTTAGGGGTAAAAAAAGAAGGTTCAAAAACTAAAACCCGACGACTGGAAAAGTATGAAACAAGAAAATATGAATACTTCATAGTGATGTTCAGAGGATAGCCGTGGCCGCGAGCAACAGCTAGCAATATATATATATAATATATTTGCAATGTACTAATTGAGCCCTTTCATTTGATAACCAAAACATTATGGATTTTTTTTTCTTTTCTTTTCGTCCTCTAGAGGACGCCATATTCAATTTAATGTGATGTCACATAGACGCTTCCAACGATACCTCATTTGTCGAATTACGATAAATAGTTAATAAGTTATGAGGGAACAGATGAACATACCTACATACATACCGGTCAAACATAATATAATCCTCTCCGTAGTCGGTTAAAAAGAGATTAAAACATTGAAATTTCCTTTTCCTTCATTTTGAATTTGTTGTGTTGTTTTTGTTAATAGGTAAAATTGGGTAACAATTTGTTTCTCTACCGTGTAATTTCGTTCACTTTTTTCACAATTACTAAGATAGCCATCATAGTCACTGTGAAAAATGTATTTTTCCTACTTCATAATGCATGAAAATAATTTACAGGAAAACAAAGTGTTTTTAAAATTTCCATTTTTTATATCCATTCAAGTTAATCTCTTGATGGATGAGGAATATTTTTGTACTTTTTTTGTGTCTACTGCTGTCTGTCACCTTTACATAAACAATAGGTTTTGTGTTCTGACATCTTTGTTATTCATAAGTCTTAACCAACATTCAGAATAATACCTAATTCATATCTATACAAATTAATAAAATTGAAGTAGCTGTTTGTAGTATCAAAATAACAGCATTTTACTAAATACATACATACACATATTATATACATACACATGAAAGTACGGAACATATAAAAAAAAATCAATTTTTAAAATTATTGTCTTTTTGTTCCGGCTAATCTCCGGAACAGGTGGACTGATGACGGGACTTTCACTGGCAGATAGCTGATATTATAAGGAGTAACTTAGGCTACTTTTATTTAAGAAAAATAAATAAAGTTCTACGCAAAATAAATGTTAAATTCCACGCGGACGAAGACGCGGGCACAGCTAGTAGTATATTATAAATATTTATTACTTTATACATTAGAATGAAATTAATGCGATAACACTATGATTAATTTACAAACTTGTTTTGAACTAAGTCATCATCAGATCAAACCTGAAAATCTAAATACATAATCGGTATCTCTGTAATTAACTGGATTGGCAATATAAAAAATAATACCTACAGACTGTATTAATAAATCTTAGAATGAGCTTCATTTAGTCCTAAATTCAAGGCCGAACGAAAACATTGATTTCCTCAGCATACGTGACCGGATTGGTTACACAATTAAATTAGGCATTAACTATTGATATATGGGTTTTATTCACAAGTCTGGAACCATCTGACATATGGAGATCCGGTTCTCGGAGGTTAATTGTCCTTTGTGACCAAAAAAACGAACAAATGATTTTGGAAATGTCATTTTTTGTTGTAGTAATTATTTTCTTATGATTTGAAATACAATTCATTTCATATTAATCAATCAAGTTTCTAAAACTGAAATAAGCATTAAGTTTATTAAGAAAATCATTCTATATTTTTTACTTTTTTAAAGTCGGTTTTTCCTTTTTTTTAAAGTTTATTTTATTTTTCTATTTTAAGTGGCTTATACAATACATAAAAATGCGATTACAGCAATCACGAGTGATATGCTGTTATTTATTCAAGAGTTCCATTGTCTATCTCCGAATGTCTTGATCTGATTTTCACCAAATTTAAATGGGACCACCTCAAAAGTATACCCGTACAAACAAAAACAAAATTCAAAATCGGTCTGCATTTGGCGGAGTAATTGCATAACTATTTTTTTTTAAAACAGTCTAATTGAGAACTTTATTTCGTGTAAACCAAATACAGGCACTTATGAAATGTCGAGATTCTAGGTGCACGGTTCCAAATAGTAGATCCTATGGAGAAGAACTATTCTACTATTCTATTCCAGTAACTGATAAACAGCGTAAAAATTATTTTGCAAGTAATTGTGCGTTACCGTGTTATAAAAAGTACTACTCGATTCCGGTTCGATTTGAAACCCTTTGAAGGTCGACAACGCATCACTGACCTCTCTCAAGGTAATGGTTTAAGTTAATTATTTTAACGATACGGTAGCATCAATGTTATTTTCGATATGCATGCAGTTTATGTTATGGTTGGTATAGTCCATAAACTTATTATAACAGTGGTAAAGTATAATAAGTATTTTTTTCTTTTGTTTCATATGATTTTTATTGCTGAAAACTAAGTTATTACCAGCCATAATATAATATAGACATAAGCAGGATATAAACTTAAATATGACATAATTATAAAAACTAAAATAAAGTATAAAAAAGACAAATAAACGTTTTCTTTAATTCTTTCTTTATATTTTTCTGTCAATATTTTTGCTTCATAAAGTTGGTTGGAAACAAAATTTTTATTTTACGGCGAGTAAATGCAAAACAACCACACAGTGGGTCCCTAATAGCAAGAAACGGCAACACGGCAGTCCCAGAAGAAGATGGCGTGATGAGCTGGACGTCTGTCTAAAGGATTGGCCCCAAATTGCTATAGACCGGGAAAAGTGGAAGGAGGGAAGGGAGGCCTTTGCCCTGCAGTGGGATACTACGGGCTATTAATAATAATAATAAAATAAATGCAAAAGGTATTTGTAGGGACTTGGCAAATCAACTTCTTTTACTTCATTGCTCATGCCATGGTAGAGAAATAGCCTGGCGGTAGTAACAGGCTCGATTTCACCGACAATATAACAGACGGTTATGTAGACCGACCACTGTAAGCGCGGCCCTCCCGATGGTTTGCGGGGCGTGGGGCGGCCGGTGTGCACGGATGTACACTATTTACTTTTATTTACATTTTTAGTCAAACCATATTTGGTGAGCATTTTGTTTTGGTGAACATTTATCCGTTTTGGAAGCAATTTTTGGGGGTGGAAAATTATTTTGGTGAGCGTTTATATTGTTGCCCATATAATACTCTAAGTTTTTGGCCTTGTTAAATACCGCGTATTTACTTACAAAAATCAAATTTGAGTTTCCGCGTCTATTATTACCATTCACAATCAGCTACCAGACTAACTATTACGCGAATATATTAGAATATAGTCAATTTTATTATTGACTTACGGCTAGAGGGAGTGCTCTAATAATACAAGAGGCGTCACAATAGATCTTCGCAGGTCGCAGTGACAAAGGGGCTTAGTACCCTACCTCTTCAAACAAATAATAAAATAAAAAACTATTACGCAGACGATACGTCATAGTATGTCAGATAAAAGATGACAGTCGTACAGATTATCAGTCCATTTGCCTTGAAACCTTTAATTTATAACACCCTCATTCGATTTCCAATAACTCCATTAGAATTGCAGATGTATGTAAATAAGCATCTAATCAGAATTGGGACCGTAACGCACATACGGAAGCCGCAATCAATTGGTGCGTAACTAGATGCATTGCCTAATCACGTCGCTTGGCAAGTGGATTGATGATTGCAGTGCCATCTCGTTAGTGGGTACCCATCCCCTTGGTTTAATACAATAGGTATAATGCACTGGCTTGGCTAATAGGCTGGTAGTTTCTACAATTCCTCAGGCATCCTGCGTCACTGATTGGCGACCACAGATATCTGTGGTGGGTACTGATAGCAGATTATTATTAATTAAAAAAGTAAAAATCGACTCCAAAAAACTTAAAAGGTATAAAATAATCAGAAGGTGTTAAGTGTTTTAAGAAAATTATTTTATATGACGTCGGTTTTTACTTAATTTAAAAGATTATTTTATTTAGCTATTTTGAGTGGCATAAACAATACATAAACATGTAATTATAGCAATTACCAATGCTTTGCTAATATCCATTGAAGAGTTCCATTGTCTGTCTCTGAAGATTTTCACCAAATTTAAATGGGATCACTTCGGAAGAAACAAAAAAAATCATCAGAATCATAACAAAAGGCTTAAAAAACATAGCAATAATAAAAAAAAATGTACGAATAATTAAAATATTACAAATTAAAATATGACTTTCAAATGTTCGCGCCAAAACACAGAGTCACGTGACATGACGTCGTCATTGCATCGCTCGTTCATAGCTTGTGAATATGGTTACCACGGAAACATGAAGGGGTGACGTCATAAATTCGATGATGGTGTTCGAAATAACGTTCCGTTTTACGTAATTTATAATAAAGATAAGTAGGTAGTAAAAATGATATTTTTGAATAAATCTTTCATTCTGTTCTCTCCGTTTCTTCCACAAGTTTAATTATTGATTATTTTACATAATTTCTCGTAAAATTTATTGCAAGTTCCTTAATAACTAGCGTATTCATGACTTGTTGTGCATACCTTATCAGTGCATAAAAGTCAGTGATGTTTGGAGGAAAGTAATTTAATATCAGCAGTAAAATCTAACTGTGCCGCCGCCGCCGGTTTTATTGATCAAAGCTGCGTTAGTCAAAATCAAATATTATCATTGATAAGGGTTTAAGGGCAAAAATGCGCATTTCTTTTATACATTATGTATATATAACATACACAGACTGCAAGATGGGGTTATTTAAAAGGACTGAAAAACAAATATGAATTTCGGCAACGCGCAATTTATGCCCCTGGTGTTGCAAGCGTCCATAGGTTACGGTAACCGCTTACCATCAGGCAAGCTGTATCCTTGTTTGCTACCTTAGAGGTATAAAATAAAACAAATCGACGGTGGTCCCTGAAGGGGTGGGCAGAACTGCCCCATTATACAGTCAACATCAGAACTAAGTGATGATAAGCCGAGTTTAAAAATTGCTGAACAATGCATAAAAGATAATGTGATTCATGATTTATTAGTTAGAATAGTTCTAAATTAATTTATTATCTTAAAACATAAGGATGGAGTTGGACTTATTTTGATAGTAAATTACAAATCTTTAAACAAGTGTAACTTAGAAACTTTACATTTTAACGGAAATTTGACAAAGCACAGACCCGGATATTAGTTTCTAAATCGTGTTTACAAAATTTCATTGACTTTAATCGGTTCATATTCAAAATAGGAAGAAACTTAATTTGCGTGTAGAGGCGGTTCAAATAGATGATATTGATTTGTGCGATTTTTTTTATAGCTGGATACACGGTTATAATTTAGTAAGGGCTCAATTATGGAGACGCGGGTCATCGCACGGCGCGCAAATCGGCGCGCAACGCGGAGAAAGACGCGTATCTCCGTTCATGGAGAGCGAGCGAGACGGCGACGCGCCGCATTGCACGCCGCGCGACTCCCCGCGCCTCCATAATTGAGCCTTAAGCCAGTTATAAAGAAGAATATGTAAACTTTTGACAAAACCCAACTGATTACACAATTTTTTGTGTGGCATCGACCCCGATACCTGCTTTACCCGTGCGTTCATTCGTCGTAAAGTAAATAATACTGTAATCTAGTTCACATAATGAAAGTTTTCACGCTTAGAGACTTTACTAATAACACATGTGATTTTATTACGGTACACTCACGTTTGTTTACACACGTGATTAGGGTTGTCACTTTTTTGTGAGTAAATTATGTTTATTATTGCAGTAAAAAAAAACTATAGCAAAAAAAAATGTAAATCAACGAAGTTTTTGTTATTTACGTTATTTATTTGACATAATAAATATTAAGTATCATTTGAATAGTTGATAAATAGTTGAATAAATAATAAAAACCGACTTCTGAAGTTTTTTATGCAAATTATTTTATAAGATTTATTTTTTTGATGTCGGATTTTACCTACTATTTTTACTTATTTTGAGTGACATATACAATACATTTAGACATGCGAATGCATTTACAGCTATTGCGAGTTCCATTGTCTATCACCGAAAATCTTCATTCGATCTTCAAACTGAACCACCACGGGAAAATACTATTTCAAACAAAAAAAAAATCGTTTCATAATTGGGGAATGTATCAATGAACAAATATAGGTACAACAACAAAGTAATCAGTCGAATTGAGAACCTCCTCCTTCTTTTGAAGTCGGTTAAAAATAGAAGGAAAATATAGTAACAAAAACCCACTAAACCTTCGAGCTAGATTTATGACCATTAAGGTGCGTTCATAATAATAAATCAAGTGTGTGTAATGTCCTAAATGGCTGGACGTACCGCTATCTGTGACGTCATAAATCACTAGGTATCTAGGCATTGTCGAAAGGCAAACCTTTATTAGTTCCACTGACATTAGATTGAAGAGATTTTTTTATAACAAAGAGGGGGAGAGGGGTTCTGCACATCTGAGAGGGCCTCATAACGTTCTCGATGGCGTGTGTCTGTGTAGTCTACCAACCCGCACTAGACCAGCGTGATGGACTAAGGCCTAACCCTTCTCATTCTGAGAAGAGGCCCGTGCCCAGCAGTGGGACAATAACGTGGCAATGTTTTACACAACGTGTATCAGAAATGCATGGTCATATTTAAGGGTGTGGATCAGACCATCAAACTGAACAACTTTCTCTATAGGATCAACATCGTAATCGCGAAAAAATTATCTGGTGTCCCATACGTTTGGGTCGAGTGAATTGAAGATTTGTATTTTAAGTGAGAGCTGATAATTTTTTCATACTTACTATATTGGTCCTATAGACAAGGTTAGGTATTCAGTTTGATCGTCTGATCCACACCCTTAAATTAATATAACCACGCATTTCTGATACACATTGTATATTACCTCGGTACTGTCAATGTGTGAAACCATCCCATTGAACATGTAGAGGAACTTCACGAATCGGTATTATGAATCAACTTCTAGACGATTATACAGCCCGATTTTCATGTACTACCATTTCCGTAATAATTATCATTTTGTACCCAAGTCCATAGCATACGTTACCGTGCTCACGTACCGTGAATGTTTCACCGTATTGCACGGACCGGTATCGTGAATTAACTTCTAGAGGCATCTATGGACCTATGGTTATGACGTGTAATGGAAATTACCAATAAATTGATTTATGATTTATTTATAATTTGCGGTCATGTGTTGCATAGCTTTTATAATGATATTGATTCAATGGAGTTTTGCAAGTGTTTCTATGGTTTCCTAACATCCCTTCTTTATAAGTTTTTAAACTGTCATGGGTACTAACATTAGTATTAGAGTTCAAAACGGGGTATTTACCATGTTTATATTTTGTATTGAGTTCCCGATACAATACAAGATATAAACATGGTAAAT
This sequence comes from Allophyes oxyacanthae, assembly GCA_932294325.1. Taxonomy (NCBI): domain Eukaryota; kingdom Metazoa; phylum Arthropoda; class Insecta; order Lepidoptera; family Noctuidae; genus Allophyes; species Allophyes oxyacanthae. The sequence goes on along the minus strand of OW028610.1, from coordinate 18,493,471 downwards.
ACCCTGTTTTGAACTCTATTACTAATCCCTTCTTTCGTTTGTGGGAGCCACTGCAACTGGTATTATATCTGATGTTTTTGTATATTTACTTATGGAGGCTTGTAATTAGAGACTAGGGTATTTATGATGGGCATGCGGACAGCGAGTAAAGGGCAACTCGCTGTCCGACCATGGACCATGCCCGGGTCGACGGCGCGTTGTGTTCCACGCGCGCCTCAAAGAACGTCAGCAAGATGACGGGGCCCTGTAGAGGGCCGAAGTCTGCCGGGGTCGCGGGACTTATCTCATTACCGTGACCCCGGAACGTAAAGGGCTATTGAAGGAACACCGTGGATTTTAGTCAGTACAAGTCTGACAGCCCCTCCCGCCCTGCCCGGGGTGGGAGGACTCATTTGATGATTTTACCACGCTAAAAAAAAAAAAAAAAAAAAGGATATTTATGATGTAAATATAGAATGTTACTAGCCTGTGAGACTTCCTGAAAAAAATAAGTCAAATAAGTGAAAAATATGTCTTCAGTGATTAGTGATATTCTGTGAAAGTCAAATGAAGGTTCTCTCAGCACTTTTTGACTTTAAAACAATAAATAGTTTTGCAGGAAAATGGCTAAAAGAAAAATTAAGTTGGAGCTACAACCGCGTCGGAGGCAGAGCTGTTATAAAATAAAAGGAAACTTGCACCATTTGTTATAATAATCACGCGTAAGTAGAGACTACTTTTGGCAGTCAATTTTGTTTTTAAACCTTTTGTTTTAAAAACATATATCTCACATGCACACTCAACCAAACCCGGAACAAGTATGTGTAGATCGTACAAATATTAGTTCCGTGCAGTTATTGAACCCGCGGCACGTAGCGCAGAAAGCTAATCGCTTAGCCACTGCGCCAACTGTGTAGTCAATAAGTATAAATAAAATAATATATTTAAAAAAAAAATTGAACACGCTTTAGTCATCCAAACTGAACGTATAGCAAAATTTCAGCTCAATCGGAAACCGGGAAGTGGGTCAAATTTGACTTCCAAGATTTTCTTACATAGTTAGTTACAGGTGAAGCTAATAAAAGCGTATTAAAAATCTCTTCCTCAATTTTTGGCTGCACTGTGTTCTGATAAAAAAGGAAGTATTAATGTATATTTTTTATTGATACTTACGATCCTCACAAAGATGATGTAGGTAACCTTACGAGATGACCGCGGATTTAATGTTAAATTTAACTACATATAACTAAAAGAGGAGTTGTGATTAATTGCGAGAGTCTTGTAGGTCACGAGAAGGATGATTAAGGTCCAGTTCTCATGAACGAGACATTGACTGGCATATCTGGATATTTATGGGAATATCACAAGAAAAGATAAAAAAATTGTACCTATGCAAAGGTGTTCGAAATACTACATTGCTCACCAAAAAACAAATTACTGTCGTAGCTCATAAAGCTGCAAAATTAAAGTGGGATTGGGCTGGCCATTGAGCTGTGGGCCAAGGTAACCACTAAATGGAGCCCTGATAAGGTGAGACGGCGTCGCGGCAGACCACGAAAGAGATGGCGGGACGAACTTGATAAAACTAATTATGAATGGTTTACACACTACCTCTAGACCGAAAAGCCTGGATCTCATGAGGGAGGCCTTTGCCCAGCAGTGGGATTATGCAGGCTAAAAGTAACCAGTAAACTAAGCAAAAAGAATCTTAGTTAGCTGTTCACTTTCATAATTTTGTTTAGGATTTTAAGAAGGAATCCTGCTATCTACAATTTTACTGCTTTTTAGAAGCTACTCGTATTTGATGCCAGTCTAGATCACTATATTAGGTCCAGATCTCCAGCCCTAAGGCCTGAATTCCTCCTACGCTGATGTCGGTCGCGTACAAATACACATTGTGTTCAATACAGCGTCACATTGCAACGCTGACGACCGACGGTACGCGACCGACATCAGCGCAGGAGGAATTCAGGCCTAAGTAGGTTCTACAGTTATCTACGAAAATTAAGGCAGTGCTAACAACCAATTTAGTAAACAAGTTAAACGTTTACTTAAATCATGTAGTAAGTGGTATATGAGTAAAGCGATGCAATGAATGCAATACTAGAGTGTTACCCACTGGTTCGCGTTGGTCAATTAGTGGAGGGGGGACAATATTGCAACGCTGGCATCATTCAAGGCCACGTAAAGTGATCGGTAAAATGCATTACAGTGTACACACATGTAATAACAGGTTTTGTACACTTCAACCGATAGGTTACTAGGTCATTCTAATCAGTCAAACACTGTGATATTTTTTTAAAGTATACAGGATATTTTTTTATGTAGTGCGCATAATTTGTAGAGTGATTCAGTCTCTGTTCCTAAATGAAACCGCAGTATTGGGATACACTTTAAAACAAATCGAAAATTCGACTTAGTATGAGGGGGGCGCATAAGTTACTAGCGCAAGCCATACAAAATTATTTTTTTATTTTATTTTGGGATTTTAGTACTGCGGTTGCATTTGGGAACGAACCAACACTGAATCACTCTGCAAATTTTGCGCACGACATAAAAAATATCCTGATAGGACGCCTAATTTCTTGAATTTCTAGACTCATGCAATTTTTTATTGAACTACTAAATCTTATAGAGATAAGTGATATAAAAAAACCACCAAATAATCAGTATCCTAAAGAAAATAATTGATCCTATATTCCTATTTCATTTTTTAAATGTCTTTGTTTTTATAATTTTCAACTTCTAATCGACATTCGATCAGGAAGAGAATCAGTCGTTCCTTGCAGGCACCATACTTGACGGGATAACTACAACGAGATGGATAGTCATCCCGCCACCTGAACGTAGCCAGGAGTCTCGTGTGATAGCTGCAAGGTGAATCGCTTGCATTTGAGTATGAAGCTTAGAAAAGTTGAATGTTGTGGGTTTTCTTTTTAAATTGCCTTCATAAGTAGATACCCCAATATGAAATCAATACAATGTGACTCAGACAAATATTTTACCTAATTTAATTACTCCCTGATTATCCTAAATAAGATGAAAAAAAACTTACGTTTTTTTTCGATCCTCGCAATCTCAGTCCCATCACCGTATTTAAGGCAATAAAATCACATAATTTATATTCCACATAGTAATATAATCCAGTCCACATATAACAGGTATTATTAAAACCGGTTTTTCTCGCATCGAGTTGAGGGTCACAGTTCAAGCGAACATGTGTTTATCAGTAACTACAACTAGGTAGTGAAACCACACTTTTTGCATACATTTTATTTAAGGTATAATTATAGTATTTTCTTTACAACATATACAAGGTGAGCAGACCAACCATAAATTATATTATTTAAACAGTAATAATAATTTAAACAACTTTTGTCTTATTCCTAGAACAGTGTTCAAAACCGCGACCTGTTCTGGGTCATAATGAATTAATGGCTTATTTCCAGTTACGCCAAATCTATTATTCTTTGGAAATAAAATTTTCACACATTAATTCCCAAGAGTTCCAAGATTTGTAGAAGAGAATATATAAATAATAAAATAGATACCTATTTTGTTCCCATCGGCTCCAAAATAACTTGTGTAGCTATGGTCAGCAAAATAAAAGTTTTGTGGCTTACATTAATTAAATAATTTGTTGAATTCAGTTACCACAACATTGTACTAAACCAGATTGTAATCTATTATTTTAAAAGAGTTTCCGTGGAGTTTCCGCAAACCTAGAGTCTCGACATTTCATAAGACCCTGTATTTGGTTTACATGAAATAAAGATCCATTCTATTCTATTCTAGAAATTATGAAAGTTTTATAAAAAAAAAGTATTTTGCATACAAACTTTTATGCAATCAGTAGATACTTTAAAGTCTTTGAAGGTCATGGGAACGATTTTATTTATTATCATTAATTTTTTTTTAATTTTGGTGTGGTTGTTGAGAATACACTTTTTGAGTAAATGGGAATAAGCCGAATCAACTGTCACATCATGTTTGTGTGTCACATACATTCCCACGAGTACGTGCGTATCGCTCCTCAATCTTAAACGCGTGCATCAGAACCACACCTTTACTGTGTAAGCTTATTTATTATGTATACCTATGGCAATTTTTTTGTTTATTTTCTTCTTGATTAGAGGAAAACTTTTAGTAGTATCAACACAAAGGTATATTGCAAATTCATCTTATGCTTAGAAACGTATACGTAGATAAACTAACCGTCAAAAACCCCCGACTCCAACTAGAAAAAGAGCTGTAACTTTTGAACGGCTGAACAGATTTTCATGAAACATAGCTGAAATATTTTCCGATAAAACTAGCTTTCAATAAATAAAAAATGCATTGAAATCGGTCCATCCGTTTTGGAGCCACGATGCCACAGACAGACACATAGATACACACTACAAACTTATAACACCCCTCTTTTTTGTCGGGGGTTAATAAACCAACCAGATTCCAAAAATCTTTTGTTAATATCTCTAGATTATCTTTTTCATTACTTCCTTTAATTTTTACGATCATTTCCGAGTGGCATGGACGGAACTCCGAACCAGGGTTGTTGCTGATGTATATTTTTTTCACATCAGCGGATGCTGATGTTTTATCATTAACATCAGCGGATGCCGATGCTGATGCTGATTTAAATTATTTAAAAAAAAAAGCAGGGAAGAAGTAGTGACCATTATGAATTTATATCTAAAAGTTGCACAGTTTTCCTTGGTATTGAAATAAAAGACATCAATAATTTTGTGAATTAAAAATCAAATCAAATCAAATCAAAATATTTTATTTGTTAAACATAGGTATTTTGGTGAAGATCTTATAAACTAAATAGGTGGTGCGCTATGTTTTGCCATTCAGGCATACAAATATGAATTTAAAACTAAATAATAAGTATTATATTGTAATATATTTTTTATACAATTCTAAGTTATTTAATTCTAAGGTAATCCTAGTGATAATAGAAACTAAAATAGCATAGGTTAGTAATTAGTATTAGTTTATAATATGTGTATATAATTATGGTAATTTGTCATTTATGAACTCATCTATTGTATAATAACATTTCTCAATTAATAACATCTGTAATGCCTTTTTGAATTTTAGTAAGGGCATATTTTTTATAGTATCAGGTATTTTATTATATATTCTTGGAGCAATACCAAAGAAACTCTTTTGCATCAAAGAAGTTTTACATTTAACTTGACATAGTTGATTTGAATATTGGGCACGCATTGGAGTTTTTTTTATTGCAGATAATTTTTGAAATAAATGTGGATTTGTTTTCACGTACAGAGCGGTTTCTAGGATATATAATGCTGGTAATGTTAATATTTTTAAAGATTTAAAAAACGGTATGCAACTATCTATCTGCAAAAAAAAAAAACAAACTATATATAAGTTTAGTAAAAATTAGTGATATAATCCCCGCCTGCGGTCATATCACAGCTTAAACTTCAGCATCGATCAATGCGGATGCTGATGTTGAAAATGATGCTTAAGTTCCGCGGATGCTCATGCTGATGTTCGCAACAACCCTGCTCCGAACAGCCACTGAAGGCAAGCACCGCATGAAGCCATTTACAGCAGTGACGTATTCTTAAAACATCCTTACTTACATACTAAGTTAGTAGTCACCTGTTGTTGGCTCATCGCTTGTATATGTCGCAGGGATATTGTAAAACCAGTGATATTACAATTTCACTAGTTTAACGGCCCTGCACATACAGTGAAATTGTCAAAATATTACTGCCTTGCAATATCACTGCGTGGGTCCAGTGGAAGTATAATGTCACTGAAATGAGCCCATGAAATCGTGAGAAATGTAAGCAGTTGACAAAGTATCGTGCAATTATAATTTCACTAGTGAAATTATAATATCACTGGTTTGACAATATCCCTGCGGCATATACTACTATGAATAGTAATAGCATTTTTTGTTGATGTATGGCTGGTGGAATGACTACATCAAGACTGGTTGATCACAAAACAATGTTACGCCTATTGTTGACTTTGAGTATGCTAATTATGTCTAAGAAGCGTTTGCCAAAAACTGCTATACAGATTGGCAAAAATAATTTACGTAGGTACCGGTGGCGAAGGGTGACAGTTTTAAAAGGGGAAGCCGTCCCTAAAATGCCCTCTAAAAATTGCTGCAATTAATGTTGCAAGATAAAAATCCATACCGTCTCTTGTAATCTATATATGTATAGTTAAGTCTGGAAGAGCTCGACCTAACTGAATAACAACCCTTTTTTGTCAGTTGGATGAGTAGGTAAATAATATAATATTACGTTGGTCTATGCACTAACCTATTCCTAAAGGGAAGCCGATGGGAATAGGGTTGTATGGACTCTTCGCCACTAGTAGGTACTTCTTAAGTTGACGTTTCCACCGAATAAACGATTTTTTTTGCCACAGGTGTAGGCGTGATAGACGGACTCACAATTACTTTTGAAGTTATAAGCCAGCAGTAGGAGTTACGGACAGCCCCCTCTGCCGAGCTTGGATGGAGGCTGACGAAACAGCGGCCCACGTGCTGCTGAACTGCCCAGGGACCGCCACTTACAGGACCAAGTACTTCGGTAACCTGAGTATTCTCCGAGAAATCGCCAGCAGCATTAAATGTCTGCGGCCTTCCTCGAGGAGTTGAGTTGGCTAGAATGAAACAATATAGTCCCACTCATACGCAAAATATGCGCATCGACGTGGAGTTACGTAAACGCGCCCGCGTTACCAATACCAATAAGTCAGCAGTAATACCTAATTACTTAGTTTTAGTAGTAAGGATATCCGGCACAATCTAGACTTTAGTTAGACACAAAAATATATATATACATAACTCTAATTTAATGTACTGTAACACATTTTAGACTCTTGTTCTGGTTGACCTTGCGTTACTTGTAGGTGAGTAGGTTGTTGGATTTTATAGTAGGTACCTACAAGTATTATATAATGACTATAATGTCTTACTTTATTAGCGACTAGCTGTGCCCGCGACTTCGTCCGCGTGGAGGTCGGGTGCTCGAATGTTGTTTTTGAAAATACATGTTACTAATCACTACATAGTATAAAACAAAGTCGCTTCCCTTCTGTCTGTATGCTTAGATCTTTAAAACTACGCAACGGATTTTGATGCGGTTTTCTTTAATAGATAAAGTGATTCAAGAGGAAGGTTTACATGTATAATACTTTCATATTTAATGTAAGGATAGTAGAGAAACTGCATCCGTGCGAAGCCGGGGACGGGTCGCTAGTATTATATAAATGAAAAAAAAAAAAAAAAAAGTTACAATGCTGAGACCGGATTCGAACCTCGGTCAGCTTCTATCCTACCAGTTACCGCTACGCTACGTGGTTATTAGTACCAATTAAATATTTCTAATATGACTATGACTAAAATCTCTGTGAAATTCAATCAATTATTATTATATTTTAAAAAGTAGTTCAAAGTACTTCAAGTAGTTTATAAAAACTTAAATTGTCAGCAATATACCATTCTAGAGTGATCCGGATTTTCTATATTAATGACCTCTTGAGAAGTAACACCCAAACAAACTCATTAATTCATCAGGATCAACGAAACGCATCAGACCAACTTTTACTATGGGCCAACCGTAAAATCTCGAAATAAAAATCTGCTGTTTAAAATATTATCTAATAAACGTCGAATTATTTGTATCCAATGGAACGGCAAATATTGTTTTCGCGATTCCAGGGTTGGTCCCATAGTAAAATTTGTTCATAATGATCAGTAGGCTAATTCACGTAACTAAAGAAGTGCAGTTGCCGCGCAGTTGCAATAAAATATTGATCAAAACAACACATTTAGTAATCTTCTTCTTCTTCTTTCGTTATGGCAATTGAGCCGATATCGACTATTCTGCCATTTGGTATCCTCTGAGCTTCAGTGAGATACGCTCGCGTCAAGTTTGAGCATCAATGCAATACGATCGGCGCGTCTTAAAATTACGTGAATTAGCCCTCAGTACAGTGACCCCTTAAAGCCGATGTCCTGTTTAATTATACCTCGTGTATCAATCGTAGTCTTTTGTCTAGTTAAGTCTACAATATTACAACATGCCTCAATCAAACAGCCGGTGGTTACAATTGTTATCAAACCTTTACCTATAAATGACAGAATGTTTAGACAATGAGTTTAACTTTACTCATATCTATTACGGAATCCTATTGTTTAGCAGTTCGGGTGAACGTCACTGGCAAACAATGGACGCGGTCGTAGGCAACCTGCGCGACAATGCATGTTTGTAATATTAGTGCCCGGAGAGACGGGTGTCTTTTGGCTGAGTAACTATTTGTGATTTTGATTGAGTGTGTTTTTTTTAAATTATTGTTTAGGCTTCAGCTGAAGATCAGCGCTGCAGTTACATGCAGCAATATGCTGAGCTGAGGCCTATTAGACACGTATTACCACACCGAGCCTGCCACGCAGCGCACAAACTATCGGTAGCCTGATACCGTCGATTATTGTTGTTGTACTTCTTTGTTGTTTATGTCTTATCCTTTCTGTGTGTGTAGTAATTTTTATAGATAATTTTTATTTTATATTATTGTGTGTTGGTTTTTGTGATGTAAATGTATTTTCTTTCTTTATTTCTTTCTGATATGGAGAAAGAAAGAAATTAAATTTATTTAATTTTTGCGCACAGGACGAGATGGACAGGATGAGAAGAATAGTGTCTGAATATAGGAGGTAAGTTTTCAATGTTAAAATTCAATAAAGAAATTAAATAATTCCTCAGTTTTATACAATGTCAGTCATTACACCAAGAAGTTTAGTTGGACAAATAGAAAGTGATCTTTTCAGCAACACAACACACACAGCACAAGCAGCACTGATTTTTATGTTGATGAATGAAATTCGTTTTATGTATTTAATTTATATTTATTTTAAAATATGAATTTTGTAGCATTTTGTTTTATACTTGTTCATCGATCGCTGTCTACCTTTCGTGTTTTAAATTTACCTTTGTACTTAGTTTTACTATTTTAAGTATTCTGTGTTTTCCCATTTGTACATTTGTAAATAAAATGAATAAGAAAGTGTATACTGCATTCTATGTAGGTACTGCATTCTGTGTATAGAAGACGCCAGAGAGTTTTCATTCATAGAGTGGGAATACATTCATTCATTTCATGTCATTTCATTTCATTTCAATAGTCAGACTACTGAGTTGGTTCGTGTGAACAGGCACTAACTGAGAAAGTTTTCCTAGGTTTTGTTCACCGATATGAATACAAAGGAATACAAAGATGCTTACGGCATTCTCCAAGGAGTTAAATACATAGACCGGGAAATAAAACAGTTTGTTTTACAATGAGCGATGAACTGTTGCACATTGTTAGAGCTCAGAGAATGAACACGTATACTTTGTATGAGATATTGTGTACATAACGTGACTTTTTATAATTATTATATTCGGCGTAAAATGTGACGATTATAATTCAGAAAATTGCATTAGGTACGTGCTTAGTCTAATTTTATAATAATTTACGCAGTGAGGACACAGATAACAGACAAATAAAATAAATAAAATAATAATAGTATATTAAAAAATAAGACGGGTTAAGCAACGCTTGTAAAAAATACGGGTGTAACGTTTATTTGTGTTATTATTGTATCTTAGATTATTGTATATATAAACCTAACCTAACCGTCAAAAACCCCCGACTTCAACTAGAAAAAGAGCTGTAACTTTTGAACGGCTGAACTGATTTTCATGAAACATAGCTAAGATGATACCCGAATAAACTAGCTTTCAATTAAAACTGCATTGAAATCGGTTCGTCTGTTATGGAGCTACGATGCCACAGACAGATACACACTACCAACTTACCCAACAATATCATACAAAACGGTCTACCCGACTGCACTAACAACGCCCTGTGGCTACGTCTGGCGTTGATCCAACATCTCCTTTGTATATAAACCACTTAATTACAAGACAGCAAATGCCGCCGCTGTTAGTTATAAAGTGAGAGCCTTAATTGATAATTGTCTCAGAAATACTCAGAATAGGATCGGATTCAATTACTGAGTTGAATTGGAAAAAAATAAAAAAATCACTACTGAAAGAAAGAAAATACGTTCATTAGACAGGAAAAAACCACAAACATAAAAAAAAAACAAGACGTAATGTCAAACAAGTAAACATAATATTATGTAAAAACGAAAAAAAAAATACCTACTTTTAACTTCGTAGTCAGTATATTTTTAATACTAACTACTAAGTTAAAAGTAGAGATTTTTATTTTTTCTGTAATTATTTCACCTTGGGTACGAAACATAAATGCATTGTAGACTCAAAACAAATATTTGTCGACTCCACATAATTTGTTCAGATGTGCGAACCAGACAGTTACACTGAGCAGAGAAAATTCTCGAACCGACACCTCACCAGTTACTAAAAAAAATAAAAGAAAATATAATTTTCTTCACGACTCGCTCACGTGAGGAAAGTCGACCAACCGAATCACTTGCTCATCCCTTATGCAGTGTACCGCGAAAATTTATTCTTTGTACCTACCTATCTCATATTTTATCTATGTGTTTCATACATTGCAATACCAATTTTCAGGCGGATGACGAGACTATTATTAATAATAACCAATTTTTTTTGTAATGTTTCGCGTGAGTGTGACGGACTCATACCGGCTAAACTCACCACGGTGGTCCACTTCGACACCAACAGGTGGGCTTCGGGTACCCTTAGAAGACCGCGCCGAAGCCCACCTCGGTGTCACGCCTGTTAGGGCACTTCTCGGGGAGGGAGACTGTAAAGAGGTCCCCTCCCAGGCATTAATAATAACCTAACCTAACCTTATCGTCAAAAACCTTCGACTCCAACTAGAAAAATTGCTGTAACTTTTGAACGGCTGAACAGATTTTCATGAAACAGCAAAGATGATTTCTGAATATTGAACAGTGGTGCCATGAACGGCTTACAGTGAAAGAAAACACTCAGGACGAAAAATTCAAAGACTTACAATTATAAGTATTCAAAAGGTCAAGCAAGTCTTCCAATTTTTGTCACGGCTGGCGAGGTGCTATATTACCAGTCTCACTTTTTGAGAGACCACAGTATGTTTTAGCTGATTATGGATGACTAAATGCTGTTTCGACAAAAACTCTCAATGGTCATTTGAGTTTAATAAGAGTAAAGCGATACAGAACTAGGGTTGCCATTCGTCCGGGTTTCCCCGGATTTGTCCTAGTTAAGAGGGCATCCGGGGAGCGTCCGGACGGGGCTTCATTTGTAGTCCGGGTTTAAAAATTTAAAGTCTTGGGCTGCCCGCGATACACGCACTGTGTCCGCACGCCGCGATCAACCGACGAACCGACTCGCTAAATTCACCGCCCCCCACCTGACTATGTTTAAAAAAACCTGTTGACATATCCGGGTTCTGGGCTCTAAAATCCGGGGTTTTCACGCGTCTTGTCCTGGTTGCCAAATTTTAGGGATGGCAACCCTATACAGAACTCTGTACATTTTAACGAAACTTGATTAAAATTCTGATCTCTGAGAACCTTTTTGTCCTTTTAGGTACACATTTTCACTATGTTTGCAAGACCTTAAGAAATTGAGTCCTGATCCAATAGGTTTTTCAATTTACGTAAATCGACGCCGCAGGGAATTCTTCTACCAGATCTAGAAACCCGCAACGCCAAGACTATTTTTGACCCTATAATATATTAATAAACTATTTCCATTCCGTGGGTTATATTATCTGTGCCATGGGTAAGAAAAAAAAGATGTTTCCTTCCGATATTCGTGAACGCATGTTTATTGAATTTGAACGATATTGGACGGGCAGCTACCTCGCATAAGAACAAACAGTATCATAATACTCGTACATTCCAAAACATACGTACAGTTTTAGGTCTTAAACTTTTCGGGATAAAGTTGAGAATTGTTTAAACATTTTGTGTGGATCGAGGACAATGTGTAGTTGGTTTTTTGCCGTCGAAATTTGGCAAACTCCTTAGTTGTTTGAGGGCTAAAAGTTGATCTCTGCGAAGATACCTTTTTGTGATAAATAGAAAACTTATTTGGGTCTGGATTAAAGTTTGTTTACAGTTTTACAAAGATCCTTCCTGGTGGAACTACTTTGGTCCTTTCTACTTTCTTTAGAAATATTATTTTCTTGTTACTGGAAAATACATAGTTTTTACGTAGAATTTTATTGTGATTACTCGTATTAATTTGTTGCTAGGTGTGCTTTTATAGATTTTCGGATATCTACCGCATAAGCATAGCAGTACATACACATAAGCATTTATGTGTACTGCTGAATTTCACATTTGTGTACTAGGGTGGCATAGACACGTGAGTCTTGAATCTGGCAAATTTTGTAAGTACATACAATCACAAAACCTACACACAGAAAAATTAATTAAATAATATACATATACTAGTGGTCGCCCAGTGGTCGAAATTCGACCGTAATTTTAGCTTTCTGCACTCCTTCTCCATATAAACTTTAACTATGCCAAATCTCACACTCGTCCGTTCGCGCAATATGCTTAAAAAGGGGTACAAAGTTTTCTCTTCACGTAATATTTAATTAAATTTTCCCGATTTTCTAGGTGGTCCTTTAATAAAATCTGTTCATAATGATGAGTACAATAATCCCATAAAAGGACCGCCGTTAATAAAGTAGGAATTTATTATACATATATCAATTTCGTTAGGCGACAGGACAAACCTAGGTTTTCCAGTCCGGATAATAGACATAGTGAAACAGCCGTGACATATAGTCATAATATATCGACATAATTACGGAAATCCAGACCATTTCTAACTTCCTTTTTCCTTTCATATAAAAGGTGCGCCATACTTCGTTTACCCGTACACTCATTAATTAAGTCATTTGCCCAAGAACATTGTACCTTAACAAAAGATAAAATGCTACATTAAACATTGTTACCCCGGTTTTGGGCATTGTCACAATGACAAAGTTGCAGGGAAGATAATCTAAATGTAGCGTTCTGGTGCGTACAGAACTAACACGTGAATTGTGTCCATTAGCGAATTAAATGATCCGTCTTACTTCTAGGATCGGCGGTATATATCTGACGGAAAATTCGTCGCGTATTATCGGTCGCGTAACGCCAGAACAGACAATCGACATCAGAGGCATTAAGTCGGATGTATGTCGTCGCAGGCATTAGGTCCGATGTATGTCATCGCTGCCAGGGTAAAATGACTAAGGCGACAATTTGTTGGCAAGCTAACTTAAACTTTACCAGACACATTTTAAATTTTAAGTTGGTTTGCCAGCGAATTGGCGCTTTTACCTTGGTAGTGACGATATACATCCGACCTAATGCCTCTGATGTCGAGTTATATGATAAAACATTCAACCGATGCGTTAGTGCGTCTCTCAACCAATGATGATACGCTCGACGCATTTTCCGTCAGATATGTACCGAGTTACCGACCCATCATCGACATCGACCGATCGAATTCGAGACTACTTCGATTGCCCGAATATTGGCACTGGCACTTATGGTTACAACTAAAATTACCATTCATGCCGATCCATTTTCAGATAAACTGAGCTCGGAGATAAGACAGATAAATACCATTGAAATGTTATCTGTTCCAAAAAGTTTCGCCAAACTTTGTCCAATTTCCGCTACAGTGGGGCCTGTTATTTTAGTAACAGATTATAATGAAACTATAACAGTGTTCCCGTATCCGAGCTTTGATAAAACCCGCACGTTTTGGTAGAATTGTTGCAAAAACAGATAAGATACTTCTGTGCCTATTTTTAACACGTTTTTATTCGCGTCCCTTGTAACTTATAACTAATGAACTAGGTAAACAAATCTTGGAACTCGAGTTTAACGTACTTCTAATTATCGTATCGATTTGAAACTTGGCAAGAAAGAAAAAAGTATTTATTTGACACAGCACAAAAACAATTTTAAAGAAAAAGTAACAAAAAATAAAAGAGTAAAACATGTAAAAGAAAAAAAAAGATTTTTTTTTTTATCTAAAATAACAAATGAGTTGTACGTCGCAGCTGTGTCAAAAAGGCTTCCGCTCAGCTTAAGCTGCCGCGCTGCGAGCAGCCCGACAGCGCTGGTTTTCAGCGGGAGCCACATCGAGTGACGTTATGTGTGCCTACGTGTACAGAAAATATATTAATTAAATATGAATTAAATAAATAATAATTATAAAAGAACTTGTGTGTGTTGAAATGATTATTGTATGAAAACAATATGCAAGCATATGTAATCGGTATGACAATATAATAATTTGATAACATCGAACTGAGCTGATGATGGAGCCAGGAGGTGGATAGTGGAACTCTTCAATGGGTAAATTAGTAGTAAAAAGGGGATTTTGAGATTTTTTGTGTCAATATCCCCTTTAGCTTGAAATTCCAGCACCAAAGGGGATTATGAAACTACAATTTTAAGGATGTAACTACTTGTATTGCTTAAATTATAGTGGTACTTATTATGCATATTATGATATGCATATATTATGCATTTTTTTGTAATATTGTTTAAATTCACATCAAATTTTAGCAGATATGATTGTAAATTGATTTATGAAAAGAGTATCCATGGAGTTTCTTGCCGGTATCTTCTCCAGGACCAACCCACTTGGAACCGTGCACCTAGAATCACGACGTTTTGAAAGTTCCTGCAAAGGGCCAGTTGAAATAAAAAACTTTGACTTTGACTTTGTTAGTTTCAAATTCCTTTTTGATATCCCCTTTGTAGGTGGTTTTGAGACTTTTCAAAGTAAAAGTCAAAGTTTTTTATTTCAACTGGCCCTGGCTAAAATTCGACCTGAATTTACACAATATTACAAAAAAAAGAACAGCAAAGATCATAAGTACCACTAAATATTAATCAATACTAGTAGGTACGTACTTAACACTCAAGTCAACCAATTAAGAATAGATTAATAATAGGGAAGCGTCATTAAAATTAGTTTGTGAAGACAGGAAGCAGCGGGTCACCAGGGAAGCCGCATGTGCAGAAGACAATCACCTCCATACGTCTCCATCGTCAACATAGTCTTTGATCTTGTAATAGGCCTTCCTTATGAGGACAAGTTTAACACGAGTTTTAAACTTTTAACTATTATTGAAATACTCTTGAAATGAACTAAATCACGGCGTCTCAATGTTTGCGTAGCAACTGCTATCGGACTGCATGATTATAATAATAATATAATAATAAATCATTTATTTCGAACAAACATCAGTCCATAGAATTACATTTTACACACATTAAGAAAATAAAAGTTATTTAATTGAGACGAGCATGGCTGCTGGCTTTTGCATAGTCAGCCAGTGTCTCATGATAACACTCTCGAAATCCTGGGCCACAATAACTTTAATTATAGAAAGAAAGAAAGAAAACAGTTTTATTCTGGACTCGCCAGGAACAAATAAAATTACAAAAGTACAAATACAAGAAAAATAAAAAATAAAAATAATAACAAAAGAAAAACAATAATTTAAAACAACCTGGACGAGACCAAAAATGGCCCCCCATCTCAGCATAATGCTGTGACGTTTAGAAATAGAAAATGTCACAGCGTTGGTATTATTGTTTATAGTTTGAAAGTTATGTCTCTGGTTGTATTTGGAGCGACTCATTTCTTTGTCGATTGTTTCGATCTATAAACAAAGTATGTAAGAGCGAAGGAAGAAACGTTTGTAGTCATGGACCAGTGACCGACATACGGTTTTCTTTACCAAGCCTAGTTATGAGTAATCGTCTTCTTTCATATTTCGTCGCCCAGCAGTGAAGCGTCGTAAGAAATAAATTATTAATCTAAAGAAAAATTTAAAAGATTTTGAAAAAAATTGGATTTACGAGGTTTTCACCGCCGCGGATTTTTTTTCTACTACCTACTGTACGCAGATATCTACACATATTTACCGTTTTCGATGAGAGACAATCGATATATTGACGTAGGGAACCCTATACACAGATACACACTACAAACTTATAACACCCCTCTTTTTTGTCGATGGTTTAAAAGTGATGGTTCATTTTGTTTCTGTTCGCTGGCATGACAGCAAGATTCCACTAGAGAATAAACGAGTTTGTCTTGATGCAAGCATTTGTACAAAATGAAAATTTGAACTTCAAACGAAATGAGTAACATTATTCACACTACAGTACTACAACAACAATTGATTTGACGCTCAGCCGTGACTACACAAACATACACTGACCCAGATGTGGGTAACGGTAACATGCTGCGGTCGCTCGTGTGAACACGGCTTATCACCAGTGATTGTTTATCAATGGAATTAACGGATCGTGTGCAGAAGGATCACGGTTTGCCCAAAGGATTAATCTGTTGTTACGTTAGTTGTTACTCATTCCGTCCTTTTCCCAACTATGTTGGGGTCGGTTTCCTGTCTAACCAGATGCGGCTCACTAACAATATTTTACATGGAGCGAATGCTATAGGAGTGTTGAAAGCAGTCTGGTTGGTACAGACTGATCGATCGAGCGAAGGACATATTGAAATCTCCTATATTTTGCTGTGACCTACAGGGTCCATGATTGTAACCTACCAAATTGTATTTTTACCACCTTATGTACATTGTGGAATGCAAGTAAAGAATATGAATATGAATATGAAATAGGACGTCTACAAACTGAATCTCAATTTATTCTGGATATCCAAGACATTTTTTACGCGAGATTGCAAACGTAAAAACATTTACGCTTGCAATCTCGCGTAATTAAAATTAACATTAAAATAGTTATTTGTTATACAAGAGTGCAAAGTTGCTTTTTAACCGCGTGTTCAATTTTGATGACCGAGCAAGCGAAGGATTCTAAAATTGAATCACGAGCGCAGCGAGTGATTCAAAATTAGAATCCTGAGCGTTAGCGAGGGAATCAAAAGAGCACAAGGTGAAAAATCTTTGCACTCGAGTGCAACACGTAACTTTTCATTCCACCTCAGCGAGGAAATGACTAAATGCAAAAAAAAACGTTTAATTCACAAACTTAGTGCACACGATGTTCTAAATTCAATTTACTTTATCCTCTAGAGAATAAAAACGGCTTTTCCACTCAGATATTGAAGATTAAAAATACTCTTTCCGAGATGGTGGGATGAAAAAGTAATTTTTTTAATCTTATTAAAAACGTGTATCACAAATGCATGGTCATATTTTTAAGGGTGTAGATCAGCCCATCAAACTGAACAACTTTCTCTACGCGACCAACATCGTAATCGCGAAAAAATTATCAGCTATCCCATACAAATTTCAATACCTACTCGCCCCAAACGTACGGGACAGCTGATTATGATACATCGGTTTGAACAAAATTCTATTAAGTTCCGAATATTAAATCCAAATCCGTGACAAAACACCGACAATCAATTTAGCTGTATTCAATTACCTACCGTCAGCAAAAACATAATTTTCTGTCCTCCAAACAAGTTCTGGATATTAAACATCGAACCTCACGCTCAATTTGAAACTATTTCCGATCGACCGTGATGTTTTTGCTGACCGTCCGCGCCAGCCATTGTATCGATAAAATCATCGAGTTGGTCATTCGATTCGGAGATTACAATCGTAACAATCGTTATGTTATAAAACATGTCACGGATGACAACGTTTGCTGGAATCGTTTTGTAAATAATCGATTTTAGTGTACGATAAATCGGTAATGCTTACTAATAATTCTACATCTGTTATGTGTTTTTGGGTGAGCTGAGTATTAACCACAAAACATACAGCAACATAATTATACATATATTTATATAGGTATGTATTATACAGGGTGCCACAGAATGTTATCACATTAAATGAAACCGCGTATTTATTAGTATCATATTCTGTAAACATACACAAAAAATCAATCCTAGATTGATTGGATAAAACAATAAAATCCAATCAGTAGTTTAGCCACAGGAACTACTTAAGAATTTCATAATTTTACACTTTTTAAATGACAATTCGTGTGGCCGAAAGGAGATAATCCGGAGAAGAACCGGAGTCACTGACATAGCTTGTAGAATTAGCAGTAGAAGTGGTAGTGGGCTGGCCCAGTCTGTCGAAGGACCAATAGACGTTGGACCAGACGAGTCCTTGAGTGGAGACCGCGAATCGGCAAACGTAGGACGCACTTCAGCAAGGTGAACCGACGACCTGAGGAGGGTAGCTGGGTCAAGGATGCGGAAGGCGGACAAGCGGGTGTTATGGATCAAATTGGGACAGGCCGAATATGTACAGCGGTGGACTGCGAAAAGCTGATTTGAATTTTCCTTTCTTTGTTCTTTTATTAAAACGTTGCCTCTCACTAGGATTTCTCTTGTATCGAGGGTACAGTTTACAAACATACATGTCACATGCACACAAACCCAGACCCGGAACAACTATCTGCAGATCATACAAATATTTGCTCCGTGCGGGGATCGAACCCGCGGCACGTAACGCAGAAAGTTAAACTCAAAGTCAAAGATTTTTATTTCAACTGGGCCTTTGCAGGCACTTTCAAAACGTCGTGATTCTAGGTGCACGGTTCCAAGTGGGTTGGTCCTGGAGAAGATACCGACAGGAAACTCCATAAAGATAATCGATTAGCCACTGCGCCAACCGTATCGTTCAATCAATCAATCGTGAGAAGGCTTCACAAATGAAAATTGCGCAGTAAAAGTAAATTAAAAAAATATTTTCCCTCACTTTTGTTCAAGTTGGAAAATGAACTTCGCACGAAATATTGCGAACAATGAACTCATTGAAAGTCAAGGCCAACAACCGTCCTCTCTACCCTAATGCTTTACATTAAAATCGTGCCCCATATCCGTGATCTTTATCATAATAACGTCTGTTATATTACATTTAGGTTGGCTCTGAAAGTTAACATTTACAAAATTGATTATTTGAAACAAATTCAGACATATTTGCACACTATACCTACATTGCTAGGTCTTTTTTTTCTTTTAAGATTAATATTTATACTATATATATATGCATATATATAAAATTATATAATAGATTAGAATAATAAAAAAAAAACAAGAAAAAAAATACGATTAGAATAATATTAGTAGGCATGTAATGAGGAGGGATGAAAATCATGTAACAATGTATGTGGATGGATGTAACAAAAGAGGCAGACCCAAGCAAAGATGGATTGTTTTGACATGGATTATAAGAACGTAAACTTTGAGATGACGTCTAATAGAGATGAATAGAAGAAGAAGACATATGCGCCGACCCCAAATAAAATGGGATAAGGGCAGGAGAATGAATGACGATCTTTGTAGATTAATTCCATAACAAAACAAATTTATAACATTGGTTTTCAGAAATTAATTATTCATCATTATGATATTAATTATAGTAATGTCAGAAAGCAATACTAAGGTCAAAACACGCATTCATATTATAAAAACTGATAAAAACATTCAAAAACCATTTGCGTAACCTAAGCCTAAATAATCTTATTTGCAGTTCTCATAAACATCTTGGGATTTTATTGAAAACCCGACCCAAATTAGATCAGTAAGTAGGTATGTAATTAAAGCTTTTGTCTGCAACCATCGTTTGGATTTCTTTATCAACCTCTTCATCATCATCACAAATAAAAAAATATACATATAATATAACGGTCAAACATATAACCCTCCCCGTAGTCGGGTAATTAAACAAATTCTTTATTTCGTATAAGTGACATCCTTAGTGGGTTAGTAAAAAAAAGAAAGAAGTTATGAAACCTATGTTAGTAAAAACTTTGTGTTTAGCCACAAGGGTGCTGTTTGTGATGCACCTACACTTTTATTACAGGAGAGTCGTACCTCCCTCCCATGGACTTGGAGCTCCGGGTCTACCGCGTAACTAAAATTTTAATGAACATCGACATCGGTATTAAACTTCAATACGATCGTGAGAGCCTAAACTTTGAGCTAACTTGTATTTTTTTTACCGATCATGAAGATAGGAGTCCCAACATATATATATCATTTTACAAGTTAGCTCAAAGTTTAGGTTCTCCCGATCGTATTGAAGTTTAATACCAATGTCGATGTTCATTACAATTTTAGTTACGCGGTACGCTGGCCCGCACTCTGCAGAACAACGAGGCAGACTTTTTTCTAAAGGCAGCGTGGAACTCATCGGCATATGCGTGCCTATTTTAGACTCTTGTTGGTGTAGCATTTTCTATTCTTGTATCTTTTCCACCAGCTTTTTCCCTTCTTTATACGTCTTGACGTTCAGCTTGGTCTTTATCCTGGTCTATGTAGCTCCTTCTAGGTCTTCCTCTTCTTCTCTTTCCTTCTACCTTGGCTTCCATGATGCTTTTTATAAAGATATCGTGACGTATTAGCTGGGTATAATATTTCTCTCACCTTATTTACATGGATTTTAATTTCCAAAAATGCTTATTTACATTATACACCGCACTTTTTTGATTATCAGAAACATTTAATCTTGCAATATTATACCCAGCAAGCTTGAAAAAAAAAACACCACAGTTCTATACGGGATATTTTTTTATGTAGTGCGCAAAATTTGCAGAATGATTCAGTCTGTGTTCCTCAATACAACCGCAGTACCTAGATACTAAAATTCACTTCAAAACAAAATTATGGCTTGCGCTAGTAAATTAGGTGTCCCCATACTAAGTCCAATTTTCGTTTTGTTTCAAAGTGTATCCCAATACTGCGGTTGCATTTAGGAACAAAGACTGAATCATTCTACAAATTATGCGCGCTACATAAAAAACTATCGGACTGTATATTTTGTCTCAGTTAGATATGGAACAGTAGTTTCATACACGATACATAGTTTCATAAGCTAATTGCATCCGTTATTCATATGTTAGTCAACCAAACTTGATTCCAAACCGCGTAATTATCAGTGTTACAGTAATCGACATCCGTATCGCGTGTATTATCAAACACGAGTCGGTAATGCGTTAATATTTGATAATTAGCCGCTGTTTATGTTCGATCCCGTAGGTCTGTTAATAGTGGTAGGTACTGATAAATCACCGTTCCTGATAACACCTAATTGTGCTGTGTTCCAGACTTCCAGTGAAAGTCGCAAGCTTAATAAGTGAAAGCTCTTTACAAAGTTGGGGAACTTAAATATTATGGTACTTACAGGATAAATTTTTATATAGTGTGCATAATTTGTATAGTGATTCAGTCTCTGTTTCTAAATGCAACCGCAGTATTGGGATACATTTTAAAACAAAACGAAAATTCGTCTTAGTATGGGGACACACCGAATTTACTAGCGCAATCCATGCAAAATCAAACATTTATTTTGTTTTGGTTGCATTTGGGAACGGACACTGAATAATTCTGCAAATTTTGTGCACTAGGTACATAAAAAATATCCTGTATAACATTTAAAAGCTTTTAAAGATATTTTATCGTATCGCACTGCCACTGGAACACAAGCTTACTTATGTTTATGTAGAGTTTGACATGAGTCTGGATGCTGCAAATCACAATGTTATCGGAGCAAAGCTTTGTACAGCCGACGGCATTACTGCGGGCCGTAATTCAACAATAATAATTGGTAATGCCACACCAGGCCAGCGTGGTGGACTAAGACCAGCCCTTCTCATTCTGGGAATAGGCCCGTGTCCAGCAGTGGGACAGTAATAAGAAAATCTAAAGCTAACCATATAGTTGTAGCGGTAGTAGATATGAAGAAAAAGCTAAGAATAGATTTTCACATAGTAATTTGCATAGTGTTTGTGTTTATAATACTTTAAGTACTTAAAAATTATAATACATAATGATTTTGTACTAAATAGAATAAAATAGATCTTTATTTCACGTAAACCAGATACAGGCACTTATGAAATGTCGGGACTCTAAGTGCGCGGTTCCAAATAGTAGGTCCTATAGAGAAGAACCGGCAAGAAACTCCATGGGAACTCTATTTTGGAATCTTGATCAGTACAATGTTGTAGTAAGCTGCGAGTATAATGTAATTTAATGTAAATAAAATTAAGAATAGGATATTTGCCTCTGAATAAGATTGCCATGGCAGTTACAAGCTGACCAGTTCCGACAGACGGCACCCGTTCTCGAGCATGACGCATGACCATTGCAAAAGGGTATAATTGCTACAAGCCTCCGAAAAAAAAAACTTTACCACCTACACTCGCGTTCTAAATAAAGATAGATGTAAGTTAATTCACGTAACAAAAGAAGTGCAGTTGCAGTATTTTTTTTTTCAAAACATAACATTTGGTATTCTCTTAGCTTCAGTGAGATACGCTCGCGTCAAGTTCGACTGTCACTGCAATATGATAGGCGCGTCAAAAAATTACGTAAAATACCCTCTGGTCTGGATTTGATTCAAAATCTGTTGAACTTTCTTTTAATTGACAATAAATTACTATCCAAAATTATGTTAACCTGTAGTTATTTACGTGTATCCAATGTACCTATTTACTACCTACTACAACATTATCGGTCCAAAGGTCACAGTTACGCATCAGTGGTAGATCGTTGACCCATTAATATGGCCATGAAGCGTCATAGTTACGTCACTGTTTAGTTTGTTGTTTGAAGAATCCAATTGAGTGGTGACAATATTACCTTTGTACAGGACGACACAACTAAGAAGTCGTCAGCAAATTTCGTAAAACCGATCACTTCCGAACTGAGTGCGACTTCAAAACCACGAATGTTTGTAAAGCCTGCATTACACTACTCGCGAAGTTACTTCGACGAAGTACTGGTCGAAATTCACCGAAGTCTGAAGCACGCGACTATACACTCATGCTACCTCGCGAGGAGCTCCTTCAGTCCTTTGACTCGGTCGAAACCGACAACGATCGGAAGTTACCCGAGGCGAGCCGAGAATGCACGAAGCGAACCGAAGTACCCTTCTACAATCTTGTATTCTAAATTCGTAATAAGTTGTAATATTATCTAAGCGACCGACTGCCATTAGTTGTTCGATCTGGGGGGCTAAAAAGGCCGCTTTAGATGAATCATAATAATATGATTCATATTATATACGAATTTCAAAATATCTACTTAATTGACGACTCTTAGGGTGACTTGCACCAAAGTTATTTAAGCTAAACACAGTTGGATATCATTCTCTCCCTTTCTATTTGTATACTGTGAGATAGTGACAGACTGATGGCTAAACGTGTTTAGCTTAAATATGATTTAAATGACTTTGGTGCAAGTCGCCCTAATGTCATCCGCATAAGGTACATATTCAGTGATCATCTGTTTGACAGTTACTAAGCAGATCATTAGATGAATTGCTCAATGTGGCCTTTTTAGGCCCTCAGGTATTCATCGAAATAACTTCTTACTTGTGTCGTTCTATACATATTGTTTGAGGAACACGTTAGCAGTTGTGACTTGTGACACATCGATATATTTGCTCCATACTTCAAATCATTGCGTTTCTATTTACTTGCAACTTACAAAGTTAACATAGTAGCTATATGATACCACGACAATTTCTTAATTGATACAATATCCTAGATAGCGCCAGCGTTCTTTGATAAGACTGCTTACCCCCTCTAGACTAATAAGAGTCGTGTGTAAATCAAGTCTCGCAGCCTACAGCTAAACGTTAACTAGTTAAGAAGTAATTAAGGGATTTATTAGTAAGTCGTCGCGAACAGGACCTGTTGCTCTGCCACCCCCGCTGTTTACTTAATAGTTTTGTGCTATATGTGACGTATATGTGTGTATGTCAGTGGCGAAGGGCGACAGTTTTATAAGGGGAAGCCGGTCCAAAAATGTCCTCTAAAAATTGCTGCAATTAATGCTGCAAGATAAAAATCCACACCGTCTCTTGTAATCTATAATAATATAGTCATGTTTGGAAGAGCTCGACCTAATTGAATAACAAGCCCTTTTTTGTCAGTTGGATGAGTAAATAATATGATATTACGATGGTCTATGCACTAACCAATTCCCAAAGGGAAGCCGATGGGAATCGGGTTGTATGGACTCTTCGCCACTGGTGTATGTACCTACGTACTTATCAGCTCGAGTAAAAGAGTAATTAATCATTTTAGCCTTATGTGACGGTATGTGGTGTTATGGCCATCAGAAACCATCAGCGTACATGTATAATTTAATTTCTATACAGGGTGTAAAAGGGAAGAGTGAAAACAAAATGTACAGGGTGTAACTGACATCGTAAGGAAAACTAAAACCATGGATGCAATACATGATTCTGGACCCCTCGGAGAAAGAAATCCGCATCGGTCTGTCCCCCTTTGTTTTGTCTATTGCTTACCTTTGTGGTGCGTCACTGTAGAGGTGCTAACTGTAAATCAGCGTTGGGCTCTCCGCACCCAACAAATGCTGAGCTGGCTACCCTTTCGGCATGCTTGACAGCGCACTTATTTTAAGATTTTTTTTTTATTTCATATTCGTCTCTTTTTGTAGTGTTTTACTTTTTATCTTTAATCTTCTCTCTCTTGTGTTGTCGATGTGTCCGTGCTGAATAAATGTTTTATTTTTTTACACTAAGCCACCCTGTATTTCTTCGCAAATATAAATGATACCACCTTGGAATAAGATACCGGTGGGCTGAGCACGAATGTTTTGACGTATCGTAACGTAACCAAATTTAGAACCAAAAATACACGTTTAATCCATCGATGTCTATAGATATGCTTAGTGAACTAAAAAAGTGAGACGTGTCAGGTACTCCATTTTCAGAAAAATGGAGTAGTTGATCACTAGTCAAATGCCGTTTACAAACATAATTATTAATTTGTGTATTGAATAAAAAATATATAATAACAGTAGCTATTCCATTAGTGCATGTATCGCTGTTCTATTTAAATATAATTCGAAAATTGTTGAATTTAAAATTTGACGTCTTCAAAAAATACGTCTCATTTTTTTAGCTTCCCTTTGTATGACAGAGCGTATCTATAGACATCGATGGTTTAATCTATGATATTGGAAATACATAAAATATTTTTTCATTTTCATGAAACAAGTGTGTTTTTTGCATAAAATTTAACAAAAATGATAACATTAAAATTTGCTTACGTTTACGTTACCATACGTCAAAAGAAACGTGCTCTTTGGATTTGATTCGTGCTTCAGCAATGAAAAAAAAAACAAGACTTAACCTAATTGATCTTCTTCAAACAATTGGCGCACGTTGAGTAGTTAATACATAATTTATAATGTATCTGTAAGCAAACTATTAATTTGTTATAAAAACGTGTGAACGGCCATGTAATTATGGCCGACATAATGGAAAGTATTTATTGCGCTATATTATATTCGCGACTGTTTACACTTTTCGACTCCAACTAGAAAATCAGCTGTAACTTTTGAACGGCTGAACAGATCTTCATGAAACATAGCTAGAAACTATCCTAATTAAACTGGCGTTCAGATAAAAAAACCACATTGAAATCGATCGATCTGTTTGGTATCTACGGTGCCACAGACAAACACACTGTCAGACAGTCAAGCTACAAACTTATAACACCTTTTTTGTGTCGGGTTACTGTACATTTCATTAACTTCAACATTCAAAAACTATCTTTATATAGGGGTGCATTTCCAGATTCCAATCTTTCTGCCGGCGCATTCCGACAACCACTCAGCCCTCGGTCTGAAGTGCTTTTAAAACTACAACCAGCACATCTCAGACGAAAGAAAATACTTTGCATTGCTTTTCACTGCAGTTTGAAAACGTTAAATTGAAGAGGTTTTAAAGAAAACTGTGTTTACTTCACTCCAAGAGACAGACAACTGTGGGCCGATCACGAATGTTTTGACGTACCTATATTAACGTAAACGTAATTAAATTTTGATTATAAAATACGATGAATCTATCGCAGTTTTGTTCAATTTTATGTAACAAACGCACTTGTTTCAGGAAAATATAAAAATATTGCATGTATTTCCAAAAAAATATCATGGATTAAACGTGTATTTTTGGTTCTAAATTTGGTTACGTTTACGTTACTGTACGTCAAATCATTCGTGCTCGGCCCACTGTTACATTTTTCTAACGTTTGTTTTAAAATAAAACAATTGTCAAGTTGATTGCTGGTGTAATTATAATTGATTGCTCTTTGAATGACTTTACTAACTTTGCCAGTGTAAATATGGCCGTGCCCGTTTTGCTCGAGACTTGGCTGGAGCACTGCCGTGCCCCCAGATTGGATTTGATTACGTACGGTTGTACGGTCACAGAACGGGATAAATATTAAATACGCAGTATCATTACGTAGGCAACCTGCACTGCAGCTGTCCTTACCTGCTAGGAGATCTCGAGGGAGACCTAAAACCAGGTGGATGGATGTAGTGCACAGAGATATGGCGACATGCAAAGTTTCCGACACGGATGTCAAAGACAGAGCGAAGTGGAAGCAACATACAAGGAAGGCTGACCCCACCACCATGTGGGATTGACAGTCGGGAAGAGAGAGAGATTAGAGATTTAATGTGTAATACACATAGAGATAATATACTATTTCTATGGTAATACAATATTCTCAGCTAAGTATGTGTTATGTCATACACGCCAATTTTTCTAAATATAACATTTTATTGTATAGTGATAGCCTAGCGATGGAATTCTTATTCCAAGCAGGAGGGTCTGAGTTCGAAACCGGCCCAAACCTCTGAATTTTCTAATTTACGTGCGGATTACCTACAATGTGATTATCACATGCATTAACGGTGAAGAAAAACACCGTGAGGAAACCTGCACACCTGAGAAAGCCTCACAAAGTCTTTGATGGTGTGTGTAGTCCGCCAACCCGCACCAGACTTGCGTAGTGGACTTAGGCCTAATCCTTTTCATTCTGGAAAGAGGCCCTTGCCAGCAGTGAGACAAGAATCAGCTGGTATTTTTTTAT
Organism: Allophyes oxyacanthae; assembly: GCA_932294325.1. Lineage (NCBI taxonomy): Eukaryota > Metazoa > Arthropoda > Insecta > Lepidoptera > Noctuidae > Allophyes > Allophyes oxyacanthae. The sequence continues at coordinate 18,466,629 of OW028610.1, read as the reverse complement.
TAAAAAAAGAATTGTGACATTTTTCGTAGTTTTTAGAATAGTATAGAATAGAATAGATCTATTGTCTCAAGCCTAGTTAAATAAAATATAGGCTTAGCTTATTTAACTATCTACAATTCTGGGAAAAAGGTTAATAAAAAGGTAATATTTTGGGGCTGGTCAAAAATCATCATAATTCACGCTGTAATTAAGGCCGCGCAGAGTTCTCCGGTGAATTTAAATTAAACTCGTTAGGAAAAACGTAGATGTAATTTGTAGCTAGAAAAATGAATTTTCAGATGCGAATCTTAATTTTCCTAAATTCATTCATAATTATAGTCCTGTCTTGGCACTATTTCTTCTAAAGGACAATTAATGGTACATGGCCTAATTAAAGTTACTAGTGGCCGCTCCATGGTCGAAATTCGACCGTCATTTCAGCTTTTTGCTCTCCTTCTCCATATAAACTTTATCTATGCCAAATCACATACTCCTCCGTGCGCGCAATATGCTTTAAAAGGGGTACAAAGTTTTCTCTTCACGTATTAATATAATAGATGTCGCAGGGAATTGACGAAACCTGGCATTTTGTGAAATCCCGGGAAATGTCGAATAACGAGAATTAATTATCTATTATAATCACTTCGATTTCTATATTTCGATTTCGATTATTATATTTCTCGTTTAACATCAAATAAAGTAAAAAAACATAACCTACGGTGACTTCAGTATGTTACCGTTTTTTTTGTTGATAATATTGATTTTGGCTTTTCTCGGGATTTCCCGAAATCCCAGGTTTCGTCATTTCCCTGTCACGGTATCTATAGATACCGTGACAATATAAATTAACAGCATGCACCTCTGCCTATCTCTTTGGGAATACAGGCGTGAACTCCCTCTGTGTTTTGTTATAAAAACAGAGTAAACTTAGCTAAAAACTACCTTTGTACTTACCTTGGTTTAAGTATACAATTACGTGGGATTACAGCGACCTTTGTGGTGGATGCGGCAGTTAGCTAATAACTAGACTTTAAACTAGATAATAATGTATTATAATAAAGCTAGCCTATCCCACTGCTGTGTAGACAGGTATTTTTGTCACCGATGCTTAAGTAGGCTTTTGTATGTAAACAAGCACAAAAGCGCATGCGTCATAAAACCTATGTAAAAACTAAAAAACATCTCAGAACCACTAATATTTAAATTTAAGAACTTCCTTATATTACCTACTGAACTGAACACTCATTTTTTAAACAAAAGAATATGGCGACCATCTGAACATACAATGTTCACAAAAGCAAGTAGGCACTATTATACTGTGACAAAAGATTTACAATTATTATAATTATTATGTATTTGTCATCAAACAATACCGCGTAATGTGAAGTTGACTCAATAATTATTACTGGTGGTCGGCCAGTGGTTGAAATTCGACCGTAATTATAGCTTTCTGCACTCCTTCTCCATATAAACTTTAACTATGCCAAATCTCACACTCCTCCGTGCTCGCAATATGCTTAAAAGAGGTACAAAGTTTTCTCTTACAGATATAGATAGAAAGAAAGAAAAATCATTTATTTGGACTAGACATCAGACAACACAGTGCACAAACATAAAAAAGTAAAAATAAAAAAGCAAAAAGTAACAATAAAAACAATGTGCTGTCGGAATGCCAGTACCAAATGGGTTGCCAACTCAGCATTTGCTGGGCATACGAACACCCAGCGCTGATTTTTAGTTGGCACCCCTGCAGTGACACACGGACGGAGGAAACAAATATTCATATACTTAAATATAAATATGGTAAATACGATACTATTTTAAATTATAATTAATACTTATGATAAATAAATAAAAGAGTTGCGGCCTACAAATAAAAAAACATAAATAATATAAAACATTTTTCCTATAACAAGAACGATAATGTATGCAAATTATGTAGGTAATAAGGTATTTTAGTTCTTACCTTTCTAGCGATCTCTTTAAGGGGTTGTTGTATTCATCAATATGAAAAACTTTTACCGTCTTATTCCAAAAAACATTTTAGTACCAGGTTTAAACCAGGACTTAATAGTCTAGGTTTGTTACGGTAACAACGTTAGTACCTGGATTAAAATGTCTCCTTATTACAAAACTCTGACCATTCAAGGATTTGTTAGTCCTAAGATAGTCCTTGGTTACGTCCATGGTTTAAATAATATCCACAGATAACAACAAAAAATGGCAATCATTCATTCATTCATACAGGTTCTATTCGATGCAACATTCCATTTCTTTAAATGTTGATATTATCGTCTCACTTTAAATGCATAAATAATTATTTATCACTACAAAAATGAATCATAAATTGTTCTTTGTTTAATTTCGATCTAATAAACAAGCACAACTAATACGTTTGAAGCGCTTTTTATAATCAAGTTGTTATATTTTTAACCACTAGCGTGAAACGGAGTGAAGTGGTACGTATCCGAGCGTCCCGCCATAATTTGAAATAAGTTTAACTAAATTTCTCAAGTATTTTCACTGCTTTGTGGCAATAAGTGGATTATGTGTTTTTTGCGGATGGTTTATATCATGAACCATACAAATAAAATGGAACAACAGAAGAAGAAAAGGGGAATTAAATAAAATTTCATAATCACATAATATTATTATTTATTATTATTTTCATCAATACTGAACTAGCATAGCAGTATACCTACATCACTTCAACAAAGTCAGTTTATATAATTTTTCATGAACAGTCTTGATCATAATAGCTGTGATAATAGCATTTATTTTCTTTACTCTTGTGCGAGTACAATCAATTGCGCCAATTACTGTAAGAAAACCAGCAATGCTTCGGAATATCCTAATGGTTTCCTCCTGTTCATTTAAAGTAGCAGGCATTTTTATAAATCTTCTGGACATCCGTGACAAAATGTCTGCTACCTTTTTACTTGATTTGCTGGCAACTCGCTGCGACACACCATGTAAACCAGTTGCGTAATGCGCGCACCACTTGAATTTCAGGACGCAATGGGCATCCTCGAGGGTCGTGGGCTAAATCCTCACGTAAAATGTCCACAATTTTTCACCGAAACGTTTTGTGAGCCAGGCCTATAGTTATATCTAAAATCTTCGTCACTCAATTCAACTGGATTCACACTATCACGTCTATCAGGTCGCTGAGACATCTCCAGCATGTCCAAATCCATCAAGTCAATCATGTTAATATCCATTTGTACCGATTTTTTATTATTATACACACAAAATAAAATCATCTTTATCCTCAAATATATAGTCAACTGTCAAATTTGACATGAGTACTAAAGTTAGTCTGGAGATAAACTAGGGGTCTCGGCGGATTATCTTTAGTACCATAGATAGTCCATCGTTAGGTTTAGAACTTGATTTTATAATAACGTTTTATTTAGTACCTGGTTTAAACCTGGTAACAACTACCGTACTTTATTTAGTCCGTGTTTTGGAATAAGACCGTTAGGGACCAAAATTGAAATCGCGAAAAAAAATTTGCTGTTCCATACGTTTAGTCGAGTGCTATTGAATTATTTGTATGGAACAGCTGTTTATTTTTGGAGTTGAGACTCTAGTTTCGCGGTTTCAAATAGTAAGTCCTATGGAGAAAAACCGACAAGAAACTCCATGGAAATTCGTTTAAATTCATAGATTACAAACTTGATTACTACAATATTCTGGTAAGAGCTGCGAGAATAATGTAATTTAATGTGAATAAAAATAAGAATAGGATAATAAGTATTTGCCTCTGAATAAGATTGCCATGGCAGTTACAAGCTGACCAGTCCCGACAGACGGTCAGACAGTCTCTGCTTACCTCTTTGGGAAAGACCGGCGTTATGATACTACATTTATTACTCATATCATGTGATTTAGGTTTAATTGACTAATTAATCACAAATCGATTTGTGAATCGATTCGTCTCTATTACTCAGTATAATACCACTATATACCTAATGGCTGATGACTCAGTGACTCTTAGTCACCACAAACACCAAAGTAAGGAAATTTCCATACCTACACTTAAGATAATTGCCGAAAAAATAACAAAAACAAAACGTTGACCTTTCCATGTTAGGTACATAGGTACCTAGACAATCGCCACTCCTTACCTACATGGCTCAAGATATTCACCACCATCATTCTTTTTAGGGTTCCGTACCCAAAGGGTAAAACGGGACCCTATAACTAAGACTCCGCTGTCCGTCCGTCTGTCAGTCAGTCTGTCACCAGGCTGTATCTCATGAACCGTGATAGTTAGACAGTTGAAATATTCACAGATGATGTATTTCTGTTGCCGCTATAACAAAAAATACTAAAAAAAAACAAAAAAAAAAAACAAAAGAAACATACGCGTCGAATTGAGAACCTCCTCCTTTTTTTTGAAGTCGGTTAAAAAGTTAAAAACAGAATAAATTATATCTCAAAAGAGCAATTATTGTGAATTTTGAGTTGACGCCACACAGTGGGCGTTGAACTAAATAAATCTCAATATAATATTTTTCTGAATACAAACACATATTCTAAGTATTATTTCACAAAATCGATGTCATTGGCAAATAAACATTTATTATTGTCTTAGTTGGAACGAATGTTATCGTATTTTCTTTTCCAAGAATTTTCCAGTAAGTACTTACCTACTTCAAACAGTGCAAATATTTACACTGCTCGTACTACTTCCAATAGAAAGGACTGTGGCAGGTTGCTAGATTATTGTTAATGGCAATTACGGAGCATGTTCTCAGAAGAATTTTGATAACCAAGCAATTATTAATTGTATACCTATATGCAATGACATTTTACAAATAGACGGGCCATACACCAACATTAATGCACTACAAAATGGCGTAAACTTTACTATAGCTACTTATCAGTACATATAATTATACAGTGCGCGAAGAAAGGGAAAGAAAATGAAAGCCATCATACGCCATGTCGGTTGTTAGAAAAAGATGAATATAGACGTTTAGTTACGTGGCATTAGCTGCTGCATGCTCATTCTCTCAGTCGGTGCAGGGCATTTACCTTGCATTTATCTTGCCAATATAGAGCGCGGGCAACGCGTCTATTTGTAAATTGTAATTGCCTATATGTATGAAACTATAACTAGGTATTTTTAATGACTACTGCGCTTATTGCATATCAAAACAACATAAATCACCGCTCCATTGTCATTTAACATATCCTACCATGATCGTCATTAAAATAACCACAAAATAGCCCACTTAACATCAGTCGAGTGCGTCAGTACCAGTTCAATCGGTAAAGTGGTTCCAAATTAGGCATTAGGTACGCGCGCGCGTTGCATGCGATATGAGATACAATACCGAACGCGTTGAAGCGAACGTCCTTGTTTGTTTGAAGCTGATAAACATACATAAACGTAATTATCTAGAGTCTGCTTTTGAAGGATTAGGAAGTGTAACGGTACAGTGGGCTGCAGAGAATATTAACCAATGTTTCGATAGGGTTCTTGTATATTCAGCTTCATAAGCAGATGAACATTTTTACACATTATATTAAAACCATAAATTACTCCTACGTTTATGATTAAAACCAAACTGTAACAGCTTTATGCCATGTTTAAGGCAAATAAAGACTTATCTTATCTTATCTAGGGTTCCGTACCCAAAGGGTAAAACGGGACCCTATTACTAAGACTCCGCTGTCCGTCTGTCTGTCTGTCTGTCTGTCTGTTCGTCTGTCACCAGGCTGTATCTCATGAACCGTGATAGTTAGACAGTTGTTCACAGATGGTGTATTTCTGTTGCCGCTATAACAAAAAATACTAAAAAACAGAATAAAATAAATATTTAACGGGGCTCCCATACAACAAACGTAATTTTTTTTTTGCTCGTTTTTATACGAAGTCCTTCGTGCGAAAGTCCGACTCGCACTTGGCCGGTTTTTTAATTAAAGGGAGAAACTGATTACTTAGGTTCTACATAAGTATATTAACCTCACCTAATAATAATAATGACAATTGCATCCACCATGTTTTTGTCTCTGCATCGCTCTAAGGTTGTCTGGCAGAGAATGCCTTAAGCATTAAGACCGCCTTTGTACATGTTTGTATGGAAAGCATTTAATAAATAAACTGATGCCCTAAGGTTAGACCGATTGTCAAAGGAAGAAATAAACTACATTTATTAACCACAACAACACACACACAATTATAAAATAATATGCAAAAACAAATAAACAAGGTTAACAAAAACACAATAACAAAACAGCTAAATACACACATACACGTGAAAAAAAACTACACAATTAACTACCAAACAGACCGACAGACTTTTTGCACTGCTGACTTTCTGATTGTCATACATATTCATATATAAAATATTATAGTTTAAAAAAAAAATAGAACACGCTTTAGTCATCCAAACTGAACGTGTATGCAAAATTTCAGCTCAATCGGAAACCGGGAAGTGGGTCAAATTTAACTTCCAAGATTTTCTTACATAGTTAGTTACAGGTGAAGCTAATAAAAGCGTGTTAATATACCGGGACCAACTGCTTATCGTGCTTTCACGCACGGAGGTCTCTCGATGTTTGAAGAAACGGTCACCCATCCAAGGACTGACCGTTTCAATTACTGCTTAACCTCGCTGATCGACTGATCTGCTTAGTAGCTATGTAATTACGATAGTTTAACATGGTAAGTTTGTTTATACTTTGTCCTTAAGCCTTGTTGAATAAGGCGTAGTCTATTCTATTCTATTCTAATATTCATAGAACTTGATTTAAGATCCGACAGATACTGCGCGGTACACTTAGGTTAGACTTTTGACTCAACGGCAACAATTATTCTAAGTATTCAGATCAGTCAGATTTTAGTATTTGATTACTATCACAAGTATTCAAGTCAGTCAGATTTTAGTATTTGGTTATTATCAACACCGCGTCTTTTACAGTCATCGGCAGAGGACCTCTCCAATCCAAAATAGCGTTATCTAAGTAAATCAAGTTCTTTATGTAATATCTACGAGTTACCTGGGAATGATATAATCCTGTTATATTTCTTTTGAAGGCTTCCAGAAAATTGTCGTTAGATAATCAGTATTTTGATATTTATATCTATTTGAATTTATATTAATATCATTAAAGTAAATAGGTGCTCTATTTATGAAGTATCATTTGATCTAAAGTAAAACGAATTTATTACATTTTAGTATTATCTCTGGTACGAATAAATTATTCCCACGCCTTCTAGAATTGCGTATCAGGCAAATTAAGCCCTGTGTTCATTGGTTGACGAATGTTGGGCAAATTATAATCGGGTGTAAAAACCTAACCGTCAAAAACCCCGACTCCAACTAGAAAAAGAGCTGTGTGAGATTTTTTTTAATTGAAACCTAGTTTAATAGTAGCTATGTTTCATGAAAATCTGTTCAGCCGTTCATAAGTTACATCTCTTTTTAAAACGCTTTTATTAGCTTCATCTGTAACTAACTATGTAAAAAAATCTTGGAAGTTAAATTTGACCCACTTCCCGGTTTCCGATTGAGTTGAAATTTTGCATACACGTTTAGTTTGGATGACAAAAGCGTTTTCTTTAGTTTTTTTTAAACTATAATATTTTTATAGTTGGAGTCGGGGGTTTTTGACGGTTAGATTAAGTATTTAACGACAACACGCTAAATGTCAACTTGCATACATGACGTGTATACAAGTCTATCAACCAATATATTGGTATGTAGTCAGTTTTATGTGCATAGCCAAACGTCCATAAATGTTCAAATAGCGAATACATTCAAGGTCGCGTATTGGCGCTGCGTCTGCACAGATAGATATACTAAAATATTATAATATTAAGTACTTAGTTACACTGATTTATGTGAAAACGACATCAAGACGTCATCGCTTAAACAGTCTCTCAATACTTACTACCTACATTAATTTTCTAATAAATTATTGATGCTTTTCTGTTTACTGTGTAAGTAACCTATTTTTGTTTTAAAGCCAAAAAATAATCTACATATCGTCAGTGGAAAGCCAAACCTACTAAAGCGCCAATTCGTTGCCAAACTAACTTAAACTTTAAAATGTGTCACATAAAGTTTAAGTTAGTTTGGCAACGTACTTAATACGTGAAGAGAAAACTTTGTACCCCTTTTTAAGCATATTGCGCGCACGGAAGAGTGTGAGATTTGGCATTGTTAAAGTTTATATGGAGAAGAAGTGCAGAAAGCTAAAAATACGGTCTAGTTTCGACCATTGGGCTATTCGACTAGTTATAATAATAACATATAAAACATAAATTATATTATTATAATATAATACACTTAAATCGGTCTCGTTTCCCTGTAGAAAGAAAAAATATTTTTTTAAACCCGTTTTTGATATTTTTTTTCTCTACTATAAAAGGTAGGTACTAATCATGTAAAGTAATTACCAAAATGATGTCAAAGACATGATAAATGAAGTAGGTACCCACATAAATATCAGTTCCGAATGTTTTGTACTTGCTATGAAACATTGAAATCCCTGTCGCCAACATTTTAACCGATTTCAAAAAAGGAGGCGGTTCTCAATTCGGATGTTTATATATTTTTTTATGTATATTCGGGCATAACTCTTTTTTATATAAACGGATTTGCAAAATTATTTATTTATTTTATTTATTTATGTACACACAAGGAAACATGGTAATAAAATTGTTACAGACATATGAGCACAATGGAACTACTTATTTCTAAAGAAATTATTTTTTTGTTCGAAAGGGGTTTATTTCGAAATAGCCCATTTGAATTTGGTGAAGATCTGATGAAGATCTTCGGAGATAGAAAATGGAACTCTTGAATGAATAACAGCATATCACTCGCGATTGCTGTAAACGCATGTTTCTGTATTGTTTATGCCACTGTAAATAGAAAATAAAATAAACTTTAAAAAAAAGTAAAAACCGACTTCATAAAACTGAAAAGTTTAAAATAATTTTCTTAAAAAACTTCACAGCTTCTGAAGTCGTGTGGATGGGCCCTTAGTGCTGAATTATTTCTCATAAGTAGGCGAGTCTACTTTACCTATAGTTATATCCTTTTCAGAATAAGTTGCCACTTTCTTTAGTCTTTAGCAGAGCGATTTGTAAGCAGTGATAATAGTCCAGACGCAAAGGTTATCTTTGAATTACATCTTGTTTAATGTAATATTTATCTGGTTTATCTATGAGGTAAGATTTATGAAATAATGTAGAACGAAGAAACATAATGTCGCAATTGAGAGTGGGTGAGTATTTTTGTAGAAATGGTTTCACAATAATTTTAATAGTGTGTGTTAGTAATTATTGTACATAACGATTAGTCAAATTGAATTGCGCGGAGAATGGAATAATTAAAAATAAGAATAATTGCATAATTGATGCTGTGATACACAAAAATCTAAATATTTTATAACTTTGTCAATTCTTTTTAACCGACTTCAAAAAAGGAGGAGGTTCTCAATTCGATTTTTTTAATTTTTTTTTTGTATGTTTGTTACGAGATAACTCCGCCAATTGAAATTGGCATACCGATATTGAAAATTCTTTTTTTGTTCGAAAGGGTACAAAACTCACGAGGTGGTCCCATTTAAATTTGGTGAAGACCTAATGAAGACCTTCGGAGATAGACAATTGACTCTTGATTGAATAACAGCATATCACTCGCGTTTGCTGTAATAACATGTTTCTGTATTGATTATGCCACTCAAAATTAGAAAAATAAAATAAACTTTATAAAAGTAAAAAAATTAAAAAACTAAAAAGTAGATATAAAATAATTTTCTTAAAAAACTTAACAGCTTCTGAAGTTGGGCCTTTAATTCTTCAATGCACCTAGCATGACAGTGGCACCAACTTCAGAAGCTGTTAAGTTTTTTAAGAAAATTATTTTATACTTTTTAGTTTTTCTTATGAAAGCCGTTTGCCACGCCCTGAAACACATATATTTACCACCCATACATCACATATGAGACGGTCAATGATTGAATAATTTTTTTCTACTTAATTTTACACTGTAAAAAATCTTCTCTATCTATGCACCTGCCTTAAACATTTTTTCTTCTTCTTCTTCTTCTTCTGTCCTCTTCTTATTACCTATGTCTATCATTCTAGTGTGTCTTGTTTTTGTGGAAAATAAATGACTTTTCCTTCTTCTTTTAATTCCCACAACACAATAAAAGTCGGTAAATCTTCAAATTCCATGTCAAAACAAACACCTCCTTTATCAAACAATGTTGCGTGCAACGATAAAAATAGCACATCTGTAGCGCAACAGGGTTAACTCGACCTCCATTAATAATTCAACCCTGCGCGACCGCAGGCCTAGGTCGAGTTAAAATTGTTTATTAAACTCTGTTATCAAAGTCAGCCGCAACACTTTAGAAGTTGCGTCAAGTTTGGCTTTTTATCTGTTTAGACGTCACTTTGTTAAGATTATTTCCAGACTCTGAAGATTGACCTCTGTGTGCCGCGTCCGGTGATCAAATTCAGCTCTTTTACCGGCTTAAAGATTTTGTTTGTATGTATGTTTGTTTGTTTAGGTCTAATATTGCAACTGAATTTTGAACCATTTCCATTCAACCTATTTTGCTGAAATTTTGCATACACCTTTAATTTTGGTGACAATTCAATATGTGTTCAGTCTAAAGTTTAACGTTCGCTTCCCTAGATGGCGTTGTACCGCCTAGTACATCATCCTGAATGGCGATGTTAAGATTTTCCGCGAATTTACCTATACTTTGATAGTTCATGTATTTTCGTACTAGCTTGGAAACCTTGTTTTATTTCACACGTTTCCTTGGACGGTTGTTGGGACCTCAACAATATGCAATACTTAATATTGTAATACTTTCAAAATTTAAATATTAAGTAATACAAACGTTAATATGTTTGTAATATCAATTAATAATTTAAGTCGTGGCCAATCACCAATAATTAACACTTAAGTTGTTTTTGCCTAACCTGTAAGAAATATCTGTGCTCACCACTGTGGGTGGCCCATACAAACAAATGGTGTGTTTTTATTTCCTACCCAATCCTAGCCAGCGTTATCTATCGAGATTCATTCCTACCTACACTTATAACAAGCGAATGGTCCTATAAATCGGTCCGCTAGTCATTCAGCGGGCTGCAACTTTATAGCCACTAAACTCAGGGTGTTACAGTACGACACAACGAAGAAGTCACATCGGCAAACTTCGTAAAACCGATCACTTCCGAACTGAGTGCGACATCAAGTCCACGAATCTTTTTAAGTTCTTCAGTAAAACATGATCTTTACGCTGTCGCAGTTAAGTTATACAATTATCTAAGCGAGCAACTGCCATTGGTTGTTCGATCAGGTACAGCGATGTAACTTCTTAGTTGTGTCGTACTATACAAGCACATAAATTATTATATTGTTTACGTATATCTGGGGTATTTTCCGTAGGTCTACTAACGTTTTGTAAACGTTTTGTTTACGACATATGAAGGGTAAAATCCGTTGTCTTAGGAATAATAGTGGAACTTCAATAAACTAAAAAGTATAAAATAATTATCTTAAAAAAATTACCAGCTTCCGAAGTCGGTGCCACTGCCAAGCTAAGAGCATTGAAGAGTTATAGGCCCGGACTTCAGAAGGTGTTAAGTTTTTTAAGACATTTTGTAAATTTTTAACGTTTTTGAAATCGGTTTTAACTTTTTTTTTAAAGTTTATTTTGTTTTCTATTTTTAGTGACATAAAAAATACATAAACATGCGATTACAGCAATCGCGAGTGATATGCTATTATTTGTTCTAATCTCCGAAGATCTTCATCAAATCTTTACCTTTAAAGGAGACCACGCTTTCAAATAAAAAAAGAATTTTCAAAATCGGTCTGCAATTGGCGGAGTAACATGGGGTAACAAACATTAAAAAAAAAATACATTCCTATTGAGAACCTCCTCCTTTTTTGAAGTCGGTTAATAATAATTTGTTTAATCATCATCAATTAAACTAGGGTCTGTTTTTACTTAACCAGGAACTGAATATCAGTAGAAAAAGTATCTAACTCTTTGAACTTATCTACCATCAATTAAAAACGAACGCGCCGTCGCAAGCACTAACCGCTTGCTATTTAATTAAACCGAAGTATTTAACTGCGACGCACGATTAACCGTTAACCACTCGTTTTATTGCAGAGAAGAAGGAATTTAGAAAATGCTCCTTAATTGGAAAAGAAGTGATCGCTCTTTTGTAATGGCGGAAAACGGTCGGTTTTCAGTGATGATTATTAGAATAGAATAGATCTTTATTTCATGTAAACTAGATACAGGCACTTATTATGATAAAATAGGAGCGCGATTCAAAAAAGAAATTGGTATTAATAATATCAATTATATATTCGGCTGTTACGATAACAATTTAAACATAAATAAAATATCTACATCAAAAATGAAACTGGCGTTCCGCAGGGCGGGGTACTATCTCCTCTTCTTTTTTCGGTATTCATAAATCTTATTACCCATAAGCTTCAGTGTGCGTATCATCATTACGCCGATGACCTACAGTTATACTCTCAAGCAAGGGTAGAGGATTTGTCTGAGGCAGTCAGATCCGTTAACTACGATCTTGAAGCTATCAAGAACTGGGCTGATGGGTTTGGTGTGGCGGTAAACCCCTCTAAGTGCCAAGCCATTATTTTAGGTAGTCATCGTAACTTGAGCAAAGTGGGCAGTCTGACTATCCCTCCTGTCATCTTCAATGGTTCAGTCATTCCCATCAGCTCCAGTGTCAAAGATCTCGGCTTACATCTCGACTCTACTCTCAACTGGCAACCTCAAGTTACAAATGTAAGCCAGAAAGTGACAGGTATATTACGGTATCTCTATCGCCTCAAAATTTTTTCTCCCGTCACATACGAAAGCAATGCTTGTGCAGACCTTAATTTTTCCGATAATCGACTATGGTGATGTGTGCTACTTCGACCTGAATGCAGATCTACTCAACAAACTTGACCGCCTCCTCAATAATTGCATTCGATTCGTCTTCAATCTCCGTAAATATGATCATGTTTCTGCGTATCGAACACTTTTAAACTGGCTTCCCATTCGTCAGCGCAGAAACATGCGGGCACTGACCACTCTGTTTTCTATACTCTACTCTCCCAATTCTCCTTCTTACTTATCTTCTCACTTCCAGTATGTTTGTTCCAATCACATTAAATATCTTCGTTCTTCAAACAATCGTCTCCTTCAATGTCCCACTCATCGCTCTGACTTCATTCATTCCACCTTCTTCGTTCAGTCTATTCTACTATGGAATGCACTCCCCCTTGAAATCAGGATGGCTAACAGTAAGCTCTCTTTTAAATTTAAATTACGCAAATACTTTCGTGACAAGACATTGGCAGATTCATCTCGACTCTAATTTTTCTGAATTGTATATATTTATTATTTATATATGTTTATGTTTATTTAGCATATAATACATATTTATTTATATATGTTAATGTTTATGTAAGTTTATAATTATAGTTGTTTTTAAGTATAATAGAATATACCTACCCTCTCATTTAAGTTTTTTTTGGTGCATCTACCTTCATTGTCTCTGCATCACCCTAAGGTTGTCTGGTAGAGAATGCCTACGGCATTAAGACCGCCTTTGTACATTGTACATGAAGCATTTTAAATAAATAAATAAAATAAATAAAAAAAATCAAAGTCAAAGATTTTTATTTCAACTGGGCCTTTGCAGGCACTTTCAAAACGTCGTGATTCTAGGTGCACGGTTATGATATGTGGGCCCGCGGTAGCGGCCCCGGCTAAAATTCGACCTGAATTTACACAATATTACAAAAAAAAAGAAAATCATCACATAAAACAAATACACTTATTATAATATAAAAATATAAATAAATAAATACAAACACATACCTGCATAAATTGCAAATAGAAGTACTTATGACAAGGAGAGATAATGCTCTTATACAAGGTTTTGACGACACGGTTGGCGCAGTGGCTAAGCTTTCTACGCTGCGTGCCGCGGGTTCGATCCCCGCACGGAGCAATTATTTGTATGATCTATAGATAGTTGTTTCGGGTCTGGGTGTGTGTGCATGTAACATGTATGTTTTTAAACTGTACCTAACCTCGATACAGGAGAAATCCTAGTGAGGGCAACGTTTAAAAACTTACAGTTGTTTATCTCGGGTGGAAGTGAGTTCCACAAGCTAACTCCATGCAATTGCACAGATAGGGAATAGGAATAGAAGTCGGTATTGTGTGTGTGTGTGTGTTTTCTTTTGTATCTCTCTGCGTTTATAATGCCTGTTTGCCCAATTCTGATCTAATCTTATCCATGTCAGATTTACGCCTGCCTACTACGGACATACCTAATGATAATGAGTTATTGTAACGGATTATGACTAGGCCCTTAACTGGTTTACGATCTAGTCATGATGAATGGTAACGAGCAAGATGTTCTTGACCCTATTTGAGTTAGGTTCTAAAGATTTTTGTTGTTGTTTAGATAAAGAAAGAAAGAAATCAGTTTTATTTTGGACTCACACAGGAAAAATAAAACAAGAAAAAAATACGACAAAAAATCAAACAACCTGTAGGTAATTCACGTAAATAAAGAAGTGCAGTTGCCGCGCAGTTGCAGTAAAATTTTGATCGAAACACATTTGATAATCTCTTAGCTTCAGTGAGATACGCTCGCGTCAAGTTCGAGCGACACTGCAATATTATGATCGGCGCGTCATAGAATTACCTACGTGAATTAGCCCTCTGTATGACACCAAAAAATTGGCCCTTATCTCAGCATAATGGTATTAGCACGCTTGTATTCTGATCGGACCGTTGTTGTAATGGCACGGGCACTTACAATACAAATAAATTACACTTGGAAGCAATGCATCCGGGTCCATAATAAACCTTAATATCTCGGAAACTAAGAATGTTAGCTTATTCAAATAAAAAGTATTTTAGAGATTATTTAATACTACTCTTCTTTTTTTTTTGGGAAAATCTCGTTGGGGAGCTGATTCCACAACCTGAGCGTGCGTGGGAGGAGACTCCTTTGAAACCGCACGGTACGAGACCAGTGTGACTCTGGTATGCGGATCATCTCCCCGCCGATGGCGAGAACCGATGGTAAAAAGTATCCATTGGCATCGTGCCAAACAATTCCTCAGAATACTATCAGCCCTTTTTTAGTCCCGACTAAAAAAAGGGGTATTATAAGTTTGTAGTATGTATCTGTGTATCTGTATCTGTGTAACTGTGTGTGGCATCGTAGCTCCAAAACGGATGGACCGATTTCAATGCAGTTTTTTTAATTGAAAGCTAGTTTAATCAGGTATCATCTTAGCTATGTATCATGAAAATCTGATCAGCCGTTCAAAAGTTACAGCTCTTTTTCTAGTTGGAGTCGGGGGTTTTTGACCATAAACAGAATATTTTCGCTATCCTAACCTAACCTATGATTATGACGGTTGGGTTATTCAGAGAAGATGCCCGAGTCCAGTGGGTGATGTTGAAAGGGGTTATTACATATTTAAAAGCTATTCTGAACACGCCATTACAAACACCTATAAACCGTGATACGGCAATGAATGTTTGAACAGTAAAAAGGAAACAAAATGTCATCTCTGCTCATTCCCCTTGGGACTCGCCGTGAATATACACGTACTATGCCCACGTCGCGATAGAGAATTTATTATCCTTTAGCGTGCATAGTAAAACATGTTTTTCTTGTACTAAAACTAATATTTTTATCGTCTGACATAATATTAAGTTAGTAGGTTTTAGTGTCAGTGGTAAGTTGGGTTGCGTATTACTAGAATACAGGGTCTAAGTGACATACGCTACTACTACTATTTACTGCTATTTTTAATGTATGTGTGTCGTGTTTTTGCAGAAATAAATTATTTTTCTTTCTTTATTTATAAGGGGTGTAAGTGAAATACGGGATGTAAGTGACATACAGAGTGTAAGTTTTATACAGGATGTGAGTGACATACAGGGTGTAAGTGAAAAAAGGATGTGAGTGACATACGGGGGGTACGGTCGGCTAAAAAAGTGGTCTATCAATTTTAACAGAACTTCCTATCAGCCGAAAATATCAAGAAAGTTGAAGACAAGACAAGTTGAAGAATTAGACGTTTTTGTTTTATGGAATACAAACAAACTGCAACCTTAGGGTGGCAGACCAATTCTTTAGCTGATTGTACACTATGTAGGTACTGTACAGTTTAGAATGCTTGATCGTCAAAATTCTAAAGTATACGCAATTAATTCGGGTGTCTGCGTACTGGCGTTGTACACTATGAAAATACGCAGCCGGGTTTAGTGTATAAAGAGGAATTTCTTGACATGTATAAATTTTAATATAGATAATATAATGGCCCCGAAAATCTGGACCCAGAATAGACGGTCAATTCTCGGGAGGGTCGTGAGAGGAACTAAGTGCTTCGAGTGGATAGTGGCTTTTATCATGTAAACTTGTGGTTATAAGATTTTATTGTAATAGCCAGTTATCTTGAGGTTTGAAGAGGTCATTAGGGAAGTTGAAGGTCTGAATAAAAACAGATATTTATTATAAATAAGGTTTTGACCAAAATAATGAATAAAATAGGTACTTTAGACAATACACTCTTGAAATAAATAATACTATTGTCCTAATGTGGCACGGCTTCTTCTCAGAATGAGAAGGGTTGAGAAGAAGGGAAGTCGACCACACTGGCCTAGTGTGGGTTGGCGCCTTGGCGGACTACAAACTCCTTATGGAGCTCTCTCAGATGTACAGTTTTCTTCATGATATTGTCCTTCACCTATAATGCAAGTGATAATCAAATTGCGATGCGCAAATGAATTCTAAAACGTATGTAGTGTAAATTCGTAAGGGACAGCCGAATCTGGATATCCAAAGTCAAAGTCAAAGTTTTTTTATTTCAACTGGGCGTCCAAATTCAAATCCAATTATCATCATGATAACGGCATCGGCGCGTGCGTACAACAGTAGGTACACATCTACCTTACCCTAGGGGGGTATACAGGGGTATAACAAAACCTATTAGCACAACAAGACTGATTTTATCCACCATTATTACGTAAAACATAATATATCTCCTTATTGCGTTCCTAAGGTTTGTTTCACATGTAAAATAACCACACCACAACCACATCATAACGTCAACACGTAGCCAGGCGCTAATTTATATGAGAATGAATAGTTTAATTCATTATGCCGCCTTTGTACATTGTACATGAAGCATTTTAAATAAATAAATTATGGACCACATTTTGCCGTCAAAACGCAACCGTGTGGGCGACTACATCGCTACCTGCACCAACGACACCGCACACTAGCGGCCGGCCACATAGCAAACACAACGTTGCATCGACGCAACAACAGTGTCTGCAAACACTAGCCACAACGTACCACATCGCGACTACTAGCGACAGCACAACCACATCGACATTTTGTAGTTCCTACAACGCAACTGCAAGAAGCTGCAGCGACGCTATACACACGTAACTACTGCTTCATCATTTTTTGTCGCTGCGATGTGGTGTGGTTGTGGTACGTGTGACAGGGTCCTAACGCTATGAGATCCTCAAGAGAGTGATCGTTCAAAACAACAGCTACGTCGGATGTTTTATCTTCGTGATTAATGTGTCTAATATGTTCCTTAAATGTAATATACTGCCATGTTCGCGCGTAGTGTTAAATTTTAATGGAATGTTTACTTTAGCGAAAGAAACCATGGCATGATTTAGTCACTAACTCTCACCTAGAAAAAAAAACTAAATTGCAATGATAGAAACAACACAATATAATTTTTTTTTAAAGTAAAAAAAAAAAGTTAGTAAAATAAAACTAAAAAGTATAAAATAATTTTCTTAGAAAACTTATCAGCTTCTGAAGTCGGTGCCACTGCCAAGCTAGTAGCACAGTGTTTAATAATTAGGCCCTGACTTCAGTGGGCCGAGCACGAATGTTTTGACGTACAGTAACGTTAACCTTACCAAATTTTGAACCAAAAATACACGTTTAATCGACAATATATTGTTTATGCGCATATATCCTATTTCGTTTGTCACTGTTGTGAAATAAAGCTTCAGACGTAAGACAACAGGTTAGTGATCTGTTTACACTGAAATATGCATACCTAAGTTATTACTTGAATATCTTCAGTAAACACGCCTGCTTAAATTCAAATAAAAGCAAATAAGTGGCAATCAATACTGGAATATTACTTAAAAAGTAAATAACAGTATTGGTTTACTTAACCAAATGTAAATATCAGAAATATGCAAAAGTAAAATGTTTTTACAGTGTCGTGCAGAAAAAGTACACCGCGTAACTTCTCTGCACAATAAATATGCAAGAAAAGTTAAATGGGAATAAAAGTTAGTCTCATTGGAGTCAAAGTTAGTACTTACGAGTATGTAGTGGAAGAACTTTATTTGAAAGTTAGTTCTTGTATTATATTATTTAATCTCGCAGTAAAATCAAAAGAAAATCGTGCTGAATAAACAATGCATAGTGGCTAACGTAATTAATTGTTTCCAAGAATCATTAGTAACTATGAAGAGAATAAAATCTTCATACCAAGAATTCCCGATTGATTCCATCAATTTTGTAAGCGGTCTTCAGTACATTCATAACTCTAGCTGTGTCGCCTTTATCAATCAAGTACTTTGGCGTTTCATGTAACAAAAATATGACTAGTGCACCAATACCAAGAAGGGATGCCATCACTTGTACAAGTAGATTACATGGACGACATATAATCCGATGCAAACTATTTTAAAATTCTTAAGGAATTGTTTCAATGCTTTCAGTGGATTATAATTTTTTGAATCCGTAGGTATTAGTGTATTTATGTAGGTTCTGGTAGATTTAATATTTTTTTTGTCAAATCCCTGGATCATTATTCAATTGTCACTTGCGTTCACGGTGAAGGAAAACATCGTGAGGAAACCTACATACATGAGTGAGCTCTATAACGTTGATCGATGGTGTGTGTAGTATTAAGCCGAAAAAACGATTTTTACTGTCTGGCAGGAATTTATGTTAGTCTTAATCCAGCTCACCTTACTAATACATATAAAATTAAAATTAAACAGTACACGTTATGTCCGCGACGTGATGTGCTGCAGCGTAGAATTGCGCAACTTTCCGCGAAAACGGCAATACACGACACCGTTCGGTCAGAATTCCTCTTTCATGGGGGTCTCCGGGTGGAATGTAGAGACCCGCACCACACACGATTTGGAATGAACGTTATGGCACGACTCTAATTTCATGGTAATCTTCCGCGAAAGCGCCAATACACGACACCCACCGGCCAGAACTTCTCTTTCATGAAGGTCACCAGATGGTGTGTCGGGATTTGCAACACAAACGATTTGAAATTAACGTTGTGGCGTGACTCCAATTTCTCGGCCCTCAACGTTCATTGTGTCTTGATCCAGATGTACTCCACAAACTAGACCTTCGTGGAGTGATGAAGAGGGGATACATTCAGCTTCGTCGTGAACTTTAGGACAGTAATGTGCTGGATTTATTTATTTATTGTTTTCAATTTATGTTTAATACATGCGTAATTGGGTATGTTTCACATGCAGTAATTGTCATTAATTATAGTGCCAATTAATCCAGATTGTAGTTTCAATAAATATAATTATTAATTCACCAGCACTAATGTAATTGTTCCGGTCTCTGCTCTATTAGCATAGCTGATTGCTTTATCCTAAGGGATTTGGCAAGGTAGGTCCATGAACATGTTATGTTATTGTCAGGGTAAGGAACTAAGAAGGTAATACGAAGATAAAGGCAGTTTTCAATACTCTCTTCTAATCTATACCAGTATGAAAAAGGGTTATTGTTTATTTGTTTATAGTATGAAGGGGGTAATCTCCGGAACTACTAAACCGATTCAAAAAAATATAATAGTAATAAGAGTAAGCAGTGATAGCTTAGCGGTTGCACGCTTGCCTTCTATGCAGGCGGGTCTGAGTTTGAACCCGGTCCGCACTTCAGACTTTTCGGATTCATGTGCGGATTTGAATTTGATTATCACTTGCGATAACGGTGAAGGAAAACATCGAGAGGAAACCTACACATCTGAAAGGGCCTCATCGTATAACTTTCTCAAACCAGACGTTCTGCAACTTATTATGAACAAGTTTTACTACGGGAAGAACCATAAAATAGCGAAAAAAAAATTAAAAACTGCTGATCCGCTGATCCATACAAATTATTCAATATTACTCCACTAACACTAGCTATTGACCAGCTATTCAGAAACCCGTAAATGTATGGAATACCTGATTTTTTATACGATTTCATGGTTAGTCCCATAGTAAAAGATTTTCATTATCAGCAGTAGAGCGCGAGATTTAAGGTATTTACACGATTTTTGTTACCTACCTACATCCCTGTATGTATATCTACGTGTCAGTTACCCCTGTGGCTAGATAAATGGCGTGAACATAATGTAATCCCAACCAGAGGGTATATTTTCTACTTTCCCCTATATTTCTCCTTTAGTGTGCAAGGATTTCTCTAAGCGCAATTTCCTCATTCTCTCTACTGTTTAATTAATATATGTGTTAGTACCGTGCTCCTACTCCCGAGGGGACAGAGCTAAGTAACTCGCATGTATTATAATCACGTGGCTAAGTGGAACAGCTTTGTATTCTGCTCTGCATTTTATATAATGTCCTGTAATCTTGAAAACGTAAAGACTACTCTGTAATGCACTTTGGTTAACGTGAGACAACATTTATTTTAATTATCTTGTGAGAATAACAATGAAATTGCTTAAAAAAAATTGTGTGCTATTTGTTTTTAAGGGCAGTTTAAAATCAATATATTAATACGTGAAGAAAAAACTTTGTACCCCTTTTTAAGCATATTGCACGCACGGAGTAGTGTGAGATTTGGCATAACTAAAGTTTATAATAAGGAGAAGGAGTGCAGAATAAGGTTGATAGGCGATTTGTACTAGCGACATTTTTTTACGTTTTTAATTAAAATGGTTACCTAAATTTAGAGGTAACATGTTTATTTATCTTTAGCGGTAACCGTATTCTTAGACGTAACCATAATTCTTCGATACCTGTACCCTAATTTCTAGCGGTTTTCGGTCCATGGTATAAATAAATATTTTATACACTGTGTCTATTATTTTGGTCGCATTTGTACCAACTTTTACATCAATCAATCGTTTGAACTTCGTTATTTGTGTTTGTTTTAATCGGTTTTAATCCTTTTCGAGGTAAACTATCTGTGTAAAGCGAGATTACAAATATTTGTATGCACTCGCCCTTCACTTTGCAGATTCGGCAGGTATGCAAGCTGCATCGTCTAAGTACGTATTTTTGTTACACTGCGTTGTTTCTTTATAAAAGCAAAAACGTGAAGATGGTTTTTTAACAAAATGTAGTTATATTAAGATTTCGGAACATCGGGTAAATAATTAAAAAAAAAACAGATTGATAATTATACAGGATAATTTTTTAAGTAGTGCGCAAAATTTGCAGAGTGATTCAGTCTCTGTTCCTAAATGCAACCACAGTATTAAATTCACTCCAAAACAAAATAAAAATTTCATTTTGTATGGCTTGCGCTAGTAAATTATACGTCCCCCCATACTAAGTCGAATTTTAGTTTTGTTTTAAAGTGGTGTATCCCAATACTGCGGTTGCATTTAGGATCAGAGACTGAATCACCTACAAATTATGCGCACTACATAAAAAAATATTCTGTAGATATCTGTCCACCTCCACCCTTATACTGATCCCTATGTCTTTGTTATTGTACTCCAAAATACACGTGCCAACCTGGACAATGCAGTAGGTCAGTCAATTTTTGGACTCATTAAAAGTTTTGTATGTCCGGTATTGAGTTTCAAACCATACGAGGATCAGTTTCCGATCATGAAAACTTTTAATGACGATGGTCCTGTTGTTATCCTGTCATAATCTTTCAAAAAAGTAAAAACCGATTTCAAAAAAATAAATCAAAAAACGATTGCAAAACAGCTTCTGAAGTCGGGGCTTTTAATTTTATAATACACCTTAGGTTGGCAGTGGCGCCGATTTCAGTTATTTGAAGTCGGTTTTAACTTTTTTTAAAGTTTAATGTAAATTGATGATTCCAAACTGCATTCACCGTTTTATCAAACCGTGATACACGTTATGATATACCTATTTATTTCAACTACTTAGATATTTATATTATATACCTGACAGAAAGTAATATAATAAGAATAAACACATACCTAGCTCAATTGTAATATTAACAATATACTCTAAAATAATTATAATAGAAATATAGCCTCAATATTGCAATGCTTGTAAAAGGCCACTAAGTTATAAGTTCCAAAACAAAATGTAACCCTACACTTAGTAAGCAATAAATCTTTGAATCTTTGAAAACCAAATAATTTATCGGCAGATAAAGTACTTTTACATTAAATCGTTAACATTAAGGCTTTGGTATCTAATAAAAGATGTAACCAAATATCTGGCGAAACCCTTGCTTTGTGACGAGAAAATCTTGAGGCCTTTGTGATTTTGCTTGATTTATGACCTTTTGAGTGTAATAAATGTCTTATGAGAAAATTGCTCTAACATCATTCTAGAATCATTTTAGAAGGGTTGTTTGAATTTTTCTGATGTAGATAGATGCTAAACTTACCTTTTAGAATTATATGTAAGTATGTTTGTATAAATAAAAACTTTTTTTTTTTTTTTTTTTAAACATTGCCCCTCACTAGGATTTCTCCTGTATCGAGGGTACAGTTTACAAACATACATGTCACATGCACACACAACCAGACCCGAAACAACTATTTGTAGATCATACAAATATTTTTTTCGTGCGGGGATCGAACCCGCGGCACGTAGCGCAGAAAGCTAATTGCTTAGCCACTGCGCCAACCGTGTCGTCAAAAAAAAAAAACAACAAAAAAAAAACATCAAAATTAGCTAATTTATTTAATACGACATAGGTAGTCGATTTGCATTGATTTTGAAAGTGCCTGCAAAGGCCCAGTTGAATTGTATCCACTGGAAATCCCATTTGATGGGATAATCAGTGGATACAAAATAAAATACTTAACGGCTGATCGTAAAAGTGTATGGGACTCATATTTTGACGAGCATGTTTGAAATAAATTGAGTATTTTTAACGATATTTATTTCCGTCAACATAAATTGACGGGTAGGTTTGGTACTATCGGAAAATGAGTGAGGAAAGCAAAATAGAAATAGAGAAATAACGACTATGATTAAAATACAGAATGATGTGAATTACTGGCATGCCGAAGGCACATATTTTTTTATTCTTTTATTTTTGCTAATCTTCATATCTATTATTATTTTTTATCTGTCCATTATGCTGTCTAGTATCTAGTCCGAATAAATTTATTTTCTTTCTTTCTTTTATTTCATAAATATCTGAGCGGATAAACTCCACTCATCTCACAATGTTACCGCAGCCTACAAGATTATCCAGCATCAAGTGACCGAGTGAAACTGCGTGATTTAATCAATCAGGAAGTACACACAAAATAAACAATATCTCATAAATATCTGAAAGAGTTACTTTCATAACATTAAATACGAATAAACTCCTCTCAGCTCACAATATTACCGCAGCCTATAGGATTATCCACATCATGTGACAGAGTGACACCGCGTGATTTAATACAGCTTTATAAGGATTAAGTTGTGTCGAAAATAATATTTATTCGGAGCCAGTTTGTTTATGATGTGCGTTTTATGAATAAACTGATGATGCACAATAAATTGTTGGGGTATTATGACGGTATGTGCTAATGTGCGGATTACTTTTTTATGTACTTAGGAGTTGTTTATTTTTGTAATCTGTATTATTCTGTATGTCTGTCGGAACTGGTCAGCTCGTAACTGCCATGGCAATCTTATTCACAGGTAAATCATTATTATCCTAGTCTTATTTTTATTCACATTAAATTACATTATTCTCGCAGCTCTTACCACAACATTGTACTGATAAAGATTATAATCTATTTTTTGAAAAGAGTTACCATGGAGTTTCTTGCCGGTTCTTCTCCATAGGGTCTACTATTTGGAACCGTGCACCTAGAGTCTCGACATTTCATAAGTGCCTGTATCTGGTTTACATGAAATAAAGATCTATTCTATTCTATTCGTTTCTTTTTTTCCGTGTCGGTTTTATTATGTTCTTTTTTCTATAAAACATTATAGGTAAATGAGTAACCACCTGACATGGGTAAAAAATCCCTGCGGCTGTTCAATTATATGCGAGTTTGAACAAATAAATTATTTTACGAATATCCATAACATACCAACATATCAAGATTATCCGTCAGAGGCTAGGTTCGACATAATCCATAGGATTAGCGGGCTGAAGTGGCAGTGGGCTGGTCTCATAAGCCGAAGAACCGATGACCGTTGAAGTAGACGAGTTCTCGAGTAGAGACCGCGAGTAGGTAGACGTAGTGTGGGGAGCCCCCCGGCCAGGTGGAGCGACGACTTGTGGAAAGTGGCTGGCAGAAATTGGATGTGGGGAGCCGAAGACTGAACTCAGTGGCGCATATTAGGAGAGGCGTATGTCCAGCAGTGGACGAGTGTGGGCTGATGATGATGATGGATAGCAATGCCGGCTCTACACTACAGAACCGAAATTGCATAATCAATAACCTAAGTAATCCTAGTCGGACCCATAAACTTATTATTAAGTACTCTAGTATATTAAGTTTATGGTCGGACCACTAATCTTCAAAACTGAACTAAGTGCAAAATAAACTAACCGTCAAAAACCCCCGACTCTAACTTGAAAATGAGCTGTAACTTTTGAATGGCTGAACAGATTTTTATGAAACATAGCTAAGAACCATCCCGATTAAACAAGACTTTTTTTTTAAAGCATTGAAATCGGTCCGTCTGTTTTGGAGCTACGATGCTGCAGACAGTCACACAGATACAAACTACTAACTTATAACATCCCTCTTTTTCGTCGGGAGTTAAAAACGAGCAAGCAAAACGATTAAACGACTGCCTAAAACCATTTTACTTTATAAAAATCACAAAATATTTAACAAACGTCTGTTTTATCCGACAAGTCATATATTTCAGTAATTCAAGAGCGGTGGGATCCAGACAAGAATTTTCCTTATTCCAAAAATAGTATGGTGCTCGTCTTTGACCTTTATACCCCAACAAGAAGCACAGTAGTTTAACTTCTGACAACGCGTGAAAAGGCAATCTTATGCAAGGATCGGCCCTCTAATTACCGAAGTAGCAGACAGTTTGCGACAGGCGTAAATCGCGCGGTAGTTGCTGTCAAACATCACTTTGGTATTACGTATTTGCCGATAGCGACGCGACAGCCACCGCTTACAGGTTTGCCCTCTGGCGGATAATAAACGAAGTAAAAATTGCATACTTGGCGCTGTAAATGCGACAAGTAGCCATAGGTGGACGAATGCTGTACATAATACGAATTTGTTTAACAGTTCGCGACCGATCGGGCTCCGTCTACTGTCGCGTGGCTGTCAGGTGATTTTTACGTAATTAGGGTGCGGATTACACGTTTTTAATTAACGTTACGGTTATAACATTATAAAGAAATTTTACCATTTATAGTACCGTTAAAAAATAACGTTATCAATAGTGAAACCGTCATAATGTATTCGGTACTCTCCGAGGGATGGAAACATCAAAGTCTATTGGCACGTGCTGAGCTGGACACCCATTTGCTACAGCTCGGGGTCGGGACACACAGAATAGTCAAAAGGCGAGGTGATGCTCAGTCAGTGCAGTATACCCACTTATATTTTAAAATTATTATTTTCTACTTAATTTTACACTGCTGCCATCCTAAGAACAATGTCTTCTCTGTCTATGCACCTGTCCTCTTTTTAACACGCTTTTATTAGCTTCACCTGTAACTAACTATGTAAGAAAATCTTGGAAGTTAAATTTGACCCACTTCCCGGTTTTCGATTGAGCTGAAATTTTGCATACACGTTCAGTTTGGTTGTTTTTTTAAAACTATTTTTTATTATTACCTATGTCTATCATTCTAGTGTGTCTTGTATTTGTGGCAAATAAATGACCTTTCTTTCTTTCTTTATATTTGCGGACTTCAGCGATTACTTCGGTCTGTGTCCAGTGGATCTTCTGTTTATCTTTTTCATGTAACACCTGGCCATATGGAAACAAAACTTTGCATAAAGATGAGACCTTCCGTTGAAATTAATAAGAAATTTAATAAGGTTCGCTGTAAATTCGTATATATCACTAAGCTTGTGTCTTTGGTGGTGGGTAGAGATCAATTTAGGAGGTAGTATTGTGAGTTAAGTGACGTACGGGATTTTATTATATTCGATGGGTGCACGGCATTTGCCTACTACTAGAATTAACATTGGGTCCGAGCTCATAGGTGTCCAAAACAAAAGAGTTCCAAAACGAAAAAAGAGTTCCAATCGCGCGCCAGTCTTTGTTTTGTCAACCGACATAATACACGTCAAAAATGCCGGGTACTGTATTGTGAAAATGTTGAATAGGCTGATAAATTGTCGCAAGTAAAATTAAGCTGTTTACTAATGACGATACGGTTTGAATTAGAATGTTATATTTTTATATTTCTTTTAATGTACCTACGCTTAAATAGGTTGACTCGGGACACATGGTGGAGGGGGATAATTTTTGTGCAGTCGAAGTAGTATCGAATTCGAGAAAAAGTTTTAATTCGAACTTTTGTTGAGTGATAATTAAATTGATCTATTAAGGAAAAGTCGAGTCCGACATTTTTTGAAGGAAAGTCGCTTGAATTGTTTTGACTGGTCGGTACCGTTCGAAACTTACAGTCACGATACGTTGCGGTGAATGCGGTGATACATTTCGTAAACAAAATGCCTTGAACGACTGCAGCCCGCTTAGAGTTAGTTACTCTGCGTTTGGACGCTGGGCTTAAACGATTTTGACCTTAAGGATGGTCGACCGGAGAATTTGCCGATTGTACATTTCGAATACTAGACTAACCATCATAAAAGTTAAACGTCGCTTGAAGAGCAATTACGATTCCGAGCTGCAGGGTAATCACGATACACACTCGCAATCGGAATCGATTCAATTTTGGCAGTCCAACAAACTACATTGCGCGGTATGCTTTTAAAACCACTACGCCCTACAATTTGAGCAACGCAATGAACACTGTTGTAGTGTCAAAATTGAGTCGATTCCGATTACGAGCGTGCATCGTGATTAGGTAGCTGATCTCGCAGGAAATGAGAATTGTTCCCCAGACTGCAAGCAGACATCTCGAATCCCGTATTCTTTTTGGGTTCATTTCATTATTGTGAGTACTAAGTATCTACATTTAGGTAGGTTGGGCAAACTAAGCCACAAAAAGTTTGACGCAGTGGCTGGACGAATGGATTTCTGCTCTACGTGTCGCGGGTTTGATTCCCGCGTGGAACAAATATTAGTACGGCCTACGGATAGTTGTTCCAGGTCTGGGTGTGTGAGCATAAGATTTTTCTGTAAAACGTACTGATGATACAGGAAAAATCCTAGATAGGCGCATTATTTTTCAAACGTAACATTTTATGTATACGTAGAATTATGATATTATTTTTATGACTTGGGAATAATGTCACAAAATCCCCCCCATTAGTCGAATTTTCGTTTTGTTTTAAAGTGTATCCCAATACTGCGGTTGTATTTAGGAATAGAGACTGAATCACTACAAATTATGCGCAGTACATAAAAAAATATCCTGTTTATTCTGCCAACTCATTGACTCATTCGATAAAACCCTCACCTCCATCATGGATTGAGGAATAAAATTTATATTTTTTTTATTACTTACATATTCAAAGCTTACTTAAAATAACATTGAAAGCACCAATAAACCCAAAGCCCCATGAGTGTGACCCCGGCATGACCCTTACCAATATTTATGTGTGATTAAGGGCCAGAATCGAAAAAGGTTTTATTGAATTTAAAAATAATATCGAAAGGAGTTCGATTAAATCATAAAAATAAATTAAAAATACTGGTTCTACTTAACTCATGATTGACGAAATCGGGTTTTTAGTTCAGTGAACTTAGAATCTTTGAGGCTGTGGATTTGCCTACCGGGGTAGACAGAATAACGATTTTACATTTCTACTAGCTGTGTCCACGGCTTCGTCTGCGTGGAGTTCGGGTGTTCGTATTTTGTTTTAATTAAATACAAAAAGTTACAATACTGGGACTGGATTCGAATTTATAAGCCCTTCGTTGGGAAACAGTATTAATTAATTTAAACTCACTGTCCCCCACTGTTCACGATTCATTCGCAATTTTGTCATGCAACTATCATTGTATCAGAAATGCGTGGTCATATTATTTTAAGGGTGTGGATCAGATCATCAACATGAACAACTTTCTCTATGGGACCAACATCGTTAGCGCGAAAAAATTTCTGCTGACCCATATAGGTACATTTAGGTCGAGTAGATAATTATTAAAGTTTTGTTTTATTCTGAAGCCCAAATCTCGTAACTAATTTACACTATGACTGATAGTTAACCGAATTAAGATTATAAATATTATGAATTGACAAAAAAACCCTTAATCTACTCCTCAACAATTTTATTATCTGTGTCGGTTCAAAATGTTAGCCGAATACCGATTTAATCAACTTTCGTATAATATCACGTTTGACACTGTTTATTAGTGTGGATGAATACCATTTGTGACTTTTATGACATTGATACTAGATCAGAACTATATTTTGAACTGAAACCAAAAAAAAGTTTTAAACTTGCGAACAAACACAATATTGGTAAAGAAAATATGCCAAAACTAGTAAAGCGCCAATTCGTTGCCAAACTAACTTAAACTTTAAAATGTGCCCCTGTAAAGTTTAAGTTAGTTTGGCAACGAATTGGCGCTTTAGTAGTTTTGGCTTTCCACTGATGATATGTTCCCAGTTTTGCTGTCAATTTCATAGCAGATTCGTTACACCTTTTATGGCGATCGGGGGGGGGGGGGGGGGGGGGGTAACACACCGGCCCGAAGTAATAGTTGTAATAGCTGTAACGTGAGCGTATAATTTATACAGTCAATCTTGTTGTTTTTTCTCTGAAATTATATGTTTGCAATAAATTGTTTCTAAATTGCTACATCTGTTCTGAATTTGTGAGCAAGTGATACTTAAATCACTTTGGGATTATGCAGTTTTAAAGTGGGCGAAATCACTAGGATGACCTTGACCTCAGATGACCTTGTACCTGGATGACCTTGACCGTGGACCGTCGGGAGGAATCCGGTTTTAGATACACCACACGGGTAACCTTGACCTCGGATGACCTTGAACTTTGACTACCGGCCGTTGTTGTTGATGGTGGGGTCACCGAGAGTCATGTTGGATAACTGCCTCAGAAGGAAAATAACTCCAGTGCATACCTAGCAGCCTATCTGTTCTGTCCGTATCATTTTCGGTTTAAAATTTTATAAGTAGTTCTTTTATCCCGACATTTTGCATCAGGCAGTTTTCAAACTTTGTCTGTCAGTTGCAAACTGCGCGCTGTGAAAGTGATAATGAAGTCAGTGGATTTTTTTTGTAAAAAATCTGAAAAAAGTATTCTTGGTCCTCATCCAAAATTCTGACAGTTCCACTTAGATAATCCTTCAACTTCATAGTCAAAGTTTCAGTGCCTGAAACGAACAAGCTGAAAAACTAGTCGCCAATTTTTTTTCTCCAGATTCTATATCTAGATCATTATGAAAAATTCTACTTATAAATTGTAAAAAAAAGTCGTACGAGCAACGAAATTCGCTTCGCTTCGAAATTCAATTTTAAAACGTAGAACCTTTCCGTCGGTGTAACACCTGCATGCAAAGTACTTTGCAATTTCACTACGACATTAGGTCTGGAGTACAATGATGCTGAATCGCTAATGACGTTTGAATCAGCAAAAAGTTTACAAAGGATCTAAGGGTTGAGGTACATTGTTGGCAAATCGCTGTTAACGCTTATTGTAGAGACATGGAAGGAATAGTTTAGAATTCTAAAATGTGAAAATTACGTAATAGTTTTCTGACTCGTCTATAGTAAATACCGATGTTTTTAATGTAGTTACAAGAAAGAAAAATAAGTTATTTGGTTGCAAAATGGAGGCACAACATGCAATGAAAAAAAAAAAAAGGTAAAAAATAATAAAATAAACAATAACTGAAAAAAACTGGGTAAAATTACTTTTTTCTAGCTGTGTGTAGCCATTGTAACTTACGGTCTATAGTAAAATTAAGATAGAATTCTAGTAAACAATTCAATTACATGAGCACGATGTGGGAAACATTCATAAAAAAAATCAAGAGCTTCCTCTTCCGGCATTTGAATCTTGTACACTTGTACAGTGAACATCTCCTGATAGCATCTAAGATAGATAGCATATAAGATCATTGTTATTTTGAGTTAACACATTAAATAGTTGAGTATAGCTGTCTCGTATTTGATTAAAGTATTAATAAAGTTAGCAAATGCCACTAGAAAAAGACGTATTGTTATAGTACTGAACTTAAGAAGCCTCAAGAAGCTACTGGCTAATAAAATTGTCCATTGATAACAATTTATAGCACTCAATTCGTCTTAATGATTTATTTTGTAGCCGTTAACAAGGTTTATGGGGATTGTTTAACAATTAACAAGGGTATAAACTGAACTATAAGGCGTAACCTTTCTAGTCCCGATCCCTTCAAGGAGTGTACTCATCATTATGAACAAATTTAAACATGAAAAAACTGGAAAAAAAAATCTGCTGTTCCATAGCATATAAATATGGCGACATGCGAAGTTTCCGATACGGATATCCTGGATAGGCCGAAGTGGAGGCGAAAGACAAAGAAGGTTGAACTCACCACCATATAGAAAGAAAGAAAGAAAAACAATTTATTTCACACAAATAACGACACAAAAAAGTAAAATTAAAAAACATTCCAAAAAAGAAAACAACAAGAAAAAAATAATATAAAATAATGACTAATTGAACAGGATTCTTTATCATTATGCGTCGCATATGGGACAGACAGTCGGAAAGACAAATTCCTTCACCTTCCCAACTAAAATCGCGTAATAATACCGTCGCACACGCACGTGTGTACCAGTCTTTACATTTTCACAGTTCACCAAAACGTTGAAATGATTTTGTATTGGAAACTTTTCAGTGAATTTTTTATCGAAGTCGTATGTTGTTACAGAAGCTTTTTCTTCCAAGCGGTAAAAGTAACTTTTGTTATTTTGACGTTCGGCTGATTTAAATATCATAATATTATGATTTTCCCCATTTGAAACTGGAATTTAAAACGGGTCACTGAAAAAAGTTCTCTGAAAACTCATTCTGAGTTAAGCTCGCCTTTTTGCATTCATATTTAAACTGTGTTTTTAACCCCCGACAAAACAGGGGTGTTATAAGTTTGTAGTGTGTGTCTGTGTACCTATCTGTGGATCACACAGATCCATGTGCAAATGTCATTCTAGTGTGTCTTGTTTTTGTGGCAAATAAATGATTTTTCTTTTTTTCTTTCTTTCAATATTATATGATAATGTGGGATTCACATACGTAATTAACATTCGCCACGACAACGGACAGCATACTCGCTCCGGAATCAATATCGTAACGTTAAGTAAGCAAATATTAAATAAAAAGAAATACAATAATTGTATCGCATTTTTACTTAATTTTACGCAACATCCTCGAACACACTTGTTTCATGAAAATGTGAAAATACAGCATGAATTAAACTTTTATTTTGGTTTTACGCCACATTCGCCCCCACAAACTTTGGCCTCGCATAGATATATTCTAACACATCTACGGATTTTTTTATGCGAAGCGAAACTTTGTGGAGCGAATGGTATAATTCGTGTATTAATTCAAAGTTTGCTTACGTTGTTACGTTACGTCAAAATTACTCGTGTTCGGTCCTCAGCAATTTACCTATCAATAAATACTAGTGGTCGCATAGTGGTCGGAATTCGATCGTAATAATTATTATATAAATTTTAGCTTTCTGCACTCCTCCATATAAATTGTAACTATGCCAAATCTCACACTCCTCAGTGCGCGTAATATGCTTAAAAAAAATTACACAGTTTTCTCTTCATTATTATACAGGATATTTTTTTTATGTAGTGCGCAAAATTTGCGGAGTGCTTCAGTGTCCGTTCCCAAATGCAACCGCGGTACTAAAATTCACACCAAAATAAAATAAGATTTTGATTTTGTGTGACTTCCGCTAGAAAATTATGCGTGTCCATACTAAGTCGAATTTTCGTTTTGTTATAAAGTGTGTCCCAATCATAAAGTTATTATTACTAGTGGTAATAGAGGAACACTGTCTTCATTATCGCGAGACCAAAAAAGAAATACGTATGTTAGCGCATTTGACATGTGTGTGAAGTTTAGGGATGTGACTTTGACGTCTCCGCATTATCGATATGGCCGTGTTATTGTGAAATTATAATATCACCGAATTGACAATATCCCTGCAATATCGATATCAAAATCGGCTATACTAATAAGGAGTGGAATATCATTTAGAATCTGCTAGGCTAAATTATGTACCTAACTAATAATCTTTTAAAATTACCAATTAAATCTTTCAAATGTTCTTTATACTAAAATACCATATTTGACATATTTAATCTGTCATTTTAAAATATTAAAAGTTACGTAATAGAGGTTTATATTAGGATGGCAAAATTATTAACGTCACGAAAGTGACGAATAGGTAAGTAAAAAGAAAATTTATGAAAAACATTATGTAATCATTCATTATCATATTCATTATTTCTTGACGTCAGACGTTTCGGTTTTGATTTTGAAGGTTCTGGTGATAGGTCCCTGTATTTGTACACTGACACAGGCCGAGAAATGTGGTCCGGAAACCTGGAATTTATGAAGTTGGCCAGTCAATATGATGAAGTTATTTTTTTCACCAGGCTACTCTTTGTCACTGACATAACGAGAAGGCGACGCGGCAGACCACGAAAGAGATGGCGGGATGAACTTGATAACACGAACAACGAATGGTTCACACTGGCTCTAGACCGAAAAGCCTGGAAATCATGGGGGGAGGCCTTTGCCCAGCAGTGGGATGATGTAGGCTAACAGTAACAGTAACAGTAACTCTATGTCTGGAAATAGCGCTATTTTATGCATTTTAATGTGCGACAGAATCAGAATCTTCGGAATCGTAAGTTTGCTTCTTGTAGAAGCGGACGTATGATTCGGAAAATTCTGTCATCTGTGGGGCTAGTACAAAATGCGGGTATGGGCTATGTACGTACTATTAAAATGTTGTAATAGTACAGATATGGTGTGAATAGTGTCGAGTGCCCTCCGGTGCGTCAGAAATATTCCGACTATGATTTTCTGACAATGTGCGGGGCCGAACTAAATCAACCTTTCAATATACAAAAATCAAGGATTAACAATAACTCAAGTTATGCAATGGACGAAGCTAGGTAGTACGAAAAATTAATTTGGAAATATCGACATATCGATAGATTTTGTACGCACAACCTATGCCAAACGGTTTAATTTTCACATTTTCACGAACACAATATTTTTTTATCTTACACATAATTATTTAAAATAATATATTATTTAGAAAATAGGGGGCTTACTGCATGTTATAAACGTATTACTAAATAATTTTAGGAATATTTTCTATGGAAATATGCACTCTGAAAGTAGTATTGCACTGTACGGTATTTACCTGTAAAAGGTCTCTTTATTTGCATTATTGCTGTAAGTTACACTGCAGTCTAACACAGGACACGAAACCTTTTCGATTATTGATATTTATCCAATAAAATACAGAACGATTGTGAAGAAAATCATAAAATAATACGAGATCTTATTTTGACAGGTACCTACTAGTTCATAAATTGTTTCAAATCGGTCCTACGAACATTTAATTGTGTCTCTTTCTCGCACGTAGGATTTTCGTAAAGATCGGTTTCTCACTCGCACACTGTGTTCCTCTATTACCACTAATATTATCTTTATGGTCCCAATACTGCGGTTTCATTTAGGAACAGAGACTGAATCAGTCAACAAATTATGCGCACTACATAAAAATATATCCTGTGTAGATAACTTCAAGTTATTCTACTTAAAGAATCTCTCGGTTCGTGTATACCTATCTCAGCATTCGTAACAGTTCACTTAAATGCGGAATGATTTTGTATCGAGAATTTTTTCAGTAAATTTTCACATCCAGAGTTTCATGTCCCAGTCTGGTCCATTATTGGATATTGATGTTTTATTAAATTCTGCTTCTACTGTAATGGTGATAGCTTGGAGCAGCTTTTTCTGAGCAGCTGTGTGTAATGACGCCTGAGATTGGATTGAAGTTTGGAGTGTGAAAAATTATATTATAATGCGCTAGAACTGTAATATTGTGGATGCATAATAAAAACATAGCTGTTTAATTTAAAGACCTGCTTTAATAGCAGAGGTTTTTTAAGGGGTTCTATTTTTTTCATTTTTTTTTATAACATTGCCCCTCACTATGATTTCTCCTGTATCGAGGGTACAGTTTACAAACATACATGTCACATGCACACACCACCCAGACCCGAAACAACTATCTGTAGATGAAACAAATGTTTGTTCCGTGCGGGGATCGAACCCGGGGCACGTAGCGCAGAAAGCTAATCGCTTAGCCACTGCGCCAACCGTGTCGTCAAATATAATAATAATATAATACAATAATATAATTTAATAATACAATAATAATAGATACTTACTTATCATTATGAACAACTTTCACTATAAGACCAACCCTGAAATCGCGAAAATAAATCAGCTGTTCCATAGAAATAATTCAATATTACTCAACTAAATGTATGAAACAGTAATTTATTTTTCGTGATTTGAGTATTGGTTCAATACTATAAGTTGATCATAATGATGATTACTATAACCCTATAAAAGGACCGCCGCTAATAAAATAGGATCTTGAACAACGTATTATTATATCAGAAATGAGTAGTCATATTAAATTTTAAGGGTGTGGATCAGACCATGAAACTGAACAACTTTCTCTATAGGACGAAAATCGTAATCGTTTAAAAATTATCAGCCGTCCCGTACATTGAATACTTCAATACCTACGAGTACTCGCTACTCGGCCGAAATGTATGGGACAACTAAATATTTTTTTCGCGATTAAGATGTTGGTCCCATAGAGAAAGTTGTTCAGTTTGATGGTCTGATCAACACCCATAAATATGACCGCGCATTTTTGATACACGTTGTATACAGGTATAGTGCGATAATTTGTAGTGTTTCAGTCTCTGTTCCTAAATTCAACCGCAGTATTGGGATACACTTTAAAACAAATCGAAAATCCGACTTAGTATGGGAGACGCATTTTACTACCGCAAGTCATACAAAATCAATTTTTTTATTTTGTTTTCGAGTGAGTTTTACTGCAGTTGCATTTGGCACCGGACACTGAATAACTATGCAAATTTTGCACACTACATAAAAAAATATCCTGTAGGTATATTTTGTTATTACAACGAAGTCTTGGGTATAAGTCTCATGACGTTCCATCCAGAAAAAGCCTGCCTTTTTCTTATAAGCATGAAATATTGAAGCTGCCGTCTATCCAAATGAATAAGAAATTCGTAGTCGTCTTGTACAATATCCGTTATAAAAGGTGAAATTCTCAGCCGAGGATCACGGAATATTTTTAATATTCATACATTCTGCAAAGCATTCTGCAAAGCATTCTGCATTGTAATATTTTTAATATTGCTCCGTGTCTTTTGTACTTTTCACAAAAAAATAGTAAACCGTATCTGTCTTGCTGTCTGTTGGCTTAGCTCTTATGTTAGAACAAGAAAAGAAAGAAAGAAAGAAAAACAATTTATTTGGTTGCAAAATTAAGGCACCACAAGAAATAAATATGAAAAATAAATACAACATAATAAACAAATATTATAATAATCACATAGATTATATAAATAACCTAACCCCCCGACTCCAACTAGAATAACACCCCTCTTTTTGCGTCGGGGGTTAATAACTTTTGAGCGGCTGAATAGATTTTTACATATATATTATATTTTTATGTATATTATTACATTGAAATGGATTTTTTAGAGAGATTGGCCGGGAATTATTAATTATTTATATTTTGAAACTCAACCCGAAACGTTATATTTTGAAATTCAACCCGAAACGTTATATTTTGAAATTCAACTCGAAACCATAAATTTTGAAATTCAACTCGAAACCATAAATTTTGAAATTCTTTCCAAAAGCCAGAAATACATTATGTAGGCCATTACCAATCACAATACCACATTACATTGACGTCAAACAGAAGTGACGATCCACTAAGACCCGTTTTGCATACAAATAGTTGTGGCACATAATATCGCTTATTGCCCCGGGCAATTTCCTTAATGTCCCATTGAAAATACGGCCAGGGCAGGCGAGGAGTTAATTTATAAGGAAATGTTACTTTTACGCGAACTTAAAAGGGGAAACGGAAATCGAAATTTGAAAGTCGAATATAACTTGTGTTTGTTGTGTGTTCATATCGTTCAGAAGTTTTAATTATTATTAAGGCGACATTTTTTTATACATTTTGGTCGAGCAAGGTTGATTTTTTGTATGAAAAGTTTTTTTTCGGGATTTCACGGTCTGTCTCATTTTAGAAGTTGTTCATATTGTTGAGAAGGTACCTACGACCCCTTAAAGCATTAAGGGTGAATAAATAATATAATAATACATAATCCTGGATACATCTTGTTTATACAAAGTGTATTAGAAATGCGTGGTCATATTTATGGGTCATATTATGATGAGACAATCAAACTGAACAAGTTTCTCTTTGGGACCAACATCATAATCGCGAAAAAATTATCAGCTGTCCGATACAAAACTTCAATACCAACTCGACCCAAACGTATGGGACAGCTGATTATTTTTTCGCGATTACGATATTTGTCCCATAGAGAAAGTTGTTCAGTTTGATGGGCTGATTCTTGTGTTTTATAAAAAAAATGATTTTCTTGTTGTTTTTGTTTTCTTTTTTTGATACACATCGTTTAATATGACCACGCATTTCTGATACACATTATACAATTGTATAGTAGCTAAATTAATTAAAGAAAATCCCGCTAAATAAAGGTACCGAACAAACTTTGGAAAGTGCACAGCTCAATGAGCTAAGAGCCGAATTAAATCATCATAAATAACATGCCACAAACTTTGTTCGCGCAAAACAACATCCATCCTAACAGTTCTCGAGTTGCTTGCCCTAATTAATGGTAGTTCTTTATTATTCGCGTTTTCATTGCTCCCTGTTTAGCGGTAGGAGTTTCTTGGTTGTCGACTAATTAACAAGAACTTGTTTGATTTATAGTATTCTTGTAGTACAGGGTGGGCCTTGAATTTATTAAAATATACATCATTAATAACCTAACCGTCAAAAACCCCCGACTCCAACTAGAAAAAAAGCTGTAACTTTTAAACGGCTGAACAGATTTTCATGAAACATGGCTAAGAAAACTCGGGATAAAATTATCTATGACACTAAACTAAACGAAAATCGGTTCATCCGTTTGGGAGCTACTATACTTACCACAGACAGATACACAGACAGACACGTTAAACTTATAACACCCCTCTTTTTTGTCGGGGGTTAAAAAGACAAAGCAAATCGGTGTTCTATTCCTAAGCGACATTTCGTTTGTACTTTAAAAAAATAATAATCGAAAGTTGTTATATTTTTTTTTTAAATAAACCAAAAATGTCGTTTAAAACAAATAGACTTTCAACCATCGACATGACATATTTTAAAAATGATTTATTTACAACATAGCCAAAAGGCGGGAATATAGTTTAAAAAAAGAATATCGTTTATATGACCACCGTCTGGACTTTGGCATTCCTTTAAACGCACACGGAAATTTTCAAAGACTCTTCGGCAAAGAGGCCGTGAGATTGCAGACTCTCTTCTTTTATCTTTGCTTTTAATTGAAGCATGCATGCATGCTGCGGTAGGCCTTATCATGACTTATATGCACATTGTCCATCACCACTTCGTGAAGGAAATTGTGACGAAGCCCCATTGGTCGTAGGCATTACCTAGAACCAAAAATGCGGAGACTTGTGACCTCTAATAAAGAGTGTTTCTATTCTGTTCTATTCTATTCTCCACCCGCCCGCTTCGTGGATTAGGTATGGCTAATCCATCGATAGATACTCTCTGTCATACAAAGGGAAGCTAAAAAAATGAGACGTATTTTTTGAAGACGTCAAATTCTAAATTCAACAATGTTCGAATTATATATAAATAGAACAGCGATACATGCACTAATGGAATAGCTACTGTTATTATATATTTTTTATTCAATACACAAATTAATAATTATGTTTGTAAACGGCATTTGACTGGTGATCAACCACTCCATTTTTCTGAAAATGGAGTACCTGACACGTCTCACTTTTTGAGTTCACTAAGCATATCTATAGACATGGATGTGTGCATGTGAGATAAATAGGGTAGTAAACTAAACCCTCGATACAGGAGAAATACTAGTGAAGGGAAAAGATTAAAAAAAAAAAAAAATTAAAAATCCTAGTAATAAGAATATCAATGAGTTTATTTTTCCGGAATCAGACAAAAGCATTTAAACATGCATTTAGTACATTCAGTTTTTCTTTTGTTCTTCGTAAATACGTTTCATTTACTTTAATATCGTTGGTATTTAAACTAATAGTTTCTCTAATAGGAGTACTAATGACAATCAGGCATATAATAGGTCTCAGGTACTATTCATTTAGCTACCAGGTATTCAAGTGTATTATTTTCATTATCATGTAAATTACCTTTTAAGTGATTCATTACACTTTATGAAACAAACGAAAGAGATACAGTTTGTATATTTGAGTGGCATCCCAAATACACTTGAGCCCGTGAAAAATAGTTAGTCAATTTAAATATAAAGTGTTTTAATAGTAATGCTGTGAAATTCGTGTGTAAGACTGCATAGGTACATACTGCATAGAATATAATTCCGTGAAAATGAATGTAATAATACCAAAGACTAAACCAACCAATGAGGCGTTAGACAAAATCGAGCGCCCCTATTATTAAAAAAATCAAAACGTCCTAAAATCTGTTTTTCTTTAGATATAGAGTTAAAAAAATTAAATATCTAGTTTTGTTCCGTAATATTTCGAATCATGGATTAGAAGACAAAAAATAAGTTAGATATTAGGACGTATAATCTTTTTATAATCAAGGGGGAGTTTTAGTCTAAATATAAACATAAGTACATTTACAATTATTAGATGAGAATACAAGATCTCGAGGGAGACCTAAAACCAGGTGGATGGATGTAGTGCACAGAGATATGGCGACATGCAAAGTTTCCGACACGGATGTCAAAGACAGAGCGAAGTGGAAGCGAAATATAAAGAAGGCTGACCCCACCACCATGTGGGATTGACAGTCGGGAAGAGAGAGAGAGAGAGAGAGAGAGAGATGAGAATACAAGAGCAATTTTTTTTGCTATTAAAGAATCTCCGTAAAATACCACAGTTACCTAAAACTTGTTCGTACAAAAGGACCAAATAAGCTCACTGATACACAAAAATACATTTACAATGATTACATGAGCATACAAGAGCTATTTACTATACTCTACAAGAATCACCGTAAAATACCGCAGTTAACTAAAACTTGTTCGTACAAAAGGACCGAATAAGCTCTCTGACAGTTTGATGGATACATTTTCCGTGTGCAAAGTGAATTTTTACACGAACGCCATCTTGAAAACGTTCAGCCATTATGTGGCAACGATAAATCCGATACCCTCGACAGATTGATGTGAGTAATCCGGTTGGGTTTATCGCAAATAAAATTGGCGTGCACTTTTCTCTGATTCGGTAATTGTGCTTGTGAGGGAGTGGAATTGATTTCTGATCGGGTTGGTGTAACAAGTTAAATAAAGTCGGGAAAGATATCGTTTCAAGTTCTTTCTCTTTTATCGAAATGGTATTTTCGGTCTATCTTGCTGATTGAAAGTGGTTGAAGGCGACGCAGTTAAC
The DNA here is from genome assembly GCA_932294325.1 of Allophyes oxyacanthae. NCBI lineage: Eukaryota > Metazoa > Arthropoda > Insecta > Lepidoptera > Noctuidae > Allophyes > Allophyes oxyacanthae. Next base: position 18,426,523 of record OW028610.1, on the reverse strand, counting down.
AATTAATCTCAAATCGGCTGCGTACAAAAACGCGCGATCTAGCTTGTGCGTATTGCGTCAAAACAGTATTTGTCGTTTAAAATCCAAGACTACCGTAAATTTTATAAAATCGAATTACCATATTGAAATGTGTGTTTAAAGTAATCCATTCGGAAAACTTAACCTTGTAGAATGAAAATCTTTGTTTTTAAAGAGCAGTTTTTTTTTCTGCTGTAAAAGTTAACCAATTCTGTTAACTAATTACCGTAACTTAACCGTCAAAAACCCCCGCCTCCAACTAGAAAAAGAGCTGTAGCTTTTGAACGGCTAAACAGATTTTCATGAAACATAACTAAGATGATACCGGTTAAACTAGCTTTCAATTAAATAAACTGCATTGAAATCGGTCTATCGATTTTAGAGCTACGACGCCACAGACAGTTACAGAGATACACACTATAAACTTATAACACTCCTGTTTAATGTCGGGGGTTATTTTTTATCAAAAACATGATAAATGAAGTAGGTACTTAAATATTAATTCAAAATTGCATTGAGCAAAATTGAGATCCTTACCGCTAACATTTTCAATTCGTCGCTATAACCAAGATTTCAGTTACAATTTTTTGAGTGACAGATTTTATACTAATCTGCTTTCGTGAGCAATATAACAATCCTAACCAAATGTTGATATTATGATTAAATATGTTCATCAATCAAGAAGCTGTCAAAAAAAATATTCTAATTAAATAAAAGCCAAATATTTTTGTCCGCCACTGTATATGTAAATTATTTGTACCATATCTGTATTGTTATCGGCAATCTGACTAACAACTGACTCATCAAATAAAATAAAACAAAGGAAGCGACTTTCTTGGAAAAATTGGAATGGAAAAATATATTAATAAACGTACTTACCTTAACAGTCTTGGTAATTTGTATTGTATGTAGGTGACTCGTCCCAGACACTGTCAATATTTTAACAATATAATTACTTACAATATACAAAGTATTGTCAATACAACGTGCATCGGAAACGCGTGTTCATATTTAAGAGTGTGGATCAGACCATCAAACTGAACAACTTTCTATATGGGACCAACATCGTAATTGCAAAAAAATTATCAGGGGGGCTAAAAAGGCCGCTTTAGATGAATCACAATATGATTCATATTACAAATGTCAAAATTTTTGCTTAATTGACAACTCTTAATGTCATCCGCATAAGGTTCACATTCAGTAATCATCTGTTTGACAGGTACTATGCAGATCATTAGATGAATTGCTCAATGTGGCCTTTTTAGGCCCCCAGGTGTCCCATAAGTTTTGGTCGAGTAGGTATTGACGTTTTGTAAGACAATGTTTACATAAAATATATTAGTACCGAATGTTTTCTAATTCCTGAGAAAATTTAAGATTCCTGTCGATTATTGTTGTTGTACTTCTTTGTTATTCATGTCTTATTCTTTCTGTGTGCGCAGTAATTTTTATAGAATTTTTTATTTTATTTTATTGTGTGTTGGTTTTTGTGACGTCTAATAAATGTTTTTTCTTTCTTTCTTTCTTTCTGTCGCTAACATTTTCAATATTACGTCCTAATGTTAGTTTCTCTACAAGAATAAAACTTAAAGTTATGTACACAAATTAATATCAATCCATTCTAACCTTCGTGATAAGTAAAAAGCTTGCATTTTCCTTGCAACTTCTTAGTTTAGTGGGTCACAGCAATTTACAAGACACAGACAGGCAGACGCCAAATACATAAGCACTGAGTTTTGTAAGAAACATAATAAAAATATGAACTTTATTTTGGTGAGAATTTCAATAGTTAGTTAGATACGGTTAACCGTCCCGCTAACTCCTTCTAAGCCACGCAACGGATTTTGATGCGGATTTCACCATTATTTTGAGAATTTCTCCGGAAGGTATATATGAAAAAAAGAAAGAATAGGTATATGTCTAATACTTTCATATTTAATGTAAGGATAGTAGAGAAATTGAATCCGTGCGAAGCCGGGGACGGGGGGGTCGCTAGGAAACCAATATTGTTAGTTAAAACTACTTATGACCTCCCTCTTCAGACAAAAGTAATTTTGTCAGTTTTTTCCAATCAAAAGTGCTTTTGGCCGGTTAAGAATTTTGACTGTAACACTTACATTGATTCTGAAAAGCGAATCAGAATTTATTAAATTGAACCTAAGTTCTAGTTTTAAAGGGCTGGTTCAGTTTTGTATTTCAAGTTATTTTAGCAATTTTGATGGTCTTTTGAGTTGACATTGTGAAACATAACGCCCTACGCCTAGCTTTTAGATATTCAAGATACTATACCTCAAACCCTTTTAGTACGTAACTGATTTAAAAAATAAAAGGTACTTAGGGACTTGTAGTAACCCAAGCATACTCGAACTAAGTGACTCTTAACATCAATATATATTTTATTAATAAAACCTACAATAATAAATAAGATGACAGAAGATCGGCGGGTCTACCGCGTAACTAAAATTGTAATGAACATCGACATTGGTATTAAACTTCAATACGATCGTGAGAGCCTAAACTTTGAGCTAATTTGTAAAAAAATTACCTATCATATAGTTGGGACTCCTATCTTCATGATCGGTAAAAAAATTACAAGTTAGCTCAAAGTTTAGGCTCTCACGATCGTATTGAAGTTTAATACCGATGTCGATGTTCATTACAATTTTAGTTACGCGGTAGACCCGCGGATTTATCTCCGACTACTTTCATAAGTGTGTGGAGGAACGAGGTATGGTGTTCCTCCATTGAAAAGGGAGGGTCCTTCGACCAGGTGATATTGCCTGGCGGGCCGAAGCCCGACGGTTGATGTAGGACAGTTGTATATGTGTTAGATACGATTATCTTTTTCCTTGCGCGATGCAGGCTTCGTTATCTCATTGGTCGAATTCATATTTTCGCGCCACTTCTGTTGTCAGTTTGCTGACTTATAAGTAGTTATTCTATGTGGCGATAGATGTCGCTGCAAGTGTTTGATCCTTAAAAGTTACTAATAATAATCCGTTATTTACTGTTGGTGCTATTTATCTTCTATGATTCAAACACGTTGAATGTGGAAGCAAAAATGTAATACGACTACCGGTTGCGATGGGGGATGTATTCTGACCCCCTTGTCGACACCTAACATGTGCATTACGTGGCTTTTTAGGCCCCCCCCAAGAACACAATATCTAAACTACCTACTCTATCTTTGTGAAAAATAAATATGTTTGTATCTTTATAAAATTAAATGTCGAGAATTTGGTGTAGATCCAAATAATTTTACCGGCCCGAGGATTAAAAAAATAGAATAGAATAGAAATACTCTTTATTATACACCTGATAAAAAAGGAGCAATTAACATAATAATTACAACTAATCATTTTAAGATTGTACAATGGGCGGTCTTATCGTTATCTTATCTTAAAAAAAAATATTATTCTTTATTCAAAGACAAGAATCAGTCATTTTAAAATAAGATTAGGGAAGGACGGGTTTTCGGGGCAGTCCTTGCAAATAAATTGGACAGCAGATAATTTTTCGCGATAACGATGTTGGTCCGATAGAGTTAGTTGTTCAGTTTGATGGTCTGATCCACACCCTTAAATATGACCACGCATTTCTGATACACGCTGTATAACAATGATTTTGTTTCACACTCATCATGGACATTTTCCCAAACGTTAATTTAAAAAATACTCAACTGATAAATAAAGTCTTGTTTTATAACAAGAGTTCTTCGCTATCGTATAGCCGCACAGCCAAAACCGTGGTTTAAGATAACTTAATCAATGACTTGGCACGACGCCTGAGTAAACCAAGAGACGATGGTTAATCGATAGTCTAGATTAATTTAAACTCGCTTGCTTGTTTTCAAGCTGTGGTGCAAGTAACTTATGTATACAAGTTGCAACCTTTCTAATCCCGATCCCTTTAAGGGGTTATTGTACTTATCATTATGAACACCTTTTACTATGGGACCAAAAAGGAAATCTAGAAAAAATATTAGCTGTTCCATACATTTAATCGAGTACGTAATATTAGTTATTTGTATGGATTAGATGATTAATTTTTCGCGTATTTTTTTAACTCGTGGTAAACGACTTTGGATTTTTAATTATATTATCGTATTTGGATTCAATTATTTTAATTAATTTTGAAAACGTATAAAAATATTATTTATTTTTTTTGCTAAAAAATGTCTTTGTTTAACCTATAGATTTGCGTCCTAAAATATTTTGTATTATTATAATAAGACCTTATAGGATGCAGAAATATTTTTCTTTTTGTGTCGGTGTCGTAGATTTTACAGAAAAATATAGCTTCCTATCTTTAGGGAGCTATATTTTTCAAAGATTCCAAGCAATTTGGGTTACCTACACTTTTTCATAGGCAACATAGAACAAGCTTTTTCCATCTGAATCTTTATCAAACAGAGAGAACATTAATCAAATACTTCTTATGTTTCTTTTTCTTTATATTTCGTACGCCCTTAGGAGATGGTGGAGTTAAATTGTACCTTATTCCAACAAAAGCTTAATTTACTGACTAAATTAAAATAATATTCCTCCGAATGAAGAAAAATGAAAAATGTGTACAATTTATTGTTCGCCAGACATTTCGCTATCATTTGAGTCCTTGTAGTTTATTAATAATTTTGAACAATGGTTTGCTTAAGAGCCCTGTTGATGTTGCAAAAAAAAATACTTATTATGCTTATACCAGGTTCTTTGTTTGTTTATTTTCTTGTTATAAATATTACATTGTGTTGTTTATTTGTAGACCTATCTATGAAAATTATGGGACGAATAAATGTTAACACACCTCAGTGACTTTTAGCGTCAATTTGCACTAAGTAGGCTTGTTTGCTTTGTGTTTGAAATTTTCTGTATTTTATACTTTTTTTATTATTATTATGTAGGTACTTAGTTGTTGTCGTAGCTCGTTAAGCCGCTAAGCTTAAGTGGTGTAGCGATATCTATCGCCACATAGAATAATTACTTAGCAGCAGCAAGCTAACTACAGTGGCACATAAATATGAATTCGACCAATCAGATTACGAGGCCTGCATCGCGCAACGAAAAAGATTATCGTATCTAACACATAATTATACTGTAACTGTCTGACATCAACCGTCAGGCTTCGGCCGCCAATATCACGTAGCCGGCAATATCACGTAGCCTGGTCGGAGGATCCTCCCTTTCTAATAGAGTAACATCATACGTAGTAGTTTATAGTACTTAAGTCATTTATTTTGTTTGAGTTGTTAATTTGTGTAAATGTTATTTAGTAATTTAATTGATTATTATTATTTCATAAGTTATGTCTAGATTTTAGAGCACTATCGCATTAGGTTTACCGACCTGGAATGGTAGATGATTTTTAAAATAAATAAATAAATAAATACCTCGTTCCTCCACATTGGGAATGGGCTGACCACGTCTGCCGTATGCCGTCTGATCTGCGGACCAAAATAACTGCGCAGTGGTGCCCTGACACAGCAAAACAACGACGCTGCAGACCGCGAAAGAGATGGCGGGACGAACTAGACACGTTCAACAAAGACTGGTCATCATTGGCACATGATCGAACAGCATGGAACTTAAGGGGGAGATCTTTGTCCAGCAGTGGGATGATACAGGATAATAGTAACAGTAACTTAGTTTTTGAAAGTGCCTGCAAAGACCTAGTTTAAACAAAAAAAAAAACTTTGACTTTGAGTCCTACCCACTTAGTACTATCCGCGCGGATGAAGAATGGAACCAGAAAAACCGCTATTTAAAAAATTGAGGTAAAGATAAATTTTGTATGATAAATTAAATATATTACTGAAATTTACGCAGTTACGGTCGCTGAAATGCGTGCCGCACGTCAGTAGGACAGAAAGCGAGCCCTATAAATAAAAAAAGTTACAAAATTTACCAAAGAAAGAAAGAAAGAAGAAAGAAAATTCATTTATTTGCCACAAAAACAAGACACACTGGAATGACAGATACAGGTAATAAGAAGAGGACAGGTGCATAGACAGAGAAGACATTATTTTAGGATGGCAACAATGTAAAATTGAGTAGAAAAAATAATAATTTAAAATAATAAAAAATATGTGGGTATCTGCGACTGCGCATCACCTAATCAGTGTGTGTCCCGAGCTGTAGCAAATGGGTGTCCAGCTCAGCATGTGCCAGGCAAACCACCGATACCGACCAAAATACCGATTCTTCCAATCCCATTCTTCATCCGCACGGGTAGTACATTACTTAATAAATGATTGCAGATTTATTACACAATACGATTAAACGCTAAAGAGAAACAGGTTTCAAAGCGTTTCTACACCTATCAGTTAATTATTCGTTTTCTACACAACCTCTATCCGAATTCGTCGAACAAATTTAAGTATTTAGCAGCCCGTTGAGAATTGGATGGGTGATTAGCACTTCGTTCAAGTAGTGCTCACATCCATTATTATCGGTGGTTCACTTTAGATGTGCTAATGTTTTTAATAGACAATTTATTATGACTGGTGCTTGAACTCTTCGCAACTGGCAGTTTAGTGTCAATTGACACTTATTCATAGAATTCTTAATTAAATATAATTTTAACACCTTTAAATTTTCACTCTGTTATCGCCTACATTATTATCAAACTTAAACCAACAAAGATGTACCTATTTGATGTATTTAACCCCCGAAAAATAGAGGGTGTTATAAGTTTGTAGTGTGTATCTGTGTGGCATTGTACATCTAAAACGGATGGACCGATTTCAATGCAGTTTTTTTAAATTAAAAGCTAGTTTAATCAGGTATCATCTTAACTATGTTTCATGAAAATTGGTTCAGCCGTTCAAAAACTAAAGCTCTTTTTCTAGTTGGAGTCGGGGGATTTTGGCGGTTAGGTTAGGTTATAAAATAAAGATTACAAATTAATACCTACATTTATAATAAGCCATGCCAAAAGTAGTAGTTATATACTTGAAATCATTGGAAATAACCCAAAAATAAGATTAGTTGATAGCGTATTCGATCCCTGCCCGTAGCATTCTTGTTTTGAAACATTTTTTAAGCATAAACGTTTTTTTTTCAGTCCTACCAGTATAACTTTATTTTATTAGCAAAACACTAATTCTTCTCTTAACTCAATATGCCAATTTTGTATGCATTTTTAAGGTTATTTAAAACGAAAATATTGGTAATCTAACGGTGGTGGATCCAGGATTTTGGTGTGGGAGGGACTGGATCCAGATGAGGGTAGGCTTTATGAAGGATAAAATGGATTAAATAAGGAGAAGTGATGAACATTGTACTGTAGGTAGTTTAGTACTAAGAAAGTAGAATTAAAGAATACAATCATCTCCCTCAAACAAAGAATTACCATTATCTCGATTTAAAAGTAAACTCTACAAAAACTATTATAGTGTTAAAGAATACTTAGAAGATAAGATACCAAGGGCACTAACATAAATATAGGTATAATATGCATGTTCCATCATTTTTTAATTATTTTTTTTCCTGTTTTGTATAAATCCAATTTGCACGCCTCATGGGGCAGAATTTGCTGTAATTAATCTTAAGTTTATAACACCTGTAACAAATACACAAATATAAATAATTTGATTTGATTTGAATAGAATAGAATAGATCTTTATTTCATGTAAAATAGAAGTAGGATAATATCAATGTTTAATTTGAGATTTGACAGGGGTGGACCCAGATGCTTTTTGGGGGGCCTTGAGCCCCTTAAGATCCGCTACTGTAATACAATATGTAGGTAGAACCTAGCTAATTTCCAGCTAGCAATCGGCAAAAATTTGTGATGTGTTTGTGGATGGGTGGAGTGTTATTGTTACAGTATGTTTGAAGCTTTGTGAATTGAATTGTGTATAAATATAAATTGGAATTATTTTGTATGTATGTGTACCTACCTCTGTAAATTAGTTTTGCTGTAAATATTATGATATTCTAGTAATTACTGTAATTGGAGGATATTCCGTTGTAATTAATTTATAAATAAATACCATCTAATAAGAATAAAATCCGTCTAATAGAAATAAAAAGCGCTACAGCGCATTCCCGAGTAACTCCCATTTGATTACAGCTCGTGGTTACAAGCGGCCGCAGATGTGTTATCTGGATGCACTAGCGATCGATAGTATAGTGTCCATTGTTATACGACAAGGGTAGATAGGGAGACTTTTTTACGAAATATTGTAATAATACCAAAATGATACTAACATAATTTTCCTAAAAAACTTAACAGCTTCTGATGTTGGTGCACTTGCTAAGCTTACAACTCTTCAATGCACCTAGCATTGAAGAATTATAGGCCCCGACTTCAGTAGCTAATTTAAATGTGACCACACCGGAAATATTCCCTATATATGACGGAGTTCTGCCCGAAAATACATTTAAAAAAAAACATCCAAATTAAGAACCTCCTGCTTTTTTGAAGTCGGTTTACAAAAAGCGTCTATTATAAATAATATACTATGTATTGATAGTAGTTTATGAAACTGTTGCTTATTAGGGTTATTAAAACACGAGTGTGTTTATAATAATGTCACATGAGTGTTTTAATACAAAATTCAATATTTAGTTTTTCTATAAATAGATAAGTAAGTAAGTAATAAGTAATAAATTTATTCACAAACTTTTTACACAAATCCTATGAAAACCCTGACTTCTGAGCTAGGTAGAACCTGTATTACAGAAGTCAGTGCCCTCTCCCACTTTCTACTATACAAATTGTGAATGGAAAATATAAAAGAAAGAAAAAATACATAACGTGTTTATGTGTACGTGTGTGTGCGTGTGTGTGAGGGTGTATGAGTGTGATGGATGTTAGATGTTAGATGTTATGCAGGTGAGGTATGTGGACTACCACATACCTCACCTACATAACAGGGAATATCAATTTGTGAGCAATAAAATTTCTGTTTGGTCGTAGTTTAATTGAAGTAGCCAGTTCTTAATTTTCATTTTTGTTTCTCGAACAGTAAGAGGATGAATATTTATTATTTTATTTATCTTATTGTATAAGTAGGATGACCTATAAGATTGCTGTCGTCTAGCCGTAGCCGTCCGACATCTGATAGGTAAGCATACATTAGTAATAACACGTTTTCTCTTATACACATTTACATCACAGGGAGTTTGCTTGTGTTTTTTTAATATAATTTGGGATATATATAATTGTCTAATTGTTAACAGTTTGCAATTTTCATACAATTGCTTAGTCGGATACCTGAAGGGTTTAAAAGTCATTACTTTCAATAATGACCTTTGAGCCCTTTCTAATTGCATCATGTGGGTTTTACAGGCACCACCCCAGACCCCTACACAATATCCAAGTATGGATTGAGCTAAAGCATAGTATATATTACGAAGAAGAGGAAATTCCGCGGCGTGCCTAAGTTTTTTGAAAACCCAGATTAGCTTCCTAGTGCGACCCGTAACAAGTCTTATATGGGGTTCCCAACTTAGCCTCTCATCCAAGATAACACCTAAGTATTTGACCTGTGTAACTTTATTAATAGACATACAAGAACAGCTATTACTATTAGGATAATTACAAGAATGAACTTTAATATTAACGTTTTTAAGGTTGGTTTTGGAAAATGCAAATTGTATGAATGAAGTTTTAGATATATTGAGAGTAAGGAGATTGGCTCCAAGCCATTGGCCAAGTCGATGGAGGCCGTTCTCAGCAATGCCAGCCATGGAATATTACGGCTGTATCATCAGCATACGTAAATATTTTACCGTTGCAGAGTGGTTGAAGACATAGGTCATTGATGTACATCAGGAAGAGACTTGGGCCGAGTATACTGCCCTGAGGAACGCCATAGACAACATTTGCATCAGAGCTGACATAGTTTCCAATCTTTACCTGCTGTCTACGGTTACACAAAAAGTCCCCAAACATTTTTAGGGCCGTACCTCTTACGCCAATGACATCTAGCTTGTTCACAAGTGCTGAAATCGAGACCGTGTCGAATGCTTTGGCTAAATCAAGGAAAACTCCTACACACTTTTGATTTTCATCAACTTTAGATGATACAAAATCAGTAAGCTGACTAACTGCATCATCGGTGCTTTTAGACGCCCTGAAGCCAAATTGAGTGTTAGCCAGAATATTTTTACTTTCAAGAAAATTAATGAGTCTGCTATTAAGTGTTTTTTCTAATAGTTTTGAAAGCGCAGACAATACAGAGATAGGCCTATAATTCGACACATCGTCTCGATTCCCGCCCTTGTGCACAGGAGTAATGAGAGCTCTCTTAAATACATCCGGGAAGATACCTTGAGCATAGCAAAGTTCAAAGAGATAGATTATAATATCTTTACTATATTTAGAGGGGGTCGTAGCTACATAGCTACCGCGCAGATCAGCGAAGTTAAGCTGCGGTTGACACAATCAGTCCCTAGATGGGTGACCGTTTCTTCGAACATCGAGACCTCTCCGTGCCTTGGATAGCACGTTAAGCAGTTGATCCCGGTTGTCATACGAATACCTTTGACAGTCGTTACGGGAGTCAGCAACCCAAAAAGTCTGACAACCGGTCTAATCTTAGGGTATCAGTGTCTCCCAGTAATTGGGTGGCGGAGATCAGATGGCAGTCGCTTCATGTAAAATACTGATATTCAGCCGCATCTGGTTAGACTGGGAGCTGACCCCAACATAGGATAAAAGCCAGGCAGATGATGAGATTCAACTATCATTACTTACACATACAGAACGACATAATATTAAAAGTCTGGAAGAGATCAGGTCTGCTGGAAGAGATTTCTTTTGTGAAATAAGCAGTACTTTTGTACGTTTTTTCTCCTATTTTAATGTTTTCTGTGTCTTTTCATGTGTGTACATAAATAAATAAATATTAAAAAAATATTTCATTTTTACATTTCCAATTTCAATTCAAATAAATAAAACGTCCACAGCATTCTCATCCCATTTTTCAATATCCCGAACAATGGGAACAAACCGTCGGGATTAGCTCTAAATTCATATTCAATGGATTTTTAAAAGCATCGCATTGGCGGAGCGTTATTTTCAATTATTCTTTACGAGTGGCTATATGGAACACCGCAGCATTAAAAGCAAGAGAATTTCTCTGATTTACGGATGCTTTTTATTTAGTTACTTTATTTTATTATTCAAGGCTGCTGGTTGTTTATTGGTCATTACTTCTATTTAAGAAAGTATTATAAGTTTATTGTATTGTTGTCCGTGGAGTTGGGTTTTCGTTTATTTTGAATTACTTGTTGTTGTTTATTTAATAAGCATTATTATTATTTTTCTATTAATTTATTTTATTTTATTTATGTATGATTTTATTTACCTCCGTCCGTGACTCACTGCAGGGTGCCAACTGAAAACCAGCGCTGGGTGTTCCACACCCAGCAAATGCTGAGCTGGCAACCCTTTCGATATGGGCGTGCTCGTCGGTGCAGTAAAATCAACTTTATTATATTATTTATCCGTGTTTGTTTGTTATTATTTCTTATTATTATTTTTGTTTCTTTCTGATCTCTGTGTTTAAATTTTATTTTATTTCTGTACTGACGATGTGTCATTTATCGAATAAATATTTTCTATTCTATTCTATTCTATTCTATAAGTTTATCTATCCTCATATCGTAAAGTTCTAATTATGAATTCAAAAATAGACTGATTAGTATTACAAAATAATTAATTTCTCGAAAACTACAAAATATCGTAGAACATACATGGGGGTTCAATCGATGAGTATTAGTGTCCTCTGACCACAGACCTTCGCTGGTACAGGTTTCCTGGGACACCCTGTATAAACTGGTTCCGTCGATGCCCTCCTTACAGCATACCATGGATTAGTTTCCTCCAATATTAATATACAGGATATTAATAGGTGAAAAGAAAACTTTGTCTCCCTTTTTAAGCACATTGCGCGCCCGGAGGAGTATGAGATTTGGCATAGTTAACGTTTAAGAATAGAATAAGAATAAGAAATATTTATTTACAGGAATATGAGTAAGTATAATAAGTTGACACTGTTAGCAATAAGTTCCGTCATACTCTACCAGATGACTGGTGTGCAAAATATTTTAGTTCACATTATTATTATATTATATATATATTATTATCTCAATAGGCATTTTTTTTTTTGTTATTTGGATAAGGAATGCAGAAAGTTAAAATTACGGTTGAATTTCGACCACAGGGCGACCACTAGTTAATATAAAAGGATAACTAAATAAAACAAATGACATTATATTTATTTTGGGTATAGCCGATTAGGTTTGGACTACTCTGGAAGTTTTCACTGCTTTTTCGTTGTTTTTGAAGTTATTGCTTATTAAGTCCTATGTAATAGGAGCGAGGACATTATTTGAGCATTAAATTTAAATTAATGTCACGTCAGTTACACCGCGACGTCAAATAGATGTCGCCGGTGCCGGCTCGTTGTCAACTTACTTTCAGGTTGTGGTCAACTTGACAGATGGCGTAATGGAAGTTGAGACACAGCCTATAAATAGGCCGGGGCCCCAGCTAAAGATCGACCTGAATTTACACAATATTACAAAAAAAAGAACAGCAAAGATCATAATAAGTACCACTATAATTTAAACAATACAAGTAGGTACGTACTTAACACTCAAGCCACCCAATTAAGAATACAAGGGAAGCGTCATTAAAATTTGCTTGTGAAGATAGGAAGCAGCGGGTCACCAGGGAAGCCGCATGTGCAGAAGATAATCACTTCCATACGTCTCCATGGTCAACATAGTCTTGCATGTCATAGTGTCGCATTGAACAAAAGGGCAGGCTCAAAGTTTGTTCTGTATTCTTGTATTCTCTGAGTTAGAAGATTAATTGTAAATGGAGTCTGTTCCAAAATCAAAATTACCTATCAACTAACGAAAAACAAAATGGCAGTGGTTCAAAACCATTAAAGTTTTAACATGTATAAAGTGATTTTCAATTTTTAAGTACTTAACGTTAAGTAAAAAAGCTTTCAGATAGCAATAAAGATTCAAACTAAGTTGACGTGTAGATATAATTTTAAAAATAGTTTTTTTTTATTTTAATAATGAAAGAAAGCCTTTAGTCTTTTCAAAAAATTTACGATTTTCTTCGCTGTTTCTATAATTAAAAAAATAAACTGCGTACAAAATAGTAAATTAGAGAAAATTGTTCAATTTGAAGGTCTGATTCACACCCTTAAAATATATGACCACGTATCACTGTTCCACGTTGTATACGGGATGATTGGTAGAACGAGGATACCCTCGTTCTACCAATCATCCTGTATACAACTGTATATAATGATGAGTACAATACCCTCCTTCAATGATTCCCTCGTTCTACCAGTCTGTACTTACATCAAAACTATATCGAATAACATTATAGTTTCGATGTCACAACAATATTCAGCTGACAAGTGGTCAGTGGTACAGCAAGCTGACGCCGGTCTGACGCTGCGGTCTGACTCCGCAAGGACTGAGTCAGTACCGATAAATTGCTTTAGTACATTGGTATCTAATAGTGTTAGTGTTTGGATGTTGGCACTATTCGGTTAGATATCCTTTGTATTCTTGATCCGGGAGTCTACGCGGACTGATAATAAACTTCGATACGATGGTGAGAGACTAAATTTCGAGCTACCTTGTATAAAATTACCGATCATGAAAATGGATGTACCAACTTTATGATCGGTATTTTTTTTACAAGGTAGGTAGGTACCTCGAATATTCTGTTCTATAATTATGCAGATCTTATTGTATAAATAGCTGTGCTCGCGACTTCGTTCGCGTGATGTAAGGGTGCTCCAATTATGTTTTTGAAAATACATGTTTCTAATAATATAAAATTTTATTAATTAGTATAACAAAATGCAAAAAAAAAGAAAATGAAATACAAAAAGTTAAAACGCGGGGGACCGGATTTGAACCTGATGTCTGTCAGATTCTATTCTACCATTTACCGCTACACTACGTAGCATTTTTTTTTTTTTTTTTAGCGTTGTAAAATCATCCAATGAGTCCTCCCACCCCGGGCAGGGCTCCCAGGGACTGTCAGACTTGTACTGACTAAAATCCACGGTGTTCCTTCAATAGCCCTTTACGTTCCGGGGTCACGGTAATGAGATAAGTCCCGCGACCCCGGCAGGCTTCGGCCCTCTACAGGGGGGGCCCCGTCATCTTGCTGACGTTCTTTGAGGCGCGCGTGGAACACAACGCGCCGTCGACCCGGGCATGGTCCATGGTCGGACAGCGAGTTGACACTACGTAGCTAGTAAAATTACTTTAAAAACATAAACATATTATTAGGTACTAACGTTTATGTTTAAAAGAGTATCCATGGAGTTTCTTCCCGGTATATTCGCGACCAACCCACTTGAAACCGTACACCTAGAATCACAACGTTTTAAAAGTGCTTACAAAGGCCCAGTTGAGATAAAAATCTTTAACTTTACTAGCTCTCCTCCATAATGAAATTTATACCATTTTGTCGCCTCAACATTCGAAAGCTTAAATATCACTTTCCTCGGTAAACTAACAAATACAATATCCCGGTACTTACATAGCACTCATCTGATAGTTTCATGGACTGAGGTCTGCGGTTTGCGATGCAGATGCACTGAAACTGTAAACTTTATAACACCGCTGTAAGTTTCAGCGACCGCCGCAAATAGGATATTAATTTAAACCCACAAGTTTTGAGATCAGAAGCCCAATTCTCGTAATTTTTTTTACACTATGACTGAAAGTTAACCTAACTGAGATTAAATTATGAATTGACAAAAAATCGGTATTCTTCCTCTTAAAGTTCAGTCTGATTGATGATTTGAATTCAATCTCCTTACAGACTCATTTCAATTTAATTTTTGACGTTTATGTATGGACGAGAATACCAATTTTATTATCTGTGTCGGTTCAAAATGTTAGCAGAATACCATAGAGATAATACATAGTACCTATAACTAGAGAGCTTACTGCTATAATTAGTTGTACGAAATTTTGTGCCCACATGAAAGTCACCCGAGATTCAGCGGTGTCCCTCTCGCACACATGGCCATTACTCATCAACTTAGTAATCTACTAAATTGGTATTTTCAGAATCGTTTTTACATACATATTAGAACTAATGAAACTTCTACCCACGGCTATCAAAATAAACATAATAAAAATTATAATTGACGTGCTTTAAATATTATATTAAATATTATTATTTCCATACGTTATTCAATAAGATTGATTATTACAATATTTGGATACCAGTAGATAAAGAAGTTTGCATGCGGGAAACACTACATCATTCAAAATGGCTTACATTGTCAACTTAGTTGCCAACCTATTGTCAACATTCGTGGTTTTCATAGTTCAGAAATAAACGTGATCAAACATTATTTTTGTGCCTAGAATAATTTTTTGGCGACAAGATGGTAAATACTTGAGTTATGATTGGGTGCAAGCGAGAATATTATCCTGGTTGTGGAATATCGTTCCATAGGTAAGTTTCATTGAGTAGTGTGACAATATATTTTTATTTTGTGGGATATAGTTGCTCCAAGTACTTATTTTAGATCGTTTCACATAACATACAGTCCACTAAGTTAAATAATTTACGTACCTTAATAAATTTGGATTTGTTTTCCATAATCTGTAATGCGTAGCATATTTTCGATGCATTTATTGTTTTGTATAATTTGAGTGATTCCAAGTATAGTATAAGTATACATACAGGGTTATTTGTAAAACACCGGCAACGCTTTAAGGGGTGAAACTACTCATCAATATGAACAACTTTTACTATGGGAACAACCATGAAATCGCGAAAAAAAATCAAACTTTTCATACAAAAGATTAACCTTGCTCCATCAAAATGTATGAAAAGTTTGAATTTTTTTTCGCGATTTCATGGTTGGTCCCGTAGTAAAAGTTGTTCATATTGATGAGTAGTTTCACCCCTTAAAGCATTGCCGGTGTTTTACAAATAACCCTGTATATAGTTTAAGTTAATTTGTTGAAATCATTTGTTGTTTGTTGTGCCGAATAGATAATAATGTTTTTTTGTATCTCTTATAAAATGATAGACTTTATTAAAATTCCATGTTTGTTTTTTTCAGGATTCCAGCTGATAATAAGCAGAGGGTGTTATGGATAACAGCCACGAACCTTGACATTAGTGTGTAAAAGTTCGCATGTGTTTGTGGCGTAAATTTTAAAGATAATGAATTATTTAACAGCAGCAAAAATAAAATTAAAACCTGAAGCAGTTCCTTCAATATTACCATAGGTACTATTGTAATATGTTTAATAATTATCAGTTGTTGTATGTGTCTGTTGTATAATGTTGTGTGTAATTGTCTGGTCTGTAATAGTTTATACTAATATAAAGTATAACACATTGCACAAACTTAAGATTCACACACTTTGCTTATTGTTTATTTGTGTTTAATATTTTCCTATTAGTATAGTTAGATGGATTAAACTTTTACTGGATTGGATATTGTACTTAGATATTGTGCCATAATGAAGATCATTTTTGACATTACAGATAGCCACAAAAAGAAAAAAAACTGTACGTGCAAAATAAATTGTACGTGCAGGAACATCTGGTGAATCAGGGCATGTAGGATCTTGTAGTAAATGGGAAGATGTTGCAGTTTCCAGTGAACCACCAAATAAGAAAGTAAAGCAAGAGGAAACAAGCACATAAACCCAAAATACAACTATAATGCCAACACAATTAAAATTACAATCAACCATTAAGTTTCTAGCCGGTCTCTTCTCCATAGAACCCGGCCCACTTTGGAACCGTGCATCTAGAATCTCAACGTTTTGACGAAACGACGACGACCTTTTTATGCCGATTTGAAATTAAAAAAAGTTTTGCTTTGACTTTCATTCATTGTGTTTTATTGCTTAATGTTGTGAATGATGATTATACTTGAGTTTGCCAAACAAGAATATTATAATAAGTGATATTCGATTCTGCAGCACTAAGCATGGGTTACCCTTTCTGCTATAATAGGAAAGATCTCATAAAGAAAGGTCGTAGGATGGTCGCAAAGCTAAAAGAGAAAAAGAAAAAAGAAAGAAAAAGTAGAAGAGGAATTTTGTATCTTAAAATGTTAAAATCTAATGTTTCCTATGACTAGAGCTGCCAGATGTCCGGAATATTCACGCATGACATTTTATTATACACGTAATCTGTGTATAAGAAAATGTCCGGATTTTTCCGCAATGTCCGAAATTTTCTCTAAATTTTCTTTTTTATTATATAGTAACCTTGCATATAAATAATACGCAGACGATACGTGTCTTGTAGCAGCTGATAAGAATTTATCAAATGCAGAGCAAAGTATACAAAATGATTTTACTAACATATGCAAATGGTCTCACGATGTTGGACTAGTGTTAAATGCTGGTAAAACTAAAATTATTCATGTAAGGTCTAATCACCTACTTAATTGTGACAGGGCTGTCGAAATAGTTGCACACAATCACCAGTGTTTGCATCACTTTCAAGCAACTGGTTGCCCTTGCAAATGTCTAACACTAGAGCAGGTTTCTCACTATAAATATTTAGGCCTAATAGTTTATGACAGATTTCACTGGGGTCATCACATTAATTATATTTGTGATAAATTAAGAGCAATGTTGGCCAAATTTGCAATCATAAAGTACAAAGTTCCATTTAAAATTTTACTCAACCTTTATAATGCACTCGCAGAGTCAATAATCTCATATGGAATCACGAGCTATGGTAGGTCGTTCAAAACGTACCTAGATAAAATATACAATATACAACTTCGACTTCTAAAAATTATAACTCCCAACAAAATTAAAAAGCAACTTTGCGCTAACGACGACATGACAGCCTTATTTAAATATTGCAAAATCTTACCAATACATATAAAAATTAAAAAACTACTATTATTAGAACAATTTTCTCACAAAGAACTTCAAATAAAAGTAAATCATAGAATAACTACACGAAAAGTTGCCAATTCAAAACTTGAAATACCGAAATTTACGAACTATTATGGAAAAAGAACTAATATGTATTTAGTACCAACTATCATTAATGAAATACCAACAAAAATTCAATCAGAAATTATAAACGTAAATACACACATTATTTTGATTCGTTAATTTAATTTACGTAGAAAATTGTAACATCCTGTTTCTATGGCCGGCTGCTTGCGCCGCGCGCCGTGCCGTGCAATAACTATTACCGGTTTTCTCAACTCGGTGATTGAAGGTAGATAAATAAATAATGTGTTACAAATGACCCACCTGTGCTTGATGATTGTTAGGTTACCTACGTGTATCAACTATTTAAGTAAATATTATATAACTTGGGTACCTACTTACTATGTTTCTCAACAGTGCTTCAACATCCAGACAAACCTATTTAGGTTTTTGTGATGTTCTTTTGTTAATTTGTATGTTTATATTATATTAAATAAAGAGAAAAAAAAAAAAAAAAAAAAATGCCTATTTATATATTATGCCTTGCCTGTGACTCTAATTATAACCAAAATGGTGTATGTATATTTGTAAGAACGTTTAGATACACTGTATGGACCGTATATTTCACTATTTACTAGGAAAAAAACAATTCTTACTATTCGATATCAGTAGTTAATTACCTGATAACTATTCTCATAACATAATTAAATATTTCTATCATGTCCTACTTTTAACTAAAATGTATGGTTACCCTATTAGACAAGGACACGGCTACCACAAAGTATTCTCCCTCAGACCGGCTTTACGGCACTATTAAGCGTTCCAGTACTTGTACTATTTCTATGCAGAATACCAATTTGGCTTGACTCTGTGACAAATAAAAGATTTCTTTCTTTCTTTCTTCTTCATATCGTTAGTCGATGTGCTAGATTATACCGTGTGTGTGTGTGTGTTACATTCTGATAGCTAAGAACGGCCGCCTGATTACGTATGATAAATATGACAGTTGCTGTCGCAAATAAACGTTCTATTCAATATCCTCTTATGAAATCGTCTATAAGCGAGAAAGGGATGCATTGTTTGTTGGTCACTGTGGCTGTCAGATTTTTCTTACATAATCAAGGCACTGGTGAAGACCGCGAATTCGTTAAAAAAGCGCAATTTATTCATTTTCTTAACACAGTGATGTCTTTTTCAGGAAAACGCACAGCCAACTCATTTGGAAGATCAATGCAAAAGCAATTTTTTAAAAGTTAATACAAAATTCATAGCAATTTATTATTTATTGACTTTCAATGAGATATTCAGTAGAAAATAAACGATGCCGATTACGAATGAACGCTGAATTTCAGCGAAAACAATGGGAGAGTTCGAATTTAATTTCCTGAAGACGGATGAGCGAACTAGCAATGCGGACATAAATCATTTATCAATTTTAAATGCAAATCTCTGAATACTTTGGTGAAGACGATCAGGGAGCCTTGCCAAAAGGCTGCATTGAGAGTTCGGCTCTAATTGGCTCCCATCCTTAAATTTTGTTGAGTCTGAAATCTGAAATTTACGTCAATTTTTTTTGTCCATATATAATTTGATTGTTTTCGTAGGTTTTCTGGAACTAAAATATGTATAAGGTCTTATTTTAATAATTATTAGCATTAATGCTAAATATTTTAAAGATAGGCTCTATGACTGATATAGAATTATTTTAAAAAAGCTACAGTATTTTCAAAAATAAGGCGCGGCGACTCGATTCGTTTGTGTTAGAGTAGGCGAGCCCGCCAGGTCAGGTCAATTTCATTACCTTAGTGCCATTCATAATCATAGAGGAATAACGGTTATGTGCAAACGGAAACATCAATTATTTTAATTAATTTTAAAAACGTATAAAAAAATGTTGAAATTATTTTAAATTCTTTTTGTTAAAAAGTGTCTTTGTAACCTATAGATCTACATCCTAAAATATTTTGCATCCTATATGTTATGAATTCAATTTATGTGAGTTTACTCATGTGTACACTTTTAGTAATTATAGCTAGATCGTCGTAAGCGCACCTCTCCCGATGGTTTTTCACTTCAATAAAAACTAGCTGCTGATTGGCTAATTTATCCAATACGGTATGGGTGATAATCTTCTTCCTAATATCGATACGATCGAATAGAACAAGTAGTCTTTAGTGTTCAGTGTACTATTTAAACTTAAAAAAAAAGTAAGTTCGAAATCTAAAACCCGACTAGGTACTGAAAAAGTAAGAAACAAGAAAATATTAATACATATTCATAGTGATGTTCAGAGGATAGCCATGGTCGTATGCCACTTTTTCCTAAAGCTTATGATCGCTTACTACTGTTAGACTGTATTGTTTTGTTAGGGTAGGTGGCATACGACCACGGCTATACCAGCGGACAATCAAGACGCTTCTAACGATACCTCATTTGTCGAATTATAATAAGTAGTTTAGAAGTTATGACAGAAAAGATGAACATACCAAAATTCATACATACATATCGGTCAAACATTATAACCCTCTCCGTAGTCGGGTAATAGATAAATACCACTAAAAGGAAAGTAAATTGCATTCAAGATGATAGAAATTGTGATTTTATAATGCTAGTGATATAATATTCACGATTTTAATATTCACTCAGTAGTTTCTGAACGTCTCTTCGACTGTTCGTAGCGATGGAGCCGGAAATAGTCGAGAATATTCCATGAATTATTAAGTGCCTTTTACCAGGAGTGCATGAATCAAAAATTCTTTGTCTTTAGAAGAAAAGAAAGAAATAAAATAACATTTATTCGGCACAGACATATTGACAACATAAGAGAGAGAAGATAAAAAATAGAAAATATATAATAAAATAACACACATCAAAAGTTCACAAATAAGTTTTTTTTTTTTTTTTTAAATAGGTATATGTCAATAATGCCATGCCGAAATGATAGCCAGCTCAGCATTTGCTGGGCGCAGAGAGCCCAACCCTGATTTGTTTTATGCTGGTTCATAACAAGGAAAACTTGATCTTCTTGCAACCACCACTGCCGAAGGTCAAATCTTGGAAAAATCCCCGCTATCCGCTGAAAATTATTTCTATTCTATTCTATGATGATGATAATTTGACAGATCAAAAGAAAACCTTCTACCGATTCTTCAAATTAGTACCACGACAGTACCTACGTAAGAGCAGACATAGACTATAATTCTCTTTATTTATATTCTGTGCGACACCTACATAATAATATAGCCAAGAACATTGTACATAAAACTGGACGTTGCGGCTAGAAGAAAACGGTGAAAACCAAATAAATGGCCTTGAAATAAATCAGTTATTTTTTGCTTCTCTTTCATCAGGGTGACAAAGATTTTTATTTGCGTTGGGATATTATTAGGAATTAAGCAAGTAGAAATTATTCATAATTGAGCACGTATTTGTTTGCTAATAGTTAGGTACCAAAACAATAACCATATGTACCAAATAGGTAGGTACTAAATTCTGGTGAACCCATGGTGAAGATTTAACGTGTCATCACTTGGTCCAAAGTTGCGGGTTGATTTATGGATAAATTAAACTTTAAAATAAGTAAAAACTAACTTCATAAAACTAATAAGTGCCTAGCTAAGGTGCATTGAAGGATTAAAGGTCCCTACTTCAGAAGCTGTTAAGTTTTTAAAGAAAATATTTTATACTTTTTAGCACAGTTTATTTTATTTTTCTATTTTGAGTGGCATAAATAATACATAAATATGCAACTACAGTAATCGCGACTAATTTGCTGATATCCATTGAGGAGTTCCATCGTCTTTCTCCGAAAGTCTTCATCAGATCTTCACCAAATTTTAGTCGGTTTAGCCTTATGTCATAGTGCTCCGCTTTATAGTGTAGGCAACAATTTTTTGCAGATTTATAGAAGTTTCCTTTCAAAGGTATGTTGGACCACCATACCACCATCTACGCCTTTTCTCTGGATCGCTTGGAAAACTGAAACAAATGCAATCGTGTTTTCAATCATCTAAGAAAGTCCACTGATGTTAGCAATCAATGATCAGGGGGCCTAAAAAGGCCACATTGAGCAATTCATCTAATGATCTGCTTAGTAACTGTCAAACAGATGATTGCTGAATATGAACCTTATGCGGATGACAATAAGAGTCGTCAAATATGTAGATATTTTGACATTCGTAATATGAATCATATTATGATTCATCTAAAGCGGCCTTTTTAGCCAAAGCTTTTGGTTTGACCAAGAAAACTTCTGAAGATTTTGAATTCCAGTTGGACTTTGTAGCTCATTACACAACCACGAAAAATCATATCACGTTAAATTCCGCCTCAAGCAATCATTTATGGTCACTCTACTCTTCTTTGTTTACTAACATTTTATCTTGACGTCCAATCTATTAATGCGACTGTTTCCTTAGTTATATGCTATATAACCACATAAATAACTAAATGGTGACATTTCACAATGAGAGAAACGTTTTTCACACAGTTTTAAATAAAAATATAGGCAGATCTTTCTAAAACTGCGTAAAAATATGTACAAATTGGCGTAATTTTTAATATGGCATCAGCGCACTTACCTATGAAAAATAACGTTTGATGTTGGGTTCCAAACACTTCCACAATCTTTAAATATACGATACATGATTGAGCACTGTTAAATAATTAGTATATCCTCAGAAATCGCCTAGCAAACACTCGAAGTGGAAGAAAGTTGACAATGTTGACATGTCATTTATGTCATTGAAATTATTATTTTTACAGACCATCAGTCTTACCAGCCTAGGAATGCATTCATAAAATTGGGGTAAACTTAAATATCATAAAATAATTATTTCAATCAACACATCCTTTTTATAGGCAGAAAAAATTAAAGATGACTTTAAAAATACTAGAAGCTTTTAAAATAGTTTCTGGATACCAAATGGCCCTCAACATAAACATTCCTATCTATTTGTGCACAACTATCTTGAAAACTTTTACTTTACTCTGGTAACTTGCAAATTATATATTCATATTCATATTCTTTATTTGCATTCCACAATGTACAAGGTGGTAAAAATAAAATTTGGTAGGTTACAATCATGGACCCTGTAGGGCACAGCAAAATATAGGAGAGGAATATGATACTTATGTTTACTACTGTTGTATAAATAGGAAGATGGTACTTATGTTTACTTATTGCTTTAATTTATTAATAAATATGGATAGCATATTATAATTTTTAATTTATTAATAATATTTCCTAATATGTATTTACTTTATTATAAATTATTATTAACTAATAGTTATGGAATTTAATGTTTTTTTATTTTATTTTTTATATCTATTCATTTATTTCGTTTTATTATTACTGTTGTATTATTTATAGTATTATTCATTTAATTTAATTGGAAATGTTTGTTTATCGTTTATATATTCATTAATCGTGTAATAGGCTTTTTTAATAAGTATTTGTTTTATTTTGTTTGTAAATGTTGTTTCGCTGTTTTCTGTTTTTATTGATTCTGGTATTTTATTATAATTTTTTATACACATTACATAGGGGCTGTTGGAGTGTAGCGTTATGCGGGAAGATGGTAGCATTAGCATATTTTTATGCCTTAATGATCGGCCAGTATGTTTATCTTCGCGTCTTGTAAATAATGATTTATACCTATTTCCTAACAAATTTCAAAAATGTATATGCATGGAAGGGTGAGTATTTTATGTTTTATGAAGAAAGGTTTGCAGCTATCAGTCTGATTTATGTTTGTGAGTATACGGATTAATTTCTTTTATAAAATAAATAGTGTAGGAGCATCGGTACTGTTTCCCCACATGATTACGCCGTAGCTGAGCCACGCGTGAGCATAGGCATAATAAGTGGTTAATGCAGTTTGTATATCGGTCGTCTTTTTGATCTCATCTTGTTATTATAGTATGAGTGAGATGGAAAACATACCTAAAGGTGAATGAACTCCCCTTCAGTTATTTTTTCTAGATGCAATATCCAGTTCTATCTTTATTAGCAAAGAAATACGTGCTCAATTATGAATAATTTCTATAAATTTGCTTAATTCCTAATAATATACCAACGCAAAAAAAAAAAATGTGTGCTGGGACCTGGGACACATAGTAGAAGTGAAACTTCAACGGACAATATATCGTCTACCTCCTCCACGCGGCCGTAACGCTTTTTCGTGACAGAAATTCCTAATACTCCCCGTCTATGTACTCGTATATGGAAGTTTCACTTCAAAACTTGGTCACCCTGATGAAAGAGATGCAAAATATAACTGATTTATTTCAAGGCCATTTATTTGGTTTTCACTGTTTTCTTCTAGCCGCAACGTCCAGTTTTATGTACAATGTTCTTGAATATAGCTGACATGATTTCGCTCTTACAGTAGAGCGAGCTCAAAGGATATCGATCAGGAGAAGTTAATAATATATTGTGAAGTCACGTCTCCTGATAACGAGGCTTGGAACATCGCGTAATAATCTTGAATTCTTGATAGAAAATGGAAGCTTTAAGCCGTGTAAATGGGCTAAGTTGATTTCTAGGAATGTACTTAGATAATTTTGTCTCATATTAACATCACGTAAGATTGTAACCGTAATTCCGTACTAATATTATGTTAGACTAATACCTTTAAAGATAAGATAAGAGATAAGATGAGATAAGATGTCTATAAAATAAATAAATAAATATACAACTGTAAAGATTCATTGAAATCTGTTTGCCTGTTTTTCCGTTATGAGGTAACAAACATACAATACAATACACTTTATTGCACACCAGTAATAGAAGAAAAGATACAATAATTAGAAAAAGAAATGTACAAAGGGCGGTCTTATCGCACGTGGCGATTTATACCAGACAACCTTAGGATGGACAGATTTGCAGGTTAAAAGAGGGGGGTAGTTCACGGTGTAACAATAATAGCTAGAAAATAATTACATAATCAAAAATACTATACAAAACATAATACATAACAATATTATATCTACATTATATAGGTGCTTAGAGATACAGCTAAAATAAATAAGATACAACATGATAATTATATAATTCATACTTATACATACCTACTAACATAATAACATACAGACAAACAGACAGACAGACGAACAGACAGACAGATAAGAATTCTAAAAATGATGGATTCGTGTTCTATTTCTTATTTCTAGTCTCCCTAGCCTATTTTCGCGAAAATATTTTCAATGTCATGTCGATTTGTAATTAACCGTTTCTGTCGAATAAAAGTTGTCATAGGAACAGTTTCCAAAGTATTTCAATATCTGCATTGGAACTTAATTTTATAGCTGTTCTGTTCAATGTACAGCGTGAAAGGTTTTATGACGCAAGTAAAACGTATCATTAAGTTGATTTCC
This sequence comes from Allophyes oxyacanthae, assembly GCA_932294325.1. NCBI lineage: Eukaryota > Metazoa > Arthropoda > Insecta > Lepidoptera > Noctuidae > Allophyes > Allophyes oxyacanthae. The sequence goes on along the minus strand of OW028610.1, from coordinate 18,401,198 downwards.
CTGGTGGGGTAGCAGAGCTATTTATGTCATGAAGAGATTATGTATGAATGCTGTGATGTTAGTTCTGTATGAAAATGCAGCCTGACTAGGTATATTTAGATAAAGTCTAGCTAGTTTTTTTTTTTTTTTTTACTTATACTTTTTTTTTGTCCTTTCTGTTTTGTCTTTAATTGTATACATAATAAATAATACAGAGTGGCCAATTGATAGTGGTACAAAAAATTAGTTTTTTCATTAATTTGTATCTACCTATATTTATGTATGTGTATTCTGTGAGAAGGTTCCTTTGATTATTTTTTTCTTGTTTCGGAATATTGTTTATAATAAAAAGCAAAATAATTTAATGATAATTATAATACATGTATAATTTTATATTTTACCACCAAAATTACGGAACGCAATAAATATTGAGTATTGTATTCAGTACTTAATTTCAGATTACAGATCATTTACGAGGAGAAATAAAAATAAAAATAATTTGAAGTTCACAGATGCGCGTACGCGTAGATGGTATTCCTTAAATATTTCCAACTGTGTACGTAAATCTATACACATTTTGTTTTCTGTTCTAATGTCGGTAAAATTCATTCAACATCTATTCAGTTTACATTCCTGAAACAAAAATTGTTTCCAGCGCTTAACGGATGACCACGGAACAAAAGCATACGAACACGCATATAATTGATATTTTCATCCATTGTGTACTGGTGACAGCAGTGACTGGTGAAATTTATTGGCGGCCAGCCAACCACTGTGTAATATCGTGACCATTACTCATACTCCCGAGTGCTACTCTGGTACCCAGTGACGTTTTTAACTACCCATGATATAATTTGATCGATTGTTGGCCGTGAAAAGGAAGGATGTTGAATATTGCTATGTTATTCTTTGAAAGAAAAGAAAGAAAGAAAAATCATTTATTTGGACTAGACATCAGACAACACAGTGCACAAACATAAAAAAGTAAAAATAAAAAAGCAAAAGGTAACAATAAAAACAACGTGCTGTCGGAATGCCAGTACCAAATGGGTTGCCAACTCAGCATTTGCTGGGCATACGAACACCCAGCGCTGATTTTCAGTTGGCACCCCTGCAGTGACACACGGACGGAGGAAACAAATATTCATATACTTAAATATAAATATGGTAATGGTATGGTATGGTTTTGATGGTCCACTTTTTATATAAATACAGGGTGGCGCAGATGTTACCACATTAAATGGAATAAGTATCACGGTCTGTGACCGTACACAAAAAAACAATCAAATCCAATCACTAGTTTAGCCACAGGAACTAAATTAAAATTTCATAATTTTACACATTATTATCACGATCTATAAGCAAAGTTTTAAAAGTTTCCAACGTATTGTAACCAATTTTTTTTTATTTACACGTGTAGATCAGATAAAGGTGACATAAATTTATATTTCAATGTCCCCCTCACCTAGACGAATGATAGCAGAGTGTTTATTGCAAAAAAAACTTGCGTAAAAATCGCTGATTTTTTAAATGCGGTTTCAGAACATGATACCAAATACGTGGTTTCATTTATAATGTGACAACATTTGCGGCACCTTGTATATTCAATTATTCATATAAAAGCTGAAGAGTTTGTTTGTATGAACGCGTCAATCAATTGACGTCACGGTTGGCGCAGTGGCTAAGCGATTAGCCTTCTGCGCTACGGGCCGCGGGTCAATCCCCGCACGGAACAAATATTTGTATGATCTACAGATAGTTGTTTCGGGTCTGGTTGTGTGTGTATGTGACATGTATGTTTGTAAACTGTACCCTCGATACAGGAGAAAACCTAGAGAGGGGCAATATTAAAAAAAATAATAGAAAACGAAATCTCTGGAACTACCAGTCGGATTTGTAAAATTCTTTTTATATTTGCTAGCCCAATTCTTGAGGAAGCTATTTAACATCACGCTACGAGGAAAAGGAGACGAGCAAAAATAAAAATAAACTGTACGTCGAGTAAAATCGCGGGGCAAAGCTAGTAGGTACATTATAAAACTACGTTGCTACGTAGTTATTTCATGTAGCATTCAATGTCGCTAGATACTACATAAGTGCTTATACGAGTCATTAGAATAAATGGAAAACCATAAGGCTGTTTTGAGGTAATATGGCGCCTGCTTAGATGAAACGATAATGTACGTCGATGATACATTGCTATAACTTTTAAAATAGGCACTTTATCCAATCTTAAATGCTGTGCGCAATATGCTAAAAACGGGGTACAAAGTTTTCTCTTCACGTATTAATATATAGATACTTAATTATCTGAGATCGATGAAGTTTCTTGCCGGTATCTTCTTCGGAAAAACCCACTTGGAACCGTGCACCTAGAATTACGACGTTTTAAATGTGCCTGCAAAAGCCCAGTTGAAATAAAAAACATTGACTTTGACCTTGACTTTAATCATGAACTACATTTACAGCCGGATGCATCAAAACAAAAGATTTAACGAATTCTTAGTATTAAGTAATTGTATGCGTTAAAAGTAGAAGTCAAACTGAGAATTTTTGTTGTTTTTAAATTATTTGAAAGAAAGAATTATAATAATTTATTTCTGCAAAAATATAATACGACTGCAAGTACATTATAAATAGCAGTTCTCCAAACTAAACGTTGGCTACAATTGAAGACAGTGACAGCTTATACGACAAATGAAGGAATTATTATTAATGTTGTCTTCGCAAATCTCAAAATTAAACTAACCATAAACCCTCCATTCAAAATACTAAATTCACTTCCTCATCTGGTAAACCGTACTAAATCCAATTAAATAGGATACAAGTACGACACAAGTAAGAAGTAACATCGATGTACCCGAATGTGTTTGGACAACAAAATAGCAGTCGTTCGCTTAGATAATTTTACAACCGTCAGAAACAGGGTGTAAGCAAGAGGAATGGAGTTAGAGAAATGGGTGGTCATGTTATTTCAATCATAACTAGTGTCTGTGTTTCAAGCAAGTACATAGTGTGCATGATATGGATTAAGAAATAAAACCAACATTAAGGCTCTCTGACCACTGAGAGCACGTTATAATAGTCAGTCAAGTCACAATCAAGGATGGCTTACCATAAACTCTGAATAATGATTTCACTATACATAATACATAACACCAAATAAGCTAAGAGTCAGCGGGTCTACCGCGTAACTAAAATTGTAATGAACATCGACATCGGTATTAAACTTCAATACGATCGTGAGAGCCTAAACTTTGAGCTAACTTGTATTTTTTTTACCGATCATGAAGATAATAGTCCCAACTATATGATAAGTATTTTTTTTTACAAGTTAGCTCAAAGTTTAGGCTCTCACGATCGTATTGAAGTTTAATACCGATGTCGATGTTCATTACAATTTTAGTTACGCGGTAGACCCCCAGGTTGTATATACGTCTGTTCACTAGAGCAGCTACTATTAAACATTCGCGGTCTTGAAGACGCACTTAGTTCGGAAGTAATCGATTTTACGAAGATGGCCGATGCGACTTATTAGTTGTGTCGTACTGTACGCATTAGTTCTATTCATAAGTTAACACAAATCCGTGTGTAACCGATAGCTAATTACCTTCAGCCAACAGTGCCTCATTACCGTCTCATGTTTATTGCACAGTACTGACTGTTACGGAGATGATAAATGGTGATATTGATATTGTAGATGAGATGATTTAGTTTGTTGTTAATATTAACAACGGTACAGTACCTAACGGATTTTGGATTTTGGAAGTGTTAATAATGGCACAAGTTTCAAACACTCCTAATAAATATAAAGTGTGCACTTTAATCTCATTTTTAGTCGAATAAAAAATTCAATAAATGTATCAATGAGCCCAAAATTGTAGGCATCCCTCATAAAAAATCCAATAACTCATCTGCCTATGGATTTTGAAGCGACTCTTGTAAAAACCTCAGGCGCTATAAATCTCCAATCTGGCGGCGTTATACCAAAATGTCGTAATTTCACGATTTGCGGTAAATTTTAGTTATTACGACCAATAAACTTGCGCTCTTATTACGTTCAGTTTTACGCTACTCTGTGGCTATGATGCGGTACTAATAATAAAAATATTTCTGGGAAAATTCTAATAAATTATGTGTTGGTTAATTACACTCTAATTTAAAAATAAAGTCATCTTGCATAATTATATTATCAGCCTATACCACCTCACAGCTGGGCGAAGAATTTGTAGAAAGGAAAAAAAAAGACATTCAATAATTAATTTTATTCTTCAAAATGCGAAGTTTCTATGAAATTGTTTATAATTTAATTCAATTTCCTTTGCATTTGAGACTTTAATTTAATAATTAACTATAATATTTAATTGATAAAATGCATTCTTAAGAACAACCTAGTGTAAGTATATTTTAAGTACCAACTGAGAGTTCAAATAGCAAATAACCTAACCGTCAAAAACCCCCGACTCCAACTAGAAAAAGAGCTGTAACTTTTGAACGGCTGAACAGATTTTCATGAAACACTAGCGGCCCGTCCCGACTTCGTTCGGGTACAAAGTAGCCGGTAGATACTTTTTAATTTTCATCAATTCTTGACCTCTTACAAATTGTTCGGCTTCAAAAAATACGGACTGTCATATAACTATTTCATCCGCTTAGAGGTTGAATTTCGAAAAACACGAAACCGATTTGTTTTTAATTTTAACCAAGAGCTTAAATACAAAATTTCACGTTTCTAACTTCAAAAACATTTTTCACCGCTTTATCGCCCCTTTGGGGGATGAATTACCAAAAACGAAGAAACACATGTTTCTTTATTGCTAACCAAAAGCCTAAATCTCAATTTTCACGTCTCTCACTTCAAAAACAATTTTCACCCCTATTTAACCCCTTTAGGGGATGAATTTCCAAAAACGCGGTAATACGTGTTTCTTTATTTCTAACCAAAAGCCTAAATCTCAATTTTCACGTTTCTGACTTCAAAAACAATTTTTACCCCTATTTCGCCCCTTTAAGGGATGAACTTTCAAAAACGCGGTATCACGTGTTTCTTTATTTCTAACCAAAAGCCTAAATCTCAATATTCACGTTTCTAACATCAAAAACAATTTTTACCCCTATTTCGCCCCTTTAGGGGATGAATTTCCAAAAACGCGGTAACACGTGTTTCTTTATTTGTAACCAAAAGCCTAAATATCAATTTTCAGGTTCCTCACTTCAAAAAAAAATTTCACCGCTATTTCGCCCCTTTAGGGGATGAATTTCCAAAAACGCGGTATCACGTGTTTCTTTATTTCTAACCAAAAGCCTAAATCTCAATTTTCACGTTTCTCACTTCAATAACAATTTTCACCCCTATTTCGCCCCTTTAGGGGATGAATTTCCAAAAACGCGGTAACACGTGTTTCTTTATTTGTAACCAAAAGCCTAAATCTCAATTTTCATCTTTCTCACTTCAAAAATGAAGGGACTCCCATACAAACTTTCACCCCCTTTTCCCCCCTTTAGGGGCTGAATTTTCAAAAATCCCTTCTTATTGCTTGCCTACAATACAAAAGGGACCTACCCTCCAAATTTCGTGACTCTAGCTTCAGCAGTTTCGGCTGTGCGTTGATGATAAGTCAGTCAGTCAGTCAGTCAGTCAATCAGGATTTCTCTCTTTATAATATTACTATGACTATGATGGCTAAGAACACTCGGGATAAAATTATCTATGACACCAAAAAAAACTAAACGAAAATCGGTTTATCCGTTTGGGAGCTACGATACCACAGACAGATACACAGATACACAAACAGACACGTTAAACTTATAACACCCCTCTTTTTTGTCGGGGGTTAAAAAATCGGCGTAAGCTACGTAATGTATTTAGATCGGTAGGCGTGTCTAGACAAGTCTGGTGACAAGAATATTTACGACGAAGGTCAATCCGGATTACTTGATTACGTTCGGAAAGCGTTTCGGTGTAAGAATTTAGCCTTTTATCTAGTTAAGAGTTCATTAATTTTGTTTGGCATTGATAGAGATAATAACATTAAGTTAGATCGAATTTCACTCTCCTCTTACTTAAATTAAGAATTTTTTGATTGATGATCATTGACCTACTACTGACAATGGACGGCGGTCTTTTTTTTTTTTTTTTTTTTATCGTGGTAAAATCATCAAATGAGTCCTCCCACCCCGGGCAGGGCGGGAGGGACTGTCAGACTTGTACTGACTAAAATCCACGGTGTTCCTTCAATAGCCCTTTACGTTCCGGGGTCACGGTAATGAGATAAGCCCCGCGACCCCGGCAGGCATCGGCCCTCTACAGGGGGGGCCCCGTCATCTTGCTGACGTTCTTTGAGGCGCGCGTGGAACACAACGCGCCGTCGACCCGGGCATGGTCCATGGTCGGACAGCGAGTTGCCCTTTACTCGCTGTCCGCATGCCCGCGCCTACGGTGGCCGGAGATCGTCGGCCGGCGCCCGACGCCGTGGGCGACCACCACTGCGGCTGGGCTGGAGGGAGGACGCCATCCTCTCCCTCAAGCGGCCCGCCTCCTCCTTCGATAGCATGACTGCTTCGCAGAAGGAGGCGACCGCTTCCCACTCCGTCTCGCCCCGCAGCATGGCCTCGACCAATGCCGGGCGCGAGAGGTCTCCGCCTATCGCCGCCCTGAGGACACGTCGGTGCTCTGCCCAAGCGGGGCAGTCTTGCACCGTATGCTCTACTGTGTCCTCAGGGCGATCCTCGCAGTGGTGACACCCAGGCGTTTCTGCCTTCCTCATCAGACACAGGTACCTCCCGAAACTTCCGTGTCCGGTGAGGACCTGCGTCACGCGGTAGGTCAGGACGCCGTGCCGCCGATCCAGCCACTCCTCAAAGAGGGGTCTTACCGCCGCGATTGCGGCGTGCCCGGCCGTCGGTTGCGACAATCGTCCCCTCCATACTGCCCCGAGATCACGTCGGAGCTCTTCCCGCCGCGCCTCGACTTCTTGTGGCAGCAGGGATACGCCCCGGCGCTGCGCCTCCACGCGCCATTCATAGACGCGCTGGAGGGCAGTCGCCTCCAGATCCCAGGGCAGCAATCCGGCAAGGAGGTTGGCCGATTCGCCGGCGATCGTGCGGTATCCCCGGATCATCCGGATAGCCATGACCCTCTGGCATGCGACCAACTTTAGTGGTCGCGTCCGGATGCTCAGGGCCCACACGGGGGCCCCGTAGAGGGCCATGGACCGCACGACGCCGGCGTACAGCCTTCGGCAGGAGGCGTTTGGCCCGCCGAGATTAGGCAGGAGTCGCCTGAGGGCGGCTGCTGCCCGGTTCAGCTTTGGGGCCAAACTCAGGAAATGCTCCCTGAAGTTCCACCGGCTGTCGAGGACGAGTCCCAGGTACTTCATCGTCCTCCCGACGCCGATGCGAACCCCCTCCACCGTTATGTGGGACTCGGACCGTGGCGCGTTCCGACCGCCATGAAAGCACATGGCCTCTGTCTTGTGCAGCGCCACGTCGAGTCCCAGCTGCCGAATCCTATGGGCGACTGTCGCAACCGCTTGCGTCGCCAGATCGGCCGCCGCCTGGTGCGACTCTCCCTGCGCCAGGACGAGCGTGTCGTCGGCGTAACAAATTACGCCGACGCCGTCAGGGAGGTCGCCGCGCAGCACCCAGTCGTATCCGATGTTCCACAGGAGCGGCCCCAAGACCGAACCCTGCGGGACACCGCACGACATCTCTCGCCGGTTCCACTCTCCCCGGTGACCGGGGTAGATTACGGCTCTGTCCGTCAGGTAGTCCTCGACTATGCGACGGAGGTAGGTCGGCACCCGGTGATACCGGAGTGCTTCCCTGATGCAACTCCAGGGCAGGGTGTTAAAGGCATTGGTGATGTCCAAAGACACCGCCAAGACGACCCTGCCCCGGGATACCGCGTCCCCCGTCGTGAGGGCTCTCACGCGCATGATAGCGTCCACCGTGGAGCGCCCCCTGCGGAAGCCAAACTGGCACTCCGCAAGATCCGGGCCCACCCGATTCAGGTGCCCGACGAGGCGGTCTGCAATGACTCTTTCCAAGAGCTTGCCCACCTCGTCGAGCAGCACAATGGGCCGGAAAGCGGACGGAGAGTCCGTAGGGCGCCCGACTTTCTGGATCAGGACCAACTTCCCCGTCTTCCAGCCGAGCGGAAACTGGCCCCTCTCCAGGCATGCGCTAAAGAGCCCCCCCAGTCGAGGCCCGAGAGTTCCCGAGGCCAGGACCCAGGCTTTCCCTGACAGGCCGTCGGGTCCTGGGGCGGTATTTTTGGCCTTGAGCCGTTGTACCGCCACTCTCAAGTCTACCTCGGTCACCTCTGGAGCGTCGTGGACGTCGCCGTCGCTGTGGTCCGCATTTGCGCCAGCTTCGCTGTCAGATTCCGTCAGAGACGGAGCCATGGGCGGGGGAGCATGCTCCTCTCGCGATGGGAACAGGGCGCTCACCACGTCCTCCAAGAACTGAGGCTGGAGACTCTGCGTCAACGGGGGAGCCCAGGGGCGGAGCTTTTCTCGCACCCACTTGTAGGGGCGCCCCCATGGGTTCCCGTCCAGAGTCCCCAGCATCTCCTCACGGGCAAATTCCTTGGCCCGCCAGATCTCGTCTCGGAGGACGGCCTTCGCTGCCCTGTAGCCCTCGTACAGCTCCGCCTCTACAGTCGCCGCATCTGGTGGTCGGGTGCGGCGCCTGCGGAACCTGGTGTATCGGCGTCGCGCCGCAACGCACGCTTCGCGCAGCGCTGCTAGCTCGCGCGACCACCAGTACAGCTGACGCCGGGCGCGTCCTTGCCGGACCCGGGGCATGGCCACGTCGCAGATCTCCGACATGGCCTCCCGGAACCACTCCGCCTCGTCGTTTATGTCGGCAGGCCTGTCCGGTGGTGACACCCAGGCCTGCACGATCGAGGCTTCCAGGAATAGCTCCCGGTCCAGCTGCTTCAGCGCCCATCGCGGACCACTTAGGTTCCGTCGGACCGGCGCGTCTGGGGTCTGGGCGGAGACGTCGAACCGGATATACCGGTGGTCGGAATAGGTCTCCACCTCCTCCACAACGCGCCAGTCGGTGACGCGCGGTGACAGGCTGGGGGTGGCGAACGTAATGTCCACCACCGACTCGCCCGTAAACCGCACGCACGTGGGGACAGAACCCCGGTTCTCGATCACCAGGCCCTGCGCACGGGCCCAGTGCTCGAGCATCCTACCCCGCGTATAGTCCGTGGACCGGGAACCCCAAGCCGGACTTTTGGCGTTGAAGTCCCCAAGGACGAGCGCGGGGAGGGAACCGAGGGCGACGACGACGTCTCCCAGCTCCGTTAGGGAGTCCCGGAACTCGGCGAGAGATCGGTTCGGGGAGAAATAAACGCCTACAACGGCGATCTCCCCGAACCGTGCCGCGACGATCCCACGCCCTCTCTTGACGCGATCGAGGGGCGGGGTACCGGCGGCGGCCGATGAAATGAGGGTCACCGAGCCGTCCAGGTCCGCCACCCAGTCATTCCTGGGCAGGACAAAATACGGCTCGGCGACCACGGCGACGTTGATCAACCACTGCGCCATGCTCTGGAGCAAGAGATCCTGAGCAGCGGCGCAGTGGTTGATGTTCGCCTGGAGGAAGCGCAATGGGGCCATTAATCGGAATCCATTGCAACCTCCTCCAGGGCCCCTCGCGGGGGTTCAGCCACGACAGCAGCGGCGGCGGCGGCAACAGTAGCGGCGGCGGCGGCGGCGGCGGTGGCGGAAACGGCGGCAGCAGAGGGCCTAGCTCTGCGCCTAGCTTTGGTGGATGGGGCGCAGGACTTGCCCCCAGCCCGGTGATCGGCCGGCTTGCCAGCCGCCTCACATGCGAAGCAGTGAGACGGGGCGGAGCACGAGCCGGCCTTGTGACCGGGCTGACCGCAGCGGAAGCACCTATCGCTGCGGTCTACCTCCGAGGTGCACACACATGCCGCATGGTTGCCCACTTGGCAGCGGAAACACCTCAGGGGTCTGGGGTCCAGGACTTTCACCTGCGCAGACACCCAACCAACCAGGAGCCTTCGGCCCTCCTGTATCTTTTTTGCCGCCGAGACGGGGCAGCTAACCGTGATGGTTTGCAACCCCGTGAAGCCAGGACGCAGGGCGCCCGCCCTCACCTGATCGGGAGGGCACCCCCCAGTCCCGGCAACGGCTGCCACCACGTCCTCGACCGTCACGGAGTCATCCAGACCCAATATGCGCACGTCTGCGCGCTTGGTGGGTCTAGAGACTCGGGCCTCCTCCGCGTTTAAGGACGCTCTGAGCCGTTCGGCCAGAGCGTCAGCGGTAGGGCCACTGGCCGCGCCGGGGATCTCTAGCATCCGAGCCCCCGTCGCAGTGACCCGGTAACGGAGGCCGCCGACGATGCCGAGCTCCGTGAGGTCTACCGCCTCCCGCGCCTTCGCAAGCAAGTCGCGGTACGACACGCCCCTATTCACTGCGTCCGGCTGCAGTGTAATCACCACAGCCGCGGTCTTGGGGGCGCGCAATCGCGCCGCGGCGTCTCGCTCCCTGCGCCGCCGCCGTCTCTCCCTTCGCCTCGACGACCTGGCCGCGCTTGCAGCCTTCCTCTTCTCCCCGGCCACCTGCCAGTCGGCGTCGGCCAAAGGAGTCTCTGGAGGAGGCTGCTGGGACGGCTGGTTCCCAGCCTGGGCCTTCTCCTTTTTGGCCGCCTGTTTCGGCCCCGCAGGTGTCGGGGTCGGAGGCGGCTTTGATGAGCCCGGTTTCGCCTGACTAGGCTTGGCCGGGGCCGTCTTTGCCTTCGCAGGAGCCGCCGTCGCCGGGGCCATCCGCACAGTGGCCGTCTTCGCCTGAGGCGGCCTCGTCGTCGTCGGGGGGGGTTTGGACGCGGCCGCAGCCGCGTACGAAGGCGCCGCCAGCGGGGGTCGCAGCACGCGGCTCTCCAATACGGAGAACCGCTGCCGGAAGGCGGTCAGCTCCTGTCGCACCAGGTCGAGAACAGAATTCTCCGCTGGTGTGGGCTGGCCTTTCTCCTTTTGGCCCCGCGGCGGCGCCTTCCGCTGGCCGTCTCCCCGGATTGCGGTCAGGTCCGCCTTGAGGGCGGCGTTCTCCCTCTGGAGAGCCTCCATGGCGGCAGTCAGGCGGGTGACCTCCGACCGCAGTTCGGACATATCGTCCCTTGCAGCCGGAGCCCCGCCGTAAGTCCGCACGGCCGCCATGATGGAGGCCGTGGCTTCGCTGATCGCACCCTCCTTGCTGCTTCTCTTCCGCTTCAGGTTTACGATACGGATGGCAGCTACCACGGCCTCTGCTAGTTTGGCCTCGTTCGAGGCCAGACCAGTGTTGGGCTCTCCAGAGGAAAGCCCCCTCCCCGAGGTCCTGCCTCGGCCTTTACCCCGCACGCTCGCGGGGATCTTGCGGGCCGAGACAGGCCCTTCCCCCGACGACGACGAGACGTCCTCGCGGGAGCGCTTGAGGAAATCCCTCCTCCTATCGGCGCCCCCCTCGTCGCTCCTCACTACGCTTCCAGAGACTACGCTCTGGAAGCTCACGGCGTCTGATGCCGAGTCGGACTCCGACTCGAGCACCAGCGCCCCCTTCCTCCGCGGAGCGGCACTCTGTGCCCGCTCGATGTTCGGTGCCGGTGAGTCGGACGTACTGGACAAGTCCAGTGACTCCTCCTCACGGGCACGTGAGCCTCCCTGGCTCGATGCGGCGACTGCCGGTGCGAAAACTGGGTAAAAGTTGTTGTTGTCCCCCCCAGAGTACGATGGGACTGACCGGACGTGTCCGGTGCCGGATTCCCCAGCTGAAGAGCAGCTGGGACCCGCCTGGGTAGCTTTACCAAAAACTTTGTGCTCCATGTTGTTAACTTTTTTAGAGAGGTGAGTTCCTCTGTCCCTACACCCCATTTCCCATCCCCTGGTTCACTTCACGGTTACGTCTAAAGATTAGACGCGTACCGGGAGTGAATCTTTCCCCCCTTTGACCCAATCTCTGAGACTGGGCCCCGCGCCGTCTAGAAGCTCGAGCTAACTGCTCGATCCTCCAGGCGGCGCGCCTTTCCCCGGTGTGTCCCTCTTGGTCTGGTTTCTCCCTCTGGGCCCGTCCGGCATGAGTGCCTCTACCGGCATGGCCCCAGAGATCACTGAAACACGCAAGCCCCCCCACGACAACAACGTGGGGACACAGTTGGGGGGGATGGACGGCGGTCTAGAACAAAATTCACGAAAAACGTGACCCGAGTTAACCTATATAAGTGTTAATTTTAAAATTAAAGAAACTAGTGGTCGCCCGTGGTCGAAATTCGACCATGATTTTAGCGCTACACTCCTCCTCCCGTGTGTGAGATTTGGCATAGTTAATAACTTTAACTATGCCAAATCTCACACACCTCCGTGCGCGCAATAAAAAGGAGTACATAGTTTTCTCTTCACGTATTAATATACATAATTATAGATATAAAAAAAAATCCCAAGCGTCTTAAAAAAGTTATATTAATAGTAGGAGTCCATCCATATTTCCTATCCTCCAGTCTACTCAAACCAACATAATCTTTAAAATATAATTATCCATTCTAAATTGCTTCCTCAAAACTTGTTTTCACTCCTCACCCTTTTTTCCAAGCTTCGGACACAGACTTCGTTCATTAGCATAACAGCGCCAGATGCGGGTAGTTATTTCAGAATTGCTCTGCAGCTGGCCTGCGGTTTAAACCTCAGGTTAATCAGCGCTAATACCACTTTTTTTTTTGTATTTGGATAGTAAGAAATTATATTAAAATCGGCATCGGAGTTGCTTAAGTACGACTTTTAGACACATTCAAAATCAAACGAACGAAGTTGAAACTATGATTGAACATCCTTACTTTTGTTTTTAATTTTTATATCATCATCATCATCATTGCGGCCCATGTTGTACCCATTTTTGGGTGTAGGCCTCCTCCAAATTCCTCCACTCCTGGCGGTCTTGAGCCCTTGCCATCCAATCCGGACCTGCGTGTCGCCTAATGTCATCCACCCATCGTTTAGGTGGTCGTCCTCGCGGTCTGGTATGCTGACGTGGTCGCCATTCCAACAGTCTCCGCGTCCATCGTTCCTTTTCCATTCGAGCAATGTGTCCCGCCCATCTCCATTTGCGTCTGGCTATAATGGATACTATGTCCTGGGTTTCCGTCTTGGACCGTACCCATTCGTTCGTCTTACGGCAACTTAATAATTTGGCAAACAACCATTCGGTCTACCTGGTGGTAAGCGGTTACCGTAACCCAAACTAACACTGCTCTTTTGCAGTGTTGTGTTCTAGAATAGAATAGAATAGAATAGAATAGATCTTTATTTCATGTAAACCAGATACAGGCACTTATGAAATGTCGAGACTCTAGGTGCACGGTTCCAAATAGTAGATCCTATGGAGAAGAACCTAGAAGTTCCTATCGGTGAGCAAAGCCGCGAGTGCTCCTTGGTGCTAACTCGATGCTAGTTATAGGGTCAGCAACGCGCGAATAGTTCCCCAGGTGTTGCAAGCGTCCAAAGGTTACGGCAACTTATACTTACTTGTTTGCGAACTCAGTGAAAAACTTATTGTATCTATGGTAACCGCTAGGCCTTTTTTTTTAAACGTTGCCCCTCACTATTATTTCTCCTGTATCGAGGGTACAGTTTACAAACATACAAGTCACATGCACACACAACCATACCCGAAACAACTAGGTATCTGTAATCATACAAATATTTGTTCCGTGCGGGGATCGAACCCGCGGCACGTAGCGCAGAAAGCTAATTGCTTAGCCACTGCGCCAACCGGAACCGGCTTTCACTGCTTCCAACTCACCGTAACGCTTGCCTTCCACGCAGGAGGGTCTGAGTTCGAACCTGGCCTACACCTCACATATCGAATGCATGTGTGTATCAGAAATGGGAAACATCGTGAGGAAACCTGCATATCTGAGAGGGCCTCATAAAGTTCTCGATGGTGTGTGTAATCCGCCAACCCGCACCAGGCCAGCGTGGTGAACTAAGGCCTAACCCTTCTCATTCTGAGAAAAGGCCCGTGCCCAGCAGTGGGACCATAATGGGCTGGATTTATTTCATAACTATGGTAAACGATTAATTATTATCACTGATAAAAAAATTGGTATAAAGTTCACGTTCAGAATCATTGTACTCAGCGACATTTCAACCAAAATCCTTTTAACGTGTCCATTGTTTTTAAATTTCATCCCATTTTAAAGCCAAAATACTTAACAAAAGCACGCGTTCTTTACAAAATTGGTTTCCCTGTTTTCCATATTCGCTGAAAAGGGATCATCACAATTTTATTAAACCTACCTGTCAAAAACTCCCGACTCCAACTAGAAAAAGAGCTGTAACTTTTGAACGGCTGAACAGATTTTCATGAAACATAGCTAAGATGATACCCGATTAAACTGGCTTTCAATTACAAAAAACTGCATTGAAATCGGTTCATCCATTTTGGAACTACGATGCCACAGACATGTACACAGATACACACTACAAACTTATAACACCCAGGAGGGGTTTTGTCGGGAGTTAAAAATACGAGTATTCTGTTAAAATCATTGGCCAAGTGTGATCGGTAAGTGATAATTAAAGATAAAGATAAAATTTATTCAAAATTACTTATAGTAAAAAACACAATAATATAAATCATAATAATAACATAGGTATGATACTGATAGGTGCCTGTACTAGGATAAACCTGTGCCACAGGCGGCAGAAGTGCTTACAATAATGTACTTAAGAGGAACAAAGTTTTTAACAATATTTAACATTAGCAAACTTAAAATGTAATTGAAGTGGCATAGAGGAAAAAATACGAAATGAGAAGCAACTTTTTTGCCAACAGCCCTTGCATTTTTGGGCATTTCGAGAGCTCTTCAGCAAAGTCAAGTGTTGCAGCGATCTGGGCTTCTCTGAGGCCCAATTTTGGTTGCTCAACTTTACGGCCTGAGGCGAAAAGTTCGCAAATTCTGATCTCGACATGAAATGGAATTTCGCAGTTTCGGAATGTTTTTAAGAATTTGAATTAATTGTGGCGTGTTATTTGGTGTGGTTTATCTTTAATTATTATATGAGTTTTTGAATATTATAATGTTTTAAGTAGGTTGAGAGTGGTTGAGAGTATCTTCAATTATTTTTGGGAAATAAAAAGCCTAATTATAAATCTTTTCTCGATAGTTTGATACATATCAAACTGTATATTTCTATACTTTCAGTGCAGCTGACCTGTGTGCTGAGCTTTAGCCGTGTGTACAACTGGCTACTAGCTTAATACCAACGAATTATTATATATCAATTCATTTCCAATCAGTAATATACAGGAAATAATTTGAATTTTATCATGATCTCTAAGCAAAATTTTAACCTATTCTTACCAAAATTATCTTCATTTACACTTGTAGAATAGATAAACATAAGTTTCTGCTTTGATGTACCTTCACCGTGACGAATGGGAGCAGAGTGAAATATTATGAAAGAAAGAACGAAAAATGCAAAATTTTTTGAGTACGGTTTCAGAACATGATACCGAATATGTGGTTTCGGTTCATTCATTTAAAGTCGTACCGTCGCGCGTCGCCGCCCTTTATTTGGAGCTCTGAAATTCATTTTCCGCAATGGTCTGACCATTTTTGACCAAAATGTCACAAAATGCCAAGACGTCGAAAGTAGAAAACCCCAGAATTAGTCGTTATAGAAAGTCTCAATGCCGTACAAAAGGACCAGATAATTGGAAACACGTCCGATGGGAAATCTGTACGAGTCACGATAATGAAGGGATTCTTCTACAAGAATTGAATGTTAATTTATACATATTAGTGGTCGCCTAATGGTCGCAATTCGACCATAATATATTTTAGGTATTTGCACTCCTTCTCTATATAAACTTTAACTATGCCAAATCTCACACTCCTCCGTTCCCGCAATATGCTTAAAAGGGGTACAATTTTTTCTCTTCACGTATTAATATAATATAGATATACCTAGATAATGAATTACATTAAAATTTCAGACACAATTGTAAAAAAATGTTATTAAATAAATGAACTGAACTGAAGTGTTTGAACGGAGCTATGAAGCTATGAATAGTAAAAGAAAAAATATTGCAAGCTTACATCAGCAAGCTGCCCAACAATAACCCATGACCTACGACGTAAATAGTTTCGCGTACATTTCCCTTGGCTCACATTTATTTACTTTCGTCTTTCGCGGAAACAATCGTTCCATTTTTTCCGCCGACATAACATAAAACGAAAATAATCATAGGTACCTCAGTTTTCTTTGACATTTTCCGAGTAATTTGACCGAAAATCCTTTGTTGTATACGACATAGCCGAAACTAGCCAAGAAGTCTAAACGACGTCTTTCTAGATCACTCGAGCGTACCTAAAACGCAGAAAGTATTCCCAATTCCAGCGACAAACGATTGTAAAATACCTACAGCTCTTCGGTCACTTCTGTCTGGAAGTTAAGTTGAAGTTATATTTGGATGGCTTAGTTCTAAAAGCCACCAACTCCATTTTCTTCATTTTGAGATATGATCATATAAAGAGAAAAAAAAACGTTTTAAAAAAATGGCTTCATATGTAAAAAAATAAAACGTACGTACGTTCGTACGTCATTTAATTGAAAAAAGGATTAGACTAATCGATAGAGAAAAGAAAAATAGAATTATTTTGAACTGGCTAACTCAAAATCGATAAAAATGGACTTGGTGACCTTTAGAACTAAGGCATCCAATTAGAAACGAAGGTATGTAATAAAGATAATAAAACTTCTTAGTTATTATATATATATATATATATATTATATATATATTATAATATGTTATAATTATTAAAAACACATAAATTAAAAATGCTTTTTTTTTATTTCCTATTTTTTCACATATATAATTTTCTCACATATAATACTTTGTATTATCTCCACGTGTTGTTAATATGAGCTTCGATTAATATTTCGGAACCGGTACTCTGTTTAAAATATATGCCTTTCCACTGAGCAACTAATTTGATTTGGATTACAGATACATAGATGTGGATATTTATTCTGGAGTGGTACTGCATCTGTCGCATATTTTGTTTTGAATTTTGTCAAACAGAAACGTTCAAAATTCAACCACTGGGCGATAACTGTTATAGTTTATAGGTACAGGATATTTTTTTATGTAGTGCGCATAATTTGTAGTGATTCAGTTTCTGTTCCTAAATGTAACCGCGGTATTGGGATACACTTTAAAACAAAACGAAAATTAGATATAGTATGGGGGACACGCATAATTTACTAGCGCAAGCCATACAAAATCAAATTTTTATTTTAGTTTCTAGTGAATCTTAGTACTGCGGTTGCATTTGGGACTGGACACTGAATAATTCTGCAAATTTAGCGCACTACATAAAAAAAAATCTGTATAATTTTTTTTTTTAGCTAGATTATTAAAATCATTATATCGGCTTAATCCACGTAGTAATCAGTAATGCAAATAATGCTTGCCTTAAGTACTTAATGTAGATTACAGTTCAGCGTAACTAAATGCTGCTTGAGTACAAAAATGCAAGTCAACAGAGAAAATTTCCATTGGAAGGACCTGCAAGAGAAGGGTGAAGAGGCATTTAAGTTGTAAGCAACGAGCGAGTAAAAATATGAATAACTAGTTGCCCGCGGTTTTCTATGTATCCTTGAGGATCTACTTCATATAGAATAGAATGGAAATCCTCTTTATTGTACACCTGATAAAAAGAAGCAATAAACATAATACTTACAATTAATAATTTTAGGATTGTACAACGAATTGAAGTAAAAATCGGTTATTTGTCAATTATTAAGTGTCGTGCTATAAATTTTGACTACTATTACATACGCAATAGAAGTCAAAATCGGTTGAAGGACATTGTAAAAATCAACAATTACATCATCATTCTGTCATTATTCTGACAGAAGTTAAATAGGTAGCAGACTTGGGGCCTGGTAGGGTAATCACCACAGATTATACATTTAAATCTATGTCTGTGGTAATCACGATACCCACTCGTAATTGGGATCGATTCACTTTTGACTGTTTAAGAACATTGCGTTGTTCAAATTGTCGTGCAGACTAATTTAATTTTAATGCATACTGCGCAATGTACAAGTAGGTACATTGTTGAACTGTCAAAATTGCATCGATTCCGATTTCGAGCGTGCATTTACCCTAAATACCCTGCCTAATTATAGTACTCGCAAATCTTTATGACCCCTGAACTGAACTCTGAAATCTCTCATAAATATCAAACTACCTACTTTCAAACTTATATCAAACTTTAGAGTATAAAATTATAGAGCGATCCTACATGATATGAACCGTGAGTACGGGTATGAACAACGCAATTTCGACACGAACTCTGCGTTCATAATTCAAACGACTGCTTTATAAAGCGTTAAAATTTCCGGCTCAAAGGACCACTTCGCATATTTGAAATCAAAACGCTGAAACGCAGAGTAAAATATAGTAAAACGAATTTTTTAACACGTAAAGTGCCGCATACGTACCGTGTATACAAAAAAAAGTTCTTAAACCAAAAATATTGCCAAATTATAAAAGTTAATTTACTGGCCATAGTTATTAGAAACATATTTTATGAACTGAACAGATTTTCATAAAGATTGATTCTGTAAATTCCTGATTCACCTTTTGCGAAACTTATGATGACTTATTACCGTTCGGGTCCTATATTATCTAATAAAGAACCCAACATGATACGAGCTTAGTTCGAAAGTAACCTAAAACTACTACGAGAAATAACATTATAATCGCTTCTCACTTGTAATTCGACCCGCCTTATAATGAAGACCCTTCGGCGTTGGTGATTCAGGGATTCTGCTGGCGATAATGGCAGATTGCCTTAATCACGGCCCGGGGTGCCGCTGGCATTTCGGCTAATTGTGCCTTTTACTTTTTGCGTTTTCTAGCACCGAAACTGCTGAATACGGCCCAAGTAATTGGCAAAACCTGGTTTTGGTTCTAGATATTTACTCCACTAATAAAAACTTATAAATTTTAAACACTGATTAAATTATACCTGTCTTTGTCATTTGTATGCCGATGAACAGAGATTGCAATAGACTTAAGAGCTTGTTTAGTTAACGATAAACATCTTTTCTTGGTAAGGGGTTTATAGTCAAGTTCTATAGATCTAATAGATCTCAGCCTAATTATAAACCCCTAGGACCCTCTAGGTTTCTATAGAACGTACCTACTTAGACTTTGCTCAAACTTTGCTTTGGAATTACTTTCATTGAATAGATAATAATAATAATGAACTTTTTATTCGGACAGCAAGAGACACAATACACAAATTAAACAATAAAAACAAAATAAGAATGCAAGAAAAAACAACAAAAAGCAATTAAATAAAAAAGACATTAATCATTTATCAACACGGGGCATGTGTCTCACGGTAATAAAATATTTTTTTATTGTAAACCAGATACAGGCACTTTGTCGAAATTCTAGGTGCCCGGTTCCAAATAGTACGTTCTATGGAAATGAACCGGCAAGAAACTCCTTGGAAACTCTTTCAAAATTTATTACAATCATGATTAGTACAATGTTGTGGCATGAGCTGCGAGAATAATGTAATTTAATGTGAATAAAAAATAAGAATAGGATAATAATTATTAGCCTCTGAATAAGATTGCCATGGCAGTTACATGCCAATTGCGATAAGACCGCCCATTTTACAATCTTAAAATGGTTAATTGTAATAATTATTATGTTTATTGCTCCTTTTTTAAAAGGTGTATCTACAATAAAGAATATTTCTATTCTATTCTATTCTATTCTAAGCGTGATGCTATAATATGTTTTGTATAGGTATTTGGAGTTGTTTGAAGTGTTATATCTTATAACAGGCACACTGAAATTGGATTATATCGTATGTTACTCATTTTGATTTTATTTCGCGCCTCATCGCGCGTTTATTTTTGGGATGAAAGGATTCTCATTGGCAACAAACTGGGTATTGCGTTAAAACTTGATGGAATCACGATTTATAGGTTCCAATAAAGTTTTTATTTATAAATTTCGTGCCACGTCATTTTCATGGGTAATTTTATTTGTTTTTAACCCACGACAAAAAAGAGGGGTGTTATATGTTTGTAGTTTGTATATTCTGTGTATATTATATTGTGTATCTGTCTGTAGCGTATTGTGTATCTGTCTGTAGCGTCGTAGCTCCAAAACGGATGGACCGACATCAATGCATTTTTTAAAATTGAAAGCTAGTTTAGTCGCATATCATTTTAGCTATCTCTCATGAAATCTTTTTAGCCATTCAAAAGTTACAGCTCTTTTTCTATTTGGAGTCGGGGGTTTTCTAGGTTATTATTTCAGCTCTGTAATTGACTCTGTTAGGCAGGTCCAAAAGGAGATGGCGTGATGAGCTGAACTTCTGTACAAAGGATTGGCTCCAAATTGCCATAGACCGGCCGCCTGATTACGTATGATAAATATTACAGTTGCTGTCGCAAATAAACGTCGTATTCCATATCCTCTTATGAAAACGTCTATAAGCGAGAAAGGAATGCATTGCTTGTTGGTCGCTGTCAGATTTTTAAAAGATAGTCTTAAACTTTTTAATTGCTTGTATGTTCAATAACAGCTTTGTTTTTTCTACTTGTCAGAATAGTCCACAAATTGCAGTCAATATAGAGAAAAGATTCCACAAAGGAAGATATGAATATGAATAACCCACAATTTTGACTCCACAGAAATGATACCCACAAAACATTCACAAAATGTGTTTCAATTGAAGTAGTTGCCCGTTCTGATTCTAATCACGTGCCCGCCGTAAATCTGCGTCGGAAACAACTTACAAACATGTTATAGCGAAATAGCTGTTTGTTGGTGCATGTTTTAGCCACTAAATGTACGTTTAGCAATTTGTCGAGGATTTTAGTAAGGTTTGGAAATTGTAAAGGATGTTTTGAATTTAGACGTAGAGCGACCTGGGGTCCTAAAAAGGCCACATTGAGCAATTCATCTAATGATCTGCTTAGTAACTGTCAAACAGGGGGCCTAAAAAGGCCACATTGAGCAATTCATCTACTGATCTGCTTAGTAACTGTCAAACAGATGATTACTGAATATGAACCTTATGCGGATGACATTAAGAGTCGTCAATTATGTAAATATTTTGATATTCGTAATATGAATCATATTATGATTCATCTAAAGCGGCCTTTTTAGCCCCCCAGATGATTACTGAATATGAACCTTATGCGGATGACATTAAGAGTCGTCAATTAAGTAGATATTTTGACATTCGTAATATGAATCATATTATGATTCACCTAAAGCGGCCTTTTTAGCGCCCCTGGTCAGACTGAAAGCTGGGCCAGCGGTATGCTAACATGAGGATTGTGATTGAATTTTGTCTTAATGAGAAGACGAGATAATGCCTTTAAATAATAGGTAGGTACTACAAAATTGAGTCCGCGCTTATGTTTTATACAACGTGTATCAGATATGCGTGGTTATATTTAAGGGTGTGGATCAGACCATCAAACTGAACAACTTTCTCTATGGGACTAACAAGAAACTAATCAGCTATCCCATACTAACTTCAATACCTTCTCGACCCAAAAGTATGGGACAGTTGATAATTTTTTCGCGATTACGATGTTGGTTCCGTAGAGAAAGTTGTTCAGTTTGATATGATCACCCATTTTTGATACTCGATGTATGTACCTAATAACGCACTAATAACCCACTGGTCGCGTGCCGTATCGTGATCGTAGTGTCGTGATATTAAGGTACGGTACTGTCAATACCATCAATATTTCCTCGATATAGGCTCGCGATATCGCGTGATAATATTGGTATTGTTACACCCCCATTTCTTTTGATTGGTATTGCTTTCTAGCTTCGATGAGTATTTATTGAAAAGAAAATAAAGAAAGAAAATACATCCATTCAGCACGGAAATTGACAACACACGAGAGAGAAATGAAATAAAAATTAACATAAACCTTTAGACAATAAATAATATTATATATTGTTTAAAAAAAACTAAAACATACGCTTTTGTCATCCAAACTAAACGTGTATGCAAAATTTCAGCTCAATCGGAAACCGGGAAGTGGGTCAAAATTACCTTCCAATTTTTTTTTACATAGTTACAGGTGAAGCTAATAAAAGCGTATTAAAAACAGACACTGAGAAGAAAAAAAAAAAAAAAAAAATAGTCATCCTATTGCATAATGTTGTCAAGACCTATTGTATACCGAAAGGGTAGCCAGCAGTGGCGAAGGGTGACAGTTTTAAAAGGGGAAGCCGTCCCAAAAATTGCTGCAATTAATGCTGCAAGACAAAAATCCATACCGTCTCTTGTAATCTCTAAATAGTCATGTCTGGAAGAGCTCGACC
This sequence comes from Allophyes oxyacanthae, assembly GCA_932294325.1. Lineage (NCBI taxonomy): Eukaryota > Metazoa > Arthropoda > Insecta > Lepidoptera > Noctuidae > Allophyes > Allophyes oxyacanthae. The sequence goes on along the minus strand of OW028610.1, from coordinate 18,378,816 downwards.
TAACTGAGTAACAAGCCATATTACCTTGGTCTACGCACTAACCAATTCCTAAAGGGAAGCCGATGGGAATCGGATTGTATGGACTCTTCGCCACTGGTACCCAGCTCAGCATTTGCTGGGCGCGAAGAGCCCAGCGCTGATTTTCAGTTGGCACCCCTATTGCATTATTGCATGCTGATAGATACCTACCTGCAATCAACCTGGTGCTTCTAAGAGATCCTCTCTGGTTAGTGTATGAATAGAGTGACAGATGAACAAAGTATACAGAATAACTAGTGAATAAAGTTCTGACTTCAATAAAAGAAGTCCTGTACCTCTACCATGAGTTTTCCGACTTCCGTGCCGTCTAACGCTATCGTTCACATTCAATATTTGTATAGTGGCTTTAGTTCACTATTTATACCGCTAGAGGCGCTCAAATTCCCATACAAATATTGCATGTGAACGTGAACGTTAGACGGCACGGAAAACTCATGGTAGAGGTACTGACTACGGTTGAAAAATCGAAAAGAATAAGAAACTAACAAACCCAAACACAAAAAAGTGTTACACGAGTGAGTCAAAAAATGGATAAATAAAGTTTTATAATGTTAGAGTGAGACAAAAACCGTTCAAGTCAATTATTTAGGCTTCGTAAATCATCACAGACAGAGCGCGAAAAGGTCGACAGTTCTAAAGATTTATTTTGCACTAGCTTCACCCGTGACTATGTTTGAGTTAATTATGTTTATTCTGCTTTTTAGAAGGTAAAATGGGGTAAAATGTGGCTTTTCCCGTTGCTTACGAAACTTTAGTGTAAGTAACGTGGGCCGTGGCATTGAAGAAACGCATTCAAAATGGCGGCGCTTATCATACTCTCAATATCATAAGTTTTTTTCTGCTAAATCATTTTTATAAAAATATATATTTTCTCAATACTCGATTTTTAATTTAGTAGGTAGTAAGTTTTTATTTTAACTTTTAATTTTTATGTTTACTTGTTTGGATTTCCGTATTTTGTTCTGTTTTATATATTTTTTAATGTTTATGGTTTTGTGCTGTTTAATAAACGTTCTTTCTTATTTATTTGTTTTAATAATTTTCCATGTACAGACACGCGTAGGTCGTTCATATTAGTACCAATGTTCACTGAACCTTAAAAAAGATTTGGCACGGGAACTGACCGGTGACCCACACCGTGATTTGTTACCCGTTATACACTTCTTTCTATAATTTTTGTATATATTTCACGCTTTTCCTCAACAGCGTGTATCAGAAATGCGTGGTCATATTTAAGTGTGTGGATCAGACCATCAAACTGAACAACTTTCTCTATAGGACCAACATCGTAATCGCGAAAAAATAGTTAACTGTCCCATAAAAAACTTCAATACATTGTACATACTCGACCCAAACGTATGGAACAGCTGATTATTTCTTGTTTCAGTTGGAAACTACAAAGTTCATACACACTACATCAGTGGCGGATTTACCAGCAGCAGTATTGAGCCTACGGCAGCAGATTTTAGGGCCGGCTTTGTGGACCGATTCTTATTTTATTTTTATTTTAAATAGAAAGAAATAAAATAAACAAAACACACTAAATTAAAATTCAATAAAAAATTACGCACACAGAAAGGATAAGACATAAACAACAAAGAAGTACAACAACAATAATCGACAGTATCAGGCTACCGATAGTTTGTGCGATGCGTGGCAGGCTCAGTAAATATTACCTTTATAACTACGTTTATCACCGAATGTACATTATTCTGTAAATACCACACATTACTCTGTGTTATTTAGACGTACAAAACTGAGCTATTATTCGCTCAGAAATATACCTACCCAAAAAGGTATTTTGTAAACTAGGAATTGTAGGGCGGCAAAAATACACTTGGAATCCGCCAATGCACCACATAATACTTATCGAGTTTCAACTCAATTTATTTTATGCCAAACAGAAATAAAATGTTTTACGAACCGACATGAAAGATAGTTCAATCGTGAAAGAGATACCTTAGAGAATTTCATGCACTACTGCTAGTAACTACCAGAGGCGCTATTCTGGAAGCAAGTAACTACTTCTTCTAAAAAGGCCGCTTTAGATGAATCACAATATGAGTCATATTACAAATGTCAAAATATCTACTTAGTTGACGACACTTAATGTCATCCGCATAAGGTTCATATTCAATAACCATCTGTTTGACAGTTACTATGCAGATCAGTAGATGAATTGCTCAATGTGGCCTTTTTAGGACCCCTGAACATTGCATAGCAATGGAATTGTAAGAGACGTATGCCATAACTATATACCTTTTTTTTTAATCTTTGCCCTTCTCTATGATTTCTCCTGTATCGTTGGTACAGTTTACAAATATACATCTCACATGCACTCATACCAAGACTTGGAACAACTTCTTACTTCTATTTCTTAGTAAAATACAATTTTGGTAGTTCTGGTTATAATCAAATTACTTAATAGCCTAATTATACCTAAGGCTAGAATGTAATAAGATTATGGTAAACTAAAGAAAGAAAGAAAATACATTTATTAGACATCACGAAAACCAACACACACTAACATAAAATAAAAAATCAATAAAAATTACGCACACAGAAAGGATAAGACATAAACAACAAAGAAGTACAACAACAATAATCGACGGTATCAGGCTACGGATAGTTTGTGTTATTTTAAAAGTACATTCAGAAGCAATGTATCCTTGTAACCAATATAATAAACCTTAATATCTCGGAAACTAAGAATGAAAGCTTATTCAAATAAATAGTATTTTATAGAGTATTCAATACTAGTCTAATAATAAGCCTCGAGAGCTGAAAATTGTATTGATAGAGGAATGCGAGAATATTCCCCAACATCATCTCAGAAACTTTGTGCCGTATACCGAATCGCGTGACATCTGTACTGACAACACACAAAGGTATTAAAATGTGAGAAATTACATCTGTAATTTATGTATTTTTAATAAGAAAATCAAATAATAACAAAGACGTTTCATTAATTAAATTTGAGTTGCATTAAATAGTCAATAAAATGCTTTTTATTTGAATAAGCTAACATTCTTAGTTTCCGAGATATTAAGGTTTATTAATGACCCGGATGCATTGCTCCCGACTGTATATCTAAATAATGAGAATAAGACGCGAGTTTTGATGCAAGGCTTTTCACAGAATAACGCGACAGAATGAAGTCGTACATCATATTCGTAAGACGTTCCTCGGGTTTCTTCAGACATTTTCCTTAAAAAGACACGTCTGAACCGCAATGCGTCTTGTTGCATACTACTTTTCTACTGGAATTTAAATTTAAATTTGTTTTTTACTGCACCATTGCACCATGAATGTTCTGTTACTTTAATAATCGTCCAAGGTGTATTTGGGGATTTTTTAGCCGTTTTTTATTTGTTCTTTTATTCTGTAATTGATACTTTTAACCCTTTGAGCTCCATGTCAGTCAACCATGATGACAAACATGGCACGGTTGGTGCAGTGGCTAAGCGATTAGCTTTCTGCGTTACGTGCCGCGGGTTCAATCCCCGCACGGAACAAATATATTTTGTATAATCTACAGATTATTGTTTCGGGTCTGGGTGTGCATGTGAGATGTATGTTTATAAACTGTAAATACCCTTGATACAGGAGAAATACTAGAGAGGGGCAAAGATTAAAAATAAAAAGACATTAGATTTTCTCTTGTGTCTGCTGCGTGACAATTAATCCATAAATGATATTACGCCTGTATTCCTACTGATCACTTACATAAAAAGGTACCATAGTTCAAATAAATTGCATCAGTATCGAGAATCGAAATAATTTATAAATTAAAAAAAAAAACCCGTTTTCTCCGCCCTTTGTTTCTTCGTCAGAAGACAATACAAAAAATTGGGGGAAAAAACGGTGAAGAGATGGTTTTGTTTCCCATTTCTGTTTCTACCCTTTTTTATTATTTTTTTATTAGGGAAGACCAACAATTGTACATTTTGTCATACATCTAAATATATGATAAAGTTAAGTTATTAAAGTATCCACAGATTACTATAAAAATAATTGGTAAATAGAGAGAAATTTCTGAACAAAAAAAGAAAATAAACAGCAATTTATTTTACAAAAATTACGAAACAAAAAAATTACAACTCGTTCCAAAAAATAATATAAAAATAACAATGACTTAATCAATAGGATTCTTAAACATTATGCCCTGCCGCCTTCTGTAGCAAGAAATAAACCATTGCCTTGGAGTTTAATTTTACCTAAGATAACTCCAAAAGAGGTGATTCACTGAAACGGACCATTATTGGCTCTCTGCAAAGGGTTCTAGTCTGGTTTCCGGTCACGTATCCTCCCTACACACATACAGACATTACGCCATCAAGCATAGTTCCGATTGGTAAAAGGCTACCGCGAACCACTCTCTTGTTCTGAGGATAAAACAATACAATGGTACTAAGATGGTACAGAAGTTCCAAATTTAATTAAAATATAGAGCTATTGTGATTGCTCAGTTAACATCAATAACTAAGATTAATCCGATTGCTGATGCCGAATTTGGTGGGACTGCCATGAACCGCCGGCTGCCACCGTCGCCGGCTGCCGCGGCCGGCGCGGCGCGTCGGCTTACATTCTTTATAGTATAAAAACTACTGGACCGATTCGCCTCGTGTATGGCTTAAAAGATTCCATAAATACGGAGCATTCATTTATAAAAAAATAAAATCTGCATTTTTTCGCAAACCAAAAGTTACTTCCGGTCGTAATTTTTGCTGAGTCTGCCGCCGCTGGCACTAATCACTTTTGGCGTCTAGAATCTGGCATGTAAGGGGTTAACATGGAAAGATAGTTTGTCACTACAATCGACATTTTCATGATATTGTGTTGAATACACATTATGATAAATACGTATTCAATTTTATCAGAATTTTTTGGTTTCTTCTCTTTATTTCATTTTGTGTCAAAATGTCAAATTCTTATATTTCCAATACCAACCAACCAATACTAATACGAGTATATGTACACGTCGATGGACAGAGCAGTCGGTAATAGGCAGTATTTATAATTAAAAAATAAAATAATAAGGTAGACCCATAGAAATAGTACAAGTAGGTACTATCTCCATGGGTAGACCATAGTAGACATCTTATTTTTTTGACTTATTAAATTGACAAATCTTTGTTAATTTTCTCTGTCGTCCACTGTAAATTTTTACTGATTATTTTAAATTCTAGCCACCCACAAAATTCTCATAAATTCCTAACTTTACAATGGTATTTATAGGTATGTATACGAGTGGGCCGTTAACCCGATGCCCGCGGGCGCTAAAGTAAAACATTTCCAAACTTATGTCATATAAATGCCTCTCGTATTTTTCTTTTCACTCTAATTATAAAATACGTCACTTTGGCAAACTTACACAATTTGAGCCAACATTAAGTTTTAATTGTGACCTTAATAAATACAGCCTTAATGAACTGTTAGGGTAATATAACTTCTCCGTTTAATTCGCCAAGTGGCCATAAGGTTTTGTTTTTTGGGTAATTTTGTGCGTTGAAATATAGACGGCTCGCTTATCGACAGTGAGTATTATCCAAAGTATAAACAATACATAGAGTATTTATCAGTAAATATGGTGGGAATATATTAATCTTTCACTTTAAAAAAAAAAAAAACTTTGCCCCTATCTCAGATTTCTCCTGTATCGAGGGTACAGCTTACAAACATACATGTTACATGCACACACATGCAGACCCGAAATAACTATTTTTAGAAAGAAAGAAAGAAAGAAAAATACTTTATTAGCACAACAAAAAATAAATAAAACCAATAACAAAGAAAACATATAAAATATAAGAGTTATTGTGCCAAAAGGCCGCAGCTCAGCATAATGTCAGGAGGCAGATATACTGACCACCTGACGCTGGTTTTCAGCTGCAACCCACGAGTGCCATACGCTCGAAATTATCAATATTATATTATAATAGGTATACTTACTACAAAATAAATACTAATATATATAAATTCTAATTACGAAATTAATTAAATAATTAATTGTATATTGTGTATTGTTCTAAATTAATTGTATTAATTTAGATCATACAAATATTTGTACCGTAGGGGGATCGAACCCGCGGCACGTAGCGTAGAAAGCTAATCGCTTAGCCACTGCACCAACCGTGTCGTCAATTTGAAATTGTCTTCTTCTAAATATTAATTTATATAGGTATTTAGCTATTAAACTTCAACAAACCATCTGCTGGTCACGCGCAAAGAAACGAACTTTTGTAATAACTTAGAAAACAAGAAATTCATAAGACATCATTGAATAATTCTAAATCGAATTCTTTGATTTTATTGGAGAAACTTTTTAAATACGTTTCGTTAGGCATAGCTGCTACGGCTACGGCTCTACCGTAGCATACTCGACACTTTTAGCATCGGCAACTAGCGATTTTGCGGTTGCATCAATGCTGCATCGTGTATTAGCGACTCACTGCACCTGGCGGAGAGGTGAGGGGGAAAGCGGGGTGTTAGCACGCCAAAGCCTCAATAAATAGCTGCGATTGACATCTGAATGTGTGCGGAGTGTAGCGTTCAGTCGCTGTATCGAGCTTCCGAAAAGCAACTAAATCGCTAGTCACCTATGCTAAAAGTATAGAGTGTGCTATGGCTTATGCTTAGCTTCCAGTGAGTGTATTCTTCTAGTATCTTACTGCATCAGCACTTACATAGCTATTTTTTGTATTGGTGTTGCTGCATGTGCCAGTCAGCAATATTAGGCACAAGCACGAACAAATAAACAGGATATTTATTTATGTAGTCCACATAATTTGTAGAGTGATTCAGTGGCTGTTCCTAAACGCAACCTTGAGAAAATCAATATACGCTTGATTAATGTCTCTACGAAGACGTCCACAAATTTTATGATTGATGGGAAATTTTCAAATTCATTAGTATCATAGCCGATATTATCTATATCGATACAAATTTAAACTATAATACTTTTCTATATTAATAATATTTTGTAGAGGTATTTGTTTGTTTGTATGTAGGGGACAATCTTTAGAACTACTAAACAGATTCATAAAATTCTTACATCAGTTAAAAGTTACGTTAACCCTGAGTGGTATAGGCAATGTTTTATTTTGATAAAAATAATTATTGTTTGATAAAGGAGAAATTAATAAGAAGTCATAGATTGATTTAATTGTACCTATGTAACTAAACAGATAAAGTAAACTTAATATCATAAAGTATGAAATACAAAATACAAGATAGTTTATGCAAAAAATAATTAACTGTCTATCTACAAAAAAAATGTGAAATGAAATGAATGAATGAATGTGATGATGTGTGTGTGTGTGAATGATATGTGTGTGTGATGATGATGTGTGTGTGTGTGTATGTGTGTGTGTGAAATGTGTGTGTGTAAATTTACGTTTACAAAATGTGAAAAAAATAAAAGGTAGTTCACTGCGTTGCACTTTTTTAAAACGAGATCTCGGAACAGATCCCATTTGAAATACGAATTTTAACAATGTTGTGCTTTATCTTAAAGTTCTACTATCCCCGTAACATTACAGCATTATAAAACTTTACCACAATATCCATGAATTTGAAGACCTTAAAACTTTAAGACCATTTTAATTGACTCAGAGTATTGTAAAATATATTATTCAGCGAATAATTACCTAAACTTTAAAACTTGGATACTTATATTTAATCTTACAATCTTTGGCCTCTGTTTTATACCCAGATAAGCTTCGAAAGTCATGGAAAAGTAGGGACTTTAGACCTTAAGGCTATTTTGGAACATGCTCAATTAAAGCCTTGACTTCTATTGGTTACCGACCTATAATAATCAATAGTAGCTCAGGTCACACTGTACAATGGAAACATAAGACCTGTGACCTATTTAGTGTTAGGGTTTACGAAGAGTTTGGGAAAAATACTGTTACTGTTACTGTCAGCCTGTATCATCCTACTGCTGGGCAAAGGCCTCCCCCTTTGATTTCGATGCTGTTCTATCCTGTGCCAGTGATGACCAGTCCTTGCTGAATGTGTCTAGTTCGTCCCGCCATCTCTTTCGCGGTCTGCCGCGTCGCATTGTGCTGTCTAGTGTTTAGTCCAAATAAATGTATTTTCTTTCTAACTTTCAAATCATTTAAAATCCAAATAAATTCAGAAACAAAAGTACTTCATAGGACAAACTTTAGAAATAACACTATTTTAAATGTGTAAAAGACCTAGGGGTGGATAATAAATTTATAATGACTGGCCCCTAATTACCGATGTACCAGACAGTTTGCTTGGACTTCGGAGAACTTCGCTAGTCGGAGAGGCACTCTAAGAAGAAGAAGAAGAAGACAGTTTGCGACAGGCGTAAATCGCGCGGTATCTGCTGTCAAACATCACTTTGGTGTTACGTATTTTTGCCGATAGCGACGCGACAGCCACCGCTTACGGGTTCGCCCTCTGGCGGACAATAAACGAACTAAAAAGTGCATACTTGGCGCTGCAAACGAGACAAGTACATAACAGGCAGACAAATGCCGTACATAATACGAATTTGTTTGACAGTTCGCGACCGATCGCGCTTCTGCTGTCGCGTGGCTGTCGGGTTGTTGTCAAGTGATTTTTACGTAGGTAATTAGGGTGCCGGTCCCAGACTGCCTAATTAATTTCTACACTGGATTTATGAACTTTAATATGGTTTGTTTTGGTTTATGTGTGTTTTAGGTAATTTAACCGTGGAATTTGAAGTCTGGTGTCGAAATTAAAGGTGATATTTAAACCTTCAGAGAGTCGTCTAGAAACTAGTCTACGGTGCCAATTACTGAGTTCAAATAATAATAAATCATTTTTCTTTCTTTCTTTAGTTCAGACTTATTGTACGGTAGGGATCAGAAATGCATGAGCAGTCTCACAAAGCAATAGATTGACGCTAATGGGTTGACTTACGACCTTCTTTTACGAAGTAGTTTCTATTTCTATACTATAGACACTCACACACATGCACTGTTGTCTACAACTGATTGTATTCCATAATTTCAATACTGCTAGTATATCTCAAGCCAGCTAAGTTGATAACGTTCCCTGGTATTCATTAGTGATTGGTGAACCGTAGGTTCAAACCTCACAAGCAGTGATAGTTTTTTTAAAGTTTTAATAATAATCATAAATCTTGCTTGAGGCATTTATTCATCAATGTTTAACGTAGTAGTTCGTTAATAATAACAGGCCTACCGCGATGTCTCGTTCGTTAGTCTTGTTCATATAAAATGAAAAGTTAGGAGGTAGACAACAGAAATATGAATAAATTATTTAGATTTCTGTAAGGTAGGCAGATGCAGTTACGACTCAAGTCATTTAGATCGAATAGAACGTTGTTAGTGTTGTTAATATTGGTTAGTGATGTGTGATTAAATCTATTAGTGGTGCTTGTAGTTATAATATTCAAAATGCAAGCTAATATAATCGAAGCGAGGGGGGAATATTATTGCACTGTCTAAAAGTGTACGGATTGATTATAATACAATTATCTAATGAAACCGGACTGACTGTGAGTGTTATTCATGATCTTTATATAAAACTAAAGAAAAAGATAAATCATTTTAAAGTTTATTTATTTAGATTAATGATAATAATAATGATGAATAATTATTCTAATAAATATATTCTTATTATTGTTTGGTTGCTTAATTAATATATAGAAGTATATAGACATGTGTTTAATATATATAGATATACTTAAGTAATATATAGATACGTATAATATATATATATATATTTATAGATATATATTATACCATATATATAGTAATCCGTTTTAGTATTTTGCTTATAGATGTTTATTAGTATTTCTTTTTTTTTGTTCTAGAGAAATACTGTGAGTCGGTGGGTTAAGACCACGAGTGAGGATGAAAGTAGCCCTGGTAGTCGATGGTGAACGAATATGAAACAAGTGGTTACATAACAACGAAACATTTTGCAGAATTATTCGACATTTCATTACTAACTGTTCGCCATGCACACCACGCTGAAGGTTTCCATCACTGAAGACCAGCTAAAAACCCTTTTTGACAGAAAGACGTAAACAAGAACGGTTCACACGAGAATAGTTATTTATGCTTACTTCAACTGGGACAATAATATATCTTCAGATGAAATAATGTTCAATCTAGCCAAAAGGGAAGACTTCATTTATGGTGTAAGGATAACACACGCTGTAGTGAATAGAACATAGTTATGTGGAAGTATTATATGATAATATAATAAAACATAGTTATGTGGAAGTATTAAATGATAATATGTCATGCTGCCTACTGTGCTCATCGTTTATCCAGCTGAAGAGTTTAGAGTTATCTTCTGTCCAGGATAATTGTCCGATTCACCGGGCGAGAACCAAAATGTTATAGTCTTCTACTAAACGTGTCGACACTTACTTGAGTTAGTTAATCACTCATGGTTTATTCGTATGGGGTAAAAGATTTAAGTTGTAACGTTTGAGGTTTAGTTTCAATCCTCTTTTCGTCAAGAAAACGAACACTTAAACTATAACTAAACTATAACCTCAATATCTAAATAAGTGTTACTGTTTAATGCGTCGACACTTACTTGACTGTATTGAGAACAGCTGTGGAAGTTACAATAAAATTGGTAATTTACGAATGTTATACCCTTTACTAATAAAAGCTTGTAATTTTTATTCACTCATTGTCATTTTCATACCAAAGAAAAGAGATTACAATAAACATAACCATATGTTATTTACTGTCTGCTTATCGTTTATAGGTATAATATTTAAGTTGTAATTGCTGCCATATTACATATAGGTCGGTAGTTCAAGAATTAAAGTTGGTCTAGTTTCAATCCTCTTTTCGTCAAGAAAATGATTAAGCTATAAACTCAATATCTAATAAGTATAACCGTTTTGTTTATAAAGATTAAACGTTTTTGTTTTGTTATCACTAGTTTTTGTTAACAATTTTGTAAAGATAACCCAGAAAATAATCACTTATTTTAATATTTATCATTGAACGAATCCACCTATTAATAAAAAAAGGATAATAAATATCTAAACAAAGTAACAGTCTTCCCTGAGACTCGAACCTACGCTAAGTTAATTGCAATCCTATGCACTATGGATCATAGCTATCGGTGATTGTTAGAATTACTTGAAATAAAGCAATACAATGACATCGACGAATGAATGTCACCAAGGTCATGCATATATTGACAAGCGACGGCAATATAATTTCTTTCATTTTATTTAACTTCTTAGTGTGTGTGGTAAATGTGGTGATGTCTCATTACGTTGTGTGTATAACTCACACAAACAGCTCGTACGCACCATCGCGTCGCAAACGAATACAGTCTTTAGTATGCTCATGCATTTCTGATCGTGTACTGTACATAGGTACCCATGATTTATATTGATTCAATCAGAGTTGAAGAGTGTTGATAGTCTAGCGGTTGAACGCTTGCCTTCCATGCAGGAGGGTCTGAGTTCGAACCCGGCCTACACCTCTGACTTTTCGAATTCATTTACGGATCGCAATATGATTATCACTTGCATTAACGGTGAAGTAAAACATCGTGAGGAAACCTGCACATCTGAGAGGGCCTCATAAAGTTCTAGATGGTGTGTGTAGTCCGCTAACTCGCACCAGGCCAGCATGGTGGACTAAGGCCTAACCCTTCTCATTCCGAGAAGAGGCCCGTGCCCTGGGATAGTAATGGTCTGCTTATATTTATGATTCTTTGCCCATTTTCATAGGATAACTGAAAATAAACAACATTATGTTCAAACCGAAGTCTTTATCAAAAAAAAACACTGTAACGCGTTAGTATCTATATTGTTTCAATTGAGATCTTAGTTTTTACGTACTTCTATTTATTATAAGTAGCGTCCTTGTTGTTAGGCTTGAATAAAATACATCTTATTTATTATTAAACTTTTGTAAATACGATGCAAATACATTTTTTAACATTGCTAATAATAGAAATTCTCAAGGCTCCAATTAGAGATACTGTGATGGCTAAGTGCCTTTCCTTGTCAACAACCAATGGCTTATTTATAGCCAATAAGATCTTTTTAGGGTTCCGTACGAACGAAGTAAAAAGGAACCTTTATGGTACGACTCCGTCCGTTCAAGAGTGTGTCTGTCTGTGTGTCTGTCCGTTTTTCACAGTGGCATATCTCAGTAACTACTACTGCTATCGATTTGAAAGGCAAACGCCCACTCTTGGCCAGTAGGTAGGCAGGTTCGTTACACCAATGTGAAAAATACAAAAAAATATCTTATTTAGTAACTAAAATATTGTTATTATTTATTTGTTTGTAACACTCGGGAATTAAAAACATAAATTAAAAAGATATTCAATCAAATAAGCATGTGATGCAATCTTTATTTCCGCACGGTATGTCAATCTTATAAAAGTAGTGATGGCAAATGTCACAAAAATCGAAATCAAATAAATCGAGAACTGAATGATATTCTGAAAAACTTTTTTCTTTTGTTTCGCTTCCCATATTAAAACGTTTAATTTCTATAGAATAGGTAAAATAAATGTCTATTGATTGTCTTCCGAAATCTATGCAGTGCTGGTTCAAGTTTATTAAAAATATCGATTCATAGCTCTATAACATCGGTTTTTGATAAATCGATGCCGAATCGCCATCACTTCGTCAATGATAATTGAAATTGACAGTCTGTGTTGACAGTTACCATTTTGTTTGTTGCGGGTTGTTTGTTGTGCTTGTTGAGTTGTGATTTTTCCTCCACGGTTTTGCTATTTCCTATCCGATGGCTTTGATTAGTATTATGGCGATGACAATCTTTGCTTTACATTGGATTCCGTACCCGCTTACCACGACGACACTGGCTTGCCAGTCAACTCCATGTTTGTTTTATATATCAATCTTGAATTTTTTTCATACAATTTTAAAATTTTGTCCAAGTTCTATGTAAAAAATTGTGGTTGATTTTGTGTCTATGATTTCAACCCTAATGCCTATGATTTGCTGTATTTATGGACGCCACTTGGCCAAAACCTCCTTAACGAATGGGCATATCCCTTTGGAATTGTTTTAAATGTTGCTTACCCCACATTAATGCAAATGAAAAAATAAAAAGAATGTTTTTATTTTCTTTGCGAAAGGGAGCGAAATTATTACTATTACTATTTCAAGTGGGTCATCATATGAAATGGCTTCATTTGCACAATCCAAAACTTTTTTATGCCGCGTAGTGTTCAACTTACGATGAAAAATTACAAAAATAACCATTTCTTACCTCCAAAGTTTGTAAAGCTAAAAATCTGAAATAATTTGTTTAATTGTTGTTTGTGTTTATTAAGTACCAACCTACAGAAAAAATTGAAAGATGTTTCTAACTAGCACAATTTTTTTAGAAATCATCAAGAATCCTTCACAGTCATACAGTTATGCGGTCCATATACATAAACTAAAATAATTTTTATAGGTACATCCAAGGAAGGTACGGAACCCTCAGTACGCGAGTCTGACTCACACTTGGCCGGTTTTATTTTAACGGACGACTTGTAATTTTGCGTTAGCTTTGTTGTTTCAAAAAAGTGTTTGTGTCAATTTTCCTGTTGTTATTTTTTGTCTAATTATTTTCATAGTAGTGATCCATGTCATGCTCGACGCTGCCGGTATTACAGTCCTCTGTCCTAAAGAAAGAAAGAAAATAAAATAAACTTAAAAAAAAAGTAAAAACCGACTTCAAAAAACTAAAAAAAGAGCTGTAACTTTTGAATGGCTGATCAGATTCTCATGAAACACCAACTAAGATGATACCCGACTAAACTAGCTTTTAATTTAAAAATACTGCAAAGTTATAGCATCCCTCATTTTTGTCGGGGGTTAAAAATAATGTTAGTCATAGACAATTCTGGGCATAGGAAATAGAATTATATGAAGGCCTGGCACATGCCCAATTTTTTGCAGAACCTTTGCAATAGACTTTGAGTCATGGCTTCAGATAAAAAGTAAAAGGTAAAACGTATTCAATTATCTTTTTCATTCGCACGCTATTGTCCGAAAAGGGGCTCAGCTTTGGTAGAAAAACTAGAATCGTATCCTAGACTTCACTACGTAATTTTTCCATAGCATTGAATTTGAAATATTGCTTTTATGTCGGGTCAATGGGTATGATATTCAGCGAAGCTTTTTGGTTTTCGTATTTGATCAAACTGAGTTGGTAAATTATTACTGAAGTTATGTGAATTGAAATCAGATATTTTGAATTATGTTTTGTTAATTTGATATCGAAGTCAAGATGAACTTTAATCAGAAAAACCCCTGACAGGGTTTCATATTGATAGGTACTCACCAAACCTTTTGTCAACCTATGAACATAATATATGAACGCAATAAAGATTTTGAGTTTTGAGTTTGAGTTTGAAAAGCTGCAGTTGTTTAGTTTATTAAGTATTCACAGCTCCCTTATAATGAGGTATTCCACGAATAGCACCGATCTGAACGGCACTAAAACAAATAGCACCAACGCTATTCCACGAACGGCACCGATCCAAATTTTGGTTTGGTGCGATTCGTGGAATAGTAAAATAATATTAATTTTATTCCACGAACGGCACCAACGTAAAATTTTCTTCTAGTGATGGGAACTATTTTTTGTTCACAACATTATTAAATAAAACATATCGATATAAATCAGCAGTAAGTACGTTTATTGTTTTTTTTTTTTTTTTACGTTTTCTTAACTATTTGGGTCACTTGCAAAAACAGCCTTAAGTTATTTATTACCTACTTACTATAAATACCTAAAATCAAATCACATTCTTTTATCACAATTTCTCTTAGTATCACATTTTTTTCATATAAATAAACTTTTTTCTACTTATAATTTTGTATATATTTTTTTACTTTCTACTGTATAATAATTATTATTATCATATGTTAAAGTATTTCAATTACTAAAATCATCAATACCAGCCTTGCATTTGGATTATTTCTCAAGTGACTTTGAAGAAGCCGCTGTTAGAGGAGTATAGAATAGAATAGAATAGAATAGAATAGATCTTTATTTCATGTAAACCAGATACAGGCACTTATGAAATGTCTCACTTATGGAGTGAGAACTCCCTAAGAACTTCCTACTCTCCTCGTGTTTGGTCTCGTGTGGAGTGCTGGCAGTGTTTCCCAATGTTTTAGTGAAAGGATGCTACTTCCATTTTAAAAAGGCGTTGAAAAAGAAGGGGAAGGATCTAGGTCTCCATAAGAATAGCATAGTCAGGAAGCACGTTGCTTTGTGCACCGTCCTACCCCATCTGCCACCCGAGGTGCTGGATGATGCATGGCTTTACTTCATGAGTGAAAGTCCACGACGAAAACGTGACAAAGTTTAACGGTTATATGGTCACACAGTGGATCGAACACAGACTGTGGTCGAATAAATGGTCTTGTAAAAGATGCGATTTTAAAACTGAGTTGGTTTGCAAGAGGAATACTAATTGCAATAAAAAAAAAACCAGTAAAATGTTGTATAGGTAGATAATACTAAGAAAGACTGATATTGAAAACGTTAATTGTGATAATGATAATTATTATACAGTATAATGTAAAAAAAAATACAAAATTATAAGTAGCAAAAATGGACCAGGGTAGAAGCCTTTAAAAATAATAAAAAGTGAAAGAAAATAATAGTAGGATGAAACCCATTGGAAAAGGAGGAGAATATTGTAAAAATGAAAGGAAAAATAATTTACGGGCGATCTGAGGTCGGGAAGTGGGAGAGGGGGGGGTTTAAGGGTAAAAAACGGTTTTTCTCGATTTGCGGCAAAACTAAAAGTCCTATGGAAAAAAGTCAAATGGCAAAGTTGTAGGTAATAAAAAGATCCAAAACTTTTTTATTTACACTTTTTTCACATAACCTCAAAATTTATGTGAAAAATTCAAAAAACCAAGTCTGGTCTAAAAGTTTATAGGTAGTTAATACTAAGAATGACTGATTTTGTAATCGTTAATAGTGATAATAATAATTATTATACAGTAGAATGAAAAAAAGTTTATAGGTACTTAATACTAAGAATGACTGATATTGTAATCGTTAATAGTGATAATAATAATTATTATACAGTAGAAAGTATAAAAAAAAAAATACAAAATTATAAGTAGCAAAAAGTTTATAGGTAGTTAATACTAAGAATGACTGATATTGTAATCGTTAATAGTGATAATAATTATTATTATACAGTAGAAAGTAAAAAAATATATACAAAATTATAAGTAGAAAAAAGTTTAGATATTTATATGAAAAAAATGTGATACTAAGAGAAATTGTGATAAAAGAATGTGATTTGATTTTAGGTATTTATAGTAAGTAGGTAATAAAAAACTTAAGGCTATTTTTGCAAGTGACCCAAATAGTTAAGAAAACTGATTGTTAGATCTATTAATAAAAAAAATAACGTAAAAAAAATAATATGATCAATAAACGTACTTCCTGCTGATTTATATCGATATGTTTTATTTAATAATGTTGTGAACAAAAAATAGTTCCCATCACTAGAAGAAAATTTTACGTTGGTGCCGTTCGTGGAATAAAATTAATATTATTTTACTATTCCACGAATCGCACCAAACCAAAATTTGGATCGGTGCCGTTCGTGGAATAGCGTTGGTGCTATTCGTTTTAGTGCCGTTCAGATCGGTGCTATTCGTGGAATACCTCCTTATAATTTTTATTTTTTTTATAAAAATTATAAAATTAAGTAAACCGAATACGATGCCTAAATAGATATTTAAATTAAACATTTTTAATCCCGAAATGAATCCTAAACGCTGCACCCGCGGCACAGACATCTGACATTTTGACATTTCGTCTGCCGTCATCTCATTACATTACATTACATATTGCGCGCTACAATAATTAATAATAATACATAGCTACCGCGCAGATCAGTCGATCAGCGAGGTTAAGCTGCGGTTGCCGCAGTCAGTCCCTGGATGGGTGACCATTTCTTCGAACATCGAGACCCCTCCGTGCCTCGGATAGCACGTTAAGCAGTTGGTCCCGGTTGTCATACGAATAACTATGACAGTCGTTACGGGAGTCAGCATCCCAAAAAGTCTGACAACCGGTCTAACCTTAGGGTATCAGTGTCTCCCAGTAATTGGGTGGCGGAGGTCAGATGGCAGTCGCTCCGTATAACATACTATTACTCAGCCTCATCTGGTTAGACTGGGAGCCGACCCCAACGTAGTTGGGATCAAGGCCAGGCAGATGATGCGCGCTACAATAATTATTCATAGGCGAGAATTTACGTAGGAACCTACGTTTTACGTTTGCGTTTTGTTCAACAGCAGTTTGTCTTGATACAATCCCAGTTTCTGGCCGCTCTAGCCACAAAGCCATTAATCGGAGCCAAAACTAGGCCGAAGCCTAATGTCGGCTGGTATAGAATATTTGTCCACGTAATCCGGACAGCGACGCATTAGTCTTTGCTGGACTGTATGCATCGTAGATAAGTGTCTATGGTAGCTTGCATGATGTAGTTGAATTAAGGCTTGGTACCCACTGCTACTCAAGCAATAAATTTCCAGTGTAAACTGACCTCTCATTTTACGGAAAGCCTATACAATGTGAGGTCAGCTTATACTGGAAATGTATAGCTTGATTATGTAGCTGTGTGTATGTGTGATCGGGTTTTGATGGCACAGGTATTGGAAAGATCTTTCTTAAGAAAAGGAAGAAAAATAATTGTATTCTGTACGGGATAATGACGGCACAGCATTCACAATATACGAAACACAAAAGAAAAATAGGTGGGTACATTAGGTAGATAGGTATGTGGCAGATCCATAGTGAAATGATTGAATCACATTTGATAGGTACAAACAATTTGATATCAATGAACCGAAAATACTGCAAAATGTTGACTTTTTAGCGTTTTAAATTGGCACTAAGATCATACTCATATCGTTTCAAAACACAACACCAATCTTTTCCCAAGAATGACAAACAACTCTAAATTCTTTCCATCCGAACAAGGGTCCAATCGTCTATAAGCATAAAAATACAAATATTTCTTCAAACTAATAGGTAAGTTTTTATAACAAAATATCTCGGATTTTTATGTGGCTTTGGCAAGCTGAATCGGATTCGAGAGGGTACGTAAAGGCGTATAATAAAAATATTTTACGGTCAATGAATGCTGCAACAGATAGGACGACCGAGAATATGATTTACTACTCTCATGTGTGGCGCTAGTGTCAGCGGACGCGCCACAATAAAGCCGGTTACCAAACTCGTGGTGATTCGGAGATAAATGTGATTAAAAAAAAAAAAAGACATTGTATGCTTAACATTTGACATAGTAATCAGTAAATCATATGGATTGGATTGAATAATCTCTTATAATATTGAT
The DNA here is from genome assembly GCA_932294325.1 of Allophyes oxyacanthae. Taxonomy (NCBI): domain Eukaryota; kingdom Metazoa; phylum Arthropoda; class Insecta; order Lepidoptera; family Noctuidae; genus Allophyes; species Allophyes oxyacanthae. Next base: position 18,360,402 of record OW028610.1, on the reverse strand, counting down.
AATAATGTAATTTAATTTGAATTTTTGTATTTTTGTTTTATTGAATGAATTAATTATTTTTTGTTAAATTTGCATGCTGAATTAAGTAGGCGAAATATGAAGAACTACAATTACTACAAGAGCTGTTAAAGTACCATATTTCAGGCAAATAAATATCTTTATCTTTTATCATTTTATCTTCAAAAAATTTGAGTCAGGGTTGTCGCTCTGCAAAGGTAAAAAAGCAATATTTAAAAAAAAAGAATAAGAAAAAGGACATTTTTTCTTATTACCCTAAAATTTATTCAAGTGTAAATTAATTTACTGTGACATCCTTAAGGTTCAATTTATCTCCGAAACTCCCCGAGTTTGATAACCGGCATTATGTCTGGAGAATCCAATGCTGTATTTAAAACTTCCAACTAGGGACGTATATGGCAGTAAAAAAATAAAAATGTAAAAAAAAATTTTTACTCGTAAACTATATGTAATAACAATTTTCAAGGAAATTCATATTATGGATGGTACAAGGCACTAACCGACTGCGTATTAAAAAAAATGTAGAGAGAGCACGTGAGGCGATTTTTTTTTCAAAATTGTCATCCAAAATATTGTAATCTTTGCAATTTTTTATCTCAGGATCTAAACTTTAATGGCAGACGGGAGTTCTACTCCCGCATTTGAAACCATTACCTGTGTTGAAAAGTACAATAAAAATAACATGTCTGATTTTGAAGGCAAATATTACACGTCGCCGTTTGTAAAAAGCAGAATCGTACAAATGCCTGCCGCATATACATAGATTCAAACCTACTGAATGATTTTAATTTTAAATATTAAATAATTGTCATTCTTACAACTTACACCATACCAAATGTTCACGACTCCTAGTGGTAGATCCAAGCTCTTTTATTTATTATCCCTCTGGTAAGACCAGAATCAAGGAAAATTTCACATAATAGTACTACATGTTTCTAAACCGGACTGATTTCCATAATCACATGGTTAAAATACTTTAATAAAATAGTAATAACCCTTTTTTGAATTGGAATAAGTTTAACCCATTACTGCCTCACTGCTGGGCACGGGCCTCTTTTCATTTTAAGAAGGCCTTACTCCACCATGCTGGCCTGGTGCGGGTTGGCGGACTACCCACACCATCGAGAACGATCTGTTTTTCCTTCATCGTTAACGCGGTGTTATTATAAAATGGTTAAAATAGGTAAAGATAAGGCAATCAAACAGTAATAACACTTTTATTAATCAAATACAAATTGTAATAAGAAACTGATGCCTACAGTCTATGTTTTTCTTTGATTTTCAGTTTTGATTGGAACAAGATGAAGCAAATATTATGATAACAGCAACCAACGTTCTTCAACTACTAAAAACAAATTCAAGTGTAGATTCAAAATTGACGCGAATGTAGGTAATCATTTGAAAATCAATAACCTAACAGTCAAAAACCCCCGACTCCAACTAGAAAAAGAGCTGTAAGTTTTGAACGGTGAACAGATTTTCATGAAACATAGTAAAGATGCTATTCGATGCTATTTGATGCTTTTCGGATTCATGTGCGGATTAGAATTTGATTATCACTTGCGATAATGGTGAAGGAAACCATCATGATGAAACCTGCACATCTGAGAGTTCTCGATGGTGTGTGTAGTCCGCCAACCCGCACTAGGCCAGCATGGTGGATTAAGGCCTAACCCTTCTCATTCTGAGGAGAGGCCCGTGCCCAGCAGTGGGACAGTAATGGGCTGAATTTATTTATTTATTTATAGCTAAGATGATACCCGATTAAACTACCTTTAAAAAAACTGCATTGAAATCGGTCCATCTGTTTTGCAGCTACGATGCCACAGGCAGATACACAGATACACACTTATGGCAACCCTCTTTTTTGTCGGCGGTTAAAAAGATCGATTTTCACATTGTTTTCACTCGTTCTCTCATATTTCAAGTTATCCGAGTAGTTTCGATAGCCTTTTGTGGTTACTGTGGAGCTTTGGTCTAAGTTTAACTTTGTTAGCATTTTAGAGTTCGTTGGCACGTACTTAAGCATTTCTGTGGAATACTTGCTGAATATTTGAAAGATTTTTATGCTTGAAAAGGTGAAACGTAATTGTTAACTTTTACGATAAATACTTGATGTATCACTTTTAATTGCTTGTGGTTGGTTGATTTACATTGCTTTTTATGGGTGTGTAGAAAAGAATTCTGCCGTTCAAAACTTACAACTCTTTTTCTAGTTGAAGTCGGGGGTTTTTGACGGTTAATTTGTTTGTGGAAATTCAATTCAATTCAATTTATTTCCATAAATATTTACAATATAAAAAATACCTTCCATTGGTCCCAAATGGCCAATGGCCTGTATGTTGGGCACCTTTGGAGGTAGTTGATAAAACATAAACATAAGCTAAATACAAAATTGTGTTAGCAAATAAGGACTATGTTAGTAGCACTTCACTTTGCACTATCTTTGTGCTAGCCGAAATAAAATAAAAATAAATATGGAAATGGCCGTTATTAATTGATACTTTTTACACAACTTCCCAAAATTAAACATTTTTTCTTTCTTTCTTTCTTTCAAATCCTTTTTGGTGTAATGTTTTACCAATTTTCTTTGGGATAAAAGACAATACGGCAAAAGTGCTCTTAATCTGACCGCGGTTCAACGCCTTCGCCACATCGTTACCAAAAGCAATTAATCTCCTTATTTTTTTGTGTCTGCATTTAATTTACTTAAGGACCAGTTTTGGTCTTCTGAGGCAGCAACTCATCCATCTTGTGTAGAAGGCCTAATTCTTTGCAAATGGACATTATTTTAATTTTATTACTTCAGGATCTAATTACGAGTGCTTGTGTACCGTTAATTTATTTTATGGCCACATTTGGTCTGGATCTGTCCTACTAATATGGATAATTGTGAATTTAGATCTTTTAACAAACATCCAAATTCACATCTATATTAATAGAATTGAGGAGGTACAGAAAGCATCAAGAGTATTTATATTTCAAAGAAAGAAAGATTTTCTTTTTATTATGAAGCAAAATTAAGGCACCAAACAAAAAAAAAAAACAGTAATTAAGATAATCACGTAGATATTATAGAAAGAAAGAAAGAAAGAAAATATTTTTATTCTGGACTCGCCAGGAACGAATAAAAGTAAAAGGTACAAAAAATAAAACAACAAATAAAACATAAAAAATAACAATGGTAAAACAATAGTCAAAGCCACCTGAACGAGACCAAAAATGGCAAATATATATAAAGTATATATGTAGTATATACCACAATCATGTCGGCCTCACGGCTGCACCAAAACGGTTCAGTTCAGCGTAGGTATGCCAAACATAGCCCGGCGCTGATTTCCATATTTCCCAATCAATCAAATCCAATGCATTGCCCATAAAACACAAAAAAGATCTGAACAAACCTTTATTATCAAGCTAATGTATATAAAATCACAGGATTATAAAGATGCGATAAATATAACCATTCAAAATATAACATAAAAGGGACCACAAAGCTCCCACTCAGTTTTTTATCAAACAACGCTAATACTTTTTCGTCGCCAAAAAGGCCAGAATTTTCAAATAAATTTTTAATAAGATGTGAAAGTAGCCGCGTTTGGTAGGCTCATGTATGCATCGCTGACTCCTAGAATGTAAACCACTTAACTTAACGAGGCGAACACAAAAATGGCCATCAGAAGTTGGGTAAAGCTTAGTCATTTCTCGCTTCGCTTTGAACGCATAAAAGTAATAATTTCATTTTTGGGAGAGCGGTTCTACGTTTTATTTATTTATATAACTATTAATGCCCACATTAAATACATGAGAAATATAAAGTAGGAGCATAAAGTACAAAGGTACTGCTTATTTCTAAAGAAATCTCTTCCAGCAGACCTGCGAGAGGATAGTTTAAATAGAAGAAATGTAGTGTAAATAATTTATTGTTAGAGTTTTCCTAAAAAGTACAACTTGAGCACAATTTAACCTTTACTAAAGAGTGGTTCTTTTCTATCAAAAGACATCTTTATTAACAAGAATTTTAAAAATAACGGATTTGTGTTCTCTTTATTATTTCTGTCTCCCTAGCCTATTTTCGCGAAATTATGTTCAATGTACATATTTCGACCTCTACAACTTTATATAGATGGACATAATAATTACAGCTTTTAGTATATATTTCACCATATATTGTTGTTGTTTTGTTGTGTTTGTTCTTGTAACATCTTGCAATATCTTTTATATAAAAAAAAATTGCATGCCAGCTACTGGCGGAACATGTAATGCCACATCATCAACTTTTTTTTTGTACCATGATTCAAGCAAAATAAATTTCATTTCTCATAATTCTCGTACCTAAGTAGAATAGAATAGAATACAATACAATACTCTTTATTGTACACTGATAAATGTACTATACAAGGTTGTAACAACAAATTTAGAACCTAACCGTCAAAAACTCCCGACTCCAACTAATAAAAGAGCTGTAACTTTTGAACGGCTGAATAGATTTTCATGAAACATAGCTAAAATGATACCCAATTAAACTAGCTTTCAAATAAAAAGATTGCATTGAAATAGGTCCATCCGTTTTGGAGCTACGACGCCACAGACAGATACACACTACATACTTGTAACACTCCTCTTTTTTGTCGGGGGTTAAAAAGAGTATCCATGGTGTTTCTTGACGGTTCTTCTTCATAGGACCAACTTTTTAGAACCATTCTCTTTGGAGTCTGTAACGTTTCAAAAGTGCCTATATTTGGTTTATTATTATTATCAGCCTATGCTGTCCCACTCCTGGGCAAAGGCCTCCCTCAATTTTCCCCATTTCTCTCGATGCCGCGCCTCTTCGTTCCAGTCTTCAAGGAATGCATCCATTTCATCCCGCCATCTCTTTCGTGGTCTGCCGCAACCCCGTCTTACTATCTCAGGGCACCTGTTTTGTGCTATGTGAGCCCACAGTCTTCGGCATGCGGTAGACATGTCCTGTCATGTATTTGGTTTAGTCGAAATAAAATAAAACTTTTCTATTCTATTCTATTTCTTGTATGCTCCATTATTGTGTGATTTTTTAAACTGAGAATATTATGAACGCAGTAAACAACTTTATTATAAACGTTAATTAATACTTAGCGACTCTCACCGTTCATTCTTCTTTGAGGCACAATATCTATCAAATTTCTTATGAATTTTAAGAAATTAACATAATCTTTATAAAAGCTAATGGTTTTTTCCTTCAAACTGCTCGCCATTAGGCAAATGTAAAGATTTTTTTTATAAATTACTTTGACGAACAATTATTGTAATGAAACCTACCATGATGGTTTTAAAAGATATTTTGTGGATTAGAGTCTGTCTTTCGTGGCTCTAATATAATAACTTTTTTATTATTTTGTGGCTTCACTGCACTTTGGTGACTACGCCAGCTTCGTAAGGTCATCTGAAACTAATCTATACTTATAATAAAATCGTAACGAAGCGAAAACTCTACATTGAAGATATTAAAAAAAAAAACTGCTACGTGATCTATAATCGACACTGATGCCAAAAATATAGTTTTTAAAATTTTTGTCTGTTTGTCTGTTTGTCTGTCCGAGCTTCACGGCCAAACCGCTGAACAGACTTTCATGAAATTTTAAAGTAACATCCGCTAAAAGCCTGGTCAACATATAGGGTACAAATTATCACGCTATTGTCAAAGGGGGGTGAGCAATAGATCATTATGTCTACGTACAATTATTACGCACTACATACATGACGAATTCATTTAAAAAAGAATTGACGATTGTAGTTAATAGATCCGATGAACATAATAACATATAATACAAATCATTACGCTACTTTTGTTGGGGGGTGAGCAAAGTAAATGTTAGTTTCAGTTTCACAATTTCCCTATAAATTTAAACTCCACGAGTGATCCAGTAAAGAATCCAGTCTTTACTGGGTCCAGTAACACAGAATGGCACAGTAAGTGGTATCTTTACATACGTTCGGTCATTGGCATCTTACTTTTACATATTATTATTTACATATTATTATTATGTATAACACTCACTGTCATGTTCCAAAAATACAAAGCGTGATGAAATGATTCGACAGTTATCCCTAAACCACTAGAAATATTTTATAAACGTGCTGTTTCGTTTAAGCTTTAGTCTTATAAATTTTTAATTCACCCGTTTATAGCTAGATGGGGTTAGTAGTAATTTATAGGCGAGTTTTTTTTATTAAATTTTCTTAGAATGTGATTTTCTGGCGTTCAGACGCCTGCAGGCAGAGTTCGGCGATTGCTACTTTTTACAGATTTTATTGTTCACGGTTCAGGAGTAGGGTAATGTCGGAGTGTTGGAACAGCGTCTGTTGAAGAAGAGTTTGTCAAAGTTCAGTTTTTTAATGGGTTCAGGACTGAATTGACCTGGGTAGGGTTCGAAATTGATCACAGCAATACCCCTGCAAGTCACCCTTGACGGAGCGTTAACTTTAAAAAACCATTTTATGAATATTAAACAACAAGAAGTATAAGTACGATACAACTAAGAAGTTACATCGATGTACCTGATTGAACAACCAATGGCAGTCACTCGCTTAGATAATTTTACAACTTATTGGATCAGTGTAAAGATCATGTTTTACTGCAGTACTAATAAACATTCGTGGTCTTGAAGTCGCACCCAGTTCGAAAGTGATTGGTTTTATGAGGTTTGCTGATGCGATTTCTTAGTTGTTTTTTAATTAGAATAGATCTTTATTTCATGTAAACCAGATACAGGCACTTATGAAATGTCGAGACTCTAGGTGCACGGTTCCAAATAGTAGATCCTATGGAGAAGAACCGGCAAGAAACTCCATGGAAACTCTTTTCAAATAAATAATAGATCTTGACAATCTTTATCAGTACAATGTTGTGGTAAGATCTGCGAGAATAATGCAATTCAATGCGAATATAAATAAAACTAGGATAATAATGAATTGCCTCTGAATAAGATTGCCATGGCAGTTACGAGCTGACCAGTTCCGACAGACGGCACCCGTTCACGAGCATGACGCATGTGTCAGCCTCGCCAAGCTCGACCACAATGAAGGGAACTCAACGACCCGACACACAACGCCACCATCAGCGAGACATTTTAGTGAGCATGACAGACTCATAGTACCAGACAACATGTAGGTAGGTATTTAGTAAATATATCTATAACATTATTACTTACATCATGCTCACAGTTTACAAGTTTTTGTATGCATTTGAATTTACAATTATATAAGATTAGGTATTAAAATAAAACATTTGGTACACCAAAAATAATTTCAAAATATAAAAATTAATAGGGACATTATACACAATGTCACAAAATAAGTTTGTAAACCAATTAAATACTCAATTTAATCACCAATATAAATAAATTACTCCATCGTAATAATAGTAAAGATTAATGCGATTAATCGCATTTTAATTATGTAAATACCTACATACAAAATTTTAGACAGTGCCAGAGGGTCGCAGTGTGCAGGACGGAATCGTACGCCAGACATCTTTATCTTCGATATACTGATTTATGGTGTAATAGGCTTTGGACATTAAAGTTTGCTTAATAAATGCTTTAAACTTTATATCTGGTAATTCAGTAATGCAAGTTGGAATTTTGTTATAGAACCTAACACTGTTTCCCATAAACGACTTGCTAGTTTTGCTAAGTCTAATACCAGGTACAACTAGCTTGTTTCTATTGCGAGTATTCAAGTTATGTATGTCACTTAACTTATCAAAATTAACTATGTTTTTACGGATATACATAATGTTTTGTAAAATATACAGCGACGGTAGTGTAATTAAATTAATTTCTTTAAATATTTCACGGAGCGAGTCACGTGATCTTAAATTATAGATAGCTCGTACTGCTCTTTTTTGTAATATAAAGACAGTCTCAATATCAGCAGCAGATCCCCACAGTAAAAGACCGTAGGACATGATACTATGAAAGTACGCAAAATAAACTATCCTAGCCGTAGCCACGTTGTGTCGTACTATACCTAAACGTGTTGACACATGTTGAACTATCACCAGCTGTCAAAAACCGATCCCTCTAAATATGGTGTATCCTACGGTGGGCATAGCACTTCCACAAATTCGCAGAGATGTTGCGTACCAAAACACAAAAAGGAGTCCGACACCAGATATTCACTATTCAGCGCTCAATTAGCAGCGCAGCCTTCAATAAGTCGCCACAGTTTCCATAAAACAGTAGAGATGCACTATCGGGTTGCCCAGCCGATCCATCGCGAATAAATTGACACTTTCGTCAGCAGCAAAATATAACAAGCCCGCGGTGAGTAACTTCCTGCCAGATACGATCCTATCGAACGATCCTCTGTTATATCACATGGAAGTTATTAAAACTACTCCGGACACAATTGGGCAGATGCAAGTGCAGTATAAGCAAGTGGAATGTATCGAGGAAACAGCGGCAGGGTGCAGAGGTGGCATTGCCCTTCAAACGGTGTCACATCTACTGTTCTGCTCATTGTGCCCCAATACCTGTACCTTGAGCAACCTCTATTCAGCCACTAATAACGTCGTGGAGGTGATAAAATTTGCGGCGTATACAAACCTAAGGACTTACCAGCGACACAAAAAACAAGGACTATCATTTGCAATCCGGAGAACAGCTGAATCATTATCTTCTTCTATCGTCTCGCCATGAGTGTTCATATTGGATTGGCACATGCCATAGTGGATCTAAGTATAATAAGTCCGCAATATTCGTAACAGAGCTCACTGCCTAGGAAGCGCCGGATGGAATTACTATCAGATGAGATTGTTGATGTATCAAGGTGTTGTTACAACAATTGGCAGCTGACTTCGCGCTTACTAAACATTTCGTAGACAATATTCATACAATAAATTAAACTATAAATTGATTCTTCCCATTGTTTCATAACGGAGAATCAAAGTTTTATAAACTTTTATAACAAAACGCAGTGTATGCAAAATTAAGGGTTTCCTAGATTATTATCTATGTAGGTGATATCTTACAACCCACCAAATAGCGTGAAGGCCATAAACCAGAAGGCACGGTTTTGCCTTTTTGAGTGCCTAACCATTACGACTATCATAGATTATTCATTTAAAATAGTCGTGAAAGCAACCTGTCGTTCTCTTTGAGGGGTCTCAAGTAAAGAACGATCACCCATCCAAGTAAATGTAGATATTTGTCACTCCCATAAGACACCTCATTGTTTGTACAGATCTCATTGTTGTAAGTTTTTGTCAATATCAATTCTGAAGGCTATGTTTACTTTTTGTTAATTTCAAGTGACTATCATAGTTAAATCGAATATTGTCACGTGGGCAAAGCCGCGGGTACAGCTAGTACATTATATAACAAAACTTAAAATACACATATATTAAATTACTAGCTTCCGCCAGTGGCCTCGCCCGCGTGATATCTTTATTATAGCCTATGTTACTCAGTGATAATATAGCATTCTGCTGGTGAAAGAAGTTGTAAAATCGGTCCAGTAGTTTTTGAATTTATCCATAACAAACAGACAAAACTTAGGCTTTGTCTGTTTGTTATGGATAAATTCAAAATGCAAATTAAATTGCAAGATTAGTCTTGCACTGGATTCGGGGAGAACAACTTAGTCTCTCTCAGAATGGTGACAGAAAACCAGCATTTTTAAAAACAAAATCTTTGTAGTGTATGTATATACCCAGCTAAAAAAATAAATGATTAATTGATACTAGTCGTCGCGCTGTGGTCGAAATTCGACCGTAATTTTAGCATTCTACACTCTTTCTCCAATAAACTTTAACTATGCCAAATATCAAATTCCTCCATGTGCGCAATTTGCTTAAAAAGGGGTACAAAGTTTTCTCTTCACGTATTAATATAATATAGAGTACGCAAAAAAATTACGAAGTTTGTCTTTATGATTTTAGTTCAAATAGCTTCCGCCAGCGGCTTCGTCCGCGTGATATCTTTATAAATTATAGCCTATGTTGCTCACTGATAATGTAGCATTCTGCTGGTGAAAGAATTTTTAAAATCGGTCCAATAGTTTTTGAATTTATCCATTACAAACAAACATACAAAAAATATATTTTTTCCCTTTATAATATTAGTTTAGATAAGTTCGCGTCAGCATTATTTAAAAGCCAAGCCTGTCTTTTATCGGATTTAAAATCCCAATATTTTAAGGTTCAAAGTGAATGAATGCCTTTTAATCTTACAAGCACTAGATTAAAATACGAGTGTGTGTAATTCTAGAACATTGTGGTTTGAAAATATACTAACCACAAAGAATTCATTGACATTGAGAAGACCGTTTTGCCATTAAATATATAAATACAGAAGGACCACTGATGAAACACGCCAATAAAAATTCATTCTCCTGCCCTTATCCCATTTTATTTGGGTTCGGCGCAATATGTCTTCTTCTTCCATTCATCTCTATTAGATGTCATCTCAAAGTTTACGTTCTTGTAATCCATGTCAAATTTCACACAATCCATCCATCTTTTCTTGGGTCTGCCTCTTCTCTTACATCCATCCACATACATACTCAAAACTCTTCTCGTTACATGATTTTCATCCCTCCTCATCACATGCTCACACCACGATAAACGCCACGCCAATAAATATTGTCGCTACGATATTAAGGAGAAAGAAAAAATAAATATTGTTTATTGGCACATACTAAAAACACACAGAATAATTCAAATATATATAAAATTCAATAAATTAGTGCTAAAGAGGCCAGCAGCTCAGCCGTGATGTCAGCCAGATGGTTAAAGTTCTGAGATAATCATTTAAATGATCCACATGACGTGTCTAAAATCTTCAGGCCATTGAATGACGCGGTCGGCGCAGGTATCTGCGGTCGCAAACGTTGAAATTTTTGTCGTTTATTTATGGACGAGAATACAAATTTTATTATCTGTGTTGGTTCAGAATGTTAGGAGAAACCGATTTGTCTTTAATGAAGTTTCGATCTCATTACAATTATATTTAAGTTGACGTTTGTTTTTGTTTGTTAATAGTTGTTGCGTTATTGTTAGAAAACCATTTGTGACATTGATACTAGACCTATATTTTGAACATTTTGAATTACGGGAATTGGCCTATTGCACGCACATTATTTTAATTCGTTTCACTTTTGACGGCACGGTTGGCGCTGTAGTTAAGCCATTGGCTTTCTACGCTACGTGCCGCGGGTTCGATCCCCGCACGGAACAAATATTTGTATGATCTACAGATAGTTGTTCTGGTTCTGGATGTTTGTGCATGTGAAGATTTGTGTTTGTAAACGCACAAACACGACAAAGTTTAAAAAAAAAATACTTTGGGGGTAAGTTTTGTAAAAATCGTCCTTCTGTATGTAATCTATTCTGTGGTTTCAATCTGATAACCTTACCCGCCCAGATTTTGATATAGTAGGACTTTTTCTTTTCAAAGTATCGGCTTAAGTAATGGAATACAATGGTTCTTACTTATTGGGATAGATATGAGGTCTAAAAAGTTTTTTTCCCACGCATGTCTTGGGCGGGTAATGTCTGTGGTATATAATTTTGTATAACGTTGATACTTTTCCATTTCTTTTAATACTAAGTTATGATATTTGTTTGCAAGATACGAAAGTAAGATAGTTATGGTATTCGCAAATCTTTATGAGTCCTGAACTGAGCTCTGAAATCTCTCTCTCTCTCCCTCTAGCACCTATAATAAGCGTACTATTATAGGTGCTAGAGGGAGAGAGGGAGATAGTTCAGAAGGCTCATAAAGATTTGCGCGTACTATACAGCTGATATCAAAACAAAATGAACATTCAGATGTCAAGACTGGTAAATTATGACTAAACTTAGAAGCATAAATAGTTTTAGCAATTTTGGAATTTGACTCATAATTATTTACTTCTGATTTTGAATGTACTTTTCATTTTATTATAATGAATTTTACATTTGATTCATACGAGAATCTCCTGTACGTATAATGTCTGATTTAATGTTAATAAGTTATTATACTATGAGATAAACATTGATATTAATAGTGTCTGTGTGTGCTATATCAATTATTATAAAGAAGAAACAATATACCTCATTAAGGAGACCATTATTTTTAAATCGATGTCTGTTTTTATATGTAGAATAGGCATGCGACTCTTCTGCCGCGTAAGTATACGGACACAGGGATATTAATTATAATCTGTGGTTCTACAATATCTTTACATCTTTGTCTAACTAGAATATTGAGAAATACTCAGACCTGCCTTCGCTAATGCTCAGAGGTCTGTGGAGAAACCGTAGACAGGGAGAAACAAGGAAACAAGACATAAATAATATCACAAAAAAAAAAAAAAACAGATAAAGAAAAAATATGCATTATTATGAATTGGCTGACCACAGACAGTACGTTCTTATTTTGAAGTTGTGAACATTGTACGGCGCGCCATTATTTATTTATTGTGATTGATTAATTCCTAATAAAACAGTTTTTTTTTTAGTTTAATCCAAATTATTTGATTGCAATTAATCAAAGACATTAGACATTAAACACATTACATACACACACACACATACACACATTACACACATGCACACACACATTACACATTAGGCATTAGATATTAAATTATTTTTCACAGCGTAGTAAAAGGCATTGCGCCTTGTTTAAATAATCAAAACATTACTTTTATTAAGATTGCATGATTCCGGTTAGACTTGATCTAGTTTTTATTTTTTATTTTAGGTAATCAAGGTTTTTTTGGGTAAAAATATGAATTTATACGCTAAAATATATGGGGTTCGAAAACAAGGTATATCTTTTTGTAGGCAAAGTGTAGCAACTTCTAACATACAATATTAAAGACGTATATTATTACCTTAATGATAAGTACTGTTCATACATTTCACTGCTCACGTAATGACCGTACCGTGCATTACTATGTCCCTTTAATATGGAAAAAGGACCCAACCATTATGAAGATAAACATACATAGTTTAACCTAAACCACTTTAGTTAGGCCCATGTAATTTATTGGACTTTTATCGCTCTTTTAGAGAGAATCTTCTCCATTCAAGGAGCAGGGAATTCTTAAGTGAACCCAATTCTTCATACTCGACGAGATTGCTAGCTCAGTGCATTGCGGGCGGCCTACAATTTCTAGGCATAAATCCAGACCGCTTCAGTAAATTGGATGCGTTACATACTGAGGAGACGATGGCGACACGACTTTGGGCTGAAGTTGGAGCTGTTCAACTTTTACTTTAATTTTTTGGATAATTTATTTTTATAAGCCAAAAGACGTAATATTCCCTTTATTCAATTTTTAACATACTTTTAGATATTTTTAAATAATTTTACAATTAAATAAAAAAAAAAAAATATATATATATATTAATTATTACACCTTTTGGACCAAATACAAGGTATTTCACCTTACCTTTGTTCTATCATATTGTCCTATATAATATTCATAATTGTAACTAATGTTAAAAGAGATTCTGTGGAGATTCTTGCCAGTTCTTCTCCATAGGACAATTTTTTTTTTGAACCTGTTCTCCTTTTTTCTTAGGGTCTTATATGTAGCATCGGCGACTAGTCATTCAGTAGCTTTTTGGAAGCTCGATACAGCGACTGAACGCTACACTCCGCACACATTCAGATGCCAGTCGCAAGGAATTATTGAGGCTTTGGCATGCTACCACCCCGGCCGCTCACTCCCTCGTTTCACGTCTCCGCCAGACGCAGAGTCGCCAAAACGTGATGCAGCATAGATGCAATCGCAAAATCGCTAGTTTCCGATGCTAAAAGTACCGAGTGTGCTAAGGCCCTTAACCCTTTGAAGACCAATAATAATTGTGAGAAATCTATTATGTTTTCAATTTAATCGGTCCTTAATCGAGCGGAGAGGTTGACGCTTCAAAAATGCCTAATATTTTGTTTATTTGCAATAAAAACTTTTCTATTCTATTCTATTATGTTAAATTATTTAGTAACTTAACAGTTTTTCTCATTTCATGTTTTTGTTTTGGTATCACACAGTTGTAAAGGGAAATCCAGCAAAAAATTTTCAGTATAAGCTGAACTCTCATTGTACGGAAAGCCTATACAATGCGAGGTCAGTTTATACTGGATATGTGTCTATAGCTTGTTAAGTAGCAGTGTCTACATAATTATGGCCGAAGGCTTTCCATCAATTTAACTTATTTAGGGATTCTAAGTTGATTTTTACCATGGATATGCCAAACCATAATGTATCACATAACTTTTATAACTTGTTCCTAATCGAATCATCTACTCGTATGGATACTTTCACATGCTACCAGCCATGTGCATCGGTATGACGTGAGATATACAAGATTTTTTTTTATGTAGTGCGCATAATTTGTAGTGTGATTCAGTCTGTTCCTAAATGCAACCGCAGTGTTGGGATACACAAGTTACTAACGCAAGCCATACAAAATCAAATTTTTATTTTGTGTTTGTGTGAATTTTATTATAGTGCGGCCGCCGAGAGAATGCGTTTTTGACACCTGTCAGTTACGAACAAACGAGAATTTTTTGTTATCGAAACATTATTACATAATAGTAGATATCTATCGTTTACATGCACTACTGATACAAAATTCTATTAAAATTAACCTATAATAAACTAAAATAGTTTAGCGCTAAATATAATCTTTAATAAAAAAGAAACATGTTCAACTGACAGGTGTCAGGAACGCATTCTCTCGGCGGCCGCACTTTACTGCAGTTCCATTTAGGAACGGACACACTGCGATGGCACCAGCAGTAGGCATTTTATAATCTGAATGACATGTTAGAAATGCAATTATTGTTTTTTTTTTTTTTCTTTATTATTTAGATTCATTTGATTTATATTTTGATTATTGCTATGTTCTAATTTATTATTATTATTGATTATATTAAGTTAACCTGTACCTTAATAGTTACCAACTATACCTATACTATTATTATTATTCATTTATTTCAGATATTAAATAGAATAGATCTTTATTTCATGTAAACCACATACAGGCACTTATGAAATGTCGAGACTCTAGGTGCACGGTTCCAAATAGTAGAATGTATGGAAGGAAGAGGAGGATGTATGGAGAAGAACCGGCAAGAAACTCCATGGTAACTCTTTTCAAATAATAGATTACAATCTTAATCAGTAGGGGAGAGTGAGTATGAAAGAGCCAGGCTTTGAAAGAGCCGATGCAATTTTCTTCCACTTGCCAAAATCAATTCAAATTTAATTTTACTCTTTAAATGACAACACTGAATATACAGCTATTCAGTGTTGTCATATAAAGAGTTACATCGGCTCTTTCAAAGCCTGGATCTTTCATACACACTCTCCCCTACAATGTTGTGGCAATATGACTATGGCTATGACCATGTTCGCTATTGGCCTACAATGACACAATTATTTGTCTATGAAATTCTGTAGAGTTGCCACCTCGGGCCCCAACACAGCTCAATGTGGGTGGGATCCTTTTTGTGACTGCGTCCAATTCTCTTCGTCAGCAATGCACGAAACCGTCTAAATCATTCTAAATGGGCAAAGAGATTCAAACTGACTGAAACTGTTCATATTCGAATAAATTGCTTCTAGTGCATTGCTGCCTACAATTCTAGGCATAAATCTAGTCTAATGCAGGCCCATTTACATGGAAACGAGGATTTAACGAGATGTTTTTGTGAAAGCAAAACGTACCTACGATTTATTTTAGAAATGCATTTAGTTTGTGTCATTAATTAAGATAATTGCTTGGCTTGTTTGTAATATTATTTTGTTTGGGTTTGATTATTTATTTATTATATATTATTATTATTTATTTTTTATTTATTTATTTATTAATGTACACACAACAAAAAGAAAAATACATAGAATAAGAAACACTTAAGTACAAAAAGTAAGTAAGTTATATTGTCACTTATTTTATTATCATCCGTGATATTTTTGTTATAATAAAGGCCCATCCACATTCGATAGTTTTAGCAGCAGAATTGTGCGTTTTCGCGTTCGTTATTCACTTTTTTTAAGCAAAATGCAGCCAACAAACGCGAAAACACGCGATTTTGTTGCTAAAACTATCGAGTGTGAACAATCGCTAAGTTCTCGATATCTCGAATTCTTGACGATGTTGCAAACGCCGTGATCGCGGGTTGGTCTAAAAAATATCAGATATAGAAAAATCACGGGAGATATTTTTTACATGCTGTATTATCCATGCAGAGGTTGTCTGTAAGAAATCGGTGCCGATTGGGATAAGGCCGCCTATTGTACAATCTTAAAATGTTAATTGCTTAGTGCTCTTTTTTTATCAGATGTACATTAATGAGTATTTCTATTCTGCTAAAAATCTGGATGCTGCAGGAGCGGGTGATTACGAAAATCGATCAAAGACATAGCTGAGCGCACACAATAAATCCCTTTACCAAATGCTTCGAAGCAATATCCTCAACATTCATCTAGACAGTCTGGGATATTAATTAATGTTTGGTTTTGGCAATTGATGACCTGGCCTGTGGCTAAGCGATTGGCTTACTACGCTGAGGAACAAATATGTTGCCCAATAGGATTTCTCCTGTATCGTGGGTTTAGGTTACAAATATACATCTCACATGCACTCACTCACACCCAGACCCGGAACAATTAGTCATACAAATATTTGCTCCATAATATGAGAATCGAACCCGCGAAACGTAGTGTAGAAAGCTAATAGAATAGAATAGATCTTTATTTCATGTAAACCAGATACAGGCACTTATGAAATGTTGAGACTCTAGCTGCGCAGTTCCAAATAGTAGGTCCTATGGAGAAGAACCGGCAAGAAACTCCATGGAAATTCTTTTAAAATAATAGATTACAATCTTGATCAGTACAATATTGTGGTAAGAGCTATAATGATAATAATTCGAGAATAATGTAAATTAATGTGAATAAAAGATATGAATAGTATAATAAGGATTTGCCTCTGAATAAGGTTGCCATGGCAGTTACACATCTGATATTCGTTCCGAGTAACCTTATTATCAGCAGTTATATATTTGAGCGATACCTGTAGACAAGTGTACAACCTACAGTCGCTGGAGAATATAAACACACACTCCTTCCAACCTAGGTTCAAATAACGCCTGGTTCAACCCACACGCGCGGTTAGAGCTAAATAAATAAAGGCAGAAGTTAGTTATCATAAGATAGGTAACGTGTAACTTTTCAGTCGGTGTAGTGTTCGGTATACTTCGTAAAGTTGCTTGGCCGTACGATTAAGGCATACAACACATTGGTGCGGACTGAAAGAAAGAAAATACATATTTACGACATCATAAAAACCAACACACAATAAATTAAAATTAAAATCAATAAAAATTACCACGCACACAAAAGTATAAGACATAAACAACAAAGAAGTACAACAAAAATAATCGACGGTATCAGGCTTGAGGCTACCGATAGTTAGTGCGCAGTGCGATGGTAGACTCGGTGTGGTAATGCGTGTCTAATAGGCCTCAGCTCAGCATATTGCTAAATGTAACTGCAGCGTCGACACTTTTTTTTTTTTTTTTTTTTAGCCTGTTAAAATCATCAAATGAGTCCTCCCACCCCGGGCAGGGCGGGAGGGACTATCAGACTTGTACTGACTAAAATCCACGGTGTTCCTTCAATAGCCCTTTACGTTCCGGTAATGAGATAAGTCCCGCGACCAGCGCTGACACTGGCACGCACACCACACGCCTTACGAATCTGCGTCACAGACGGACAATTCCTTGCGCTATGAAACCTTCACTTCGCGTGAATTAGCGGTATATTTTCTACCTTACGGCGTGGTAACTTTTTGTGAGCTTTCGATATAAAGAGGGTAGTACCGTTTTGTCTGCTTATAAACATCTACCCGCAAATACTTTAGATTATCTGTGATCACAATAACATCTTGTTTCAACATGTTCCATATATTTTGAGTGGGACAGCATTTATCTTACAATACATCATTATAGTTGCCGTGTATACCGAGCTTAACAATGCTGAAATATCGGGAACTTTTAATTCTAATAATAATCTTAAATTCTACTTCTTAGAAAATCATCATAATTTTTTTATGTGCGTCACTGCGTGCCCGCTTTTATGTTTCGGCCCTTATTTACCCGTATAGTCTGAAGTTGATACTGGCTTTGAAGAGTTTAAACGGCTTCTAGGATGATCTGAGAGTAAAATACAAACTTGTATGAATACTTAACATCATGCCGGCATTTTCAGAAGGAATAGGCAGAGAAAGAAGAAAGACAAAAGAATATTACGTATATATTTTCAAATGTTACGTATATAATATTACGTATATATTTTCATATGTTACGTATATAATATTACGTATATATTTTTCTGTCTTTCTTCTTTCTTTTATTGTCCGCCAGAGGGCGAACCCGTAAGCAGTCGCTTCGCTATCGTCGGCTGTCGCGTCGCTATCGGCAAACGCGTAATATATACCAAAGTGATGTTTGACAGCAGCTACCGCGCGATTTACGAATGTCGCTAACTGTCTGCTACATCGGTAATTAGAGGGCCGGTCGAGCAAATGAAACATATATATACATATATATATATACCCGGCTTTAGGTTCAACTAACAAACATAACTCAAACGCTTAGTCGCTTTGTATGAGCCCACAGAACTGAAAGAGGGGATGACTTCTATCCTCGGATCGGAGTCAAAGGCTCAAACATTAACCTCAATCAAGCTTTGATAAGTTCAAATATTATTATAACCTCAACTGCAAACAGTCTCAAGATATTAAATTAAATCACAAGTACGCAAACATGCACTTTAATTAACTCTGTTTCTATACTCTGAACCGACTCAGCCGAGTCTGTAATCTGAAGATATACTAAGACAAACATTAAGTTTTAATATCATGTCATAGAGACGAGAGCATATTCATTTGCGTTGTGCAAATGAGAAGCTAAAAGTCATTTGATACTTTGTGTTCTTGTGCTATGTTTATTAGCAGTGAAATTGTGGCCACTGGTAAAAATCTAGGCAGGAAAGCCCCAGTGAGTCAAATACATATATTGAGAAAATCATCAGGGGTTTTAAAATGCTGTTAAAGTTTGTATGGAAATACACGCGAATTAAGTCGCGGGGAAAGACTTCTTGAGTATTTGACAATTATTTTTTTATCAACAAAATTGAAGCTTTTATGCATACCTTAATTCACTAAGTTTGAACGTAATCAAGGTTCTTTTGTCAATAAATAAAAATAAAAGTTTCTGCACTCCTTCTCCATATAAACTTTAACTATGCCAAATCTCACAATCCTCGGTGCGCGCAATATGCTTAAAAAGCAGTACATAGTTTTCTGGTCACGTATTATTATATAGACTAGTGGTCGCTCAGTGGTCCAAATTCGACCACATATTATATATGTATAAATTTTAGCTTTCTGCACTCCTCAATATAAACTTCAAATAAGCCAAATCTCACACTCCTCCGTGCGCGCAATATATTTAAAAAAGGGTACAAAGTTTTCTCTTCACGTAATAATATATAGATTTACTTGTTTTATTAAATAACAATCCTATTTAATGTTCAAGGGCTAGGCTTATTCCACCAACCACATGAAAACCCTCCATCCATCCATCCATCCATTCCATCGTTCCTTCATCAAATAAAAAATATACTCAAAGATCAAAAACCTACGCAAATCCAA
Source organism: Allophyes oxyacanthae (assembly GCA_932294325.1). Classification (NCBI taxonomy): domain Eukaryota; kingdom Metazoa; phylum Arthropoda; class Insecta; order Lepidoptera; family Noctuidae; genus Allophyes; species Allophyes oxyacanthae. Next base: position 18,340,688 of record OW028610.1, on the reverse strand, counting down.
GGTAATCACGCTGGAATAAATTTAATAATCAAAGGGTAAATAAGAATCTGTTGATATATTTAGTTTCGGCAAGTAACTTAATAATTCGTTGTGCCTACAAGACTGTCCAGACGGAAAAACCGAATAATCCTTGTGGTTGGATTTCATTTATAGCGGGTTTGGGGTCAGATGGATATGGAAATATAGGGGCGAGAAACGTAATACGGCTACTCAAAGGTTTTAATAAAAATGTTTGCGATCAGAACCTGATAACTGGTCTAAGATTATGTACATAACGAAACGTATTAAAATTAAGTCAAAGTCAAAGTACTGTTAAATAAGTATAATTTATTGAAATGTTCTCAAGTAAGTGAAATTTTGTAATTTCTTTTTGAGAAATAAAATTCTTTAACCTTAAGTTAGTTGTGATGTATAGATATTTAATCTAAACTTATATTGTAAAGAGGAAAGATTTGATTTTTTGTATGTTTCTTTGTTTGTAATGAATAAACTCAAAAACTAAAGGACCGATTTTAAAAATTCTTTCACCAGCAGAATGCTGCATTATCAGGGAGTAACATAGGCTATAATTTATAAAGATATCACGCGGGCGAAGCCGCTTGCGGAAGCTAGTTATTAAATAAAGTTAGGTTAATTACAAAAAATCGAAAAAAACTAAACTTAACTATGTGTAATGGTCGCGGGACTTATCTCATTACCGTGACCCCGGAACGTAAAGGGCTATTGAAGGAACACCGTGGATTTTAGTCAGTACAAGTCTGACAGTCCCTCCCGCCCTGCCCGGGGTGGGAGGACTCATTTGACGATTTACCACGCTAAAAAAAAAAAAAAACTATGTGTAATAACTATTATTGATTTTTTTTCTGTTTAGTTGTTAGTTTTTTATATTTATATATAACTAGCGAACTGCTCCGGCTTCGTACGGGTAAAATTTGTCTACTATCCTTACATTCAATATAAAAAATCTCTTGCGTGGTTTAGGAGGAGTTAGCGGATATAAAGACAGACCCCAGACCAAATAGATGCGGAAAGCGACTTTATATTTTACTATGTAGAGAACAGGTAGAGAAGAGATAATAATTTTCTGTTTTTGTAGTATTTTATCTTTAATCTTCTCTCCCATGCATTTTCACTGTATCCGTAGTCCGTACTCCGTACTGAATAATGTATTTTTGTAGTTTTATTTTTTTCTATTATGTTATTTCTCACTTTAACCAAATTTCGAACCAAAAATACACGTTTAATCCATTTTTTTTTTTTTGGAAATACATGCAATATTTTTACATTTTCATGGAACAAGCGCGATTGTTGCATAAAATTGAACAAAAATGCGATAGATTCATCGTATTTTATAATCAAAATTTGCTTACGTTTACATAACTATACGTCAAAACATTCGTGCTCGGTCCTCTGTTCATAGTTGTAGTCCCGATCCCTTTAAGGGATTATCGTGCTCATTAAGAATAACTTTTACTGAGGGACCAATCCAGAAGTCGCGAAGAAAAAACAGCTGTTCCTTACAAAATATACAGAAGAATGTTGGTCTGGTTGTGTGTGCATATGATACAGGATAACAGGATACAGGAGAAATAATAGGGAAAGGCAATGATAAAAAAAAAATTAAAAAAAATTGTAACAATTAATGCACACATAAAATACATGAGAAATATGAAGTAGGAGCATAAAGTACAAAGGTACTGCTTATTTCTAAAGAAATCTCTTCCAGCAGACCTGCGAGAGGAGAGATTAAAAAGAAGAAATGTAGACACAGTGTGTAAAGGATACGTATAAATAATTTAGAATAAATACCTATATATTTATATAGAATGGAAGGCAGACTTTTTATCGCGATTTCAGGGTTAGTCCCATAGTAAAAGTTGTTCATAATGATGAGTAATAAAAGAACAGACAGACGGAAGCCATTTTGTTGTACATTGAGGTAAAAACCTTAAAAAGTTAGCTTACATTTTTTGCGTATCATTACCGTCTCTTGATCCGTGTATTTACAACTAAACACTGTTACGATATCCTGAGGCTTTCCACCGTTTAACGCGCTTACGCACCTCGAGCGGAAAAAGGCATGATCACCATTACCAGGCTTGTTTTGTGAATGATGGGCTCACGGCCCAATGACGGCTTTAGGACCGCAATAAAAGCTTTAAAAGTCCAGTTTTTAAGATTAATGGAATGACCTGGATTTTTAATGTACGGAAATTGAGGATTTTAAGATGGTAATTAAGGTTGCGTAAGCCGAGATTGTGAAGGATTTCAAGTTGAATTGTTTTGGGTAATAATATTTTTTTTTTATGATAGAGTTTACTTTCTTAGTAAAGTTAAAATGAAAAGACAAATGCGTGTTGTCTTAGGTACCGATTACAAGACCAAACATAAAGCTCCGTACAAATAAAAAAAATCTTATTAAAAATGATGTTTTTTATCTTTTTTATGTATATTTTTTGTAATTTCATGTGTTTTTAACCCCCGACAAAAAAGGGGGTGTTATAAGTTTGTAGTATGTATCTGTGAGTCTCTCTGTGGCATCATAGCTCCTGAACGGATAGAAAGATTTCAATGCAGTTTTCATGAATATCTGTTCAGCGGTTCAATAGTTACTGCTCTTTTTTTAGTTGGAGTCGGAGGTTTTTGACGGTTAGGTTAGTATTTTATATGTTTTCTTAGCTTTTCCTTTTATTTTCTGTTGGGTTAATAAATACAATTTCATCATTTTTTAAATTTATTAATTGGGATAATATAATTATCAGTACCTCTACCATGAGTTTTCCGCGCCGTCTAACGTTCACGTTCATATGCAATATTTGTATGGGAATTTTTTCAGCGCCTCTAGCGGTATAAATAATGAACTAAAGTCGCTATACAAATATTGCATGTGAACGTGCACGTTAGACGGCACGGAAAACTCATGGTAGAGGTACAGAATAAAATATCCATGACCTTAATAAGAGTTGTAATGTTATGATTGTGCCTAGAGGCTACTAATTTATGCTCAAATTAAATTGAAACGGGATTTGCTAGAAAATTTAATCTGTTTGGCCATTCCCTGGCTTTTGGCCAGTTTCAGACAATTTTTAATAAAATCTAACGAAACTTTGCCCGTCTGCATTGAAATATTACACACAAAAGTCATTTTAGCTTGCTTTCAGTTTTGCGTAATAAAATCTCAATCATAGTTTATCAAAATAATGTCGACTACATTATAATAATAATAATCTTTATTAATCAGACAACAATGGATCTAATGTGTTAGTAACAATTAACTTATTCTATATTAGTACTTAATAACTAGAAGAGACTTGGTCCGACTGACCAGCGCCCACACAAGCGGGCTGTCGGCCCGGGCAGCTATCGCGCGCAGAATGGTGTTGGGGCTGTCGCGCAGGCAGCCGCCAAACGGCGTCGAAACCGTCAGTACGTGCTTCGGTAAACATCGTCGACGCACTACAATATCGCGGCAGCCGCAACAACACCCTGAACGCGTTATTATATTGGATCCGCAGAGCGTTGTTATAACTAAGCTTATATTGTTTATACGAAAGTGAATACATTATGTTATTCAGTAAGAGTATTTATATCCTTATTTTATTGATGTAAAAAAAAGTACCGGCTGCTGTGCAAAAATGTTAAAGTAATTTATCTCTGATTTATTATAACCAGTGGTCGCCCAGTGGTCGTAATTCAACCGTAATTTTAGCTTTCTGCACTCCTTCTCCATATAAACTTTAACTATGCCAAATCTCACACTCCTTTGTGCGCGCAATATGCTTATAAAGGGGTACAAAGTTTTCTCTTTACGTATTAATATATTATAGATATAGATAAAATATCTACCGGAGTACCGGATACAGATAATAAGTTGACTTTGGCTATTTTGGGTTAATTGTCCGGAACAAACATAAAGGAAATTATATTATTTGTACGACATTTTCCTTATGGAACAATATTGTATCACGTATTTATTTTTGGGTACACAGTTACTTGGAGTAAGTTTAAGGGAAAGGAGGTTGAGGTGAAACCAATTATCTATGCTCAGGATTGAAGACCTGACCTACCCAGAGTTATGTGGCTAATTGCGCGTTTAATTCCAGGAATGTATATTTTGGAAGTATTTAAGTTTGTGAAGATGCACCCACACCTATTTAAAACTGCCACTAACATCTATCCGAGAAACACAAGGTCGTCTAATAGGCTTGTAATAGGATTTTGTCCAAAGACCTCATTATTGCAAAAAGGCTGCTACGGCATGTGTGTCAAAATCTATACTTATAATAAAATCGTAACGAAGCCAAAACTGTACATTGAACATTAAAAAAATAAAAACTGCTACGTGATCTATATTCTACAATAAGATTCCAAATGAATTTAAGGTCGGCCCTGTGTTGTTAATGTCTAAGAAGCTAAAGAAATGGCTCATAAATAAATGTTTTTATGATGTAAATCAATTTATCAATTTGCATGTTGACGTATGTTAGCAAAATAGAGAGCATTGTAATGTTACATTTTTAAATTATAATAAGATCCTGTACAACCTATTTTACGCAAATAAACACTTTGACTTTGACTTTTCTGCTGCAGAAAGTAGCTAGCAAGTGTGCTATGGCCCTAACAGGGGGCCTACCGGCGTCCCTTATTGCAGTAATGTTAAAGCGTGACATAAATATTTCTACTTATTTCGTACCAGGATGTCTCAGTTAAAGGTTTTTTTAGGTTGACGGAATAGAAGCTGCAAAAGTGCTGCTAACAAAAAAATTGCTGTCTCATTTTTATACCATGATGTTAGAATTGACAGTAGACTGACATCATACAAACTTATATTTGAAATGTCTCCTGTCTAATTGTCGCTATATCCTATATCCCAAAATAGTTCACTTGCACGGTTGTTGAGCAGACTAAAATCAGACATGATTTAAAGACGTAATAGTACGAATTGTATACGATTCATATTAAGGACTTTTAACGAAACTTTGAAAATGCATATTTGACGCTGGTAGACCCCTAGGTACCTATTCCTCCTAGCTTGTTTGATGGATATTTTATGGGATAGTGTATGCTTGCTATCGGAACAGGTGGGCTCAAACTGCTATGGCGCTTTCCTCAAAAGGTCTTTCCAGACGCTACCCCACATTGTTCTCACATAGTGCCTTACAAAAATTTGTCTGTACTTTAAAATAGACCGTGACTTCGTGATTTTTTCGGTGTTTCTTCTCAGAGGCCGTTATAGGAAATGCCGACACCATTTAGTATACAGGGTGACTGGTAGAATGAGGGAAACATTGAAGGAGGGTATTGTACTCATCATTATGAACAACTTTTACTATGGGACAAAAGCGGAAATCGCGAAAAAAATCTGCTGTTCCGTACATTTAGTAGAGTAATATTGAATTATTTATATTTTGTCATTATTGTTTAAAAAAAGACATTTAAAAGTGATTGAAAAATCTTAATTGTTAAATAAGATTTACAATATCTTTTAATTTCGTCTCACAAAATCTTTCTTTATTATTAAGTATATTGATAATTGCATAAAAAGTTAGGCAGTTATCAGTTTAATATGCGAAAGAAAGGACTTTCCCTAATAATTCTTTCTTTCTTTGGAATTACCAAAACGTGCAACAACATTTTCCCAAGTAAAACCATTAACGGTATCAAGGAAAATACCCCATTTTCCCAGTTTCCTAAGGGAAAACGGAAACCCATAACAACAAACTCTTATTTTCGTCAAAATCTCGTATTTTTTTGTTTGTTACAAGTTTGAAACAAATCAGAAAAAATCCTTTTGGTTTGTCTCGTTTATTCTTATTTCTGTTTTTATGGATTGAAAACTTGAAACACTATGAGGGTATCGCGTATGAATTCGCCGCTAGAGGCGCTAGTGTAGCGTGAGGTCTCCGAAATGTCAAATATCCACAGGCATTTAATTGAGTTACATAGCTACCGCGCAGATCAGTCGATCAGCAAGGTTAAACTGCGGTTGCCGCGGTCAGTCCCTGGATGGGTGACCATTTCTTCGAACATCGAGACCCCTCCGTGCCTCGGATTGCACGTTAAGCAGTTGGTCCCGATTGTCATACGAATACCTTTGACAGTCGTTACGGGAGTCAGCAACCCAAAAAAAGTCTGACAACCGGTCTAACCTTAGGGTATCAGTGTCTCCCAGTAATTGGGTGGCGGAGGTCAGATGGCAGTCGCTTTGTATAAAATACTGTTACTCAGCCGCATCTGGTTAGACTGGGAGCCGACCCCAACGTAGTTGGGATACAGGCCAGGCAGATGATGATATATATTAAGTCTGTGCAAATCACTGTTTGTGGGTGGGCTACGCGGGTTTATTTCTAATTGGAATAATGTTGCAATACCTGAGATTCATTATGGCAAATAAAACTTACGGGTCAATGAATGTTAGTGCTTTTCCGAACAAAACGGGACTGCGCTACCACTGCTCGGTATTTCTACGGTACGGTTTTAAGGTTTTAATTATGATAAATGTGAATTTTTTTTCACGCCCGTAATTAAAAAAAAACAAACTTTGACAGCTATACTTCGGACCTTACTCGACAGTGGCGCCAACTGGTGAGCACAAAAACGGTAGCCCTCATTACAAAACGTCCATCAAGAGGGCTCACAATTAAATTAAATCGTTCGTAACATGTAAAAAGCCGGCTTATGAAATGTTTACTGACGGCACAGTTGGCTCAGTAGCCAAGTGATTGGCTTTCAGTTCTACGTGCTGCGGGTTCGATCTCCGCACGAAAAAAATATTTGTATGGTCTACAGATCGTTGTTGCGGGTCTGGGTGTGTGTATCCATAATAAAAGAAAAAATAAAATGAAAATTACACTAGGAAGCGTTCAAGGGTGACTGTTTTGGGGATGCTGTCTTATGTTCACGTCAAAAACTACTCTAAAACTCTCTCTAGTAGGTTTTTTTTGAATAAACGATATTTTACTTTGTTTAGCTCGAATATTACGCAACAATTGGATGGCTTAGTTCTAAAAGTCACTAAGTCCATTTTTATCGATTTTGAGTTAGCCAGTTCAAAATAATTGTCTATTTTTTCTCTATCGATTAATCTAATCCTTTTATCAATTAAATGACGTACGAACTATTGTTTTATTTATTTTCCAAATTTATACATACATACATTACTTTTAAATATGTTTTTTTTTTCACTTTAAAATATCATATCTTAAAATGAAGAAAATGGAGTTAGTGACTTTTAGAACTAAGCCATCCAATTATAGCCAGGGTGGCTAAAATGGCCGCTTTAGATGAATCACAATATGATTCAAATTACAAATTAAAATTACTAACTACTATTCATATTACAAATGTCAAAATATCGACTTAATTGACAACTCTTAATATCATCCGCATAAGGTTCATATTCAGTAATCATCTGTTTGACAGTTACTATGCAGATCAGGGGGCCTAAAAAGGCTACATTGAGCAATACATCTAATGATCTGCTTAGTAACTGTCAAACAGATGATTACTGAATATGAACCTTATGCGGATGATATTAAGAGTCGTCAATTAAGTAGATATTTTGACATTCGTAATATGAATCATATTATGATTCTTCTTAGGCACAGCCTTAGGTATACACCGTGTAACAAAAGTCCGAAATAATACTGAAGGACATGTATGTATATCAAGTAAGGAATCACCAGTCAAAGTATTGAATACAACGGAGTATTATATATCTCAAATATAATGCTTTAGAATATATCTATCAAAATATCAATCATAATATTGTATCGAACCTGGAAAAATTATTAAATAGTTGACACCAAATACAGGGCTCCACGAGACACGCTCGACCTAGTGTGGAGGCCACAGGACAACCATTTCCTTAACCAAATTAAATTGTTAATTAAGTGCCTAGATTTATAAGGAAATGTATAAATAACTTGTATTGTTTCTTTTGGTAATAAATGATTATTCTTATTCTTATTATAATTTTTCATACAAAGTAATTCAATTGATTTCATGCCCTTACTTGTAATAACCCTACGATTGACGCCGACTCTTCAAATCCCGCTATCGCTAAGCTCATATACACCATGTCCCAAAATTCAACGATAAGCCACAACTAGAGGGTTGACCAGCTTATGACTACTCGAGAAAAAAAATAAAAGAAAAAAAAAACTCAATTTTTAAGAAGTTACATCAAAAAAATGAAATCCTTAAAAAATTTACACCCCTTAAGAGATTTTTAATTACCATGACCACAATGTTTCGAATATTTCTGAATTTCTTTCTGTACCAGAAACCTAAGTAGCCCTGCTATCTACCACAATCCTTGAAAATCCCAGAATGCCTGTAGATTTGACACAAAAATCAATCAAAATTATATTTCACCCTAAAATTTTGAAAGTTTTTTACTTTCGGTCCACTTTAACTCATCGTGGTGTAAAAAAAAAGTATGGACACTACCATGGCAAGTTTTTAAAAAAATTGATGCAACTATCCAAGATTCCAAAATAGTATAATACTCTGGGAAAACTAGCCACAAAAAAAAGAAAAACGTACTATTTCTGAACAAGAACCAAATTTCATAACTTTTACTATGTGCCCAAAATAGGTATTTTGTTGTAAATTCTTCGAATTTGAATGGTACATGTGCGTAGTCAATAACATTTAGAAGTTAGAGAGGGATTATACGTTAGAGAGAGATAGATAGATTAGATAGATAGTATGTAAAGCAGGAAAAAAGACGTTTTTAAAAATTATACCTCGTGTCGCCACAACTACAAGTCTGCTAATACGTCTGTAGCGTACTATCACCTGTCATCTGTCCACAGACTACCATACTACCATACTACCATACTACTATACAGATTACCATGACCACAATCATGGTAATTAAAAATCTCTTAAGGGGTGTAAATTTTTTAAGGATTTCAATTTTTTGATGTAACTTCTTAAAAATTGAGTTTTTATTTTCTTTTATTTTTTTTCTCGAGTAGTCGTGAGCTGGTCAACCCTCTGGTGCCCGCTTATCGTTGAATTTTGGGACATGGTGTATATGCTTTGAATGTAAACTACTGTTAGGGATTCGGTTCCAAGACCCATACCCAAGCATTGTTTAAAGGATACCTCATACGCCCATAAAGTATTATTTCGGACTTTTGTTATACGAATAAAATATTATGAGTAAAAAAGATACGCGCACTGTCAACCGCAATGTCTTTTGAAAGCGAGTCGGGATTAGGGAGAGTATTATCAACTGGCCAAGTGAGAGTCGGGTCGTGTGGTTACTGTGCCTTGTCTGTCACCGTCCAGTATCAAAATAATGCTTTAATTAGGACATTTTTATGAATGCAAATAAACTTTGCCAATTTTACCTGTTATTTTTTAATGTATAATTATTATTTTTTTGTCAAGGGACGGCAAACTTTAAATAATATTTGTAATGTTCTAGCAAAAAGATTTTGTATTATCTGAAAATAAAAGTCACATTACCAATATCGGGGGGCACAATTCCAAGCTCCAGAGAAGCTTTTAACGAAAAACCTAAACACACTTTGCCTGAACTGCAAATCGAAACCAAAACTTCCCACTCAGTAGCCTTTGCGACTACTACACCATTAAGGCAATTTTTATGTTTCAAGAAACATTTTTAAAAGTTTCAGTAAAATAAATTGCCACTCAAGTTTCCTGAGCCAACCGTGGAACTTACAAGTTTCATATAAGACTTATAACTTAGTCGAAGTCACTACCGACGCACAGTTGATGATTTGCTTGAAGATATAAGTGAACATCAAGACTTTGAAAACATTTTATTAGATAATATTACATGAGAAAGTCATTAACTATACCCTATTCAACAGAAGGCCAATTCTCGTAATTAATTTACACTATGACTGAACGTTGACCGAACTTAGATTATACATAAATTATGATTTGACAAAAAATCGGTATTCTACTCCCCTTAAAGTTCAGCCCGATGTCAGTATGATTTGAATTAAATCTTCTTACAGACTCATTTCAATCTCATATTTGGCGTTTATGTATGGACAATAATACCAATTTTATTATACGTGTCAGTTCAAAATGTTAGCAGAATACCAATTTGGCTTCAATAAACTTTCGACCTCATTACAATATAATTTCACGTTTGATGTTTTTTGTTAGTGTAGAAGAATACCATTTGTGACATTTATGATATTGATACTAAATCAGAACGAGATCGGAACTATATTATGAACATTTTTTATTACGAGAATTGGGCTTCTGATAATAGATTTTTTCGCAAATATAGGGCAGAAATTATGAAAATAATCTGAAGCATTTTCAATATTAGTGGCCATATTGTAAACGTATTATAATCAAACTTTGAATATTTTGTAAGAATCCAAATTTAAAGGGCGTTAGGGCCGGAAACTGTACCAAGTATTTGAGGTCGCTCATATATTAAATTCTATGGCGTAATTAAAATTTACTTCAATAAAACGGGATGAGGGAATCTTGCTATAATTAAATGAGAATATTAATAAGTTTGTGGGACAAGTTGATTTGAATTTTGCGAATTTGCCTGGAGCGTAGATAGCATCACTTACTGTAATAAATGTTTTATACTAAGAAATAGTACCTAATAAAAAATAAAAATAAAGTTTCCTTAATCATATTAGAAATATATTTACAGAGATATTATTATAAAATTTATGCCAGCAAGAGTGATAGCGGTGATGAAGATTTTTTGTTCAAACGGGCTATAATCCGAACAAAAGTTATAATAATTATTTATCTTTAGATAAGTCGCTGAGCAGATGACGGTGGACTGCTGCGTATTCAAGACCACAAATGTTTATTAGTACTGCAGTAGAATATGATCTTTACACTGATGCAATAAGTTGTACAATTATATAAACGAGCGACTGGCATTGGTTGTTCGATCAGGTACATCGGTGTTACTTCTTAGTTGTGTCGTACTGTACAGTGCGTGAGAAAGAAATCAACCTTTTTCTTTGCAGTCTGTAGAGAAAGCTTCTCATTAACAATGGATTTAACCATTAATTCGAGTATATGCGTATGCGACGCACTAACATAAAACGGTAATGACCCCGCGGTCATAGTTAGTGTCGTTCGCCAAAATTAATAACATAGCCAACGTAATTAATTGGGCCTTTGTGGAACCGGACGCGGCCTGTTATAACCGGTTATGACTAACAGAAACTGGATAGTAATTGATTTAGGTATAATGGTCCAGAACTTTTGGTATAATGAGAGAGTGAAAAATATCTAGTGTTCGGTGAGATATTATTATAAAGGTTCAATGATTTTGTCAACAATATAAATAAAAGTAGGGCAACCGATGCACTACTCTTCTGTCACAATAACCTAACCGTCAAAAATCCCTGACTCCAACTAGAAAAAGAGCTGTAACTTTTGAACGGCTGAACAGATTTCTATGAAACATGGTTAAGAACACTCGGAATAAAATTATCTATGACACAAAAAAAATAAACGAAAATCGGTTCATCCGTTTGGGAACTACGATACCACAGACAGATACACAGATACGCAGATACACAGACAAACACTTTAAACATATAACACCCCTCTTTTTTGTCGGGGGTTAAAAAGGGAGGAAAAGGCGTGACAACGAAATAAAAACAGTTTAGATCAGAAGCCCAATTCTCGTAATTAAAAATGTTCAAAATTTATAGTTCCGATCTCGTTCTGATCTAGTATCAATGTCATAAATGTCACAATTAGTATTCTTCTACACTAACAAACAACGTCAAACGTAAAATTATATTGTAATGAGATCGAAAGTTGATTGAAGCTAAATCGGTATTCCGATAACATTTTGAACCGACACAGATAATAAAATTGGTATTGTCGTCCATTTATATAAACGTCAACGTCAACGACTGTAAGAAGATTGAATTCAAATCATACTGAAATCGGACTGAACTTTAAAAGTTGTAGAATACCGACTTTTGGTCACGAGAATTGGGCTTCTGGCCCTTGATCAAATAATTTCCTGAGGATTCTTAACGAACTTAATACACGACGATGCGGACAAATCATATAGCTAGTACCTACAATAGGCACCTATCTTGAGCATTGATCCTTATTTATAATTTAAGCGATTTTGAACCTTACTCCTTAGACAATGCGACGCGTGAACAAACCCCATCACCAGGTTGAGCGCTCAAATAATACGTTCAAAAAATTTTAACATAATAAAATAATTTTCATAAAAATCTTAACAGCTTCTGAAGTCGGTGACACTGCCAAGCTAAGGTGCATTGAAAAATTAAAGGCCCCGACTTCAGAAGCTGTTAAGTTTTCTATTTTTTAGTTTTTAGAAGTCGGTTTTACCTTTTTTTAAAGGTTATTATTTATTTTATTGTTTATTGAATGGATCCCAGTAAATATAAAACGGCATCGCGGCAGACCGAGGCGAAGATGGCGGGACGAGCTTGACTCCTACCGAAAAAACTGGTCCGTACTAGCAAAAACCAGAAGTGAGTGGAAAAAGGAGAGGGAGGCCTTTGCCCTGCAGTGGGACAATACAGGCTGAAAATAATAACAATTATTTGCTATTATTAATTGAAGAGTAAATCCTTTGTCTATCTCGGAAGGTTTAATCCATAAAGTCTAGTAATAATAACTTTATGGTTTAATCTGATCTTCATAAATTTTAAATAGGACCATCTAGGGAGAGTATTCTTTCAAACAAAAAATAATATATAAATAAAAAAATATAATATATAATTACATATAGGTACTGATGATTTGAGAACCTCCTCCTTTTTGAAGTCGGTTAAAAATCTACTTGAAAAATAAACAATTTCATTTCATTTCTTGCATCTCAACATACAATTAGGTACACTTCAACCCAGACCCAGATTCTCAAAACTGTATCACTACAATTATTTTTAATAAATCGGTTGAAAATAATTTGCAACTGATATTCAGTTAAAGCACAATATACGAATTTAATAACATTATTTTACAAACTGTTAACTGTAGCCATTTTCAATATTATAATAGCAATTGGGAATAATTTCACAGCAGTATTCGATAACATTGGTTCTAGTAATTAAATATGGTGGTTCTATTAATTAATTTTAGCTCAGTTAAATTGATTAACTGGTACCTACAGTTTGCGGTAGGCAAGTGTTTGGTTAGGTGAATGCTATGAAAGGTTATTTTAGGAGTAGCTGTATTTTAAACCCGTTAAGTGAAGAAGCCGCTTGTCTTCTGTTTGCTTGCACAAAATATTAAAATATTTTGGTAATGTCCGCAGATACACCGATAATATCGAAAGACAACTTTTTTTTTTTTCATTCAATTTTTTATTGAGGCTTCAGTTCACCGTGGTGACTATGCCAGCCTCGTAAGGTCACTCTTATACAATAAATGACAAAACTTAACAATATACTTAAATTAATCATGACAAACTACTATATAATTAATTAAAAAGACAAAGAAGATCTAAATAGAATTAATCTGTATTTAACAAATTAATTCTCGTGACAGGTAAAATAGAAGGCAAGAGACCGAGAGGACACGGCCTGAAGAGGTGGTCAAACCAGGTGTCGGAATACCTGGAATTGCCGGAATTGTAAATGGAGATCAAGTATTAGAAAAATCATGGAAAGAAAGAAAGAAAAGAAAATTACGTTATAATTCTAAGTTTTTTTTTTGACGACACGTTTGGATTTGTGGCTAACCGATTAGCTTTCTACGCTACGTGCCGCGGGTTCGATCCCCGCACGGAACAAGTATTTGTATGATCTACAGAAATTGTTTCGGGTCTGGGTGGTGTGTGCATGTGACATGTTTGTTTATAAACTGTACCCTCGATATAGGAGAAATCCTAGTGAGGGGCAACGTTTTAATTATTTTTTTAAAGTTACATACCACAAAATAAATTCTTAGATACACGACACACGGTGCACGGTTCCAAGTGGGTTGGTCCTATGGAGAAGATATAACAAATACTTATTTCTATTATACACATGTGGTTCTTGCCTACCCTCTATTAAAAAGAGGGTGAAACGTTTACACTCGGCTCAATACAATGGAAATCTATAGCCGGAGTAAAGTACTGCAATTGCCGTTCAGAAGACAATTGCTGCGAAACAAAAGACGCCTAGTAATTTGGGTTCAGCCTTACAAATGTACTGAAAATCGTTTAGTAGTACTGAATGCCAATTAGCTTGTGTAAGTGAGGCTTTGAATTCTTTTAGTATTTTTTGTACTTGAAACTTAGCTATAGCAGTCTGCTTATTAGGCTTGAGTTAATTCTTGCCACGGTTCCGATTTGTCACCAAAGTTTTAGTCCATACAACAAATCCCGATTTGTCACCCTCTGGAAATAGAAAGAAAGAAAGAAAAAGATTTATTTCGGACACGGTATATTGGCAGTAAATTAGAAAAACAGTAGAAAAAAGTGCACGAGGTCAAAAATGGCCCATATTTCAGTACATGCTGCGACAAATAAAATATACGCCGCAGTGCTGGTGTTTACAAATAAAATAATTGCCATTTCATATAAAAATCCCGATTCGTCACCCTTTTAAAATTGCTTGTTGCATGGTTAACAAGAGATTTTTTAGTACGTTAATTATAACTAGTGGTCGTCCAGTGGTCGAAATTCGACCGTATTATTATAATTATACATTTTAGCTTTCCGCAATCCTTCTCCTAAACTTTGACTATGCTAAATCTCACACTTTTCCGTGCGCGCAATATGCTAAATAAATAATAAATATTATAGTTTAAAAAAAAAACTAAAGAAAACGCTTTTGTCATCCAAACTAAACGTGTATGCAAAATTTCAGCTCAATCGGAAACCGGGAAGTGGGTCAAATTTAACTTCCAAGATTTTTTTACATAGTTAGGTACAAGTGAAGCTAATAAAAGCGTTTTAAAAAGGCATACAAAGTTTTTTCAATCTGAAATAAAAAAAAGCAAACATTTATAAAAAGCATAATTGGCCGTTTAAGAACATAGTACTTACATACTTTTATGTAAATTAATCTTGTAAATACAGCCAATTTATTTTTTTCTGTTTCTCTAAGCTTCCCTTTCAATTACAGTTGATTCATTTCACGTTGATCCGTTCGGTGACCTTTCGGTGATCATTGATATAAAGTTCAAAATGCAATAATACACGTGTTTTCGTGTAATGACGGAACTATAATAATAATATTATAATTAATTAATTAATTTCAGGTTCTAAAACGATAGCACACAAATTTATATTAAATTATATTATTTTTGAAATAAAATTTAAACTAAATTAAATTAGATAACATAAAAAACATTGACTAAATTAAAATAAAATTAAAATTCGAAATAAATAAAACATAATAGCATAGAAATTACGACTGTGTTCCTCCTATAATAACTATCATTAGAATTTAGAACAATATCGTAACTAAATTTTGATCTATTTCTAAACGGTATATTGGCTGGAAACTTTGTAGACTTATGTTAATCTTGTCACAATACTATGAAATGATGTTGGACTCTTTGGACTTGATGAAAATTTAGATAAACTTTGATAAAGCAAAAATAATATTGTAGGTTAAAAAAAGCCATTAACTTTTCGATCGTTTTCGAAAAGTTTCAACACATTCAATTGCGTATTTAAAACAGAATTTTATTAACATTTTAGAGAATAGTTTTTTTTTTTTATTCAAATTTTTGTTGAGAGAATTGTTAAAACTACCTACATCTAAATTATTTTTTATAGTTACGTCTGTTCGTTTTCTATCTAACCTAACCGTCAAAAACCCCCGACTTTGAAGTCGGTTTTTACTTTTTTTAAAGATTATTTTATTTTTCAATTTTGAGTGGCATAAACAATACATAAACATGAGATTACAGCAATCGCGAGTGATGTGCTGTTATTCATTCAAGAGTTCCATTGTCTATCTCCGAAGATCTTCATGAGATCCTCACTAAATTTAAATGGAAACACTTCGGAAGTATACCCTTTCAAACAAAAAAAGAATCATCGAAATCGGTTGGCGTGATATTGAGTTAGTCGACCATTTGTGGCGCACATACTTAATGTAAATTTAAGACTTATATGGTTTTCTCATGGATCCCATTGTCAGAACTGGATCAAATTTAAATGGGATGATTCGGGAAGCACCAGCTTTCAAATAAAAAAAGAATCATCAAAATCGGTTCACGCAGTCGAGAGTTATGAGGACCTCCTCCTTTTTTTTGAAGGCGGGTAAAAAGAGCTGTAACTTGTGAACGGCTAAACAGATTTTCATGAAATATAGCTAAGATGATACCCAATTAAACTAGCTTTGAATTAAAAATAACTGCATTGAAATCGGTTCAACGGTTTTGGATCTACGATGATACACAGATACACACTACAGACTTATAATACCCCTCTATTTTGTCGGGAGTGAAAAATCATGTTTAGGTATCCTCCCTCTAGACTAACAAAAATTTAAATAAGAATCAGTTAATTTCTGTAGAATAATAGTTTATCTTACTTATTTAGGTATAATTTACATGAATTCTGAAGTTTCAACGTAAATTCTTTGTATATCAAAATCTAGGTATATTTCTAGACTTTTTTTTCAGTCGCGCTACTTTCCAATATTATTATAATTAATTCAGTGCAGTTTATTAAATAAACTAATTAGATTCCAATAGGAAATCTAATAAGGATTCCAATTTCACAATTTTTTGTTTTTGTTTTTTTATATTTTATTGTTTATTTACTCAATGTTTACATAAGCCCACTGCCATTTTCATTTTGGAAAATCGCGCGATACAGCAGAGGCAGAAAAAAAAAATCGCCTGCCTGAAGGTTAAGATACTGACAGTTGGCCTTTGTAGGTTTATAGCCTCATTGACATACAGACATAAAAGGAAAGAGCTGTTTTATTATCGCATACAATTAGCTACTAAAACGGTCACTTATGGCTAAAAGAAAGTATTTAAACCTCTTTACTAAATTAGTCCTAACTAACAGTCAACAATTTACCAAAACTCAATTCTAAAAGTAAAGAATTAAAGTTGAAATTCGTTTCTATTTGGTTGATTTATAAGGACAAGTGCTCACTGTCTTTATCCCCTAGGAATTCGGAAGGCTTGTTTCTCTCCGGGACGATTGTGTTCATTAGGCTCGAAATATAAGCATTTTCGCTTCTCCTTTCTCTTACCTTATTTCGTACAGACTAGGGTGGGATAATTCCGGGAAAAGCCCGGGATTTTTATGATTTCTATTAAAAACTTTTTCTGTAGCAGTAAAAGTTATTTTCAGAAGGCACGGTAAAAGTAAGGATAACAATAATATTGAAATTCAAACGGAAGAAAGAAAGACTTAAAATTTTAAACTTTTTATGATTTTTTCTGTTTGTAATCAAAGGTCATGAGCAAAAATATTTATTTACAAAATTTACTTTTAGTATGTTCAATTTGTAAGAAAAAAACATAAAGAAAATGAATACACCAGTAAAGCCATTACGAAACGGATTTGTCCCGTTTGTATGTGCAGTAGAACGTATTTAAAGATTGTAATAACAGTTATCCAGTACATTGGCTCGACCATTACAGAGAACCGTAGCCTTTAGTTTATTTTTACGAGACTTTTTGCGACAAACTTTATTAAATATTTAATGTTCATTTAGTACGTTTTTCTGGCTATTATAAGTATTATAACCAGAGATATGACAAAAGATTTTTATTTTATATAATAACGGTTTTTAATCATGAAAATAACGTTGCAATCATGGGTTGGACAGTAGCTTCTCATCGATTTATTTTCCCTTGTATTATTAATTCTTATTATAAAGATCTGAAGGTTATGAGCTGTCACTCAGCTCGGTTTACAGGTGCCCCAATGTGTTCCGTTCTCAAAAATTTACAGCTGAAAAAAGTCGAGACACCTAGGATCATCCCTGCTTCGATAAACTTAGGATGCGCTTGGTTCATTAATAAAAAAAAAAGAAAAGCTTATTTCTTTTGTTGACGTTACAGGAAAGAGGTTTTATTAAAAGGACGAGCAGCATGGTGTATTAATAACTTCATACTGTGATCTTAAACCAGTTCAGCGCGTCGAGGTTATTGATTATTAATAATATACTACCCCCCCCCCCCCCCACTATACCGTTATACCGAGTTTATATTTATTTTAATTACACTATACACATTCACTATAATAATATAAAAAAACTATTTACTTATAAAATCATCATTTAAACGCAAGAAGGCGTCAACGCTGGGGGCGTTGGTTGCGGCACCTTGGCAATATGCTAAACGATGACAAGTTTTTGCGCAGATGCAAGGCAATCTGATTTTTTTTCTAATATATTGGTTTTTCAAAATGGGTGTTTAAAAAAAAATGTGTATTGGGCGTCATTTTGTGTAGAAAAGTTTTAATTTCTTTCTTTCATAATTTGTACCAACATTTGTTAGGTTCAAATCCTTAGTAATTGTCTAACGCGTGAACAATTCGCTTAATAATCTTTGTTTTTCTTTCCCCCATCCGCAAACAAACTTCATAAAACAATTTATTTGTAACAACAAAGTACTTTTCCGGAACTGTTCTGTTTCGGTTTTGCCCATCCCTAGTTCCTTGTTTTCGCCTATCTCACTTATTACAATTATTAAGTGAAGCATGTGGAAGTTATGTCAACCGTTTTGTTCCAATATACTTACTTTTTTACTTAAACCTTCGCCATATGAGATGATAAATTGATTTAAAAAAAAAATAGTTACTTAAAAATGGAAAGGTACAATCGTGAAATTAACAATTTCTTAAATTTCTGAGCTTACGAAATTTTCTTCCTTCTCCTTTCCGTCCCTTTTTCCTAACACCATCCTAAAAGGTCGGCAACACATCTGTGACTCTTCTGGTGTTGCGGATGTTCATGGGCGGCGGTGATCACTTACCATCAGGTGAACCGCAAGATCGTATGCCCGGATACGATATAAAATAAAAATAAAACCTTTCTATCAGTTGAGCTTGGCTAAAACTCGCATAGTAGGTTTTAACCAACCCTTCAGAGAAGGTAAAAAAAAAAATTGTTAGAAATAAAAATCTTTCAAATTTTTTTTGATAAAACTCGTTTGAATCTAAACAATATTCAATTGTTCAGCAATTTTCGACGCAGTCTGTACTTTAATGTAGTTACTTATTTTCTTTACAGTCTCCATAAATTGGAACCGGCCAATTTATTTGTTTAATGAATTGTAAAGCCCTTTGTTTCATCCGCTTAACTGCAAGGAGTTTCTTGCTACGATGCTCATTAGCAAGGGCACAGTCGAATAGCAATAATGAAGTGAACTTAAAAAAAAATCAGCATAATTTTGCTTCTATATTTTCATAAGCTATAATGACATGGTGCTAAAGAGCACACAGGTCGACGACAATTTGAAAAAAATAAATCTGGTTCATGTCTTTGAAATAACAGATATTCATTCTTTGTCTCTGAGGTAGGTCTTCTAGGTATTTTACATGCCCTAGTATCGGTATGCGATACCGATACCATACCGAATGATGTGCTAACGTGGAATATCAGATATTCATTCATTGTCTTTGAGGTAGGTCTTCTTGGTATTTTACGTGCCTCAGTATCGTATAGGTATCCGATACCGATACCATACCGGATGATGTTGAAATGTGAAATCTCAGATATTCATTCGTCGTCTTTGAGGTTGGTATTTTACGTGCCGTAGTATCAGTATTCGATACCGATACCAAATCGAATAATGCGGAAATGCTCTCGAACAGTTTGTGAACAATTTTTATTGGTAGTTCTAACGATGATGATACTTATATAAATAATGTCATAAATGTAATAATGATATATAAAAAACCACGACCACGAGTCGGACTCGCGCACGAATAGGGTTCCCTACCATTATCTATAAAAATGGCAAAAAAATCACGTTTGTTGTATGGGAGGTCCCATAAATATTTATTTTATTCTGTTTTTTAGTATTTGTTGTTATAGCGGCAACAGAAATACATCATCTGTGAAAATTTCAACTGTCTAACTATCACGGTTCATGAGGTACAGTCTAGTGACAGACGGACAGACAGACAGATAGACGGACGGACAGCGGGGTCTTAGTAATAGGGTCCCGTTTTACCCTTTGGGTACGGAATCCTAAAAATGACGTAAATTTTTAGGCTTTTTACATTGATTCTACATACCCATCTGCATTTCTCAAGTAGTACTACTAAATAACTCTTCAAAGAAGCAATCAAATCTCACAAACGGGTCTCATAATGTACTTCTCTTTGAGAACCCTCATATTAATTCAATTTAGCTTCACTACAGACAGCGCTTTCTCTATAGCCATATAATGTTGAATTGATTTAGCTGGACTTAATTTTATTTTGTTTATCACAAGATGCTGTTATGATTGGTTTAAGCTTGTATTGTTGAGTTATTATAGTCTTTAAATAAGACCAAAGATAAAATAGATCCGTTTTAGGTTCTAATTGTAATTTTGGGTAAAGATTACTTGTAAACGCGAAATAAATTCGCATTTTTCATACATTTTGATTGAGCAAGTTTACGTTTCCAAAATTAATTAAAATTATTGATGTTTCCGTTTCCATAAAACCTTTACCATGTGTCATGAACTCGACCACATGACCTGGCAGACTCGGCTACGCTGACACACACACGCATCGCGCCGCTGCGCCACCCAATCCTAATGCCAACATAATTTATGAATCTACTGCAGTTTTAGTTTGATATTTGAAATGAATTCTTTACCATTCATATGTAGAGCCTAGCTTTAAAATATTTGCATTATTAAAATAGACCTTATATAGTATAGAGAAGACTTGTTCAAAATGCGGAAAAAATCGTTGCAATTTATTTTTCACAATCGTCTCATTTATTTATAATCTCTAGAGTGTTTATACTGTACTGTGTACTTAATTTTATTTTCTTTGTATTTGTTTCTAAGACATGACATTGCAATTTTATGATCGGTTTAAGCTGGATTGTCTTTATTGCACTCAGCGTTTGACCCAGTTTGAGTATTATACATTGTCTTTTTGTACTTGCTAGCTTACTTGTATAAATCTGTATTTATACAACTAATTTAGCAGCAGCAGATGTTATCACATTAATAATGAAACCACGTATTTGGTATCATGTTCATTTTCAGTTCATTTAATGTAGAAATATGACTATCCTTTTCATTGTTTAATTTTAGTGTTTACTGTCAGCTCATAGTTCTCTGTATTCTTATTATTGTATATGCTGTGTTTACCTATAAGTAGTTGTTGCACTGTTACATTTTAGACTGTCCTTGTATAATATTATTAATATGATTGAAGTGTTAACAACTGTTGGTGAACCTATTTAAATAAAATAAAATAAATAATAAAATGTTCTGAAGCCGCAAATAAAAAATCTGAAATTATTACGAAAGTTTTATTTTGCATCATATTTTACTCTGCTATCATTCGACTAAGTAGGTGAAGGTACATCGAAGTATCACATTTATGTGTTCTACACGAGTAAATAAAAATAATTGTGGTTAGAATAGGTTGGAGACTTTACAAAAATTGCTTATTAAAGATTGACCCCACTGAAAAAATGGGTTTATTGGGCAACTAGTAGAACTTCACACTATAAATTGTTTTATTCAAGGAATCACGATTTAATTAAAACTGTATAGAAACACATCAATAATTAAATTAAATTAAATTAATTTATTTCAGGTTAAACCTATATCTATATCTATACTTATAATAAAATCGTAACGAAGCGAAAACTGTACATTAAATATATCTTGAAAAAAAAAAAGGCACGTGCTCTATATTCGACAATGATGCCAAAAATATAGTTTTTAGAATTTTTGTCTGTTTGTCTGTCCGAGCTTCACGGCCAAACCGCCGAACAGATCGTTATGAAATTTAAAAGTAAAATCCGGTAATAGTCTGGTCAACATATAGGGTACAAATTATTACGCTATTGTCAAAGGGGGGTGAGCAATAAACCAATATGTCTGTGTACAATTATTAGTCGCTACCTATATGACGAATCCATTTGAAATATTGGATGATTGTAGTTAATAGATCCGATTAACATTTTATATACAATAGAAATCATTTCGCATTTTTTTAAACGTACTTTTTCATTTATTCTTTAGCCTTATATATTTTAGTTCGTCAGTTTGTACCTAGATGGCATTAGTAGTAATTTATAGGCGAGTTTTTAATTTCCAATATTTTTAAAAGCGATTTTTTTATTGATACGGCATCCAGACTCCTGTAGGCAGAGTTCTATATAATAATTTAATTTGTAATGTTCAAATATTCACAATAAATTTAAGTATTTAAAGGTATTCAAAATACTTATAGGCGTAAGGCATATTAATGACGACTGCTGGTATGGCACTCGTGGGTTGCACCTGAAAACCAGCGTCAGGTGGCCAGTATCACTGCCTCCTGACATTATGCTTTATATGCTTTAGTACAATAACTCACAAAACTCTTTTTCTTTCTTTCTTGCTTTTACTTTTTTCCGATTTTATTGCTCATGGTTCAGGAGTAGCGTAATTTCGGAGTGTTGGAACACCGTCTGTCGAAGAAGAGTTTGTCGACGTTAAGTTTTCAAGTGGGATCAGGGCTGAAATCACCGTAGGGTTCGAAATTAGTCACAGCAATACCCCTGGGAGTCACCCTGGACAGAGCGTTAACTTGAAAAAACCATTCAATTCAATTTATTTTTATTCAATTTATTTCAATAAATATTCACTATATATATTTACAATATAAAATACCTTCCATTGGTCCCAAACTAGGCTAGGCCTGTATGTGCATTATATGAAAATCAAATAAAAAGAACTAGGTACCTAAAAGTTTTGGTCAGCTAAATGACACATGTTGAACTATCACCGGCTGACTTAAACCGATCACTCTCAATATGGGTATACCGTATCCTACGGTGAGCATATCACTTCTACAAATTCGCAGAGACGTTGCGTACAAAAACACAAAAAGGAGTCTGATACCAGACATCCACTATTCAGTGGTCAATTCAGTGCTTAATTATCAGCACAGCCTTTAAAAAGTCGGCTCAGTTGCCTCAGCACACTAGAGAGGCACTATCGGGTGTTTCAGCCGATTCCCATTGCAAATACATTGTGGTTGGAGAAACTTTCTTCACCAATAATCAAGTCCACGGTGAGTAATTTTCTGCCAGATACGATCCGATCGAATGATCATCTCTTGGATCACATGAAAGTTATTTAACCGACTCTGGACTCAATTAGGCAGATGCAAGTGCAGTATGAGCAAATGAGCAAGTGGGGCTATATCGAGGAAACAGCGGTAGGGTGGAGATGTGGTATTGTCCCTCAAACGATGTCACAGCTACTGTGTTGCTCAATATGCCCCAATACCTGCACATTGAGCCACCTCTATTTTGCCAATAATAACATCATAGAGGTGGCAAAATTTGCAGATTATACAAACCTAGGGACGCAGTACCATCGACACAAATAAGAAGGACTAAAGTCATTTGCAATCCGGAGAACAGCTGAATCTTCTTCTGTCGCCTCGCCATGAGTGTTCATATTGAATTCGCTCATGATGTAGTGGATAGATGAGTCAGCATTTTTCGTAACAGCTCACTGCCCAAGAAGCGCCGGACAGAATTACAATCAGATGAGATTGTTGAAGTAATCAAGGCGTTGTTATGACGGTCGGCATCAGACTCTGCACTTATTACCCATTTCGTAGACAATATTCATACAATAGATTTAAATAATTAAACTTTAAATTAATTTTTCCTATTGTTTCTTAGCGGAGAATCAGGTTTCGTAAACTTTAATAACAATAAAATGCAGTGTATGCAAAACTAACGTGTTCCTAGGTTATTATCTTTGTATGGGATGAATATCCGACAACCACAAAATAGCGAGAAAGCGTAGTCTTAACGGTGCACGGTGGCAGAAAAAACTGTTTATATTTAAACCATAAAGCTGAAGGCACGGTTTTGTCTTTTTGAGTGCCTAACCATTACCACTATCATAGATTATTCGTTTAAAATAGTCGTGAATGCGACCTGCCGTGCTCTTTCAGGGGTCTCAAGTAAAGAACGATCACCCATCCAAGTAACGTGTAGATTGTTTTCACTCCCATACGTGCTCCCATAAGACAAGGCATTTTATTGCACAGATCTCATATTATTTAAGTTTTTGTTAATAGAAATTCTGAAAACTATCTTTCCTTTTCTTTAATTTCAAGTGACTATCATAGTTTAATCGAATATTGTCACGTGGGCAAAGCCGCGGGTACAGCTAGTCACATATAAAATTGATCACATTTTTGACAGATAAAATTACAATAAAATAAATTAAAATATCAAAACAATTAGAATAAGCGAATTAACTTACAACAGAATTAAAATTATCACATTACCCTTTTACAATATTATCACATAATATAATACAATACATGATTTTCAGATAACTTTTATAAAAACTTATATCTTCTTGTCTTAAAGAATATTATGACAACAGCTGTGTCTACAATGAGTGTCGCAGATGGAATGACAAAAAATAAAGTGAATAATGATGATCCAGCGCAACGTTCTAAATTCGAATTAAGATTTTGAAGCAAGGGTGGCCAGTTACATAATTATATCTATATCTGTGGTCAGTAACAATTTCAATTTAAATTTATTTCCATAAATATTATCAATATAAAATACCTTCCATTGGTCCCAACTAGGTATCTTGAGCACCTTTGGAGGTAGTAACACAATAAAAATTTGAATAAAAAAAACTTACGTATTTAAACATATAGGTAAATCAAATACAAAAATTGTGTTAGCAAATAAGGCTAAGGTTGAGGTTAGTAGCACTTCACTTTGCATTATGTGTCTTTGTGCTCTCCTTTGGCACTTGTCCGCGAAAGCGACGGAACTCCACGCCTTACGGCCAAAAGTCTTCTTCCATGACGAGGGGCAGAAAACAGTTCGGTACTCGCACCACGAATGCCTTGAAGTTGACATCTCGGATAACGAGAGAGATTGCCAGTATTAATGGTCAAATGATGAAGGAGGAATTAGTCACAAACTCATCTTGCTTCATGTTCGTGAGCAAGTTTGTTGTTCTACGTTTGACAGACCAAACAACAGGTCCAAAATATACCATTACAATTCAGAAATACTTACAGATTTTCTACCTGCTTCGTTTTTCAAATTTAAGTACGGAACACTACATCCAGTATTTCCCCAACAATGCCTTTGAAATAGAGTTATTTAGAGCATCTAATTTACGAGGTAATGGTATTCACGGAGTTAAGAGCCAAACTTCTAAATAAAGTATTGTTCTCGAAGCGGGACTTTAAAAACTTTGTCCCTAAATCATCTGCGAATGTCCGATGTTTTTGTTAATGTTTTGGAGCTTATGTTTTATTCAGTTTTCGGCCAAGCTGAAGTTTACGTAAGTATTTATACAGCGTGAAATAAAAATGACCAAAGCTATATTTTAGGGGGCTCACAGCCACATAACTACTGAGCAGATCAGTCGATCAGCGAGGTTCAGCAGCGCTTGCCGTGATCAGTTTTCAGATGGGTGACCGTTTCTTCGAGCACCCCTCTGTGCTCTGTGCATTTATAAGCAGAATGGTTGTCATACGAATATTTATGACGGTCATTACTTGAGTCAGCAGCCCAAAAAGTCTGACCTCCCGGGAGTCAGCAGCCCAAAAAGTCTGACATCCCGGGAGTCAGCAACCTAAAAAAACTGACCTCCCGGGAGTCAGCAGCCCAAAAAGTCTGACCTCCCGGGAGTCAGCAGCCTAAAAAGACTGACCTCCCAGGGGTCAGCAGCCCAAAAAGTCTGACTTCCCGGGAGTCAGCAGCCCAAAAATGTAATTATTAATTAAATCTAACCTAACCGTTGTTTTTAACGTCCTGAGTGCATGACCTGCGAATACTTTATCAAACTTCCTCTTACACGAACAGTGGGCCGAGCACGAATGTTTTGACTTATAGTAACGTAAACGTAAGCAAATTTTTAATCAAAAATACACGTTTAATCTGTAGCGACATCTATCGCCACATAGAATAACTACTTACAAGTTAGCAAACTGACAACAGAAGTGGCGCGAAAATATGAATTGACCAATCAGATTACGAGGCCTGCATCGCGCAAGGAAAAATAATATCGTATCTAAGATATATACAACTGTCCGACATCAACCGTCGGGCTTCGGCCCGCCAGGCAATATCACCTCGCCTGGTCGGAGGATCCTCCCTTTTCAATGGAGGAACACCATACCTCGTTCCTCCACAAATCCTTGATATTTTTTGAAAATACATGCCATTTTTTAAATTTTTATGATACAAGTGTGTATGTTGCATAAAATTGAACAAAAATGAGATAGATTCATCGTAATTATAATCAAAACATGCTTACGTTTACGTTACGATACGCCAAAACATTCGTGCTCGGCCCTCGGTACGCCAAAACTCTCATTTCCTTCAGTCGTCTATCGTAAAGCTAACGGCTCGAAACAAGTCCACAGCGTCGTCAATATACCGTGGCAAATGACACGGAAATCTTTCGAACATGTTGCCACGGGATTTATGAGGTCAGATAATCAAGACACGGTTATTGGAGCAATGTAGGTTAGTTTGACTTATGGAGGTATGCAGTCGAATAGGTAAAGTCATCTATTTTTTTTAAACTTTTCCCCTCTTGTAAAATACTTGCTACAATATTTCCCTGTACGTTTTAGTAATGTTCCCGCAGGTGCATTTATGTTGACTCTGCTTCGTGGAAGACGTGAGATTACAGTAACCAAGCACGGCCACGAGGCAATGTTACGACACCTGTGTTGCACCAACACCTTGAGTGTTGCGCCTCACGCATTCGTGCTCGTTTAAGGGAACGCTTCTTACACTATAACGTTATAGCGTTTCTATAACTGAACCTTCAAAAACTCCCTAACTAGAAAAAGAGCTGTAACTTTTGAACGGCTGAACAGATTTTTTTGAAACATAGCTAAGAACGTAGTTTTAATATTTAGTTAATTGTAATTTAATTATATTATTTCTGTAAAATAATACTTATTATTAGGTAAGAATTTTTAAAAACTGCATTGTAACCCGTCTATCCATTTTGGAGCTACGATAACACCCGTCTTTTTGTCGGGGGTTAAAATTCATCGTGTCGGGAAAGGGTCCCCGAGTGAAGATTTCTTAAAACGTCTAGCAAAGTCTGGGCTTTGTCTTCTCAGTATCGCATTAGTATATAAACAATTGTCACGTAAATATTCAGTGTTACGCAACGTGTTGCAATGCAACCTCAAGCGTTACACTCAACTCATACGTGCCTGTATGCTTCCGGGGATTTCTCTGCCGCTATTTATAACAAAACGTAACGTTTTAATAATAAAATTCCCCTGTATTGTAACAACACACATCTGTTGCAGCAACATTTCAAGTAATCACACATCACGCTAAAGAAACTCACGGTTTATGCGTATTAACATTAGAGAGGTACCTCTTTATATAGCATTGTATAATATTCAACTTACAGAGAAAATAAGCTATGAAAACTGTAACTCATATTCAGCAATAACATTGTGTCGATTCTATATCTCAATACAAATAATATATTTACGTTGAAATGATTGTGTATTTCTATTCACATTTCACTCTGTATTAGAATATTATCCCCTGTCGTAATATATCAATTTGTGCCCCGACTGCATTTGTGTCCACGATACTGTATATTTAATATTTTTATGTGTTTTATAAATGTGTTTATCTAAACAGCTTCGGATACTGAACAAAAATAAAATGGAGCGGTTTATATTTTCGTGTGACGCCAGTGTTGGTTTTTGAAATAAAATCTTGGAGAAAGTTTGTATTTGGAGCGTTATATGAGTATTTTCTTGTTGAACGCTAGTTGTTTTTCCGACATTTTGCCATGGTTTAAAGTGCTAAAGCTGAAGTGGCGAAGACTGAGTGAAATGGAAAAATCTAGAGGCTGACGTCATGAACGCTTTTCAAGATAGACTCGACCTTAAGTAATAAAGAAACAGTTAAAGAAGATGAAAGTGCTAAAAGGAAATAGTAATGACCTAATAATAATGGAATTAATAATATCATGTTATTTAAAGAGAAAAGATTAGATTTTTTGTATGTTTCTTTGTAATGGATAAACTCAGAAACTCCGGGATCGATTTTAAAAATTCTTTCACCAGCAGAATGCTATGTTATCACTGAGTAACGGCGGAAGCTTCAAATGTGTTCTTTGTTGTATTCAAATGTCACTGCGTTAAGGATGTGGGCGATTTAAAAAACCTTAACTTCATACTGGCCGTAAAACAAACCTTCTCCATGTGTGCGTTATTCCTTAGCAATCAAATTGCCTACTCAATTCACGTACAAAATAAATAACGTTATATTTTGACATTTGTGAAATTCGCATTTTTTTATATAAAAAAAACTCTTTTACGTGATAAAATCAATTTGTTCAGTTATATGAAATGGCGAAATACAATTATTCTGATTGTATGAGCATTTACGAAGTCTAAGTATAGAGGGAATAACTGGACTAAGTTTGTTATAGATCTCAAGCATGTCCTTTGAAAAACTTCGGTTAGAATTAGGAAAGTGCTTAGAAAAAGTATTTATTTGATTTTTATAAGCTTGCGACATTTTAGTTTGTTTTTTGTGCAAAGTTGCGAATAAAGTTCTCGTTGACCAAAAGGCGAAAAATATATAAAAATATAGCATTAGTTTCTTTATTTAGTTTGTGGAGTTTTGAGGGATAATGGTATTTATGTAAGAAGAAGCAATAATATTTATATATTTTTTCTTAAATTGCCCACTAATGTGGCAAAAAAAAGTACGGTCCGTCTAATGGTAAGCGGTTATCGTAACCTATGGACGCTTGCAATACAAAGGGCATCAATCGCGCGATGCTGACCTTGTAAAAATCTTTTCACTCCCTTTTTGAAGAACCCCTTACTGTAGTCTCTATACTACTATTAAATACTGAAAGAGCTTAGGTGATAAAGATGTTACGTATATGGATGAGATTATCGCACAACCGAGTTATATTGAACAAGCAATTAAAAAAAAGTAAAAACCTACTCCGCCAACCGCACTAGGCTAGCGTGGTGGACTAAGGCCTAACCCTTCTCATTCTGAGAAGAGGCCCGTGCCCAGCAGTGGGACAGTAATGGGCTGAATTTATTTATTTATTTAAAAACGTACTCCAAAAAACTAAAATGTATAAAATAATTTTCTCTAAAAACTTAACAGTTTCTGAAGTCGGTGCCACTGCCAAGCTAAGTGCATTGAAGAATTAAAGGCCTCGACTTCGGAAGCTGTTAAGTTTTTTAAGAAAATTATTTTATACTTTTTTGATGTCGGTTTTTACTTTTTTTAATGTCCTATGAAGAGTTATTCTAGGAAACTCTTTTTAAACATACCATGTTATATTAATCTTCTAGAAAAATTTAGTTACGAAACAAATCCAGTAAACGTGCTCCACATTTTCAGTTACGTAAAAAGCAGGTAAAATAAAAGGTACTTTTTTGCTGAATTTGCATAAAACAAAAGATACATCGAAATTTTCCTTTGTTTCGAGTTATGGAAACAAATGCAATGCAGTAGATTTACTGACGAGTTCTTTGGTTTCCTTTCCTTTTCGATTTATTTCATTTGGAACATTTTGTGTAAAGTTTCCAAAACTTCTAACATTGTACTGCGCTGGTAAAGGCGTACAAGACTTTTTGGCTCTCAACTTTTTGTACGAGGATTCGCATTTCCTTTGTGAAGAATTCGAGAGATATTTATATTACTTTAGTCAAGTACGTGTAGTAGCCGTAGAATTAGAATCCATGAGAATTTTGCGGGTAAAACGAAATTTGGGCACCATGTATACTTTTCCAGTATAAGCTGACCTCGCATTTTATAGGTTTCCAGTACTATGATAGGTCAGCTTGTATTGAAAATGTTTAGTTTGTATGTAGCCGTGCGTACTTGCTTATACTCCCCATTCCCTTGAATATACTTTGTCCTTATACTTAGAAGAGGCTAAAGTATTTAAACTTGATACTAACAAGTACCAACAACAACTACTAACAACTACTTGATACTACTAACTATCTCATAATTTGTACACCATCAAATGGTAGGACATAGAGATCATGATGTATTTTAACAGCTATTGTAACCTATGTTCACAAATAAATAAATTGAAATTGAAATACTTTGATCGCCTGAGAAGAATAACTTCTCACAAGATCCGAGGGCAGACTGCTATATGTAAATATGGCCGTCCGACCTCGGATGTTAAATGATGTTCAACCTCGGATATTCGACCTCGGATGTTCAACCTCGGATGTTCTACCTCGGATGTTCTACCTCGGATGTTCAACCTCGGATGATCGACCTCGGATGTCCGACCTCAGATGTTCGACCTCAGATATTCGAACTCGGATGTTGACCACCATAAAACGAAATATCTTCAATAATATTTCGACGAGTAATCTTGCGGGTTATTTATTTCTTAATAATTGACACACGCAGCATATTTTCGGTCGACATAACCTCAAACACCGAGAGTTTCTAATTGCACTCATATTACACTGCGGTGTGTGCTAACGCCACTTCAAAGAGGTCGTGTTCACACTTTACAAGACGCCTTTTTATACAGAAAACTGGATTTTTCACTGGAGAACGCGAAAATCCTTTTTTGACGTACTAAAGAACGTCGAACGGTTAGAATTTCGCCGCTAGGAATTTCTTGGAGTACTAGAAATCCTTTTATGTATCCGATACCTTTAAGTTTTGAAAGCATGTGTTTGGTGTGCCAAATGGTACATTAAGTTTGGTTAGAATTTATGTATCTTTTCACTTTATTCTCTGAAAAATAACTTACGAATGTTTTCTTGGTAGTAAAAGGATAAAAGTAAAAATTTCCATTTTGGTTAAAATAGTTCTTTATCTTACGAGTATGTAAACCAGTTACAGGCACTTATGAAATGTGTGCGGTTCGAAATAGTAGGTCCTATGGAGAAGAACCGGCAAGAAACTTTATGGAAACTCTTTTAAAATAATAGATTAGAATCTTGATTAGTGCAATGTTGTGGTAAGAACTACTAGAATAATGTAATATATTGTAAATAAGAATAGGATAATAATGATTTGCCTCTGAATAAGATTGCCATGGCAGTTACAGGCTGACCAATCCCGACAGACAGCACCCGTTTACGAGCATGACGCATTTATTCATTTATCAAACTGTATGTCATTAATCTAATGTACATTGGCGGACTTAATGCCTTAAGAAATCTCCCCCAAAGGGTTGTTTTTTTCTTTCGTAATGACAATAATAAATTGGTTTCGTTTACTGTGTAATTTATTTTAAATTTTGATTACGTAAGAGAAGAAGTAACATAGTAGGGAAAATGAAGAATTAAAAAAAAAATGTAAAAACCGATTTCAGAAAACTAAAAAAATTTAAATATTTTTTCTGAAGTCGATGCCACTACCAAGCTAAGGTGCATTGAACGACTTCAGTAGTATTTTTAAGGCGGGTTTTACTTTTTTAAAGTTTATTTTATTTATCTGTTTTGAGTGGCGTAAAAAATATATAAACATACGATCACAGCAATCGCGAGTGATTTGCTATAATCCATTGAAGAGTTCCGTAGTCTATGTCCGAAGACCTTCATCAGATGTTCTCCAATTTTAAATGGGTCTCGAGAGCCCTTTCAAACAAAACAACAAAGAATTTTCAAAATCGATCTGCAGAAAAAATACATATACCTAGTCGGACATAGAACCTCCTCCTTTTTTGAAGTCGGTAAAAAATAAAAATCAGCTTTTCTAAATTGGAATTATTAATTTTTTTGTTGAAATATCTTTTCGAAATCGAACGTGCTTCGTGCTCATAAAAAGGCAATTTTAGCCAAATGCCTTGTTCTTATGCTAAACACGAGCGCCTACTTGATTAGGCTCGTACGTTGATATCGTAAGGGCTATGACACAATATATCGGCTCGAAGGAAGTGGAGCTTATCGATGGCGGTCGGCGCTATCAGTTGTGAATTGGGCGCTCCTTTTCCCTTACATTTTATGGGTTATAGAGTGATAAATTGTGAAAAACATAGACCCAATGAAATTTTGATCTTTTTGTCTCATGGTATAGGTTACTCCATCATTCAGTAGTACTATCGAAAGGTACGGTCAGACTTACACAACAAATATTAATAGTCTTGTTCGTGGTGATACAACTTAACTTATTTACTGTACTATTTATAACTGATACGGACTTAGGAATGAAAACTACGTGACAAAACGTAATAAGTGTGTTGTAAAAAATATTTACCCGACTTCGCCAGAAGGAGGGTTATGTGTTTCGAGTGTATGTATGTCTATGTAAGTATATTTCTTTGGCACGCTCTGTCGCCTAAACGGCTTGATGGATTTAGCTTGAGAGGTGTCGTTAGATTCGTTTTAATTATGAGAGTGACACTGGTTGTATGAAAATTTTATTGTTCTATCGCATTAGGTTAGCCTGTAAGGATAGCTGTTGTAAGAGTGGAAAAAAATAAATAAAAAAAATGGCCGATTTTTGGCGCCATATTATGCCTTCAAAATTTTCTTTTCCTCAAAATCTATCGATTTGGGTATCAAAATAAAGGGTGTTTGGGTATTTTACAAATGGTGTACAAGAATATATACAACTTACTAATAAGTGGAAAATAAAAAGTTCGTAGATTGTTTTCATTTTTATTGAAGCTCAAAACAATCTTTTAACATGGTAAATACCCCTTTTTGGACTCTAATACTAATAGTACCTATTCATTTCAGTACTTCCCCTTCCCTTGATGTAATCCTTTACTCGCTTCTTTCCACATGGCAAGGCCTACAGTACGGGTACGACGCGTAATTGCCCCCATCAAATTCGATATAATAGCTACGCACCTTTATAATGATTGAGGAGTTCGTATTCAAAAGAAATTTTGTTACGCAAAGCAATCACTCGATTTCACGAAGAATTGATTGATCCTTGTGTAATGTAGGTTCGTTTAAGATAAGTATGTAGGTAGGTAGAGATATATTACTTTATCATTCTAATTGAGCAAGCTGTTTGTTAGCGACATGTTTGTGATATAGAATAGAATAGAAATATTCTTTATATCTGATAAAAAAGGAACAATAAACATGATAATTACAATTAATCATTTTAAGATGGCGGTCAATGGGGGTCTTTTCAATCAGCAATTTCTTAGAGACAACCTTTATGATATAACTCCTATTTAAATAATGTTTGTTGACAAATTAATTATAAATTAAAACATATATTTTCAGAAATTAACACCAACATAGAAACAATATCTATTTATTAATACGTGAAGACAACTTTGAACAAGAAAACTTTGTACCCCTTTTTAAGCATAATTGCCCGAACGGAGGATTGTGAGATTTGGCATAGTTAAAGTTTAGATGGAGAAGGAGTGCAGAAAGATAAATTACGGTTGAATTACGACCACTGGGCGACCGATAGTTAATTTAAATACATAAAAATGTTTAACTAAACTTAAATATAATGTATTATAATTCTATACTACTAGGTGACCAATCTAATTATTGTAACTTAGCCCTCTTCCTCTCTCTTCGTTTATTTATACTCTGTGGTCTGCACCTCGGCAGCCTAATATCAGAGTCATTATATCACTTGAGAAGGTTCAAGGTCCGAGGGTGCTAAAAATAGGATCCCTAAGGGATCCCTTACGTAACGGTAACGGTCTACGTAGTTAGGTATAGGGTTGAAGGCAGTTTTCTTTTGAACCTTTCGTTTTATAAATTCGGATATTATGACAGTTGAAATTGTTTTTGACACGAGCCCAATTCTCGTAATATAATTTACACTATGACTGAATGTTGACCGGATTGCGATTATATTATTATGAATTGACAATAAATCGGTATTCTACTCCTCTTAAGGTTCAGTTCAATTTCAGTATGATTTGAATTCAAGCTTCTTATTATCTCATTTTTGACGTTTGTCATACAGGACGAGAATCTCAATTTTATTATCTGTGTCAGTTCAAAATGTTAGCTGAATACCGATTTCGCTTCAATCAACTTTCGACGTCATCACAATATAATTTCACGTTTGACGTTGTTTGTTAGTGTTAATACCATTTGCATAGAAATAATAAGTAGGGCTCCCCCCTACAACACCATTTGTGACATTTATGACATTGATATTAGATCGAAACGAAATCGGAACCATAAAGTTATTATTAAGTAATAATAACTTTATGATCGGAACTATGTTTTGAACATTTTTAATTACAAGAATTGTGCTTCTGATGTAGATGGTAGCACAGTGGTATTGTAAGTAGAGCACAATCTGGGAATTTCACGACGCTTCGAGCTCTTTGTAGGGCCTTTTGCGGTCATTAAATTTGATTTTGACCGTCACCGGTAGCTGCGGTATCTTTCCTTTTAACAAAGTTAGATGGGTAGCTATCTAACGTAGTTACATAACTTCCTTTAACGTCGGGTTTAGTAATTTTAAAGATATTATATATATTTATACTTGTATTAATTTAGTATTAGTGAGAAACATAGGCTATATTTTATTTCCAAAAAAAATAGGGTTCCCTACGAAAACTGCAATAATGTAAACCAAAGTGTAAAAATGTCTATCCGCACGAAGCCGAGACGGGCCGCTTGTGATTGTTAAAGCAAATGACTAAGCTTCCTGCCTACTGCGTACGGAACATCCCCGTAATTCAGAACTGTCAAGACAATTTGATCAATCTGATTTGACATCTGACGTATAAGGAA
The DNA here is from genome assembly GCA_932294325.1 of Allophyes oxyacanthae. Taxonomy (NCBI): domain Eukaryota; kingdom Metazoa; phylum Arthropoda; class Insecta; order Lepidoptera; family Noctuidae; genus Allophyes; species Allophyes oxyacanthae. The sequence continues at coordinate 18,305,863 of OW028610.1, read as the reverse complement.
AAGTCAACGAATGATTTCATTTGTGTGTATCGAATGTACAGTCGAACAAAAAGAGATAGGTATTAGGTACAGGGACACCAAATATACAGGGTTATTTTTAATTCACCGGCAATGCTTTAAGGGGTGACAGCAAAAAAATCTTGTGATAAAAAAGATCAACCTTATTCGATCAAATTGAAAGAAAAGTTTAAATAAATAACGCGTTTTCTGTGTTGGTCCCATAATAAAAGGTGTTCATATTGTTGAATACTTGCACTCAAAGAAAATTAAATCTTATTCGAAGACTATAAGACTCAATTTTAAATGCAGGACGTAATGCTAGACTCAAAACTATTTTCTTATAAATAATAATTATTATCTTTAATTTTAAGTTATGGCTATTGATTTTATGCTTTTAACTAGATCTTCTAATTAGGGTGAGTACGGTTTTGCGTTATTTAAATTACACGTTGTATATCGGGTGGCCGTAATCCGTATACAGGGAGTAACAGATTTTATCACATTGAATGAAATCACGTATTTGTTATCATGTTCTGAAGCCGTACACAAAAAATCTGTGATTTATACGCAAGTTTCTTTGCATCGTATTTCACTCTGAAATTCATGCCATATTTATCTGTTCTACACGTGTAAATAAAAATAATTTTGGTTAGAATAGGTTGGAGACTTTCCAAACTTTGCATAAATATCGAAATATGTATAAAATTATGATTTTTTTATGTAGTTCCTGTGGCTAAACTACAGATTGGATTTGATTGATTTTTTGTATACGGTCACTGAACGTGATACTAAATACCTACGCGGTTTTATTTAAATAATGTGGTAACATCTGCAGCATCCTGTATAATATTACTTATGTACCTCTCTGTTTGTTCAACTGTACTTCGTTGTAATATTCTTCGAGATTTTCCTTAGAATTCTGATAACCGAAGTTAGCTTGATTGTGTGTATTCACGCCCTATTTCGTATCGGGGTCGGCAGACCGTTTCGTGGAAATGTCAGGAATGGGATCTTGAATATTGTAATACTTTCTTTATCTGGCATTTTATAATGTCAATGACATGTTGAAATAAAATTATTATGATTATTTTTATTATTTTCGTGTTATTTGGATTTATTTGATTTATATTTTGATTATTGTATTTTCTAATTTATTGTTATTATTGATTATATTATGTTGACCTGTACCTTATTAGCTACCAATAAAATACTATGACTACTATGACTATGTTTTGTTTGGAATTCTGTAAAAAAAATCTTCTGTTTCATGCCGTCGTTTTCCCAGTCAGTATTATGGAGTTTTATGTGTAAAGAATCGTACCTGACCTAATTTTCTATTGCATTTTATACATATATGTTTAAAATTATATTCTACACTTAGTTAACCTACATCTCATTGCACTGACTAACCGTCAAAAACCTCCGACTCTAACTAGAAAAAGAGCTGTAACTTTTGAACAGCTGAACAGATTTTCATGAAACATATCCAAGATGATACCCGATTAAACTAGCTTTCAAATAAAAAACACTGCTTTAAAATCGAACCATCCTTTTTGGAGCTACGAAGCCACAGACAGACACACCCAGACACGGAACAACTATCAGTAGGCCATATAAATATTTGTTCCGTGGGGATCGAACCCGCGGTACGTAGCGCAGAAACACAATAGCATAGCGATAGCTGTGCCAACGGTGCCGTCCTTCAAAGTCAAAGACCCAAAACCGCTATAAATTAGGGTACAGGTATCGAGGAATTCTTAATTCTTAGAATACGGTTACCGCTATCCGGAACCATATAATATACTAGCTAAGTGGAGCGGTAAATAGTAGAATAGAAGCCGACAGATATCAGGTTCAAATCCGGTCGCCGTGTTTTTATTTTTTATATTTAATACTAATTAAATAAGCAACTGTGATTTATGTTAATGTAAGATACCTATTGTTAATTGTAATGATCTTTTTTCTAAATAAACAATTTATTATTATTATTATTTATTATTATTAATTGATAAAATTTTATATTATTAGAAACATGTATTTTCAAAATCTAATTCGAGCACCCATACAGCACGCGAACGAAGTCGCGGGCACAGCTAGTAATATATAAAGGTAACCATTTTAATACCGGTAACCCAAAAATGACTGGCGATATACACATAGCTACGCCCACAGGCGCTGCCCGCCCTTTGAATTTATGCCGACGGAACTTGTAAGATAGAGGTAATTTTTATTGTGGTAACCGGTATTAAATTACTTAGCGCAATAGGCATAGTGTGTGTACCATAGGATATTTGAAGAAAGAAAGAAAAGCAATTTATTTTTACACAAATTACGACACACATAAAAAATAAAAAAATTAAAAAAAGTAAAAATGAAGACAAAAAAAAAGTAAAAAAATTAAAAACACGTTCCAAAAAGAATATAAAATAACAATTATTAATATTAAAAGTCTGTGGACTCAATGAGTAGGATTCTTGGATTCCTTCGTCCACGCTTTGAACTCATTATGCGTCGCACTTGTGCAAAAAATTGGTATTTAAATAAAATCCAAAAAAAAAAAAAAAAACTGTTGCATGCCCATAATAAGCGGAACATGATGTACCTCTAATATTGTAACATCCCATAACCATGTTTCTTGCAAATAAACATTTCTATTTCTATACCGGATGTATTCAGTTTGATGGAACTAGTTTAAAAATTAAGGTTACCTTTAAAATACCTGTAAAATTAATAAAGGGTGTAAAAGAGAAATATAGGTATAGGCAGGGTTGCCACCTGTAGAACTTTTTTCCTCGTATATGTACACCAAAAAATCTCGTACTTTGGCTTTGCAACCTCGTATATTCCCCTCAAGCAGATAAAATGCCAAAAAAAGACATGAAAAGAACGTGATCGTCTAAAAATAAAAAAACGTCGTCCTGCGTAGACTTTGTTTTCTCAAACAGAGAATGACTATATTCAAGACAGACTGGGCAGTGGACAAACGTATCTAAATTTAATTTAGTGGGCAAAACAGTGAAAACCCATCATAAAATGTCGTATATCAAAAATCTCGTACAATATTGTACGAGGTTCATTGTGTCCTCATACCTCGTACAGCAGACCACAAATCTCGTATTTGTACGAGGAACCTCGTACGTTTGGCAACCCTGGGTATAGGTATAAGTGGTCTTGATGTAAGGTTATACCTAATTAAGTTTCGTGCGTCATACTGGCAGTAAAAATAAAAACTTTTTCTTTCTTTCTTTCTTTCTTAGGTATAGATTATACCGGTTTCGGTCCCTGATTAAAATAAACTGTTGTACTACTACTATCTGGTATTGTTTCGTTTAGAAATTGGAATATATTCTGCATCCAATCTCGTTACATGGTAATGTAATTGCAATACAGTTTATTATTTATTGATCGTTTGTTTGAACTCGTACATTTGAACCTAGGTTTTAACAAGACGATTGCGGACAAGATTGTATAAAAATAAACGGCCCTCAATATCGTTGGTACAATTTACAAATTTTAAAATGCAAAATATTTTAAAGCTAGGCTTTATGAATGGTATATAATTCATTTCAAATATCAAATTAAAGCTGTAGTAGATTAAAAAATTACACGGCGACGCGATGAGTGTGTGTGTTAGCGTTGCCGAGCCCGCCAGGTCATGTGGTCAAATTCATGACCTTAGAACCATTCATAAAATTAGAGGAATAAAAGTTTTATGTAAACGGAAATATCAATTAGATACCTACCTATATTAATAAGTTATACGTTAAAAAACGTATCAAAAATGTTGTTTTTTTTTTCTTTTGCTTAGAATAATCTTTGTAACCTTTAAATATACCTGCTAAAATATTTTGCGTTATTAAAATAAGACCTTAACATAATATAAGGTCTTATATCTCACATGCACAACCACTCAGACCCAAAACAGTTACTTGTAGGCCAAACAAATATTTGTTCCGTACGGGAATCGAACCCGCGACACGTAGCCTTAAAAACTAATCGCTTAACCACTGCACCAATCATGTTACCAAATAAACCGTTTGTGAAAACGTTTTGTTAGCTTGAAAATATAGGCAGAAAAATCTCTTTTAAATTGGTAAAATACCTCCTTCTAACATAATAAAAGCCTTTTATAGCCAGACGTACGAAAATAGCGCAGGAGTTCGTATGAGGGTCGTTTTAAATAAAATAAGAGCAATAGTGTTAATGCGAGTCACATGTGCGCAAAAGTAATTAAACCTCCGTATCTCGTTAGTAAGCCGAGCGAACGCGTTTCCATTGTGTGACGATTTTCATTATTTTATGTGACGAAAAGTCTTTGACCACAAAGACTTTAAATCATAATTCAAGTCATAAATGGTACATCGTCAGTCGAACGTAACAACGTTCGACTGACGATGTACCATTTATGACAATCTATGACGTTAGTGTAAAGCACATATTATCATATATTATCTGAAAAAAAAAAAAAAAAAAAAGAACAATTTATTTTTACACAAATTATGACACAAAAGTAAAAAATTAAAACTAAAAAAAGTAAAAAAATGAAGGCAAAAAGAAAAGTAATAGTTATTTGTTATACAAGAGTGCAAAGTTGCTTTTTAACCGCGTGTTCAATTTTGATGACCGAGCAAGCGAAGGATTCTAAAATTGAATCACGAGCGCTGCGAGTGATTCAAAATTAGAATCCTGAGCGTTAGCGAGGGAATCAAAAGAGCACGAGGTGAAAAATCTTTGCACTCGAGTGCAACACGTAACTTTTCATTCCACCTCAGCGAGGAAATGACTAAATGCAAAAAAAAAACGTTTAATTCACAAACTTAGTGCACACGATGTTCTAAATTCAATTTACTTTATCCTCTAGAGAATAAAAACGGCTTTTCCACTCAGATATTGAAGATTAAAAATACTCTTTCCGAGATGGTGGGATGAAAAAATATTTAAAACACGTTCCGAAAAAAAAAAAATTTAGATTAACAGTTACTAATATTAAATGTCTGTGGACTCAATTAATTGGATCTGCAACGTGGATCAGAAATGCGTGGTCATAAACAGGATATTTTTTTATGTAGTGCGCATAATTTGTACAGTGATTCAGTCTCTGTTCCTAAATGCAACCGCAGTATTGGGCTACACCTTAAAACAAATAAGAATAATTTACAGCGGTCAATAAACGAACTAAAATGTGCATAGTTGGCGCTGCAAACGCGACAAGTAGCCACAGGCGGATAATTCAATTATTACTGACAGTAGATAACATATAGTGCCACAAACTTATCTGACCCGGTGAACAAAATTGGAACTAACGTCGCTACAGAACAAAAATGATTTCAAAATATCATTTTTGTAGGGAGATGACATTTGTAAAAGCGACGGCAGCGACGCTATGACCGGGTCAGATAAGTTTGTGGCACTGTACTTACTTATTATAATAGATACAATCACAGTGATAGACAGTGTTCCATCAGTGCTTCCTTAAAAAGAGCTAAGGACCGCATTAAAAATTAAAATGGCGTTTTTATTAGAAACAGCTTAGCATTACAGACGATTGCAAATACTAGGTACTACGCTTTAATAGTACGTAAATGATATATTAAATCGGTAAATCGTAACATAACAGAAAACGCACGGATAAGATATTATTCCTGAACATGCTATAAAAATGGATAACGCAGGAAATGTATGCTACGTTTCATGAAATACGATAGAAAATGACGTAATTCAAGATTTACGATGCGTAAAGGAAATGCAGCGAGGAACCGACTTATCTGATGAACGATGATAGTGACAGGAAAATGTTTAGAGCTTCTGCATAATGTTTACAAGCTCCCGATCCCTTTAAGAGGTTGTTGTACTCATCATTATTAACAACTTTTACTAGGAGATCACTGAAATTACGAAAAAATAGTCAGCTGTTCCATATACCTAAATAATTCAGTAAGTATTACTGTACTCAACTAAGGGCCATGTTCAATTGTTCATCGACAATATAACTTGTTGTATAAATTGAAATTGGCGGGTTACCCATACAAAATTCATGTTTAAACGGCAGATTTTACTCTAATCGTCTAATTGTGAACTTGAGCCTAAATGTGTGGAACAGCTGATTGTTTTTTGTGATTTCAGTGTTGGTTCCGTAGTAAAAGTTGTTCATAGTGATGAGTACAATAATCCCTTAAAGGGATTGGGAACAGAAAACTAGGACCTTATATTCCTTTATTCATTTTTCATACATATTATTTATATTTTTAAATATTTTTACAAAACTATATTAAAAAACATTTAAAAATATGAAAAAATAGTAGCCCACCGGTATCGAGAATAGGGTCCAAGCTACTGGCGGTCAGGGCTCCAGAGAAAAGAATCTCCTAACAATGCGTGCCGTGTCAAGAAGTACTGCTCTCTGAATCAGGCCCTTGATCCAACTGCCTAACGAGAGCCTCCTGAGGTGTCGGTCGAGACTCGCGGTAATTAAGCCATTGGCCGAAACGACTATCGGTACAATGATCGCTGGACCTTATATTATTATTATTGTAAAAAAAAAATCCTATGTGCAGACAATGCATTTTTTTGATTATTTCTTCTTCTTCTTCACGGAGTAGAAAGACTGATTTTGTTACGGAAAATACGTTTACATGGATCGTATTTGTTAGGGCTTAGGGTCTCCCCACATTTATTGACGCGACATCGGCTTAGCCAGTCGGAAAAAGCTTTTGGGGGACAAATCCATCGGCAGCAGTCGCGTCGCGTCGTCTAAGAGTCATAGCAAACTTGATACTTTTAGCGTTGGCGACCAGCGATGTAGTCGATTTTCGGAAGCTCCATAGGTAGATACAGCGACTGAACGCTACATGAGGCTTTGGTGTGCAACCACCCTGCCCGCTCTCCCCCTCGCTCCACCTCTCTGAAAGAAGAAAGAGAGAAAAGGAGTTTAATAACACCACAAAAAAAACCATATAAAATAAATTGAGTTATTGTGCCAAAAGGCTGCAGCTCAGCATACTGTCAGGTCGCAGTGATACTGGCCATACGCTCGAAACTATAGATATTATTTTATAATAGATATACCTACTACAAAATATACACTTAGATACATATTATTATTACAATTAAAAACATACATAAGTACAATTTTATTGATCAATAAAATCCTTATAATACATAACAAGAATCAGTACCTCCACCAAACCGCTCCTTGATTACGTAATTAAAATCAGACAGCCACAGTCACCAACAAACAATGCATCCCTTTCTCGCTTAAAGATGTTTTCATAAGAGGATACGGAATAGGACGTTTATTTGTGACAGCAACTGTCTTTATTTATGATACATAATCAGGCTGCCGGTCGTCGCTGACCTCTGCCCAGTGTTACCAACTCTCAGAAATATTTATCCCCAAAGCTAAAGTTAAAAACCCCTAAAATCCCCCAAAAAAAATAATACTCTGTAAAAATAATAAATAAATTGTAATATTATACAATAATTGAAACATTTTCAAAAAGTTTAAAGCCAACTGCGTCACAATCTTTATAAACTTCACAGTAAAAGTCAAGAATAAAAAAATCCCTAAAAATACCCCTAAAAAATAAAACCCCTAAAAAAATCCCAGCCCACTTATTTACCCCCTAAATTTGGGGGGAAAACCCCTAAGTTGGAAACACTGTCTCTGCCAAGTGCAGTCGCCAAAACCACTTTAGTTTATGGCCAAAACGCGATGCAGCATCGATGCAAAATCGTTAGTCACCGAAGCCAAAAGTATCGAGTGTGGCCCTAATATCGTCCTTCAATGGAAACAATCGGCAGGAGTCACGCATCTCAGAGTGTAAGTTAAAATCCAATTATGTTTTCTCAAAACGTTCTTATGTTATTACAAACAAACTTGTGTTGCTCAGACGCTTTTTGACTCCACTTAGTTTCAAGCTAATTCGCGAAGTAACTTGTTTTCATAATAACATTTTCGTTATGAGAAAAAGGTTTCAGTGTACCTAATAGTAGTTTTATAATTTTGTAGGTAAGTAGTTTTAAAATTGTTGTAATTTAATTCTTCATTGTAACGAAAATCTATCTATCTAATTTAATTCTAAATATTTAATTTATAATTCTGACATGGTAATGAATAAATAATGAAAAATAATAATTTAGTTGCAGTTGTAATGTAGTATATAATTTAGCATATTTTTGACATTTTATTATTATTGTATAATATTTTTATTTTTTTATTGAAATTTATGTCTCATTTAGATATGGAGTACCTACCTTGTGGAGGTACGCTTTCTGGCATAACATAGTGCACTCTTTATCATCTTTAACACCTTTATATTATTTTGTACCTATGTCAAACAAATGAATAAATGATTTATTTAATTACGATTTTTTTTTTATAAAAACTGATACTTGCTTATACAGTATATTATGTACTACAGATGTTTTGCAAAATGATTCAATGTCTGTTCCTAAAACAACAGAAAAGCAACAGAAGTATTAAAATTCACTTTAAACCAATTATAATTTTGTTTGACTTGCGCTAGTAAATTACCTGTAAGTATCTTCCATACTAAGTCTTTTTTTTTAAACCGTCATTCTCACACAATGGGTGTGAGAATGACGGTTTAAAAAAAAAAAACAACAATAGATCCAAATATTCGTTCCGTGCAGGGATCTAACCCGCGGCACGTAGCCTAGAAAGCTAATAGTCACTGCGCCAAATGTGTCTTCTTGAAGTGGTCAAGTTCTGGACAAAAATAATTTACAATATAAATAATAACATAATAATAATTAAATGCAATATTATTATTTTTTGTTTTTTTTTTCAATGACCTACGAAAGAAAAGAAAGAAAGAAAGAAAAGAACATTTATTCGGCACAGACATATTGACAACATAAGAGAGAGAAGATAAAAAAACAAAAAAATAATATTAATAATAAAAATAACACACATCAAAAGTTGACAATTAAGAAATAAAATGAAATAAAATATTTAAAAAAAAAGGTATATGCTGTCAAGCATGCCATGCCGAAAGGGTAGCCAGCTCAGCATTTGCTGGGCGCAGAGAGCCCAACGCTGATTTTCAGTTGGCACCCCTGCAGTGACGCACGGACGAAGGCAAAGAAATAGAAACAAAAAAGGGGAAACAGAAAAACAAAATATATATACATCCTTTATACATCATACAATAAAATATGTGTTCAAATATAAACATACTCGTAAAATAGGATAAAACGAAAATAAAACGAAAATAAACAACAAACTATTACAATGGACATTGGGCCCGTGCTCAAAACTGTCAAAGCCAAAAGAGTTCCAAAACTAAAAAAGAGTTCCAATCGCGCGCCAGTCTGTCTTTTATCAACCGACAGAATACACGTCAAAAATCGGTGGTACTGTATTGTGAAAAAGTTGAATAGGCTGATAAATTGTCGCAAGTAAAATTAAGCTGTTTACTAATGACGATACGGTTTGAATTAGGATGTTATATTTTTTATATTTATTTAAATGTACCTATGTTTATATAGGTCGGTAAAACGGTAAACCGACCGTAACACTAGCTTCTTCAGCGCAAAAAGAAAGGAAACCAATACATGACGACATGGTTGGCGCAGTGGCTAAGCAATTAGCTTTCTGCGCTACGTGCCGCGGGTTCGATCCCCGCACGGAACAAATATTTGTATGATCTACAGATACTTGTTTCGGGTCTGGTTGTGTGTGCATGTGACATGTATGTTTGTAAACTGTACCCTCGATACAGGAGAAATCCTAGTGAGGGGCAATGTTTTTATAAAAAAAAAAAAATAAAAAAAAAACATATGCACCTATTTACATAGAGCTTGCAGTATCGATTCAGATTTATATGGAAATTTGTGACAGTAAATGGAATTTCTAGCCAACCGCAATGCTAGGGGCATTGCGGTTGGCTTTCAAATACCCGAAGCGAACAGAACGCGCATTTCTCCATGTAATTTGGTTGTCGCGTTTGCTTTCAATTATGGTGACAGGAGTGCAAGGCAACGGTTTCAAACTATTGTCAAGTGATAACGAGGATTGGAGATCGATAGCGTCGGTTAGTTAGAGTTTACTTGGAATTTGGAAAACATAGTCGTCTGTCGGAACTGGTCAGCTTGTAACTATGACAATCTTATTCAGAGGCAAATCATTAATCATATTCTTATGATTTATTCACATTTAATTACATTATTCTCGCAGCTCTTACCACAACATTGTAATCTATTATTTTTTTAAAGTTTCCATGGGGTTTCTTGCCGGTTCTTTTCCAAAGGACCTATTATTTGGAATTGCGCACCTATAGTCACGACATTTCATAAGTGCCTGTATCTGGTTTACATGAAATAAAGATCTATTCTATTTTATAGTTAAAGTGTGTGGTATCCAGATTTCAAATGCAGTCTCAGTTTCTTGTGAGTCTATATAAGTGACATGTTTTTGTTATAGGTTAGTCGGAAAGGGTATAAAGCCAAAAGAGAGTTATTGTACTCATCACAAACCTGAAATGTCTCTCGGCTCTCATTGGAAGGCTGGATAAAGGGCTTGATACAGAAAGCGGTACCTACTCCTCGACACGGCACGCATTGTTAGGAGGTTCCTTTCTCTGGCGCCCTATCCGCCGGTAGCTTGGACCCTGTACCCGATACTGGTGGGCTGCTACTACTACTCTTTTATAAAAAAAAATATTGATATGTTTTTTTTTTTTAATAATATTTATAAATTTAGAAACATACGTACGTTAATAATTTAATAAAGGAAATAATAATGTAGATATATTTAAAAATAAATTTAGTTTATTTTGGATATTCCGCGAACATAAGATTATTTGATACATTTGTAGATCAGGTTTTAATCGGCTCTTAAGTTAACGACAAATTAATTAATTTAGTTTCCTAGAATCAATTACGAATGTTGTGGAGCTTCGGAGAGATTCGTTTCTCGTATAAAATTACCGAGATAATTAATTATTACCTTACTTACAAGTAGTTCTGCGGGTTCATTTTTAACCAACTTCAAAAATGGAGGAGGTTCTATATTCGATTGTATGTATTTTTTTGTGTGTTCACCGATTTCTCCGTCAATTGCGAACCGATTCTGTAAATATATTTTTTTTGTTTGAAACTGTATTTTTCAGAGATGGTCACATTCAAATATGGTGGTTCAACAAAAAAAAATTAAGCATACAAATAAACACATGAAAAAAGGAACTTGTTATAAAAGTTTTTTTTTTATATCCATTGATCTATTTCTATTATACAATTTTACCATTCAAAGACCTTTCAATTTCTTCTTAAAAAAGTGCGTACCTATCATGCAATAACATGATCGGTAGTTTTTTTTTAAAGTAAGCTAATCCTATCCTACATAATTTTGGCTTAATTTATAAAAATGCGTTTTATACTTGACATGGTTATGTAAAAGGTTATTATGATGCTATACTGTAATAATATTAAAATCAAGATTTGTATGCATGTCATTTAATATTTGCCTGCCTTTTCTAAGGGGGAACATGATTCTATCGACCTAATGGTCAGGAAGAGTAGTTTTACAAGGTCTGACAGTTAATACTGTCACACCTTGTAAAACTACTGTTCCTGCAAATAAACGTTCTATTCTATTCTATCCTATTTCCAGTGCAAAACACACACACGTAGTACCTATATGCTCCTAACCTTTCCGGTGTGTTATTAAATTCCAATCACTAAACTGGTCAGTAGTAAAACACACTCGGTGTACGCAATATCGCTATTCTATTGCCGATCTATTACTGAAGGTTGACAGCTGATATTAGGAAATATGTGCCGAGTTGACCGGGGTACGGAAGAAAATAGGCTCTTTGCTAGGTAAAGGCAGATTTATACAGGCTAACTGATTGAACAAGGGAAACATTGAAGGAGGGTATTGTACTCATCATTATGAACAACTTTTATTAAGGGACCAACAATGGGCGCGGGACTTATCTCATTACCGTGACCCCGGAACGTAAAGGGCTATCGAAGGAACACAGTCCCTCCCGCCCTGCCCGGGGTGGGAGGACTCATTTGATGATTTTACCACGCTAAAAAAAAAAAAAAAAAAAAGGGACCAACAATGAAATCACAAAAATACTAGTTCAATATTTACTCGACTTTTATGGAACAGCTGTTTTATTTTCGAGATTTCTGGTTTTCTCTATAGTAAAAGTTGCTCATAATGATGAGTACAATACGCTCCTTTAATGTTTCCCACGTTTGACCAGTCATCCTGTATTTATACACGGTGTGATTAAACAAACGCACAACCAGTAGGCTAATTCACGTAACTAAAGAAGTGCAGTTGCCGCGCAGTTCCAATAAACTATTGATGAAAACAACACACTTGGTAATCTAGTTCTTCTTCTTTCGCTATGGCAATTGAGCCGATGTCTACTATTCTGCCATTTGGTATCCTCTGAGCTTCAGTGAGATACGCTCGCGTCAAGTTCCAGCGTCACTGCAATACGATCGGCGCGTCTTAAAATTACGTGAATTAGCCCTCTGAATGTACCTAGTTTGTTTATAATTGACTACTGAATCTATTTAAGTAAGTTTTAATATGGGTATTTTTATATAATTATGTTAAGGTCATCATGAATGCTAATGACCAAACGCGGATCCGGCTATGCATGTCAAGTGGTCTCATTATGGCATCACCCCGCATAATCGCTCATTATATTGGTCTACAGTTGTATACTATACAATTCAGGCCGTAATTCACCCACTTTCGTTCCGAATGGTGCAACCGTATATAATTGCGCTCTCATGGAAATATCGGATAATTTGCCATTCATTTCACGCTGCAGTGCGGAACACAATATCTTTTTAAAACGCTTTTATTAGCTTCACCTGTAACTAACTAACTAACTATGTAAGACTAACTAACTATGTAAAACTAACTAATCTATGTATGTAAAAAAATCTTGGATGTTTAATTTGACCCACTTCCCGGTTTCCGATTGAGCTGAAATTTTGCATACACGTTTAGTTTCGATGACAAAAGCGTTTTCTGTAGTTTTTTTTAAACTATAATATTTATTTATTATGACCTCCTCGGAAAAAAATCTCGGTAATTATGTTTAAGTAATTTAATCCAAGGCTTAAACATTTTTTTATTCATAGACGCTTCGATTCATAGCCTAGCGGTTGAACGCTTGCCTGCCATGCGGGAGGGTCTGAGTTCGAACCCGGCCCGCACCTCTGACTTTTCGGATTCATGTGCGGATTAGAATTAAATTATCACTTGCGATAACGGTGAAGGAAAATATCGTGAGGAAACCTGCACATCTGAGAGAGCCTCATAAAGTTCTCGATGGTGTGTGTAGTCCGCCAACCCGCACTAGGCCAGCGTGGTGGACTAAGGCCTAACCCTTCTCATTCTGAGAAGAGGCCCATGCCCAGCAGTGGTACACTAATGGGCTGGATTTTATTTTTATTTTTTAGGCGCTTCATCGATGTCAGGTAAAATGATGTATGGGAATTTGGCATCTTTCCTTACTGGATGTCTTTTTTAACCCCCGCCAAAACAGAGGGTTATTATAAGTTTGTAGTGTGTATCTATGTGTCTGTCTGTGGCATCGTAGCTCCAAAATGAATCGACCGATTTCAACGCAGTTTTTTTATAATTGAATGCTAGTTTAATCGGGAATCATTTTAGCTATGTTTCATGACAATTTGTTTTGCCGTTCAAAAGTTACAACTCTTTTTCTGGTTGGAGTTGGGGATTTTTGACGGTTACTTATGTGGAATGGAAGCTACCAGAGTAATTGTTTCATACCATTGAGTTTATCCAAATAGATACATGAAAGGAACCATAATACGGGGCTTAAGTAATAGTAAAATTATGAACCGGAACTAACTTCTCTAGGTTTTTTTTTGGCATTTGGTGTGTTCGAAACCAATCGGAGGCAAGCGCCTTTAAAAAATCTATGAATGCAATATTACTTATTTTAAGAATAAAATTATACTCTATGAAGCAAAATATGCTATCTACAATATTTACAGTACTTTCCCTCTATGACCCATAGCCGTAGGACGCCCTTTATGTACTATTGGTTGAGTGCGTCTCTCTAGACTTTATTAATATTTACTACGAAACAGATGAAACTAGAACCTTCATGTTCAACAGAATAAATTAAAAAACTGTTTTATGTAGAAATATTAATATTATGTTTTATTATGACAAGATATTTATAAAACGTTTTTTAAAATTGCTTTCATAATTTGTGTGTGACTGAAACTTTCACGCGTTGCACTGCTCCATGTAGATCTTGAAGCAGTTGGGTGCACTGAAAATTGGCCCTTAAGTCCTTCAACTTACGCAACATAGGTACTGGATAATCAGCATCCTTGAGCGACAATACCTACGTACAGTACGACATCAACACTAATAATTATAAAGAGTAAAAATTTGTATTTTTGTATATTTGTTTGTAAAAAACTACTGGACCGATTTTAAAAGTTCTTTCAGCAGTAGAATGCTATATTATTACTGAGAAACAGGCTACATTTTCGTTTCAAAAACATAAGCAATTCCTATGAAAACTACAATAAAATTAATCAGCTGTCCCATACGTTTGGGTCGAGTAGGTATTGAAGTTTTGTATGGGGTAGCTGAGATTTTTTTCGCGATTACGATTTTGGTCGCATAGAGAAAGTTGTTCAGTTTGATGGTCTAATCCATACGCTTAAATATGACCACGCATTTCTGTTATAGGTTGTATAAATAACATGAGAGGAGAGTTCATACCGGACACGACGAAGAGGAAGAAGAAAATTATACCATAAACTTAACACTTTTTTTTTTTTTTTTTTTAGCGTGGTAAAATCATCAAATGAACACGAAATTAACTGCGTACAGTACCTCTACCATGAGTTTTCCATGCCGTCTAACGTTCACGTTCATATGCAATATTTGTATAGTGACTTTAGTTCACTATTTAAACCGCTAGAGGCGCTGAAAAAAATCCCATACAAATATTCTATGTGAACGTGAACGTTAGACGGCACGGAAAACTCATGGTAGAGGTACAGTTGCCGCGATCAACAGTACCTACACACAAATTCTCTCATTATTTACCCGTTGTCAGTGGCAAGTGCGATCTTTTATGCGAACTGCCCCATTTGCGAGCTAAATGCCTGTTACAGAACCACTCTAGCTATTAATCGGAAATACTTTTTTAGTTTTTATATCATCTTGTATGTAGGTATACACTATACAACCTGTATCAGAAATGCGTGGTAATATTTAAGGGTGTGGATCAGACCAGCAGCAAACTGAACAACTTTCTCTATGGGACCAACATCGTCATCACGAAAAAATAATCAATTGTCCCAAAAAAGACTTCAATGCCTACCTACTCGACCCAAGAAGTATGGGATAGCTGATATTTTTTTACGCGATAACGATGTTGGTCCTATAAGGAAAGTTGTTCAATTTGATGGTCTGATTCACACCCTTAATTAATATGACCATGCATTTCTGATCCACATTGTATACAGGATATTTAATTATGTAGTGCGCATAATTTGTAGAGTGATTCAGTCTCTGTTCCTAAATGCAATTGCAGTATTGGGATACACTTTAAAACAAAACGAAAATTCGACTTAGTATGGGGGACACGCATAGTTTACCAGCGCAACAATTTTTTATTTGGTTTTGGAGTGAATTTTAGTACTGTGGTTGCATTTGGGAACGGATACTGAATCACTCTGCAAATTTTGCACACTACATAAAAAATGTCCAGTATAAACAAACAAACATTTTACCAAGTTTAACAGTACATGTAAACGTTACAATAGAGAGTAAACTCAGCGATATGAAGTTAGAAACTTTGTTCGGGCGTGTACTTACAAAGTAAGCTTTATTTAGACAGTAACTAGTTCGGGTAAGTGTTCCAGTTGTCTGGAGACTTGTAATAAGCTCACTGTAAACGACACATGCTATTATTGTTGATATTGTAACAGACTAGGTATTACATGGTACACGGTTTGTTGGAAAGGGTATAATATTATGAAACCGAAAGGGTGTTATTGTACTCTTCATTATGATCAACTTTTTTATGGGACTTACAAAGAAATTGCCAAGAAATAAATATTATAGTTTTAAAAAAAAAACTAAAGAAAACGCTTTTGTCATCCAAACTAAACGTGTATGCAAAATTTCAGCTCCATCGGAAACCGGGAAGTGGGTCAAATTTTAATTCCAAGATTTTATTACATAGTTAGTTACAAGTGAAGCTAACAAAAGCGTTTTAAAAAAAATCTGTTCCATACAAATACCCATTTTTTATTAGCTTGGTGAGAACCTTTATGGGCTGTCCTCCGCCTGTGGGGGCGGAGTGGAGTGCCAGACTCATACCGGCTAAACTCACCACCGTGGTCTGCTTCGGAATCTACAGGTGGGCTTCGGGTACTCCATCCATACAAATACCTAATTTAATATTACTAGACTAAGTGTATGAAACTGCTGAAACTGAACCGTCGATCAAATGTACGTCACAATGGTAAACATTTGAAGTTTATTATATCGCTATATCATATAACATTCTTTTATCGTCCTGACATTCTATTGCATTCAATGCACTTTTTTAATTTAAAGCTAGTTTAATCAGGAATCTAACTTAGCTATGTTTCAGGAAAATCTGTTTCGCTGTTCAAAAGTTACAGCTCTTTTTATAGTTAAAGGTTTTTGACGGTTAGGTTATAAACTTCGACATCCCGTAAGACAGTTGGGGTAGAGCCTTAACTCTTGTTTTCCAAAAAAAAACAACAATACGAAAGACATTTCCTTCCATAATTCCCTACCCTTAACCACAGCTATTCCCGAACCGAGATAAAAGGTAAAACATCTTTTGTTTTGCTTTCTTCACAACTGAAAGGATTTCGTTGGAGTTACAGAGGCTTAGCTCCCGAGCGCAAAGTCGTTGGGTTCAAAGTAATACGAGGAAAGTTTCGTTATAATGTATGTATTTGTACTTTGATTCGTGTACCTTGTGAGGGAATTGAAACGTGATGAAAGTTTAAATATTGGACAGAAGTATCAAATTTTAATAAAATGGCTCTTTGGTGGCAAAACACAGAGATTCACACTGTTAATTAATACAGGATATTTTTGTATGTAGTGCGCATAATTTGTAGAGTGATTCAGTCTCTGTTCCTAAATGCAACCGCAGTATTGGGATACATTTTAAAACAAAACGAAAATTCTACTTAGTATGGGAGACACGCATAATTTATTAGCGCAAGCCATACAAAATCACTTTTTTATTTTGTTTTGGAGTGAATTTTATTACTGCGGTTGCATTTGGGAACGGACACTGAATCACACTGCAAATTTTGCGCACTACATAAAAAATATCCTGTATAGCAATAAATTAATAATATAAAGAATAGTTATCTCGTAGGTGACCGATTAGACGCGGAACTTAGGACACTGGTTGCGTATTCGTTCTAATAATTCGGAAACACGAAGATTACCGAAGCGCATAACATTAATCGTGTTACTGTAACTGGTTGGCCCATTCTTGCTAGGAACCACACGCCTTGAGTATTACGTGCAAAATTAGGGCATCCTTATACCAGGTAGATAGTTTGAATCCATTCCAAACCACATGTAGCTACGTAC
This sequence comes from Allophyes oxyacanthae, assembly GCA_932294325.1. NCBI lineage: Eukaryota > Metazoa > Arthropoda > Insecta > Lepidoptera > Noctuidae > Allophyes > Allophyes oxyacanthae. Next base: position 18,288,225 of record OW028610.1, on the reverse strand, counting down.
TTATTAATAGTTTGTGGGCACCTTTACTCATATTTGCGCTGAAATAATTCAGGTTTTATAGTTTATTAAACATGACTGAATGCCTGAGCATCGTTAAAAGCCGTACATAATCAGTTGAAATGATATTTATATTAAAATGGTTCTCAATTATTTCAGTGTCAGATTGTTCAATTGAATTTCACGGTTAATTTTTCATACAAAAAAGGAGTTTGGAATTTCCACGAAATAAACAAGATAACAATAGAAGAGAATGTAAACAACAGAACATTTGGATTTAGTAAATTGAAACGTGAATGGGCAGGCTTGGTATTTTGACAGTTCAACAATGTACATCGCTCGACAATTGGAACAATGAATATTCTTGAAAATTGAATCGATTCTGATTACGATCATCTATCGTAATTACCCAACCGGCTCGAAGGACCAACGTCCAACATTATTATCGTGGATAGATTTTGAAGCAGCGTTATTAACCGCAAGATTGTGTGCAGTGGATTGGAGAGGCTGTTGTTATTGATGGTAATGATGTTATTGTGACTGTTTTATTTCCCCCCAGTTCCGGCGCATGCCATAACACTTCATTTTGAACCTCCCGTAAACAAGCCCGCATCGCTAACTAGTTTTCCTAACGTAATTTTCTCACCAATATCAATTGTGTTAGTCGCGGCGCCATAATTTTCAAATATTAACATTGTTGCGTTATACATTGCTGGTTGAGTATGGCCGGGCGTAAAATTCGTTGCAACAAGCGTTTATTATGACGGTAACAAATTGTGGAGGTTGCTGGTCGTATTTCGTGTATATTGCTTGGGTAGGCTGTTTGGATCAATAGGTTAAGCGACGGGGGGTAAGGTAGAGGATGGGCTGTTGTGGTTAAAATTGGTTTTGGTCTGGATATTTTGTTACTACTTAATAATTATGATCACGGAGTTAGCGCGAATTAACATTTGAATCTAGAATAGAATATACATTTATTTTGACACAACAAAATGAGACACAAAATATAGAATTAATACATAAAGAAAACACATGAGGGAATAGAATGGCATAAAATTATATAAAAAGAACAAAAACTACATGGGCCTCAATGTGTCTCAAAGTTGGACCAAATAGTTCAGAAAGAGCTTGACGCTGGTTTTCATCTGGAACCTTTGTGCTCCACGGATGTCATTCAGTGCAAACTTATAGCAGTAGATAAATATAAAATGGAAAATAGTAGTATATATTGGAAAGTAAAAATCGCTTGACATTAAAATTTCCACCAGGCCGTACTGAACGTGATTTTGTGGCTTTTAATTCACGTAAATTCCCATAATGTATTATATTTCATATTATGAATTTGCATGCAGTGATAACCTTGCGGTTGCAGGTCTGCGTTCCATACATTTCATGGGTCTGAATTTGAACGTGCACCTCAGACTTCGCGAAATCATGAATGGATCAGAATACGACTATCACTTGCGTTAAGTGTGTAGGAAAACTTCGTGAGGAAACCTGCACAGCTGAGAGGGCTCCATAAAGTTCTTGATGGTGTGTAGTGATGGTGGTATTAGTCCACTAACCCATACCAGGTCAGCGTGGTGGACTAAGACCTAACTCTTTTCATTCTGAGAAGAGGGCCTTGCCCATTAGTGCAGTGGGACAGGAAATGACTGTTTTTCTTACCAGAGTTGTTATTGCCTAAGGCAGTATTCGAGATCCATACGTAAAAATATCGCATTAAATGGCTGTCGTGGGAAAAAGGCCTAACTCTCAAACTTCCGGAGATAAAACTATGACAAACTATAACAAACTCTTTCGTACATGCCTAATCGCTTAGTGTTCCCTTTGTCCCTAAGAGTAATCAGTAACTTAAGAGATAAGGATTGGAACCCAAACTTGTTCGCATTCAAGCAGGATTACTGCTCTTTGATTTACTGTGGCCAAACTTTGACATCGGGATATTAACTAAGTAAGTAGTTTGAACCCAGTTTGTGAGATAACTGTAGTTAAGTGGTAGGGTATCAATACGTACTTTTGATCTTATGCATATACAATGTTCATTTCAAGAGTGGTATTAATCCGTGGGGTTATTGTACTTATAATTATGAACAACTTTTATGGGGCAACCCTTTTTTTATCGCATGAAAATCCCCATGGATATCCTCCGCCCAGTGGAAGGCCGAGGGGTCTGTCATACTCTTACCGACTAAAAACCTGCGGTGTTCCTTACTCCTGCCTGGCCGGGGGTGCGGGATTCGCAATCGCATTCAACCGCGGACGGGAAAAAACCTGAAAACGCGAAAAAAAAATACCAGTCCTGAAATCGCGAAAAAACCAGCTGTTCCATCTATTTCGATGAATAATATTAGATTATATGTATGGAACTGGAACATCAGATTTTTTAAATTAAATTACATCCTACGTCTCTCCTTGACTGTAATAGAATGAGGTCATTACAAGCCTATTTTACACGATTTAATTAGAAAGAAAAGAAAGAAAGAAAGAAAAATACTTTATTAGCACAACAAAAAATAAATAAAACCAATAACAAAGAAAACACATAAAATATAAGAGTTATTGTGCCAAAAGGCCGCAGCTCAGCATAATGTCAGGAGGCAGATATACTGACCACCTGACGCTGGTTTTCAGCTGCAACCCACGAGTGCCATACGCTCGAAACTATCAATATTATATTATAATAGATATACTTACTACAAAATAAATACTAATATATATAAATTCTAATTACATACATGAGTGCATTATAATAATCAATAAAGTTACGACAAGAATCAAATACCGACACCAAACCGGTCGTCGCGTCACAACTCACAGGCCAGTCGTGTTTATGCATTACATTGATAACGCTTATATCCCCATCTCTTTCGTGGCATCTGTTCGCAATTTGGTTCAGTACTTCACCAGCTGCACTAATAGGCAAAACTAGTTCACATTAAATAATTAGAGTGGCTTTTCGACTCTGTAACCGGTTTTGGCTGGTTCAGAGCTGGTTTTATCCGGATTAATCGGGGTCGGCTGCGGAGTTTGGCAAGCCAGGCGGGCAGTCGCTAATCTTGCTGGATTATTCTGGCCGTTGTGGTTTGATTTTCAAGTGGAGTTCGAGTAGACTCGGAGTTTTATGAAGTGAGAACAATTGAGATTTATATTTCTGTCAGTGTAAGTGTGTTTGTTGACGACACGGTTGGCGCAGTGGCTAAGCGATTAGCTTTCTGCGCTACGTGCCGCGGGTTTGATCCCCGTACGGAACAAATATATGTATGATCTACAAATAGTTGTTTCGGGTCTGGTTGTGTGTGCATGTGATATGTATGTATATAAACTGTTCCCTCAATACAGGAGAAATCCTAGTGAGGAGCAATGTTTAAAAAATAAAAAGTTAGGAGACGTCTAAAGGGATTCAATAAAGATTTTTTTTATTAACACGGTGATATTTATTGAACATAATATGGTATTTTTATTTATTACACATAATATGTCTCCACTAATTACTGTGGAGAAACAAGGTTATGGTGTTCCTCCATTGAAAAGAGAGGATCCTCCGACCAGGTGAGGTGCTATTACCTCGCGAGCCGAAGCCCAATGGTTGATGACGGATAGTTGTATATGTGTTAGATGCGTGCCTTGCGATGTATGCTACGTAATCTGATTAGTTGAATTCGTATTGTATACGCTCATTATCGTAAACTTTCTACGTAGTTACTTTTTATGGCGTTAGGTGTCGCTACATTATCAATAAATTAACTTATGATTAATTTATTAAATTTAATATTGGTCCTTTAAGACTCTTAACTTATAATATGTAAGACAGCCTAAAAGGACCAATATTTTGATTTTCATGTTCCACGTATAAATATATATTTTAGCAGTTGTTTATAATCTGTGCACTCATTTTAGTTTTTAATATCAGTCAGCCATCTTTATTCCCATGTTTCTTCTGATTGCCGACTAGTTAGTTATCCTTATTTTCAAAACTAATTATTTTTACTTCTGTTTACAATAATTAATTTAAATATATTTTCATCTTTATGCGTGATTCATGAACGTCTCCAGTTTAATTGATGCAGTTACTTAGTTCCAGCAGAATTAAGAGCTGCTTTATTATTCTAGTCACGCTTATGTCCGTGACGGGATAAGGAAATTGAATTAAATGTCAAAATTTACTAATTTAAAGTAAGACAAAAATATTATATTATTTCAATGTACTATCCAATCTTTATTTATATTTAGGTATACAATAAAGTACAATAAAAAATAATTTAGTTAGGTACTGTCAAATGTTATAATAATAATGTTTGTATTTATGTAAAAATTGTGCTTTGTAAATGTGAATTGTGTGTAAAATAAGACATATAGCGGAAAAAAAACAGTCATAAAATTATTATTTCACCCGTAACTGCACCAAATCGGCAGTAACAATATTTATTGATTATTGCGCTCCTAACAAAAAATATCTAAAATAAAACGGAGGTAAGTGCTAACAAAACGCGTTAATGTTAACTTCGGACACGGAAATGACACTCGCGGGAAAGTGAGATATTATCTTTGTAAAAGACACATACCTAGAAATCACAGAAGACCCAATCTCAATAACACGAGCCAAAAACCTCTCAAAAATAAATAATAGTCGACGATATGGTAGGTAAAGCCTAACTACAGCTACACTAGTCGGCCCGTTAGTTTGATGCATTTTTCTTTCGAAAAGTGAAAAACTAATTTGAAGATGATGTGTGCTTCAGTTGAAATGTGGAACAGATTGAGACTAAATGCAGACATAATAGCACCTTATTTTAGCTCTGTATAAATTCTGTAGCTTTAGTGAAAAATGGTATTATACTCAAATTGTAGCAGTTTTGAGTTCTGTATACAATCTCGAAGCTTAAATTTTGTTTTATTTTTCTATCTAATCGGTGTAACTCTATCTAATATAGAACGGGAAATAAGTTTCGTGCTCAATAATACAAGTCGCATTTTTGGTTAATTTTGACGATAATAATTAAGTGTTGATGACATCTGAGTAACTATCTACATACAGTGAATACAGTGGTTGATATCCCTTTATATTGCGGCTTTAGAGGATAGATTGGGACTTTTCCTACGCCCAAACTCTGGGTGCAGTCTTTGCGTTCGACGATTGTGTAATAATATAAAATAGTCAGACGACGCAGCGAGAGCTTACTACAACAAACTTTATTGATTGGTCCTTTTGTACATGTCTTTTTTGTGGCAGAAACTTGGTAATGAGTCCCATAACGTTGCTGCCTCTGTTCCGATCGCGCCCTCGGGAGTCTGCTATTCACAAATTTTATGGCACTTTCATATTGTTGCGAACAAAAATGTAGGTACACGCTAGGGGACGCCGTTTACTCACAATGAATACCAAGACAAACTGTCAGGGGAATTAAAAAAGTTTGGTCCCGATAGTTAATTGCAGGTGTCAGGTGCAATGTGGGGTAAAGTTTCTAAAGTTGTCTCTAAGGACCAAATTGGGGTCGTGAGCGTACAGAGTACGGCCCCTAAGAAGACGGCGACATATCGTGATCATGTGTCGCCATATACTGCACAGCACCAGCGAGGATAAAAGACGGACCTCTTTATAGTACCCCGAGATATGTTCTAACAGGCATGGCACCGGGGTGGGCTTCGGCGCCGTCTATAAGAGTTCTACGTCCACCGTCAGGTGTCCAAAGTGGACTACCGTGGTGAGTTTATACGATAGCATTCCGTCACAGCCTTCCGCCCCCTAGGCCCATGATAGGTTATCACCAGACTAATCTAAAAAGGATGAACAGCCCGTATAAGAAATGGTTATTGTTTCTTTATTATGATAACGAAACCTAGTCTTAGTTGTATTTTTATGACGGGGCAGCGAACTTCTATGGTCTATGAAATACTGTACTTGACTGAATTAATGACAGCACTATTTAATTGGTCATTTTATTTTATAGTTCCATAATTTTGAAAACTTGCGAATGTCCATGGACAATGTGGAGCTATTAACAGATGTGACCACATTGCAACTTAGTATCAAACTGCCAGGGGAATGGAAAAACTTTGGCTGTTGGATAGTTGATTGCAAGTATAAGCTGCAGCGAGAAATAGAGCTGTTTTAACCGCATTCGTTGGATAGTAAAGAAAAGAAGTTATAGTGTATAACAGCTCTATAAGCACTGAACAATAAATCGAAGGAAGAAATGAAAACCTACGTTTGACAATAATTTTAGCTTACATTTACGATTAATTATTGACATACTCGTATATTATTGTGCATTCTCCCCATACTTACATACGGTGCTCAAACTTGATCTTTGACTTTTCAGCTGTCTACGCTCGAGGTTTGCCAGCAAGCCATGAGCGTGGTATTAAAAAAAAAACATTTTACTGACCGTGTCAGGAACACAATACTGTGCTCCAAAACTCAGATCACAGATGCTACCCAAAAGCTGCCAAGCTCAAGTGAGATTGGGCTGAACACGTCTGTCGCATGTCTGACAAGGTTTGGGCCAAAAGACCAAATGAGTGGTTCTCCAAACAAACCTGTGAGCGAATTCGAACCTATATTTTTGTGCATTGGACCTCTGTGAAATAGACTTTACTGCAGCACTTTGATGTGGAGACATCAGCAAGCTTGCTGCTCGTCTACAATTACCTATATAATAATAAAAATGTCTGTGTCTCGTCACATGAGCCCTACTTATTATTTCTATGTATCTGACCTATAACATTAAATAATAATTTAAAAAAAACAAAAATACCGACTGCATAAAAAATGAACTTAAATTTTGATATAGCCATTGTCACTCTCACAATTAAGACAAATCTAACGACACCTTTCGAGCTAAAATCCATCAAGCCGTTTAGGAGACAGAACGTCACAAAGAAATATACATATACGAGTACATACATACACTCGAAAAACATAACCCTCCTTTTGGCGCAGTCAGGTAAAAAAAAGAATAGAGTGCCAGTGATTAACAAAAACCTTGAAATTTATATTTATACGTTCTAGATACTCAAATATTAATAGTAGACGAGTCTCTGATTAACTATCTAGTTTTAATATCGTTGTAGGTTTACAATCGCAAATCATTTAATCCTGGCTTTGAGTTCACCATTAATTTAATCTTTAGATCTTAGCTTGAATCCTAAATAATCTAAAATTAGGGATATTCAATGTAGCACATGTTAAATTAGAATCAACAGTGTTGAAAATAAACGAGCTAGGGGTGAACAAATTAGGTTAATTATTATAAAAGTCGGCAATACCATTAGCTTCGTCGGGTGTTTGGAAATCCAGATATACACTACCGAATAGTTTAGTTAAATTGGAAACCGAAGTATTTGTATTAGATTAGACGCATTTATAGGGTATCCAATTTAAAGTAAATCATTTTGAAAAAAATAAAAATAAATATTTAGAAATTCCAGGTAATAGTTAATCTTTTTAACCTTTGACATAAAAGGGCTGTTATAAGTTTGTAGTATGTATCTGTGGGTCTGTGTATCTGTGTATCTATCTGTAGCATCGTAGCTCCAAAATGGATGGATCGATTTCAATGCAGTTTTTTAAATTGAAAACTAGTTTTATCGGGAATCATCTTAGCCATATTTCATAAAAATCTGTTCAGCCGTTCAAAAATTACAGCTCTTTTTCTAGTTGGGGTCGGAGGTTTTTGACGGTTAGGTTAGGTTATTCTTCTGTTATTTCCACTGCGAGTTCAAAATAAAACAGTGTCTTTCTTTCTTTTTTCTTTCTTTCTTTAATCTCAGCAATGGGCTAGAAGTAGCGGTATAATAATATCTATTCTTACTTTATTATCTCTTCTGTGCTCATATGTTTTAGTACTCTCTTTATGGTTAAACCTAGATGTTTTTCTTTTATTAGATACTTACTAAAATCTATTAGCTACTTTCCGTTTACAGTCCACTTTATTACAACCTTAATTAGTACTACTACTCAAATGTGCCACAATTTAGGTCTTAGTGCTCTTCTTCCCACTATAGCCCATAAAAGTAAAAAGGCATTGTTCTTAGCAATGGCTATATATATAGACAAAGAAAAGATACAAGTTGTAGATACGTAATCAGAAATGTATCAGAAATTCGTGGTCATATTTAAGGGTGTGGATCAGACCATCAAGCGGAACAACTTTCTCTATAGGAGCAACATCATAAATAAATAAATTCAGCCCATTACTGTTCCACTGCTGGGCACGAGCCTCTTGTATGTGTATGTGACATGTATGTTTGTAAACTGTACCCTCGATACAGGAGAAATCCTAGTGAGGGGCAACGTTTAAAGAAAAAAAAAACCCTTCAATTTTATTTATTTGTATAGAAGATGTAGAGGGCCGAGTATTGCTGTTCCTCCATTGAAACGAGAGAATTCTCCGACCAGGCGAGGTGATATTGCCTAGCCTGGTCGGAGGATCCTCCTTTATTAACAACTTTATCTGTGATCAATAACCTTAAACAAGTATCTACTGTCGGTAAAATGTTCTTCATTTTGCCATCACTTTCATCCCACGCCAATACACAATAACACGGAAAGTAGACTAAAAAGCTCCAGTGGGAGTTAATCTTAAGATATCAAAAGATTACGAACATAATTTTTTCTTGAAGCTATTTTTGTTCAAAGGGCAGAAATATGGGTTTAACGATTTATGTCGTACCTATTTAAGAACGGCGTGTAGATCTGGGATACTCGCTGGATGGATTTAACTTGAGTTCCCTGCAATATGGTTGAGTTGAGCGATGCAGAGCATACGCTAAGACCGACGAAGTCAATAAAGTACCCTGGCACATGCCGAGCTGGCCACCCATTTGCTACAGCTCGGGACACACCGATTAGTCAAAAGGCAAGGTGATGCTCAGTTGGTGCCGTATACCACCATATTTTTTATTATTTTTTTCTACATAATATTACACTGTTGCCATCCTAAGAAAAATGTTTTCTCTGTCTAAGCTATGAGTTTAATAAAATTGGTAGAAAGATTTGAAAGATATAGGTATATTTTTATTGTAATCTATGAGAGTAATTGATTCCTTTCGTGGCGGTTTAGAAACAAAAGAGTTTGTCCACAAAAATTCGGGGGAAAAAACATCTTTTTACCGTTTTCACTCTCGATTTTTCGGGTGTAGAAAAATCGAGAAGATGAATAGAATAGAATCGATTATTATTTCATGTAAACCAAATACTGGCATTTATGAAATTTAATGTCGAGGCTCTTGGTGCGCGGTTTCAAATAGTAGATCCAAATGAAAGAAAAAGAAAAAAAGAAAATCAATTTATTCTTTGCACACAGGACACCGAAATCACAATAGCATGCACACATAACAAACATAAAAAAACCCAGAAAATTACTTATAATAAAAAATGATGATAAAAAAGAAAAATATAAAAAATAATGCATGGAAGTGTGTGTCCCTCATGTGCAAAAAAATGGGCATCGATCAGCTTGTTGTCATTGGCAACACCAATGACGCTGGTTTTCAACGACGATCGACGTCCGTGGGTGGTATGAAAATGGATAAAGAGCGTTGCATAGAGCTGATTGCCAACCTCCAATGATGAAGAGGCACTCTAAGAAGAAGATGCATAGACTGCGGCTTCGTAAGGGTGTTTTACACCCTGAATATTCCACATAACTTAGCAGTTTAGCCACATAACTTATCGTTATACAACCTTTTAGGAGGCATCCTTATCGTTAGCCTGTTTGGAATTCTACGCACACCATAAGGAAAAACGAGCGAGTTTAGTTTCAGTGATCAGGAAGTGAAAGTAAAACATTAGCGTAACAGTTACTTCTCATTTTCTCTCGTCGCCTTATTTTAGTTTTTAGCCTTTTTGTATTGGATTTTAATTTTTTTGTTGGATACTTAATTCATTAAGCTGTGAGCAGACGAGCACGATAAGATTTTCTGTAGGTAGTGTGTTATTAAATTATACCTAGATTAGACTGTATAGTGTATATTGTTATATTAAGTTACAAGATTCTACGATATTACATTAGGATATCCCTGTAAAAATAGTCTTAAGTTTGTTTTTTTTTTTTTATAGTTTTCTTTTTCAGGTGTCATAGGTACTGCGTGTTTCTAATTAATATTTCTATTCTATGACACAGTTTGATAAGTCAATTGCGCAATACAAAAGTTTTTTTTTGTGTTTTTAATTTCTTGTGACTTAACGTCTTATCCTATGTGAAATAAATTAGTTTTCTTTCTTCTTTCTAAATGCGTGAAAAGAACTCCCCTATTGGGCGGGGCTTAAATCCTCGAAAAAAAAAGTATAAACATTTTGGAACGAGACAACTGAATTTGACTATTCATAAGTAGATACCTAAAAATTGTTTACAAACATGAATAAAAATGTTTGATTTGATTTCAATTAATGTGTCTATTATTTTAAAGGATCTATGTATAATTTATGTCTATGTAACAAATGGACGAGTCAGCCTTAAACCCACCATTGCCGACTAGCTAATCTTTCTACTAGCCATATTATTATAAGTGACCTCGATGCGATAACTCGCGCAGACACGACAGAACAAGTAATGAACACGAACAAAGCGGTAATTTTCGCACATGGGCAATGCCAATGTGTGAAAAGGCTAAACCTCCAAAGCGACAATGGTGACCCTATTGTCCAGAAACTCGCCTACATTCACCCAAATGATGACGAAATGATCCCTTAAATATAGTCCATCAACAAAGCACAAAGTAAATTACAGTGGAATTATTATAAATCGCGTCGTTAGCCGAAACTCGACGAATGACGCGGACGTGGGACGTGGGACGTGGAGGCCGGTTAGGGCTGCCCAATCATAATTACGTCTTCAAGCAATTGAATACTTATGCGACAAATTACTCAATACCTAAGTGTTCAAAGCTCTTACATATGAGCGACATGTTAACAAGGACAGGGGTAACTGCAGCCATAGCTGCTTGTCGACGCAGAGTCTGACGTGGCATGTCGTCGGCAACATATCACCCGAGTGTAAGAGCTCATACATAATAAAAAAGTAAAAAACTACTTAAAAAAACTAAAAAGTATAAACTAAATATAAAAAGTATAAAAATATTTTTCTTAAAAATCTTAACAGCTTCTAAAGTCGGGGCCTTTCATGATTGGCAGTTGCACCGATTTCAGAAGTTCATAAGATTTTTAAGAAAATTATTTTATACTTTTTTAGTTTTTTGAAATCGGTTTTTACTTTTTTATAATTACACGAAATTAGATTTTCAAACCTATTTTCTTTACAACTAATCTTCTGCCAACCCTATATTCTACTGAACGTCAGACGGGGCGCGCGGGTATATCCGCCATTACTAAGATGGGGGCGTAATAGTTCTGTCCCGGGGAGTTTATGTGACAACAGATTATGTTAGTTTTTCCGCCTCTTTGCAGTTTATTGGGTCAGCGGTCTATAGTTTTGATACATGGACGCCTATGTTTTGATGCTTTGAAGGATAATGTTGTGGGTAGCCAAGGTTGGAGTCAACTGAGGGGAATAACTTGAGATAACGAGGTGGGGTGTATATGTAATTTTTTCCTCGGGGAATTTTTTCAACAATGTTTAAGTATTTCGCAGTAGAACCTACAGAGCAAATTTTTTCAGCGCGGTAAAATGTTTTTGACCAAGAAATTTTTCACTGTGAATTAAAAAGAGATACTCATTGCCTATTGCCACATCGGTATCGTCACTCAGGCTCTTTCTTTCCTTCTTTTCGGGTTCAGACTCGATTGGCGCAGTGGCTAAGCGATTGACTTGCTGCGCTACAGGTCGTTGGTTCGATTCCCACACGGAACAAATATTTATACGGCTCATGTTATGCTCCCAGGATACAGGAGAAATCTGAGTCAAGAGCAACGTTTATTTTAAACAATAAAAAAAATCTGGCCTTTACCCCCACTAAAAAACATCCCAACAAACAGCATTTAAATCATTGCACTAGTTTCCCAACAAAAAGTAACAGATAAAAGAAATTAAGCCATTACGTCGCCCTTAAAACGACTCTTTAAATGAGTCAGAAAGTTAGAAACTTTAGCATAATGCACTCTGTCGTTAGAAGCCAGGAAAATGGAAAATAACTGTAGAAGTAAGTGTTACTGTTTAGTGTATAATGCTCGGGCGGTTTAACACATTCTAACAAGTTTCGAAGTTAAATAAAATTTTACGATAGCCTCTGGGTGTGCGGACTCACGGCTCGATAGGTCGGTGAGCATATTAAACACGCTCTCAAAAAATTGCGGCGTATACCTAAAAGAGTTATGGCACTTCACATTGTTATCGTTTTCCAACGAGTGACGTGTAGCGACACCTATCGTCACATAGAATAACTACTTATCGAGGCAGCAAGCTATATGAATTCGACCAATCAGATTACGAGGCCTGCATCGCGCAAGGAAAAAGATTATCGTATCTAACACATAGGTATACAACTGTCCAACATCAATCGTCGGGCTTCGGCCGGCCTGGCAATATCACCTCGGCTGGTCGAAGGATCCTCCCTTTTCATTGGAGGAACACGATACCTCGTTCATTCACGTGACGAAACCGGAGATTTTCCCAATATACACTTTAGTTTATGCCGGAGATCGTCTGACGCACTCGAGACAATCAGGTACGGTTGCTGACTCACTAATATTTCCACTACGCCATGAGAGATTCCCATGTTATTTCCACGAGCTGTGTTGACGCGACAAAAGAAGAGAGTAGAATTTTACTTGAGAAGTACTCGTAATAGGCAAGCTTGACACGAAAGATTCTTATTAATAAAACTGTACGTCCTGAAACCTTATGGATTTAGGAAATGCTCATAATACATATTATATTTAACAATAGATGTACGATTTGTCATATTCAGCTAGTTACTAACGAAATATACTCCCATGTGTGTCTCAGAAAAGAAAAAGAACAATTTCTTAAAGATTTATGGACTCTATTTACTGAAAGCTCTCTCTGTTATAAGTATTATAATTACGTCACGCTGCTAGGAAATCGCGAAATGTGCGGGTTTTCCATTAGCCGTGTTATCTGCATCATGTACGAATGCTTTTAGGAAAATAAACAGTAGTAATAAAGAAGTGACAAAGGGATCATGGCATTCTTGTGACAGCAATTTCTATTTTTTCGCTAATATCAACTAACTAGAAAGAGGAATAATAATATGCGTTGTGGGACCGCCAAAGTGAGAAAAAACAGGTGAAGACGCGATGACGCTTGGAAAATATAAATATTTGAACTTACATAATGTGACGATAATAATTATAATAGGTTTAAAATATTATTTGTTAGTTTTTAGAGATTATTTTTTGTGTCGGGGGGTATTTAAAATTTTTAATTTTACTTTTTTATGTGATGTGTGCCTATAGTATGGCATATAAATCATTTTTCTATCATCAAGTCGGAGATCTATTCACTTAGACGGCTTTCTATTGCTCGGATGCCGTTTAATTTTATCACGCTGCTAGGAAGTCGCGAATTGTGAGACTTATCCATTAGCCGTGTTATCTGCATCATGTACTATATATTTATCACGAAGATAAAACAAAGAAAATTAGATAATCTGGGGTGCTGTTTATTTCACTATGGACACTTGAAGCGTAAGCAACAGCATGGCCATCATGATTAAGAAACTAAAATTTTCGCATTGGACTATAAACAGTAACTAGTCTGCTACTTAGTGACGGACTTTATGAAGTTAAGATAAAAGTCGCTCGTCTAAACAAAACACAAAAGAAAAATATCTCAAAGATGTATCAGATCCATTTACTTAAAGCCCGCCGTTAGAAGGATGCCGTATAATTTTGTCACGCTGCTGGAAAATCGTGAAATGTGCGCGTTTTCCATTAGCCCCGTTATCTGCGTCGTGTACAAATGCGTTTAGCGACGCATTTCTGTTTATCACGTTAACAGGATAACTGACGTAATCTGTTCCTGTGAAGAAGAACACGCTTAGCTTTTGTATATTGTAGATAGACAATTTTAATGAAGATTTTGTGCGTGAATTTCAAATTGCCTTGATGTGATGTGACTTCGGAGCAGTTTTTACAGATTTATGAGTTGAAGGTCATGGATTTCAAGCCAGATGGGCGCGCACTACGGGTTTTAAATTATTTATGAATAGATCTTTATTTCATTTAAACCAGATACAGGCACTTATGAAATGTCGAGACTCTGGGTGCATGGTTACAAATAGTAGATCCTATGGAGAAGAACCGGCAAGAAACTCCATGGAAACTTTAAAAAAATAATAGATTACAATCTTGATCTGTACAATGTTGTGGTAAGAGATGCGAGAATAATGTAATTTAATGTGAATAAAAATAAGATTAGGATAATAATGATTCGCCTCTGAATATGATTTATATGCACTTTTTACTCTTTTACCATTTTCATCATCACTGCAGCTCTAACGGTGAAGAAAATTAACGTTAGGCATATCCTGGAACCAGAAATTCGGTGGCTTGTCACATTAATTTTTCACTAATCGGCACTGTCATTGTATGGTGAAGATCTGAACTTGCAATAGACCGGCCATAGTAGCCGTAGAACTGATGACCGTTGGGGTAAACGTGTTCTTGAGTGAAGACGGCGAATTGTAAAACCTAGAGTTGGACGTCCTGAGGTTAGGTGGAGCGACGATTTTCGCAGTGTGGCTGGTAACAACAAGATGAGAGTAACCGAGGATCGAGCCAGAAGGCTTGCGATTGGAGAGGCCTATGTCCAACAGTGGACTGCTACAGGCTGATAATGATGACTGCGTGGAGTTTCAGGAATGAGAACAATAATGGGCTGGTGATGATGTTAATTTCGAAAAGATTTTTGTTTTATTTGGAAATCTAAAGACTTGATATAATTGGATAAGTAATTCACACGACAGAAACAATAACCTAACCATCAAAAACCCCCGACTCCAACTAGAAAAAGAGCTGTAACTTTTGAACGGCTGAACAGATAGCATAGCTAAGATGATTCCCGATTAAACTCGCTTTCAATTAAAAAACACTGCATTGGAATCGGTCCATCTGTTTTGGAGCTAAGATGCCACAGAGAGAAACACAGATACATAGGTACTACAAACTTATAATACCCCTCTTTTTCGTTGGAGGTTTGAAAGGGGATTTAGTAATAACATTTGTTGGAACATAAGCGTGCCATCCTTCACAACCGTGTGTCACGTGCAAACTTAGTGGTGATCATGTTATTACTCCAATATTGTAGATTCTCCCCGCCATTTTCTGTTTTAATATAAGATCATTGGCTGGAACTCTACGTGGTCCAAAGTCATGTCCAAGGCTTTTAGGCTGATGCCCTGTTTGTTGTTATTATTGTTTTTATTTTTGTTTAGTTGAGAGTGTGTTTGTTCTTGAGAGTTCGGAGTATAATGTTATATGTGCATATGGTTAAGAATTGTGTTTGGAAAGTGAAGATCTAAGGACTAAGGATTTTTTGTAACATTGTTGATTAAAGGGATTGCATAAGCATAAACAATGCTTAAAATTGAATTAATAGAACATAGATTGGTCTCCGCTGCCGCTACACCTAAGAAAAATGGCTCTTTGAATGCGGCAACTCATTATCGTAGTGTGTATTGACTATTTGCATCTTTTTTTATTTTTTTGTAGTATTATTTTTGCAGTTTTACTACGCAAACTTTTAGTTTTAAAATTTTTAAATTAAATATATAATAAAATTGGAGTCCGGGATTTTTTGACGGTTAGGTTAGGTTATCGAGATAGCCATTTGGCTACAAATCCCTCTGCGTTTGTACAAACGGCTGCATTTATTGGTTACTCACGTACAAAGTCAATACGTGATGGAAGTAACCAATTTATGCAGCTGACTGTACAAATTACATATAACCCATTTACTTTTCGCGCCTATTTGTGACAAGACATCGTATGACAATTCTAGTCATTCTCATTTTTCCCGAAAATCATTCATGTAATGCGACATACTTTTATTCCGCGACACGTGCCGTGGTTTTTTTACATTTATACGAGTTTTCATAGAATCTATTTCCATGAAATTGAATGTAATGTAGAAGATATACAAGGAAAACGGAAAAATGGCTTCATTTTATATACCAAAATGATATTTTGAATCTTTAAAAGAAACAAAACATAAATAAATTTGGTATAGTAGAAGATTTAGAATTCAAAACATCATCATCAACACATCATCAGAAAACATCGTGAGGAAACCTGCACTACTGAGAGGGCCTCATAAAGTTCTCGATGGTGTGTGTAGTCCGCCAACCCGCACTAAGCCAGCCTGGTGGAATAAGGCCTAACCCTTCTCATTTTGAGAAGAGGCCGTGCCCAGCAGTTGGACAGTAATGCACTGGATTTATTTATTATAGTAGTAGAGTTTCGTTTTTGGTAGTACGGCGTTCAACGCGAGTTCGAATGCCAGATACTCTGAAGTGTGTTGCTGATTGAAACTTTTTAACTATCAGTTGTTGGCGGACTTCACACAACATCGAGCACATTCATTCCTCACGATGTTTTCCTTCACCGTTAACGCAAGTGATAATCAAATTCTGATCCGCACATAAATTGGAAAAGTCAGAGGTGCGGGTCGGTTTAGAATTCAGACCCGCCTGCATGGAAGGCAATCGTTCAACCGCTAGGCTATCACTGTATTATACGAACATAGCCCAAGTTATTTTATGTTTTAAGTTCTTTAATGGAGTTGAAAACAAAAGAGACGTGAAGTAGGTGCCTAAGAATTTTTAAGCTTAGTAAGTAATAATGCACATAGGTACATTTGAGCTTTAAGCTCCTTCGTCGAAATTGACAATTCAGTAGTTACTCAGTTGTCAAACTTTTTGATAAGTATTTATGAAGGTGAACACATAGACACAGTTTAACACGTTCACTGCGTTACGTGGCGAATTAAACCTCGTACGACGTCCGCACTCAGTGCGCGGCCGAAAAAGCTATTCCTCTCGCTCGTGCGCATTGAATTTCTACTACAAATTGCGTTGTATGAGTGAAATGACTAATATAGGTTTGAAGACCTTCTTCAGTAGTATTTAATTTTTGAATAAAAACGTACGAGATATTTTTCGCCTCGTACCGACCCAATAGTTAATGTTTACTTTACGTGCGGTACAGGGTGCATAGAACCTCGTAACGATCTCGTACGAGGCCAGTCGATAAATCTGAGCATTGTTGTGACTGTGTCGATAAATGACGGACGTAATTAATTATGGATGTAAACAAAACTATACACAGGAAGAGATCGAGGAAGATTTTAGAATTATCTTTTATTAAAACATAATGTTACTAGGCCAAAATCCATTTCGCTCTACAAAGAAGTGTTTAGTCGTGCTTCTCATCAGCTGGTACATATGATATATTTCTACTAGTCCTAGTTCAGGGCATACATTCCAAGAACTAACCACCATTGTGTCACCGAGGTCACCACCCCATACATAAGATAACAAAGTAAGTGATTCCATTCTTGATTTGTCAACCCCAAATCGACGGTGAAAGTAGTAACGAAAGAAATATTACTACACTATTTGCATAATCAGAATGTTACTGATAGTTTTCCTTGTCAAAGTCATAGAAAACATTATAATACAAAAGAAGCTTTCTTTTTTAAATAAATGCTCCTCGATAATTTTGTTTCTTGTTTTGTTTACATCCCTATTTGTTTATCGATATTTTGGAATAAGATGCGATACGCGGTTGAGCTCGCCTCGTATTTTGATTTCTTTGGGTGCGGGGCGGGGTGTGATTCATCTCGTAATATGTTTTATGGGATTACTATGTCAGTTTTGAACCAATCCTCGGGCGTGCTGACATATATAATATACAGACAATACACTATTTAATGGTATAATCCAAAAAAAAATCCAAGCAGATTTCATGAAGATATTCTAGTTTAAAGTAACAGTACCGTACGAGATGCTTTTGACCTAGCTCCGCACTGGACAAAAGTCTAGTACGACATGATGTTTGCCTCGTAACGCACCAGTTTGAAGGTACCCAAAATTACTGCACGCAGTGAACGTGTTAAATAATATAATATACTGTGACATAGACGTAATAGTATATTAAGTCTATGAGTGAACATAATAACTGAAAGAGTTGATTATTAACTCTCCTCTCGCAGGTCTGCTGGAAGAGATTTCTTTAGAAATAAGCAGTACCTTTGTGTCATCTTTCCTATTTAATTGTAATTATTCTTCTTTCTGTGTGTACATAAATCTATACTTATAATAAAATCGTAACGAAGCGAAAAATGTACATTAAATATATCTTGAAAAAAAAAAAAGGCACGTGCTCTATATTCGACACTGATGCCAAAAATATAGTTTTTAGAATTTTTGTCTGTTTGTCTGTTTGTCTGTTTGTCTGTTTGTCTGTTTGTCTGTATTTCTGTCCGAGCTTCACGGTCAAACCGCCGAACAGATCGTCATGAAATTTAAAAGTAAAATCCGTTAATAGTCTGGTCAACATATAGGGTACAAATTATTACGCTATTGTCAAAGGGGGGTGAGCAATAAACCAATATGTCTGTGTACAATTATTAGTCGCTACCTATATGACGAATCCATTTGAAATATTGGATGATTGTAGTTAATAGATCCGATTAACATTTTATATACAATAGAAATCATTTCGCATTTTTTTAAACGTACTTTTTCATTTATTCTTTAGCCTTATATATTTTAATTCGTCTGTTTATACCTAGATGGCATTAGTAGTAATTTATAGGCGAGTTTTTAATTTCAAATATTTTTAAAAGCGATTTTTTTATTGATACGGCATCCAAACTCCTGTAGGCCGAGTTCTATATAATAATTTAATTTGTAACGTTCAAATATCTTCTATACTTATACTTATAATAAAACCGTAACGAGGCGTAAACTGTACATTGAATATTTTTCCAAAAAAATGATTGCTGCGTGTACTAGGAATGATACTGAAGCCAAATCAGATGTTTTTAGAATTTTTGTCTGTTTGTCTGTATGTCCATTTGTCTGTTTATATGTCCGAGCTTCACGCCTATACTACTGGACAGATTTAGTTGAAATTTTGCAGTAATATCTGTCAAAGGGCTGGTCAACATATTATAGGCTATAAATTATTACGCTATTATCTAAGGGGGGTGAGCTAAAGTGCATTATGCCTGTGTACTATTATGAGCAACCACTTCATTATTAAGAGCCGAATCTTAATGAAATATTGTCGTATTATAATTCATAGGTCCGGTCAAAATATGTAATATAAATCATCACCCTATTCGTCTAGGGGGCTAAGCAAAATTAATCTTCGTTTTAGTTTCACAGTTCCTGTGTTCATATTAACTCCTCACTTGATCCCGTTCTTAAATTAGTAATTTGGTATATTTAGTAATGCCCAGTATTTTTTTTTTACTGATAAACGTTCTTTCTTTGGCATCTTACTTTAAGGTACGTATTTCACTGACTGCTATGTTCCAAAAGGTGAAGCGTGATGAAAGCATACGACATAATATAATACCTTACCCACGAGATAATTACTTTTTTAAATGCGCTACCAGATATTTCGACGTAACTTTGATTTCATTATTATTTTATTACATTTTTCTGAAACTAGATGGCGTTAATAGACTTTTTACCCAAGACCGAGTTTTTGTATTTCCAGTAAATATTGAGATAAGATCATTATTAAGACTTTATTAGGATTGGGTAGAATTTTTTTTTATCCATAGAAAATATCGGAAACCTGTAGGATGGGCTTTTCGGAATCTAATAGGTAATTATGAATTTCAAAGCCTTATTGGCAGTACTATAATGACGTGTGCTTGCTGTTTACTGCTACCATTGCAAATTGATAAGGGCTAACATCGTTTGCATTCTGGAGAACAGCAAATTAGGTTCATAGAACATTCTTTTTACAACATAGCCTTTTGCCTGATACACGGCAGCTGAAAATTCATTGACTTGAGGATGACTAGAATGATCTGTCGGCTACCAATTTCTCACTGAAAATAATAAAATAATTATTACCTTATGTTTCTTTAAATTTGTCTTCAGTCTCCCTAGATAGCGTTGGGATCGAAATATTTGTTCTTTTAATTGGGTTTATGTGTTTACGAAAATGTAAAGTTTATAATTTGGATGTTTTCTCCAAGTATTTTAAATAGCTACTATTGTTAGATTCAAGACGATAAAATCATTACGAGGGGCAGTAACGGTTACTGAATTTTCACCGACTACGTCGTTGTCG
The DNA here is from genome assembly GCA_932294325.1 of Allophyes oxyacanthae. NCBI lineage: Eukaryota > Metazoa > Arthropoda > Insecta > Lepidoptera > Noctuidae > Allophyes > Allophyes oxyacanthae. The sequence continues at coordinate 18,267,992 of OW028610.1, read as the reverse complement.
TTGTTTGTCGTTAGTAGAGTGTAGGCAAAATAAAGGTATCGCTAGATCACCTGCTTTGTATTTATGGGATGAAAGTCTGAGAGCCAACAAAAAAAAAAGAAGTTACCCCACCTCGGGAAAACAGCGAAAAATATTTCAATGAAACTTTACGGTAATTGTATAGATAATAGTCTAACTTAACAACTTTTATTTGCAACAGTAATTGACTAGATCCTTAGATACAGCTTGATCGTTCTATTGTAAGCAGTCCCGTACAAAGCAGAGGTCACGATTGAAAACACAACACAAAACAAAATAATACAAAATAATGTTGCATTGGACCTACTTTGATGCGACATTTACTGTAGTATAATTTATTAGGGATCGAGGACTTATAGTAAACATATTTCATCGCACTATCACTCATAGGAGTCGAGCAATGTAACATATTTTGTGTATAATGTATGATGGTTATGAAATGTAAGAATTTAACAATTTCGATAGGACTTTCACAGTAGCGCTACTAAAAGGTCGACTTTTTAACATAAATATGTATCATCACGCTACGCTACGCTCACAGGCACTGAACAGTGTAACATTTTTTTTTGTACACACGGCTACTATCAAGCTATACATTTCCAGTAAAAGCTGACCACGTATTGTATAGGCTTCCCTTACAATAAGAGGTCAGCTTATTATGCTGAAAATTTATAGGTCAATATGTATCCGTGGGTACTAAGGTCGATAGTTAAGAAATTTGTGATTTAAACGTGTTTATTTAACATTTTCGGTAAAAAACCATCACGGAAAATTACTATACATATGAAGGAAACTAGGTATTTTTTCAACATTAGAAATGTTTATTTCGATACCCATCGTAACTAGCTAAGTGGAACGGTAAATAGTAGAATAGAAGCCGACAAATATCAGGTTCAAATCCGGTCCCCGCGTTGTAACTGTTCTTATTTAATACTAATTGATACAATTTTATATTATTAGAAACATGTATTTTCAAAACATAATTCGAGCACCCCTACACCACGCGAACGAAGTCGCGGGCACAGCTAGTTATGCAATAATATGTTGTTGATAACCACACTATCGTATTAGGTATATAGCACCTGTAAAGATAGTGTTAAGGAGATTAAATAAAATAAAAAATATGATTGCCATGAGATGAGATTAATTTTATTTCGTATCTCTATCTACCCTCCAACAATAAAAACGTGAAGACAGTTACTTAATACTTATCTAAACTTGTCACGACTTACAAAATTGTTGCGATTACGAAACTTTTTTAATGTCCCTACTTTTTTGGTGGCAAATGAGAGGAAAATTAACTTGGTCGAGTTTTGTCTGCATGATTTATGATGTTGGCTCACTGGGTCGGTGGAGAAAACGAGCACTGTGCGGTGTTACGATGCTATCATTAAATCAAAGGTTTTTAGCTTGCGGACTCACAGAGTTATTTTCGGGATTATCTTTAAAAAAATTAACCTGCTGATGTCCTTGGGGTTACTGACGAAAGGAGACAGAGTTTATTTTTATGAAAACTTTATTAAAATTTATCTTCTAGCCTAACTAAAAACAAACATGAATTAAAGACGTGCTGATACGAAATGAATACGATTCCCAATAAGGATTTATAACGATTCACTTTGAAAATAAATCGTTTGCTATTTGACGCTGGTCAAAAAGGCCACTTTGAGCAATTCATCTGCAAAAGTATTTTGTAGAAAATCTGAAAAAGTAAAAAAATACTGCTGACGTAATCACCATCGAGGCTCCCCCAATCCCCCATGTCATCAAAAATAAGCAAAGCAAAGACCCCCTCCCCCCTTCCCTGTAGTGCTTACGTAATACTTGAATGGCCCCAATGATATACAGGATTTTGTTTTAACCAGTGCGCAAATTTTGACCAAATAAACTTAAACGAATTTTAATAAACACGTATTTTTTTATTTTGATATGTCTTAGTAATAAAAATTTAAGTTATCGTTTACGAGAGATGTTTAATTTGAAACCGATCGAGCGATCGTATGGTCGGCGGCGCGCGGCCGGCGCGTGCTTTACTGGCTCACATAATCACCCAAAAGTTGACTGGCAGAGAATGCCTCATGGCTTTAAGTCCACTATATTTACCACCATTTTAGTTTAAAATAATAAATTATTTATTTATTTATTTAACAACTAGCTGTGCCCGCGACTTCGTTCGCGTGGTGTAGGGGTGCTCGAATTATGTTTTGAAAATACATGTTTCTAATAATATAAAATTGTATCAATTAGTATTAAATAAGAACAGTTACAACGCGGGGACCGGATTTGAACCTGATATTTGTCGGCTTCTATTCTACTATTTACCGTTCCACTTAGCTAGTTACGATGGGTATCGAAATAAACATTTCTAATGTTGAAAAAATACCTAGTTTCCTTCATATGTATAGTAATTTTCCGTGATGGTTTTTTACCGAAAATGTTAAATAAACACGTTTAAATCACAAATTTCTTAACTATCGACCTTAGTACCCACGGATACATATTGACCTATAAATTTTCAGCATAATAAGCTGACCTCTTATTGTAAGGGAAGCCTATACAATACGTGGTCAGCTTTTACTGGAAATGTATAGCTTGATAGTAGCCGTGTGTACAAAAAAAAATGTTACACTGTTCAGTGCCTGTGAGCGTAGCGTAGCGTGATGATACATATTTATGTTAAAAAGTCGACCTTTTAGTAGCGCTACTGTGAAAGTCCTATCGAAATTGTTAAATTCTTACATTTCATAACCATCATACATTATACACAAAATATGTTACATTGCTCGACTCCTATGAGTGATAGTGCGATGAAATATGTTTACTATAAGTCCTCGATCCCTAATAAATTATACTACAGTAAATGTCGCATCAAAGTAGGTCCAATGCAACATTATTTTGTATTATTTTGTTTTGTGTTGTGTTTTCAATCGTGACCTCTGCTTTGTACGGGACTGCTTACAATAGAACGATCAAGCTGTATCTAAGGATCTAGTCAATTACTGTTGCAAATAAAAGTTGTTAAGTTAGACTATTATCTATACAATTACCGTAAAGTTTCATTGAAATATTTTTCGCTGTTTTCCCGAGGTGGGGTAACTTCTTTTTTTTTTGTTGGCTCTCAGACTTTCATCCCATAAATACAAAGCAGGTGATCTAGCGATACCTTTATTTTGCCTACACTCTACTAACGACAAACAACGACAACGACGTAGTCGGTAAAAATTCAGTAACCGTTACTGCCCCTCGTAATGATTTTATCGTCTTGAATCTAACAATAGTAGCTATTTAAAATACTTGGAGAAAACATCCAAATTATAAACTTTACATTTTCGTAAACACATAAACCCAATTAAAAGAACAAATATTTCGATCCCAACGCTATCTAGGGAGACTGAAGACAAATTTAAAGAAACATAAGGTAATAATTATTTTATTATTTTCAGTGAGAAATTGGTAGCCGACAGATCATTCTAGTCATCCTCAAGTCAATGAATTTTCAGCTGCCGTGTATCAGGCAAAAGGCTATGTTGTAAAAAGAATGTTCTATGAACCTAATTTGCTGTTCTCCAGAATGCAAACGATGTTAGCCCTTATCAATTTGCAATGGTAGCAGTAAACAGCAAGCACACGTCATTATAGTACTGCCAATAAGGCTTTGAAATTCATAATTACCTATTAGATTCCGAAAAGCCCATCCTACAGGTTTCCGATATTTTCTATGGATAAAAAAAAATTCTACCCAATCCTAATAAAGTCTTAATAATGATCTTATCTCAATATTTACTGGAAATACAAAAACTCGGTCTTGGGTAAAAAGTCTATTAACGCCATCTAGTTTCAGAAAAATGTAATAAAATAATAATGAAATCAAAGTTACGTCGAAATATCTGGTAGCGCATTTAAAAAAGTAATTATCTCGTGGGTAAGGTATTATATTATGTCGTATGCTTTCATCACGCTTCACCTTTTGGAACATAGCAGTCAGTGAAATACGTACCTTAAAGTAAGATGCCAAAGAAAGAACGTTTATCAGTAAAAAAAAAATACTGGGCATTACTAAATATACCAAATTACTAATTTAAGAACGGGATCAAGTGAGGAGTTAATATGAACACAGGAACTGTGAAACTAAAACGAAGATTAATTTTGCTTAGCCCCCTAGACGAATAGGGTGATGATTTATATTACATATTTTGACCGGACCTATGAATTATAATACGACAATATTTCATTAAGATTCGGCTCTTAATAATGAAGTGGTTGCTCATAATAGTACACAGGCATAATGCACTTTAGCTCACCCCCCTTAGATAATAGCGTAATAATTTATAGCCTATAATATGTTGACCAGCCCTTTGACAGATATTACTGCAAAATTTCAACTAAATCTGTCCAGTAGTATAGGCGTGAAGCTCGGACATATAAACAGACAAATGGACATACAGACAAACAGACAAAAATTCTAAAAACATCTGATTTGGCTTCAGTATCATTCCTAGTACACGCAGCAATCATTTTTTTGGAAAAATATTCAATGTACAGTTTACGCCTCGTTACGGTTTTATTATAAGTATAAGTATAGAAGATATTTGAACGTTACAAATTAAATTATTATATAGAACTCGGCCTACAGGAGTTTGGATGCCGTATCAATAAAAAAATCGCTTTTAAAAATATTTGAAATTAAAAACTCGCCTATAAATTACTACTAATGCCATCTAGGTATAAACAGACGAATTAAAATATATAAGGCTAAAGAATAAATGAAAAAGTACGTTTAAAAAAATGCGAAATGATTTCTATTGTATATAAAATGTTAATCGGATCTATTAACTACAATCATCCAATATTTCAAATGGATTCGTCATATAGGTAGCGACTAATAATTGTACACAGACATATTGGTTTATTGCTCACCCCCCTTTGACAATAGCGTAATAATTTGTACCCTATATGTTGACCAGACTATTAACGGATTTTACTTTTAAATTTCATGACGATCTGTTCGGCGGTTTGGCCGTGAAGCTCGGACAGAAATACAGACAAACAGACAAACAGACAAACAGACAAACAGACAAACAGACAAAAATTCTAAAAACTATATTTTTGGCATCAGTGTCGAATATAGAGCACGTGCCTTTTTTTTTTTTCAAGATATATTTAATGTACATTTTTCGCTTCGTTACGATTTTATTATAAGTATAGACGACTAATAATTGTACACAGACATATTGGTTTATTGCTCACCCCCCTTTGACAATAGCGTAATAATTTGTACCCTATATGTTGACCAGACTATTAACGGATTTTACTTTTAAATTTCATGACGATCTGTTCGGCGGTTTGGCCGTGAAGCTCGGACAGAAATACAGACAAACAGACAAACAGACAAACAGACAAAAATTCTAAAAACTATATTTTTGGCATCAGTGTCGAATATAGAGCACGTGCCTTTTTTTTTTTTCAAGATATATTTAATGTACATTTTTCGCTTCGTTACGATTTTATTATAAGTATAGATATATTATTTCTTAATTTTTAGTTATTAATTTAACAATATTTAAAAAGAGGACGGGGACGGGGGGACGATTTTTTTTTGGTTATTTATTATTATTCTTCTCTAGATTATTAAATTTAGAATATCTATAGAAATATATATATATCTATAGAAATCTAGAATCTTAGATTATTACATTAGTAGAGAAGAATAAATGTTTAAAAAATAAAATTAATGATTGCCACTGTAATAGTGCTTCAAAATAACCTAACCGTCAAAAACCCCGGTTTCCAACTAGAAAAATAGCTGTAACAATTGAACGGCTGAACAGATTTTCATGAAACATAGATAAGAAACATTACGATTAATCAAGCCTTCAATTTTAAAAAATTGCGATGGCAATCGGTCCATCCTTTTTGGAGCTATGATACCACAGACAGATTTATGGCAGATTTTAAAGCATTGGCAGGCGTGGCTTATCCTGTTACCCGTAGATAAAGCTCGCAGACCAATGCTCCCACCAGCTCAGCTTTTAATAATTACAATCAGACTAATCGTATCTACCATTGAAAATTAACATTACAATCTGTCTCTGTTTCACGCCACACTAAAGACCGTCAGCAAAAAAAATCTTGCACAGCAAAGGACCGTCAAAAACACTCTTTCGCATATTTAAAATGTAAAACACACTCAAGCGCTCGACAAATTCTAGATAGAGTTTAAATATTCAGCAATTCTGGTAGCAGAGACATTAATTGTATACTAAATATGCAACAAAAGGTATACTTCTTACAATTTTGCAAAACTCATATGAACACCGAACTATTATAATAACTAGTGATCGCCCAGTGGTCGAAATTCGACAATAATTCATTACTCACTCCTATTACAATCTCCTCGCTCAACCGAAAGTGACTCGAACGCACAACTTCTCAATCCCGAAATGTTGTCGCTTCTTATGATGGAGTGAAACTTCTGTTGTCATTTATTATGTGGTAGAACGAACATTTATTTTAGACGACTTTAGTCCAAAGATCTGCTGAAATTACTCGACACTTCAGTTTGAGAAAGTTACACTGTTTTACGCGACACGGAGCATCTTTATACTAACAGAACTTGACGTGTGAAGACTGTATTTACTCTGCTAATTACGTTTTGTTAGTTTTGATTTGTTCCTTTGTACTTTCTTTGATAGAACATAATTATCATTTTTTTTTTTTTACTAAAAAGTATAAAATAATTTCTCTTATGAAAATTAACGTCATTAACAGACGTTCAATATGCTATATATTACAAAAAAGCAAAACATACAGACATAGAACAATATTTTACAATAGGTAATGTTGGTGAAAAAAACATAAAAATCCGTCCACTTTTGGAGGAAGAAACGGGAATTCAGACTCTCGATTTTGAGGTTTTTTAACCCCCGACAAAAAAGAGGAGTGTGTATCTGTATATCTATGTATCTGCCTGTGGCATCGTAGCTCCAAAATGGATGGACCGATTTCAATGCAGGTTTTTTAATTGAAGGCTAATTTAATTGAACATCATCTTAGCTATGTTTCATGTTAATCTGTTCAGCCGTTCAAAAGTTACAGCTCTTTTTATAGTTGGAGTCATGGGTTTTTGACGGTTAGGTTATATTTAGGTCTCATCAATCTGAGGTGTTGTCCATTTTCTTTTTGCTAGATGAAAGGCATGCGTTAGCGATAGCAATCGTTTTTTAAAATACCTATTCTCCAAATATTTTGGCAACTGTATTGGCTCTTAAGCCAAGCAGTCCCTGGCAATATCTCCAAAAAAAAGCATCCAAGAAAAAGATAACATTAAACATTTTAATCATGATGAAATACTGGCTTGACCAGTCCCGAACATAATCCAAGTCTTAATGTCCGACGGGCGACGCGACGGGCGCGCACTAGTCTAAATAAAAATATAGCGGCCGCAGATGTCACAACCATGCTAAGCTTTAATTTATCACTTCGCTTAGAGTAGGGGGACACTGGGTTTGGGGATTTTGTAGGTTTTTTAATTCAGTTACCTTGTATTTGGGAGTTAGATTTAAGCCGGTGTACATTATTGTGTTGTGGATTGAGGTGAATTTTTTTTTCTTTCTGAAAAGGAATTTCTTCTTATAGAAGATTTTTTTTAAACTGTCTTGTCTATGCCCTTATAATTTACGGGAAATTAGAGGCAACCTGTAGCGATGACGTTGATAACAAGCCAGTGGACTAATTTGACAGGACTAAATATCGTCTATCCAGTTGTAATTTTTTTTGGTAGAAAGAGACATAGTCTCCGTTATTACAAAAAATGGTTTAAAACCAGTCTAGCAAAACCCCAGGTTTTAAATATATATCCGTCACTTTCTACCGTCATACAACGAAAAGAGACGATGCTATCTTAAACCCTGGGTTTTACAAGACTTTCTTTATCCATCTTTTGTAATACAGTACGAGACTAAATTAGTTTAGTTTGTAAACAACAGAATCAGCACCATTACCATAAAATATATTATTATTATTATACACTTTAGCAAAGCAATAGATTGAGTCATTACATTCATGATCATGTTTATAAACTACTATTTCTCAAGTGATTTAGGTAATTAGTTTTACCTACTATCCTTACTGCATTAGAAAGAAAAAAAGAAAGAAAGAAAAAAAATGATTTATTTCGGACTCGCACAGGAAATTAATATTACATAAACAAACAGAGAAAAAATTAAAATAATAATAACAAAAAACAAACAAAAAATCTTGCACTAGGCCAAAAATGGCCCCTATCTCAGCATTTATGCTGCGACATATAAAATAAATATCACAGCGCTCGGTTTACTGCAAGTTAATTATAAAACAAACATAATAAATACAATCCTAAAAACAAATATCCATCATAGCTACCCTACCCTGCACTACATTGTGTGTCACAACATAATATCATGACAAAATTTAGTGCAACCCCAGCCCGTTGATTTAATCTACAAAAAATACTCATTTCAGCCCACTGGGTTTTTGTAAAAATAAAATTACAAAGCTTCATACTTTGCGATTTTGATCTGCAAAAGAATCTGGAACGCGGATGGAAAAATACTTTTTAGCTTATAGTGAAAAGGAAAATTATATTATGAAGCAGGAATTTAATTAGTGGAAAATGGGTTGTTTTTCTAAAGGCGCAGTTGGGGCGGTTCCAAGGTGAGGTGGATTTTTGTGTACTAGCATAGCATGCATGTGTTAGAAAAGAGGTTATTTTCTATAAAAATGTTAATAATACTTTATCATGAAATCTAGTTAATCTTGATTATCCTTTCATAAGTATCATTAACATATTATTTGAGGGTAGTTAAATAAAAGTATACAGTAAGTTTCATAACTTTTACTCTTCAGAAATTATCATCATCGATGTAATTTTCAGAGCAGACTGATTACTTACACTGAGCTGGGAGCTCTTTTATAGCCAAGAATATAACAAAAGTAACAAACATGACGGTAGTCATGATAATATTTCAACATGACATTTGATAAACTACCCACTACTTTAAGATGATAAAGAAATACAATATATCAAGTCAATCAATACATCTATAAGTTACTAATGTATATTAAACAAAGTCTAGATCGACTTTAGTCTGCAAAAATATGATAATCATGTTATTTTACATAAAACCAATATCTGTATGTATCACTGATATTATAATAACAGTTAAATCAACCTAAAATAATAAATAATCTATCACATGCATAGTTATTTTGTAGGAACATCTCGGATTTCAATTCGTATCTCTCTTGTATGCTTGGTTTATATGACGAAGCGCAAGCGCGCACGGAGGAGTGTGAGATTTGGCATAGTATAAAGCTTATATGAAGAAGGAGTGCAAAAAGCAAAAATTACGGTCGAATTACGACCACAGGACGACCACTAGTATTCTAATGTGCGCTTTAATATAGTGTGGAAGAACGTCCGGTCAACATGGAGCACGATGGAACGACGAGCTAAACGTGCGGTGTGTACGCTACGAACGCGCTTAACCCAGTGTTAAGCGCGTCTGAAGTCCGGGGGCCTTTAATTCTTCAATAGACCTAGCTTGACCGTGGCACCGACTTGAGAAGCTGTTAAGATTTAAAAAAAAAAAATGTATACTTTTTAGTATTTTGAAGTCGGTTTTTACATTTTTTATTTGGATCCCCTTTCTTTCTTGACTTTCTTGAATTAATTACTATAATTTTTTGATGTGGAGTGTAGGTAAATAATTTGTTGCGTGTGGGTGACTCTCAAACAATTTGCTTATATAAATATGTAGGTAATACTTGTTAGCTTCATACGGGCACTATGCAAATAAATATCTGAATTACTTAAATATAAATAAAAAACTCAAATATGGTTACCAAACTTATATTTAATTACTTTCAAACATTTTCCGCTCGTGTAGTTTTATGAGGCAAAAAGTTGAACATTACAGTACGAGTTTATCAAAAAGGCTTTTCGTAAAATGAAAGCGTAGTTGTTATTGATATTTGGCAACAAGTCCCGAGAACGATGCACAGTGCACACACATAATTTGGTCGCTGACAAATTAGATTTATTCTTATGTCCACTGAGCGAGTTCGTAAAGGTAACATCTATAATATTAATACGTGAAGAGAAAACTTTGTACCCTTTTTTACGCATATTGCGCGCACGGAGGAGAGTGAGATTTGGCATAGTTAAAGTTTATATGGAGAAGGAGAAAGATAAAATTACGGTCGAATTTCGACCACTGAGCAACCACTAGTTACATATTGAAAGAAAGAAAGAAAGAAAGAAAAAATGTTTATTGCCACATTAACAAAAACAAAGAAAACTTAAAACTCTAATACACGTCTTAAAATTATGTAGTATGGCAATAGGAGTGGGCTCAGCGGATGTTGATCCGTGTGCAGCATGGCTACAGCACGGATTAACGCTGGTTTTCAGCCCGCCCCTTAGTCTCTACTTAACTTATAATCTATGGGTATGGGTATGGTATGGTGGTATCTATTGTATTATGTTATTTATGAATATTGTATTATTTTTAAAATATATAATATTTTGTTGTAAAGTGAACGACACTATTGAATTGCACTAATAATAGTAGCTATATGTAAGAACTTAAATAAATAATTAAATAAAAAAGTCTGTTGTGAATAATAACGAAAAAGGACATAAAAAAACCTTTTGTTATAAAATATATTATGTCGATATCGATGTTATATGTTGTATCGTGGGTACAGTTTACAAACATATAATAATGTCACATGCACACACACCCAGACCCGAAACAACTATCTGTAGATCAAACAAATATTTGTTCCGTGCGGGGATCGTACCCGCGGCACGTAACGCAGAAAGCCAATCGCTTAACCACTGCGCCAGCCGTGCCGCCAATAGATTGTTCTATAAGCTAATAGGTACTTGTATAAATATTATTGGGCTATTCTCCTCAAATTGTTTTTGTTTTTTTTTCTTTTATTTTAAAGAACCATGTTCTTAATAATTAATTACAATGTAGCCTACAAGACTAATAAGTAATTTTAATTTAACTTAAACTTATAAGTGACTATAAATATGTCTAAGAGTAAATGTCTATTGCGCATTCCTAGGAATGCGCAATAGACATTTACTCTAGAGACAGTTGAGACAGTGAGAGTTTTATTTAGACTCTAGAGTCTGATAATGCGAAAATACTTTGTTCGTGTGTTTTATACGAGTATACAGCACTATTAGTTTTATTTGTTCATTAAGTAAACACTACACTACAAATATAAACATTATTGGGCTATTCTCCTCAAATTGTTGTTTAATTTCTAGTTACCTTTTACGACACACAATGCAGAGTTCACTTTAAATTAAATAACACCGACAAATGTCCTGACTAAAGTAATTTTGGTTTGTGCAAATTAAATACAATAAATATTATGACGCTGACGTAGCTAAGTCGACGTCAGACGTTAATAACATTGTGACGTTAATCCTAACAGAGTAACTTTATGTGGAGATTGCGTGACGTGATTATTAAAATGTTTAATTTGTTTAACGAAACTGAGTTCTTTCGACCTAATGTTTGTACAAGTTTGATGTATTACAGAAAAATTGCTTTAGAAGACTGTTTCAAAAACAGTCTGGAAGTCAGGAGTGGGTAGCTTGGCTTCTGGGGGTCAACCGCGTAACTAGAATGGTATCTAATGAACTTCGACTCTGGTAATAAACTTCAATACGATCGTGAGAGACTAAACTTCGAGCTACCTTGTAATTTTTTTATCGATTAAGCTGTTGGAACTCCCATCTTCATCATCGACTATCGTTGTCTATGCACCTGTCCTCTTCTTAGTATCTATGTCTATCATTCTAGTGCGTCTTGTGTTTGTGGCAAATAAATGTTTTTTCTTTCTTTTTTTTCTATCAGTAATTTTTTTGGTCGCGGGACTTATCTCATTACCGTGACCCCGGAACGTAAAGGGCTATTGAAGGACCACCGTGGATTTTAGTCAGTACAAGTCTGACAGTTCCTCCCGCCCTGCCCGGGGTTCCCACCCCGGGCAGGGCGGGACTCGTTTGATGGCTGTACCATGCTAAAAAAAAAAAAAAAAAAAAAACAGTAATTTTTGTACAAGGTAGCTCAAAGTCTTAGGCTGACATTCAGAGACGACAGAAACGAGTCTAAGCGTGAACTTACGCTTCCATCTGTCAAAATTTGTTCGTAAAATTGACATATGGAAGCGTAAGTTCACGCTTAGACTCGTTTCTGTCGTCTCTGAATGTAAGCCTGAGTCTTTCACGATTGTATCGAAGTTTATTACAAGAGTCGATATTCATTGCCATTTTAGTTATCCGGTAGACGCGTATCAATATTCCAGAGGTATCTAAATCCGTGCTAGCCATAACACTATCAGTAGATGAAAACGATAACGATACCGCATACTACGTGATCTTTATAGGGTTTCGTACCATAAAGGTAAAAAGGTATTAGGTATGGTGCAACTTCGTCAGTCCGTCTGGCACAGCGGCATGTTTCAGCAATTACAAATGCTATCGATTTGAAAGGCATAATTTTCAATACTTATTGCTTAACCAACCATAAATTTAAATGGAAATCGGAAAAAAAACCGAATTGGCCGAAGTTGAGGTCGAAATTTCAAAGTGGGGGGTTACTATATAGTTCAAGTGGAGTACACATGAAACCTTTTCGTATGATAGCCCGAGGATACCCCTCCTTGGGCTATCATACGAAAAGGTTTCATGTGAACATTCCAAAACAGGTTCCTACATTTTACGCCGCGTAAGATTGCAATGCCGGATTGAGTTCGATCAAGTGGATCAATAATATTCTTGAGTTCGATGAACACATGTCCTTGATAAACACAGATAAATATTCTAAGACAAATATAAAACCTTTTTCCTCGCACATTGTTATCCTACAATTTTAAAAATAGAAATAAGTTTTATCTGTCACATCTGACAGCTAACGTCATGTTCAACCTGTAAAAAAGAAAAAACTACTCGCCCAAAAATATTACATTTTATACAAACATGTTTTAGCACTCCTCACGAGTTTTTGTAATTATTTCAACAGTTCTTTGAATAAAAATGGGTGATTTTTATTGTCAAAAATGGTGCCCAGTTTTTCGAGGACTGGTGAGTTTTATTTTTAATTTTTTATGACGTCGTAACCATGACCTGCATGATTTTCAAAAACCGTTTTTATTTCTAAATATCTATAGTGAAAAAATGTCTTCTTAATCATGAGAAATTGTGTTCTATTAATCAAAACATAGAAAACTTCAGAAGGCCTACTCATCCAAAGCACGGTACAAAGTTCACGTATAGACACAATCAATCCAAGTCCAAACCTCTCAAGTTGCGGCACAACGCCATATTCTTCTCCCAGTGTGTTCCAGCTGCCCACCTGAACTCCCAAGGCTATCTACTAGACCTTGCATAGACCATTTATAGACCATAAGTAAGTTCAAAAACTAAAACCCGACTACTGAAAAGGTATGAAACATAAAAATATTAATACAAGGTGGGCCAAAAGAAGTCATTCGATGTTGTTTGGCTCTCTTTTTTTTTCTAAATGAAAAACTTCGATTCTGTTTTTTGATTATGTTTATTTGAACCTTTAGAATTTTATTGGTCAAGTCGAGAAGATTATATCGGCCAAATGGGCGCCGTCACAATTGATTGCCATACGGGCTCGTTTTATGGCATTTTTCATCACTTCGGCGAGAACTTCGGGCGACAGATTCTCGCACTCGTGTCGAATGTTGTCCTTGAGTGCTTCCAGAGTCTCGGACTTGTTCACGTAAACACGGGACTTCAAAAAACCCCACAAAAAAAAGTCTGGAACGCTTAAATCGGGCGATCTTGCGGGCCAGTGCAAATCGCCAAAATGAGAGATGAGGTGAAGGCGGGAACGCTGCCTTCGCTTGGGCGTAGGTTACGCGCGTTTGGCGGCCGGCAGGCAGCAGCTGATGCACGGACTGGACTTTGTACGGGAACATGCGCAGGTCTTTGACCAAAATTCGCCTTAGGGACGTCCGGCTGATGGCTAATTGCGTGGCACAGCGTCTGGTCTATATTTCCGGCGACAGCTCGACATCCTCGGCAACAGCGGCGATATTCTCGGCAGAACGGGCGCTCCGGGGCCGGCCTCTCTTGGCAACGTCTCGTGTGGTCCCATACTCTTCAAGGTTGGTGGCTAAACGGCGCAGTGTTTGCGCAGTCGGTGCCGGACGGCCGGGGAATCGGCGACGGAATTCGCGCTGCACCAACACCACAGACGAATTGTTACGGAAAAAAATAGACACGATTATTCCGCGTTCTTGGGGAGTGTATCGCTCCATGGCTTGTTCACTTGTATTCTGCATCTGTCTAGTCCACAAATGTCAAAACAGATTTAATATTGCCGGCCATTTGCAAAAATGAGAGCATCTTCCAATAGGGTGATTTCTTTTGGCCCACCTTGTACATATTCATAGTGATGTTCAGAGGATAGCCGTGGTCGTATGCCACACCTACAGCTACCCTAAAAAAACAATACTGTAAGCGATCATAAGCTTTACGGCAAAGTGGCATACGACCACGGCTATCCTCTGAACATCACTATGAATATGTATTAATATTGTCTTGTTTCATACCTTTTCAGTAGTCTGGTTTTAGTTTTTGAACTTATTTTTTTTTTCTACTCGGAGGTTTTTTTTTACTAAAATAATAAAAAGCAATCCCTGAGGGATTGAAAGTAAGTGAATAGGTATTGTGAAGCAATTTAGAATAGGTTTAGATTAGCCTGAGCCCAGTTGAGACAGATAAATTCAACTTCTTTTTCATCCGTCGTTGGAAGTAGGCCTACTGCTCCTTATCTGTGCATTGACCATTTAAATTATGTGGCATGTGACAAAGATCAGTGTGTGAGAAAATTACGAGGGTGCGTTAATGAGGCATTTTTCCCTCAGAAAGACGAGGAAGGTAGGTTGGAGACAAAATTGCGAAATTCACGCGACAACGGTGTTAAAGTCACGCTTTGTAATAATTTAAACTGTTAATTCCTTAAACACGCTTAGTCAGTAAGGATAAAGATAATTATGAACAACTTTTCATATATGATTTGTATGGAACAGCCGATTTTTTTTGGGGTTGATTCCATATTAAATGTTGTTAATAATTATGAGTACTATAATCCTACAAAAGGACCTCCACTTTCAAAAAAGGACTATAAATAGATATAGAAAAAACATGCATTAAAGAACATTTCGTTTCCGTTTCATTTTAAATTAATGATAATGATTATAATTTATTGAATTTATTAATTAAATATAATATTGTAATGTAAAATACATACTATATTATATTTGAGTATAATAAGTCTGTGTGTAAAATAGCTTAGTCTTTATCATGCTTAATTTTTGTATGCCTATATTTGGCAGATCATGTAGAACTTAAAACTTTAAAAATATGTACTTCACCGACTAACTATATAATATAACGTACAAAAAAAAAATAAGCTCTGTCACCGAGTTAAGTAGGTCAGTCATATTTCTTTTATAATTCAGTATAGCGCTTAAGTACGCGTTTACGCTCATTCGTCATAAAGATAACATAAGAAATGGCGTAAGAAACGACCATCAACCACAGACAACGTGCATTTACTTTATGTTACTTATCGCTTAAAAAAATACTCTTTCTGTGTGATTTTACTCAAATGGAATAGCAGATTATTTGTTTCGCGATTTGCGGTTTGGTTTCATAGTAAAAGTTTTTCATAAAGATGAGTATATGACCCCTAAAGGGACCTCCGCTAGTAAAGTAGGACCTTATTATATATAGCTACCGCCAGCTGCTTCGCCCGCGTGATATCTTTATAAATTATGGCCTATGTTACCTACTGATAATGTAGCATTCTGCTGGTGAAAGAATTTTTAAAATCGGTCCAGTAGTTTTTGAATTTATCTATTACAAACAAACAAACGTCAAACAATCAAATCTTTTCTCTTTATAATATAAGTTTAGATTAGAGTTGATCTAATATCATGTCATATGTATCGATATTTCAAAATCATTTTGTCATGCAGTGACAACGACAAAATCATCACTTGATATTCGCCAATGACAAGATGACATGCAATGTGTGACTGCGCTGACAGTCAGAAACAATCCATCTCACATGCACACACACCCAGACCCGAAACAACAATCTGTGCATTTTTTTTTAAATCGCAGCTTCCATGTTCCCCCTACGGAATCGCGGGCACAGCTAGTTTCACTTCATTATTAACTTACCATACTATAAGACACGTGTTTAATTCTAAAAAAATATTTGAACAATCAAACAAAATAAAAACAAATATAATAAAAATGTACGCATAAAATAACATCTAATTACTGAACATTATGATTAGTAATCACGTGACGAAGCCTTTATGTTAATTTTATTATACAATATTATGTAAATGTTACACAGAAAGAATAACAAGAACACGAAAACTAAAATAATTATGTCGTTATACTTAATTTATGGATGTTATGTAAATTAAGTTCTGATAAAAATACAAACAAAAATATATTTTTGAAATATATTATTTTCATATTACTTACTTGAAAACGTAACACTTGAATATACCTTTAATTTTAAGCTTGTATTCTAACGCATGCAGAGATAAGTGATATTGCAGAGTTTTTCAAAAAGTCTGCAAACTGACTTACATAGAATATTTTGTTTGCAGACCCCTGTCTTCTAGACAGGAGTTTGTATGCATTTACCTACCTTTAGTTCTAACTTTGCATTCTAATGCATGCAAAGATAAGTGATACTGCAGAGTTTTTCAAAAAGTCTGCAAACTGACTTACATAGAATATTTTGTTTGCAGACCCCCGCTATCTAGACAGAAGTTTGTATGCATTGCTGGTAGACGCCACTCAAGCCATTGGTGACGTAGCTGAAAACATGTATACTGATCACCACCAGTGGCAGAGAGCCATGTTTGGCCACAGTGTATGTAAAATTTGATTATTTAAAATTAGATTAATATTTTAAAATGTAAAAATTGTGAGCCATACTCTGCAATGTCACTTAACTCTGCAATTATATTTAAATAATACAGGGTGTAAGGGACATCGTAACGAAAACTGATACCATGGATTCAGTACATGAATCTGAACACCAGAGCATAAGAATTTTGCGTCGGTCTTTTCAAAATTTTTACGATTTTGTTCACAGATTTTTTAGGTAGGTATAAAAACTGCGAACAAAATCGTAAAATTTTTGAAAAGACCGACGCAAAATTCTTATGCTCTGGTGTTCAGATTCATGTGCTGAATCCATGGTTTCAGTTTTCGTTACGATGTCACTTACACCCTGTATATTGACGGTGTTTTTTTGGGTATACTCCCAACGGCCACCACTAAAACAGGCACCAGTGGTGGCCGTTAGATCAGTGCATTATTTTTTGTCCCAACGGCCATCAGTGGCGGACGTTGGGACATTAAAAATAATATTTATTTTCAGTGTTTAGTCAATGTAATTTAACTATAGAAAATGTACCTATAATTTAACTAACAGATTGCTAACAGATATACATACATATATCTGGTGAATTTCTAGAAAATGTTAATTCAACAATTTGTGACTGATCATTTTATTCGCTTTACTACTTAAACCTGTCCACTCGAAATACGGCCGATCTGCCTCCGTTATTTTGGTACCGCAAACTCGTTTTAAAAAAGCGAAATACCTGATTGGAAACCAAAAAAATATAAAACAGACTTCGAAAAAGCTGCCATGAAATCGATAAAGAGTGTATTTCCATCCGTTCAAGTCAAAGGATGTTATCATGTTACACTCATTTAAAAAAAAACATTTGGTATAAAGGCCGTGCCTTAAACCTAACCTCAGACATTGAAAAGATTCGAGAAGTAGCCTTAACAGCAGCAATCCCTTTGTTACCAGAATGTGAAGTAAAATACTCAAAGGAAGTAAATTATGGATGGCTATACCATGGCTATACATTACCCGAAAATGGACGACGGACTCAGACATTAGAAAATATGTAGAAGATACGTGGCTGAAAGATGACTACATACCGGTGTGGAATGTTTTTGGAGAGCAACAAATATTTATTTTGGCATTTTGATTTGTAACACGGTCCACCTACAATTCGAGCTCGATTGGTCTGACTGTAACTGCCACCAATGGCAGGGGCAGTTGACACAATAAATAATATTAATCCTAACGACCCCCAGTGGTGGCAATTTAGTGGTGGCCGTTGAGACAAATATCATTTGGAATGTTCCAACGTCCGCCACTGATGGCCGTTGGGACAAAAAATAATGCACTGATCTAACGGCCACCACTGGTGCCTGTTTTAGTGGTGGCCGTTGGGAGTATACCTTTTTTTGTCACTGTTAATTTAGTCACAAAAAGTAGTGGCGGTAAAATTTTAGCAGCTGTATTTTGTTGTTTCCAGTTTAGTGTCTCTCGCGCGTCATGTCTAGAGCAAGAAAACGGCACCGTCGTGAGTGTTCTCAGGAATTGGCTGCGAAATCATGAAGAGGCACAGGTAGCGTGATCGAATGGTTATGTGATCGAATATTAGTCCTTAGAAATTATTATCCATAGAAAAAGCAGTCCCTGACTTTTTTCTTTCTTTCTTTCTTTCCTTTTTAATTTTCTTTCTTTCTTTTTCTCTTTATTTGTTGTTTCTTCCTCTTTCTTTTTTTTATCTCTCTTGTGTTGTCAATGTGTCCCTGCTGAATAAATGTATTTCCTTCCTTGCTATTTTCTTTCTTTCTCTATACAGTATCCAATTTTAAACACTTAAGCCGTATTTAAAATTAATTTAGTATTATTTGTAGATATGCCAAGTATACTTATTACTAGGTGAGCATTTGAGCAACCGTGGTCTTATCATATTTTTTACAAAGTACAAAGTTTTTTTTTTATGAAGTGTTTTGTTGTTTCAGGTGATGTTAGCCAGCGTTCTGGTAGTACTAGGTCTGTGGTGGCTGGTGCGAGCGGTTCTAACCCTCCTAATTAACCTGGTTTGTCCTTTGTTGGTCGTCATACTGGCAGTGGTAAGTCCATACTTTAGATAATTGCTTACTTTGTTAATCCATCAAGCTACGTAAGGCTCCCGACCCGGAAAGCGTTGAGGATATGGCGGACTTAGTCCGGCGGACTGCGGACAATAATTTTTACGACAAAAAAATGCCTTGATCATTGACCTACTTATATAATTAACCGCACCGCTAAGATTTTGTGGTACTGTCGTTGCTACGGCGCTGCAAGCGGACACTCGCATGATCCCGCTGGTTGCAAGTCAGATGCGGCGCGGCGCGGTGCTGGAGCGTAACGTGTGGCATACCATGGATATTTCTATGTACGACGACGCAGCGGCACCTGGACTGATACTAAGAGCTTAAGTATTGAGACGCGGAAAATTGTGCGACGCGGAGAAAGACGCTTATCTCCGTTCATGGAGAGAGAGCGAGAGAGCGACACGCCACTATGCGCGCCGCGTGATGCTCGGCGTCTCCATAATTGGACCCTTACTCAACTGCAGAGCCGAATCGACTGTAATAATATTATCTTACCTGCTTATCCTCTTCAACAGGTATGCGTTCCCCAGCTTCGTGCTCCGTTATTAGGTCAAAACTATCCCCTACTAGCCAACCTCCTACGAAATATACTACTAAAAATGGCCGAAAATATAAAAACGTGACGACGACTTTGTTGAAGTGCTAAGTTTGAAGTCAAAATTATAGCGAATTGTTTTTTAATAATGTTTTCATTTTATTATGGCGAGCGTATAGGCTCGGACGTATTTGTGTTCATATAATGGTGTAGTGATATGCATTACCTTTTTGGTAGAGACTTCGGAATAAAACATGAGATTTGCATGTGTGTGAGTGGGCGCTGTAAAATATGATAACGGTGACCGCCGCACGATACACAAACATTAACAGCACGTGCGGACGTGCACTCACACAAACGCAGAGTTCATGTCTCGTTGCGAGGACCAAAGGTTTAAGTGCAGCATTTGACTTTGATAAGCTGAGCTACGAAACAGCCTACAAGTAGGCTGAATTAGAACTTCCCTAAATAAAACATGGCAAGTAGATTAGACTTGCAGCAATATGTCATGAGCACATATAAAATACGCTGCTGCCTTTCTTGAAACACCTGCTAACTTACAATTTACGAGTTACCTGAAGGAAAAGAACATTGATTCCTCCGTCTGAAAAATAATGTTATAAATCCTTAAATTTTATCGCTACGAATGAAATAAAAGCTGTAGTGGTAGTACATTTTTCAGATCAAGTTGTAATGAGCCACCTCACAGAAATAAAAGTTAAATGAGACGCTTTAAACTTAGTTTTATTAGAAAATGTAGAGTAATGGGTAGCTTAGAGAATCCGCACACTAGGACATCGGTGTTCTTGTGGACAACATTGACAATCATAATTTTTTTTCTTTCTTTTTTAAAAATCTTTGTCCCTCACTAGGATTTCTCCTGTATTGAGGGTACAGTTTACAAACATACATGTCACATGCACACGCCACCTAGACCCAAAACAACTATCTGTAGATCATACAATTACTTGTTCCGTACGGGGATTGAACTCGCGGCACGTGCGTAGTAAGATAATCGCTTAGCCACTGCGCCAAGAGTGTCGTCAATTATCGTCGTATCGACGCAAACTGAGCGTACGAGTGGCCACAAGCTGCGGAAGTGGTCAGCGCAGCGCTCGCTAATTGTGGTCGCGTTTTGTTACCTGCAGCCCGCGCACACTCGACCACATCTAATCTTGAATACTAAGGGTAAATGTGCGCTGTGACATTTTCTAAATGTCACAGCATTATGCTGAGATGGAGGCCATTTTTGGTCTCGTCCAGGTTGTTTTTCTTTTGTTTATTTTTTTGCACTTTCATTTGTTATTTCCTGGCGAGTCCAGAATAAAACTGTTTTCTTTATTTTAAATGAACGAAAATGAGGATACGTCTAGCCACTAGTGGTTACGACTGTTGACCGTGACCAACCGCTAGTAACTGCGACTGGTGACCGCGACCAACCGGTAGTAACTGCGACTGGTGGCTACGTCTAGTCACTCGGCTTGGCCACCGGTGGCGTCCGCTAGTTGTCGCCACACTCGGCTTGGCCACCGGTGACGTCCGCTAGTTCTCGCCGCTCGGCTTGGCCACCGGTGACGTCCGCTAGTTCTCGCCAATGTGGATTCGCCTAGAAAACTAGTGGCTACGACTGGTGACCGCGTCCAACCACTATTAATTGCGAATAGTGGCTGCGTCTAGTCACTCGGCTAGGCCACCGGTGGCGTCCGCTAGTTCTCGCCAATGTGGATTCGCCTAGAATATTAGTGGCTACGACTGGTGACTGCGACCAACCACTAGTAACTGAGACTGGTGGCTGCGTCTGGTCACTCGGCTTGGCCACCGGTGGCGTCTGCTACTTGTCGCCACCGGTGGCTCAGTGTGCGGCAGCACTTAATGTACTGAGTTTAAAATAAGTAAGATTAACTAGCACTCACGGGTATAGTGGCGGGGTGTGAGGTAAGAGAGCAGCAGCAGCTCTTTATACTCTCCACCGGAATGTGCCGGGGGGGGGGGGGGGGGGGGGGGGGTTGATCTCGTTACAGTCTCCTACCAAGATGGCCCATCGTGGGCGGTCTTTAGTCCACCTTTATTAGGTGCTACCATGGTGATTTTAGTCGGCAGAAATCCACCACTTACTTTAGAACCGATACATTTGTATCCGTGTCGGAAATAAAATCGTCGGCAGAATTTAATTCGGTAGCTTCTCGCGAAGCACCTATACGACTGCGACTCTTTAACTGTGGATCGTAAACTGGGAATTCGTTTTAGGGATGCCAGAAACACAAAGGAATCGAAAAAAAAGTCCTTTTTTTTTAAACAAACGTACCCGAGTTTAGGATTTCTTCTGAATCGTGCGTACAGTTCACATGTTCCATGCACACGCACACAGACCCGGAAAAACTATCTGTAGATCATACAAATATTTGTTCCGTGCGGGGATCGAACCCACGACACGCAGCACAGAAAGCTAATCGCTGAGCCACTGCGTGAACCGTGTCATCAAAATCAAAATTGTTGGTAACGACCGCGACATAAGATTTAAATTCTAGGCCTACCGCTTAACTGAGACGGTCGGTGCCTGAGCTTATAAAGAAGTTGCGCGGTACGGGAGGGGTGTAACGCAAGATATCAGTCACGGGCCCATGATACGCACCATAAAGCGTAGCTTAGCCAATAGTAGGCGTGTGTCACACTTCCCCCCGCATCGCGCAACTACCTCAACTTCAGACATCAACCGTCTGAGTTAAGCGGTTGCCCTATAGTTTGTTGGTACTTCTAAGTTTATATAAGTAAATTCAGGACACTTTTGTCGTGAATTTTGTTTGAGCCCCTTGGTCCATGTGTTTCTGCCGCAATGATTTGGAAACATAAATAGCAATACCTTTTTTTTTTTTTTTAACTTGGTAAAATCATCAAATGAGTCCTCCCACCCCGGGCAGGGCGGAAGGAACTGTCAGACTTGTACTGACTAAAATCCACGGTGTTCCTTCAATAGCCCTTTACGTTCCGGGGTCACGGTAATGAGATAAGTCCCGCGACCAAATAGCAATCCCTTAGGAAAAGTTTTGTATGAGGTAAAAAACAATTGTGGAAAAATACTTGTTTTTCATACAGTTTTTGTGTGAGGCATCCCTAGGGAGCAATACAGATCTATGATGCTGACAGATGCCTCCACACGAGGTGATGTGTTTTTGATGGCACAATTTTGTTGTTAAGTCTACAGTATTTCGTCTAGAACACTTGGGAAATCAAGGTGTGAAGGTTGTTATGGAAACTCGGTTTGAATTTCAAAAGGTTAGGTGAGTCAAGTTAAAGTAATAATGATAATAATAAGAAGGAGGATTGTTAGAAGGTTCCTCTCCCTACGGCTCTGATCACTGTAGCATAGATCCTTCCCCGATACCGGTGGGATACAATTTCTTTAATAAATATAAAAATAAAAAAATGCGTAAAAAAAAATTAATTTCAAAAACTAAAACCCGACTACTGAAAAGGTATGCAACAGGAAAATATTAATAGATACATATTTATAGTGATGTTCAGAGGATAGCCGTGGTCGTGGGCAATTAAGACGCTTCCAACGATACCTCATTTGCAGGGACCGGATTACCGATATTTATTTATACCGATATAAAAATATCGATATAATACCGATATACTGGTATTTTTTTATCGATATCGGTACCGATATTTAATTTCAGTACATAAATATCGATACTTTAATTTGTCTATATTTGTATCAATACCGATATTAAAATCGGTATTGAGTATCGATATAAATATCGATAACTTAATACCGGTACTTAAAAAAGCGATATTTTGTATCGATATTTTACCGATACTTGAATATACCGATATATTTGTAAAATATGGGTATTTTACAGCCGAATATCGATATTTCCAAAATATCGGTATCCGTCCCTGCTCATTTGTCGAATTATGATAAGTAGTTCAGAAGTTATGAGGGAACAGATGAACATACATACATACATACATACCGGTCAAACATATAAACCTCTCCGTAGTCGGGTAAAAAAATAGGAAAATAATAGTAATATATTTTATTTCAGACGACTTGACTGTCCATGATACAAAAAATAATACATTACATTAATGATTAAGATGAATAAGAGATTGTATCAGATCTGATTTCTGTCTTATTTTATGGTTTTCTTGTATGTTTAGAGGTACCAATCGAGGATCTAATTATAACTTTTAACCATTATTAGCTTACCCAAGAAAACTTTGGATAATTATGACGGATCGAATCACTTTTCAATAGAACAAAGATTTTCCATTAATTTTGTCGATAAACTTTGGTCTAGTTTCACCCATTCTTAACCCCCTATAAAAAAGAGAGGTCTTATAAGTTTGTATTGTGTATCTGTCTGTGGTATCGTAGCTCCAAAATGGATGGACCGATTTCAATGCAGTTTTTTTAATTGAAAGATAATTTAATCAGGTATCATCTTAGCTATGTTTCATGAAAATCTGTTCACCCGTTCAAAACTTACAGCTCTTTTTTTTTTGACGGTTAGGTTATACTTTGTGCGCATGATCCAGTGACACACTTTATAATAAATCGTACCCGGAAGAAGCCATAAATTTGTCTCATAAACGTAGTAATTGCAGGAAAAATTAATAAACGAGGCAGCTGCAGTTTATGAGTTATTAATAAGAGTTACCTGGCTGTGGTTATGCCAGCAATTTTAATCTATCGCCAGTTATATCATGGGGTAAAACTTACGAATAAATACGACACTTATTTAGTGATCTTATGTTAAACACAGGCAGACAGGGATACAGGTACATGTAGATACCGCTTACAGTTACAAAAGAGGTGTAAAGTTAGCATCAGACACAGTTTTTTGGTCATTATCTCACAGTTGGACAGGAAGTTGGTATTTGGACTCCATAGTTGTTTCAGCGTATCTGACGCTAACTTCGCCAGGGTTCGTTAAAAATCCGATGTTTACAACAAATATCAAAATATCAGATATTTGATATTACCGCTCGCTTCGCCGCTCGTTACCGGAGCGCCTTTGTAAGTTTGATGACCCACGCGGTGCGCTAGAATGACGCTAACGGTCAAGGTCGGTTCGTGTTCGATTTTATTTTTACTGATTCCAAGGAAGCTTTATCAAGGGTGAGTCAGCAGTATAACGAGTAGTTTAAAGGATTTACACGATTTTAGTTACACCTCATAAATCGTTGCTTAAATAAGGCTTTTCTAATATGATATAGATTCGTACTGACTTTTATCACCTCATCCTAACGTAGTGTGGCTTAGTTTATAGTTTACAATATCATTACTACGGGATAAGGCATGTAATGAAACACTAAACTTGATCGTAAACCGTTAAATTGTTGCCTTTAAACCTGGTTCTGCGAGGTTTGTTTTCCAATGTAGGATACGCTATATTTTATAGCATCTACGTCACTAAGGTTGGTGCTGAAAACCAGCACTATGGGTATTGGACTTGTTTTTACGATGTCGCGGCTCTATGCTGAGCAATATATAATTTATGTTCTGCACAAGTTTTTATTATAGTGAAGACATTTTACAGACATTCAATTTTTCTCAGTTCAAATTAGTCCAAAAACCACTCGCTATCACTCGTAGAATTATAATTTATCCCTATACCTTATACTCGTATCAATCGACCTCCTCCCCGACCCTCACTCGCGCTAGCCCTTACTGAGTCGATAGATTTAAACGTTTCTAATATTATTACAACACTAAGCCGAGGCCCGTATCTCACTACGGGATACCCTTGGCTGCTTTACGCTTACTTTCACTTTTTAAATAGGTCAGAGGCCCTTCACTCCTCTCCGAAAGTCCGGCTAAACATTAAAGGCTCGAAGTGCTAAGTGAAGAGAAATTAGTAAAATTAAATTAAGATTTTTTATTTAAGATATTTTTTTTTGTTTTTTTTTTTGTTTTACCTTTTTTTTGTTTTTTTTTTCTGTTATATTATCTTAAAAACCGTTTTTGTGATGTGTCAAATAAATACATTTTCTTTCTTTAAAAAAAAATATGACAATCGAATTGGGCCTCAACTCTGCTAATTTCTGTTATCTCAATCGTGTCAGAATGGTTTCGTAATTGTTGGATTTTGCAGTATTGTTCAACCTATTTTGACTTCTATTGCGTTCGTAATAGAAGTAAAAGTCGGTATTCTGCCAGTTATTATGTGTCGTTCTATAGATTTTGACTCTTATTTCTTACCCAATAGAAATAAAAAATCGGTTGAACAACATTATGAAAACCAACAATTACTCTATTCTGACACGATTGAGAGGTTTGTTCCCACTATTTCTACTAAAAAGTCCTACAGTAGAACTAATGGGATTTCTTTTTCTCATTAGTTCTACGATTTAGCAAACTTGGGGCCCTGTATTACTTCATCAAAATTCGATTCCTTACTATCGGTCATTCCCACGGGGCTACAAACTATTGGACAGCAAACCGATCGGGATTCCGATTGGGAACCAATTGAATCGGTTGAAACGTTAGTTCCGGCTATTAGCTATTCATAGCCTCGCAGTGGACGAAGGCCCTACATTGGTTTTATGGTCGACGTAATGTGTTGCAGCCTTAGCAAGTTTAGATGGCTTTAGATGGAATTTTTGAAATGGTTTAAGAGTATTTATAGATATGATGAGATATACCTATATTGGTAAACAAGCATACGGCCCGCCTGATGATAAGCGGTTACCGCTTGTAACAGGGGCAAGTGGCACAGACCGCCACCTGATCAGAATCAGGCCCGAGACGGCGGCGCGTAGTGTTCCGCGCGCGCCTCTCAGAGTAGGATGTGCAGCCTAAGCTGCACAAAGGACGGGACCCGCCACTAGCCTGATAGTGGCAGGTCAGGCTCGCCGGGGCTGTGGTTGAATGCGATCGCGAATCCCGCGCCCTCGGCCAGGCAGGAGTAAGGAACACGCAGGTTTTTAGTCGGTAAGAGTTCGACAGACCCCTTCGCCTTCCCCTGGGCGGAGGACATCCATGAGGATTTTCAAGCGGCAAAATAAAAAAATAAAAAAAGGTAAGTGGCAGGGTCTACTGTGCTAGCTCATTAACCACTTAACCACGATACCCATCTACTTACAAGGCAGCGTAGCCGTTGATACTTTGGATGTGTTCTGCTCCTGCAATAGCCACAGCTCTGGCTGTGCCCATGAATCTCGTTAAATTAATAGAACAAGCTGTTTCTTCTAAGCTTTTATTTTCCTCGCTATAAATATATTCGATTTGATTATACAAGGCGGCTGTCGTAAATAAAATGTATTATATCGTACATCTTTACAAGTTAGTGTTGCGAAATAAATATTTACGTAGGAGGTCTGACTTTTGCTTGGTCAATGGAATTTCATATGGGGATGGTGGTATGTGGTATAAGATAATGCAAAAAATAATAACATTATAGTTTAAAAAAAACTATAAAACACGCTTTAGTCATCCAAACTGAACGTGTATGCAAAATTTCAGCTCAATCGGAAACCGGGAAGTGGGTCAAATTTGACTTCCAAGATTTTCTTACATAGTTAGTTAGTTACAGGTGAAGCTAATAAAAGCGTGTTAAAAATATGAGCTTTATTTTCCTCTCTTCAACTTTGGGGCGAGCTAACGAATCTGTGGAAACTGGTTGAGAAACTACCTATAATTTTGTTTAAAAATGAATATTCGTTCACCTTCAATGCGTTCCTATACCATTTATCGGATTACGATAAAACTTTAGTAAGTTGTTGTGTGCGTACCCGTGAATGTTAAAATAAAAAAGAGGCATTGCAAGGCATGGCTAGTAATATACATACAAAAGTACTAACTTAGTAAGTACTTACTTACTAGCATTAAGGAAAACTACTTTTTTATTGTTATCCGATTGTATTTATTTTTAAAGAATGCTGTGTTTGCCGATTGATATTGTACACAGCGGACCTTTACTATTGTGCATGTAACTTTACAATGAAAATGTGTAACAATTGTAGGCAAATCTTTAAATAAATAAATAAAAAGTTATTCTCAACAATAGCGCGGGGTTGAAACTGACTGAACTTAGCCAGCACACATCAAAACAGCAGCTATTACATCTCTGCCTGTGGCTTTCTGGTATTTACATGACGCGAAATAACACTATGTCAGTCACGTTCGCGTTGGCCCATATACTGTTTGCGTATTCCTTACTACCCGAGTCGTTTTTAAGTACAAAAAATTCTTAAAAAATAAGGCACACTTTTATTTATATCAATTGTTTCCGTACTACATAACCCCGTCCAAATATCTCAATGCCCATTATTGCTTGTCAGTGAACTCTGGGGCGGCTTTCTTTTTCAGCTACAACCTCTATTGGAACCCTTGCTGGTCCCATTTGGGCATACCAAGCGGTCCGGCCCTGCTGTGTTGTGTCCTTCAGTCACTGGACTTTTGGTCCTTTTGCCCTAGTTAATTATATTAATTATATGTATATATTATTAGACCAAAAATATGTTTACACAATTTGCTATGAACTACTTATAGGCAAGTTAACAATATTGTACAATTCGGTATGTAAGGTTTATTTTTGGTATTTTTTATAGATATATTATTTTAGAATAGAATAGAAAACATTTATTTGATACAGGACATAAAAAATAAAAATTGAAACAAAGAAACAAAAAATAACAAATACGACTAAAAAATAAACACGAATTTTTACTGCACTGACGAGCAGGCCCATATCGACAGGGTTACCAGCTCAGCACTTGCTGGGTGTGGAACAAATTGAAATTGAAATTTTATAGATTACACAATTTTAAATAACCAATTTCAATACTTTTTCTTTCCCAGCAGTCATTAATTTTTAATAAATTATCAAACTTTTGCTGCTTCTCACGTCAAAGATTAGTCTGAAGATTTCGATTTTGTGCTAGCATTTAATACTTTATTGCTTCTATTCAATTTGCTCCCATTCACAGGTAGACATACAACATCACACGGGAATTACACGAGAAATACGAAACAGTATCCGCACCCATTTATAATTCACCGAATTAGCAGTTTCACCGCATTCGGGGACATTACGTATTCTCCACAGAATATAGAAACCACAGATGGGTATGTGAGATACTTATAATAATCCGCATAGTAGTATAATAACGACATAATAACCGTCGTTCACGCTTCTCATCACTACATAATCAGGGGTAAATAGATACACCACCACACTCCAAGTAACAAAAGTATCAAGTAACAATATGATATTGTTACTTGATGACGTCACTAATGATTATGAATACCTACTTTTAATATTTTATTAATGTTTAAAATTTTATAATTATTATTTTATAAATTAGCTTTATAAATAAAGCTTATCTTATCTTATCTCCAATTGTTCAAGTCAACATACATAGTTCCCATTTACCAGACCATTTTTCTTTATACCACAATTGTGGCAATCTAGTATACGGCTCACCTGATGGTAAGAGATTACCGTAACCTATGGTTACTTGCAACCAGAATCAATAATCGCGCATTGCAGACCCTGTAAAAATCATTTCACTACCTTTTTGAAGAATCTAATGCTGTAGTCTCTTGGAAAAACCTCGGTGGAGCTGATTCCATAACCTGAGCAAATGTCAACTTATAAGTGGAAATTAACTTCTAAAAATGTTGGTACCTACTACCATAATACGTTTTGCAAGTCATTCCAAACGTTGTCATTGACTGGACTTTATAAGATGCCATATATATATATATTTATTTATTTTTAAATTGCACTGGGATTTCTCCTTTATCGAGGGTACAGTTTACAAAGATACATGTCACATGCACACACCAAGACCCGAAACAACTATCTGTAGATCATACAAACTATTGTTCCGTGCGGGGATCGAACCCGCGGCACGTAGCGTATAAAACTAATCGCTTAGCCACTGCGCCAACCGTGTCTTGTATTGAAGTTTATTCTGACAGGATAGGATACTAAAGGCCTGTGTATTATGTTGGTAAACTGGCTGATTACCTATCCGTAACTTATTTGAGAGAATGCTTTCAGATTTCTTTTTATGTAAATCTTGCAGATTATCTATGTATGAATCTAAAGGTACTGGCTGTAAATTTATAGCTGATAGATATTTTATTTTATAGATTACTATCGGACGCACTATCAGCAAGTGAAACAGGCCCTCGTTACTTGTAACTCCTGTCTACCCATATGAAGGGAGTAAATGATTCGATTTTAAAGACAGCCCAGGAAACATGCGCTCTATCTAGTTCTATAATCATACTCAAATATTAACTTATAAACGTAAGGTTGATCTTAAAGTTTTATTTTTTTAATTTGGTTATTTGATCTGGGTTCAATTACAACTCAAACTCTCAATTACAATTATCAAGATGGATTACTATCCCACTGCTCACCACCCACTGCACACTGCTGCACGGGCCTCTTTTCGGAATCAGAAGAGTAAAGCCTTAGACCACCGCGCTGGCCTAGTGCGGGTAGGCAGACTGCACACACCATTGAGGACATTATGAGGCCCTCAGGTGTGCAGGTTTCCTCACGATGTTTTTTCTTCACCGTTAACGCAAGTGATAATCAAATTGCGAACCGCATATAAATTCTAAAAGTCAGAGGGGCGGGCTGGGTTCGGACTTAGACTCTACTGCATGTAAGGCACGCACGTTTACCCGCTAGGCCATCACTATTTCTCATTCTTCTCAATCAGATCTGTGCATTAGAATAAATAATAAACATTACCTTGAGCGATAATAATTTCAGCGATAATCTCGCTTACAATCCTTTTATTTCTACGATCTCAGTTCACAAGAACATTAAATAAATCGAAATCACAATAAGGTCCCTTGCCTCCCGTTACATACGGCGTCTTAATTCCAGCCTACGTTTGTCCCGCAACCGCAACGCAATTCGGGAAGCCGTTGGTTCGATTTATCGTTTGTTGGCTATCTGTCGATGTGTGCTGATATTACCACCTTAGTATTGATCGCTATAGAGTTGCTTATGCCTATGGAATGTAATCACCAGGTGTTTATGGAATGCTTTGCACGAAATATATTGGGAAAATATCGTGTGCTTTCAGTAGGTACTCGAGGTCTAATTTGCGTATCGACATAAAAAATGTATTCCTTGGATGATTTTTATGTGCCTGAGATAGGAGGATGGTTAAGTCACATACTTAAGTTGATAAGTTAAGAAATGAAGGGCTCTTCGATAAATACGATGGTATTGAAAAAAAATTACGATAACCTCGGGAAAATATAAAAAAAAAAAATTATGACAAAAAATTGTGTTTTGGAATCTAAAGCACTAGTTGCGCCTCAAAAGACCAATATTTTTGGCATTGAAAGCATAGATTTCGAAGGACCACTTTTACAACTATACACAATAAGTCGGAAAGGGTATATAAAACCGGAAGGGATTATTGTACTTATCATTATCAACAACTTTTACTATAGGACAAAAAAATCTGCAGTTCCATACAATTACTTCAATATTACTTAACTAAATGTATGAAACAGCTGTTTTTTTCGTGTGTTCATTGTTGGTCCCATAGTAAAAGTTGTCCATAAGGATGAGTACAATCCCCCTTTGCCCTTTCGGTTTATACCCATTCCGACTAACCGAGTAGATGAATCCCATAAATGATTTTGGAAATAACAAAGACAAAGAATAAGTATAAAATATAACCAGAATATTCAATTACGAGGACGCTATTCCTTTTAATATGATAAAATGAAATCCGGATATTTATTAATAACATAATCTTGTGCCCCAAAACTTTGCCAACACAGTACCAAGCATAGTGTTATACGTCTATTTTCGTTGAAAAAGTTATAATTACTTATGTGCTAGTATGACCGATGTCCCACGAAGTTTGCCGAAGTTTCCCGAAGTTTCGAACTAATTATTATTCTTTGTGCGTACACCTTCAGTCGTATTTAATTTTTTGCCCGAGACTCATATTTTCTTTATCTGGAGATCAGCTCGTATTTTTATGCTAACAAACAATAAAAATGTTTATTTTGGTTTAATATTTGAAATGCGTACTTTGTTGACCGTCGACAGTCGCTGATACTAAAACTATTGAGTGTGCGGTGGCCCTTATAGCTAAAGAAACCAATTTTTCCTATATGACCCTTTATGTTACTAAGAAATGCCCTGGTTTATAAGTATAAAAATTATTATAGTTAAAAAAAAAACTATAGAACACGCTTTAGTCATCCAAACTGAACGTGTATGCAAAATTTCAGCTCAATCGGAAACCGGTAAGTGGGTCAAATTTAACTTCCAAGATTTTCTTACATAGTTAGTTAGTTAGTTATAAGTGGAGCTAATAAAAGCGTTTTAAAAATCATTAAGAAAATTGTAAGCTCGTGAATCGAAGCTGCAAAAGAAAGTGCCTTCCCAATTTTATACTCTTTATGGAATGTATTTCTGATTAAAGAAGCTCTTAGTGGTCCAACCCCATAGCGAGTTACAGGGAAACTTCCACAAATCATTCCTCCGACCCTTTCATGTACGTGACTAAGAAAATCAATTTTATCCCCATCTCTTGAGGGTATAAGGTGACATGGGCGCGCTTTTACGTATCTTATATTGGAGCACGGAGAATTAAGCAAATGAAATGTTAATACGGATATTTATGGTTTAAGAATCTTTATTTATCAAAGGAATTATAATATTCACTTACATGAGTTTATTTACTTATAACAACACTGGCGTTAATAGGTAGAACAACAAGTATAACAACAAGTATAACATATTAACTGCTTGTAAACTTGTGACTAACAAAAGAGATTTGATTAGTTTCAAAAATAATGACGAATAGAGGGATGCGTGAAAAAAAATGCATCTGCATGTTGACAGAATGTGTAAATACAAAGAGTAAGTCAACTAGATGTGATCAACATAAAAATGTGGGAATTTATAAGATTTTTTTAAAGTATTCATAGATTTAGCTTCTTTGAAGTGTCTGTTATTAGATTAACAGCGTCAAAATTGGTTAACGCAGTGACTTAGCGATTGGCTTTCTGCGTTACATGCGGATTCGATTGCCGTATGGCTCGAATATTTGTACGGCCTACAGATAACTGTTCCGGGTCTGGGTGTATATGCATGTGACATTATATTTGTAAACTGTTATACCTACCCATGATAGAGGAAAAATCCTAGAGTGGAGCAACGCCTTTTTTTAAATAAACGAAGGTAATACCAATTTCGGTATCATCGCGATCATAATACGCAGCGGCATTGATTGCGCGTATATCAGTTGCACCATTCACCCAAACTTTCTCATTCCATTTACTCATTGTTCTGTGGTAAAATCTGACACGAGCATACGTCTTTGCTACGTCTCCGTATCTTATATTTTTTAGTATCGTCGCCGCGTCGTGGCAAAGGGTTCGAGGAGAAAATTTTGATTTGGACAAACATGAGTTTGATATAAGTTGTTTTCTTACTGTTTTACTAAAAAAGGATGGATAAGATCCAGTGTAAACAAAGTGTACGCAGGCGTAAGCGGTTTTACTTTTGGGTAAAACGTTTATTTATAAGTTGAGTAACTACATTGTTGGTATCGTGTTCCCATATCGGTACAATTCATTTTTATGTCCCGACAAAAATAGGGGTGTTATAAGTTTGTAGTATATATCTATCTGTGGCATTTTAACTCCAAAACGGATAAACCGATTTCAATGTAGTTTGTTTCAATCGAAAGCTAGTTTAATCGGGTATCATCTTAGCTTGTTTTGTCTTGTTTTAAAGTGTATCCCAATACTGCGGTTGCATTTAGGAATAGAAACTGAATTACTCTACAAATTATGCGCACTACATAATAAAATATCCTGTATTGTTACATGCGCGTGTTACACGCGTATGCTACCGGTGAGTACTCGACCTAATGTTCTACATTTGTTTACGCGACTCTTCCATTATCCTACCCTTATCCCATTTTATTTGTGGTCGCCGCATTATGTCTTCTTCTTCCATTCATCTCTATTAGACGTCATCTCAAAGTTTACGTTCTTACAATTCATCCATCTTTTTATGGGTCTGCCTCTTCTCTTACATCCATCCACATACAAATTTAAACCTCTTCTTGTTACATGATTTTCATCCCTCCTCATCACATGCCCATACCACGACAAACGGTTATTCCCAACTTTTCTGTCACCGGTGCCACTTTCATACCTCAAAGTCAAAGTTTTTTATTTCAACTGGGCCTTTGCAGGCACTTTCAAAAAGTCGTGATTCTAAGTGCACGTTCGGTTCCAAGTGGGTTGGTCCTGGAGAAGATACCCGCAAGAAACTCCATGGATACTCTTTTCATAAAACAAATTTACAATGTTAAAATTCGACCTGAATTTACACAATATTACAAACAATAAATAAAAAGAACAGCAAAGATCATACTAAGTACCACTATAATTTAAACAATACAAGTCAACACTCAAGCCTCCCAGTTTTGAAAACAAGGGAAGCGTTATTAAAATTAGCCTGGGAAGACAGGAAGCAGCGGGTCACCAGGGAAGCCGCATCTGCTGAAGAATGTCACTTCCTCTGATGTACTCATTTGTTTACGCGACTGAAGCTAAAAATACGACATTTACAGTATCCACAGCTTCATTCAGCACGTAAATACATAAGTAATATTATAAGCGCGTAAAGCCACAGCGGCTATTAAATCATTTTTCATTTGAATTCATTTCGCTCGCTACACTGAACATGAAAAGGCTATCCGCTTTAATTTACAAAAAGCATCAAGGCACCATGGGTATTCCGTTTTAAATTAATTTCTCATACAAATGAATTATAGAGGTGACCATTGCTTTTTGGATACATTTTTCATAATTGGATTTTCTTTCTTTTTATGCTAATTTTGGAATGCCATGTAGTCTCTAACAAATAATAGAAGGTTACTGGTCCCTTCAGGAAAGAAAGAAAGAAAATAAATTTTGCTTCTATTTGCGTTTTTTTTAGAATCGGTTCAATAGTTAGTTGTATATTTAGTGTATATATAATGTGTGTATATAATATCAATTCTTATATATAAATAGTTATAAGTAACTATGCTTAATTTACTTTTTTGAGCATAATTATCTTGTCCGTGCACCTACAATACTTTTTTCTCTGCATCACCCTTAGGTTGACTGGTAGAAAATGCCTAAGGCATTAAGTCCGCCTCTGTACATAGGGCATAAAGTAGAAACAAACAAATTTTACCTCTTTATAACAAAGATAGATAAGAGATGTTGATAAGAAGGAAACATGTTAAAATCCCATAAAATTCCCCAAAAACTTTAACATGAAAGGCCCGAAAAAGCCTATGAAAACTAAGCCACGTTAACCACCAATAAGTATTTTCATTTCACCAGGAATTATTTGCTCTTTCCCGGAAAACGTTCGCATTCCTAAAACTGGATTAAACTCCGTAACTTTCCACAAAGTAAAAAATTATTTGACTCTCTGCTTGACTTCCGTAAAATGTTTTATATTAAAACTCATATTGGCCGTGGTAAAGTATTAGTTTTCTGTCGTGTGTATTTTCTGGGTTATCTATATGTTACGGCTAATACCCGAAGTGCGGCTACACCTAGTTTTAGCCGGTTAGAACTAGGTGTAGCCACTTACTCTTGGTTAAACCTAGTACGAGCCGATTGTTTTCGGGTAAAACTAGGTCTAGCCTTCATCATGCCGGCTACAACTAGGTCCAGCCATTCCCTGTTGGATAAAACTAGGTCTATCCGATATCATTCCGGCTAGAACTAGGTCCAGACAATCCCTGTTGGATAAAACTTAGATGCGTGTCCCGCCAAGCCTTCCGCCCCGCGTCACACTCATGACTCACAGCATCTGCAGCAGCGGCGCGGGGTGGAGGGCATAGCGAGGCACGCGCCTCTGCAGGTTGTGAGCGCCAGGTGCTGCTGATCTACTGCAGGTCTACTAGCGAGTGTGACTCACAGCGCCTGCAGCAGCAGCGCGTGTCTTAGTTTTATCTAACAGGGATTGGCTGTACATAGTTGTAGCCGGCATGCTATCAGCAGAGCTTTTTTAGATATTAAAAAAACATCCAATAAAAAGAAACGTAGAGAGTTTTTTTATTCTTATAAATCACATTGTAATA
This sequence comes from Allophyes oxyacanthae, assembly GCA_932294325.1. NCBI lineage: Eukaryota > Metazoa > Arthropoda > Insecta > Lepidoptera > Noctuidae > Allophyes > Allophyes oxyacanthae. The sequence goes on along the minus strand of OW028610.1, from coordinate 18,232,233 downwards.
ATTAACACAAATTATTAGGAGTACAATTTTTAATATAATAGGAACAATCAAGAACATTTTTACTAAACGCGTTACGCGTACTAAACTCAAAGCACAAGGGCAAACGCGGGTGTACGGGAGGCGGGGCGGCAGGGGCACGCGAGCGCGACGCGTCTCGCGTGAGCCAGGCGCCTGTTACTTGTTTCAACTTGTTTGCATCTAGTTTTATCCAACAGGGAATGGCTGGACCTAGTTGTAGCCGGCATGATGAAGGCTAGACCTAGTTTTACCCGAAAACAATCGGCTCGTACTAGGTTTAACCAAGAGTAAGTGGCTACACCTAGTTCTAACCGGCTAAAACTAGGTGTAGCCGCACTTCGGGTATTAGCCGTAACATATATATTAATACGTGAAGAGAAGACTTTGTACCCCTTTTTAAGCATATTGCGCACACGGACGAGTGTGAGAATTGGCATTGCTAAAGTTTATATGGAGAAGGAGTGCAGAAAGCTATAATTACGGTCGAATTTCGACCACTGGGCTACCACGAGTTTTTTTTTATTTGTTTTATTATACATTTGCCCTCTCTATTTCTTCTCCTGTATCGATGGGGACAGTTTGCAAACATATATAACATAGCGGTTGAACGCTAGCCTTCCATCCAGGAGGGTCTGAGTTCAAACCTGGCCTGCACCTCTGACTTTTCGGATTCATGTGCGGATTAGAATTTGATTATCATTTGTGATAGCGTTGAAGGAAAACATCGTGAGGAAACCTGCACATCTGAGAGGGCCTCATACAAGTTCTCGATGGTGTGTGTAGTCCGCCAACCCGCGCCAGGCCAGCGTGGTAAACCAAGGCCTAACCCTTCTCATTCTGAGAAGAGGCCCAGCCGTGGGACAGTAATGTGCTGGATTTTTTTATTTATTATGTCGTTTGAAAATATTCGGCCGCAATAGATAATACCGTTAAACCTTTTTTTAATGAATCTAACTATTTATTTAGTAGTATGTAAGTACCTATTAATCTTAGAATAATAATAACGTAATATTAATAGTTTTTAGCGTATGGCACTCGTAGGTTGCAGCTGAAAACCAGCGTCAGGTGGCCAGTATCACTGCCTCCTGACATTATGCTGAGCTGCGGCCCGCCGGCACAATAACTCATTTTACTTTGTTTTTCCTTTTATCTTTTTGATGTGCGAATAAACTTCTTTTTTCTTTAGATATCTTCTTATAGGCAACGTATTTGAGAAATAGTTTTTTTTATTCGTAGCACAAGGATTTTTTTTATTTATCGTGGGTACAGTTTACGAACATAGATTTCATATAAGGCTGTGATATATGAAATCTATGTTCGTACACCCTGAACAACTCAAAGTCAAAGATTTTTATTTCAACTGGGCCTTTGCAGGCACTTTCAAAACGTCGTGATTCTAGGCGCACGGTTCCAAGTGGGTTGGTCCTGGAGAAGATACCGGCAAGAAACTCCATGGATACTCTTTTCATAAATCAAGCTTAGGTACTACACAACAAATATGGGGCTGCAGGAGCGGCCCCGGCTAAAATTCGACCTCAATTTACACAATATTACAATAAAAAAATAAAAAAAAGAACAGCAAAGATCATAAGTACCACTAAAATATTATAATTATACAATACTAGTACGTGCGTACTTAACACTCAAGTCAGTCACCCAATTAAGAATAGGTACCAAAAAGGTACAAGGGAAGCGTTAAAATTAGTGTGTGAAGACAGGAAGCAGTGGGTCACCAGGGAAGCCGCATGTGCAGAGGATAATCACTTCCATACATCTCTATCGTCAACATAGTCTTTGATCCTGTAATAGGCCTTCCTTATGAGGACAAGCTTAACACGAGTTTTAAACTTTTTATCAGTAAGCTCGGTAATACTTTTTGGGAGTTAACTATATGTAGGCCATACAAATATTTGATCCGCAGAATGCCAATCGCTTAGCCACTGTGCCAACCCTCACACACACGAAGTTTAAAAGATAAAATCTACTATTGTGATGGGGCCGTCTCAACCCAAAAAGATTTCTTTTGATCTCTGCATTAGTACGGTGACCATGGCCCAAATATCGCCAGCAAATCCTCCTACTAATATCAATGAGCGATAAAGTCGAGAACTCCACACGTCAAAGGCTTATCATGTCCCTTGCCCTAAATAAACCCTTGCTTACACGAGCCAATATTTTATGGTCACTATTGGCAGCTGATATGGTACAGTTATTTTGTTTATTTATTGTACTTTATAAAATTGGACGGAAATCGTTTTATTGTGTGAGACAGTTCAGTTTTATAGATGTTTTTAACCACCGACAAAAAAGAGGGGAGTTATAAGTTTGTAGTGTGTATCTGTGTATCTGTGTATCTGGCTGTGGCATCGCAACTCCAAAATCGATGGATCGATTTCAATGCAGTTTTTTTAAATTGAAAGCTAGTTTAATCGGGTATCGTCTTAGCTGTGTTTTATGAAAATCTGTTCAGCCGTTCAAAAGTTACAGCTCTTTTTCTAGTTGGAGTCGGGGGTTTTTGACGGTTACGTTATTGAAATTATTTAACAGAAGTTTTTAAAACATCTTTCAACGCTTTTTTTAATTAATTCTTATTTTCAGTTGTTTTGGAGAGTTATGTAGTTACATAGCTTCCGCACAGATCAGTCGATCAGCACGATGGCACGTAACGCGGCCAATCCTTGGATGGGTAACCATTTCTTCGAACATCGAGACTCTTCTGTGCCTCAGAAAGCACGTTAAGCAGTTGGTCCCGGTTGTCATATGAATACCTTTGACAGTCGTTACGGGAGTCAACAACCCAAAAAGTCTGACAACCGGTCTAACCTTAGGGTATCTGTGTCTCCCAGTAATTGAGTGGTGGAGGTCAGATGGTTGTCGCTCCGTGTAAAATACTGATATTCAGCCGCATCTGGTTAGACTGGGATCTGAGCCCAACATATTTGTGAAAAGGCTAGGCAGGTGATGATGACTCAGTCGTATTTAATTGTGGAAATTCTCGAAAACCTATGATTTTTTCATAAGAGCCTGTTCACACGGCGTTGGCGGTAAAGCTATCAAGGGCACAGATATGATGTATTTTGACATGTATGCGCTGACGCCGTGATAAAGGCGTTCATTTTTAAAACGCGCGAGTTAGTGCCAGTGCCTTGGGTCTAACCACGGAGCAGAGAACTCCTCCGTGGGTCTAACGCTCGTGTAATCAGACCTTAAGATAATGAAAAAAGGTGACAAAATTTGCCAAGAGAATATTTTAGGAAATTTTTAATTTAAAAATGGTCTTACCTTCTTTAAAAATAGAATAAGGAATGTAGAAATTCCATATTATATTTAACTAGTATATTTAATAAACCGTACTGTTTTGTCAGTTTCAATAGGTTTGACCTTTAAGAAAATAAAGAGATATTGGATTTTTGTTATGATATTATATTTTTCGCGCAATTTAATAATCTTCAGTGCTGTATGGTATGGATGATATTTTTCCTTGTGGATATTGTCTGTAAGAAATATTATATTACTTTTTCCCCATAATTAAATTGATTTAGAATATTCACGTTCATTAAAATACCGTCATTTTATTTGAAGGAAAGATAACTTTTATTAGACAGTACAAAACCACACAAATAAAATCAAAAATCTATACAAATAAATCAAATATTGAAGTATCTGATTGTAATTTCAAAATAACAGCTTTATATTAAATGAAAAAAAGATCTGATGGTTGTTCCGGCTAATCTCCAAAACGGCTGGACCGATTATCACGGGACTTTCCACGGATATCGAGACTTTCACTGGCTGATAGCTGATGTTATAAGGAGTAACTTAAGGCAGTTTTATTTATTAATTTCGCGTGGACGGAGTAAACTAAAAACGAAATAAAAAAATCTTACTAAATAGGCGTTCCCATACCATTTATCCGATTTCAATTAAAGTTAATTTAGTAGCTGTGCGCGCGCATTATTCTGTTAATAAACGAATATAACCTAACAGTCAAAAAACCCCGACTCCAACTAGATAAATAGCTATAACTTTTTAACAGCTGAACAAATTTTTATGAAATATAGCCAAGATGATATCCGATTAAAATAGCTTTCAATTGAAAAAATCAAAAAGCACAATCGGTACATCCGTTTTGAAGCTACAATGATACAGTCAGGTACACAGATACACACTACATACTTATAACACCCCTCTTTTTTGTCAGGGGTTAAAAAAAGGCATTGCAAGGCAGAGCTAGTATTTTATGTTTTGGGCCTTAGTTCCGCAGCAAATGGTCTTCCGGAATTACGATATAACAGTATTGTGAAGTCCTTCATTGTTACTTCGACTTAATACAGTCTTGGTCATTGTGTAGAAAAATGAAAAGAGTCCAGATAAGATTGTCGGTCTGTGAATGGGTATTACAAATTGTAATAAATATTTCTGTAAAGAAAGTAGCTTTGGAAATAAAATGGTCTTGGTAATAGCTAAGTAAGAAATTAGTAATTTTTGTGATGTAGGTATGTTTTTTATACAGATTATAGTCCGTATAATTTTAGAAAAAAAAAGAAGAGAGAATTAATGATAGAAAAACATTTCAAACAAATGTTTCCGATGTTTGAGGTAATCACCCGTAAAAACCCCCGACTTCAACTAGAAAATGAGCTATAACTTTAGAACGGCTAAACAGATTTTCATGAAACACAGCTGAGATGATACCAGGTTAAACTAGCTTTCAATTTAAAAAAACTGTATTGAAATCGGTCCATCCGTTTTGGTGCTACGATGCCACAGATACATGTTATCCACAGATACACAGTACAAACTTATAACACCCCTCTTTTTTGTCGGGGGTCAAAAACAACTCAGGCCCCCATGTTAAAGCATGTCACTGACAGCCGAATAATTTACTAGGTCTGACCCAGTTAATTTAACTTAGGATCGTGCAACCGCACTGTGTTAATTAAGTTAACGGTAATAAGCTCCCTTTGATCGCTTTGGTGTAAGTCAGTCATAATTGATAATATGGGTGTGTTGTTTTAATAGCATGGTATAATTATGCTACCGGCAGTTTATATAGAACGAAAGAAAACATTTATTCAGCACGGACTCATTACCATCACAAGAGAGAAAGAGAGAAAGAAAAACTATGTATTTGAATGCAAAATTAAGGCACCAAATGGATGCCTTAGTTCTAAAAGTCACTAACTCCATTTTATTCGTTTTGAGATAATATAATTACGACCACAAAAAGTGAAAAAAAAAAAAATGGCTGTATACCTAAATAAGTTTAAAAAAAAACAAGTTCGTACATCATTAAATTGAAAAAAGGATTAGACCAATCGTTAGAGAAAAAAAAAATTATTATTTTGAACTGGCTAACTCAATACCGATAAAAATGGACTTAGTGACTTTTAGAACTAAAGCATCCAAATGCAATAATAAAAATAAAAACAACAAGAAAAACAAAAATTAAAAAAACAGGAATTAAAATAATCACATAGATTACTGTAGGTGTGTGGTGATGTAGGTGTGGGAGACAGAAGCTGTTTATTTTTTCACGATAACTATGTTGGTCCCATAGAGAAACTTGTTCATTTGTTTTTTTTACCCACAACCTTAATGTAACCACGCATTTTAGACACGCTGTAGATTTTTTATTTTTTTTGTTTTAAGACTAATATATACGTTATGTATGTATGTAACCAAAACATTACCCTCCTTTGCGTCGCGCAGTCGGGTAAATACGTGTATTTACAGATAATTGTTTCTGCCTCTGATGTGTCTGCATGTGAAATGTATGTTTATAAACTTTGCTATACATAAAATGTTAGGGTGGGACATCTTGATTATTAAAAAAACCTGATCTGCATTTTACCAGCTTAACGAACTTACATTTTTTTGTTTTTCATAAATGTCACATGCACACACACCCGGACACGGAACGACTATCTATAGATCATACAAATAATTGCTCCGTGCGGGGATAGAACCCGCGGCACGTAGCGTAGAAAGCTAATCGCTTAGCCACTGTGCCACCCGTGTCGTCAACCAAGTCAAGTTGGTTACTGAGTTGATAGACGAAGCAGTGACCTATTTATGGGACCGACAAAAAGTATGTTGTCTGTGATCTACATTACGCATTTACGCAAACCGAACTTTTTTCATTAATATTTTGCAAAGAAATTTACGTATCCGCGAAAATTTACATTTTCCTGTGGATTTCCTTTTAAAATACTTTACGACGTGAGGAATGAATACTAATATAAATATAATACTAATATCATTAGGGGACGTTCCATGAATACTAAATGTATTCGTTCGAATCCGTTGAGAAACGAGCCCGATTTCTGTCCTACTTTAAAAGAAAAATAGATATCTACCGTCCTTTTGTTAGGAAGGTATTTTTTTGTTTTATGAAACAATGTTATTAGAGGGTTTTCTCTGAGATTTGCAAGGAAAGAGCATCAATTATCGACGAAAACGTTTGACTTTCTGCGCTACGTGCCGCGGGTTCGATCCGCGCACGGTACAAATATTTGTACAGCCTACATATAGTTGTTCCGGCAGGGTAATCATGATGCACACTCGTAATCGGAATCGACTCAATTTTGACACTACAAAAATGTTCATTGCGTTGTTTCAATTGTCGGGTGGAGTGATTTCAATGGCATACCGCGCAATGAATCGATTCCGGTTGCGAGTGTGTATCGTGATTACCCTGCTGGTCTGGGTGGTGATGTGTTTGTTTGTAAACTGTACCCACGATACAGGAGAAATAATAGAGTGTGGCCAAGGTAAAAAAAGCCATAGAAATATTTTAATCTTAATCTGGTTCAACAGTTCTATTGTGTTTTTATAGGTTTCGATAAAATTAATTAGGTATATAATTTTACCTTTTATAAAAAAAAAAATTGTTACTTGCTGATTTCAATGTTTAGACCGATCATAATTACGAAAACCATGAGAACCCTATTTTTGTAAGCACAAAACATGAAGTCGCTGAATTTCTTTATTTAATTAAATAAGCAATAAATATGTATTTATCTTTTTGTTCTCATTTTTGTGTATGAATTGCTATGAGATGATCTACTCATACTTAATATAAGTACCTACATACAAAAGATTCGTCCGTCTCCGAAAACGGAACAAAAGCACCAAAAATTAGGAATATATTTTGACTTTTAATAATATCGAACAATAAGTCATGGCGGGCTTCATGGAGATATTGTGAACAAAGACATCTTTCAAGGGCTGATAATGATATTTTTGAAAGAAAGAAAGAAATAGAGTTTATTAGCACAACATAAAATAAACGGAAAAACAAAGAAAACATATAAAATAAGTTGAGTTATTGTGCTAAAGGGGCCGCGGCTCAGCATAACGATTGGTGCCGTAAAAGTATAGGATGCCAATTTTTCGGATTTTCGTCGGTTCGATTCCCGGGAGTGGTAAGCGTATTTTCAAAAATCTAAAAATGCAGATTTGTTTCTTTTTAAAAATAAAGGAATGTTTCCTTTTGAGTAAAATTTGCTGTCTTCAGTATTTAGAGTAGGTACTTTTCCTCCAGGTACGCTTCGAAATTTCCATCCTGTATGTAAATTTTAGCTTTCTGCACTCCTTCTCCATATAAACTTTAACTATGCTAAATCTCACACTCCTCCGTGCGCGCAATATGCTTAAAAAGGGGCACAAAGCTTTCTCTTCACGTATTAATATAGATAATTTTAAGTAAGATTCTATGATTATTATAGTTCCTATAACATCATATAGAAATTCGTTTGAGTTAGTTTGGGAGACCGTAGTCTATTCATGAAATGATGAAATATTTCTTCGTATATTTTTACAATATCATATAAACGTACATCACTAAAGCTCTACGTGCCGTGAACGCACGCTTGAGGGGCCATCAAAAGAACCTTTTAATACATAACCGTTCTTTTTATATCAAAGTGTCACTTTACCTATACAGAATGTGAGGAAAACTAGATATGGATTATCTTCTATTCATAATAAATAGACATCGATCGAAAGGAATAAGTTTGAATAGAAAAAGTACCCATAAGTAAGGGAGCAGGGGGCTAGTTGTAACAGTTTTTAATATTTTCTATGGGGAAGTCAAAATATTGAGTATTTTCATGATTAAGCACTTTTAAATGAGGACATCTATTCAGGTATCGATTAGAATGATAATTGGGCTTAAATTGATAACAGATGCTTGTATAAATGATTTTCTGTGAAAGTAGTAGCGAGTTACAACTTACCCCGTTCTTGGGGCAAGTTGTAACAACATATTTGTATGATTTTTAAGCTTTCATTGTAAATTAATATGAAAAATATTACTTATAACGTATTTATTACAAACTAATGAGGTTAACAGTGTTTCTTTATCAACATTTTGAGATCTTTCTGGTTGTTTGGTATTTATTTAGTCTTTTAAACAAAATAACAATACTTCTATCAACAGTCAAAATCTTTTATAATAGCTTATCATAATTTTATACTCATTATATCATTTTTGTACCAAGACGAAGGGATATTTTTAATGTCAATGGCTACAGCGCACCGGTAAGCTAGCTTTTTCACTTCTGATGCAAGCAATTCGAAAATATTAGCACATTTAAGCAGATACTTGGTAATTTTCTCTTCTTCCTCTGGCCTGCCTCTAATCTTGGTTTGGCGTATTCAACATAAAGCGGCTCGTCGTTTTTCTTCTTTTTGATGTATCTAAACAGCTACACATAACAAAGGTCAAACATTGTAACAGATTTTCGAATTTTTGTTCCCTTTTTTAATACTTTCCTTGCGGCTAGCTCATAGACGTCGTGAGACTTAGCTCAGTTTCTCTTATAATTTATCCTAAGACACAAAAATAATTATTATTAAGATAAATCTGATAAGTCTGCAAATTCTGCAATAGTTAAGACCTTTGCCCAGCAGTGGTATAGTGTGCATGCTATCAAAAAAATCTATTGTGTATATAACGACAAGCATAGGCACTCACATAAAAACACCAAGGGGCAAGTTGTAACATGTACAATGTGCCCCGAAATTTCCCGCCGGCTAGCCGTCTTGTTCTGTCTAGGATCTAGTTATACTTAGATGCAGTGAGATTTTATAACTTCGTTTCTAGAAATTTCAGCTGTTGAATTTGCAGTTGTAATAAAAAGTTTTACATTTAACAAAGCAAAATGAACGTTGAAAGTTTTACAGAGAAAAACAAAAATCAATATTCCTTGAATTTCGTTAGAGAAAATCTCATTGAATCTGTATTAATCAACAGAACGTCCTATAAATAACTTTAGAATCGTGTCAATTAATAAAGTTTTGGCAAATTAGCTGAGAAGACAAAGAATCGCTCGGTATAATGGCAAAACGTATCGTATTTTGTGACTTGTGAATGTTTGCATTTGTTTTGATTTTAATTAAAACGTATTTTTGACGTAAGTAAGTTAAATAGCAACTGCCAGTTCTGACGGAATTTTCAGTAAAGGTTATTTTTCTTCAGTCTTGCGGGCTTTTGCTCATTGCATGACAGAAGAAGTGAAGAAGTACTGGTGATGGAAGTGGATGTGGTGGAAGTTGTTATAGGCGAATTCGAAGTGGAAGTGGTGCTGGTGGAAGTTGAAGTAGTGGTTGTGGAAGTTGTTGTGGGTGAAGTGGAAGTGGTGGTGGTGGAAGTGGAAGTGGTTGTGGGCGAAGTTAGAGTGGTGGTGGTGGTAGTGTATGCTCTGTAAATTGTACACGATACAGGAGAAATATTAGTGTGGTACAACGTTAAAGAAAAATGATCTCAGTGAAATCGTGAATCAAGGGAAAAACGTACTTATAAAATGACACTACAATATAACACAAAATAAGAATATGTTTTCACAAACATCTTTAATAGAAACTGTATATCTAAAATGCGAGCTTCCGTCAACGACTTTCCTACAGTGCTCTGCAGGAATTACGTTTATTTACTTGTGTACTGTGTACTATATTAAGTCAATATGCCAGCAACTATGTTAGGTCATATTCGTTTTATTTACTTTAAGAAGAGGAAAATAAGTCTTTGAGAGATATCTTACTCACTATACTATACATAATATTTTATTTGTTTTAAGAAATAACAAACATAACATAACTTCACACTTGTATGGATTAAGGAATAGGTAGAGGTTGATTGGTTGTATACCCAAATTTCGCTGACGCTGTTATTAAGCCCCATGTGATCTTTGCCCAACCTGGGAATCGAACCCAGGACCTCACGATCATTATGAGGCAGTAAACGACTAGTACATAACTAAATTTAACTACGTAAATTCTACTTTACAAAAGAATGCAAAGCTTCTGTAACTAACTGAATTAGCCTACAAGATTATGAAGTGTTTTTTTTTGATAGGTTGTTTACGTTAATTAAATTCATGGAAACGATAGAACTTACCTTGTACCTTTAGTAATACAGTCCGCTATCTTTTATTCCACGTCCCAGTAGGGACCCTAACATTGGTCCTTCGAGCCGAATTAATGTTAGTGTCCCTACGGATACGGTACGGTGCGGTGCGGTACGATGGTTTTAATAACCGTCTACAAAATTGCAACGGAAGCACAATTGGTTATATTCTAGGTCGTCCGTCACTGGTAGGGTCCGAAAGCGATTGGTCATCGGATCGGACCGTGTCACTGTCCGCGCCGCTCCGCCATGTTCTGTGCTGATGACGTAGTAGGTGGGAGTTGTCCTCGCGTCTCTGCTGGGCTTATGTGGGAATCCTAACAGTAAACTTACCTTAATTTATATTGGAGGTACGGTAAGTTTACGCTTGTTACTTAGCGCACTTGAGAGTGTATGTTAGTCTCGGATCAAGTAGTTCTTATTCTATTATTAATTTGTTGATGCAAGTTTGTACGAAGATTCTAGTTGCCTTATTTAATTTGTTTCTTAAGGTAAGTCAAATGCAGCAGGAATCAAGATGAAGTTCTTCTTTTGTTATGTCTACACGAGCAACATGAGAATTGCTCATACTTCAGTGGAAAGATGAGTCAGTCAGCAAGATTCTTAATGCCGGATTCACACAAGGGCAGGGCAGCTTATAGGCAAAGTAGTGAGCAGAACAGTACTGTTACTATTTGAATGCTCATACCTATTTAAAGTTTCATAAAAAATACTGTTTGAGAATTTAACTTACGTACTTTCTTTATAACCTATTTCAGTAACTATACCATAGAATTTTGACTTCATTTTTACATTACGTGTCACGAAAAATCCTCGTGTGATAAAAAACAAGTGTAAAAAAACTACGAAAACACTTACAAAAATTCGATGGAGAGAGAAAAATAAAATGCATATTATGCAATGAGAAATGCTCATGATGCAGTATAAGGATGAGACAGCAAGATTCCCACGGGTTCGCCGAACGTAACGTAGCTATTGGCAAGCTCTTTGCGTGCACTCCAGAATTTAAGTGGTACTGTGCTAAGCTCCAAAAGCAGGTTATAACTAACCGCACAAGTACTTCAGACTCTCAGATAAACGTTAGTTAGTCTCGGATCAAGTACTTCTGATACTGTTGGCGCAAGTCTTGCGTAGAAGTTCCGATTACTAAGATGTTTCAATTATATTGCCGTAGTATTCGAAGCCACCAGACTTGAAATATCTTCTATTTAAACTGTGCTTTGAACTATTATAAATTGGGCCTTGTATGTCAGCCAGTGCCGTATTTACCCTAGGGTCATGGGGGCCATGGCCCGGGGCGGCAGGTTGCTAATGTTGACGAGATTTTTGCTTTATTTTTCTTTAGTTTATGGGGCGGCAAAGCTAGTCGGCCCAGGGCACCAAATTTTAATATACGCAGCTGGCCCTTTACGTGGTCCTAGGTACTTTCAAAGTGTGCTTCAATTACTATAGAAGCACGATGTGGGTTTTCTCGAACATGCGCGCTCAAGAGTGGCATTTTTGCTTTAAGTAGTGTATTTTACTACCAACGAAATATTCGGTCATGCTAGAGCAGGGCTCAAGTGGTTTGTGGCAACAGTGCGGATGTAATCCAGTTTATGAGATTTTACATGCCACTTTGACTGGACTACTCGAACCATTCATAGTTATAATAAAAGATTTTTAGTTCAACTGGTCCTTTGCTCTTTTGGTCCTTTTCCAAAATGGGGGTCGATCTTATGGAGAAGAGACGGGCATGAAACTCAGTGATTTTTTTTTTGAAATAATAGTTTCAAATTTCGAACAAATATTTGTATGATCTACAGATAGTTGTTTCGGGTCTGGTTGTGTGTGCATGTGACATGTATGTTTGTAAACTGTACCCTCGATACAGAAGAAATCCTAGTGAGGGGCAACGTTTTAAAAAAAAAAAAAAAAAAAAAAATACATTCTTCAACATGTGTTGTGTCTAAAACAATGCTAGCCAATGTGAGAAACAAATACCTACACATTTTCCTCTGGAAATATTTTTCATAGCTCAAGAATACGTAACGGCCGTCTTTATTAACATTATTATTATCTTGTTACATCTATGTTAGCATTACAGAGTATCTCAAAAATATTTTTATTACTTTTATTGCCTTACGTGCGAGTGGTATTTTATTTGCTGAGAGGTCAAAACATATGTTTTATGTTGTACTTCGCACCTAATATCTAGGTACAGTCGTTTGGATGGCCATAAAGTTATCTAACACACATTAATGAAGACTTGGCGCCCTATTTTTGGGCTAACGTGTTATTAGCTAATATGCTCCTATCTAGAGCAAAATATATACAAAAAAAAACTCTCTTGATCATCTCCGCTTTCCCGCGTGCTCGCTTGCGTCAGTGAAATTAGTTTTTGTCGTTCGGAAATGCCTTAAACAATTATGTTATACAAAATTCTACCTTTCTGGTCCCGATCCCTTTAAAAGATTGAGCAACTTTTAGAATGGGATAAGTATTGAAATAGTGAAGAAAAAAGAGCTGAGTCATAGAAATAATTCAATATTACTAAAATGGACCAGCAAATCTTGATTTCACGATTTCAGTATAAAACAAATTTGTTTTATTTAAATCAAAACAAAAATAAAAATCCTAAAATAAATACATTTTCTAACCATTCAGATATCTAATGCATGTAAGGATTTTCTTACCTGCACCAATTTTTTAAGTGTATAAAAAAATATTGTTTCTAACAAACCTGTACAACCAAAACTAGATACTTTATTCGAATACCCAAATACCCTCTTTATCACTCAAAATAACAAATCAACGCCTCGGATTTGACGAGGGCTCGAATAAAGTTGTCCAAGAAATATATACAGACCTTCAATATCATGGCATTGATGTATTGACAGCTAATATAAGGATCACGAAGGGCAAAGCTATTTATGTATTAATATGTTTTTGACCGTTTCCTCAAGAGGTCAGACTGTTGTTATACAGAAAATCAGAAATTCTGAAGTATATTTTTATGTAGAGTCGGCAAAGTAATTGGTCTACCACCCTAAAGTTGCAATTTATTTTAGGCCATAAAACAAAAAGGCTTAAATCTTCATTGCTGAACACAAGTACAATTTGGTACATTGCATGATGTTGGGTGAATGCGCAGTTCACTATGTTCTACCAATTTAGGCATGCAAAATTTATGAGAGTACACAATTATAAAATTATTCATAATTTCTTTCTTTTCTTTTCTTTTTCTTTTTTTTTTTTTTTTTTTAAAACATTGCCCCTCACTAGGATTTCTCCTGTATCGAGGGTACAGTTTACAAACATATATGTCACATGCACACACAACCAGACCCGAAACAACTATCTGTAGATCATACAAATATTTGTTTCGTGCGGGGATCGAACCCGCGGCACGTATGCGCAGAAAGCTAATCGCTTAGCCACTGCGCCAACCGTGTCGTCAATTATATTAATGTCAACACCAATTTAATCCAATTCATTCATAGCTCATCACAAACAAGTTCATTACTGATTGGCATAGCAGTTTAATGATTTTAAAGTAATGTTTTATGTTCTAGTAGCTACTTACTGCTAGCCTGTATCATCTCACTGCATGGGGAAGGCGTCCCCCATTGATTTCCAGATTTCGTTTTGTTTAACTAGATACTGCCCATTCTTTACAACAGACGGTAGTCAAGATAAAAAGCTGAATAGATTTCAGCAAAACAATTTGTATTACATAGTTGAAGGAGCCAAAACATGAAACTAATTCAGCACCAACTCACTTTATAGAGATGTCACAGTACAGAAAAATAAGTGGGAGATTTCTGAAGTGACCAGTTACTTTGTTGTATGTTGTTTGATTTTTTGTAATTTTTTTAGCGATGCGTCGGTCTTTTTCTGAATCGCTTCGTCGATCTGTTTCCTGTACCTGTAGATAAGTGCACAATCTACAATAAAATAGAAACGCCAGGAAAATAAAACTGTCGATTAGTCACGTGATTCGTAAATGTCAATCCCATACAAATTGCTGGCATTTCCATTTTCTAGCGATTGTCGATTGAAACTTGTCTAGAGGGGGCAGTTTCGCTTCAATGATCTGGATATACATCCAGAACATGTCGCCTTGTAACTGCCATGGCATTCTTATTCAGAGGCAAATCATTATTATCCTATTCTTATTTTTTATTCACATTAAATTACATTATTCTCGCAGCTCTTACCACAACATTGTACGAATCAAGATTGTAATCTATTATTTTAAAAGAGTTTCCATGGAGTTTCTTGTCGGTTCTTCTCCATAGGATGCACTATTTGGAACCGCGCACCTAGAATCTCGACATTTCATAAGTGCTTGTATCTGGTTGACATGAAATAAAGATCTATTCTTTTCCTCAAAGCTAGTAATTTCTCAATATGACAAACATTACATCGTTCAGCAACGAAGTCATGTCTCTCATATATCTGTCTTACTTCCAATCTACTTTATGTGTGTCGTGTAATTCAAAGCGGCGTTCACTGAAACTGATTCCATATCAGTGTGTCAAAGTCTTTATGTTGTTGTCTTGGCTGGTCGAATCTGAGTATTTTTGCCAGTTATAGTTTCTATATTTCGGGTAATAAATCTTGTTTATCTTTAGGCTTCTTAAGCTTTTGGTGTTTCGTATCAAGATCGGAAAAATGGGACACTTATGGAATCTGTTTGTCTCGGCTCTATTATACTCTTTCGTCTACTTTTGGGAGTGATGTCTGAAGATGTTAATAAATAGCGTAGCTATTTGTCCTCCATACATGAAAATCGACGTAATTTTGGTGATACTCATTAACCCCACATCAATAAACGGGGCTCTAGCGACTTAATATGGCGGAATACCATATAAATAAGGCCAAATTTCTATTGGTCCTAAGGTACGGAATTTAATGTCCTCCTTTATTAGAGGAAGTGTTTTTATGGGGAATTTTTACTATGGAACAAAAATTGCAATCGCCAAAAATAATCTGCTGTTCCATACATTTAGTCGTGTAATATTGCATTATTTGTATGGAACTTCAGATTTTTGTTTTCGCGATTTTAATGTTTATCCCGTACTAAAAGTTGTTCATAATAATGAGCACTATTACCCCGTACCAGGACTACCGATAATAAGATAGGACCTCATATTACACGAATCCTGATGTTCCTATCGAATGTGGTTCATGCAAGATTTTATTATAAAGTCTAAGTGCATCCACGGGTGCATTAAAAATGCCTCTCCATGTAATGAAATCTCTGGCAGGACCCCGGTAGCCAGGATAAGACCAAGCTAACTGGTTAAACTTTCCAGTCGAATACACAATTCTCATTTGATGTCGACATTACACAAGAAGACTGCGCCCACATACAGAAAAACGCATTTATCGAGGTTTTTATTAACACAAAAAAAATACAAACATATCTTAGATATTTTCTTTATGTGAGAGCATTACTCAAGTCTGTTTACTTTTACTTAACACAGTAGGCATTTACTTACCTTAATAACGTCATTTGAAGCAATTAGTCTAAAAGCATTGGTCTCATTACATCAATAGGTCTGATGGCCGGATGGTCGTAAAAATTCGGCTGAAGTATATCGCCTATACTTTTTGGCATAAGGGTATAGAGTAGCTCAATGTTTTTATTTCTTTTCTACTATTTTGCGAAAGGTCAATTGTAAGTTATTTAGGTAATGTTATCTACCCATTGATTATTGGCCTTAAGGGACCTATTTCCGTATTGATCTGGGATACTTATAGAATAATATTCGCTGTTGCAATTTTATTGTGCTGTTACAAGAATGCGGATACAAACATTTTGTTTCGTTCATCTTTCGTATAATTCTAAATAAGTCTCCGGCGGAAATAGCTTGAAATTATTATATTAAGCAGATAGCAAGGTTCGTATTGAGGCAAATTGCTTACTGCCTAGAGTACGCAACACGTACTTATAATCGTGTCTCGGAGAGGAATGTTCCGTGCACCCTGTTAACAAATATTATTACTTGAAATTTTTGTTTGCATAGCGATTTTATAAGGTTCTACCTTTCTAGTTCCGATCCCTTTAAGGAGTAATTGTACTCATCGTTATAAATAACTGTTACCATGGGAACCAGAAATCGCGAAAAAACATCTGCTCTTCCATAGGTACGTTTAGTTGAGTAATACTGAATTGTTTGTACCAGAACAGCAGTTTTATGTTTTCAAGGTGGTCGTCATCCCAGGTTTCCTTATCCACTAAAAGATAAGGTTTATTTATGTTGTCTACGGCAATATAACAAAACATTGTATAAACACAAACAGTCTTCTCATACAAAAATGTAATCCTCCTGTCCAAATGGCAAGTCATCAACCTAACCTTTTCCCAAGTATGTTGGGATGGGTTAGGATGCCATTTCACCTTCGCAACCCAAATGACATGCGAGTGACAAGAGAAATTAACCTAGTCCGAAAATTTACAAGGAGAGCCCACTGTGTTACCATTACCGAAGTACGGCTAAGCAATTTATCCTCTCGGACCAATATAACTTAATAGGGACGGGCACTGAATCCACGAAACGCTAAGTGGTCCAGTGTACAACTAGCCTTTGTGTTGCAATCTCGGGTTATAAAAAAGTAAGATTTATATAACTATAACAAAGTAGTATTTAGAATAATTATACGAAAAATTATAACTTAAACAAAAAATGTAATTATGAATGCAATTTTTTTCTGTTTTTACAGAAAACCTATTTCTGATTATTTCCAGCGTCATGAAATGGACATTAAAACACTTAAAAATAAATAAAAAAATTACTACACAACAATTACACACACAATTACAATTACACAATTAATTATTAAATTACTTGCATTTAAATTATAATGAGAAATGATGTCAAGAAGCTCAAACTCGCAATTTTGATACCATTTAGTGCTTAAAAGCATCGAGTCACCAAAACGCGATGCGGCATCGATGCAAACGCGAGATTTTGATACTGCAATCTAACGCAGCTAGCGATGCAGCATCGATGCAATCCCAAAATCGCTAGTCGCTAACGCTTGAGAAAAAGAAATTGTATCCGGTATTTCTTGCAAGACCTTTAAACAAAACAAACACTAATTATAAAATCAATGTTACGTAATTACGTCAGAGTTGTATTTTTAAGAATACTGAAAAACCTCTTTTGCCTTTGTAATGAGTCTATTAATAGGATATGTTAATACGTTTCAATTTATTATTCATAACATTTTCATAATTGGGGCTGACCCGGTTTTTATTTACATTTTAGGGGAAGCAATTTCTTCATAATTCATAATCATCCACATAGGCAGTGTCACTTGCGCTTTTAAAACGAATCTTAGATATCTCATTTACTTAAATCGGTTGACTCATTTAGGCTCTAGAACATATTTAAATCGTTATAGGTCCTAAATAGTCATTCGTAATGAAAAATGATAAAAGAAACCTAAAAATCATTTTCAAATACCTATTCAATGATACCTCACTAAATATACTTAGTTCGTCGACTATCATTTTTCACAATATGATTTTCATATTTGATATGACGTAAGAAGAAATAAAAACTTCATCAAAAGTTCAACACATCTATAAAATATCGACTTTCACGCAAGCAAACCTATGGCCTACAGTAAGTTCTGAATAAACGTTTTTGAATTTGAGTATCTTTAACTTAATCCAGAAATTCTTCCAAATCTGAACCCTTATCAAAAAGCGATGAACCATCGTCTTAATTGGAATTATGTAAATAATTGTCAACAACACTTACGTCCGGAGTGTTTACACGAAGATTTATAGCGTCGGGCAGAATACAGACGTTTTAGACCACGATAAGGGTCTCACAATCGTGGCTTATCGATCGATACACTTGCGTAGCTTGTGGTACAAGATGTCGGGTGTTATTATATTTTTATCAATACCACTGGTCGTCCTGTGGTCGGAATTCGACCGTAATTTTAGCTTTCTGCACTCCTTCCCCATATAAACTTTAACTATGCCAAATCTCACACTCCGCCTTGCGCGCAATATGCTCAAAAAGGGTACAAAGTTTTTTCTTCACGTATTAATATATAATTTAAGACTCAGTCAAATGTAAAGCAAGAATTTGATTAAGCGAGCAGGGGTCGCAGTAGTTTGCGATTCAAAATCGAGACTGGATCAAATCTTCCCAATAATGGGCTATAGTCCACATTAGAATTTTACTGGACTTGTTTTCTCTTTTCAGATTAGGATAGCATAGGGAGTAGAAAGGTAGGACCTTATAAAAACGACATACGGAAAAGTACTGAACGTAAAATTTTCCAGGAAACTTGAAGTTGTACTTGACCTTTATGTCCTCTAGAGGGCGCCATATTAAATTTAATGTGACGTCACATAGCGTATAACCTGCGGACAATCAAGACGCTTCCAATAATACCTCATTTGTCGTTTAGAAGTTATGAGGGAACAGATGAACATGCATACATCATACCGATCAAACATATAACCCTCTCCGTAGTCGGGTAAAAAGTAAAAGAAAAATCTGATTGCTATCAATTAATAGTAAATTTTTTATGACCTCCCAAAATAATGTAAAAGTCCCCGCCGTCTTATTTCTGCCTTAATTACACACGCCTGGCTTTGAAAGTGTTAATGAGGCATTTCGCTCATAATAATGAAAACATTTTTAGAGCATATAAGCCTAATATTTTAAAATTTAATGCACTTAAAATGTTTTTTTATGTAGTGCGCAAAATTTGCAGAGCGATTCAGTGTCCGTTCCCAAATGCAACCGTAGCACAAAAACTCACTCCAAAACAAAATAAAAATTTAATTTTGTATGCCTTGTGCTAGTAAATTATGCGTGTCTCCACGCTAAGCCTTTTCATTTTGTTTTAAACTGTATCCAAATACTGCGGTTGCATTTAGGAAAAGAGACTGAATCACTTCTACAAATTATGCGCACTACATAAAAAAACATTCAGTCTAGGAGATATTTTGACAAACTTTCTGGAAGAAACTTCCACGTCGTCTGACCTTCTTAAACCTTGGGGAGTTTTGGGTGCTTTTTCCATCCGCGCAGGTAAAAAAGGTCCCGATCTATTTTTAGAAGTAGGCCATACGTCCATCTAATATTATAACTTTATGGAAATTATTTCCAACTTCTCCACCTTTGGACCGCTGCCGAAACCCAATAAGCCCTTTATAATGAGGCTCAAGGGAACCGCAGACTCATGTTAGATATAACCATAACGCTTATTGCCTGCAGAATAAACAAGACACTTGTTCAAGGCTGTTCGACGACTGTTTTTACGCCAGACGCGCAATTTGGCAAATTTTACTCCATTTTCTCCGTATATTGTTCTTGTTTTGATGTTTTGGAGTTATTGTTAGGTAATTTGGGGATGGAATGATTATACGTTCTGAGAATACAACATTTTTGCAAGATTTTCTGTTCTTGGTTAAATTGAAAGGTATTTTTTTTGTAATTGCCCCTCACTCGCGTTTCTCCTGTATTGAGGATACTGATTACAAACATAAATATCACATGCACACACACCCGAACAACTAACTGTAGATCATACAATTAATTGCTCCATGCGGGAATCGATCCTGTAACATGTAGCGCATGTGCGTATCGTCGTGAAATTAAAATCTGGATCATGCATAAATCCTTAATCCTATCATCGGCAAACTGAGGGTCATTTTACAAGGGTTTATAAACCCTTACCCGCTCCCTAATTACGGATGTAGCTAACAGTTTGCGACAGGCGTAAATCGCGCGGTAGCTGCTGTCAAACATCACTTTGGTATTACGTATTTGCCGATACCGACGCGACAGCCACAGTTTACGGGTTCGCGTTCTGGCGGATAATAAAGTAACTAAAAAGTGCATACTTGGCGCTGCAAACGCGACCAGTAGCCACAGGCGGACGAATGCCGTACATAATACGAATGTGTTTGACAGTCGTGACCGATCGCGCTCCGTCTGCTGACGCGTGGCTGTCGGGACGCTGTCAAGTGGTTTTTACGTAATTAGGGTGCCGTTCATGGAAGCTTCATAACATTGTTTAAGTCTAAAGTAGAGTTGAGTCTGACATCATGTCACATGTATAAATAATCGATATTTTAAAATCATTTCGTCATGCAGTGACAACAACAAAATCATCAATTCCTAAAATCATTACTCGATATTGGCCATGACTTCAGCTTCGGCTGTGACATGACAATTATAAGATGACAACATGCATTGCTTGAATGCGGTGACAGTTAGAGAAAAATCATGGATAATTTTGTCATTGTTCCCGTCATCGAAATTTTTTTGTCATTGTCATCTAATCATTGATATCAAAAAATCATCAATCATCCCATCTCTAGTCTAGAGACCACCTAACACAATATTTTCCACTCCAGAAATAATTAATTGACTTTAGAAAGGCTTTTCCAAAAGCTCTTTTAACATCCTACTCATTATCATACTATGAAACAAAAGCCTTAGTATTTTTGCCAAAAAATGAAATTAATTTTCACAACAGCGAACGAAATTGGTTTTGTTCTGACCAGGACCATAATCTCATTTTAATTGCCGCCCATGTAACAATATGCCACAAGGACGTTCATATTTCCTGTATTATTTGGGACTAAATAAAAGAAATCAGTTCGCCAATTCATTATGAAGTAAGAAACTAAACATGTCACACAATATAAGTTTTTAAACTGTCATGGTTCATGGACAATTGTGTAAGAACAGGAAAACTGCCGTGAGAAGTGCGCGAGCGGACAGTGAGTTTCGTTTGTCGAGAACAGCATCGAGTTGTGAGTGACTTAAGTGATAGTAGTACTGGACCCGAGCGCACAAAACGTAACAGAAGGAGGGTAGACCGTTTTGTCTGCCAATAAACATCCACCCGCAAATACTTTTAGTTTATCCGTGACCATGGCGCTTGCAACAGTGCCGAAATATCGGGAACTCAAAACAAGATATAAACATGGTAAATACCCCGTTTTGAACTCTAATACTAATGTCACACAATATTTTCTTCTGTATCATTGGTATAATTTTGGACATAAAACCAATATACACAAATGCACATAATATACTTACACCGGAACAAGTATAATTATGTACCACCACCACTTTAGGTATCAGCTGAAAATCAGCGCTGCAGTTACATGCAGCAATATGCTGAGTTGAGGCCTATTAGACACACATTACCACACCGAGCCTGCCACGCATCGCACTAACTATCGGTAGCCTGATACCGTCGATTATTGTTGTTGTACTTCTTTGTTGTTTATGTCTTATCCTTTCTGTGTGCGTAATTTTTATTGATGTTTTATATTATTTTAGTGTGTGTTGGTTTTTGTGATGTCTAATAAATGTATTTTCTTTCTTTCTTTCTTTTACCATCAGTGAAGTGCTTCCAAACTCAAATATATCGGGGGGGTTATTCATTAATTTATGTTTTTCCATTTTCATGTCATAACTTTCCTCTTCTCGTACCATCAAGTCATTGACATCAACCCATTTACGTAAAACTTTCTACAAATTGAAACGTAAAAGCTTCTTTTAAAGCTGTATTAATATACGCTTTACCTTTTCATTTGAACGTTTATGTACGCCCTTTGACGTTTGTTCGAAGCTCTGTAAGAGGCTTTTGAAAATGAGCGATCAAATAAACGGTGATGTTAAATGTTCCTTGGAAGGATTGAAGTTGTATAACAAGATTATTTCTGTATCGTTTGAAATTTTTATAGCGATATGCAAAAGCTTTAGACTAAACTACTTTTTTTTTATTCTAACAAGAAAGAAAAAAAACGCAGTCAGGCTTCGTCAAAAAGTATCCATTACACATAATTATCATCGTGTTCTTTAACTGACGTTCTAATGTGTTATTAACGGCACTTCAAAGGAACAACCGGTAATTTGACATTGTTTATTTTGTTTTATGAATTTCCTTGTTTTATATCTCGTTTTTTATGTTGGGAAATGTTGGTGATCTTGTTAACTTTAAAGTACCCGTGGCAATGAAAATAAGATGTTCGGGAATACTTAGATACCTTAGTTACTTAGATTGGCCTTTTTGGAAATGAGCAGCATGTGAGCGGTTATTTCATTAGAGTTTTAATAAACGTAATTTACGTAAACGTTACTTTCAGTAAGTTGAGTTGAGTTGAGTTCCCTTCATCGTGGTCGGAACTGGTCAGCTTGTAACTGCCATGGCAATCTTATTCACAAGCAAATCATTATTATCTTAGTCTTATTTTTATTCACATTAAATTGTATTATTCTCGCAGCTCTTACCACAACATTGTACTGATCAAGATTGTAATCAATGTAAAACCTATTTCAAAAGAGTTTCCTTGGAGTTTCTTGCCGGTTCTTGTCCATAAGACGTACTATTTGGAACCGTGCACCTAGAGTTTCGACATTTCATAAGTGCCTGTATCTGGTTTACATGAAATAAAGATCTAATTTATTCTATTCTTGTATAAATTACGTTTTTTTTTTTTATATCCAGTTGAAAATTATTTTCATTTTTAATTGGAAAAGCGAAGTTTCTTTATATCAGGGAGTGCAAACAACTTTTGATACTCGCAGGGTTAATTAAAAATCACCCAGGTATAATCAGCTGCGAATTTTTATCATTAAAACTAACAACTTTAGTTCTACGGCTTTTGAAATTATGCTATTTTTTATTAAAAATAAAAAACTTATGATACTTTTGTTTTATAAACTTTGAGGTAACTCAGGTGTACTGATATAGCAAGTTGGTATAGCAATTATTGTATTTGCTTATAACTGTCAAAAGGTTAAAAATATAAACCTCTCCTCTCGCAGGTCTGCTGGAAGAGATTTCTTTACAAATAAGCAGTACCTTTGTGTCATCTTTCCTATTTCATTGTAATTATTCTTCTTTCTCTGTGTACATAAATTGTTAAATAAATAAATAAAATACACCTTGGGCAATAAAAATATTCAAACTTTATTTATTAAAAAATAAATTAAAGTAAGAAAAAGTCGTAGAATAAAAGTTGTAATTTTCTTAAAAAAATTAAAGTGAAGCTTTTTTTTATATTTATGGCTCCATCGTTTTAACGATGAATCATTGAATAAATAGAACAGAGGGCCGAGCACGAATGTTTCGACGTATGGTAACGTAAACGTAAGCAAATTTATAACCAAAAATACACGTTTAATCTATGACGCCTAGGTACTCAGTTTTATATTTATTTTATTTTATGATTTATTTATATAACAATAATTATTAGTGTACATATTTAAGTTTATATTTTATGATTGTATATAATTATTAGTTAGTTTTATTATTATTAAATGTAATTATCAAGAAATTAATACAAATTAATCTATGATATTTTATTGGAAATACATGCAATATTTTTACATTTTCATGAAACAAGTGCGTTTGTTGCATAAATTTGAACAAAAATGCGAAAGATTCATCGTATTTTATAATCAAAATTTGCTTACGTTTACGTTACTATACGTCAAAACATTCGTGCTCGGCCCACAGGTGATACGTTGAGTGGATATTGGCCGGAGAAATGGTTGCCGGTTAGTTACCCTTTAGTAAAGTAGTTGAGGCACCTGACATATAAACAACACAACATTTTTTATTTTACTAACCGACTTCAAAAAAAAGGAGGAGGTTCTCAATTCGACGCGTATGTTTTTTTTTTTTTTTATGTTTGTTACCTCATAACTCTCGACTGCGTGAACCGATTTTGATGATTCTTTTTTTATTTGAAAGCTGGTGCTTCCCGAATGGTTCATTTAGTCCAGTTCTGACAATGGGATCCATGAGAAAACCATATAAGTCTTAAATTTACATTAAGTATGTGCGGGACAAATGGTCGAATAACTCAATATCACGCCAACCGATTTCGATGATTCTTTTTTTGTTTGAAAGGGTATACTCCCAAAGTGGTCCCATTCCAACTTGGTGAAGATCTGATGAAAATCTTCGGAGGTAGACAATGGAACTCTTGAATGAATAACAGCACATCACTCGCGATTGCTGTAATCTCATGTTTATGTATTGTTTATGCCACTCAAAGACTTCAGACTTTAGACTTTAGACTTCAGAAGCTGTTAAATTTTTTAAGAAAATTATTTTATACTTTTTAGTTTTTTGAAGTCGGTTTTTACTTTTTTTTTAAGGTTTATTTTATTTATTATAACAACATTCTTTCAAAATATACATAAAACTTGCAATCTAAAAACCACGGGGGTTCGTCCAGATTGCAGTGAGTACCATCCTAATCCAATTCTATTCCATTCTTTAAGTTAGTACGTTAGGGGTTAGGTTTGGGTTTTAACGTGAAGCTTGCGGGTGTTTTCCAATCAGTGTTTCCAATCCACCCTGTATTGATGACAGATGTCAAACCTGTTGCCAGTTTTAAGCAGTTTTTATAATAACTTTTTAAAGCTATCTCTGATATTATAGAGATTCTATCATACTTTGACATTTAAATAGAGAAAATTGGTAATGATAAGCCGATTTCATCTCATAAATGAGAATCTCATTAATTTAATTAATTACGCTTCTCAGAATTCTATCAAATTGCTTGTGAAATTCTACATTATTCTTGTATAAATGAGTCTACATAAATACCCAATTTATTTGCCATATAATTATTACTTTCTATTAAGTAACTAATTGGTACCTTTAGGTACTCTGTAAATCGATCTTTTGATCGCTTACATCAAAGGACTCGAAATTCCATTGAAAAGTAGGAATCAGGCAAAATAAAAAAACGGATAGATATTGCAAATTCAACTGTATTTCAAATAATTAAGGTTGAAAATCGATTTTTGGAAGGAAAATATAATTTGGTGAATATTGTGAACAAGGGCCCGGAAATTAAAACCAGTAAATTAACAGGAGACAAGAAAAATGACGCCGTCACAGTCCACAAGTCTCTCTTGAAATTAATGTGGAATCCGAGGGGGAGATATTAACAAACATTTCACGGATTATTTCTGGAAGGTTAGCAGATATCTACATAGCGTTTTTAACCGACTTCAAAAAAAAGGAAGAGGTTCTCAATTCGACGCGTATGTTTTTTTCTTTTTCTTTTTATGTTTGTTAGGTACCTCATATCTCTCGACTGCGTGAACCGATTTTGATGATTCTTTTTTTATTTGAAAGCTGGTGCTTCCCGAATGGTCCCATTTTAATTTGGTCCGGTTCTGACAATGGAATCCATGAGAAAACCATAATTATAAGTCATTTTACATTAAGTATGTGCGCGACAAATGGTCGAATAACTCAATATCACGCCAACCGATTTCAATGATTCTTTTTTTGTTTGAAAGGGTATACTTCCGAAGTGTTACCATTTAAATTTAGTGAGGATCTGATGAAGATCTTCGGAGATAGACAATGGAACTCTTGAATGAATCACTCACTCACACGCACAAGCACATGACTCGCGATTGCTGTAATCTCATGTTTATGTATGGTTTATGCCACTCAAAACTGAAAAAAAAAAAACTTTAACAAAAAAGTAAAAACCGACTTCAAAAAACTAAAAAGAATAAAATAATTTTCTTAAAAAACTTATCAGCTTCTGAAGTCGGGGCCTATAATTCTTCAATGTACCTACTCGTAGCTTGGCAGTGGCCCCGACAATTATATTTTTAAGCATAGTGAGCTATACCTACATGTCAAAAGTCTGTATAGGTTTATTTTTAATTTTGTTTTAATTTAACTGTAATTATAAAATTAGAAGGTACCTACATTGTTTTTATGAAAAGAACATGATTATCGCAATTTTTTATAATCGATCTAGGTTTTTATTATAAAGTCCTTTATAATAAAACCATACTTTAAAATAATATTTGTGTAAATAGAACAGAACTTCGATAAGTTCTGTTCTATTTACACAAATCTATTTCTATTATACAAAGTTGATACTTTGTATGATATAAAATATTCATTAGTAACTTACAGAGGGGTTCGTCTAAGTCGCTTTTTCTATAGCTACTAGCTAGTCCATCGACAAACGAGGACAACAAACTAAGGCAAAAATCCGAAAAAGTTTTTTTTTTTACATAAATTCTACATAAATTAATATGAATTTTCTTATTATTCAGTAAACCTGAAAATGATGACACCCACGTAAATAAGCGAAAATGAAAAAAGTAAATTGTACAGGACTTGTAATTGTTTTGTAAGTTGTAATTGTAAGTTTGAAAAAGTGATAATATTATACAAAGTTCTGTATGGATTTGGCTGAAATTTCTCACAAAATAATGTTATGTGTGTGACAAACCTCTTACTCTTAATCTAAGTAAAAACCGAGTAAAATATCAAAACATGGAATTTAAACAAAAAAATATTTTTCATATTCATGAAATAAGCTCATATTCATTGGCACGACAGAAACGTCACATGACATGACTGATAGTTCCATACAAAACAGTCGTGTATGGTAATTAGGTGTCAGATTGTAATGTAGGTACCTACATTTTGTTTTGGGGATCTTGGGAATGATTCGTTTTTAACCCCCGACAAAAAGGAGAGGTTTTATTAGTTTGTAGTGTGTATCTGTCTGTGGCAGCATAGCTCCAAAACGGATGAACCGATTTCAATGCAGTTTTTTTAATTGAAAGCTAGTCTAATTGGAAATCATCTTAGCTATGTTTCGTGGAAATCTGTTCAGCCGTTTAAAAGTTACAGCTCTTTTTCTAGTTGGAGTCGGGGGTTTCTGACGGATAAGTTATATCGTAAAAATACATTATTTCTTGTTAGTTACGCACAGGTATCATCTTCAAAAAAACACACAAATAATTTTATCAACTTTTTATTTAGATAGTCAACATATTTCCTTCTATCACCGACGACATAGTTTAATAATATATATTTTACATTAATGCTGTAACTCAATCACAATGCCTTATTTAGTTATTATTGCAAATAACTAGTAATATTATTTTGAATTGGTTATCGGAATTTGAACAATCGCTGTCACAATCATTTACTTGAATTATAAAATAAAAAAACATTTTAGTTTAAAAAAAAATATAGAACACGCTTTAGTCATCCAAACTGAACGTGTATGCAAAATATCAGCTTAATC
The DNA here is from genome assembly GCA_932294325.1 of Allophyes oxyacanthae. Classification (NCBI taxonomy): domain Eukaryota; kingdom Metazoa; phylum Arthropoda; class Insecta; order Lepidoptera; family Noctuidae; genus Allophyes; species Allophyes oxyacanthae. The sequence continues at coordinate 18,204,730 of OW028610.1, read as the reverse complement.
GAAAACCGGGAAGTAGGTCAAGTTTAACTTCCAAGATTTTCTTACATAGTTAGTTAGTTACAAGTGAAGCTAATAAAAGCGTAGTAAAAAATAAGGATTTTCCACAGAGCGGCTGCGAGCCGAGATTTAGGATAGATTCGTATCAGCTCAGGATTTTGAGCTAACACGAATCATTTACTGCTACATCATAATAAGAGAACATGTGCGCTAAATTTGATTAATCTATGTACACACTAATATTATGAAAAGACTTGTATTTTTTTTATAATGAATAAACTCAAAAACTACTGGACCGATTATAAAAATTATTTCACCAGTAAAATGCTGCTTTATCATTGAGTAATATAAGCTATCCGAAAAATGCTCGAATGGAAAAGGAACGATGGACGCGGATACTGTTGGAATGGCGACCACGTCAGCATACCAGACCGCGAGGACGACCACCTAAACGATGGGTGGATGACATTAGGCGACACGCAGGTCCGGATTGGATGGCAAGGGCTCAAGACCGCCAGGAGTGGAGGAATTTGGAGGAGGCCTACACCCAAAAATGGGTACAACATGGGTCGCAGTGATGATGATGATGATGAATATAAGCTATAATGTTATTTTCAAAAAAATTGGGATTCCTATGAAAACTCCAGTAATTTAACCCAAGGTGTAAAAAACCGGCCAAGTGCGAGTCGGACTCGCGCACGAAGGGTTCCGTACCATTATCTATAAAAACGGCAAGAAAATCACCTTTGTTGTATGGGGGCCCCCTTAAATATTTATTTTATTCTGTTTTTAAATATTTGTTGTTATAGCGGCAACATCTGTGAAAATTTCAACTGTCTGACTATCACGGTTCATGAGATACAGCCTGGTGATAGAGGGACAGACAGACAGACAGACGGACGGACGGACAGCGGAGTCTTAGTAATAGGGTCCCGTTTTACCCTTTGTGTATGGAACCCTAAAAAATGACCTATATAATTCCTTACATCACGTGCACTGCGAAAATTATTGATAATAGAACAAAATTATTATTATTATTGTTTATTATAAATAAATGTCAAGCGACTAACCGCTATACATTATATTTTTGGCATTACGACAACAGGAATCAACGCCAAGGCGCCGAAGCTTAGTTAAGCGAGGTGCATAAGCTTAAGATTATAAGCTAAGATCTTAATCGCACGTTTACTTCTGAAATGCCTCAAATAGAACTCAAATAAACAGATTAAACCAAGCATTAATCAACTAAAGCCAATGTTTGATATTTGGTGTATCGTGGCTGTAAATACTAGACGTAACAGGTGGCAGTGCCTACAAAGCCTAAGCTTAGACGCGGGATTCAAGCCCGATTACGTGCGAAGGCTTTGTTGTGTAAGGACTCACTCTTGTGTTGATAACCTTATCTGTGATTATGTGTTACAAATAGGTCCGTGTATTTCGTTGTTAAAACGTACATTTAAAGTAAGGTAATGTTTTTTTTTTTTTTTTTTTTCTCAATTACTAATATCCAGGATATTTTTTTATATAGTGCACATAATTTGTAGACTGATTCAGTCTCTGTTCCTAAATACAACCGCAGTATTGGGAGACACTTTAAAACAAAACGAAAGTTTGACTTAGTACACGCATAATTTACTAGCGCAAGCCATACAAAATCAAATTTTTATTTTGTTTTGGAGTGAATTTTAGTGCTACGGCTACAGAAATGCTTTGGGAACGGACACTGAATCATCATTTTGCGAACTACATAAAAAAAATCCTGTATTTATAAGAAATACAGGCACGAACTTAAATCCGCCATAGTTCAATAAATAGAATAGAAAACGTATTAAACAAAAACGGCAGATTTAATCGATCTATAGGTAATTCGTAATCTGCCTGATACTTGTTCGCGTAATATATTTTGAAGGTTCCTTCAATTTCTATTAATATTATTCATTTATAATTGAGTACGGCTATTTTTGGTCCATCCAGCCTTTCTAGTTTCGATCCCTTTAAGGGATTATTGTACTCATCATTATGAACAATTTTTATTACAGAAATAAACCAGAAATCACGAAAAAAAAAATTGCTGTTCCATACAAATAATTCAATATTACCCGAGTAAATGTATGGAACACATTTTTTGCGAGTTCAAGATTGGTCCCTTAGTAAAAATTGTTCATATCGTCATCGTTATAATTCCCTTAATTAAGGAAGAAAAATGTAGAATGCTGTATATACCATATATATATGTATATACCATATATATACCTGTATATACCATAGTACAAAAAAAAATACAGTAAAAATATAAAATATCGAAAATCGTATGGAATTATCTCGGAAAGCAGAAATCGTTTTGAAAATTAACAAAGTAAACAGTTTTCATATATAAAGTTCGGTATTATGAAAGATGAATCTCTAATTTCATTCTCTATCATCTGTTTTCGGGCGTAACAAAATCCATAGATTGAATAGAGACCTGTCTAATCTCAATCTATCTAAAATATTGTTCATTTTTAAAAAGGTGGGTCATGTTATCGTAGTTAATCTTTAACCGCGCACCATTTGACGGGACGTATTGATTGCCACATCAATGGTTAAAAAAAAAACTAGATCTAGGGTGATCTGTTTCAAAACCTGCGCTTTATTTGCGAAAGCTACGTTTTCTTGATAAATTAAGGACTGAAAACAGACAAAGTATATCTAGCTTAAGCCAGACTACCCTACTCAGAAATGACTAACATTTAAAAAGTCGAGTTTTTCTGTCACGGACTTCAGCTAGAAAGTTATGTCCTCAGTAAAACTGTCCAGTTTTGTTTCTTTTATATATTTCTGTAGGATGGAAAGTTTATATTTTATTAACTATCTTGTCTCGCTTTTTAAGAGTTGAGTAAAAGTGGCTACGACAGGGTTGGAGTATGTCTACAGATGTTCCAACACAAGAATATTTTGCATTCGTATCTGATACTAAAGGATTGGGCTCATATATTTTAGCGTATATAAATCATATATATTTTTAACAAAAAATAGACCTCAATTAATTACCTAATATAAAATAAAAATATTAATTCTATAGTGTAGGTAAATAAAGTGCCGAGTTGATCCCTTTATGAATTTCCGTTTTGCTTTTGTTCGTTACCCTATTGGTTTAGTTTACCCCTGAGCGTCAGCGAAGGCAGGTCTGTGAGTTTACCCAAACCGAATCACGTTCTATTACGATTTAAATTTGAGACCGTTATGTTTATGTAGGTAGTATGTATCTTTATATTACGTAAGTATATTTTATTATTACGTATTTTAGTATATTCCTCATCGTTAGCTCCATAACATCTACCTGCCTTGTTTCTTGTAGTTACACACTGTGTCTTCTTTTCTTTCGTAGGTCTGCTGGCAGAAATTTCTTTAGAAATAAGCAGTACCTACCTTTGTGCTTTGATATTTTTACTTATTTTCTTTGTCATATGTACATAAATAATAAATAAATAAAGTAATTTCACTGGTCAGCTAATATTGACAGTAGGATATTTAATTATAAACCAATTATCCTTCACTAATATTTATCTAGTATAAATCAGTAATGGTAATTAATTGGTAGTTGTTACAGTGTTTGTTTCCGATAACCAATCAAACAATATACAATATATTGTTAAAAGCTTTATAATTATATAATAACTATTTACAATATTTACAAAATGTTAACATTTTTGATAAAATGGAATGTGTTTTAAAATGGCCATTTGGTGGCATGAATTATATTTCTTAGATAAATACGGTTTGTCCGGCCATTTTGTAGTTTGACTCGATGTTTACTAAATTACCCGGATGATGTACAGAATGGCTAGAATCCCGTTTGAGATGTTAGTATGTGCAGATTAAAATTTAAATTAGTATTTATTTAACAATGTCTTCATTTTATTGTTAGCTCCGAAAGACATTTTCTTTGAAAATAATCTTAAAGTACCTTATTAAAATATTCTATGTTCAATGTTTGTTCGATATAGTTTATGGTTTTAATATTTTGTTTTAAACCTGAGCTTAATGCTTTCCATTAGTAAAATAAAAATGTTTGATAAAATCGGTTTTCAGAAAACATTAAAGAAAATGGATTCGAGGGTTATTAAAATTTTATCTGCTTTTATAATCGGTTGCTGTACATCAGTCTATTGATTTCTACATTTTACTAATTGCTGCCTGGCTGTATTTCGCGCAGACCAAAAATTCATATGTGTGTGACTTGCCAGTGACATTCAACATTGATTGATACACAGTGTACCAGCAGTTATGAAGCGACTGACATTTCAACACTTGTCAGTACCTATAAGTTTAGGTTGAAAACTATCGAAAGCCCAATTCTCGCAATTTTTTTACACTAAAACTGAAAGTTGACCGAACTGAGATTATATTATGAATTGAGAAGAAGTTCAGTCCGATTTCGGAATACCATTTGTGACATTTATGACATTGATATTAAATCACAACGAGATCGGATAGTTCCAATCTGTACACTATATTCTTAACATTTTTAATTACGAGAAATTAGGCTTCTGAAGTTTTGTTATAAATGTTTCGCAGCTCTAGAATACAAATTAATTTGTATTAATTATTATGTTTAGGCAAGAGGGAAAGCACCAAAATTTGATTGATGCTGATAAGATGTATGATGTGGTAGATTATTAAAATAGAGATTAGGTAGACTGGATTAGGCGTGCTTAAACTGTTTATATACAACTGTTTAGATATCACTAAGTAGGTTTAATATTCTATATTCAGAATTGTATTGAAAAGGAATAATTTTACTTACATTAATGGCTACAGTAAGTGATATTTTATATAATGTATAATTTAAAACCAATATATAGCACACTTTTTAAAAGTAATTTTTGAAACGCAATTTTCGTGGCAACATTTTTGACATTGACCAGTTAATTTAAGAAACATCTAAATTATCGGTCTACGTGACTGTGAATACCATCAATAATTTTACATTAGGAATTCTGATAACAGTTTTAACAACCAAAACATTTCATTTTTCTCTTTTACCGGTTAAAGTCAGAAATATCAGAAAAATTTAAAATTATTGTTGACATAAATATCCGTCCATATTAGCATACATAAATGGCACATCGTTACTATATGTACAGTCGTGATGTATATACATACTGAGCTATACATGCTTACTTATTTACAAAAATTACATTCACTAGTTGTCTTTCATCGTGGCTTGAATATTTACATTTACCGGTGAGAGTCAGAAGTTGTTGAAGATAACTTAACTTTCTAGTTTATAGAACAAGTACACTCGGAGGCAAAGAATTCGGGAAAATAAGAAAGTTAGCTTATTAAAAAAAAAAAAAAAAACTACTCACATTAATAAAACTTCTTAGTTATTTATTTTTACTTTCAAAAACACAAACTAAAAATGCGTACTTTTTTTTTTAATATCCATGTAGGCATTTAAATATAGTACCACAAACTTATCTGACCCGGTCGTGGCGTCGCTGCCGTCGCTTTTGCCAATGTCATCTCCGTACCGTACCGTACAGTACCGTCCGTTCCGTAGCGACGTTAGTTCCAATTTTGGTCACCGGGTCAGATAAGTTTGTGGCACTATACTCTGTATTACATCCATGTGTTATCAATACAGATGTCATGCGTTTCGGCATACGGCACAAAGTTTTTGAGGCGATGCTGGGGAATATTCTCGAATTATTTTATTCTCTAAGTAGAAAGATCTACTCGTTATCGAGTAAAATGTGAGTATCGATTAAGGTTGAGCCAAAACTAAAAACGCCTCCACCATTTTCCATTCATTTTAACAACATTTTGAAATGTCCCATCAAACATCACATCAAACAACCAAAAACGACGACACGGTTGGCGCAGTGGCTAAGCGATTAGCCTTCTACGCTACGTGCCGCGGGTTCGATCCCCGCACGGAACAAGTATTTGTATGATCTACAGATAGTTGTTTCGGGTCTGGGTGGTGTGTGCATGTGACATGTACGAGTATGTTTGTAAACCCTCGATACAAGAGAAATCCTAGTGAGGGGAAACGTTTATAAAAAAAATAAAAATAAAAAAAAATATCCTGACTCTCACCTCTCTTAATGTAATGTTATGTCTAATACAACATTAAATACTATTACTTCTCGTTAAAGCGTTTTATTGAGCGCTAATTGCAAACAAAGTATCTTAAATACGTTTATTTTTCATAGCTTGAAGATAAAACTAAAATCTTTGGCTTAGGATACATACATACATTTTAGGATTCACACATTAAAATTTAATAAAATTTTGGAACACGTCAATAATGGATGACGGAAAACATTTCAATAATGAAGGAATTCTTTTTATCATTTGATTTTTAATAGAGAACCTTGGCTTTGGTTGTTTCGGACCAGGTGGCCTAAAAAGGCCACATTGAGCAATTCATCTAATAATCTGCTTAGTAACTGTCAAACAGATGATTACTGAATATGAACCTTATGCGGATGACATTAAGAGTTGTCAATTAAGTAAATATTTTGACATTCGTAATATGAATTATATTGTGATTCATCTAAAGCGGCCTTAGCCCCCCAGATAATTGTGTTTTGTGAACCATGTTTTAGTTAAGTGATTATCACTGTTGCCCTGCTTCCTGTCCGCCATTTTTTAACGCGAACTCAATTCAACATCATAATCTATAACATTATAACCACCGTCATTAATACAGACAACAATAACATAATAATCCAACGTACCTATTATTGCATCATCAATTCTTTAATTTTCATACAAACAAACTAATTTTAATTTATATTGGAAGAACAGATTATGCCTGTTACCATAACACGGTTAAATGTGGAGGAAGAATCCGATACTGCGAGTGGGGTCGCGGCAGCTCGGTAGGCAAGAGCCAGTGTACTGAATCAGAAGTTCACAAGTCAGAATTATTTTCGAATTTTTCTTTCCACAAAAATGATTAAAAAAAAATTGCTTAAAATCAATTTGGTGGTTATCGTAGATAAAATATTTCAAAACTTCAACACATGTTTCATATATCTGTAAACTATAAACTGGACGAAACAAGAAAGATCTCTTGATAATAAACCAACTATGTCATTGTCATTTTAGCCGGCAAACAAGAAATTTCATACCAGTTCAAAACCAAAATACTCAAGCAGCAAGATTGAAGATTCTTGCATAATAACAACTGCGATAACTACTTCGAAAACTACCAAAATGAAATTATTGCTCAAAACTTGGACTTAAATATTTGCACGGTTAACGGAGCACTGCATTGCCCGGCTAATGAGTAAAAAGTCATTACGCGAAATGTTTGCGAATCGCAAAGGTATAAAGTTGTAAATACCAACTAATGACTTTTGAATTCCTATAAATATATTTATTTTTATTCATGCCAGTAGCTATCCTATTAGGTACGGGTGAAGTAATAATTTTACCACAATAATTAAAAACTTCAGGGAAATAATTGATTGAAAATTGCAGTAAATTAAAATGGTATCAGGCTGGTTGTCCGCAAAATAATATTATGCGGGTTGTTTATTTCCGGCACCCTAATTACGTAAAAATTACCTGACAGCGACCCGACAGCTACGCAACAGCAGACGGAGAGCGATCGGTCGCGAACTGTCAAACAAATTCGTGTTATGTACGGCATTCGTCCGCCTGTAGCTACCTGTCGTTGGCAGCGCCAAGTATGCACTTTTTAGTTCGTTTATTGTCCGCCAGAGGGCGAACCCGTAAGCGGTGGCTGACGCGATGCTGTCGGCAAATACGTAATACCAAAGTGATGTTTGACAGCAGCTACCGCGCGATTTACGCCTGTCGCAAACTGTCTGCTACATCGGTAATTAGGGGGCCGAATGATACTTTTTTGATAATTGTCATGGATAAATTAATCGTCTATCTAATACCTCATACAGAACGTTAACTATGGCAGTATATTTTAAAACACTCAAGCATACAGCTGCGTACAATATTTTTAATACTTTTTTAATAATATATACCACACGTACACAGAATTACTTTGATATGCATCTTGGAAACTATGAATAAACAAACATACATATTTCTAAGAATCACAGTAAGGACTAGCTTTTATAATATAGTACAATTATGAATGTAACAAAGATTGGTTCGTAAAAGGTAAGATTTTATTAAAGTAGAAATGTTAACAATGTAATATAATAATTATAATGTTAAATTTAATATAAAAATGATAATGTTAAATCAGTTAAATGTAATATAATAATTAAAGGTAAAAGGCAAGGTTAAAGGTAGCTCAAGGTTTAGTCTCTCACGATCGTATTGAAGTTTATTACCAGTGTCGATGTTCATTACCATTTCAGTTACGTGGAAGACCCCCAAGTCATGGTATGACTCTCTTGATATAACTACTTCAATTCCTTACCTTACGAATAATCGTACGACAGCTAAAAAAAAAAAAATTGTTGGAAGTTTGATTGGAATTTCCAACGAAAAATGTGAAAAATTCTTCTAAGTTAGGCTGAGAGCGATCGGTGTCGTGAAGCGAGAGATTCCGCCAAATACCAGCTTTAATGACAAACTTCAATTGCCTGAGCTTGGCAGGCAATATAGGCACAAAATAAAAAGGTACAGAAGGCTGACTAATACGGTTTACAATTTTTTTTTCTTTGCCCTTTCTTTAATTTTATTGAGAAATCAAATCCTGAGCAGATGTTTGAAATGAATGAATATTAGTCAGCGATGAGTTTTTATATGCAATGGACTCTGTCTCTGCAATCAAATATCTGTGAATCTAGTAACTTTTTTATTATTAGGTATTGGCCTACTGTGTTTATTTTGTGATATCATTTGATCAGCTGTTATACCTACGTTAATGTAATAGTGGTGAAAATTCAATAGTGTAAGATGTGAGGTGCTGAGTGCTGAAAAGGTCACGGGTTCAAACTTGATCCCGTTGAAATGTTGTGGTAAATACACTTACTACATAAAAGCATTTCTAGGGAAGTTCCTTGTATAACAACTTGGTGAACAGTGAAATGTGGTTTCAAGGGGTTAAACTGAGTAATAGAATAATTTTGTATTGTGTTTACTAAAAAATTGTGTGATTTTTATTATGTATCTACTTGTTTACTCACAACAAAAAAATCTTTGATAATATCTTTGGTTTTCGATTTAGTTGCTAAGATGTAAAATATCCAATCTTTGATACATCCATACTCTCTCTAATAAAAACATAAGTACAGTCTTCATTTAGACAGTAACCTCTTCAGTAAAGCGACTCTTATCATCTAAATTAATAACTATAGCATGGGTCCTCGCGTGGCCTGACTTGACACCTTTCACAGTTTCAGTACTACTCGGACTTGACTTTAAATCACTTGTTTTCTCACTCTTATTATTGTAACCATTACGACTTACTTCAGGTGGCCGAATATCACCACAATTTTCTTCCCCAGAAATCTTAAACACTCCATTTTGTTTATCTTCTTTTGTTTCTTCGTTTAGATCTGTGCGTTTTTTAGGAGAATCAGTGGTCACATCTGTCTGACTTTGTTCTGCGTTGCTGTTTTCAGTGCTTTTTGTAGGACTGAACGGCTTATGTTTATAAGCGGGAGGGGCTTCAAAGGGCAAGTCTCTACCGCTACTAGAAGATTCCTCAGCTGGCGTGACAGTACACATTAACCGGTCTGCGACAGCGCTAAATACTGTGTTCAGTTTTAAAGGCGCTGAGTGCTCAGAAGGCGGAGGTTTTCTATCATAAACTGCTGCAGCATCCTGCATGGCACCTATCCGACGAGATATCACCGCTCCAGCTCCACAACGCTCGCGCAGCTTCTCCAACTGGTTGCAGATTTTTCTGAATTCCTCCTTTTAGGCAAAAAATATTTTGAATGAATATTTGAAGGTGGTATTATGAGAAATGTTTTAAATGGTCATAAAAAAAATTAAATTAAACAAAATTGCTGTCTCGTATAAGGCTAAAATGGACTGCGAATATTTCGATAAAATACTTCATTCAAGGCCTAGATTCAGACAACAATGGCGGGCGTCTTCAGTCAAACGGCCTAAGTGAAAATAATTAAGTTCTCGTCTAACCTGCTTGGCCGGTTTTAGAAATAGACAAGCAATTTAATACTACAAGATCTTAATAATTGAGGCTTTAATTTTCGACGAATAATTTAAGATGTAACCAAATTCTAAAATTAGATGGAATCTGGTAAAGTTTACAATAGAGCTTACGTTGAGCAATTATTATAACGATTAATTAATTCATTTGTATATAAAAGTTTCTTAAATGTAGCCAGCAATCCACCAGTACCCAGGGAGAAGGCGTTCACTAGGAAAACCGAGAATTTTTGTTATACATTGCCTTTTCATTACCAAAACACGTGTATTTATAAACAATAGTATCATTCTCACCTCAAGTTCTCTCTCAGTCATGTTGTCGCAGAACCTCGCGCTGCGATTGGTCGTCATGGTGTAGGTAGACTCCGCTGGCCTCGACCTGAACTTGCCTGTCTTCTCTCGCTCATCTTTGCCGTGCCCTTTGTAGACCATGTAGGCCTGGGACAAGAAAATATTTTATTGTAACTCTGAATTGATTAAATACTATAAGAGTAAATCTGATCTTTAAATTATACAGCCTTTCCATAAAAAGATATTTAATTCTAGAAACACAGACAACGCGGACTTCAAGGCATATAAAATACGAAAAGAAAAATATTTCCGGATTCAAGGTTCGTTAAAGAAAAATATGTTCCGTATAAAAAATGTCCAACAAGACAAGGTTTGCGTACGATTTCTTTGATGTGGAACATTTTTCCGTTCCTCGGAGACGCATTAGGATCGGATTTCCGGGTGCTCAAGGCTTTGAGACGCATTTTGTCTCAATCTGTGAGATAATAAAGAGCGCATTTCTGTATTCGGTCTGGCTATTCCGTTGGCCTATCTGAACATCCGGGAGCATCATTGCCTTTGTATGCTTTGTATGTGTCCTACAATATGTTTATGATAGGTACCAAGGACAGTGGGAGATAAAGTCGTAATACATTTGTTAGAAGTTAGAAGATAAAAGTTTATGTGCAATGCATGCGTCGGTTGTGGGTTGTTGATCAGTTGCTCGAATGTCAACTCTTAAGCTAACTATGCCAACATTTAACCATAGTTCCGATAGTCTAAAACAATAACCTAACCGTCAAAACCCTTGACTCCAACTAGAAAAAGAGCTGTAACTTTTGAACAGCTGAACAGATTTTCATGAAACATAGCTAAGATGATATCCGATTAAACTAGCTTTCAATTAAAAGAACTGCATTGAAATTGGTCCATCCGTTTCGGAGCTACGATTTCATAAACAGATACACACTACAAACTTATAACACCTCTCTTTTTGTCGGGGGTTAAAAAGGTCTTAAAGTGAGGAATTTGACTAAAATTTTTCTTAGCATAAGAAAACATGAAACAAACAACAGTTTAATATTTCCACGTGAGCATAAGATAAAGCAGCAGTATATAATAACACATAACAAGTTGATGTTGCACTCGGCAGCACTTGCCAGCCACTTTGGGATCAGGGCCAAATTCACAGTAATAACTGCTGCGACGGCTTACTTATGAGTGCTACTTAGATGGTCAGCTACTTATGGCTGTAAAGTTTTTGTGTAGGCTATTTTGTGAGGTTGTCTTTTATTTAAAGAACTTTGTCCCTCACTTTGATTTCTTCTGTATCGAGGATACAGTTTACAAACATCTCACATGCACACACACCCACACCCGCAACAACTATCTGTAGATCAAATATTTGTTCCGTACGCGGATCAAACTCGCGGCACGTAGCATAGAAAGCTTTCGCTTACCCACTGCGCCAATCGTGTCGTCAATTCTCTACAAATGCAGAAGTGGTGTCTATTCACGCTTAACAATATGTATCTAGAAAGTTCTTAGAAAATGTCCCGAATTATATCTTGCCTTGAGAAGGGTTGTGAAGAAGCTACTTGAATTCGGGAAACGAAGCAAAGGACGGACCTACTTCTTGGTCAGACAACATGCAAAAGGTCGCGAGAAACCGTTTCTGTAAACGGCACGAATACACTCGATGTGGAAATGCTTGGTAGAAGTCTACTTAAAGCAGTGGATATCACAAGTATAATGATGAACAATTAACAAACTTCAACCTAGAAATAATTTGATAAACACAAGGCCAATTCTCGTAATTGAAAATGTTCAAAATATAATTCCGATCTCGATCCAATCTAGTATCAATGTCATAAATGTCACAAATGGTATTCTCCTGCAATCTACACTGACAAATAACGTCAAACGTGAAATTATATTTTAATGAGGTCGAAAACTGATTGAAGCCAAATCGGTAATCTGCTAGCATTTTGAACCGACACAGATAATAAAATTGGTATTCTAATCCATATATAAACGTCAAACATGAGATTGAAAACAGTCTGAAAGAAGATTGATTCAAATCATACTGAAATCGGACTGAACTTAAGTCAAAGGTTTTTATTTCCACTGCGGCTTTGCAGGCACTTTCAAAACGTCGTGATTCTAAGTGCACGTGGTTATTATGAGGAGTAGAATATCGATTTTTTGTCAATTTATAATATTATCTCAGTTTGGTCAACTGAAAAGTCATAGTGTAAATTAATTACGAGAATTGAGGTACAGCTTTCAGGCAATTGAATTCCAACCGTAACTCAATCAACTGAATGGTTTTCGGTTCGAATGGTGATTAATCTCAAACCTGTAAGGCCTAATTAATAGAGCGTAAAACTAAGTAAGGTACCTATAATCAATTGGGCTTAGCTGGTCCAATGCGTTTAGGATTAGGGTGAGGTGTTAGGGCATAAATTTACGGTAAGCGACCCAACCTGGTAGATTGAGAAAAGGTTTGATAAAAGCGACAGACTGGTTGTTGATATTTATAAATCTGACATGTTAGGGGCGTGGCTTTCACGCTTTGACCCATATACGCTTCGAATGGCGTATTGATGGGGCCTTTGCCATATTATTATAGGTCGCTCGTGGATCGAGTTCGCGTTTATTTTCTATAATAAATGTTTTTCGGCCTGCTCCTATGTCTTTTCGAATTATGTGCGAATCGCATTTGATTATCACTTGCGTTAAGGGTGAAGGAAATCATCGTGAGGAAACCTGCTTGAGAAGGTCTTCGATGGTGTGTGTAGTCCACCCGCACTATGCCAGCGTGGTGGACTAAGACCTAACCCTTCTTATTCGAAGATATTATATTAGAAGAGGCTCGTGCCCAAGTGTGATAGTAAGGGGCTGGATTTATTAATTAATTAATATTTTATTCGATAATGGCACTCAGGATTCTATAAATTCTTCTTCTTTCGTGTTGCCATGACCTCACACGAGGACAATGCACGTACCGTGGTGGAAAGATTAGCCAGTCAAAAAGCTCGTAACGGGACAGATTGTCCATAGTGCACAGGGAGTATTCTCATTCTCGAAAGAAAGCGATCTAACGGAGGCGCGCATCAGTCGATAAAAAACTTGACTTCGGACTTATGAACAAAAATATCAGTCAACTTTATTTTTTGTGTGTTTTAGTACAGTGTTTCAATTTCTTCTCCTCTATATACCTAGATTAAGAGTAAGCAAAGTCAAACTGTTCAATGTGAAGTAGTAAAATAATTATAATTCATGATAAAACGTAGAAATTAAATATAACGCGTGATTTTACAAAAAACTACGTAAAAACTAAGAAGAAGCGAAACAACTAAAAACAACATCTCAAAATCGAGTTAAAGTAGACACGTGCATTTGTATTTGTGCGTGGAAAACGACACTAATGGGGGGAGACTGGGATGAAGTGCTACGTGGGGCGGGGGAAGCGCATTCTTTCGAGGTCCCGAGATATTTCCAACGGGTAGTGTGACACACGTGTCTGCAGCCTTATCTTCTGTTAAAACTGTAATGCCTCTCGGCCCAGCAACTGCCGGTCCATTCGAAAAAACATAATCCACACCCACATCACGAAACCATCCACGAGACTCAGATGAACCAACTTATACACTTAACAGTTTACCTGCCAATTGAAATTCTGTAGCGAAACTAATTTTGTTGGAAACTCCTGAGCAATCGGTTTAAAACTTTGTCCACTTTCATGATTCAATATAAAGTTCTACGGCTTTTTTATGAGATACTTCACGAGTACGTGGTTACTTACGTAGGATAAATTGAAAGTTTAACGTAAGTACTAAGAGTTTAGAACTACTATGGAAAAAAAAGATAAACTTGTGTAAGAAAATTAATTTTTTATTTTTCTCGCTTATCTGCTGTATTAAAAAGTTCTGGTTTGAGTAGCTGGTAAGAGGTACAATCACGATACCTCGCGGTTATACATTTCGCAAACAAAATGCGTTGAACGACTGCGCCCCATTTAGAGTTAGTAACGAATTTAGCCTTAAGGATGGTTGACCGGAATTGCCGACTGTACTTAGTATCGAATCTCCACTTCTTCAGATGGGATGAATAGAATAGAATAGATCTTTATTTCATGTAAACCAAATAGGTACAGGCACTTATGAAATATCGAGACTCTAGATGCGCGGTTCCAAATAGTAGGTCCTATGGAGAAGAACTGGCAAGAAACTCCATAAAACCGGCAAGAAACTCCATAGAACCGCCAAGAAACTCCATGCGACTGTCCACAAATTTATTTTAACCAGCAATGGTATATAGTCCTCCTAATCGGTTTTGATGATGGCGACCCTAGAATAAATTATCTTCTAGCGTGAGCCCTAGTATGGCTCGCTAGACCAAACTTGGTTTTAAAAACCCGATCATAGGACAGGCAATATAGTTGGCCCGCAGAGTTATAGATGTAATGGATAAGTAAGTGCAATTCAAACCGAACAACAATTAAACAACCGTCGCATAATAAACAACAAAAACACAGTGAAATCAATTTCATTTACACGCGAGGTTAAGCTCGCTCGTTACGAGAGCGCCCGCTAGTAAATTCCATCACTTAACTTCTGGTTTCCCGCGCAAATAATTACACGTTCCGGAAAATTCTGAATTATGCTTAAATGTTTGTTTTGCAGCTACTTAACGTAATTAGTTTTCTCGTTGAAATATTATACAGGGTTATTTGTAAAAAAAATTCAAACTTTTCATACAATAGATTAATCTTGCTCCATCAAAATGTATGAAAAGTGTGAATTTTTTTTCGCGATTTCATGGTTTGTCCCATAGTAAAAGTTGTTCATATTGATGAGTAGTTTCACCCCTTAAAGCATTGCCGGTGTTTTACAAATAACGCTGTATAAGGTCCTTCCATTCATACACGAAATATTTTAAGAGCTGGAAAAAAAAAGCATGAAAACGGAACAAAATATACAAAAACTTTTCACATCAATCTTACTTGATCAAAATGTATGAAGTTAGATTTTTGTTCGCGATTCCAGTGTTGGTCCCTTAATAGTTGTTCATATGGATGAGTACTTACAAAATATTTCGCAACCATCTTATAAAATATTTCGTGTCCCTATGAATGGCAGGACTTTATATACTAGCTGTACCATGTATTATATTGATGTATATTAGTGTTTCCTCTCTTGTGTGATAATTAACATAAATGGCGACATGATCCTTCCTTTGAGTTGGTTATATGTCATGTATAACATAAGCTTTTTCGGTGTGTGGAACAGATTAAAGGATTATAGCAAGTAGATATGCAAACACAAACCACGGATTAGGCAATAGCTAACTACTGAAACGTAAAATTAACTTTCTAGTGGATTTATGCTTCTTTAGTAATACATCTATTATTGTTGTTGTTTTTGTTTTTGTTAGACTTTAGAAGAATTTGTGTATTTTTTTTATATTGATGATATTTTAGATTGTTTTAATAACATATCTACAGTTAGTAATAAAAACCAAACTTGTGCAAAATGTGTTCCATGGTGCGGACCCGCCATACTTGATAGCTAAGCTTTTTAATTAAAACGGAAATAATACCGTGTCGAAAACACATAAATTCATCAAAGTACTTCGAAGACTGAAACAAAGCGCTACTTCTCAATAAGTAATTAGAATTGGAGGGAAAAGATTGATTGTCTTGAGTAAAACATTATTGGTACATACGAGACAGAAAAAGCTTAACATTTAAAACACAAAAGCTCCAAGATTAGGAGCCAACGGTCACACGACAGTTTAAAGGTAAACAATCACAGCTGTGCAGTGTGCAGATACTCGCATACATACACAGTTCTGAGATAATCACACAGAAGCTCCCAAGATTTAAGTAGTCGGCCATACTGTGCAGAAAGCGTGTGTTTTCTGCATAGTATTTGCGTTCGCAAAACTCCAGGATACGGAGTCAACGGTCATACAATTTGAAGGTAAATTAATCACAGCTGTAGAGTGTGCAGTTACTTGCATACATACACAGTTCTGAGATAATCGCACAAAAGCTCCCAAGATTTGAAGTAATCGGCCATACTGTGCAAAAAGCCCACATGACCTTCGTATTGGGTTGGATAGTGCAAGTAAACCATCACATACATACATTCTGACATAGACATAACCTTACCGTGCCTACCTTGCTCCCAAAGATGAAACACAGCAGAAGAGTGACTGTCAGCTGTGTGTGGCAGAAGAAGATGATGTACAGAAGGTCAGGGTTCGCTGGTGACTGCAGGAACAACCTGGAAATATGGCTAATGTTAGTAAGTTCATATTATATAAGGTCCAACCTTTCTAGACCCTTTAAGGGGTTATTGTACTCATAATTATCAAGAAGTTTTAGTATGGGACCAAACCTGATATCGCTAAATAAAAAATGTACTGTTTCATATAAATAATTTAATATTACTCGAAAAAAATTATGGAATAGCAGATTTCTTTTTATTTCACGTTTTCAGGTATACTCAGAGTTGTTCATGATGAACACAAAACCATTTAAAGGGATCGGTACCTACTAGAAAGGTTGGTGAAGATGATTTTGGTTTGGTATTTGAATCTAAAGTTAGCAAAAACATTATGCCCAACAACGCACAAGTACATGTATACATTATACCAAACCGTATAATGTAATTTTTCGTAACTCTAAAATCGACGACACGGTTAATCACGGACCGCAAAAAAACGGCCTCACTCTTGAGCAGAGTAAGAGGCAGTCACAATAGCATTCTGAAAGCGGTGGCAGCAGATACTTCCTCCACCATAATAGGACTATTTGTGAGAAGACTTATACCGTGGTATGTTGTGGGTGGGCTTCTCATTAATTCGTCATTATTTTAAGCTACTAACAATAGTGTTATAAGTGCAAACCTGTTACTAACGATTATGCATCTCTTAGTTATTCGAAATAAAATGATTTATTATTATTATTATAATCCTCTATCTCTTGTAGTTTCAAACTTCCTCATACTGACCCATCTTAATGGATCATTCTGTATACGAGCCGTAATAACCCGCTTCCAACACAACTTGCCTTGACGGTAAACAGTTGACACTCAAACTTGTCCCATCCGCAGATTGTACAGAAAAGTTTAAAACTATACCGACATACAAAACTATGCACTAGAACTTGGCAAGTCTGGCTTCGCTAGACAATCATTGTTTCACTCAGTTCCTGTGCAATATCAAAAAGTTTCGAAACTTTGTCTCGATTTATGATCGTCCCGTTCAAGACTAATAATTTTATGTAAGTTTAGGGTTTCCGGATGAAAAAAATTAAATAGATCAATATCCGTTTTTATGTTCACAAAACCTAACCGCCAAAAACCCCCGACTCCAACTAGAAAAAGAGCTGTAATTTTTGAACAGCTAAACAGAGATCTTCATGAAACATAGCTAAGATGATTTCTGATTAAGCTAACTTTCAATGAAATCAAATTGCATTGAAATCGTTCCATCCCTTTTGGAGCTACGATGCTACAAACAGATACACAGATACACACTACAAACTTGTAACATTCCTCTTTTTTGTCGGGGGTTAAAAAAGGAGCATTATGAAATCAAATGTCAACGTTATAGTTATCAACGTTTTTAAATATGTTTTTCTGCGTTGCACTGGCAGCTTTTTCACTATTACGCTTTTGGTTATACATCGCACGCACCCATGGCTATTATCATATTATTATTATTATTATATCTTGTTGTAATTAAACGATTTTATAAAGTAAAACAGAACTTTTAATAAAAGCAAGAAAAAATCAAACGTCATTCGTAAAACGTAGAGTTGACAGTAGTGAAAAACAACGACCAAGAAGGCGGCAATTTCAAATCTTCAACACACTCTCCAAATTAGAGCCTTCTTATGTAATAAATTAACTTAACAATAATAATTCTACATTATGCTTGAAACATCTAAAGAAAATTACAAGAGTTACCTTTTATAGGTTCGTAATGTGCTGAAAACTATTTAATCGTTTTATACATACATTTACTCTTTAAGTATTACACCTATTTTATTCCTTAGATATTGAAATCTAACTCTAGGAAGAGATTTTGTTAATATGTCGGCACATTGTTCATTCGTACATAAATATTGTAAGTCAATGTCTTTTTCTTGATATTTTTCTTTAATAAATTTGTATTTAATATCTATGTGCTTACACCGTTTGTGGAAGTCTGCATTCTTAATCACTGAGATTGCACTTTGATTATCCACATTTAAACAGATAGTATTTTGATTATAAGCATTTATATCAAGAAGTAATCTTTTGATCCATAAAGCTTCTTTTGTAGCTGAGCAAGCAGCCATGAACTCAGCTTCTGTAGTAGATAATGCTATGCTTTGCTGTCGCTGACTTGCCCAAGTGATAGCAGCACCATTTTTTATAAAGACATACCCGGATGTAGACCTCCTTGTATCTGTGTCGGTGGCATAGTCTGAGTCACTATATCCGTCTACTATATTGTCCTTTTCTTTGCAGTAGCAAAGACCAAACAATTTGGTTTCTTTTAAATACTTTAAAATCTTTTTTACAACATTCCAGTGAGTGTTATCATAGCAATCAAGATATCGACTTACTAAGCTGACTGCAAACATAATGTCTGGTCTACTCACTATTGCAAGATGCATAAGAGAGCCCACAGCTTCTCTATATGGTATATTTTCTTCAGTTCCTATTTTATTCTTTTCTAAGATAGTATGACAATCTACAGGAATACTATTACCATTAGCATTTTGCATATTAAACTTAGCAAGTAATTTTTCAATGTACTTCTTTTGATGAATAAAAAATACATCCTCTAGACCTTTCTATTTCCAGTCCTACAAAATTCTTTGGCTCAGTTATTTTTATTTCAAAGTTTTCTTTGAGATCAGTAATAAATTTATCTAAAACAGATCTATTTTTTGATATCAGTAATCCGTCGTCGACATACAAGAGAAGATATACTTTGATTTCATTTATATGACCTGTATACACACATTGATCGGAGTGACTATTTTTAAAACCGAATTTATTCAATACACCATTGAATCTTTGATTCCAACAACGTGGAGCTTGTTTTAAGCCATACAAGGATCTTTTAAGTTTACAAACATAATTTAACGGTGCATCTATCCCTTCGGGTGGGGTCATATAAATATTTTCTGTTATGTTACCATAAAGAAACGCTGTTTTCACATCAAACTGTATCATTTCAAGATCATGTTGACATGCTTCTGTAAGTAATATTCGTACAGAATCATATCTAACTGTCGGGGAGTAGGTTTCTGAATAATCAATTTGATATTTTTGTGAACAACCTTTAGCACAGAGTCTGGATTTATAAAGCATACCTGATGGCTGGTCTTTTAAACGGAAGACCCACTTACAGCCAATTGTCTTTGCTCCTGGTGGCTTCATCACCAACTCCCATGTTCCATTCTGCTCATGTGCCTGCAATTCTTCCTTTATGGAGTTTCTCCACTTTTCCCCATCTTTTGACGATAAAGCTTCTCTGTATGTCTGCGGTAGATCTTGATTATCTGAAGTTTCACCTTGACAAAGATAAATATTAGTTTCTTCTTCTAAGATTTTAGATTTTTTTGATCTTGTTGTTATATTACTTGGTTGTACTGAACCAACTTTCTTTTCAGGAATATAGAGTGAGTCTTCATCAGAATAAAAAGAATCATCACTTATTGCAGTTGTATCTAATTGTGTAATATCTTTTGAACTATTTTGCATTTCAGAAATAGGTGATGTGGACTGAACATCACACACAGCATCATCAGTTCCAGTACTTGTTAGCGGTACCACTGCATAGTTTCTTTTTATTGAGTTTTCCATAAATACAACATCTCTACTTAAGACTATTTTCTTAGTTTTTGGATCTATCAACCTATAGCCTTTGGTAGTATCGCAGTATCCAATAAAAATCATTTTACTTGCCTTAGCATCCAGTTTTTGCAGCTTTTCTTTTGGTATTTTAACCATAGCTTCACAACCAAATATTTTTAAATGTCTTACATCAGGCTTCTTCCCAGACCATATCTCCTCAGGTGTAGCATATGACAGTGCTCGTGTTGGACAGCGATTCGTGATGTATGCAGCTGTTGCCACTGCTTCTGCCCAATATCGTTTCTGTAAATTAGAATTTATTAACATACATCGAGCTCTTTCCATTAATGTGCGATTCATACGCTCTGCCATTCCGTTCTGTTGAGGAGTATAAGAATTAGAAGTTTGATGAATAATTCCTGATTTCTTAAGATAATTGGAGAACTCATTACTCAAATACTCCCTACCATTATCAGTGCGTAGACATTTTATATTTAAATTAAGCTGGTTCTCTACTAAGGCTTTATATTCTTTAAATTTTGAGAATACATCTGACTTGTTATGTAAAAAATATACAAACACTTTCCTGGAATAATCATCTGTAAATGTGAGAATGTATCTCGCTCCTCCAAGAGATTTCACTTCCAATGGACCGCATATGTCAGAATGTATTAACTCTAGAGCTATCTTCGCTCTTGAACCTTCCGCTGGAAAAGGTAACCTACACTGTTTTCCTTTTTGACAAGGTTCACATATGATCTTGTTATTATTTTTAACAAATTCCACTCCCTCAGTACATTCTGTTAGTTTGTTCAAATCATTAAAATTTAAATGAGCCATCCGTTGATGCCATAATAAATAATCTGTCTCATTTGTCTTACATGTGTATGCTGGAATAGAATCAGTATTCAGCCGGTACATATTACTGATGAGATTTGCAGCAGCAACTTCAATATTCTCTTTATTGAATATTTTGCATCCATGGTCATTAAACTGTACAGAACATCCATTCTTTATTATCTGACTAACAGACAGGAGATTAGTGGCCAACTCTGGTACATAGAGAACATTTTTAACTTGAATAGTATGAACTTCACCATTTTTTCCAATAACATTCAAGTTTATTTTACCACAACTTTAAACCGGTAGCATTTTATCATTAGCTATTTTAATGCTCATGATCGGAGGGGATACTTCATCATAAAGACAATCATGCATCATTGTCATGTGCATAGATGCACCTGAGTCTATGTACCACCCATTATCATTTTTTGTTGTTGCGGAGAACACAGCTACATAACCAGAATCTTTATTATTTTGGTCCTTTTTCTTTAACTTACACTGCTTACTTATGTGCCCATGTCTATTGCAGTTAAAGCATCTCGGACCCTTGTTAGTTTTATTTGGCTTGTCACTAAATTGTTTGCCTTTGTGGCCAGAACTTTTATGTGCATACAGAGCCGTTGACTCGGAGCTTTTAATATCTTGCAGAAGCTTAGTCTTTATTGAGTCTGCTGTAATCGGCACACCTGAACTCTCCAATGCCATTATCATTGGTTTATAAACATCTGGCAGGCCGGCTAGAAGTAAGGTACCCAACCATTCATCATTTACATCAAATGATATGTTTCTAAGTTTGTGTGCTGTTGACATGACTTTGTTGACGTACTCCTCTACGTTTTCACAGCTATCTAATGTGGTTGTAATTAAATCTCTTAGTAGCCCGACGCGACGTGTTAAACCTTTGTCGTCAAAAGCTTTTTCCAGATTTTGCCAAACTTCTTTAGCGGTTTTCGCTTCTTGAATATGTACATAGTTGACAGGATCAACTAATAAAATAATCTTGGTTTTAGCTTTCATGTCTTTCTTGGAATCGACTTCGGAGGATTCAACACAACACCATAATTCCTCATGTTGAAGATAGGTTTTTACAGCAAATTTCCATGTATTGTAATTATCTCGTCCAGTTAACTTTTCTATCAGAGTCATTGTATTGTTTGACGTCATTTTATAGTTATTTTCAGAGATTTTTGCCTGTACCGAAACCACGCGTTGCACTGAGAGGTTT
Source organism: Allophyes oxyacanthae (assembly GCA_932294325.1). Taxonomy (NCBI): domain Eukaryota; kingdom Metazoa; phylum Arthropoda; class Insecta; order Lepidoptera; family Noctuidae; genus Allophyes; species Allophyes oxyacanthae. Next base: position 18,182,425 of record OW028610.1, on the reverse strand, counting down.
TTGTTTTTACAACTTTAAAGTTTGCTTTTACACATTGTATTTTTTACTTCACTTTTAATTATTATCAGCAGGATTACAGTCTGGGCCCATAACCTGTTGTAATTAAACGATTTTATAAAGTAAAACAGAACTTTTAATAAAAGCAAGAAAAAATCAAACGTCATTCGTAAAACGTAGAGTTGACAGTAGTGAAAAACAACGACCAAGAAGGCGGCAATTTCAAATCTTCAACATATCTATTACTACAATTCGCATATTGAATTTGAAACGAGTAGAACTGGCAAAATTAAAAAAAAAGAGCTGGGAATATTTCTATTGGGGACTAGTAGAAAAAGAAGGACATTTCCTCTTTTAGAATACCGTCTGACAACCCTAAGTTCCACGTTTTTATCGGCAAACTTTTTGTGATTGAATCTTATTAAGCGCGTTTTCTTTTATGGCTTGCGAGCAGGAATGACAAGGATCCATCGCTCTTAAAGGAATTCTCATTTATTTTGCACCAGGTTTTTGCTTTTCGTATAATTAATTTAGTATAATTTGATCTTTCAGGATCAAAATTTTGTTCATATTTGTAGATATTTTTTAAATCTCATGAAGTTTGTTTTTGTCGCAATACACAAAAAAGTATATGACATTTGCGAAGACTTCCTATTCCCGTATCAAGATGAGAAGGTATTTTTGTATTGCCTGATTCTGGTGTGTGTTTGCAAAGGTTACTTTATTTTATAGGATAACTTACGGCTAATACAGTAATTTAGTATACAATTAAATAAAGTAGTCGATGGCCAATTAAAAGTTTCCACTTATAAAAAATAAATATCTGCATGGTAAATACAAAAGGCAAAAAAAAAGAAAAAGAAAAAAAAAAAAAAAAAAAAGAATCATTTATTTGGTGGAATACTGGTTTTAAAGGCCAGAAATAAAAAGAAAACAGTCCGTCATATTCAACCTTAATTATTATCTGAGCAAACATTCAATACAGTCATATTAAATAAATTATTGAAAGCTATCAGAAGATAATTAAGCAGCCCAAACATTAATTAATAATATCAATATAATCCAATCATAACATTTAAAATTATCATGAAATGCGTGGTCATATTTTTAAGAGCGTGGATCAGACCATCAAACTGGACAACTTTCTCTATGGGGCCAACATCCATAATGCGAAAAAAGTATTGGCTGTCCCATACAAAACTTCAATACCTACCTACTCGACGCAAACGTATAAACCGAGCGACGGACCAAGTAGTTGTTTATGTTTCTTAAAAAAATTACACAATTCTACATCTTGACCATAAGTGAACGCAACAAACTTACTTTTGCATTTTTATGTAGTGTGCATAGTTTGCAGAGTGATTCAGTCTCTGTTCCTAAATGCAACCGCAGTATTGGGATTTGGGATACACTTTAGAACAAAACGAAAATTCGACTTAGTATGGGGGACACGCATAATTTACTGGCGCAAACCATACAAAATCATTTTTTATTTATTTTTTTGTACTGCGGTTGCATTTGGGAACGGACACTGAACCACCCCGCAAATTTTGCGCACTACATAAAAAATGAATCCTGTATATTCAAGGATTTTTTTTGTTGTCTTTGCCGATCTTTTAATATTTTTTGTATAAAAATATCAACACGGATTAAATCCCTAAAGCCGTTGCTATCTTATTAGTGAAATTGAATCTATCTCTCTCCAAGCTATCGCTTTTCTTTCGGAAAATTCTCATGATGGATATTGGAAAAGATATTTTAAATTGAAAAGTTTTTAATAATAATTTATGATGATGAAATAGCGTAAATATAGAAAATAAAAATCTTTATTTCAAACATTGAAGCCCAAAAGTTGTTAGCTATGGGTTCGTAACATATTGTGTTTATAATAATATATACCTACTCTATATACCTAGTACCTACTTAAAACCTTCAAAGATATTACTCGCATCGGGCTGTCACTGATAAAATCAGAGAAATATTAGGAATAAAAACAATTTACACCCGTTCTAATAAAAGAACTAAGCCATTACATGCCACATATTTTTGAGTCTTGAAATTGGGCCCAATAAGCATAAAACCCTGGACAAAGAATCAATTGTCCAGAAAATGTAGTCCATTCAGCATTAGTACTAAATCTTATACGTCTTTACAGCCGCATAAATTGGCGCCGCCTTACAATTGGATTTTTCTCATGACAGTAATACGGTCTATAAATGTTTCTATCAATATTTTCTTGGAATAAATCCTTTGTGTGATGCAAATTTCTCCTAATGAATTGCTATTATGGAGAATGATGTTCGATGGTGAAGTGATAAAATAAAATAAAATATTAGAATACATTTTATTGATGCACAATAAAGAACGATGAAAGGTCTTATTTAGCAATTGAAAGATACAGATACAGCTGGCAAAAAATGTAAACAACGCATTATGAGCGAGTATAATTTCACCTGCAGGCTTCGAACATTTGGTATTTCTCAATGGTGCAGTGGTTCCCATATTTTTGTGTAAATAGTGCCCACAATATTGAAAGAAAGGCTTCAGAAATGATACCAAATACGTGGTTTCATTAAATGTGATAACATTTGCTGTACCCTCTATGATGAAATCGAACTGTTTTATTACGCAAAGAGGATTCTAGAAACAGAAAGGCAAACTACAAACTCTCAAAATATGCTAAACCCAGTGCAAAATTGATCGTTCGGTCATTTATCAAACGAACCAACTTTGCTGTTAAACCCGGAACCAAGCCGCAGGTAACGACTAGTAATTACGTAAAGAACTTTGAGATTACTCTGACGATGTAATCGAGTAACCTTAATGTGATTTACACCAAAGTTCTTACAAAATTTTAAACGAATTGGTTTCATTTGAAAGTGTCGTAAAAGTTTAGGATCGATCATGAAGTTTTTTTTAATGGCTTTTCTTTCATAGCTTGGCAGAGGGGTCAAATGACTGATTTTGGAATATTATATTGACTTCTCAGTATAACCATGAATGACCACTGTCGCACAGAATATTGTGAAGCCTATAATATTAGGAGGTATTTAATTAACTCTGTCAAGGACAATCTTCATCTAAACGTATTTGCATATTGCACCTCATATACACGTGACCTCTCTTAAATAAATTGCTTGTGCCAGGAAACTACTACAATAGTTTAATGAGTTTGGAGTTCTAAACTTTCTGTCGTTAACTCTCTAACCTTCACAAACTATCTCGCTTCTACATTTTGTCCAAAATATATTGGAGCTGAGTTTTCATACTGGTTTAAAATTTAATTTACGTTTTCCAGCGTATAGTATTTCAGCACTTTTTTTAATACCACTAAGGTGGCAAACAAGCTTATGGCCCGCCCGATGCTAAGCGGTTACCGTAACCTATGGACGCTTGCAACACCAGGGGCATAGATCGCGCGTTGCCGACTCTGTAAAAATCTTTTCACTCCCTTTTTGAAGAACCCCATGCTGTAGTCTCTTGGGAAAGCCCCGTTGGGGAGCTGATTCCACAACCTGAGCATGCGTGGGAGGAAACTCCTCTAAAACCGCACGGTACGAGACTAGTATGGCTCTAGGGTATGCGGATGAACTCCTCGCTGAAGACGAGAGGTTATGGTAAAAAGTAGCCGTTAGCATCATTCCGAACAATTCCTCAAAACACTGTCCGTTCTACATGCGGTAGAACACACACAGAGAAGCAAAGTATCTCCTCAGACTTAAGGGTTCTAGATCGCGAGTAAGTATGGGATCGTCGACAATCATAACTGCACGTCTCTGGCTATAAGCTAGTTAAACCATTATCTAACTTAAAAGATCATCAACCTGAGAAAAAATTACGAGCAAACTGGAAAACGTGTGTCTATGCAACATGAACAAAAAATTTCGTTCTGATTTAGAAATCTGACAGAAATCATAGAAGACGGGCGTTCCACTATTGTGAGACCAGTTTCCACGGTCTTTTGATCCGGATTACACAAAAGCCATACAAGAGAGAAAGAGAAAGACTTACATGGATATATTGAGGAAGACAGAGAGAAGGAACTCGTTGTATATCGCCATGGAGATGAACCGGCTCTCGTTGAACTCCGATGGCGCCTTCCGCACCATGATGCAGAGTCTGATGCCCCACATCAGGAATATCACCTCCACTGGATGACAAAAAAAGTTATTGACTACTTAAATTGGTTTTTCATTGAGGTTATAGATACAGTATGACACAAGAAATAAGGTGCGTCGTAAATCTTCGTTCGCGCAGACACGAACATACGATCACCATCAATACCCGAAGCTAAATCAATTTATAATCAACCTTATGTAATGCCCATAAGGTGTAAAAATTGATTGCCGTGCCATCTATTTCTATTTCGCTCACTGACTGAAGGTGACATCGATGGAGCAGCGACGATGCTTTCTGATTGGTTGATAAATTTTCCGCGTATTTAATTGTGTCAACTGCGCAGGTACATCGGTGAGCAATATAAGTTGTGTAGTAAACTGTACTTTGGTTCACAAGTGGTCCAAGTAACATTTTGGTCAAAATTTAGTAACTGCATTTTCGGTTTTTTGATACTTTTATCTGAGGTTTTGTGGAACATTCCATCCACAACAGCATTGAATCCTGGTGGAAATTTCTAATCACCTACTTGAACAGTACTCGTCACGGATCTCTCCGTCTGCGAAGTTGCTACGAGTCGTGTCACGTCGAATCAGAATCGTGAATTTCGTCATGCTTCTCGCTCCGACGCAGTTGTTTCATTATTTGAACCTAACTTAACAGACGCAAAGATCCGTGATAAGTACAGGTGGTACTACGAAATCTTATAGCAGAGCGGGAATTGAACTGCCCAGAAATTTCCAGTATGAGCTGACCTCGCACTGTATAGGCTTTTCGTACTATGAAAGGTCAGCTTATATTGGAAATGTCTGGGTTCAATTTCTATAAGAGCTCGCAGTAAGCCCCCTGTACACATAAGGTCTACTAACTGCAGTAGAATCGCGCGTGTTCGCGTTCGTTATTCACCTTTTGTAAGAAAAAGAATCATCAAAATCGGTTAACCCAGTCAAAAGTAATGAGGTAACAAACATAAAAAAAAACATACGCGTCGAATTGAGAACCTCCTCCTTTTTTTTGAAGTCGGTTAAAAAAGGCAGCCAACATGCAAAAACTCGCGATTCTGCTGCAAAGATTAGCTAATGTGCTAGCCTTAAGATTTTAAAGAAAAGTTTGATGCGTTTATCTCAATATTTCGAAACTTACAAAATATTACTTGGATCTCTTCTAAATAATGGTTCATAAAGTGTACTAATGTCAGTTTTTGCACCGACCTAATTACCGTCTAACTACTTACGTCTAACTTCTGAAAACTAAAACGATTAGGCGCATAATCGTTAGCACAAAAAGTAGATTACTTGACTACTAACTTCCTTCATGTTAAGTCTGAACCGCGTCTATTGTTTAACTATACCAACATTTTCAGAACTAGGCATAATCCTGAGTGAATTCCTTATCCGTTTATTGCTTTAAGTATAAAATTATGGAAAGTAATTCTTCACATATCTGTGGTAGCCTAAAGTCTATGAAATTACATCAATTTTACACATAAAAATGAATTTAAAGCATGCTTTACTTATCCAATGATTTTCATATTTATACAATTACTTAATTTAAAATTTTACACTGTTAAACTAATTTAAATTGTGCGTTACATAAACAATTATTTTTAAATGAATTTAAATTAGGTTTTATCTATTATATATCTACAATTATTGTTACATTATTTAATAAAGTTTCATATTATATAAGTTATAAACTGTATACTATACAATACTTATTGCGTATGCATCTAGCTGTAAGCAACAATACATCTGTGATAATATAAATAAATAAATAAATGATGGATTATATTTCTTTTACTCACGCGTAGTAAATGAGTGGTCCCACCAGTCTGTATTACACAGATACGCCTTCAGGTCATCCTTGGTCCTGCCGACTATGACGGCCGGTGGCGCCACCAGCGTCCGTATGGCCAGCAACACACACGCCACACCCACGATCACTCCGATACGACGGAGGAGGTACATGTCGGATATCTTGACTGCTTTCGCTGACCTTACTTGGAATATCACTGATATCCTGCGGACAAGAGAAGAGGGATTAAGTTGGTCATTATGGCTTTCGGAGGTGCCAACTTGTCTCGGTTACTTAGTGATTTTACTTAGATTGCTCGCCTCAAAGTAAGGACGCTTTATACAACACGTAATTTAACTAACGCAAGACGTCATACACCCCAATTAGAATATCTACTACTACTACTACTGTTAGCCTACACCATCCCACTGCTGGGCAAAGACCTCCCCCCATGATTTCCAGGCTTTTCGGTCTAGAGCCAGTGTGAACCATTCGTTGTTCGTGTATATCTGAATATTCGTGAATATCTAGTTAGCATAATTCAATAAACAAAACCTTAGTGTTTTAAAGTTTACAATTATTTTTTTAATAATTTTGTGGTAGTTAATCCCATTGTAGAATTTAATTGTTGTAATTGGATAGTAGAATTATTGTAATTAAATTACAGAAATAATAATAAAATAATTATTGACATGATGAAATAATTATACCGACCATATTTTTTTTTTTTTTTTTTTAATTAATTTTATAATTACTATAATTTAATTTAACACAAATTAATTTAATATTGAAAGTGAAAACATATTTGTACGCTTTGTATGGCAGAACGATAATAAAAGGGCAGAACATATTGAAAATTTCACACAATTACTTGAAATACCTATTTATGTACTTACGTTTTCACAAATAAAGATTATTCTATTGTATTCTATTCTAAAATATATTTAATTAATGTACAAGCAGTGCCTTTAATCTAAACAATTTAGACCGAAGAAAATTATCATAAATGAAAGCTGTAAACAGATCCCTTATTTACGTATTCCAAAAGAGGGTCCCGAATTTACAAGACAACTTGATTCTTATCTCGACAAGAGGACAATTTCATTCCACCCGTATATAATTAAAAGAAACTTGATCATCATCTAAAAATTTTAAGCCCAATTATCTACTTGAAATGAGTCTCAGATGGCAGATTCAAAAACTTGTTAATGCAATGCGATTACCTCATAAAACTTTTTTTCAAAAGAGTGATGGGTTTTGCCTGACACCTTTTTTTTTTTTTTACGTGGTAAAATCATCAAATGAGTCCTCCCACCCCGGGCAGGGCGGGAGGGACTGTCAGACTTGTACTGACTAAAATCCACGGTGTTCCTTCGATAGCCCTTTACGTTCCGGGGTCACGGTAATGAGATAAGTCCCGCGACCATTACCTGACACCTGACATATAAAAATAAATACAGCCCATTACTGTCCCACTGTTGGGCAAGGGCCTCATCTCGGAATGAGAAAGGTTAGGCCTTAGTCCATCACGCTGGCCTAGTGCGGGTTGGCAGACTACACACACCATCGAGAACTTTATGAGGCCCTTTCAGGTGTGTAGGTTTCCTCACGATGTTTTCCTTCACCGGATAATACAGCTGTTATCCATTTTTTTTTTAAATTGGAATTGATTTATTTGGCACAAATACACGTTTTACATAAACAAACATGAAACGAGGACAGCTACAATATATAAAACTGTGGCGCTGCTATCAGCTGTTATCCATTGAAGGGTTCCATTGTCTAGCTCCGAAAATCTTAACCTCTTAATCACATCTTCACCAAATTTAAATGGGACAACTTTGGCAGAATACTCTTAAAAACAAAACATATTAAAATCGGTTCACAATTAGCGAACATATCGGTGAAAAAACATAAAAAAAACCTACAGTCAAATTAAGAACCTCCTCCTTTTATGAAGTTTGTTAAAAATTACGTTGCTACGAATGGGCTGGTGATAATTTTGTTACGGTTATACGAAATTAATACGTAATTATAGGTACTAAAGATTGCCTTGTGGTAGAAATTCGACCGTAATTATAACTTTCTGCACTTCTTCTCCATATAAACCATAACTATGCAAAATCTCACACTCCTCCGTGTGCGCAATATGCTTAAAAAGGGGTACAAAGTTCTGGAGTAGTGCGAATTCGTGTAAATTATCGTTCCCTAGTTCTTATAAGTTTTACAGTTCTACAAGTAATTTATATTAAATTTTAACTTTCACTGGATTTCTCACAGTTCTATGAGTGGTAACGCAGGGAACCAAATATATAATACAAATTAATTCCAATTCAAATTAAACAAATTAATAATTTCATTTACTCTGTTTTCAAGGAACATGACATTTAATTTTAAGCTCGAAATTGTAATTTCTACGTAGGTATGTTTTGTGGAATAGGTAGGATTTTAGAACCCTATTTTGAAGGGCCGGCCTAATTCTGAGCTTAGTAACGGTTCGGTGGATTTTTGTGATATTTGTATAAATAATTAGGTCTCTCATGAGTGGAAGCGTAGAATCCTTAAATAAGGCCCACACAGCAAGATTTAAAAAATAATTAAGAGATTACAATGACACAGCTATATGATATCATAAACCTAATGTAAATATTATATAACTAATATTCTTGTATGTTGATATTGGTATTTAATAAGGCCCAACCTTTTTAGCCCAGTTCTCATAATTATAAAAAAAAATACTTTGGGACCAAACAAGAAATAGCGAAAAGAAAATCTGCTGTTTCATACATTTAGTCGAGTAATATTGAATTGTTTATATGGAACAGCTCCATTAAATAGTCTATGTTTCTCAGTGATAATACATATAACAATCTAATGCTGAAAGAATTTTTAAAATCGATTGATTAGCTTTTGAGTTTTTTCTCTTTATAATATTATTATAGTGGAGAAGTGTATTTATAACGATTTATACATTGCGCGTTCGTATTTCCGAAGATAGACGAAGATTGCCGAGAGAACTTTAACCATAGTACTATAATGGGATCATGGTCTAAACTTACCTCCAAGTCTTCAACATGAGAGCTCCATACGTGAGGCAGAAGCCGACCTCCCGAAGCCAAACCCTGGCGGTACACGTCAGGACTGTGGGTCTTCCATACATGACGAGAGTTGTGCAGTAGATGAGAAGAGCTCCCAGGACTATGACCCTGAGGAGAGCTGGACTTGCTGCTCTGACCACCTAAGGACAAAAAAGTGATTTAAAAATGTATGTAAACCACCACACACATGACGACACGGTTGGCGCGGGTTCGATCCCCACACTGAACAAATATTTGTATGATCTTCAGATAGTAGTTTCGGGTCTGGGTGTGTGTGCATGTGAGATTTATGATTGAAAACTGTACCCTCGATACAGGAGAAATCCTAGTGAGGGCAATTTTTTTTTTTAAACCAGTAAAATTAAAGGTATACCCAAACCATCTACAAACGTCGAAAAGTTCTCTAAATGTCGGGGATAAAATATAAAAATACTCCGTAAAAGTAATTTTATTTTATTGGAATATTTGGTTCACTGTAAGCGTCCTTAATACCGCACCTAATATTTTTGTTGAGACTGTTATTTGATCGATTGGCAGTTGTGATGGATTGTGTGCGAAAGAAAAAGTAACGAGAGGAAGGTAACAGCCGAATACGTACAGTTTGAAGCGCTTTTTTGCTGTATTTACATTTTTTATGGATGTGACAAGAATTCAGTTTCATAACGTTTCAAAATGTTTTTAAATATAAATGATTTCTTAGTAACATAATATTTTTTTATTATTTTATATTCAATATTATTTTATTATTTATGTACACACAACAAAAAAATACATGGATTATGGAACACTTATGTACAAAGATAGTGCTTATTTCAAAAGAAATTTCTGCCAGCAGACCTGCGACTGGAGAGGGTACAGAAGAAAGCGTAGACACAGTGTGTAAACTAAAAACAAAGATCTTAAGACTTTATTATTTCAAAGTTATTACATAAAACAGACTTTATCCATTTTTTTTTTTAAATTTTGGTGTACTTTTACCGATTTTTGTTTGTGCGCATTATCCAGGTACACACTGTATATTAGATGGTAACCAACTCTGTCGGTCTCATTACAAAATATGTGTTAAACCTGAATTTAGACCAGGTGTCAAATTAAGACCTTGGTTTGACCGATCGGTCTTATTACAAAACAAGATCTCAACCAAATCCGAGGTAAAACTCAGGTTTAGGCTCTGGTTTTAGAAAATTGTTATTACAAAACAAAGTTTAACGAAAAAACTCAGTTTTATCTCTAGTCTAAGATAAACCAGACCTCCTCCTGGTTTTGCCGTGGTTTAAGTGACATTAACACTCCTTTACTTTTGGTTTTCCATTTTATGTAAAAAGACAATAATTATCTAAAAGTTCCGCATTTTTTTTATCCAAACTGTGTTTTACTTGCTTCGTCGAACTACTAATATACGAGGTTCGTTGTAGAATTTGTACGATTTTTTTTACTTCAACGATTTTCTGCATTTCCTGTCACCTATCTACGTTTCGTTTTCTTGAATATAATAAAGATGACGAAAACCAGTGATTACAATATTCTTTTTGGTACCTACCGTAACACATATTGTAAGTTTAAATCGCCATACTTAGAATAATGTCGGATTTAAACCAACGTCTTAGTTTGATACTCTTGTTAGACCTGGTCTAAACTCAGGTTTAACACATCTTTTGTAATGAGACCGCATGTGTAGACATTGATGTAGCAGACTTTGAAACTTGATTAAGACTAATTAGGTACGTATTACTTGATAAGTTTGCGGTTGCTATGCGGTTTAGCTTAGAAGCATTTGATGAAGCTGATCTGAATTTGATTAGTTGTTACGTCACTTCTAAACAAAGATTTCCAATTAATTAGTAAGAACCAGTCAAGTTTAGATTCATTTCCTCTACTAAAATCATTTGACATTTTGAATCTCACCAAGCTTTTATTTTAATAGACTTGTTTATTTTCCTTTTATTGATTCCAATATAGAAGCTTCAATAAGAAAAAAATATGAAATCATTGTCATCCTAGATATCACTTTTATATGCAATAGTTTTAATGAACTCCAGAGTGAGCAACGCCATTCATGTTGTAGGGAACAGAGCAAAATGGCGGACTATGTAGTCCAAAAGAAGGTGTTACATACATAATATTGAGGAGACTTTTAGATGGAGGAGGTACAATAATTATGTTGGCCTTGGTTGCATTCGTGTTCACTCTGAGCAGTTTATTCTGCTAACACTTTGCTGCACCTTCTAACCAGGGACCGAATTACCGGTAAATTTTAATTAACTTTACGATTATAACGCTATTTATGTAACGTTATCAATAGTGCTTTCTCTTTCCTATTTGTGGTCGCTGTTAGTTATACACTCCACTCGCGGTTTCACTCTCAGAGTGTAAATGATTTGGGCTTGACGTTGGCTTGTACCTATGATACCTATCGACTTTGAGAAGAATTAAATTTAATGTTTTATCGTTGCTTTGGAGAGCGTCATAGAAATGGAAAAGTTTGAAAGTGGAAAGTAACGTTATGGTAACGTCATAAAATACCGGTAATTGATAACTTAACATAACGTACCTAACAGAATTTTTGGCATAATACCGGTAAAAATAATTAACATTATCTCTCCTTGCTTCTAACTGCAAATTATTAAGACTGACTTCTTATAGAGATCCATCTATCTTTATAAAAAAATACTGACGCTTCGCCTGTCCAAAACTTTACGCAGTCAATTCTGAGTCAGACAATCATCAATATTATCACCATATTTCTCCAAGCTTTACGAGAAGGCAGGATATACATCAATCATGGCAGGCTTAAGCCAAAGTAATCCGTCACTGCCATAATCATACCAAGTTATATATTCTTTGTACCGTGCTACGCTTTCGCAACGTGTTGTGTGAGACCAATTAGTGATAGCATAAGAAATGATGGATAACACGATCTGGGGAGCAGTTCTGTAAGAACATTTGTTTGATTGTTTGTTTTTGAAAAAACGTTGCCACTTCCTAGTATTTCTCCTGTATCAAGGGTACAGTTTACAAAAATAGGATGATCAATTTGGAGTGGAAAGTCCCGCTATGAGGGCTCACATACTGCTCTATACAACATGTTACATAATAAACGCAAGTTTCGAAATTAGTTTGTTCATAATTGACTATTGAAGCGATTTCAGTAATTTTTAAAGTAGGTGTTTTTCAAAAAAATATGAATTTCGCCAAATTGAGCCAAACAAAATTAAATCTTATTTCAAAGTGATAAAACTCAATTTGAAATGCAGTAAATAATGCAAAACTCAACACTATTTACTTAAAATTAAAAGTTAGGTTTAAAATTCTTAAGTTTTGATTATTGTATTATGATATTAACTTATTATTCTAGAATAGAATAGATCTTTATTTCATGTAAAATAGATACAGGCACTTATGAAATGTCGAGACTCTAGGTGCGCGGTTCCAAATAGTAGGTCCAATAGAGAAGAACCTTTTTAACCTAATGGAGGTCTTGCGTTAATTAAGTTACACATTGAATACTATTTCTATTCTATATGTATACTCACCCTGACATGTCCATACTTGATAGTAAAGTACACGATGAACGGCAGACAGGATATCACCAAGCAGGCCAGTGCGAAGATGGTGGTCCTTACGACCCAGTTCAGGGCTGCCACGCACGGGGATCCGTCCAAGCATGCTTCACATCCTTCGGCACATGGGAGGCACTCAAAGGCATCTGGGATGGAGTACAGGTTGCGTTGAAGCTGTTGGGAAGAAAATCTTTTGTTAGATACACAAGTGTTATTTATGGTCCAACGTTTCAAATCTGCATAAATTGTTTTTTACTGAATCCCGCAAAACTGATTGGTGTATTCACACACAAGCATGTCTTGTTTTTTGCGGGATAGATGTTGATTCACAAAAATCTGTTCCACCCGCAGCATAAATCCGTAAGCGGGACGCTCCTCGTGTAAAAACGTTCATAGGATTATAATATGTGCCTGCAAAAAAGGATCTTCCAAAAAACGGGATCTGGCAAAAAACGGGATCCAGCTGAAAACAGGATCTTACAGAAAATAGGATCCTGCAAAGATCAGGATGTTGCCTTGTGAACGGGCCGTAATACACCACTTTATTATGACCGTATAAAGTCTGCGTTGGTTTACTAATTAATAATTAAAATTATACAAGTAAAGGCGGGCATGAATAGCGTAGGTTTAGAAGCAGTGCAAGCGACATTGTGAGTGCGGTACGTTTATTTAATGTGACTAGAACTTTCAAAGACATACTAAAGGTATAATTTAAATTTAATTAAAGTTATTTTGTAAAATAATATTTAAGTAAAATTAAAACAGTATCAAAAGGTACGGTGAAACATTATGACTGGTATGTTGAATATAATTAAAAATTCCTAGCTTTAGGACATTTAAGCGCTTCAGAGATATTTTATTATTATTTCGGGCAATAACTAGCTTTATTAGGCAAAATTTAAGTAAATACAAAACTACCTTAGTTCATCATTAATTTTCAATGTCCTAATATGAGCGAATCCTTCTAAATACTTATGAATTTTCTGGGCTGAACCAACAAGTTTTTAGAAAGATTTAAGATTCTTAATTTTTTTAATTCTGAATCCTATAGCCGAATTGGGTCTCTGCTATTAATGAGGCATAGTAACAAATATTACTTGTCACTCTCGCTTCCATATCAATTGCCCGCAAAATTTATACAATTTGCACTTACAGTTGGATCATTTCACGAAGGCACGTGATTCATTGTAATTTGAATCTTAAATTAAAGACATAAAGGCCACCGGACAAGCCATCATACAGTAACGCGACTGTACTCAAACGCAATTGGAAACACGTACAAAAAAGCGCACGTTATCGGAAGCGAAAGGGCAAATACGAAAATGAGTTACCAAGTGACTAGTTACAGTTGTCACGTATAAATAAACTACGATAACATGGCGACCCCTCTAAATTACTGTTCCAATGTGTGTATAGTGCCACAAACTTATCTGACCGTCGTGGCGTCGCTGCCGTCGCTTTTACCAATGTCATCTCCGTACAAAAACGGTAACAAAAATGACACTTTGATGTCGCTTTTGTTCCGTAGCGACGTTAGTTCCTATTTTGGTCACCGGGTCAGATAAGTTTGTGGCACTATAATCACATCCTTACCGACTTATCGAGCAACAAATCCTTGGATATATTTTTGTTTGACGGCCGTCTCGGTACGCTCACATGCGTTGTGAGTCTTGGTGGCGCTTTGTAAATACTTTTACACATGCTTTCAAAGGTTTTGAATTTTGAACGGGCGCGCCATGTTATCGTAGTTAATCTCTGTTACTCATATACTTACCAACAGATGCTTCTCATACTCCTCTTCAATATCACTGCCGTTGTAGTACCGGTTGTCAGCTGTGGTGTTGGGGAAGTAGAACCCGCGGCGACAACCACAGCGGTAGGAGCCGCGACGGAACCCCAAGCCAGGCACCGGGACGCACTGGAACAATGAAATAGGTTGAATGTCAATGGTTAATAAGCAGAGTTAGTGGATCTTAAACTGCAAGGTGGGCTGGGGATTACCGAACTAACTTCTCAGGATGTACGGCACCCTAATTACGTAAAAATCACCTGTCAGCGACCCGACAGCCACGCGACGGCAGATGAAGCGCGATCGGTCGCGAACTGTTAAGCAAATTCGTATTATGTACTGCATTCATCCGCCTGTGGCTACTTGTCGCGTTTGCAGCGCCAAGTATGCACTTTTTAGTTCGTTTATTGTCCGCCAGAGGGCGAACTCGTAAGCGATGGCTGTCGCGTCAGTATCGGCAAATACGTAATACCAAAATGATGTTTGACAGCAGCTACCGCGCGATTTACGCCTGTCGCAAACTGTCTGCTACATCGGTAATTAGGGGCCTGATTATACTTCTAGATAATTCGTCACTCAGAGAGGGTCTTTTGTATACCCCATAATTTAATAGAAAGAAATAAAGCCACCCTTCCGTACATAAAATAAACTGGTTACAGACAGTTCTTATGAAGACCAGGGAGCGCGGTTGTCATTTGACTGGTACAGACTGCACTCACATAAAACTCGGCATGGCACTAAATTCTAAACACAGGTTAAAAATTTACTGTAGTGCCATGCTATTTTGAAACAAAAAAAAATAAGACTAGGAATGCGCACAATAGATGTTAGAAATAATTATAATCACGTTTCAGTTAAATTAAAATTACTGATTAGTCTTGTCTAAATTGTAGTTGATTTTGATTATTTCTAATAAAAGAACTTGGTTATTTCTAATAAAAGAAAAAAAAATGTCAATGTTCGATTCATTCAATACATAAAAACTCACGGCACGACTCGGTTGTCGCAGTGGCTAAGCGATTAGCCTTCTGCGCTACGTGCCGTGGGTTCAATCCTCGCACGGAACAAATATTTTTATGATCTAGTTGTTTCGGGTCTGGTTATGTGTGCATGTTACATGTATGTTTTTAAACTGTACCCTCTATACAGGAGAAATCCTAGTGAGGGGTAATGTTTTTAAAAAAAAACAAAAACAAACAAACAAAAAACTAAAGTCCGATCTATCATCCAATTGTTCTTCGTATTGGATATAGGAACCTTGAAATGCCATATCTATCGATGCGACATGATTGGGCAGCGAAATGAAACAATATTTCCTCATGCACCCCAAGGGTCCATTCCGTTGATAAAAAGTGCCCCTCATCCATTTTGTGACGTAAGCATATGGTTCCGTCGTCATCCATTGGCCCTCAGAGGACAGACAAACTGTTTGCAATTATTTGTTTGATTATATATACCGGGTTATTTGTAATTCACCGGCAATGCTTTAAGGGAAAAAGTACTCATCAATATGAACCAGGGACTTGAAACGTTACTCAAAATAACGGTACTTTTACGTTACGTAACGTTATTTTATGTAACGTTTCAAGCTCCCTGCTTTAGATAACATTAAATTACATTATTCTCGCAGCTCTTACCACAACATTGTACTGATAAAAATTGTAATCTATTATTTGAAAAGATTTACCATGGAGTTTCTTGCCGGTTCTTCTCCATAGGGTCTACTATTTGGCACCGTGCACCTAGAGTCTCAACATTTCATAAGTGCCTGTATCTGGTTTACATGAAATAAAGATCTATTCTATTCTATTCTAATGATTTGTGTATGAAAATAAACGTTTGTTTCTGCTAAGAGCTGTATTTCAGGCAATCTGATCCAAAATGGGTTCTACCGGAAGGTAGAAGACCATTTGTTGATTAATGGTTTTTGGACTCACGTAGGTACCCAAAGAAAAGCCCACCCTAATACAGGATATTTTCTATGTAGTGCGTAGAATTTGTAGTGATTCAGTCCCTGTTCCTAAATGCAACCGCACACCCACCTTTACTTTTTTTTTTTTTTTTTTTTATTCAGATTTTTATTGAGGCTTCTTCAGTTCACCGTGGTGACTATGTCAGCCTCGTAAGGTCACTCTTAAACAATAAATGACAAAACTTAACTTAAACTTAAATTAATCATGACTACGACAAACTACTATATAATTAAATAAAAAGACAAAGAAGATCTAATTAGAATTAATCTGTATCTAACAAATTAATTCTAATCAGATCGTCTTAAAAATATATGTTATCACACGCAATTTATTTCCTGACGGTATAAAAAGTCACTCAGTATAATTATTTTTTTATTAGTAAGAACGGCTACCAATCATACTATTCATACTTTTGCTAACTTGCTGGGTAGGTAAAGTGATCTTTTATAAATATCTTGTCCTACTTGGGAAATGGAGCAAATGTTCTCTGCCATTAGACCACGCAATTTTTTTCTTGTAACACAAAAACAATGTCGTTCCCAAACTTGCAGACCACAAAGGTATTTGTGGTCTGTAACTATTTGTTTGACTCGGATCAATCAGGTAGAGTATCTAGCCTTTTATTTGGGTTTTTTGTTCCGAAATATATCGGCAAAGTCGACAAAACATTCGGCTGACGTAACGAGACGTGTTTGGTCACAACATATCTTTATTTATAGAATTGGTATCAGTGTGAGATACCAAAGAAAAGCTTGTATGAAAAGAACAGACGACATTTTATTGGACAGAGGTGACCCGCGTATTTTACGGTATGCCTGTTATAGCATTATTATGGTTCAACGATTAATTACTAAAAGATACATTGATATTTCATGATTTTTATTTTGTATGACGCAGACATAAAACGCCCATAATCCCGAATTTTCAATATTCAGATAAAAGATAACTAACTGATAAATTATGTTCAATACTGTTGAGTCTAAATCGAGTAAAAATATTAAAAGATTACGATAATTTTACAAAAAAAAATCGCTCATGATTTGAAATTGGCACAGTTTTTTAAATAGTTATCTGAAGGATAAATTATTCGAGGTATATCTAGGTATTAAAAAGTAGGTGTTACATAAAATAATATATATAATATTTTTAGAATTTTCATGAAGTTTTTTTGAAGAGCCTACGTTCATATTTCAAATATCTTTTGCCAATTCTGCACGTACAGTCGTAATAAAAGTCGAGCACCAGATATCTCGTCCATCCCAAACATAGAGACGGTATATTTATTTTTTTATACATTTTATCTAAGAGATAGATTGGCTGAATATCTGTTTTCATGTTAGGAAAAGTTTCGGATATAAAGTAAATAGTAGGAGAAGGTTCGCCATTTGTTCAAGACATCATACTGAGCCCACGAGCCAATAAGAATAAAAGATTACTTGTATGTTGTAATTCGCGAGAGAATTTGGTGTTTATTAGAAACGTCTGATTTTGTGATCTTTTTTCCGAGAATTGGAGATTTATTTCGTGTATTTTCGAATTTGATATCATAGTAGGTATCTTTTGATATCATTTCAATCATAAATGTAAGCAGTAGGTACCTACAATGCTTTATAAAGAGATGATAATTTAAAATGTGTAAATTAAGTCCTATTCTCGGTGTCATGAATAAAACAACTATTTGTGGCCGTACTTTATTAGCAGAGGACCTTTTTAGGGGTAATTGTACTCATTATTATGAACAACTTTTACTATGGAATCCAAAAAGACATCGCGAAATAAAAATCTGCTGTTCCATACAAATAATTTAATAAATAAATAAATATTACTCGACTCGCATGGAACAGCAAATTTATTTTGGCGATTTCTGTTTTTGGTCCATAGTAAAAGTTGTTCATAATGAGTTCTATAACCCTTTTTTTAAAGGGTTATAGAACTCATTATGAACAACTATTTATAACAAGTGTTTTTACACTTCCGCTAATAAATTAGGACACTTATATAATATGTTTCGTACCTTAGGACCAATAGAAATTTGGCCTTATTTAAATGGTATTCCGCCATATTAAGTCGCCAGAGCCCTGCTTGTTGATGTAGGTAAGGTTAATTAGTATGAGCAAAACTATGTCGATATTGATGCATGGAAAACAAATGGCTACGCATAGTTACTACGGTTAGTACTATACTGCCCTCATAAGCCAAAAAGCGGTATCTCAAAAAAATACAAATTTCTGATTTTTGTTGCATCTGATAGCTTAACAAATTCCCTACAGGTTAAATTAAGTTACATGGCGCTATCTCAACCAGAAACCACCTAAAACCTACTAAGAAAATATTGCATATCTCAAATTTATACGATATTACTAAGGAGCTGAGAGGTATATCATTATTTTTAAACACAATGGCCGTATATATTTACTTACGGTGGAATCGCTTAGAAAAGTTCTTATAATTGCTGGCCAAAATTTCTAAGAACATTAGCGGTATCATAAATCGGGAATAATTAGAAATTGGTGATAATAAAGTGATACCCAGTGTTTGGTGTTATGAGTGTGATACTTGGTGTTCAGGTGAGTTACTATGAAGTAATTTGTGGTAAATTTTTCTTGTTTAGAGATAAATCACAATTAAAAACCATTTTTATACCTACTTATGAACTTTTTAACCCATAATTGATTTAATTCAGTTTCGTTTTAATAGCTTCTGAAGTCGGGGCCACTGCCAAGCTACGAGTAGGTACATTGAAGAATTATAGGCCCCGACTTCAGAAGCTGTTAAGTTTTTTAAGAAAATTATTTTATACTTTTTAGTTTTTTGAAGTCGGTTTTTACTTTTTTTTTAAAGTTTATTTTATTTTTCAATTTTGAATGGCATAAACAATACATAAACATGAAATTACAGCAATCGTGAGTGATGTGCTGTTATTCATTCAGGAGTTCCATTGTCTATCTCCGAAGATCTTCATCAGCTCCTCACTAAATTTAAATCGGAACACTTCGGAAGTATATCCTTTCAAACAAAAAAAGAATTATCGAAATCGGTTGGCGTGATATTGAATTATTCGACCATTTGTTGCGCACTAACTTAATGTAAATTTAAGACTTATATGGTTTTCTCATGGATCCCATTGTCAGAACAAGACCAAAAAAAAAAAAAACATACGCGTCGAATTGAGAACCTCCTCCTTTTTTTTGAAGTCAGTTAAAAATTATAATATTAACATAGTAAATGGACATTTGATTTGTTACAGATAATTACTTAATAGCAATGTCACATAGGAACCACGTATGCACGTAACGTACCAGGCAATAGACTATCTTTCTGGAGGGAGCTCCCTACTTCTGAGTGATTTATGACATAGATGCCTATTTTCAAAATTTAAAATTTTCTATTTATGTTAATCTTAAGTTTATATAATTATTTCCAAATGCACTTTTTTCGTGTTTTATTTTCTTTTACATGGATTTTTAACAAAAATGTATAGAAAAACATTTGTATGAAAATTCCTATGAACACACTATAACTAAAAGCGGTAACTCATATTAATAAACATATTATTCGAAGACCAATAGCGGTATCTCCAAAATGAGGTAAAAATAATACGTTTTTCCTTTTTTTAATAACATCAATAAGAAATATGGGTATGAGTATCTAATATTACGAATGAATAATTTTAAAACTATTTTACTAAGTTGACGCGAAATCAAAAAAACTAAAACATGAATTTTCTCGAGTCTCACTTTTTTGAGATGACGCTTTTTGGCTTATGAGGGCAGTATAAAGGACCTCCGCTAATAAATTAGGGCCTTAAATACTATTTTGCAGGTAGGTCAGAGACAATAAACACTGATTAAAACTTTTTACTATAATTTCGAACTCTTCATCTATAAACAGCGAAGTGCGAAGGTATTTGGTTGAATCACCCAATAATAAGCAGCTGACAGACCCATTATTTAAATAAATGTTCCGAAAAACTCGCGTTTATCCGTTTGAAATAAAAACGTACAACCTCAGGCATTTTTCATAGCTCCACAATGCACGCTGACACGGGAATACCAGTGGCTCGTTCTGTTGTGGAATTGATTGATAACGATCTGGCATTATTCGATGCTAGCACAAAATTGTACGTGTTGGGTCATCCATCTACAAGTTACCTTGCAAGTTTATCAAAAATAATCTTATATCAGAGTTATGGAAAAATATATAAATATCTGCACTGGTTTGATATCAAAAATTATTGATTAGTTTACTGAGGTGTTAATACTCGAAAACAAAATATAGAATAGGTAGAAAATAATTTAAATGAATTTTGTTGCAAACTAACACAAAAAACATAAAAAAAAGTACACAAAAAAATCTCAGAATGTTTCGATATTTTCTAAATGTCCTACAAATTACATTGCTGCTACATTTCTAGATAGTATTTTTCGAGCAAATAGATCGCTAAGTCGGGTAACAATATATTGTTACCCGACTTAGCGATCTATTTGCTACCTACAGGTACCTACGAGGGATAAATAGCGAGACTAAACGTCACGGTTCGAAGGGACAAGCCTTGAAATGTTTTTCAAGACCTCAGACCGGCTCGGATCAGTAAATATCAAAGAAAATATACCTATTGTGAAGATTTTGTACTTCGCTAAAAAAGGTATTTTTGGCAAGCTAATAAAATGCTTAGTGAAATATATATATTTATTATTTAATAAGTAGGTTACATTTTTTTATACAATGTACTTCAGAATAATTCAGATTTCTCGACTAGTTGTCATCAAAATAAATTGAATTTATTTATGCTTGTCTCATTGCAGATTTTTTTAATCACTATTTTGGAACGTATTTATATTTATACTAGTGGTCGCCCAGTGGTCGAAATTCGACCGTAATTTTAGCTTTCTGCACTCCTTCTCCATATAAACTTTAACTATACCAAGGGGTACAAAGTTTTCTCTTCACGTATTAATTATATAGATTGTGTATTGTTAACTTTGTGATAAAAAAATTATGATTGGTGAAAAAATATTCTGGAGATTTCTTTTAAAAATACCATATAATTATTCATTGAGACGCCAATGTTGCCATAATAAATAAAAATGTCAGTTACGTTTGGTCTTTTTACGCTTATGGCCTCGTGTATACTATAAATGTAAGTACCTAAGCCTATATCGTAAAACCCGTGTAAAAGTTTGCAACAAAAATACGGCGTATATTTGTTCCGATTAATTTTTCTCTTTTTTTTTATTGCCAGCTCGATGTGTTTTGACCTTTATTTGTTCTCTTGTGTGTAGTAGTGGGTTTATTTTTATGCTGGTCTACTTTTATCGTCCATATTATATAGAAGGTAAAAATGAGTGCCTGGGAGGCCAGTTGGGAGCGATGGAAAAGTGTGAATATTTGTATTAACCTTAAATTGAATTTAGGTTTGGGACTGAAAGGTTTTTTCATTATTTAATATTTTATTTTGCTTCTATTTTGAAATATTCATATGATGAGTTCTACTAACATACTTCATATCGAGCTTAAATTTTCTACTACGAAATATAAAAGACAAAATGAAGGGGCATTGGTATTTCTGTCTACGTTAACGTCACACTTTCAAAACTCTCATATTAACAGCTCACAAAGGCAATTTTACCATGGAAAAACAAGAGAGGTTATATTAAAAATAAAACAAAATGGAGTAACACGATGCTTATCAATAAACTATTGCAAAGTTTGCGTAACTCCGCAACATTATAGAACACTCTCTCCGCGTTTTTAACCATTATTATAAAGCATAACTTATAACACAATTATATAGAAGGACACACATTTATTCCACATGTATTTCCTACCCACCACGAGGGTCGTGCTTCCCTAGAACATTTATCTTGAACCAAATTCCCTAAATATAAATAAAACTGTTATCGATTTAATATCAAAATTGAGTACCAGTTGGTTCTGGGTCGACTACCTCTTCACAGCTGGTGTCATAAGAAACGCCTAAAATTATTTTATTCCTATCTCATTTTATAGACTATAACCGTAAATCGTAGTGTCGCGATATGGCAAACATATTTTTCGGATATTGGGTACATACATAATAAATGCATGTGACGTTCTTTAAAATTATTTTTTTCTTAATAATGTGATAAAATAATCTTAAAACTAGTAAATGTATCCTTGGCCCGGAAAGTGAAGAATGCGGCGATTGGATTGGTGATGATTTGGTGGTTATGATTGAGTTCAAGCTTACAGTGTGTTCTCGAAGTATAGCTATTGAATATCGGCCTAAGATACTAACTGTTTATCAGATAATTACTGCTCAGCTCAGCGAATGATCAGAAGCCCAATTCTCGTAATTCAAATATTATACATTATAACTAAAAGTTGCCCGAACTGTGATTACATTATGAATTGACAAAAAATCGGTATTCTACTCCTCTTATAGTTCAGTCAGATTTCAGTTTGAATTCAATCTTCTTACAGACTCATTTAAATTTAATTTTTGACGTTTATGTATGGACGAGAATACCAATTTTATTATCTGTATCGGTTCAAAATGTTAGTAGAATACCGATTTGGCTTCGATGGATTTTCGACCTCATTACGATATAATTTCACGTTTGACGTTGTTTGAATAATATTTGTGAAATTTAAGACATTGATCCTAGATCGGAACGAAATCGGAACTTTATTCAGAAAAATTTAACTACGAGAATTGGGCTTCTGAATAACAGTTTTGTGTACACAAACAATTTATCCGACTTCTAGCAAAATACTTCAGTCTGCCTAATCCATTAGCGTAAGACATCAAAGAAGAGCAATAAACACTGGTATTAAGACGGAGAAAATCTGCGCCAACTTCAGAAACCTACGCGGCTTTAGCCAAACACGACTTTTTCTATAGACTTAGTTTCAAGGACAAAAAAAAAAAAACAAGCTAACACTTCTTTTATTCAGTTTAGTAACTGTCATAGAAATATTATAGTTTAAAAAACTATAGAACACGCTTTAGTCATCCAAACTGAACGTGTATGCAAAATTTCAGCTCAATCGGAAACCGGAAAGTGGGTCAAATTTAACTTCCAAGATTTTCTTACATAGTTAGTTAGTTACAGGTGAAGCTAATAAAAGCGTGTTAAAAAATATAATGCACAGCATAAGCCACTGGGGTCGTGGGAGGTGGACTTATAATAGTTGTGTTTGCTTTTAAATAATTTATTCGTTTTGTGTATTTTGATATCTCTATTATAGCCTCCCTAAGTGACGAAACTAAAGGTGAATTTTTTTTATGTGTCCATACAACTTTTGGCTGTTTATAAACAGCGACATTAAAAAACTAAACTGCCATTGTTCTGTTTTCGAATCTAAAAAACGTTATTTTCAAAAATTCTTAAATGCAGTTTTAATGCACCTATTTAAAAAATTCTAGGTGGTTTTCTAAGAACAAATCTTCCTATCTCCAACGGTTAGCATACTCGTAGTTGCCATATAGAGATTATTATCCGGTATACGTCTTGCGTATCTAAAAATCACATTAATAAATACTTTAGACTTTGAATTTGAAGAATATGTGTTTAACAGTTGGGATAGTTTGAAGATTTGCGTCGGTAGACCACGGTAATCACAATGTGTCTCGCTTGAAAATTGCCTACAATTATACTGAACCGCATTGGACAGAAAACAAATTGTAAGCTTCACACAACCAACCTATGCTTGTTAACGTTATGTTGTAGATCTAAATACAGATGGTCATATTCTATACTATTTTGTCTACTATTTACAAATTTGAGCAGCAATATCTTGGGGCATACCACCATTTTTTACAAAACTATCATATTTTAGGAAAGTTTTTTTTTTTCTATTTTCCTTTTTGGTAATGGAGTCGGTCTCGTAGACTATTCTTCCAGTGTTGTGCTGTTGATCTTTTACTTTGGACGTACTTCGTCGTAGTTTAACTAAGTGTTAGTAGCTTAGCTGAAAAGACGAGAATGTGTTAGAACTATTAGCTACGTAACTACATTCTTTTATTTTTTTGGACTAATATTTGCACAGTACAAATTATAATAAAATAAATTAAAAATCACCAATTTTAACCTTATTTACATTTAGTAATATTGCCAATAATTTTATTAATAATGTAGGACTGAAATGGGATAGTAGGGAATGGAAGTTAATGGGGAGAGGAATATTAATTTTGGGAAGATTTCGATATAGATCTAATTCAGAATTTATAGAACAGCAGGAAATAATAATATGAATAATAATAAACTAATGTCAATCAAATTCGTATTTCAAGATTGAGAATGTTTTGTCTATTCCTTGCTCTAAGAGAAAACGAGACGAATGATTTACGATGACGTCACAAAACTTCTTAGCAATACAATATTAAAGCAATCTTAATTTAAGGACGTTATAATACCAATTTTCGATGCAAGGTTAAAACAATAATCCTGCCCGGGTTTTGAAATTCAGCCCGGCGGCGGATATACATAGAGTTGTCCGTTATTCCATGGGAATTAATAACAGCACGCCTCACCGTTCAGGAAATATACCTTAAATGTTTGATTGGAATATACGCGTCACAAAACAAGCGGTGCGTGAAGCGAGATCTGAGGACCTATTCTGTAAGAACATCTCGCATGTCGATTCGAGTTTCATATTTGACGAATTGGCTTACGATAATAAAAGTGTAAATTAATAACAAAAGCTGTAAACATGACTGGAGCATGGTCACAGCTCTGTTATTAAGTTGTTGTATTCGATAAATATCAACTGTAAGTGAGATTCGAGTTGTTCTTACAGAACAAAGGCCCTGTTGCTAATTGGGATTTTTAATCAAACGTGTCGCAATTTATTCTGTTTCCGTGCCTTCAACGCTAAACGTGTAACACTAAGATCCGTATTCAAGAACCCACAGTAAGCATCAACCCAAAGTGGATGAAATTTCAACCGTCCAACCAATCAAATCGCCGCATTCTTCACTTTCCGTTCACTAAGTGGACTAATCTCCGGGATGTTCTGGATGTTGAATACACGTGAAAGAGTCCTAGCCTTATTGTTCTTCAGCTCGCTTGCTGTGAAACGTAATTCTATTCCTCGATACATTTGTACCGAAGGACCAATGATAGATGGAGCAGAGAACGTCAATCGGCAAACGTAGTGTGGGATGTCAACTGGACAGATGGACTGACATTGTAAAGGTAACTGGGCTAGACTAGTTGCGGGCGGAGAGAGGCCTTTGTCCAGCAGTGGACTGAGTATAGGCTGAGTTGATTGTTTGACATCCTTGTCCGCTTTGTATAATGTATGACGCTTGCTTTACCTTCGATAGTTTCTGTTTAATGTAGCAAGTTACACATATTCCTGGCTAGATCAATCGGTAAGGATTCCTAGTATTACTTAAGCGAAATTATGGCTCTAGGGAAATTTCCAATCTGTTACCATAGCGATTAGATAGGTATGTTACGTCTATCGAAATTTGTTTGTTTATTGGAAGTTGTGTATCTAAACGGTATAGATGAAATTTTGCTCCGGTAGGTTTGCTCGTACTATATTGGTTTGGTCCTTGGAGACAGAGGAATATTTTTTTTGTATAGAGCAAATTTTAGTAGTCGGACATTTAAAGATTTGTTGAGACAGTGAGAGAATAATGCAGTTTCTATTTTTTAAAGTATATTTGTCACAGTCAAAACTCTTAACCGGTCAAAACTACTTTTAACTAAAGCCTGCAGTAGTATTAGTTAGTAGTTGGTAAGGTCAGTCAAACCTGACAGCCAGGGTCACTTTTTAAATCCAAAATTGCCAGCCCAACATGGAAATACCCTGGTAAAAAGTAATTTTGACTAACGCGCTTGATTAAAACCTTAAAAGATGAAAGAAGAAAAATTGTAAGGCCTTTCCCTACATAATTGTTGTATGTGTGATAATTCACCATAATTCTTACACGGTGTGCAACTGTGCATCCCTGGTGCGCCGGGTACCGGCTAGTTTCAACAGCTTACTGACCATGATCACAGACAGGCTGGACTGTGTGCGTGAATCGCTGCTGTGCCTTCTCTCATGGAGTGGTACAGCGGTGATTCTTGGACATCACACATTGTCTCATTTGTTTCGAGTTATCTAATACTAACATACGATAAGTTTTAATTGCACTACTAACAAAACATTGTGTAGTAACTTTAAATATACGATTTATTATTATTATAATTCTACATAGTTTTTATTATGGAACTAAATCTGAAATCGTGAAAAATAAATGTGCTCTAGACATTGTGACCCCAGTTAGGTATCCTCTTTTGTATAGAAAAGCAGTTTGTTTTTACGATTTCAGAGTTTGTTCCATAAAAGTTGTTCATAATGATGAGTACAATAATCCCCTTTCGCCTTTATAAACTTTCCGACTAACTGTGAAGAACAGTTGCTTCTTTTTTCTCGATTTTAGAGGTTTTCCCTTATTAAAAGTTGTGTTACAAAATAATGAGCACAGCAACCCTTTTTAATCTGGGAATTATAACATTGTGGTGTTTAATGGAAATTAAAAAAGAAATATAAAGTTTTGGGCAAGTGAAATTTAGCCCCAATTAATGTACCTAACATTGACACGAAGAAGAAAAAGAAATATTACGATAAAATATCGTCCTCCTAATAATAAAATTCTTACTTCAACCGTTTATAATACGAGTTCCTATATTGCGTGAGGGTACGAGAATCAATGGAAGAAGGATATGACCCTCATTGTTCTCTTAACACGTGTAGAGGATTTCGCGAAAACAACATAATGTGTCTGAGGATATTTTCTCACGGTTGAGTAGGCCCCTGGTACCTATAGAAATGTTTTAAGATTGTTAGGAACTTTGGTTTTTGTTTTGAATGTTTAGTCTCCATGAACGTTCCTTTTTTTGTTTCTAAAAGAAATTTTGACAACACGGTTGGCGCAGTGGCTAAGCGATTTTCGCGAGCGATCTATCCACTCTACGTGCTGCGGGTTCGATCCCCGCACGGAACAAATTATTTCTACGACCTACAGATGTTGTTCCGGGTCTGGGTGTGTGCATGTGAGATGTATGTTTGTAAACTGTACCTTCGATACAGGAAAAATAATAGTGAGGGCCAAAGTTAAAAACAAATAAATAACAAAATGTCCTTAGGAACATTAGAAAAAGTTTTAAATCAGTAGGCTATGTATCGAGGATTTTGAAGACTTGGCAAAGTCAATAATCTTGAACAGGATGGCAGACCCCAGCATCACTAAATAATAAATATCAATCATTTGTTTAATTTATACGAGGAAAAAAGTAATAAAAACTTGGAATAAAAATGTTTCTACGGAAAATCTCTGTCGGGTCGAATTTAACAACTAAATAATTACAGAAAACCAGATTTAGGTTTTAATACTATAGAAAAGCGAGTAAATTAACTGAACATTTTATAAAGTATCTTTTAAGCACTCTTCTTTCATGATTTTTTATGTCGAATACTCTGACATTTTATTGATGATTGATTTACTTTAGAACGGTAAATAAAGTTTGGTTTTCAAAAAACTGAAGGTATTTCGTGAGTATTAATTTTTATATCGAACCCACCAAAATGCGTGGTATATAACCTTTGAGTGATAATTGCTCTAAGTATATAACCTATTCATAAGTATTTTATATAAAGTAAAGTAAAGTAATACACAAATAACTAATGTAGGGGGTAATTTGTGGAACTACTGAGCGGATTCTATAAATTCTTTCACTATTACAAAGCTACGTTATCCCTGACTGATATAGGCTTTATTTGATTTTAATAAAAATAAAAAAACGCGGGTTAAACCGCGAGCAACAGCTAGTATATTACAGGTCAGCTTGTTGGAACGTTGTCTGTTGTCTTGACGTCTTAAAAGAGCTTGTAAAGGCCCAGTTGAAATATAAAAAAGTTGACTTTGGAACAAGCCGGTAAGCAGTAGTTACTAAGTAAGCATGGCCTAACAATTGAACGTGGTCAAAATGTTCATGCAGAAAAGTTTGAGTTCAATCAGGACCCGAACCAATGAGGACTCAAAACAAAATTCTCGATAGTCTAGTCCGCCAACCCGCACCAGGCCTGCGTACCTAAGGCACTTTTTATTCTAAGAAAAGGCCCGTGCTAGTCAGTAAAGCGCTTGTGGGCTGAATTATTATTAACATAAGATAAGATATGTTTTCATTCGTGTAGACCATATACAGGTAGGTACTTAAGAATAGTCAGCCTCTAGGTACGTTCCAAAGTGTAAACTTCTTATGGAGAAGAACAGGCAAGAAACTCTATGGTTCCTCTTTTAAATTCACAATACAATATTTATAAAAGGACATACCTACATTGTTTTCGAAAATTTATACGAGGACTATGTAGAACAGGCCTGATTACAAAACAAATAAGAAATTATTATTGATGAGATTCCTATGGGAGCTAAAAGCTGACCATAGGGTGCTATAAGTATTTATACTACATTGGCCTTAGTCGATTGCCCTTTCAGGTGTCTCAGAAATCGAACTAAAATAAAATGTCCTCCCTATCAATGTTTTACGTTTCACTGGTCTTTGGGTCCGCATTAAGGACCAATTATTCGATACGATAAAGTAGTCAAGCGGCATTTGATTGGCCAAACTAACAGAAACAATTGTTTTAAGCCGATTGCCTACAGCCTTGGAGTCTGATTGCATTTTAACCATCGATAGAACTATTGTTCCACACTTAAAGGGCGTCCCATATTGGGACTCGGGCCTCGGCTTAGGACATTACTGAGGGGATTTCTCTGCCTTCTATCGAACGGGGTTTTTATGATAACAAATATACAACTCTCCACCTATCACAGTCCAATACAGAACAAAAGCCTTTCCCTTAAAGGGAAAATTGTTCGTACCTAAGCCATTTGTCTATTTTCAATAAAGTTTCCAATGCTCGTGGGTAATGTGCACATTTACTACTTTCTTCGGGTTTTAAATAATTTCAAGTTTTACGGTAACAAATACACAACCTCTTGTAACCCACTATAGGATAAGACCTCGAAGAGAAAATCGTTCGTACCTACGTCATTAGTCTATTCTCAATATTTTCGGTACTAAAGAAAATGTTGTCTTAAAAGAAAATTCTTGCAAACAACCATAATTCACGATACCGTTCAGCACTTCGAAAACACTTCAAAATGAAAATTTATGCACGAAGTACAGTCAAAGTAAAAACAAAATAGTTTTTAGAAATAAAATTCGGCACTCTTAGTATCAGGTGCAGTTTCAACTGTGACTTATTACGGTTTCAAAAAGTTTCTGCCTCTTGGATCAGTTCCAATGTACTAGTTACTATAGTTTAATAATAAATAAAAAAATCTAAACTCTAACCTAAATAATAAATAGGTCTGTATAAAAATGCTCTAACTTCATTTACTAAGTACATTGAACAGTTTGTTTATTACATAGGTACGGTATATTTTTATGTATTGCGCATAATTTGTAATTTCTAGAGTGATTTAGTCTCTCTTCCTAAATGCAACCGCAGTATTGGGATAAACTTTAAAACAAGACGAAAATTTTATACTTTATGCACTAAGTACAGAGGCGGACTTAATGCCGTAGGCATTTTCTACCAGTCAACCTAAGGGTGATGCAGAGAAAAAAGTATGGTAGGTGCAAGGACAAGATAATTATACTAAAACAAGTAAATTATGCATAGTTACTTATAACTATTTATACATAATTTTTTATATAATATACACTACATATTATATATACACTATTAGTACATAAATAAATATATAGTCAAAGTCAAAGTCAAGTCAAAGATTTTTATTTCAACTGGGCCTTTGCAGGCACTTTCAAAACGTCGTGATTCTAGGCGCGTCGTGATATACCTATTGTATGTTAGTATTTTGTTACGGAGTGAATTTTAGTACTGCGGTTGCATTAGGGAACGGACACTGAATCACTGCAAACATAGTGCACTTCATAAAAAAAAATCCTGTGTATTTGTTATTTTTATCTAAGTATTACACTGTTTGATATAATATACCCGTGTGGTACTATAAGGGCTTCAGCTGAAAACTAGTACTCGGCAACTTTGGTGTCCGGCATAATGCTGAACTGAATGCCTATTTAGCGCAGACATGAGGCACGCATGGTTTTAAAGTAGATACTTTTTATTTCTGTTCATAAATCATTTCAAGATGTTGTCTTATGCTTCTATGACAAATAAATGATTCCTTTCTTTCTAGTTGTGTTGCATAGGAGTTAAAATATATTCAAGGTGCAATCCATAAAATCGGGCTTGCGACTTCTGAGGGTGATTTATAGAACTTAGTTTGCGATAAAGTCAAATAAATTACACGTAGAAGTTCCTTTTCCTTTTTGAATTTAGTTGATTTAGAATTTAAAGTAGTTTTAGTATTCCAAAAACACACCGATGTTGTAAGAAATTACCTTGGATTTAACTCCAGTTTAAAACTGAACCTCGTTTTAAAGTTAGACCTGAGAAATATTTGTTTGTGTAGTAGATGAAAATTCGTTGCGTATTTTCACATGACACATTAATATTTCATGTAGATACTTACTTCATCACAATTGTAGATACAAAAATATGTAATCAACATCTTAACCTCACATCTACACCCCTAGATCATCTGAGATTTAGTCTTTGTATTTTTTTTATAACCCTCACTAAAGCCCTCAAATTGATATTATTTTATTTCTTCATTAAGTTACGTAAGGGTCCAGGGGCGCAAACAAATCATTCCTATTGTTTCTGTTGGTTGAAGGGTTAATTGCATTAGTCTTAGTAGCTGGTTAAGAATAAGGCGCTTTTTTACTGTCTAGTTTCGTCTGTCCATAAAGTTTTTAACTGTGTAAATTCGTCTGCTAATAATATTAAAGTATGAACTTTTGGACAGTCCTGCCAAAAAAACATATTTAAAAGACGATACTTATTCCTTGCACAAATGAATAAATGAACAAAACTAAGGTCATTGATCTAGAATTTCAACAATGCACTCCAACTAGAACCAAACACTAGAGGCATTCGAACAAGAAACACAATATCTTCAATCCTATTTATAGTATGATTGTTTGATCTTGATCCCTAGCGAGCACTTCGGTACGTCGGCGCGGCGTATGCACAGACGCACACAATGCTTATGTTTGGTCAGCAAACGTTCAGACAGATGCAGTATTGATGTGTTTCATGTTTTGTTTGAGTTGCAGACTTGTATTGAGAGGCTCTAAATCTTTGTGTGAAAGAAAACACTCTAATGTTGAGAGGAAATATCACGAGGAGGCTTGTTCTAGGCCTAAAAAGTACTGTAATGATACCGGTACCGGTGCGGTACTGATACCGGTGTGGTACTGATTCCGGTGCGGTACTGATACCGGTGTGGTACTGATACCGGTGCGGTACTGATTCCGGTGCGGTACTGATACACCGGTGTGGTATTGATACCGGTGCAGTACTAGTACAGGTGCGGTACTGGTACCAGTGCGTTACTAGGCACCGGTGCGGTATTTTAACAGGTGCGGTACTGATGCTGGCGTGGTATTGAAACACACATCTCACATGCACTCACACCCAGACCCGAAACAATTATTTGTAGTTCATTAAAAATAATCGTTTTGTAAAACGTTCCGTGCGGGAATCGACCCGCTGCACGTAGCCCAGAAAGTTAATCGCTTAGCCACTGCTCCAACCATGTCGTCAAACCGTGTCGTATTCTTGTAGAGATATAAAAAAAAACTACATATTTCAATATAAAAAGCGACAAATCATTTTGTCTATCTATGTATAAAAGCCAGCACAATTTCGGAAACTGCTTACTTCAATATTCTGTTGAAATATATTTCATAAACTGCTTATTTTAATGTTCTGCAAGAATATATGCGTGTTTGGTCTAGTAGGTATTACTAGAATATTTATGTAGCTAAATGGCCTAAATTACAACCCAAAAGCCGGGCTTCCACTGCGAAAGGGTAATGAGCAAGTAATAGCTGGACGGAACGGACCCCAACTAGCTAAAATAGGTTTTACCTTCCATTATGAAAGAGTTTTGACAGTTGCCTTCTGATTGACTCGCAACGGTAAACTTCATAGAAGTGCTTCCACCAACAAAGATTCTGAACTGGACTGAACGTAGTTAATACGAACTCTTTCCTCAGTTCTCTTTTGCAGTGGAATGCAATTGTCAAAACTCTATCTTAAAGGAAGGTAAAACCTATTTTAGCTAGTTGGGGTCCGTTCCGTCTAGCTATTTTTTAAAACGCTTTTATTAGCTTCACCTGTAACTCACTATGTAAGAAAATCTTGGAAGTTAAATTTGACCCACTTCCCGGTTTCCGATTGAGCTGAAATTTTGCATACACGTTATTTATTTATTTATTTATACTTTATGCACTAAGTACAGAGGCGGACTTAATCAGTTTCAGTTCAGTGTTTCAGTTTTCTCAGTTTGGATGACTAAAGAGTGTTCTATAGTTTTTTTAAAACTATAATATTTTTATTTGTTCATTACCCTTTCGCAGTGGAAGCCCGGCTGTAACTACTACAATCTATCAACCTAACACTAAACACTTGTCCTAAGCAAGCACATTTTTCACCCCAATCTCTGCTTACTACAAAAGATAAAAGAATGATTCAATCCCGACCTGTGGCACTATTAACAAGCGGAGGGTCCCAAAGGTAAATATTTTTGATTTATCTTTTAGAAACAGAACATTTCTGCTGATATTTTGATTCAGAAATTGTTTTATGAGGGACTGTTGGTAATATTATAAACTAAAGTAAAAGTAGATAACTTTGTGTCCTTTTTTCTAGTTTGTGGAAATGTTGGGTCAGATTTACGTATTTTTTTTTATAACATAGGTATTAGAAAAAGGCATTTTAGATATTATTGAATTTTTGTGATTACAATTATTATGCCTAGCTGACATTATGCTGAACTGCGGCCCCTTTGGCACTATAACTAAATTTTTAGGGTTCCGTACCTAAAAGATAAAACGGGACCCTATTACTAAGACTCCGCTGTCCGTCCGTCCGTCTGTCTGTCCGTCTGTCACCAGGCTGTATCTCATTATCCGTGATAGTTAGACAATTGACATTTTCATAGTTGATGTATTTCTATTGCCGCTATAACAACAAATACTAAAAACTAGATAAAATAAATATTTAAGGGGGCTCCCATACAACAAACGTGATTTTTTTGCCGATTTTATAGATAAAGGTACGGAATGGAACGAAATGGTAGTGGGGTGCGCGAGTCTGACTCGCACTTGACCGGTTCTTTTTGTTACGTTGGTTATAAAATACCGATAATTGGTAAATAAACGTAACGTAACAGAATTTTTGGTACAATACCGGTAAAAAGTAAGTATCTAACGTTATCTCTCACTGGTAGTGATGAAGGATTGAAATTACATTCGGTGATTTATAGGTCCCAAAAAGGCCAAAGAAAAAGTATCACGTTTATGAATAATAAACTCAGATGTTCTGAGAAGGGCAAAAAGGTACCGTTAACTGTCACATTAGAAATAAATTACCCTCGTAACATGGGTTCATCAAGTGCCTAACTTCAGGAATTTGTCATGAAGAGTGGCGTACTATTGATTGATGTGTTTTTACATCTGTCTCGCGCGGAATACAGTTTGTGAAACGAAAAGATTTTTTTCTTTAAATTCTGTATTTGTTTTTATTGGGCTTTCTAATTCACTTCATTCACGCGTCTCACCCTCAAACTTAAAAGTTCGGCGAGTATATAAATATATAAAAAAAATACTTATTCCGAAAGGTCGACACTTTAATGGGGAAACGCCAAGGAGTGGAATTATCTGCTGTATATTAATTATATTAGTATCTATAATTTAGGAATCTTCGAGACTAAAGTGTATCTAGGCATTTATAGCTTGCATGACCCATCCTCGGCAGCATCGTCACTGACCATCAGGTAAAGCGCTTTCAAAAGCATTCAAATATATAATTAAACAAAAAAGGCTTAGCTTAGCTTGTTAGTAGCTAAGCGATAAGCTTACTTTTTTTTTTTTTTTATTGAAAAATTCACAAATTGACATAGAATTGGCATAGTCCCACAAAACCGTGTATTCGGTTTGACTATGGGATCGATAGATATACGATATACTCGTATATAGCTTATATATACCTATATGCGGGTTCGATCTCTGCACGGAACTAATATTTGTACGGCCTACAGATAGTTGTTCCGCGTCTGGGTGTGTGCATGTGACATGTATGTTTGTAAACTGTACCCTCGATACAGGAGAAACCAAAGTCAGGGTAAAAGACTTAAAAAAAAATACTTTTCTGCACATGAGAACATACTGTGTAGAGTATTATTAATAATTTGTATAAATTGGCGGTTTTATCGCTACTCATCGATCTCTTCCACACAACCATTGTATTGAGTGTATTGTTAAGAAAACACAAAGGGTACTTTTCCCTGCAATGTTCTCAGTGAAAAGGAGGATAAATAATAAATAATTTATTTAGTTGAAGGAATATATTGAGGTATTGGATTCTTTTGCGGCAAACCCATAATAAGATGGATGGATTGTGTGAAATTTGACATGGCTTATAACAACGTAAACGTTGAGATCACGTCTAATAGAGATGAATGGAAGAAGAAGATATATTGCGGCGATCCCAAATAAAATGGGATAAGGGCAGGATAATGATGAATTAAAGGAAAATATTTAATTTAATTTACAACAATACTTTAAAAAAATAAAGTGAATAAGCTTTAAATATAATGCGTAAACTGCTACGATACAATCTTTGGTTAGAGACGAGTTTTCTTTGTGCTACGACGTAGCGGATGTAGCTACGCGAGCTACGCCGTCTGACGCGCTACGCGGTAATTTATTTTTTTCTTTCTTACATTGTAAATTAATGTTGAAACAAATCTAGCGTCAATTTGATTTTTACTAAACTTGCTCCACCTACTCTAAAATTTAACCATAAGTAATAAAAATTATTCTAATCAAAACCTAAATAATATCTCCTTTTCAGAGATATTGCAACAGGGTCGGTCGACGCTACGCGTGACCCGAGGACTGGCCTATTCTTTGGTCAAAGAATAAGCATTGCCATTCAACGTGGCAATGCTACCAGTCTTCTGGGCACGCTACCGATTGACAGCGATGAGGAGGAGTATTTTGACGCCTAGGTTAGGTAGGTAAGTAGTTATAAAGATTTATTTATATTTTAATTGTGCATAATAACTTTGAATAATAAATAAACAATCTATAACTCGATTACCATCCTTAAACATTTTGCATCTCTATTAACATAACAAAATAGTTAGCAAGACACGAAATGATGGAAACTTTTAGTCAAAACCACGCGTAACTTTGCTTTCACGAAGCGGTTCAACCCACAAGTTGTACGATTTAGCTGACATAGTTCAGATATTGATACTGTGACCCTTAAGGGGTACCTTTTATGTAGACTAGGGTTCACGTAATTGATGGTTACGTTCAGTCAAGACACGTCACTTTGATACATTTCGCAAACAAAATACTTTGATCGACTGCGGCCCGCTTAGAGTTAGTAATAGAGGTGGTCCTTGAATCAATAAACAGTTTTTTTTAACGACTTTTCAATCGTCAACAAATTAAATGTTATTCATCAATGAATTAATGATAGGTACTGGTGTGGTCGAAAGTCGACCGCAATTTTAGCATTCTGCACTCCTTCTCCATATAAACTTAAACTATGCCAAATCTCACCCTCCTCCGTGCGCGCAATATGCTTAAAAAGGGGTACAAAGTTTTCCCTTCACGTAGTATTATATAGATAACCTAACCGTCAAAAACCCCCAACTCCCACTAGAAAAAGAGCTGTAACTTTTGAACGGCTGAACAGATTTTCATGAAACATAGCTAAGATGATACCCGATTAAAATAGCTTTCAATTAAAAAACTGCATTGAAATTGGTCTATCCGTTTTGGAGGTACCATGCCACAGACAAATAGACATATACACATACACACTACAAAATTATTTTATCTTTTTTGTCGGGGGTTAAAAATGAGACTTAACAAAAGGCAAAATTATTCAAAAATTAAATAAGTCATTGACCTATCAAAGTTAATAATAATTTCGGGTTTTAATATTGGTAACATAATATACTATCGGTATTTATGTCCTTAATACTCGTTTCCTTTGAAGATCCGTTATCAAAAGGAACTTCTTAAAGATTCATTGAACTTCGTGATAGTCATTGTCTTTACAATATTGCTCGCTGGTAGGCAACAGGCTTGTTCCAAAAAGGTAATAATAATATGCTTTATATGCCTTTTATCTAATCTATTTATCTGTAGTTGAGAGGTAATTAAGTGCCAAATCCAAAACTTTTCACGGTGAGCATTTTATTTTACTGTCGCGGGCGGGAAATTTCGTAGTTAAATACTAATAACTTGTGACATTTTAATTTAACTTGGATTTTGTTTATGTTTTTATAAACAATTATACTATAACTATCATAATATTAAGGCTCAAGGAAGATCAGAATGGAAAAGGTTGGAGGAGGCCTTTGCCGATTGGCAAACAGATTTACAAAAGATAAAAAAACAACAAATACTTGATAAAAATATTTTATATTAAATTAGTATTATTAGTCGAATATAAGTTTCAAGTTTGCTTTAGAATATTGTAATTAGGTTAAGTTGATCTGAATAAAGGCTATTATTATTATTATGACCTTTATTCAATTTTTAATACTTACATTCTTTCATATTTTTAAATAATTTTACAAATAAAAAAAATAAAAAACATTTAAAAATACAAAAGAGTAGGTAGTAGGCCACCGGCATCGGGAACAGGGTCCAAGCTACTGGCGGCTAGGGCTGCAGAGAAAGGAACCTCCTCACAATGCGTGCCGTGTCGAGGAGTACCGCTTTCTGTATCAAGCCCTTGATCCAGCCCCCCAACGAGAGCCTCATAAGATGTTGATCGAGGCTCTTGGCAATTAAGCCATTGGCCGTCACAACTATCGGCACTATGATTGCTGAGTCCACATCCCACATGTCGACAACCTCGTGTGCTAAGTCAAGATATTTAATTTGTTATTTAATTTATTATTATTTCCTTTTATTCATTTTTTATACATATTATTTATATTTTTAAATATTTTTACAAAACTATATTAAAAAAACATTTAAAAATATGAAAAAATAGTAGCCCACCGGTATCTAGAATAGGGTCCAAGCTACCGGCGGTCAGGGCTCCAGAGAAAGGAATCTCCTGACAATGCGTGCCGTGTCAAGAAGTACTGCTCTCTGAATCAGGCCCTTGATCCAACTGCCTAACGAGAGCCTCCTAAGGTGTCGGTCGAGACTCTCGGTAATTAAGCCATTGGCCGAAATTATTATTATTATTATTATCATAATATTATGTTATATTAATAAAACCTATGGATTTTTATTACGATTTACGAGTACCTATAAATCGACCTAGATTATACGTTTAGGAACCCAAAACCGTAAAAAAACTAATTTTGAAAAAAGTGGACTTAATAACCTTTATTTATTTATTTTTCAGATTACTTCTCTCGGCTACAGGAGACTTCACACGGAGGAGTGTGAGATTTGGCATAGTTAAAGTTAATATGGAAAAGGAGTGCAGAAAGCTATAATTACGGTCTAGCTATAATTTCGACCACTTGGCGACGTATACTTAAAAACACATAAAAAACGTAATTCTTCGTTAAAATTTTATTTATGGAAATAAAACAAGAAAATTTAAAAATAATGATTGAGTGGGATAGTTTTGGTACTAAAATATCTAATCTTTTCAAAATGATTTCAAACTTTTTTGATGTTTGTACTGTATCAAAGTCTCACTCACCTCAGTGGTCTTCTTCTTGCACTTATCAGTCCCTGCAAAGATGTTGAGCTGCGTGGAGCCAGACCTGATGGGGCACTGGTCGATGTCAACCCTCCGAAGATCGATGTCAATGCCGCTGGTGCCCCTAAGAGAGAAAAATATAACAATTTAGTGACATGTTTTTAAAGAAATATTTAAGTTTAGAAGATGTGTTTTTATTTGGAGTCATCGCAATATATCTTTTTCTTTTGTTCATCTCTATCAGACGTCATTTCCGGATTCACTTTCTTGACTTTAAATTACGACGACTATACAAAATAAAATTACCTACCTAACTAAAATTCATTAACACAACATCCCAAATTAAGTCCATGAAATACCAAAAACAGGCTATTAAGAGTCATAATTTTGCTGCATGACACTTACGAGTAAATTGCGCCCATTTAACTTGCCTGAATCAAATTAAATTTCATCTGAAACTTTTTGGATTAAGCCCGGCGAACGCCCGTGGAACCAAACTTGGCAGAATTTCAAATGTTATTATCCAGACTAGGGAATCACGGATCATGGCAACTTAGTGTTTAGAATCATATCGATCTAGTCAATTGAGGAGTGTGATGAGATTGTATCAAAGTCAAAGATGTTTATTTCAACTGGGCCTTTGCAGGCACAGGACACAGGACAAATGCTAGTGCGGGGATTTTTTTTAAATAACTGCTTTTCTTATTCTTATTCTTATTCTTTATTGTACACGAAAATGAGATAAAAGACAAATACAATTGAGATGGTATGTACACAGGCACCCAAATTTGAGTTTTCTACCAGCAAACCTTTGAGTGATAGAGAAAGCACAATGGTAAATGAGGGTACAGTCAAGTGCACAACTATAAATACCTATTACAAATTAAAATATAATACCTACTACTAATATTTTAATATTTTATATATACTAATATTTTACATATATATTTTATATATACTTTTCCATAGAAATAAAAAAATATAACTCGACAAAATTTAAGAAACAGCTGATTTTTATTTTGGCAATTTATATTATTAAATTATTAAAATAATAACGACGCGCGGCAGTATCAGACATCGTTTAGTGAAGCGCGTCACAGCGCAGCTCTAGTGCGCCATCACCCTTACTTTTGACGTGGGATGAACACAGCTGCCACTGTTTTTGTTTCATACCCTAATCATAATGGAAAATTGATACATTTTCGAAGATCGTTCAGCCAGAATCGAGATCTAAATACAAAGCGTATTTTCAATCAATTCGATCAAACATTATTTATGGCAATTACAGCTATATTTCA
The DNA here is from genome assembly GCA_932294325.1 of Allophyes oxyacanthae. Taxonomy (NCBI): domain Eukaryota; kingdom Metazoa; phylum Arthropoda; class Insecta; order Lepidoptera; family Noctuidae; genus Allophyes; species Allophyes oxyacanthae. The sequence goes on along the minus strand of OW028610.1, from coordinate 18,142,969 downwards.
GAATCAAATCATTCATGGGAACGAGGAAATACAAGACAAATGTGTAAGCCTTTATATCAATTAAAAAGCTTGGGTGCGGTGTTTGTTCATACCAAAAAATAAAATATTTTATATAAAATATTTTTCTTTTTTAATGTAAGGGGCCGTCCATTAATCACGTGATGATTTTTTTAACATTTTAACCCTCCCCTCCCCTGGTGATACGTGGTGAGGTTTAAGACTCCTCCCCCCCGCCCACCCAAAATCACGTGTATTTTTTAGTACCTACAAGAATCTTAATTTTTTTATAATAATATCTTCAAATACAGGTTACATCAAGCCAAAAATTAATACACGTGATATCTTACTATACCCCCCTCCCCCCTTGTGATATTTGGTGATTTATGCTAAACCCCCTCCCCCCCCTTTCAAGCCTCACGTGATTAATGGACGGCCCCTAATCTTACATTAATATTATTTTCTCTTTTTATTCATCATTTTGTTGTCTAGTATCTATCTAGTCCGAATAAATATGTGTTCTTTCTTTCATTATAGAGACACACAAAAATCCCTTACAAAAGACATAGAAAGGTCACGAATGGGCATCATTGCTGAAGTATGCATCATGCTCGTGAACGGGTGCCATCTGTTGGGACTGGTCAGCTTGTAACTGCCATGGCATTCTTATTCAGAAGCTAATCATTATCATCCTATTCTTATTTTTTATGCACATTAAATTACATTCTAGCAGCTCTTACCACAACATTGTACTAATCAAAATTGTAATGTATTAAAAGAGTTACCATGGAGTTTCTTGCCGGTCCTTCTCCATGGGACCTACTATTAGGAACCGCGCACCTAGAGTCTCGACATTTCATAAGTGCCTGTATCGGGTTTGCATAAAATAAAGATCTATTCTATTCTAGCTGTATTCTATAACTTACAAACTCAAAGCCTACAAAAGATAACAAGCAATAGGGATCAAAGCCTGTGATTGCATTTTTTCCATATCAAAACCAACCTTTACATCAATCTGTCATGACGTGATTGCTTGTCAACGAAATTGATGTTAGTTACGTGTCACTAACCGCGCCAATATTTCACTTCCGCACTACAAAGTTTGTTTTAAAAAACGGTAAAAAACTGTATTTCATTTGCCATTGAATCAACAAATTTTCCAACAAATTTCGTTCGAGGGAAGCAATATTTTGGTTGAGATTTATGACGTTGTGGCCACTTCCTTCTGTTCGGTACCTACTTCAGATGCGGATGATAAAGTAGATTATTTAAACTATTATATTTGTTTTTTCGGACGTTTCTTTCCAGGTGGGCGGAGTTTTATATTGCAGTCGTGTGATTTTTAATAGATAAAATTGACTACTAAATAAAAATAAAATTTTCTTAAAAAACTTATCCGCTTCTGAAGTCGGTGCCACTGCCAAACTAGGTACATTGAAGAATGAAAGGCCCTGACTTCAGAAGCTGATAAGTTTTTTAAGAAAATTATTTTATACTTTTTTAGTTATAGGTATTATGAAGACGGTATTTAATTTTTATGAAAATTTATTTTATTTTTCTATTTTGAGTGGCATAAACAATACATAAACATGCGATTACAGCAATCGAGTGATATGCTGTTATTCATTCAAGATTTCTTTATCTATCTCCGAAGTTCTTCATTAGATCTTCACCAAATTTAAATGGGACCACCTCGAGAGTATATATACCCGTCATATATAAAAAAAAATTGCAAATCCGTTTATATATGACGGAGTTAAGCCCGAACATACATAAAAAAAATATAAACATCCGAATTGAGAACCTCCTCCTTTTTGAAGTCGGTTAAAAATCAATGTAAGAATAATAAATCTATCAATAAAAGCCAATCCCGACACTTGATATTCTAGCCGTAATATAGATATCCGATATCCAAGAGAATTGTCTTCGGCAACAAATTTGAATAATTCGATTATGTATTTTAGTGAAACCGTCTCTCAATATCTGGACCAATAAGATAGGCCAATACCGACTTGAGTTTCGAATATTATAATATTTATTATTCACTCCTTTATAGGCTTAGGACAAAGGCAAGACAATTGAAATCAAGATGTCTCTGAAGATATATACAGGATGTGTATTAAAATAGTACACCGGTTTTATTGCACCCATCATTATGAACAACTTGTACTATGGGACCAACACTGAAATCGCGAAAAAACTCTATGCCACAAAAAGAATGCAATATTACCCATGGTTGGTGCAGTGGCTAAGCAATGTGCTTTCCGAGGGTTCGATTTCCGCACGGAGCAAATATTTGTATAGCCCACAGATCTGGGTGTCTACCGCGTAACTCACAACAACATCGACACACGCGTAACATCGACTCTGGTAATAAACTTCAATATGATACTGAGAGACTAAACTGCGAGCTACCTTGTAAAAAAATTACCCATTTTAAAGTTAGGACTCCCATCTTCATGGTCGGTAAAAAATTACAAGGTAGCTCAAAGTTTAGTCTCTCACGATCGTATTGAAGTTTAATACCATTGTTGATGTTCATTACCATATTCTTTACGCGGTAGACCAGCTGATAGTTGTTTCGGGTATAGGTGTGTGTGCATGTGATAATTTATGTATGTTAAGAGAAATCTAATTGCGGAGCAACGTTTCTTTTTTTGTTACAATTATTTGTTACCTAATAATAATTGTTGTTAATTAATTGTTTGTTTACCTTTGTTTTATAACAAAGGTTTTTTTAAAGTTATTGTATGATTTATTTTATTAGTGGATTATATTCTTGACATGCTATTTCTTGGCATGCTTGGCATGCTATATTGCATGTTGTTATGCATGTTATTATGTTATGCTTTTGTCTTTTATATTATTTATTAAGATGATGATGATTGAGTGTAAATATAAAATGGATTTTAATTATCTGAAATTAAATTATTATAATATTAAAGCATGTGTCCTATCTAAATATAGATACATCCTGTAGTTTATGCTCAAAACGCGAAAATGTATTTTCATCTGGGACTTAAAGCCTATATACCCTGGTACGCAGGGTGTGGGGCGGCTCCAACAGTGTTTTAAGCATGGTTGCGAGTCGCCTGGACTGTGTCTACGTGGGTCACTGTTGTGCCGTCTCTCACGGGATGTCACAACAGTGACCAACCATGTTTTCTGTGTGTACTTTTCCTTGTTTTTGTTCAGTGTCTGTGCTTACTAACATAGTTATAAGTTTTACTAATAATCTTGTTGAGACTTGGTTACTCCAATAAAGAAAATTTTTATTCTATTCTATACCTACTAATAAGTGGAAAGATAAACACAATAAAACCCGTATTCCAGAACAACCTTTAGATTTATTTGTTCACTCAGTGAACGGGAAATGAATAATGCGGTGATTGGATTGGTCGCTCAGCCGAATTTGCGTCCAGTGTGGGTCGGTGCTTATTGTTTGTATTTGAATACGGGCCTGGGTACAATTATACCCTGAATACAACGATATTCAATCTCTAGAGATATAGTTGTTAATATTACCCTATAGCGTAATGATTTAGACAAAGGGATTCTAACTTTAGTGGAATCGAATGATCTAGGTTTATCTACAGTATATATAGATATTGATAGTTTCGAGCGTATGGCACTCGTGGGTTGCAGCTGGAAACCAGCGTCAGGTGGCCAGTATCACTGCCTCCTGACATTATGCTGAGCTGCAGCCTTTTGGCACAATAACTCATTTTATGTTTTCTTTGTTATAACACTATCTACAGTCCGAGTATACACGACTGATGCGTATGCCGCCTTCGAGGCATCGCTGAAACCATATGGTTACCACCAAGACAATTAAAACATACTTTGTTTTTAGATACAAATTGCCTTTTCTGGTCTAAAAACAAAGTATGTTTTTAGGTTTTATTTATTTTTTATTGTGCTAATAAACTCTTTTTCTTTCTTTCTTTCTTACAGCCGGATATTTTTTTATTCGATCATCCTTAAGGCTAAAATCGTTTACGCCCGGCGTCCAAACGTAGTGTTACAACTCTAAGCGAGACGTAGTCGTTCAAAGCGATTTCGATCGGTTGTTTGGAGAGAATGTTTTCTGTTGGGAAATAGAGTCGATTGAGCCCCATTTACGTTTTTTTGAGAAATGTAAATTTTCTTGCTGACTGTAACTTTTTTCAAAATACTAATAATAGCATATTATATCTTCAAAATTCACCACAAGTTTCGTAAGACTCTCTAACTATAACAGAAGGCGTAGTCACCCTTAATGCCCCAAAATTTTGGGCCATCCTGTATACAATTTGGTTATACTTTACTTTTATTCAATTGAACAGCAATGTTCTTATCGAAGTAGCATTTTCCACTGAGTTTTATGTAGGTATTGTCAAATCTTTTACTTCCTCATACGACATAACTCCCATTTTCTCGATGTTTTACATAACATACTACTCGTAAATCTTATACAGGTTGAAACAAAAATAACCGGTCATATTTTATGAGGTAATCAGGTCCATGAATATGAACAACTTTCTCCAAGGAACATTGGTCCAAATCTGAAAAGAATAATTAACTTGACATAACTACAGACGAAATGCATTCTTTTCACGCAGCGCAGTTACGTTTAATAATCTTGATTCACATCATAACATTGATTTATTCAGCACCAGTCCAGCCGCATTAAGACGCACGTTAAATAAAGAATATTTTGAAAAAGATCGTATTTAATTCTTATTTTAAGTAAAAAGTAATTCTTAAATATTATTATTTTTTCTACTTTTATTAGAAATTTAGATTTTGGGTTTCTTTTATTTTTTCTTTTCTCTCTTTAATTTTGTTTTATTTTTTACTAACTGATGTTTACTTTAGGTTTAGGTACTGTAATATTTTATATGTGGAAGCTTTTCATTAGCAACTTATTTTACATATTGTATCTACTGTTTAATAAATTTTTATTAGTCGTAAGCTTTCCAAAGAATAAATAAAATAAATACATGAGTCACGTGACGTCACTTTGTATGAAGAGTCCATTTTCAATTTTAAGATTCCGACCTATATTCCTTATGGAAAGTTGTTCAGATTCATGAACCTAATTACCTTCTTAAATATGACCGGTCATATATATTATACGCGGTATAACAGACCTTAGAATAGCCTCATCGAATTCTAAAAATAACTGAAAGCCATATTACTTACTGTGTTCAACGAACCAATATAACTGTGTTTACATTCCAACGAACATTCCTTACGAGTAAGACGGGAATATAAAGGAATAAAATATAACAAGTTCTCTTCAAATATTTCCCGTTTCCCAAATCGTAACAAGTCGTTATAACCCTTTTGATGTAATAAAAACTTAAACACATAACCAAACTATACAGAACACAAAATAAAAAAAGAAACAGAAAGCCTACTTCGAACAACGCGGATAGTTTGTATGGTATGGAGTTTCTTGCCAGTATCTTCTCCAGGACCAACCCACTTGGAAACGTGCACCTAGAATCACGGTGTTTTGAAAGGGCCTGCAAAGGCCCAGTTGAAATAAAAAAACTTTGTTTTTGTTTGCGTATTAGCTTGTAAGACGAATCCTGTGTGCGCAGGATTTATCGTAATGTCAGTAATCAGTATCTCTGATAACCAGCTAGTCTAATATGTGCGCCGCGATACAAGTTTGTCGCTGTGACACGACAAGTTTGCCGCTAAAACCGGTTGCCGCGACGCGATAATGCGAAGACAAATTCTGTTGCGGCACGGCGCTCATGTTGGTCCTGCAGGGACCCTCAACATTTAAAACGAAACCCTAAATCTAAGATATAAGCATGACTGGATTAATTTATTACCACCCTGGATAACACAATATTAAACGTACATTGCTATTACACATTGTGTATAGGTCAGCCGCTTATCTGAGACGGTCGGTGCCTCGCTTATGAAGAAGTTGCGCGGTGCGGGAGGGGTGTGACGCGAGATGTCAGTCACGGGCTCATGATACGCACCATAAAGCTTAGCTTAGCTAATAGTAGGTGTGTGTCACACCTCCCCCCGCATCGCGCAACTACCTCAACTTCAGACATCAACCGTCTGTTTTATGCGGTTGTATTATATGTTGATTTTCTGGTCTTATCTCTTTCGTGGTTAACGTGGACTAGTCCTCATATTAATCTTATAATATTCTTACAATTTTGTAATAAAAGATTCATAGCCAAGGGTTCGGACCTTTGAGAGAAAAAATATGACTTCCTTATGATATTTTTTGCGGAAATTTGAGAGTTATGATGGTGCTCTTCGAAGTTGATGGTTTGGGTTGACAAGATTTTTTTTATTATTATTAGGGGGCAGTGACAGCCTAGCGGTTGAACGCTTGCCTTCTATGCAGGAGAGTCTGAGTTCATACCTGGCCCTCGCCTCTTACTTTTAGAATTTAAGTGCGGATTACAGTTGATTATCCGGTGAAGAAAAACCTCGTGAGGATACCGGAGAGGGCCTCATAAAGTTCTTGATGGTGTGTGTAGTCCGCCAACCCGCATGAGGCCAGCGTGGTGGACTAAGGCCTAACCCTTCTCATTCCGAGAAAAGGCCCGTGCATAACAATGGGACAGTAATGTGCTGGATTTATATTTTTAGGGGGCAAACAAGTTTTATTAGATGACATGCAATCATTAGGAAAAAGTATCTAACACCCTCGGTCGAGTTGGCACGAGCTATGACATGGAAATTGACAATATCATAGTGGAAAGATTAGATTGCCCAAGGTGCACAAGACATCCAGGAAAAGGCCACAAAGCGGGATTGTGAGAGGACTGATCCCGCTTGGAGAAGAAGGCGCCGTTACCGGGGGCCTCGCAACGTCTAGCGCCGGCCTCTGGGGCTGCCAACGCACAGGGTGGATACTCTGTTGCACTCTCATCAAGCGAGCCCCGAGAAGACGGCGACGCATTGTGGTCGGATATCGCTGTACACCGCACAGCGAGAGTAACGGGGAACCTTATTACAGTCACCCCCGGGACATGCCAAGGAGGGGACCTTTTTCAGTCTCCCCCTGCCAGGGGAACTCAGTCGCCCCCCTCCCCCACCTGGGGTTTTCTGTCTCTCCCCCCCCCCCCCCCCCCAATCTGCCCAACCAGGCGTGGGCATCGTAGTGGGCTTCGGCCCGAAGTCTGTTGTCGATGACATGTTGGTACATAGTTCTATATTGTAGAGCTATACGTTGCTACAGACTTATTTAATTGATGTATAGTCGGATGCATTAATTGATTATTCCCTCACGTATTAACTATGTACGGTAACAAATTAATGCAATCGTCTATGTTTAAACTAATATCATAAACAGAAAAGATTAGATTAAAGCCTATTACAAGATCATAGACTATGTTGGCGATGGCGACGTATGGAAGTGATTATCAAATTTTAAGTAAAAAGAAATTTCTTAAAAAAAAAGTTACGTTTAATAAATATGTTACTCCCCAAGCAAAGGCAGTAAGACAAAGTAGCAAATAGTAATTCTAGCAATGTAGTGAAAATTGGTATTTGAAACCTATCGTAATCTTCTAGGCCTTTTAAGCTAGAATATCCAAAAGAAAACTTACAAACGTTATACTATCAGATTGTCCCGATACTGCGGTAACCATGAATAATCCATTTTCTGGGACAAACGGGCGGCCGCGCATATCTCTGACCCGATCTGTGTTATTGCTCAAACGACTTCAAACCCAACTGATACCTTCTATTTTTGTGTTCAATCTGTTTTAAGCGCGATTTTTTTCGTCCTGTTTCTTGTGACGGAAATGATGGTCGTATTGCGTCATTTGGTGTAGATCGTAGAGCGTTCGTTTTTATGGATCATTTGTAATGATAATATTTTTATGACTTTCTTCATGTTTCTTGCGAGTGAAAGGGTAAACTAATAAATAATATGTATTTTCTTTCTATCTATTCTTTATAACATTTTTTTTTCCTGATCTGTAGCTAAGCCTGGCACATGCTGAGCTGGACACCCATTTGCTACAGCTCGGCACACACACCGAATAGTCAAAAGGCAAGATAATGCTCAGTCAGTGCAGTATACCGGTTATACTGCACTGACTGAGCATTATCTTGCCTAAAAGAGTAAAAAATATGATAATAAATAATGGATAATAGAGTATGTGGGTATACTATACCCACATATTTTTTACTCTTTTAAATTATTATTTTTTCTACCTATTTTTACACTGTTGCCATCCTAAGAAAAATGTCTTCTCTGTCTATGCACCTCTCCTCTTATTACCTATGTCTATCATTCTAGTGTCTTGTTTTTGTAGCAAATAATAGATTTTTCTTTCTTTTTTTCTTTATAATCTGCTGGATCCTGGTTATGACATACGGATCTCTCTCGATATGAAAGAAAACTCCACTTACTTGAAGAAATAAGTCCCGTTGCTGTAACCGAAGAAGGGTACAGTGTACGTCAGCATCCAAATGTTCCCTCCACCGCAGTCATAGTAAGGCTTCGACCACTTTCCGTCTTCGTAGGTGACTGAGAGGATCTCGTCCGGCTCCCGTTCAGTGTGGGCTGTGTCGTTGAACGTGTACGTGTTGTACCCTGGAAAGAAAGGTCTTGGTTAGTTAGGAGAAATATTTTTGGACGTTTGAGTAACGTTTAAGATGCAAGTACGAGTATTTTTATGTAAGATCTTTTACTATCATGAAATGATAGTAAAAGATAACAACAACTACAAGCTACTCTTACAATATCAAACTAAGATTATTGATAATAATTGTAAATTATCAAATCATAGTCAATCATAGTAGTAATATTCTAATATTGTGTAAATTCAGATCGAATTTTAGCCGGCACCCTGATTACGGACGCAGCTGACAGTTTGCGACAGGCGTAAATTGCACAATTGCTGCTGTCAAACACCATTTTTTGTATTGTATGTAATACCAAAATGATGTTTGACAGCAGCAATTGTACAATTTACGCCTGTCGCAAATTGTCAGCTTCGTCGGTAATGCTGCGGGGCCGCTACCGCGGGGCCCTCATATTATTGTAAACTTGATTTATGAAAAGAGTATCCATGGAGTTTCTTGCCGGTATCTTGCCCAGGACCAACCCACTTGGAACCGTGCACCTAGAATCACGACTTTTTGAAAGTGCCTGCAAAGGTCCAGTTGAAATAAAATTCTTTGACTTAAACGTTATTATTACTACGTAAAAAAATACGCAATAAGTTGTAAAATTACCTAAGCGAGCGATTGCCATTGATTGTTCGATCAAGTACATCAATGTAACTTCTTAGTTAAGTCGTACCGTACCGTACAGTGAAATGGTTTTTATTTTTACAGTGGTATCAAAAAAATATTATGAAAATAAAAAATACAGTCATTTATTTCGACGGAATAAATTGAAAGCGGACAGGGGATAGACAGGTGACACGTGGAAACAGACAGGAGACTGATAGTCGGGATCAAATGGTTATTTATACGAATTTTATGCCACCCGGTATGGGAGGCTCAATGTACGTGCCTATTGGAAATATTTGAAAATGTCAGCGTGATCAAAAATGGACGTCTCTAGGTAATCTTTTTATTTTTAGTAGTCATCATTATCAACGTAAGTTTCCAATGTCGAATGGGCATAGGATGATTGATATCGATATTGTAATATTTCATAAAATATTGTCATCTGGGTGTTTCTAATGTTAATAAATATTTTCTATTTTTAACACGCTTTTATTAGCTTCACCTGTAACTAACTATGAAAGAAAATCTTGGATGTTCAAAAAATACAGCTCTTTTTAACACGCTTTTATTAGCTTCACCCGGATATCTATGGCTTCACCTGTAACTAACTATGTAAGAAAATCTTGGAAGTTAAATTTGACCCACTTCCCGGTTACCGATTGAGCTGAAATTTTGCATACACGTTCAGTTTGGATGACTAAAGCGTGTTCTGTAGTTTTTTTTAAACTATAATATTTCTTTTATACATATAACTATTAATATGGTAAATTTTAGCATTTGCAACATTTTCATAGCGTTTTTAGTGACAATGAGATGTGTACAAAGAGCTAAGAATGTCCGAAAATATAAATAGATACACGACAATTTTCTGTAAATTCAGTTAATTTAAATTATATTGATTTTCTTTACGATAATTTTTTTTATTTCTGCTTTGTCTGTGAACTTTGACTCTCACGTAGATCATGGATAGCCAAAAATATTTTATTAATAAAGTAAAAAAGTATAAATAATAAATATTTTACACATTTTTTATTTAATTAAACAAATCACAACTTTAACAGGAAAATAAATATATTTAAAAAACGGTCTTTATTATGAATAAAACGTCAATAAATAAATAAAGACCGTATTGACCATACTTCACCGCTCCCTATGCGTGTGAATTGGTGCGACAAACTCCTCGTTGCAAGGGATCACAAGGGACGGAAACAATATCAGTAAGATAAATAAAAATGAAAGAAAATCAACCCAAAACTGTTGTTTTCTTTATGTCGTGAGGTGTGAGCATGAAAGATGAGAAGGTGGTAATGGAAATGCTCCCATTGTTTCGTAAAAGGTAAAATAGGACGCCACGGCACGTCACTATTACGCGAAGACACCTTTTTTGTAACATTGTGTCAAACCTTCACCCGGAAGGTAACTACGCTTACACATCGTTATTATGACGGGTAAAATACATCCCAGTCGAAGTTCGTAATATGAAACTGTATTAACACTAAATGCACCTACCTACTACCTAGCGTCATGCTTATCTGTTTAAAAGAATAGAATAGAATAGAAAGCATTTATTTGATACAGGATATACATTGACAGAACAAAAAAAAAAATTGAAACAGAGATCACAAAGGAACAAAAAAATAATACCAAACACGAATAAAAAATAATAACAAACACAAAAACACATAAAAAGGGCGCATAAAGCATAACCTAACCGTCAAAAACCCCCGACTCCAACTAGAAAAAGAGCTGTAACTTTTAAACGGCTGAACAGATTTTCATGAATCATAGCTAAGATGATTTCCGAATAAACTAACTTTCATTTTTTTGTTTTTTTTTGTTTTAATTTTTTACTTTTTATTTGTGTCGTAATTTGTGTAAAAATAAATTGCTTTTCTTTCTTTTCTTTTCTTTTCTTTTCTTTCTTTCTTCTTTCAATAAAAAAAATTGCATTGAAATCGGTCTTTACTTTTTGGAGCTACGATTCCACAGACAGATACACAGATACGCAGATACACAGACAGACAGATACACACAAAAAACTTATAACAACACTATTTTGTCGGGGGTTAAAAATGTTTAATTCCGATGAACTGATTTCACAAGTAATCACAAAGAAAATACCGACATCTGGTTCAATTTAAAACCTATATAACAACCAATCTCCTATCATTCTCATCTACAGGGTCGTAAACGCATACAAAAGAGGGAAAGCTAATCAAAGAAATAAAAGAAATAATTCTTGGGAAGTGGTCTCTTAGATAATTGGAAGAAAATTGCCGTGGGATAGGGCCTTTATTTATTGAATATTGATACCATGATATTCATGGGACATGTCCTACTTGGGGAACGTATTTATTCTTGACTCTGAATTCCGTAGAAATTGCGAGATGACTCACATGATTCCAAAAATATTGGGTGGAGAACGCCTTTACCCAAAAGTGGAACAGTACAGATTTTATAATTATGTTTTATTTTTTAGGAAGACATACAATCACAAATTCAGATGTAAAAAAAATATAGTAGGCCAATTACATGTCCTCGCAATTACTAAGCATAGTAACAATTTTGTTAGAGCAGATATACTAAACTCAGACAGAAGTAAAAATATGGTATCAGTAATGTTTTTGACAGAATTTTGTAGAAATCGACCCATATTTAAAAGAAAAGTTCACATGCAGAGTATTTCATATTATTATTTTTAAAAGATGATGCCATACATTCTGTGGAAAAATAAACTGCTTATTGTTTTGTAATGCATCTGTTCTTTCACAAATATTTCTAAGCAATTACTACCGAGGTGTAGTATATCCAAGAGTTAGAAATGTCCTCTCCGCTCGTTTAAGGTCCGATTAAATTGATAACATAATAGATTTCCAGGAACTGGTGGTCAAAGAGTTAATTAACCATAATGTCATATTTAACGATAGTGTAATTTTTAACGATAATGTCATATTTAACGATAAATGAGTATCCTGCTGTCTGTCAGCCAGAGCTTTTTCCATACGTGGTCTGACTGACCACCATGTTCTGCTTACGGGAAACGTAAAACCCATTTACCCGTAAAATGAATATGAATTAAATCGAAGTCACTGTTGCATTAAAACGGGCTACAAACTTCCGGAATCTCATCAGAAATTCCATTCCGAAATAATGACAATATTGTGATTGATATATCGGAAAACGCAAATAATTATTTTTGTTAATATACTATCCAAGTTCAAGCGGACCTCATGAATTAATGATTCATACTGTTTGGTAACTCATTCCGGAGTAATAACGTGTAATTATAAATGAATGGTAAAGAGAGGAGAAATGATCAAAGAAATAAGGGCGAAGCGCACAAAATCCAACTTTCTCAAATGTCACCCCTGCACGTACCACTTGTCTGTGGCTAAAATAACTTGTTTCTGTAATATAACACTTGGGCCTTTATGCGTCTAGCCCACAAAAAAGTTATTGAAAATTTAATCTATTTAAAAAGGTTAAAACCTTCCTTTTCACAAAACCTAACAAAACCTTGTCAAATGGCTTAATTAAGTTTGACAAAAATAACAGACTACGATGTAAATTTTTCGTTGTCCCCAAATTGGGCACAGACAAGTAACAAAATAACAAAACTAGCACACTAGAACTTTTAATAACACTCCGGACAGGAAAAATAAAAATAAAATTTAAATACATACTCTTATAACGAAATTCTGTTTGTACATTCAATATGGTACGCAAAATCAATTCTCTCTTTTCGGATTGTATAAAAAAGTGCATGCTTTTAAAGTTTTGTTTGTACGCAAAAATAATAATGTAGATGATGATATAATTCGGTGACGTAGCAAAAAAAACTTTATTTATTAACCCAAAAACATTATTATTTTCAGGTAACGCTTTTACCAAAACATTCAACATTCGATGTTTTGCTGCGGGAAAAATTGTGACATACAATTGCTGAAGTACTAATTCATCGATATGTGTAATTGTATCCTGTACGACCTAACATACGGTGCTCAAACCTGGTCTCACCGGGTTGCAAAATTTTGAGTTTGTCAAAGAGCAATGGAGCGCAGCATTCTGCCCGTAAAAAGAACAGACAGAATTCGGAATACCACGGTACGAAAACGGGCTTAGGCATAGGCAAAAAGGCTGTCAGACTCAAATCAATCAATCGCAACAATCAAATCGCAAACCGATGATGATGGGGGTTTTGCCCGTTGTGCAATCGGGAAAAACCCCCGTGGTTTTTAGATTGTAAGTTCGATGTATATTTTGAAGGAAAGGTGTTATAATAAATGAATAAAAAAAAAAGAAAAAAAAATGGGACTAGGCGGGTCACCTCAGCCGTATGCATACCGACCGGTAGGCAAATGTCTCTACACAATGGGTGTCTAAAGATGGACGACGGCGCTGAAGCCGACCCAGAAAAAGGTGGCGAGATGATGGGGCTGGTTCGAGGTGGGGTGAAAGAAATGTATGGTAGAACTTGGGGGAAGCCTTTGCCCAGGAGTGGGATAGGTTGGTCAAATAATAAAAAAAATAATCTGCCTGTATTATCTAGCTGATTCTAGCTCAAAGGGCACTGTCAGAATTTTTAAATTACTTCCACAGTATGTGTCATTTCAAACGTCACAATTATTCTATTGTATGTACAAAGGGTTCTAAAACTTAAAAATAAATAGTTCCGCCTTTGAAATTGAATAATTTATTCTTCCATTCTAAGATAATAATGTCATTCCTTCAAGATAACTTCGATTAAAAGCATTACTACTAGGGTTATTCTCGTGATAATAATTAATTTATCAATATCAGGAATATTCCAACTAAATTACAGTAACATGGTGCGCGTACAGAGGGGATTGCAATCGTATTGGTCCTTTAATGAATTAATATGAACTTAATTGTGTAATAGAGTAATTACTATATTGAGTGCCCTACAATAAGGTCATGCGGAGATGTAAGAGACGGAAGCAGAAGCTGAAGTGATTGAGAGTTTAAGGGCCAGCGCGCACTGGAGACTTTTAGTCGGCCGATAGTTTCGTTGTATTGCTAATAGGAATATATGGGCCGTCTGTCGGAACTGGTCAGCATGTAACTGCCATGGCAATCTTATTCAGAGGCAAATCATTATTATCGTAATCTTATTTTATTCACATTAAATTACGTCATTCTCGCAGCTCTTACCTCAACATTGTATAATCAAGATTGTAATGTATTATTTTAAAAGAGTTTCCATGGAGTTTCTTGCCCGTTCTTCTCCATAGGACCTACTATTTGGAACCGCACACCATAGAGTCACGACATTTCATAAGTGCTTGTATTAGGTTTACATGAAATAAATATTTATTCTATTCTATTATATTGGGAGTACGCACACTAACCCGACTCGATTCCCATATTAAAATAAAACCGGGCACCAGATGGCGGTCGACAGTACCTATAGTCGGCAGTGCAGACTAGCTCTAAAAAGAATGGGTTCTTTATTTGGAATTGATTGCTGCTTGTTTGATTTACAGGTGAATACGCGTTTAAAATAAACATTCACATTATTTAAGAAATCAATCAAATGATTTTTGAAATAATTATTTTTCGCTATTAGGTATATTTGAGACATAGGTACTGCTTCAGTCTTTTCTTAGCTGTTAACGTTAGCAATGTTCTTTTTTTTTTTTACAAAAATGCTAATACAATGAAGCGAAAATTATTTAAAAAGTAATTATTTATTTCCAAAGTAAGTTCCAAAGCACAACTATTTTCTATGAACATTTTTTTTGGCTTGGTTTTTTTTTTGTTTTGGAGCTTTTAAGCAATGAGATTAGAAACAGGTCTTAGCTAAATAAATGGCTAGAATAAATATAGGCGTCGTTGTGTTCTAACCAGTAGAGAATAGACAAAAAACGAAAAAAATAGAAAAAACCATATAGCTTCCCAAAGACGGCAAAAAATACGATCTAACAAAATTAAGTTCCCCCCAATTGACTCCAGAGATTTTTATAATAATAAAAACAGATCTTATCTGAATAAATGGAACGATTATATAGGTTTAGAACGTCGCTGTGTTCCAACCTGAAGAGAAAAGACAAAAGAAAAAAGAATTAAAAGAAACGGCAATGTATATTCCCAAAGCGTTACTAACAAAAATATGAGTCTGTATATACTTAAAATAAACGATTTATTATTGTTATTATTAAAGACGGCAAAAAATACGATTCTCTAACAAAATTAAGTTCCCTCAATTGACTCTTTGAAGTTGAACGAAGAAATAAACAGACTGTCAGACTGTTTGCCTTTCACTAGAAAAACAATGTCTTAGACGTTATTCAGGAATACTTCAGCACAAAGGAACCAATTCGAGCTCAGGTTTATTTAAGAGTATACTTAGGTTTTGAACCAGTGATATTTGTGATTGCCTCTTAGAACGAAGAATGGACTAACCTTATCTTCTGCTACAAGACTAGTAAGAAAGCACCTAATAATCTTTAAGTTCGTATACAGGATGGCGCAAAATATTGCATTTTGTATATATTGCTATCCTGTTTTAATTTTTATATACGCCTGCTTACACATTTTCATAAAAACCGTAACTTACCGATAAACATTTTGTTATTAAAAATGGCCATAGAGAAGAGAGTCTTAGCTAAGCTTATACTGCGACTCTGAATACGAATTTTGAAGATGCGCTTAGCGACGACTTCGCTTAGAGCGGTCTTCGCCCGTCTTACGTTCATGTCTCTGAATGTCAGCCTAAGTGTCGTCAATTAAGTAGATATTTTGACATTCGTAATATGAATCATATTATGATTCATCTGAAGCGGCCTTTTTAGCCCCCCAGGTCTTAGAAAAGTTGAAGTGAAAAGATATTAAAAACCCTATTAAATAGATATTTGAAAAAAGGTACAGTCAGCTAGAAAATTTCTTTCTTTCTTTTTAATTTCAAAATATATTATTGTTATTTTGGTTGTTATTTCCACTTCCGACCCAACACTTGGAACCGTGCACCTATTACCACGACGTTTTGTAAGTGCCTGCAAAGGCCTAGTTCAAATAAAAAACTTTGACTTTGACTTTTCATATATTATTATGAAAGTATTTAAGTTTTTTTTTAACTTGTCTTTCTGTCTGTCTGTTTGTTCCGGCTAATCTTCGAAGCAGTTGGACCGATTTTGACGAGACTTTCGCTGGCAGATAGCTGATGTTATAAGGAGTAACTTAGATTTCTTTTAATTTAAATAAAAAATATTTTGTTAAATTCCACGCGGACAAAGTCGCAGACACATCTAGTAAAAATAAAATAAAACCACATTTAGAATGGCCCTCTTAAAATTAGAACAGTAACCACTAACTACGTTAATTCAGAGAACAAACATCAACTTCTTTATTGTACTGCAAGAAAAACTTTCTTAAACAATTTACTGTTTAATGTTTCTGTCTAAGAAGCTTTCACTAACATGTAGTGTAGTACTCAAGTTCTCGTGTAAACTGAATTTAAACTAACCGGAGATTCTTTACCAGCGGTTTAATTTTATTTCCAGGTTTATGGGCGAGGTGAATTGTTGTAGTACATAATCATTTATTGCTACTTATATGGTAAAGAACTTTAAAAGCTCCTGTACTTGAAGGATGATTTAGGAAGCGGGTTATGAGGAAATGTGGTCATGGATCGCCTAACTAAAATGGTAATGAACATCGACACTGGTAATAAACTTCAATATGATCCTGAGAGACTATACTTAGAGCAACCTTGTTTGTAAAAACATTGCTGATCATAAAGTTTGCTATGTTTATAAACGGTAAAAACATTACAAGGTAGCTCAAAATTTGGTCACTCACGATCGTATTGAAGTTTATTACCAGGGTCAATGTGCATTATCATTTTCGTTACGCCGTAGACCAGCTGGTCCAGTGCATGATCACCACGCAACAACAGTAGATATTGATCTAACATTTTCTATACGACTTATAAAACAAAATCCATTTCCAAAATCACAATTCTCGAAATTCAACTTGCGCAAGATATTAAAACTGATAACTTTGTTCTCTCTCATTCAAATCGAAATGAAATTTGGACAATAAACGGAAAATTACCACGAAACTGAGTTCCGTTCCCTTTCTTATTTCCCGTCGTTTTATAAGCTAACCGAATAAATATTTCACTGTAACTTGAGAATCTTTTGAGAGCCTCAATTGATGGACTGCGCAAAGATTCTCTAGTCAATGCTGACGCAATTTTGTTTTAAATAACGCTGAATCGATCGGTCTCTATGGAACCCCTGGGAGTAGAGACTTTGTTTGTATAAACAAAAGATTGCCTAAAGTCTTTGAATAATTTGGCACTGAGGTACTTGGGATTTTTGATGCTTTGGCTGAAAGTGAACTGGGGTTTAGTAGGTCAGATACTATGCAGACTACGTACGATATAGTTTGCTAATCTCGAATATTATTTTACTAGCTTTCGCCCATGACTTCAGTCCCTTTTAATCCATATGATTAGAAATTGCAAGTAATTTGGACTTTGTTTTTTACTGCTAACATCTTTTTTCTCCTAAATTTTTTATCTCACTTTCCATTTACTTTTTGTTATTCTTATATCGTTCTGCAACTATTAATAAGTTTCCATAATTAATGTTACTTCTAATAGTGGGTCCCTAATTACATGCAATCTCGCCATTGTTCTTTTAAGTTTCGACGATTAGATTTGGCTTGGGCGTTTAAGTAGGTAGGTAATAATTTTATATTTTTAAATAATATTATTATTTATTATTATCATTGACAATCAGTAAATGAGTAATTCTCCCAACTCTTTGATGGTCACAAATTATGCCACTTATTTTTCTGAAAAGGTACCTTTTGTGTACCTCACACAATATTATCATACTAAACGCTAAAGCTTATAAATTAAGACTTACCTCTTCTAAACTGATTGTGGTTCCTGATCACGCGCTCTGCATTCTTCCGCGCAATGTAGAACCATTCTGACGTGTTGCTCAAATATTTGTACTCCACCGCCAGATCCTTGGCAAGTATCGGTCCTTCAGGCAACCGGTACGCGAAAGGACAGAACAATTGATAGTCCTTGTATTGTAACTGGTCGTAACAATTCCCTGCTGCGAATATGTCGTCATCAAACTCCACCATGGAGAAGACGCTTGCGTGGAGCAAATACTCATTGTGCATGACTGAAGGACCAGCGTACTTCCACAGTCTTGTCAACATATTAGCTCTATTAACTGCCACATCTGCTTCTATCCTAAATCTTTCTTGTGCATATCTGTCTACCACACCTTCACCCAAATTTAGATGAGTGCCTGCTGTACAATTTTCACCAAGCAAATGTTGGGTCTCTATCAATCTTAGGAACTTTGTCACAACATCTTCGTGCACTGGCCTCGAAATAGTCACATTTTCCGCAGTGCCATTAGAGTCTCTGAACTCTAAATTGTCGTCTAAATTAATTCTCGTGTCGTTATTAGTATCGTAACTATGTTCTACGTTAATGAAATGCTCGACTAATGATACATCGTCTGTGGTGACTTCGAATTTTGGAACTGATGTATTGCCGAAGAGTTTTTGGAAGTTGTAGGGGTCTCTGGGGCCGTCATCGTCGTCTGGAGCTGCGTAAGGTCTTAATGCTGCTATCACGGGATCTTCACCAGATTTGTCGATACTTTCTGTAACAATGAGAATTTTTTTGTTAGATTGGTATTACTCTTTCTTGGTATGGCGATGATTCAACGCCTTCGGTTTGAAAAAAAGGACATTTATTTCTTTTTTCTTTAATAACACCGGTCTGAGACCAATTAGTGACAACACAAGATAATAAATCTCTCTACACTCTCACTCAATCTCACTACACTGCAGACATACTGACAAAATCTTCGTCCATTCATCCACAAACATCGTAATTTGGATTAGAATCCAACTCTTGCGACATGACCATGAGAGAATAAATTGTGCAAGTTTCATTAATGAAATAAATAAATCCACTTTATACCGAGTTACTTATAAGCTTTTCATAATATGGAGTGATATTTACTGGACTAAGGGGCGTAAATAATAAACGTAAAGTAAAATCCGATTCCCCTTTACTGACACTCACATTGCACACGAGATAACGAGCACTAGAAATATGCAACGACATGCTTCTATTCCTAAATTGGCGTGAACGGATCATATCTTAAATAACACTTTATAGGTACGTTTTCCTCGTTAGTGTTGACACTAGAGTTGAGTCCGAAATGAAGAAGAAGAAAAAAAAAAAAAATCTACACAAATTAAGACACAAGTAAAAAAAAAAAAAAAAAAACACGTTCCAAAAAAAATATTATAATTTAGATTTTGACTTTAAAAGAAATATGTAATTTGGATTTTGATATTTTTTATCTTATTGTCACCATGTATAAATCATCGATATTTTAAAATCATGACGTCATGCAGTGACAACGACAAAATCATCACTCGATAATGACCATGACATGACTAAATGAACGTGAACTTCGACTTCGGCTGTGCATTTAGCGGAAAATCATTGATGATTTTGTCATTGTTCCCGTCATCAATATTTTTTGTCATTGTCATGTCGTTATAGATTTCGAAAAATCATCACTCAACCCATCTAGTTTACACACACAGAAGAATCTGTTTGTATGATGTATAGAATATATCTATATAGTAATAAATAGGTTTATAAAATACTTTTTATGTGAATAAGCTATCATTCTTAGTCTCCGAGATAGGTTTATTATGTTGGTGACCTGTTTTCTTGCTTCCGAGTGTATTTATTGTAACTTTTGTCTCTTTCTGTTGTGCAATAAAGCATATTGTATTGAACAGTCGAGCCATAAAAGTTGAAGAAACAAAATTCACATCCACACTTTGGAACATATTGAAACGCCTTCCTGACTCGATACAAAACGAAGCTCTATTTCAAACACTACTACATCGGATCACAACTATTCAATTTCTTTTCCTTCCCTTTGCTAGACGTTGTATATAAACAGTTATATCAACAGGAAATCAAATGCTGCAAGTAAAATGTGAGTCTAACCGTGGTACGAGCGTACGCATGCATAAACTAGTAGCTTCTAAGGAACCAATCTTTTATAGAAGTGGCGTTTGGCTGCATACGATTTGTGTAGCGGGATACGCTTGTATCGTATTTATAAGGTAATTTTGCAAGCAGCATTTTTGTCGGTGGTCAAGTTTTTTTGTGTATTTGTCTACCTACCTGATACGGAACAGTTACATTTTGTACTTCAACCCACATGAACCACACGTAGGTTCTTAAAATTCTGGCACAGCTATGTCAGCCTAAAGCCGGGCACTCGGCTCGGGGGATTGGGTTTCACTGCAGCACTGGCAGCGGAGCGATAAACTTAATAGAAGTGCTTCCACCAACAAACTCCGTACTCGTTCAGTCCTCTCTGCTGGACTCTAGCGGAAAGGACTGAACGAGTAAAAATAGTTAATAACTAACTCGTTCTTCATTTCTCTTTTGCAGTGGAAGGCAATTGTCAAAACTCATTCTTAGTTGAAGGTAAAACCTATTTTGGCTAGTTGGGGTTCGTTCCGTCCTTACTTGCTCATTACCATTGTCATTGTTATTGGCTGTTTGCAACTATTCTTATCATTACTATTAGGTATTGTTATTTGCGGTTTGTCTCCCTAATACTTAATAAATAAATTACGCTTTCGCAGTGGAGGTTAGGATATAATTCAACTTTTTAAATCCTAAATCTGGAAGGACCGGTCACACACAAATCACAGTCCGCCACTGATTTCATCAGTTTTAATCTATCCCTATCGTACTACCGTCATATGGAGCCTGTTCCTCGGCACGATCTCTCTGAATCAATAAAAGACGAAATGATGCGGTTTGATCCAAAATGGTATCGTGATTTGATGAGTAGTCATCATCCTAGGCTTGTGACCGCATAGCCAAGCTTTTCGCGCCAGTGACGCTGCTGCATTTAACCGCAGAACCGCATTTCTAACGTATTAGTGTGAGTGTTACGTCCGTACGCAAAGCATATACACGTTGCTCTCTGTTAGTGTTACGTCTGTTCGCGAACGGCGACGCACACACACGCACATTGTGCTCTGAGAAGTTCCGACTTCAGAGCGAGCCATAAAGATTAGACGCGAACTGTTCGTTCGGCGCACCCTAAATAGACAGTCGCGTTACAAATATTTATCGTTCCCGTATTCCATGAGCAAATAATAATAACCTAACCATCAAAAACCTCTGACTCCAACTAGAAAAAGAGCTGTAACTTTTGAACGGCTGAACAGATTTTCATGAAACATAGCTGAGATGATTTCCGATTAAACTAGCTTTCAATAAAAAACAATATGTGTGCTGAGACACATAGTAGAAGTGAAACTTCAACGGATATTTATCGTCTACCCCCTCCACGTGGCCGTAACGCTTTTTTTCGTGACGGAAAAATCCTAATACCCCGTTTATATGTATAGAAGTTTCACTTCAAAAATGCGTTGAAATCGGTCCCGCCGTTTTAGAGCTACGATGCCACAGACAGACACACAGATACACACTAGAAACTCATAACACCTCTCTTTTATGTCGGGGGTTAAAAAAAACAATAGATAAGATAAAAAAAAACCACCTTTTTAAAATATAGGTAGGTATCTTTTTTACATTTAACGAAAAAATCGAATATAACTATCCATAAAGCCTCCGTCATGAAATAAATTGGTATCTGAACTATTCATACTACCTTTATTTTGGCAGGCATGTCATAATAAGAGCATTTTAGGAAAAAAATCTAGCCTACCCGTGATCAAAGCCGCGTGAAACTACTTACATATAAAAAGGCATAGTCTCTTTATTTTTGTACGTCCTTTGATAACTCACAGCTACCTTCTAGCTTTATTGAATTTTTGGGGCCCAAGTACGGAACAATAGCAATATTATGCAGATTGTTATAGTAAAGTGCCATATTGTGAGCTTTCCTTTTGAAAGGAGCAGAGGAGTAATACTTTGGGGTTTTTTTAGGCTGTAATATACAGTTATTTGTAATTCACTGGCAATGCTTTGAGGGGTGAAAGTTCTCAATATTTATCAACAATTTTTACAATGGGACCAACAAAGAAATCGCGAAAAAAATTCACACTTTTTTTACATTTTCATCCAACAACGTTGATCTTTTGTGTTAAAAGTTTTATTTTAATTATAATTTACCAATTTTGACAGCTGACTATTATATATGTCACTTACTTTTGATGTTGACTGTACATGTAGTACAGTTAAAGCGCTATAAGTTTTTAAACTGTCATGGTCACTAACATTAGTATTAGAGTTCAAAACGGGGTATTTACCATGTTTATATCTTGTATTGAGTTCCCGATATTTCGGCACTGTTGCAAGCGCCATGGTCAGGGATAAACTAAAAGTATTAAAAGTGTTAAAGCGCGTTTCCAAAACAGTAAGACAGTGTCGTTAGTCGTGTGTCATGGCTCGTATATTTATATTATTTATGGAGCTGTTGACATCACCATCATCATTATCATCATTGCGGCCCATGTTGTACCCATTTTTGGGTGTAGGCCTCCTCCAAATTCCTCCACTCCTGGCGGTCTTGAGCCCTTGCCATCCAATCCGGACCTGCGTGTCGCCTAATGTCATCCACCCATCGTTTAGGTGGTCGTCCTCGCGGTCTGGTATGCTGATGTGGTCGCTAGTCCAACAGTCTCCGCGTCCATCGTTCCTTTTCCATTCGAGCAATGTGTCCCGCCCATCTCCATTTGACGGAGCTGTTGACATAATATGTAATATATGAGGGCCTGCCTTTCTTATCCTTGATTATTTGGACGTTTTGCTCCTTAGACGTATTTATTGATCGTGATTCGTGAGGCATCCCGCCGATCCCTTAAAGGGGTTATTTTTACTCACCATTCTGAGCAACTTTTACTATGAAACCGATCCTGAAATAGCGAAAAAGAAATCAGCTGCTCCACATATTTAGCCGAGTAATATAGAATTATTTGTATGGATCAGCTGACATAAAACCTAGATAAGTTTTTAGGCAATTTAATCTAGATTCCGAATATATATAGGTTTCATATAGGTTTCATAGTAAATTATCGAGAAATATGCGTTACAAGTGATACGGCATGGATGACGTCATGCGCATGCGCATTGGTTGTACATAGAAAAAGTTGGCCCCTAAAAGCAAGTACAGGGGAGGGGATAAACATAACTGGCCTGTGAGTTGTGACGCGACGACCGGTTTGGTGTCGGTATTTGATTCTTGTCGTATTAAGTATATGGGGACTTTATTGATTATTATAATGCTCTTATGTATGTAATTAGAATTTATATATATTAGTAAGTATGCCTATTATAATATAATATTGATAGTTTCGAGCGTATGGCACTCGTGGGTTGCAGCTGAAAACCAGCGTCAGGTGGCCAGTATCACTGCCTCCTGACATTATGCTGAGCTGCGGCCTTTTGGCACAACAACTTTTTATTTTATATGTTTTCTTTGTTATTGGTTTTATTTATTTTTTGTTGTGCTAATAAAGTATTTTTCTTTCTTCTTCTTTCTTTCTTTCTGACTTTTTTTTTCGCGATGTTAGCGGTGGTCCCATAGTAAAATTTGCTCAGAATGGTGAGAACAATAATCCCTTACAGGGATTGGAATTAGAAAAGTGTCCTATAATTCCCTGCGGACGGAATTGCGAGCACAGCTGATTAATATTGAAACTTAAATTACATCAACATGAACCTAGATATCTCTGCTAACTTCTCAAAGGTGAAGTCGTAAAGATGATCAAGATGAGCCACAATTACCAAGTCTTAATTACACCTCCGGGCTGTCATGCTTGGCTCATATAATTACAGCTGAACGAATACGTCGGTGTTGTGACGTCACTGTTCTAACGTTTACGTGAAGGTAGGTGGTTTCTGAGATGAGATTGAACTTAATATTGTGACTGTTATTACATATGGGTCAGGCAGAGGTGCGCAATAGTTGATGATACATTGGTACTATTTCATACAGTATTATGTATATATAATCGTATAGTATTATAGTGTATATAGATATTGCGAAAGCGATCGGAAAGCTTTGGACCAGAAGCGCAAGGAACAGATCACGGCGGAGGCGGCGGGATTATGTTGGTAATGTTTATGTAAGTTTATATATGTAGTTGTTTTTAAGTATAATAGTCATCTCATAATAGTCACCTCTCATTTAAGTTTGTTTTTTGGTGCATCTACGAGTACCTTCATTGTCTCTACATCACCCTAAGGTTGTCTGGTAGAGAATGCCTACAAAGTCAAAGTCAAAAGTTTTTATTTCAACTGGGCCTTTGCAGGCACTTTCAAAACGTCGTGATTCTAGGTGCACGGTTCGAAGTGGGTTGGTCCTGGAAAAGATACCGGCAGGAAACTCCATGGATACTCTTTTCATAAATCAAAATAATTGTCTAACAATAACATATGGAGCCGCGGGAGCGGCCCTAGATAAAATTCGACCAGAATTTACACAATATTACAATAAAAAATTAAAAAGGAACAGCAAAAATATTAATAACATGTCACTAAAAGTGCCAACAGCATAATTTGGTCAATGTTTTACAAGACGAAATAATATAAATTTTTTATTTGAAGATAACTATAAAATCTGTTCACATGAGCGTTAACAAAATCGCTAACGAGTGGTTATGAGCTCAGTCTTGCTTACAAAATAAAGTCCGTGGACTCCAACTAGAAAAAGACCTGTAACTTTTGAACGGCTGAAGATTTTTATGAAACATAGCTGAAGCTGATACCTGATTAAACTAGCTTTCAATTAAAAGAAACTGAATTGAAATCGCTCCATCCGTTTTGGAGCTATGATGCTATAGACATACACAGATTTACAGATACATAAATACACAAATCCACAGATAAACTTATAACACCCCTCTTTTTTGTCGGGGGTCAAAAATGAACAACACAAACTACAATAAATATTCCCTTGAGTAAACGGTACACAATGTCGAAAACGACGCATATCAAATATCCCTAAACATCGTAAACAAACAAAAAATAACGTTCCCATCCAAACATGATTCATTTGGCATTTCCAAAAGTTTGCCTAAAGTCAATATACTTAGAGCCTCTTGACAAAACGCTCCTCCGCGATTTGGGGACAAGAGCATCTCTTACTAAGATTAAGGGATACCCGACGACGTGAATGTTTTTACGCCAGATATTTGAATGGAAATGTATGAGAATGGGTGACTTTATTAGGCACTGTGGAAATAAATTTTACGTCATAATCTGTAGTCGCATAATTCTATTTCTCATACTCATCATTTGGCATAATGCTAATATTGCGTAACTAAAAAAAGGCATAATTTTTCCAACTTATGTGCTGTTGTCATAATCATCTATAGCCCTATAATTGTCATGCATAACAATATCTACGCATGATGTTTGTTGCATCATAATGTTAGTTCGAATAAATTAGGATTTCAAAAAATATTATTTTCTTATTGTTAAAGCAGATTTTTTCAGGAGTTTCAGTATTATGACATTTAAATCTATGCCAAACAAAATTATCCCAATTGAAATTTATACCAATGAAATTATTATTACTGCAAACTATTATGCCCGTAGACTATTATGCGAAAAAACTTTATGCCAAACATTTTATGCTTATCAAAATTATTCGAATCAAGGGGATACCATTTCCGGCTGATGTATTGACATACGGCAGATATATTAAAAAATATTATTTAATTAAAAGGTAAATAATAAACCCACAATTTGAATTTGAACACTCAATTCAATTCTTTATTCGCATAATAAGGGACTACAACGCAGATTAATCACGGATATTCGCATAAAATTAAAATGTATTTGTGGTCTAGATAATGAGATGCTTGCGGCTATCAGATTGCAAATGAAATGTTGATTACATGAAAATCATTTAAAATTAATCCGAAACAATTTTCAATCAGAATAACAGATACAGATTCAGATTTTTATTTTTTATCGATTATTACGTAAATTTACACCACCATCTCTTAAAACAACTAGATTATTCGAAATAAATTCATCAACCCTATACGGGAACGTCAAAGCAATCTCCTGTATAAAGCGGTCGACAGCCCTAGCGCGTTCGTAGATGTCACACTTTCAGTCATATGGGCAACGCCCGGCTCGCGATAAAATGTAAATATTTTCTGTTCACGCCAACAAAAGAGTCAGAGTAGCATTATTTTAGCTAGATCTTAAATAAATCGACAAAACTGATATTTTTATCATAAATTATGTCCACTGCTTCTCTGCAACAGTTCTTCTCCATGATGAAAACATGCAATAAAATCAATAAGCCGATCAATTTCGTTAACATGGGTTATGCGCACTTCGTCCCGCGTTCGCAGTTGGTCACATTCGCGGTTAGTACTATTCGCAGTTGGTCCTATTCGTGCTTGGTCCCATTGGCGGTTTATCTCTACCTCGAAATGACAAACATGAGGCCCAATTTTCTCTCATTCTTACACAATCACGAAAACAAACAAACGAATATAATTTATTTTCTTTTATTTCCCAGAGGCAAGCGGTATTTAATGCAGTATTTATTATTCACGCTTTTACTGAACCATTTCCTCCGTTTACTGTTGTTCAAATAATTGCCAAATATTCAGTATTTTACGGACAAGGATGAGTAAACGAGTTAATTACTTGTCGTAATTACTACTTTGATTACGTTTAGTAATACTCATTTTATTGGTTGTTTTGTTGTAACATTTTGATAGGAGTGACATAACGATTTCTATTTTTGGTAACGTTCATAATATCACGATCGTTGGTTATAAAACGTCATCGTTTATTTATTTTATGACAAATTTATGACGTTTTCAAAACATCGTCACGATGAAAATAGAGATTTTATATTTTGGGTGAAAGCTTAATATAAAAACTTTGAAATGTTATCAAAGATACCATAATAGAATAGAAGAGTGACTCTAAATTGACGTTGCATTGTTACAATAAAGATAAATTATACTTACAAGCTACACTACAGTGGCACAAACTTATCTGACCGGCCGGCGTCCCCCTGATTACATATGACAAATATGACAGTTGCTGTCGCAAATAAACGTCCTATTCCGTATCCTCTTATGAAAACGTCTATAAGCGAGAAAGGGATGCATTGTTTGTTGGTCGCTGTGGCTGTCAGATTTTTCTTACATATTCAAGGCGCCGCCCGTAAAGGCGTCGCTGTCGTTGCTTTTACCAATGTCATCTCTATACATTTTGAAGTCATTTTTGTTCCGTAGCGAAGTTAGTTCTAATTTTGTGGTATTGTAAATTTAGAAAATACTAGCGAAGGGAGAAAGCTGTACAAATAACCTAACCGTCAAAAACCCCCGTCTCCAACTAGAACTTTTTCTAGAACTTTAGAAGCTGTATCTTTTGAAGCGCTACCACTACTAGACTACTCTTTTATATTTTAAAATGTATTTATAATTATATTTTTCGAAAAAATATTTATAAATTTAAAAAAGGATGTGTAGGTAAATAATTTAATAAAGATAATACTAATAATATTTCCGAAGTATGGGGCAGACTATTCTCAGCACACACCTCTAAATCTACGCCGTTCCTCACGTTTTACAGCGCTAATAATTTACTTAAACAGCGTGTGAACGTAGGGCCCGTAAAAGGGATTTGCACGAAGGCGCAGTAAACGAAATCACAGCAATATCCCTCAATAAAGGGGGATTTTGTTTATGAAGACTACAAATCGCTATTTTCATTACAAGCCGCGCCGAGAAATTGACTGCTAGTATTATATATTGGAAGCAATTTCGCCTCGCCTTGAAGCTGACGTATTGAAATTGTATGTACCTTCTACAGATTTTTTTATTGAACACCAAGTGTTTCAATACGAATTTGGTTTAGATTTACCTTTATAGTCTGTGGTAAAAAATATGAATAATATCGTGTCTCATCTCGAGATAGACCTTTTTTTTTAGTTTCATTTCGTATCGCGTTTGCAGGGTTGGTTCCTTATTAAAAGTTATTCATAGTGATGAGTAACTTTCACATAACTTTCCCTTAAAGCATTGCCGACGAATCCCAAATAATCCTGTACATGAATATAGGAATATTATAGGTAATTGAAATGACGTGGGAGGCATACTTTTTTCATTAAATTACGCAGTGCAAACGCAATAATGGTTTCACAAATATTCGATATCCGCGAGTATACTGTGCCGCAGTCTGTTAGCCAAATATTTGAAGCAAACATCGCTATAAATGAAAATATATTATAAACATATTATATTATAACAAGTTATCTGCCTCCACAAGCTGGATCTAGATTTATTGAGTTTCATGGCGACTGACGATTTGTCACTGCAAATGACTAGCGCCACGAAATATTGCTTTAGGCTGGTTACAGATGTGCGACTTGAGAGTAACTTGTGATGTCGCAAGATGAATACATGGAAGAGAATAGAATAGATCTTCATTTCATGTAAACCAGATACAGGCACTCATGAAATGTCGAGACTCTAGGTGCTTTTTCAATAAGTAAAGTAAGTAAAAGTAACATCGCATCATAAATATTTTGATTTGATTTGATCAGTTAATTATTTCAGTACCTACATACTACTGCAACGAAGTTCCAATAAAAATAAACCATCAATACGACGCTTCTATTAAATCAGTTTAAAATGTTCTTGTCCAGTATCTATTTTACGACGAGTCGCAAGTTTGTGATATGCCTAACCAGTATGTCAGTCACAGTAGCATGTGGTGTGGCGCTGTCAGAAATATCATTGTGTTTCACATAGAGAAATCAAATCCTTGGCATTGCTAACATTGTGAAATGTTGTTATTATCCATTCTGCTAGAAATTAGCTAGCTCCTAGAGTTTGAATGACTTTAAAAATTAAAAAGAAGAAGACTTTAGAATAGAACAGAAATACTCTTTTTTTACTTTAGTGAGTGGATGTTGCCCATACCATAGAATTTAATATGTAGCAGTACGCGCAAATCTTTACGAGCCCTCTGAACTGTCTCCCTTTCTCCCTCTAGCATCTATAATAGTACGCTTATTATAGGTGCTAGAGGTAGATTGAGAGAGAGAGAGTACAGAGCTCAGTTCAGGGCTCATAAAGATTTGCTGGAACTATACCCACTCCATGCAATGAAAAGTATATCCATTCTATAACTTCACATTTTACAACCACGACGTTGTTTTTCATTTTACATGTTCATGTTTCCCGTAAAAGTTGCAAGCCTGTAACCAGCCTTACCTACAGTCAATCACTCTGTCAATTTTCGGGTGTCGCTTCGTACGGAGAAAAACATCTCAGTTTTCTGATAACATAATTACTTTTTATGCGACGCCGGGTGATCGGTCGTAAAAATATACGGTGACTTATCATGTGCTTCGTTCCCCTAAGATGTTACCATGGTTTTTGTTTTCCAAATATATTGTTTGGGGTGTTTTGATGTGTGTGATCTGTATTTTTATTGGTTTAACAGCGAAGTTGCAACTTGCAGGGTAACAAGGCCAGCAAACCAAGCAATAGTAATAAATCTTAAGAGGCATATTACATTTCGACCGTGATTTTTGCGTTAAATAGCCCACTCTGGCGTTCTTATTCTGAGAAACTGAAAGACTTATTGAATGGTGGAGAAAAGTTATTAGTACCCACAGTAAATAACAACCCCGCTTTTCGAATTTTTTTCATATCTATTTATATAAAGTCAAAATTCCGAAGCAAGTTTCATAAAATGCGCGAAGGCACTTTTCGAGCTCAAGGATTAAACTACTGTACATATTAATTACTTAAACAAATTAAATGAAAAATATATAATAATATCTCCATGATAGTAAAAATGCATAACCATCGTTATGCATTTTTTCTGCGTCCCGATTTTTTCGTTCCAGTCCCGCTTTTCTTTAGAAAAGGATAGAATGCTAACTAACAAGTTATGACACGATTGGCGCAGTGGCTAAGCGATTAGCTTTCTGCGCTACGTGCCGCGGGTTCTGTTCTCCGCACGGAACAAATATTTGTATGATCTACAGATAGCTGTTTCGGGTCTGCGTATGTGTGCATGTGAGATGTACCTATGTTTGTAAACTGTTCCCGCGATACAGGAGAAATACTAGAGAGGGGCCACTTTATTTTTATTTACAAGTGAATTCACTTTGTTGCAGGCAATCCGTCTACGCATTTTTTGTTTCATCAATGAATTATTTTCAGAAATAAAACTCTGAACGTCAATCAAACTCGCATGTTAATCCGATACATAAAACACTCAGAGCGTCTGGCAATTAAATCACTTTGTTTAAAATGTAAAGTGACTGGATTTTATTTACAACAGAATAAAATATTGTAATTGCGTTACGTCCTTTTAAAGTCGGATGTGGATGTGAAATGTTTATTGTGAAATATTATAAATATATCACATATAATGTTTAGCACATCTGACTCGTTGCTAAATGTCAGGGGAGAGCAAAGTTAGCAGCCCCTCCCCACCTTTAGAAGAAAATTAAGCATGTGAGTAACGTTAGAAATAATTATTAAGAAAATATGAAGAAAAAGTTAGTTTATTTGTGTCTGGCCATTTTTTAACAATCTTCAAAAATGGAGGACTTTCTCAATTTGACAGTACCTTTTTTTTTTCTATTTTTGTTCGGTGATTTATTGGCCAATTGGCCGTTTGGGAAAGTACTCTTTAAAAAAAGAACCGGCTCACAATTGTGCCGACCGACGTTAATGATTCTTTTTTTAAAGAGTATTTTCCCTAGATCCTTGTGTATCTGTCTGTGGCATCGTAGCTCCGAAACGGATGACCGACTTCAATGCAGTTTTTTTTAATAGAAAGCTAGTTTAATCGGGTATCATCTTAGCTATGTTTCATGAAAATCTGTTCAGCCGTTCAAAAGTTACAGCTCTTTTTCTAGTTGGAGTCGGGGTTTTTGACGGTTGAGTTACTGAAGTCGGTATTTACTTTTTTTATTTCCACATCCTACCTATTGGCTATAATAATAATAATAAATAATTTATTTTAGACCAAGTCCATAGTGTCATACGTATTTACGGTTGAAAGGCTATTAATTTGTTTTAAGCGACATTATTTTTGTATTCGTATAAACTGATTATCGAAAAAAAAAAATGTCGCTTAGACCAAAATGGCCTTTCTTCAACCGTCGATATACATAACCACACCATGGGTAGCCTTTCGTACTCTCCCAGAGTAACCCTGTTACATCACTGAGTTTTACTCACACTGAGAGTTCAGTAATAAATGTCTTGTGTGTTACGGTAATAATTTATACCGTAATACCGTTCCGACATATCATTCTCTGCCTCTGAATATATTTTATACCTGACTGTGTATGACATAATAAGCTTACCCGCTTACTTATGTATGTAAGGAACTAAGATACGACTGTTTGATGAGAGGTAACGCATGACAGACAATGTAACTTTTGTATGGTTTGTATAAACTGGTAAAATGATTATGGAATTGGATGGAAGACTGTGTGAATCAGAATTGGATTACCACGGTGAAGGAAAATATTTTGAAGAAACCAAAAAATCTAAGGCTCAAAAAATGTTCTCGATAGTGTGTGTAGTCCACCGACTCGACTCGGAATCGATTCAATTTTGAAAGTTCAACAAAAAAAAAACAAACATCATATAGTCAACTCAGCCTATCGCAGTCCTCTGCTGGACATAGGCCTCTCCCAAATTGCACCAAAACACCTGGTTCTTCGCCTTCCACATCGCAGTCGTCGGTCCACCTGGCTGAGAAGCGTCCCTCCCATACTACGTTTGCCGATTCGCAGTCTGTTTTCAAGGACACGACCTTCGACAAACATTAGTCAGCCCACTGCCACTTCAATTTAGTGTCCACGTCTTAGCAAAGTGCGTCATGACATGGAAAAATCAATAGAAAATTCACCTTTTTTAAAAAAAAAAAAAAACTTGCCCCTCACTTTGTTTTCTCCTGTATCGAGGGTACAGTTTACAAGCATACATTTCACATGCACACACACTCAAACCCTAGACAACTATCTGTAGAATATCATATCATACAATTGCTCCGTGCGGTGCTTAGCCACTGCGCCAACCGTGTTGTCGAATTTGTTAATAGTTCAACCAAAACTTTATATTTTTCAGGCTTTACACATTCCCTCTGTATCACGTGATCAGTGATATTCGTTTGTCCGAAACAATCATTCGCATAATCCCTCGCCGTGACTTTGACGTGACGGGGGATAATAATTCAATCATACCAGTAGGTATGATTGAATTATTATCCCCCGTCACGTACGTGCGTATACGGCAGCCGTCATAGTAATGACGGCTGCCGTATTATTCCTACCATATTTTTTTTAAACCATAAACAGGATAAAAAAAATACAGTGCGCAAAATTTGATCCAGTGTCCGTTCCCAAATGCAACCGCAGTACTAAAATTTACTCCAAAACAAAATAAAAAGTTGATTTTTGACTTCAATGACTTGTGCTAGTAAATTATGCATGCCACAGATAATAAAATTGGCTCGTCCATACATAAACGTCAAAAATGAGATTGAAAAGAGTCTGTAAGAAGATTGAATTCAAATCATAGTGAAATCGGACTGAACTTTATGAGGAGTAGAATACCGATTTTTTGTCCTATTCATAGTACCTATATATTCTTAGTTCGTTCAACTTTTAGTCGTAGTGTAAATTAATTACGAGAATTGAGCTTCTGATTACGATACATATTCAGATCCCAATAAAAGACAGCCTACTTAACTTTAATCTCGGAATCCCAAAAACTTTTCAAATACCATGGTTTACGCTTAACCATGATACCGCTTGTAATTTAATTCCACTCAACTTGATAAGCAAAAGATAAAAACAAAATCCACGAGAAAGCGGCCATGATATTACTTACAAAGTAATTAAATCTTGTAAACGAATGAGAGCTGTAGTGGCCAAGGCAGACCGCCTCCATATTGAATGAGAAATATTACAAAGAATCTGTAATTAATTCAAATAACGTTTGTGGCTATTGAAAAGGCGATGTTTAGAAGTCGTACAGAAGTTTTCTACTTTAGCATTGATCAAAGTCAAAGTATTTTATTTCAACTGGGCCTTTGGAGGCACTTTCAAAACGTCGTGATTCTAGGTATTCGGTTCCAAGCGGGTCGGTCCTATTGAGAAGAAACAGGCAAGAAATTTAATTTACGTTAATATCTGAGATCACAAACCTAAGATCACAAAACTAAGACTAAGATCACAGACGTTACCCAAAAAGCTGCCAAGCTCAAGTGGGATTGGGCTGGACACGTCTGTCGCATGTCTGACGAGCTATGGGCCAAAAGAACTACTGAATGGATCCCAGTAAATATTATACGGCATCGCGGCAGACCAAGGCGAAGATGGCGGAACGAGCTTGACTCCTACCGAAAAACTTGTCCATACTAGCAAAAACCAGAAGTGAGTGGAAAAAGGAGAGGGAGGCCTTTGCCCTGCAGTGGGACAACACAGGCTGAAAATAATAAATAAATAATATCTGAAGCCATTGGAGCGGCCCCGACCAAAATTACATCTGAATTTAAACAATGTGATAAAAAAAGAACAACAAAAAATAATACCACTATAAGTTAAACAATACAAGCACATAACAACACAAGCCATCTAATTATGTAAACAAGGGAAGCGTCATGATAACTAGCTTGTGAAGACTGGAAACAGCGGGTCGGTAATCTCAATTAAGAATAGAATACATCTTTATTTCATGTAAACCAAATACAGGCACTTAAGAAATGTCGAGACTAGGTGCGCGGTTCTAAATAGTAGGTCCTATGGAGAAGAACCGGAAAGAAACTCCATGGAAACTCTTTTAAAATAATAGATTGTTTTTGTGCTGTGTCAAATAAATACTTTTTTCTTTTCTTTTTTCTTTCTTTCTTTAGATTACAATCTTGATTAGTACAATGTTGTGGTAAGAGCTGCGAGAATAATGTAATTTCATGTGAATAAAATTAAATTAGGACCATTAGATTTTTAGGCCATAGGATCCCATTTCCAAAAAGAAACGAGGTCTACTTTACAGTAAGGGTAGAATTGCTTCTTTTCTTCACGTTGAAATATTTGTACTTGAATACTCAAATTATTGTCACGACACAAGAAATGTATTTTGTAATCCTAATGGCTATCATCAAATTATTCTTAAATCCTATTTAAAAAAAAATATTTTCACAAAAAGAAACAATTGATAAATCAATTATGGATTACAAAAATCCCGGGATTTTAATAATCCCGCGGTTTTCGTGGCTACACAATGAAATGAAATCGTTTAATTTTGCGAGAACATTGTCTGTACTGTTTTAAATTTAATTACATCCCTCATTTATCCCGGAGGCACTTTTTTGGCCTGATTTACCGTTCAGCTATTTTTGGGGTTCGTTTTTTGCCACAATTGGTACCAAACTGTAAGAATGTACTTCTTAACAAATTTACCGGTTCGTGCGGAAGTACTTTGAGAAAAAATTCGGTTTCTTAATTGAACGGTCGATTGCTTTTGATCATTATTTGTTGAAGATTCCGAAAGATTTGTTCATAGGGTTTCTTTATTTTGTAAGGAAGTATTATTTTGTAT
Source organism: Allophyes oxyacanthae (assembly GCA_932294325.1). Lineage (NCBI taxonomy): Eukaryota > Metazoa > Arthropoda > Insecta > Lepidoptera > Noctuidae > Allophyes > Allophyes oxyacanthae. The sequence continues at coordinate 18,108,127 of OW028610.1, read as the reverse complement.
GGCGAATTAGAATTACATTAACTTGATTTTCGATTACGTAATATCACATTTCATTAACAACTTATTATTCATCTCACCTTATTATCTGGGATAACATCAGCTGTTTTAAGTCCAGTAATATTGAACTATTGTTCGAACAGCTGTTTTTTTTTGTGATTTCAAGGTTGATTCTATAATAAAAGTTGTTCGTAATGTACTACTATAAACTGTGTATTAATTAATGTACACAAGTAATTAATGGAATACAAGGATGTGATGACCTTTTTTTCATGTTTTTAGACTTTTCTCTTAATTTATTAGATTTTTTATTATTTACTATTTTACTTACATTTTTATTGTTTCTTCCTAAAATCTTCATGTGACGGTATCAAATAAATATTGTTTTCTTTCTTTTTCCTTTCAGAACTTCCACATAAAGCACATCCTTCCACTATTTATTTTGTACAAAAATAACAAGCTTCAACCATTTCCTCGTAACACCACTTACGAGGAGCACTGCCATTGACACGTTTTAGGGCCGAGCGACAAATGATATTAAGTTCCCTCCGTTGCATTTGCTTTCCTCTGTCATGGCAAATAGCGCAAATAGCCTTTACCATGAAACATTCGTAGTTTTATTGTATTTGTTTTTTTGTTTTATATATACTGGCAAACAAGGTAAGGCATTGCCGTAACCTATGGATGCTTGCAACACCAAGAGCATCTCTCGCGCGTTGTCGTTCGTAGGGAGGACGAACGGAACAGCGTTGAGTTGTGAATAAATCAGCAGACTGGATGTTCTGACAATAATAAAATAAACAGGAAGAAACGGGTAATTTTGGAACTTGATACATTCAAGATTTATCACTTGAAATTATAATAAAATTGATTTTAAAATTGAAATATTATAATAATAATATTGCATATGATTGACTTCCAGATTTGGATTAACTTTGTAAAATTATAAAAAAAATTATCAGCTGTGTCTTATTTCAGAGTTGCAGAAGGCATAACGAAAGAGAAAATGATAAATGATGATCTAGCACAGCGTTCTAAATTCTAATTGTAATTTTGGAAGCATGAAGTGGCCAGTGATGAAAGAGATCTTCGTAACAAAAGTATGTACCTATATAATATATATATATATAATTATGTCTACGTAGGTCGTATGTGCTATAAAATATTTATTCCGTGCTAACCTAAGGCTAGCGTGTTCCTGCCCTATTAGCAAGTTCCGTTATGCTTTTGTTGCACTAAGTAACAGACGCACGAACAAGTTTAAGTATATCTTTTGTACGGAGATTATCTGAAGCTTCATATTTTTTTTTGCGCCATTTTTCTTATAACATTTTTTTTTGAAGATTGATCTCTCATTTCTCTCGCTACCTAAGTATGCGTTCGCTGCGCCCACGGGATCAAATTAAAATAGATATTTCGCCCACGCAGAAAAAGAAACACTGTTTTATATTTTCTTTTGAGAATACAGGAATTTTCTCCAAATAACTTCACCAGTCTAGTTTATTCTACCGAAATAAATGTACGAATACCTTGCTTATATTTCGGGTAGGCATTAACTACGGTACTAAAAGTACCTTCATTCTCCCCGACTTTATCTAGGCATTCCTAGACAAGCAAAAAGTTTAGGCTCCTAGTAATTCAGGAGCAAAACATAAAGGCGAATTCATTGGCTAACTTATTCGTAACTTCTAGCGTAAATAGAGGACAACCTGTGTTAGTACTTCGTTGGATGAATAAACACAAAGGAAACGTTTACAAAGAAAAGTTAATGTAAAGTCACTTTTCATTTGATTAGAGATACATCTATACAACGTACTTACTATATCAAAAATGCGTGATCATATTTCTATACAACTTGTATCAAAAATGCGTGATCATCCATCAGTGGAACGCCAAAACTACTAAAGCGCCAATTCGTTGCCAAACTAACTTCAACTTTAAAATGTGCCTCTGTAAAGTTTAAGTTAGTTTGGCAACGAATTGGCGCTTTAGTAGTTTTGGCTTTCCACTTACGATATAATTGTATTTCGACACCAGAGGCCCAATTTTCGTAATTAAAAATGTTCATAATACAGTTCCGATCCATAGAAATAATAAGTAGGGCGGACTTCCGATCTCATTCCGATGTACTACCAATGTCATAAATGTCCCAAATGGTATTCTCCCACCCAAACAAACAACGTCAAACGTGAAATTATATTGTGAGGGCGAACGTTGATTAAGGCAAATCGGTATTCTGCTAACATTTTGAACCGACACAGATAATAAAATTGATATTCTCATCCATACATAAACGTCAAAATTGAGATTGAATTGAGTCCGTAAGATTGTATTCAAATCATACTGACATCGGACTGAACTGATTTGTTTGACAGTTCGTGATCGGTAGCGCTCCGTCTGCTGTCACGTGGCTGTCTGGTCGCTGTCAGATGATTTTTACGTAATTAGGGTGCGGAATAGAACCCGTGACACGTAGCGCAGAAACCCAATCGCTTAGCTAATACACCAAGCCAATCGTGTTGTGAAACTTTTACTAAATTAGAAGATAATTGGCTAAGACCTAACTAACTTAGCTAATTGTAATTAGAAAATAAACTTAATGTCGTTAATCTTGAGGTGAGTATACACTAGAGCATTTACTTGTAACAGAACATCGAGCCGCTCTAATATGTCACCCTTTCACAAACCGAACCTTGAGCACGACGCTCGACATTTTGTTACAAATTGATTTTGCATAAACTTTAAAAAAAAGTTAAAACTGACTTCAAAAAACTAAAAAGTATAAAATAATTTTCAAAACTTACCAGCTTCTGAAATCGATGCCTCTACCAAGCTAGGTGAATTGCACAAAAAAATTATTTCGCAAATCCGTCTATTATGACGGAGATATACCCGAAACGTTGAGTCATACATAAAAAAAAACATCCGAATTTAGAACGTCCTCCTTTTTTGAAGTCGGTTAAAAAAAAAGTAAAGTGCAACATTTGAGCGCTGGCAAAACGAGCTATGCGGAGTGAGTCATTTGCCACCATCTTATATTTTTATATATTTTTTTAATACAACTCATCAAGATGAACGCAGCACACGTGACCTGCAGATCTAACATTTCAACGAAGAGTAAACGCAAACCAAAAAGGGATGTTACAAGTTCGTCATTCACCGTGAGCATTACGTCGAACAGCGTCGAGCATTCGCTACAACGTTACATTACATAGATAATGCTCTAGTGTGTAATAACATTTAAACTATTTTCGCACCTTCTCTCAAAAGAAAATGTTTGTTAAAGAAGTTTTTCATACGTTGGTAAGCTACTCAATCTAAATTGTGTCTGTCCTATGTTGTTTTTCTTGCTACTGATAAACAATATGTAAAACTTTATGAATATTGATTGAATAAAAGAGTTTTGTAATTGAAACAAACAAACTTTCGCTTCTATAATAATTATTTTAGTTAGAAGAACAAAGTATCACGCTAATATTCCCCGCAAGGTTTGGCAGAGTGTTTGGTACATGCATTGTGCCCTACGGTCCCTATGGTCTTCTGTGGGCCGAGTACGAATGTTTTGACGTATAGTAACGTAAAAAATACACGTTTAATCCATTATATTTTTTTGGAAATACATGCAATATTTTTACATTTTCATGAAACAAGTGCGTTTGTTGGATAAAATTGAACAAAAATGCGATAGATTCATCGTATTTTACAATCAAAATTTGCTTACGTTTACGTTACTATACGTCAAAACATTCCTGCTCGGCCCACTGGTGGTAAAAGCTGTGGAGATGTATTACGAATATTTCAAAATATCCGAAATATTCAAAGTGAAATTTCTGTCGTTTCTGATACGTATGATTATACACATGATAATAGAAAAAACCAGCCAAGTTCGAGTCGGACTCGCGCATGAAGGGTTCCGTACCATTATCTATAAAAACGGCAAAAAAATCACGTTTGTTGTAGATATAAAATAAACATTTATTTTATTCTGTTTTTTAGTATTTGTTGTTACCTATAGCGGCAACAGAAATACATCATCTGTGAAAATTTTAACTGTTTATCTATCAAGATTCATGAGATACAGCCTGGTGACAGACGGAAAGACGGACAGACAGACAGACGGACAGACAGACAGACAGACGAACGGACAGCGGAGTCTTAGTAATAGGGTCCCTTTTTACCCTTTGGTTACGGAATCCTAAAAAATGAAAGATAGAAAAATCATTCACCATAATGAACAACTTTTCAATAGGAAAAGGTTTTCCAAACGATTTTTTTTTTTACTTTGCACTTGTATTGGTACGATGAGCCGGTTGAGTTTGTATTTTGTGAAGTAGAAAAAAATGATTATGCCGAAAAAAAGTATTTTGCTTCTCTCTTCTCTAAACTTACGACAGACAACTTAAACTTCACGGTGTATTAATATTATATTTATTTCAAAAAAGGAATTCTAAGAATCTCCTAACATTAACACATAGCCACCTAATAAATAAAATTTATTTCAAAGAGTTTCCAAAGAATTGTCAATAACATATGAAATCGTATATCCATCACATTATAAATATGCGTGAATCACATAAAATGAAATCGCGATTTCTCATGCTGAAATATCTTGTTTGCTATAAAAGAACGATAAGATTTTTCTGAGAAGGAACCTTCGGAGTGTGTTTATTTGCTCATAACATTATTTACGGGGAGTAAAAGACAGGTTTTCTCATTTTTTCTTTGACATTGAAACAGGACGCTCCGGTGAACTTATTACCCACTGACAGCTAAAAAGCTAGGTGAGAGAACATAACAACAACATACAACAACATATCAATACAACAACATATCAATCAAAACATACCAATCACATACAACAACAACATACCAATCAACATATCACAATGAACATATCAATCTATCGCAGTTCACTGTTGAATGTTTGACGACACGGTTGGCGCAGTGGCTAAGCGATTAGCTTTCTGCGCTACGTGCCGCGGGTTCGATCCACGCACGGAACAAATATTTGTATGATCTACAGATAGTTGTTTCGGGTCTGGTTGTATGTGCACGTGACATGTATGTTTGTAAACTGTACCTTCGATACAGGAGAAATCCTAGTGAGGGGCAACGTTTTAACAAGAAAAGAAAAAAAAAAAACTGTTGAACATATGACGTAACCAACCCAATCCCACTTTAGTTTAGCAACTTTTCGAGATACGTCAGTGATATGCGATTAAATTTAAAATTTTCGATTTTTTAAACGCTTTTGAATGAATTGCTGTGATAGCCCAGCGGTTGAACGCTTGCCTTACATGCAGGAGGGTCTGAGTTCGAACCCGGCCTTCACCTCTGACTTTTCGAATTTATGTGCGGATCGCAATTTAATTATCAATTGCGTTAACGGTGAAGGAAAACATCGTGAGGAAACCTGCACACCTGAGAGAGCCTCATAAAGTCCTCGATGGTATGTGTAGTCCGCCAACCCACATTAGGCCAGCGCGGTGGACTAAAAGCCTAACCCTTCTCATTCTTGGAAGAGGCCCGAGCCCTAGCAGTGGGACAGTAATGTGCTGAATTTATTTTTAATTTAAATTAAGAAATTCGGTCGGCTTTAAACTTAGTTTCCACGTACAATACGACATACACGCATAGCAGAAATAACAATCACATGAGCGTGTTTTAAGCCCTACAACGCAATTTCAACTATAGTCTAAATCCATCCAGGGCTGCCAACAACTCCATTCAGTTTAAACAAAGTACTTCCACAGTTTAGTTTCAACGTGTTCTAAGTTAGAAATGAAACAATGCCCGTGAAGGTTGTACATTGTTTACAACCCCTGACACTGAGGTGACAATTTGACTTATGTTTGGGTATTAAACATAAGTCAAATTGTGGTAAATCATTATGAAGTTAGTACATATGTGGTCTAGGTAGGAATTGACCACACTGTTTGAACTGTTTTCCACTATAAAAAAGTCAATTGACCTGGTCAGTCGTTGAAAACAAATAAATATTATAGTTTAAAAAAAAACTAGAGAAAACGCTTTTGTCATCCAAACTGAACGTGTATGCAAAATTTCAGCTCAATCGAAAACCGGGAAGTGGGTCAAATTTAACTTCCAAGATTTTTTTACATAGTTAGTTACAGGTGAAGCTAATAAAAGCGTTTTATAAAAGAGTTAGGTACTTCAAAATAATAAATTTTCAGGAAAATAATTTTTAACATCGATATTAATTACAATTATTGTTACACTTAAAAAAAACTTAAAACCCCTGATTGAAAGGTCAATGCACTGTATTGCCATGCTATCTGGCGGGAACTATAATGACACAAGATATTAATTAGACTAGCAGGCCAAGAGTGCAGTCACCTAACTACGCGGTTATCAGCTATATCCTATACCTTCTTTCAGGTGAAGTTTACGTCGAGCAGTATAGAATAGTTTTTTTTTTATCTTCACTATATCACTACATTATTATTATTATAAGCCAATGCTGTCCCAATACTGGGCAAAGGCCTCCCTCCCTTTCCTCCACTTCCCGAGATGCGATTGCATTTAGGAACAGAGACAATCAATCAACAAAACAAAAATCAATCTGTTGATTGATTTTTGTTTTGTTGTTGATTTGTTAAAACCAAACAAATCAATCAACAAATCAATCAATCAATCACAAACCAACCAACAAAAAAACCAAATCAATCAACAAAAAACCAAACAATCAATCTGCAAATTATGCGCACTGTACAAAAAATATCCTGTATAACTGTAATAGGCGGATATAGTAAGATATTGCAGTAGACAATTACTTAAAAACCTATTCTTCTAAAGGAAATGACAAATGATAAAAAAATTATTGTTAAAATTAGTAACTAAAAAATCTAGATAGGTACCCAGAAAAAAATCGTTGATTAAAATGTGTTCCATTACTTACTAACAAAGCTTACTACAGCTATGTAATAAATTCTAAAGAAAAATATATCAGATTTTTCTTTGATTCCAAAACCGCGTTTGGTACGGTATCTTCCATTAACCTTATTAAAATTGTCTAGACAATAAATAGCTGCATGCACAGCTGTTACTAGAACGAAGGCAAGGTCGGTACGGTAAAAGTAATTTTCTTCAAATGCTACAGGCAGTATAGTAAACTAAATTGGGTTCATATCTTGGATACCATCGTCTGTCACAGACAGATATAAACCGAGCTGTCGTATATCGTGCCGCACCCGCGAAATACGTAGCACAACTGCTTCGTTTTTCTTTAAAATTAAACGTTGACTCGAAGAATTCCTCCTACATCGTAAACCGAGAAAAGAATCTCGTTGTAATTACAAAAGTTCTCGTACTACCTATATGTCACAACAAGGAGCAAAATTGGTAAATAAAAATCTAGGAACCCGAAGAAAACCGTTGATAAAATATACTAACAAAGGGGTTCTAATAAACTCATTTGAACAGCATATTTTCACCTGTAAAGTCTAAGTTAAGCCATATAAATAGGCTGTATGTGCATATGACATATTATTATATGTTTGTAAACTGTACCCTCGATACAGGAGAAATCCTAGTGAGGGGCAATGTTTTTTAAACAAAAAAAAAACTGCTGTAGGCGGTATATAGATGCGGTGGTGGTATATATAGTAGAAGACAATTACTAACAAACCTGTTTAGTATTATTTTTATTACTAGTGGTCGCCCTATGGTCGAAATTCGACCGTAATTTTATCTTTCTGTACTCCTTCTCCATATAAACTTTAACTATGCCAAATCATCACACTCATCTGTGCGCGCAATATGCTTTAAAAGGGGTACAAAATTTTCTCATCACGTATTAATATATAGATAATCGTACCCCGCACTCTCTCAGTGCCAATGTCTCGGGGTACCACTGGTACTGGAAATGTGCGGGGTATGAGTGACGGTGGAGCCTAAAGCAAAGTGCCCGCTTCCTCAGCCCCCTATTCCTCGGAGCTCAAGCGCGGAGTGTACTTATTATGTACCATAAGTTTGTTATGCTTACCTATATTATTTCTATCTACGAATCGATCTTCGATAAATCCTCACTATTCCGTTCCGCAGCACTGTAATATCGTAATGTTTGACAACACGGTTGGCGCAGTAGCTAAGCGATTAGCCTTCTGCGCTACGTGCCGCGGGTTCGATCCCCGCACGGAACAAATATTTGTATGATCTACAGTTAGTTGTTCCGGGTCTGGGTGTGTGTGCATGTGACATGTATGTTTGTAAACTGTACCCTCGATACAGGAGAAATCCTAGTGAGGGGCAAAGTTTTTAAAAAATAAAAAAAAATGTATTTACGATGTAACGCATCTTCAGAAATTGCAACAATAATAGCTCGATAGCTGGCTACAATAGTTAGAGTGCATCCTTATGAAGTTAGTCCAAATTTAGCTTCAAACTTCGCCTGTAACTCGCTTTCAACGTAACCGTGTTACGTAGTTTCTGTAATAGAACAATACATTGACTATCAATGTATTTGTATAACATTAAATGTATTTTTTAAACTTCTTACTGACATTATACATATATGGCGTATATACAGGGCGTCCCACGACTATAGGACACGGAGGGAAAGTACTTTAATTATCGTAGATAGGATATTTTGCTTCATGGATATATTATTTTATTTTTAAAAGTAAATAATACTGCATTCAAATAATCTTAAAAAGTTGCTTGCCTCACCTGGGAATCGAATCAAACAAATTTCAATCAAAAAATAATAATATCCTGTATTTTTAAAACGCTTTTATTAGCTTCACCTGTAACTAACTATGTAAAAATTAAATTTGACCCACTTCCCGGATTCCGATTGAGCTGAAATTTTGCATACACGTTTAGTTTGAATGACAAAAGCGTTTTCTTTAGTTTTTTTTTTTTTTACTGTAATATTGATTATGAGGCCTATTGAAAGTATCAATCATATAAAAGCTAGCTATAAAAATTGAGTTCTAGTCTACACTAGAACTCAATTTTTATAGCATTAGAATAATTATATTCTAATGCTATAAAAATTGGGTTTTAGTCTGCACACGAGAATAACACCTGACAATCAATTTTTCAACTGAGCATGCCTCGTGCTGCCCACTATTACGCTTAGTTCAAGACCATTTTTTCTTTTATACCTATTTTTCTTTTTGTGTTTCGTTTATTGTGAATGTTGCGCCGTCATCATCATTATGCCGTACAGAATAAAATTATTTTACTTTCCGTCTTTTACCTTCTTATATGATGTATTTCCTTGCTACCAATTTCTTTTTAACCCCCGACAAAAAAGAGGGGCGTTATAAGTTTGTAGTGTGTATCTGTCTGAGCCATCATAGCTCCAAAACGTATGGATCGATTTCAATGCATTTTAATTGAAAGCTAGTTTAATCGGGTATCATGAAAATCTGTTCAGCCTTTCAAAAGTTACAGCTCTTTTTCTAGTTGGAGTAGGGGGTTTTTGACGGTTAGGTTATAAGAGAAGTAAACATCTACTATATTGTAATCGCTAGTAAGTAGAGCTATATTTCAAATTCAAGAACTCCAGATGTAGGGACATCTTGAAACGGAATAAAAATTGAATTTGGATGACGCACACTCAATAACATTGAACTTGACCGTACATTATATTTTACGAGCAAAAAATACGGAGTCCTTGGGCATTTTTTACAGTTTTAGGATCTGTTTTTTATCGTAAATTTACTGCTGGCTTTCTATCTCAGTTTATAGGCAGTCTGTTACTACTGCGCCGCCGTCAGTAAAATTACTAAGACGAATTTTTATAGCGACGCTTATCAAATGTAGCAGAGAATGTAGGTACTCAAATACCTTGAGAATATTGAGTTTGAAATTATTATTTATTTATTTGTTTATTATACAAGGCAAGGAGCAGTTTTCTAAAGTTAGTTAGTTATCAAAATTGAGAAGAAAATCGTTCAGATTTTGAAAATACCATTTCAACGTTCTAACACTGAGGTTTTCAGAATCATGTACTAAATCAATCGGTATCAACTTTGGTTAAGATGTCACTTAGAACCTTATACCTAATAATACTTTTCCTCGTGTACAGGATGGCGCAGAATTCCCTTTCTGTTATAGTTAGAAAGTTCTGGTCCTAGGAAACGTTAGATGAATTTTTAAGAAATTAAATACTTTATTATTTTTTTGGGAAAGCGAGAAAATTTACATTTCTCAAAAACTTTATTGGGACTCCAATGACTTTGTGTCTTAACATGAAAGTTTCCTCCAAACAACCAATAAATGTACTTACCGAATTAGAGAAAAATACAAAAATTATTTCCTATACATTTTCTATGAAAACATAGCTTCGTATGCACGTAATCTAAAATCACTGTATCAAAACTTTCCTCAGACCAGAACTCTCTAACCATAACAGAAAGGATAGCAGTGGCGAAGAGTGAATATTTTTACTAAGGAACCCGTCCGAAAAATAGCTTGGCCAGGCGTGCCACATGCTGTGTAGTATTCATTTAATTGTGGCTTGAACTCATGTAGCAACTTACCTGCCTTCACATATTTATTAATACATAATACATGATTTTGATATCCACTGGTGATGGCCACATAAAGGGAAGCCGATGGGAATCGTGTTATATAGACTCTTCGCCACTGAAGGATAGTCACCCTTAATGCCCCAAAATTTTTCACCAGCCTTTAAATGTAATGAACATCTTTGTGCACGTAACTGTACCATAATTGTCTACAAACTCCAGGGCCGTTCAGCCTTACTTGTTTCCCAATTTAATCTATTGGAGCGTTGTAGTGTGAAATATTCTAGACAGACAACGCAGTGGAGCCGAAAAGGACACTTTTAGGAACCAGCGAGGTATATTTTATGGCTTCTATTAGCCTCAAGGTTATCGTTTGAGTGTTATAGAGGCGTTATTGTAGTATTTATAGCTTGAATACGGGCAATATTGTAACAAAGGGTTAGAGTTTTAGGCGTAATAGTATGACTATAAAAGCCAATAGGCCTAATTTGGATTAAGTGTGTTTTGATCCTGGAATTTCACCGAGACCGCTGAAACAATTTTAGTTTGGGAATATGTACAATCAAAGAAAGAGTTAAGCAGTTTTTCTAAAGTAATTATTTATTTATTATTACTTTATGCACTATGTACAGAATTTTCTACCAGGCAACTTAAGGGTGATGCAGAGAAAAATGGATAGTAGGTGCACAGACAAGATTATTGAACTGAAATAAGCATAGTTACTTATAACAATTTTGCATGTTTTTATTTAAAGTTAAAAAGTTAGTTAGGTAGTTAGGTTAGTTAAAGAGTTAGTTATTTTTGTATAAATACAGGTGGAACAAAAATCGTGTAAGTCCATTTAAACCACGCATTCTACTGTTTATGGCCAACTTTTATTATGAAAACACACACATGCACAACTTTACACAGAAATCGCGAAAAAAATCTGGTATTCATTTAGTTGAGTATAATATTGAATTATTTGTAAGGAAAGAATTTTAGATTTTTTTTCGCAATTTCCGTGTTTTTTCCATAATAAAAGTTGTTCAACTCTGCGGGCTCTATCCGAACCAAGTTATTCGGTTGTAAAATAGCAATAAATTGATTATTTCTAGCCTTTACGTTTTGTGGAAATACATATTTACTTTCTAAACAAATTGCACGCCAACTCAACGGTTTTAAAGGTCATTATCGCTCCAGGAGTGAGCATTCAATAAAGCTAAACTTTAAAAAGAAGCTGAACATATTAAAATATCTACGATGCAATATTTTCTTCAAAGCTGCTTAGAGCTTTGATCTCGTTGGAAGATTGGGAGCAATACTCTAAGCAATCTTATTTTAGCTTCGACAATATTGACTGTAATGAACTCTCTGATAGAATATTGTTTTTAACCCCCGAGAAAAAAGACGGGTGTAATAAGTTTTTAGTATGTATTTGTGTATCTGTCTGTGGCATCGTATCTCCAAAACAGATAGACCGATTTCAATGCAGTTTTATTAATTGAAAGCTAGTTTAATTGGGTATCATCTTTTTTTTTTTTTTTTGTGTGGTAAAATCATCAAATGAGTCCTCCCACCCCTGGCAGGGCGGGAGGGACTGTCAGACTTGTACTGACTAAAATCCACGATGTTCCTTCGATAGCCCTTTACGTTCCGGGGTCACGGTAATGAGATAAGTCCCGCGACCAATTGGGTATCATCTTAGCTATATTTTATGAAAATCTGTTCAACCGTTCAAAAGTTACAGCTGTTTTTCTAGTTGGAGTCGGGGGTTTTACGGCTATGTTATTACTCCTTTTACTTTAATTTTAATTCGTATTTTTTCCAGAATCTACTTAAAATCTCTTTGAAATGTTTAGTAGATAAGTAATGGAAGTACATAACGAAGAGTAACTAATCTAAAAATCTTTCCATCAATCAAAATTTTCCAAGAATCTGCTAGGTAAAACATTTTCACAAATTTTTTTTCTTCCAAGATTTTTTTTTCAAATATTTCCATCAAATTACAGCGTGTTTTTAATCTTGTTGCTCAAGATTGGGCGCAATGGTTGCCGACTGAAAATCTCTGACACTAATAAACAATCTTCAGGGAATTCGTGCTCGGTAACTTCATGAAAAAACCACTTTGTTTTTTAAGGATTACGTTGTTTGGATTCCAAATGGAGTGTTGACGGCGAATTTTGGTTTGAGGCGTCAAATAGTACTATCTCATTACTTCAGATGGAAGTAGCATCGTAATGTCATGAGGGGTAGATTTGTAATCGCCAATCGGCGTAAGCTAGTTGTGATAATGGTATCAAAACTTAAAGAAAGAAAAAAAAAAAAATTTTTTTTGCACACAGGACACCAAAAACACAATAGCAAATAAATATATTACTTATTTAATTATATAGTAGTTTTTCGTAGTCATGATTAATTTAAGTATAATGTTAAGTTTTGTCATTTATTGTATAAGAGTGACCTTACGAGGCTGGCATAGTCACTACGGTGAACTGAAGCCTCAATAAAAATTGGAAAAAAAAGTATACAAAAACACAGCATGCATACACAAAACATAACAAACATAAAAAACCAGAAAATTACTTAATAATAATACAATGAAGAAAAAAATGCATGGAATTGTGTCCCTCATGTGCAAAAAAATGGGCATCGATCAGCTAGCACCTGATTTATATAATCTCCACCATGTTTTAACAAATAAATAATTATTCTATTAAAATATTTCACCCCTATTCACACAGAGAAAAAACTCTCGTAATTACAAAAACTCTTGGACTATATGCGACAACAAGAAGCATTTAGTAAACTTTACCTTGTTGTTGTAATTAATAATAAATTTATTTGTAAAGATTTTTTATTTATTTTTGAAAACCGATCTTTTGCTTATTACTCCGGGAGCTGTTTCTGCGTAACCGGGCTTTGGTGGGACCAGAAGGGTCTCTCACCGTAAAGTATAAATATTAGATAGCACAACTAAGGGCGCCCCATAGTGGGGCTCGGGCCTAGGCTTAGGGCGCTATTGATTACAGAACAAGAAGGGACTTGCAGAATCGGTGAGTTATTATTATTAGGGGACATGTTTTGGTCTACTTGCACAGCGCGGGCTTTTTGTAAAGTTAACTTATGTAATGTAGTATTTATACATAGAATATTCAATAAGGAGTACTAACGTTTAGTTGATACAACTTACTAAGCGTTTTGGTAGTCTTGTTATCACAATATTTTTCTTCGTGCACTTTCTTAGCAAATTCTTCCAGAGAGCCATTAGTCGTTACAGTTTCAATTAAAGAAAAACTTCCAACCGCGTATCGCCTTGCGAACAGCGGTTATATAACCGCTATATAGCCTTCAATCCCTCGGGGCCATCTCTAGGAAGCGTTTCTTATTTCTTGTAAAGAAATTGCTAAAAATGTCACAATTACTGGATCGCAACCAGTGACAGTTTATTTATTATTTATTATATACTTTATTCTACACCTGAATATAAAAAAATTGTAAGTAAGGGAGATTACAATATTAAAGTACAATGGGCGGCCTTATCGATAATATACGCGATAACGATACGCCTTATGGTATGTGTAGTCCGCCAACCCGCACTAAGCCAGCGTGGTGGACTAAGGCCTACACCTTCTCATTCTGAGAAGAGGCCCGTGCCCAGCAGTGGGACAGTAATGGGCTGGATTTATTTATTATTTCAAATAATAAACATTAATTTTCTTTCTACTTTATTTCTTAGCTTAAAAACTTGCCATCTATCCGTCTATCTATCCTGACGCTCGCGCTACCCACCGATTTCTCGCAAGAGATTGATTATTTCTTACATCGTTTTATTGTAACTGTCCTTTGTACAACAAAGTGATATACAGACATACAAAACAAGGTTATTATTGTGTCTTGAAATTGAATCCACGCTCCGCTCAGAGAATTTCATACGAAGCAATTCCCGGATCAACAACGATCGCTACAATATATTGTTTGTATGTTGTTGCAATAATAATAAACTGTTTCTGTTAACATTTCTCTATTGTTGTTTCTTGAGCTAATTAGCTTGGACTTTCTTCTTATAAATTGTTCATACCTTGATGAAGAAATAAGCCAGTAAAAGACAAGGTTTGTAATGGTACTGCCCGGGTTCTTTTTTTTTTTGTTTGGTAGGTAAATATCTCTGACACTTGACTCATCGAGCCTTTAATATTGGGGCCTGAAGGGCCTCCGACCTATTTAAAATAAGTGATTCAGCTAAGGGCGTCCCCTAGTGGGATACGGGCCTTGTGTTAGGGCAACAAGAGAGGGCTTGCTGTGTCTGTTATAATATTAGATATTATTTACCATCAGGTGCCGAAAGCAGACCACCGTGGTGAGTTTAGCCGATAGGAATCCGACACACCACTCCCCCCTCCCTCAGGTGGGGAATAGCCCAAGACAGGTTGTCACCAAGCCAATAAAAAAAAGATATAGTCAATTGTCTCCCAGGGTTGCAGGCTTTGACTAAAGGTGCTGATTTTTATTTAAACAAGAGTAAATATTTTCATCCTTTTTTAACCCCGACAAAAAAGGGTGGTGTTATAAGTTTGTAGTGTGTATCTATGTATCTCTGTGTCTATCTGTGGCATAGCTCAAAAATGAAAAATAAAACAGATGGACCGATTTCAATTCGGGTATCATCTTAGCTATGTTTCATTAAAATCTGTTCAGCCGTTCAAAAGTTACAGCTCTTTTTCTAGTTGGAGTCGGGGTTTTTGACGGTTAGGTTATTGTTTAGATGAGAAAGCTTTTTTATTTATGAAGCATTTTTGTTTTCTGATCTCCAGAATCGTAGAAAAAATGAGATTTCTGTATTTCAGTTAGCTCTGTGTTTGATGATTCAGTCCTAGCAAATAATACAGTCCGTTTTTTTTAGACGTCTTATAATGTAAACCATGTAAACAATCTTGCAGAGTCTCTTTTCGGAGGAGTAAATAAAATCCACGAAAGATACCTCAAAAGCAATTGAAATATGAAATCTTTTTTAAATACGTAATAACTTTTCACATCCATTCTGTTTATTTTATCGACTCCTTTGTTTAAAAAGACATAATAAGATTGTTTTCTCCCACTTGCTTGGAAAATGTTTCATTATTAATTTTCGATCGGTCCTTTTCGGTACGCCCCAAAACCTAACGTTATAACACGCCAGCAATTTCCAACATGACAATAATAGAAATAGCCAGTTTTTTTTTTATTATTCTTGTAGTGCTAACGACTAACATAAATTAGGTGTTTATAAGTACACAATATTTATTATTATAAAGATTGAATGCGCATTTCTTTTCAAAATAGTAAAAAAAGAACAAATTGTCGTGCGCGATCGAATTCGTGCGAATGAAAATTAGCTACTGTACTTTATGTTTTTATAAGTTTCTTGAATTCATAATTTATCGTTTCCTCGCTTTAGAGAAAAGTAAAATACAAGTACCGATCGAAATAGCAAATAACAGCCTCGTTTAGTTAAGAACCTAACCATAAAAAATTACTGTACATCAATAATTATCTAATCACTGCTAATGGCACAGCAGCAAAATTACTTTCTCTATGTGCGGCTACAGATAAGACGATTTCTTTTAACGAAAATGACATGTCATCAACAGCCTTACCAATATCTGATTTCGAAGATCAAAAACTTCTCACAAGTAGTTGCGTATAAAATACATGTAGGTATCACTGTTAGGTATATGTTACATAAGAAGGAGGCTACTGGGATTGACAAGCAATTCATTTGCTGTCAGACTCATATAATTGATTGCTTATGGCCCGGAAGCTATCAATATCGTGGATAGTCTAAGAAAATATCTAAACCGGCTACTTTTTTCAAATTCATATCTTTAATTGCAAAAAATACATAAAAAAATTGTAGGATTTCCATTGAAAAAAAAGAAGAAAGAAAAAGTATTTATTTGACACAGCAGAAAAACAATTTTAAAGATAATATAACAAAAATAAAAAATAAAAAACATGTAAAACAAAAAAAGAAACAAAAATATTTATCTTAAATAAAAAATGTATTGTACGTCGCAGCTGTATCAAAAAGGCTCAGCTTAAGCTGTCGCGCTGCGAGCAGACCGACAGCGCTGGTTTTCAGCGGGAGCTACATCGAGTGACGTTATGTGTGCCTACGTGTACAAAAAAAATATTAATTAAATATGAATTAAATAAATAATAATTATAAAAGAACTTGTGTGTGTTGGCCCCAAACTAGGCAAGCCTGTATCTTGGGAACCAATTAATTACATGTGTCTTCATTGGTTGAGATGTTCAATTGTACTACTTATGGTAATTAGAAATAAAATAATTTTAATGGTAAAAATAGAAAGCAATAAAAATTAATAGTGTATAAACAAAGTTGATTATTAAAGCGAAAATTTCATTATAATTTTCCCCTAAATGGTAGAGAAAACCAAAATTATCTTAAAATACCAATATTATCCGAGCGAGACACTGACGCGACGAAAACTTTCTAACGAGAAATCTGTAACACAACTTGGTAATTAATATTGAATTGAAATACTTGGTTAAAAACAACACCTCGACTTGCTAAAAATGTTTCTCATAACCAGAAATTCAAATTTCTGTATCGCTATTTTAAATTGGCTTTTGCAATATCCCGAAAATTGGTTGCCTATCCCTTTTCTGGGTGAAAAAATTGTTTTTATTTGCATAAATGAATGTTCGTGGAGAATTTTCTTTGGCTTTAGATAGGTACTTGAAGTAGCTTTTTGCTGGTATTAGGGTTATTTGAATACAACGTGTATCAAACATGCGCGGTCATATTTAAGGGTGTGGATCAGACTATCAAACTGAATAACGTTCTCTTTGGGTTTAACATCGTAATCCCGAAAAAATTATCATCTGTTCCATACATTTGGGTAGGTATTGAAGTTTTGTATGGGATAGCTGAAAAAAATTTCACGACTACGATTTTTTCAGTTTGATGGTCTGATCCATACCCATAAAAATATGACCACGCATTACTGATACACGGTGTATAATGGTTTGCGGAAGAGGTTAGTAACCGTGTTGAAATATCTTTGAACTTAAATGGATTGATTGTATCTGTATAGGCATATATTTTAATGTTGAGATCCCTTCATTGTGGTCGAGCTTGGCGAGGCTGACACATGCGTCATGCTCGTGAACGGGTACCGTCTGTCGGAACTGGTCAGCTCGTAACTGCCATGGTAATCTTATTCAGAGGAAATTCATTATTATCCCAGTCTTATTAATTGTATTCGCATTGAATTGCATTATTCTCGCAGTTCTTACCACAACATTGTACTGATACATATTGTAATCTATATTATTTATTTGAAAAGAGTTACCATGGAGTTTCTTGCCGGTTCTTCTCCATAGGATCTACTATTTGGAACCGTGCACCTAGAGTCTCGACATTTCATAAGTGCCTGTATTTGGTTTACATGAAATAAAGATCTATTCTATTCTAATGTTACTGGCTACATCTAGGCTTTACACGAAAACTGAATTATTACGAATGATGAATTTTCTTATTACGTTCCAAAAATAGCTGAAACCTTCCAAATTCAAAGACATCAAAAACTGCTATCTATCAAAGGAACAATCATCCGCATTACGGTAGAACTGAGCAGCGTTCGCTCGAAGTCATTAATACCTCGCTTTCGTCGCGACAATTACATAAATTCACGTCGGGCGTCATTCTGTACCGTGCCTCGTTTGAATTGAGATCACGTGGGTCGAGTACCACGTACCGAACAAGTTGAACCCTGTTAATACAAATATCATTAGTAAAATTTAGCATTTAATAACGTTTTATCTAAAAGCTATAATTTTTTTCTACGAATATTTACGCGTATCTATGACCTTGATAACTCAGCTCTATTCACTTTAGGCGCGACAATCACATCAATTCAAGCCGGACGTCATTCAGTGCCGTGCCGCGTTTGAATGAGCGAGTACTTGAGTACGAAGGCAAGTTGAGCTACAAATATTTACTATATAACAATAACATTGTATATTTTTATTTATTTTGTATGTAAGTGTAATATAAATTTTATGCATATTATTTATCAGTTTATAATAATATGTATGGTACACCGCAGACTGCCCTTTTTCTATTTCTTCCGAGTCATGTCCATCCAAAGGTTGTCTGGAAGACAACAAGACCGCCCCATTGTACGTGTTTATATTTATAAATATTGTATCTTTTGTATTTCTAGTGTACAATAAAGTTTATTGTATCTATTGTATTGTATATATATTTATTAGTACATCGATATTACTTCTTAGTTGTCTCGTACTATACTCTAAAACGATTAGCCAGATCCCATCCAATTATATAACAAGGATGCGTCATTCCAAACTGTCGTATCCCAAACTACCTAGTTATTCAAATGTACATAACTTGCTCAAGTAGTTCGCTGTCACAAACTTATCCGTTCAAACGCAGCAACGTCTGGTTTAATTTATGTGGGATCATTAAATCAGAGTTGCTGTTAGCGCTTGTGCTATATAGCACATTGGAAATGGTAGTGGGTTTTACCTTCTGTTGATTATACTATTTTATCTACACTCATATCTTTCTTTCTTTCTATTTTTTTTTTTTTTTAAATACATTGCACTACTAGGATTTCTCCTGTATCGAGGGTACAGTTTACAAACATACATGTCACAAGCACACACAACCGGACCCGAAACAACTAAAACATAAAGTAAGTAAGTAGGTAGTAGTATATCGTAAAGTTCTAATTATGAATTAAAAAATAGTGCTTTAATACACACACTTTATACACATGCAACTATAATAAAATTAAAAAGTTTTATTATGATACAGTTTTCTTAACAAAATAATGCTATAAAATAACTTTTTTCTATTAAACACTTTGGATCCACCAAGGAGATTTGAATTCAATTTTTATAGCGGCTGCACATTGTCTATCGTGGCGCGCGTTAGGGCGCATGCGCCTTGCCGTTAGGTTTCGGCGCCATTATTGGTGTTTGTTTACCTACATTATAATTTGTTAACATAAGTTTAGATACAATAGTGTATGAATCTGCACATAACTAGGTATTAAAACACTCGTTAAAAACACAAATTTAAATGCGTGCGCATGTTTTCTTTTCCTTTGTCTTTTCAGTAGTGTTGCCATTGTAAGTTAAATTCAAAAAAAAAAATTCTTTTTATTAGAAAAATATGTAAGGACACATAGTGTGGTCAAAACGATCAGAGAAAGATGGCGGGTGCAGAACACAGGCTCAATATTTTTACGAAAAATGTTTAAATGTTTAATAGTTCTAAAGAGTGAAGTTATTTTACTATAAAATGACAACAGATGGCAGTATTGTCTAATAAGGGTGCACCCTGCACAGAAAAAGATATAAAATACAGAGGTGTTAAAACACATAACTGCCCTAGGAATAATGTCCACTCTATTTTATAACTATTTTAAGTTGAACCCCAGTTATCTAGGAGTGGACTGCGAAGTTTTAGTGGCACTCCAAAAGGGTAATACCCTGTTTAATACTTACGACTACATTAACATAATGTAGTCATTTTGGGGTAAAAATTTAGCTTGAGGGGGAATAAATTGTTTTTTATTTTTGTGTTTCTTGTGTGGCTATCAGTTAAGACTTTTCTTTGTGTATATATAAAAACGAATTTAATTTAATAGTGTCAAATATTTTTGAAGTTTGATTATATAGAATTCACCTACTCGAAAATGTTGTTTTTTTTTTTTGTAACTCTGTCGTTTCTATACCTCGGTAAAGGCCTATTCAGACCTAAGCGGTATTCGCTACCGTCTGCGGCAGAGAAAACCAAGTGGGTATGCGGTAATATTACTGTTCAGACCTAAGCGGTATTCGCTACCGTCTGCGGCAGAGAAAACCCAGTGGGTATGCGGTAATATTACTTTTCACACCAAAACGGATTTCGCTATCCCGCGCGGTATGTACCTCTACCCACAGCGGCAGCGAATATCGCTCAGAAGCCCAATTCTCGTAATTAATTTATAATATGACTGAAACTTGATCGAACTGAGATTATATTATGAATTGACAAAAAGTCATGTATACTACTCCTCTTAAAGTTCAGTCCGATTCCAGTATGATTTGGATTAAATCTTCTTATAAACTCATTTCAATCTCATTTTTGACGTTTGTGTATAGACGAGAGTGTCAATTTTATTATCTGTGTCAGTTCAAAATGTTAGCAGAATACCGATTTGCCTTTTATTCAACTTTCGATCTCATTACAATATAATGTCACGTTTGACGTTGTTTGTTAGGGTAGGAGAATACCATTTGTGACATTTATGACATTGGTAGTAGATCGGAATGAGATCCGAACTATATTTTGAACATTTTTAATTACGAGAATTGGGCCTCAGGTCGCTCTAGCCGCGGTACTTGATACTAAATACCTGAGCGAAACCCGCGCGGTATGTACCTCTACCCACAGCGGCAGCGAATATCGCTCAGGTTTGAATAGGCCTTAAGGTAAGCTTTTTCAAAAAACTACTTACGTAATTTTTCTTTAGAAAATATATAATGATTGTTATTTTTGTTTGGTTTTAATGTTTATCTCTAACATTTAGAGTACTTTCTCTGTGTGTCATAATTTCTAAGTATTCTAACAATCAATTGATAAATATCTCAGCTATTATCACACACTGTAACCATAAATAAATACCATTAATATACCTAAATTAACACACGATTTTATTGGACCTGTATAATTTAGTCAGCTAATTGCAAATATATCTTCATTTTTGATCTGGCAAAGCTATTGATATGTAAAATATAATTCCCCATTCATCTGTTAATTCTATTGTCCTGTTTTATTTATTCCACCTTGTATTTGATAAAGCAATAAACAAAGGACCCAGAGTTCATATTTATTGCCTCAGAAAAGGTTATATTTGGACAATAGGGATGGTACGTATACAATTAAAATACTTAAAAAAAAGGGATTTAAACTCCTTTTTTTTAAGAGTTAGCAGTACGAATCCTGTATCAGTAATTTACTTCTTTTTATATTGACACACAACATGACTTTCAAAATTGTTATTTTTACTTTCGAGTTATTTCCCACTACAGTTTTCACGTTCTATATTAATAAAGAAAGAAAAAGAGTTTGTTAGCACAACAAAGGAATATAATAAAATAGATCTTAATTTCATGTAAACCAAATACAGGCACTTATGAAATGTTGAGACTCTAGGTGCGCGGTTCCAAATAGTACCTATACAGGGTGACTAGTTGAACGAGGGAAACATTTAAGGAGGATATTGTACTCATCAGTAACTAAGTATACTACTATTATGTTTTGATTAACAGAATAATGATTTCATATTCAGTATTAAACGGTCTTGGTGAAGGTTTTAATTAAGTTTCGTGCGTCATACTGGGCGTAAAAATAAAATCTTTTTCTTTCTTTCTTTCTTTAACTCTAAACGGGGCGCAGTCGTTCAAAGCATTTTGTTTGCAATATGTAGCACTGCGAAGTATCGTAACTGTACGTCACACATTGGGCAATCTGATCCGTTAGGAACCATAAATATTTGTCACAAAGAATTGAGAAAAAAATAAATACGAATGACATTTTTTTTTAAACTTTGCCCCACACTAGTATTCTTCCGATTTCCGTGGGTACAGTTTACAAACATACATGTCACATGCCGGACCCCGGAGACCCGGAACAACTATCTGTAGATCATAAAAACAATTGTTCCCTGCGGGGATCGAACCCGCGGCACGTAGCGCAGAAAGCCAATCGCTTAGCCACTGTACGAACCGTACCGTCAAGCGTTTAGCGGTCTTCAATCAATCATTGAACCCATTGACATTCTGCTCTCAAACAAACAAAACATAGGTAACACAATTAACTGAAAACGAATTACTAAACTGTAATTGATTTAATCCTCTGTTTTCGTTGATAACCTAATCAACTTGAGTGACATTAAACCGTTTGATCCTACTATCCTACGATAATGCAGTTGAACCTTCTTAATTCAGTTAAAAACTTCCCATTTTTATTTTTGCGTAGATCCAAGAGCGAGTTTAAAATAAAAAATAAAATAAAATCCAGCCCATTACTGTCCCACTGCTGGGCACGGGCCTCTCCTCAGAATGAGAAGGGTTAGGCCTTAGTTCACCACGCTGGCCTATTGCGGTTTGGAGGACTACACACACCATCAAGAACTTTATTTATTTATTTAATGCTTTATGCACACGTAAAAAAAACACTGCACAAAGGCGGACTTAATGCCATAGGCATTTTCTGCCAGTCTACCTTAGGGTGATGCAGAGACAAACATGGTGGGTGCAACGTAAAATAAACGAAAATTGGAAAGAAAAATAAAATAAAATTCAAGATCAAGTAATAAATACATAGATACATACATATATTATTATAAACCATAAAAGAAAACATACATATTGATATACTGCGTCAAAATACACAAAAATACGAAATAGTGAAAAACGAATACAGCAAGTCATCGCTGGACCAATTCTGCCAACTTCCCACGAATGTGATCACGCGCCTTCACTTTAAAAGAAAGCCGACTGGTTGCCATCCTGATGTTCAGCGGTAACTTTATGAGGCCCTCTCAGATGTGCAGGTTTCCTTACGATGTTTTTCCTTCACCGTTAACGCAAGTGATAATCAAATTGCAATCCGCACATAAATCCTAATAGTCAGAGTTGCAGGCCGGGTTCGAACTCAGACCTCCTGCATGGAAGGCAAGCGTTCAACCACTAGGCTACACTGCTAATACATTTAGAACCTCGTTTAATATCATCGTATTTCCTTCCTTCATCGATAATTTGATTTAAATAGCCTTCCTACAGCATCCTGATTGAAACTTAGGGCCATAGCACCATAGAGATGGGCTTAGTAATGATTTTACGATGTCAATGAATACATGACAATGAAAAAAAAAAATCGATGACGGGGACAATGACAAAATCATCAATGTTTTTTCTCTGTCACCGTATTCACGCGTTGCATGTTGTCATCTTGTCATTGTCATGTCACATCCGAAGCCGAAGTTCACGTTCATTCTAAATCTCATCTAAATATTTTTTAAACTATAAATAAAATGTCCTAATGATTGGCTACTAGCTGTATCGCGTGACTCCCCGACCTTTGGGATTACTTCTGTTATGAAACATGAATTAATTATTCGTTTATTTTAGATTATAACGATCAAATTATCAATGTCAACCTTAAATAGTGACCTTTTGAAAATATCCGGAGAACGGCGGTCTACTTATAGAAAGTAATTAATTATATTATTAATGAACGCTCAAAAATGATATTTAATTTCATCGCGTCCAAAAACTTAATGTTAATCAATCGTACTTTGTCATAATTACCATTTTTTCCGCAAATAATATTTTGAAGTAGAAGCCCATTGAAATTTGAAAAGTATCTTAACTTAAAAAACCTCACAAAAAAGATGGCTTCCCAGGTTTATTCAATAAAAATAATAAATGAGTAGGCCTACCGCTTAACTGAGACGGTGGAGTTTATGAAGAATTTGCGCGGTACGGGAGGGGTGTGACGCGAGATGTCAGTCACGGGCTCATGATACGCACCATAAAGCTTAGCATAGCCAATAGTAGGCGCGTGTCACACCACCCCCCGCACCGCGCAACTACCTCAAATTCTGACACCAACCTGTATAATACTATAGGATTGATGTAATATAATATTATCTACACATGAAAAAAGTGCTATCTAAGAATCCCTAAATAAAAAGGTAAAATAATTGTGAATTGAAGTATACTCTCTTTCCCATCACTAGCCTCAGTTAATAGACAGACCCTTATAATTTGGTTACGCCCGTCCGTCCGTAAAGGTGATCTTTTTATTGGACCCGCGCGTATGTTATGTGACTTTCTTACCTTTGAGGAGTTTGGGGAATTATTTGTGTTACGGTCCAGTTGATTTGAAGGGGTAATTTGACTTTTGTTAAGCCGTAAAATTTATTAAGTTATTAAATTAAGAACCTTGTGCCTTTTTAACCAACTTCAAAAAGGACGAGGTTATTTATTTATAGATGTATTGAAGTTACAAAGATACCTTAAGATAAATTATATATGTTATCTATATAATACGTGAAGAGAAAACTTTGTAATATTGTGCGTAAAAAGGAGTGTGAGATTTGGCATAGTTAATGTTTATATGGAGAAGGAGTACAGAAAGCTAAAATTACGGTCGAATTCCGACCACTAGGCGACTACTAGTTTTGCTTAAATAGTCAAATTTATGACAACTTATCTTTGACTATTTATGAACTGTACAAACTCATATTTCCTGCAAATAAAGGACACTGTGATACTCATTCTTTTTAACATTGTTGGCGTCCGTGGAGCAAGAAGGTTCCAGATGAAAACCAGCGTCAAGCACTTTCTGCTACTCTGGAGACATATTTGGTCCAACTTTGAGACATGCCAATGAAGATCCAAAACGGATAAACCGATTTCAATGCAGTTTTTTTTAATAGAAAGCTAATTTAATCGGATATCATTTTAGTTATATTTCATGAAAATCTGTTCAGCCGTTCAAAAGTTACAGTTCATTTTCTAGTTGGGGTTTTTGACGGTTGAGTTTTACATAATTAATTATTTAATTGGATGCCATTCTCTTCCTCCTTTTTTTTTATGTGTTAATTCTGTACTTTGTGTTTCATTTTGTTGTGTGCAAATTAACGTTTATTCTATTCTATTCTACCTACGGCTATGTGGACCTTTTTAATTTTATCTGAATAAATTATTATTATGTATCCCTTGCGATACATAAAGGTACATACAGGCACAATTGCCAGCAATATAAGATTAA
Organism: Allophyes oxyacanthae; assembly: GCA_932294325.1. NCBI lineage: Eukaryota > Metazoa > Arthropoda > Insecta > Lepidoptera > Noctuidae > Allophyes > Allophyes oxyacanthae. The sequence goes on along the minus strand of OW028610.1, from coordinate 18,082,792 downwards.
AATTTTATAAGAGCTGGAAACATAAAGGATTACCAGTTATTTGCCTAAGGGCCAGCGGAGTTTAAACATACCAACTTCATACGTGCTGTTCTCCCGTGGGATGTCATTTAAGGTGACAAAGGGACAAAGTACAATTTTTTTTTGTGACAGTTCTGTCTCCCTCATGCCTTCTCTGCATAATCGGTCAAGCGGCGAGACCAGAAGGCCTCCAGCCAGGCAAGAATTAATTTTTAACTCCCGACATAAAAGAGGGGTGTTATAAGTTTGCAGTGTGTATCTGTGGATTTGTGTATCTGTGTATCTATGTATCTGAGTCTCTGTAGATCTGTGTATCTGTCTGTGGCATCGTACCTCCAAAACGAAAAGACCGATTTCAAATATTTTTTTTTAATTGAGAGCTAGTTAAATCGGGTATCATCTTAGCTATGTTTCATGAAAATCTGTTGAGCCGTTCAGAAGTTACAGCTGTTTTTCTAGTTGGAGTCAGGGGTTTTTGACGGTAAGGTTACTTCAAAAATAGGCCGGATCAAAGCCGTTCACGGGCCGGAGTTGGCTCGCGGACCGTACTTTGCACATCACTGATATAGGGAAACCGATATCCAAACATCCTCACAAACTTTCACATTAATTATATTAGTAAGATTAAAAGAAAGAACAGGTTTATGGGAGAAAAGAAGTATGACGCTAAGCGAACCGCGTGTCCCGGGAATTGGTGTCAGAAACTTATCGATACTAATTGCCGCGGGAACTTGCGCGATGAAAAATCGATTAGATCCCAAGACAGCGCTACGCGCATCACTAGTTCCATTGATTTCAAGAGATTGATACGTCATTACTCCATTCTCAACACATTATAAGGCGGATGTAAGGAATTTAGTATTGAGTTCAATAGAATAATTTGCTTCCGTCCATCAAGCTGAACGGCTACTGAAGTACTGACCAGTTTCAATTTGTTCGTCTAGTTTGTATTTTTTTTATCGATATAACGTTTCAATAGATCCCAGTTTTGTTTTTATTCGAACGCACAGTTATAGAGGGCTGCCTTCTGCTCGATTTTTGATTTTCGATTCGGTATGGTTTTTATTTGGTAGCTGAAAAAATGAGTGTATGTATGTATCCCTGCGTGGAATTGTGGAATTGAAAATTGTTACAGGCAAAAAATAATCAGACGTAAAAAAACTTCTAACATAATAACTATTATTTTTTTCTATAACAGTGTAGATAGAATAGTAATACTCTTTGTTGTACAACAGTTTTGGAAGAATCATAAACATATACCTACATTTTATTTTAAAAGAAGACTTTATGAGAGGTGCCAACTGAAAATCAGCGTTGGGCTCTCCGCGCCCAGCAAATACTGAGCTGGCTACCCTTTCGGCATGGCATGCTTGACAGCATATATCTATGTATATACCCATGTAAAAAATATTTTATTTCTTATTTGGCAACTTTTGAAGTGTCTTTTTTTTATATATTTTTTTATCTTAATCTTCTCTCTCTTATGTTGTCAATATGTCTGTGCTGAATAAAGGCTTTTTCTTTATTTCTTTAGGTAGGGCACAGTGGGATATTCCACTCATAATTGGAGCTGTCCGACTGGGGAAGTACCTCCACCTTGCAGAATATCGTAGCCAAATAACAAACTCTTTTGTAGTTTTGTGTTCCTAACGGTGAGCAAGGTCGCCAGTGCTCCTTGGGGTTACGTCGTGTGGGTCTTCTCTGCTACCAACACGACGCTAGTAGTAGGGTCATCAACACGCGAATGATGCCCTGGTGTTACAAGCGTCCATAGGTTACGGTAACCGCTTACCATCAGGCGGGCCGTATGCTTGTTTTTCACCTTAGCGGTATACCCACGGTCGCGGGACTTATCTCATTACCGTGACCCCGGAACGTAAAGGGCTATTGAAGGAACACCGTGGATTTTAGTCAGTACAAGTCTGACAGTCCCTCCCGCCCTGCGCGGGGTGGGAGGAATCATTTGATGATTTTACCAAGCTAAAAAAAAAAAAAAAAAAAGCGGTATACCCATATTTTTTTGTGTCATAATAAAAATGAAATGGTACAATGGGCGGTCTTATCACAATAGGCAATTTCTTACAGACAACCTTTGTATACGGACAGTATTTTCATGTAAAAAATAAACTCCAGTTCATATCTTCTAAACACCCATACTAATAAACATGTACGTCAAAACCGCCAAGAGGGATTTATTTTATCAAAGCTTCCAAGTCTCGGCCTTATTAGCCCAAATTTCACTTCACAACATCCTAACATAATTTTTTATATTGTGTGCGTACATAACCATAATTCCAGTTGTTTATATGCTCCAGGGATAACGTTATATTAACTCGACTGAAATAAGCACCGCTTAGGGCAATAAGGCCCATATAGAGGAGTTTACGCTGAAACAATCATTTATGGCGTTAATACACTCTTAGTAGCAATTTCGAGAAACATGTAACGTAATGAAGTTTAATGTTTGAACGTTACTTTGTCGCCATATTTTGTGTTGTGGTTGGAATGTCTGCTATTTTGAAGAATGGGTAAGTTTGATATACAGGATAATTTTTTATGTATGTATTGCGCAGAGTGATTCAATGTCTGTTCCCAAATGCAACCGCAGTACTAAATGATTTTGTATGGCTTGCGCTAGTAAATTATGCGTATCCCCCATACTAAGTCGAATTTTCGTTTTGTTATAAAGTATATCCCAATACTGCGGTTGCATTTAGGAATAGAGACTGAATCACTCTACAAATTATGCGCACTACATAAACAATATCCTGTATTGTTACAGTCCATGGCTTAGCAATATAGGCAGGATTATGAGGACGTAGTTATTGAAAGCTAGCTTTGTTAGAAGGTGGGTTGGATCCTTTTCCAATGAAAAGGATACTGAAAGGATTAGAGATATTTAATTCTTAAACATAATAATCTCTCATCTGACTAAACACAGACTTTCATGTTTCTCAAGGTCCACCGCGGCCGCCTGTGATTCGAAACCAAACCTACACATTATAAAGTTAAAAATATAAAAAGTTTGCCTTCAATTCCAATAAAACCGACAAATATAAACCACTGTATCAACGAAGAATTACGATGTAAATTAAATATATACACTCTTTTAACACTCCAGTCATGTTGTTATTAGGTACCTTCCAAGAGCTAATGTGTTACTTTTTACACTCGAGCCCTCAGAAATACCTATTCTTCAAAACGACACTGGAACAGCAAAATGACTTAAGCGCCTGTTGTGATCAGAGTTAGCGAAGGGATTTGTGGCGTGCAGATAGTGGAGACCAATAGAAAACACTGGGTTACAATATTAAGTAATATAATGTTATACAGCACACAATGGCGTCACAGCGCTACAAGAATGAAAGCGAGAGAGCAGTGTTGCCAGGCATAGACATAGACTAATATTTTTACATTGCAACTTAACAGCGCCAATATGTAAACTTTATAGGAGCACATTTTAATGTGTTATTTTACGAACAAATGCATATAAATTTATGTACTACCTAAATCATAATATATTAGAATATAATTATAAGTATTACAGAAAATAAAAATAAAACTTTAAAAGTCGCTGTAAAGTTTACATAATTATTGTAAGTATATTGGCGCTTTAGTCATTTTGCTTTCCCAGTGTCGAAATATTTCAGCGACCGCATTTCCCCTTAATCACGATCACAAAGCAATAAAACACAAACACAAACGTACACAAATACACACCATAACGTACACACATAGATACTTTACTCCCCACTTTAGGTATGCCAAATTGTATATTAATTTCGTTGATCATAAACGTTTACATCAAACGTTATGTCTTTGTGTACTGTAAACAATCCTTGAGCTTGGATTAATTACACAGAATGTGGGGCTATAAACTGATGTAGCATTTTCATGGTATATTATATTACAAAGACATATAGTGCAAAGTGAAGTGCTACTAACATAGTCCTAACTAAGCCTTATTTTCTAACACAATTTTTGTATTTAACTTTATGTATTGTCAACTACCTCCATAGGTGCCCAAGATACAGGCCTAGCCTAGTTTGGGACCAATGGAAGGTATGTTATATTGTAAATAATTATGAAAAAAAAATACTAGCGGCTCGTCCCGGCTTCGCACGGATGGATATTTATTTATACTCGTGGTCGCCCAGTGGTCGAAATACGACCGTAATTTTAGCTTCCTGCACTTCTTCTCCATATAAACTTTTACTATGCCAAATCCCACATTCCTCCGTACGCGCAATATGCTCAAAAAGGGGTACAAAGTTTTCTCTTCACGTATTAATATATTAAATAACCTACCCGTCAAAAACACCCAACTCCAACTAGAAAAAGAGCTGTAACTTTTGAACGGCTAAACAGATTTTCTTGGAACATAGCTAAGATGATACGCGATTAAACTAGCTTTCAATTTAAATCTTCAAACTGCATTGAAATCGGTCCATTAGTTTAGTAGCTACGATGCCACAGACAGATTCACAGATACACACTGCAAAGTTATAACACCTCTTTTTGTCGGGGGTTAATTAAACACTAGCGGCCCGTCCCGGCTTCGCACGGGTGATCATTTATTTTTATACTAAACATTTTGTGTTAAGAAAGTAGCCAGGAGTAAAGCTATCTCTATGCAAAATTTCATTGAAATCGAATTCAATATTTTCAGCGTAGCGTTCTATTTATACAATGCGAGAGTTTGTATTTATGTACATACAAACTCTCGTATTTAAATAAATAAATGTATTTTCTTTCTTTCTTTTTCTTTGCTATTGCTGGAAAACAAAACGGAAAATCGAGAGAGAATGCGGTAAACGGATGGTTTTTTTCCCCGATTTTTCTGTGCACACGCTTTCTCCCCCATTTGTATCCTTGGCAGCAGAAAACAAAAAATCGAGTGAAAAATCGGTAAAGAGATGGTTTCGTCCCCTAGCACCTAGAGTCTCGACATTTCATAAATGCTTGTATTTGGTTTACATGAAATAAATAATAATAAATATCCTACAGAAGACTAAACGAAAAATCGAGAGAAAAATCGGTAAAGAGATGGATTTTTTCCCGAGTTTTCTGTGGATAAACGCGTTTTCTCCGCTCTTTGTCTCCTTGGTAGAAGACAAAATGAAAAATCGAGAGAGAAAACGGTAATCAGATGTTTTGTTTCCAATTTTTCTCTCTTCCCTTTTTCGCCTTCGTGAAAGAGAAAGAGAGAGAGAGTACTGTAGGTAGGTACACTGTTTAACCCTTGAGGATCACGCCCACATCGGATCCTAACGATTAAAATATCATACAATCGATAATAAATCATTCGGTGTTATGAATACAGACAGTTCCGGGCAATATGTTACCAGTAATTGAAGGCTGCCTGTCCTTGCATTGACAGTTTGATATATTTATGATAGGTACGGGTTTCAGTGTTTTTTAATATCCCATTGTATTTATTATAGACGGCCTCATTGATTTTGTGGTTATAGAATAGAATAGAATACAATAGATCTTTATTTCATGTAAACCAGATACAGGCACTTATGAAATGTTGAGACTCTAGATGCACGGTTACAATAGCGTCTTCCAAGAGTTACTTCTGAGTTCGATTACCAGGTTCGGTTCAGTGTTATAAGCATAGGAAATAGGAAATTCTCAGAAAATACTGAGAAAAAAACAGTCAAAAAGCCGATTGGTTAGTCACAGTGCTAATCGTGTTGATTTATAAACGCTTAGATTTTATAGCGTACGTGAGGTAACCTTACTACACATTTAGTAGACTAATTTGACATTACTATCCAGAATAACATCACAATTTATTGCCTAGATCTACCTTTCAAAAACCCTAGGTATTTTTACGATATTGGAGATTCAACAGATTAAGTACTACATCCGACTGACCTACTTAGGAAAAATCTTTTTTCATACGTCCGTGATAAAAATTTATGTTGTATAAAAATACCTATATGAAGTCAAAGGATCATTCTTCCCTTACAGTATAAAGAGTATAGAGTGTTATCTTAAACTACATTACCTTGTGCGAAGCGTGCGCAGTTTGCATGTAGATGCATTATTAGACATCTAATAGTGGGTCGCCCAGTGGTCGGAAATTCGACCGTAATTTTAGGTTTCTGCACTCTTTCTGCATATACTCGTAAACTATACCTGTGCTAAATGTCACATTCCTCCGTGCGCGCAATATGCTTAAAAAGAGGTTTAAAGTTTTCCCATATATAGATATGGTTTATGAAAGTTTTGTCATTAGATCTCGGTAAAAGGATAAATAAAGAAACGAAAAAATACAGTACAATACCTACACATTATTATCAAAATTTGTTTTGTTTTACAATCATTTTGAGACATAATATTCATGCATTCTATAAAATACATTAATTTCAATTTACCATTTTTTTTAAACTCTCTTAGATAAAATTTGCCAACCAGTTTTTTCTTCTTTTTATGTCTACAGGTAAGTGGTTACAATACTCGTAAATAAATCCAGCCCATTACTGTCGCACTGCTGGGCACTGGCCTCCTCTCGGAATGAGAAGGGTTAAGCCATAGTCCACCACGCTGGCCTAGCGCGGGTTGGCGGACTACACACACCATCGAGGACTATGAGGCCCTCTCAGATGTGCAGGTTTCCTCACAATGTTTTCCTTCACCGTTATCGTAAGTATTTATCAAATTCTAATCCGCACATGAATCCGAAAAGTCCTGGATGGAAAGCAAGCGTTCAACCGCTAGGCTATCACTGCCTATACTCGTATTGCTGTAATATTAAGAGGCTTGAACGTCGTTATGTAAACTAAACCTATTATTAATGTAGTTAAGTTTCTCTTTAAGTGCACTATACCTCTACCATGAGTTTTCCGTGCCGTCTAACGTTCACATTCAATATTTGTATAGTGACTTTAGTTCACTATTTATACCGCTAGAGGCGCTGAAATTTTTGCCATACAAATATTGCATATGAACGTGAACGTTAGACGGCACGGAAAACTCATGGTAGATACACTGTAATTTGTTCTTTGAGAAATAAATGTCTTTAAACCGAAGGTATCCTACTTCTGCTGTTCCCTCTATATTACAAGCTCGTCGTGATGAATCATTAGGTGCTGATGACGGTAGAAGTTAGTTGCCAAACATACGTAGTTACCGATAACCGAGTCTGCATTGACACTATGATTAATGACTGGAGTTTACAGTTAATGGATCGTGCGGTTTCCCTTCTTGTTTGGACGTTCGTCAGATTAGTGAGTTTTGGGTATTTGTGTAAATGTATATATTATATTGATTGTATGTAATGTCGCAGGGATATTGTCAGATTGTATATTATAATTTCACTCACGGATATCGAGGGATATGGCTTGTAGGCGTGACACTTGTCGCCTCCATCAGCTCGGATTGACCCAAAATACGTGTGACGTCAATGAGCATCTATTAGTCATATGTTTGCATCCGAACGTGTAGTGTGATTTCGTATTTTCGTTCTTATTTGCAAAAATAGGACAATTACAACAAACCTTAAGACAAGTGGGGTGTCCTACCACCGGTATGTAAAACATCACTGCATTAATTATATTATTTAAAGATTTTACAAATATCTAGTTGTGAATTAATTTTGACAGGCGTCAGGCTAATCATTTATTGAGTGACCCATGTCAAAATTGTCAAATCAATGTATCCCTGCGGTCCGAATTGCGATAAAAGTGATAATATCGCGAATCCGACCAAATTTAATAGTCACAAAATATAAGGGCTATTGAGTAATAATAATAATTTTGACTTTGGTCGGATTCGCAATATCACTTTTAGCGCAATTCGGACCGCAGGGTATTAGTGTTGCACAGCGCTGAGGGATATCGATATAATTAATTGATAGTTGTTCTTACGGAATTATTTCATTATTATTAACATTTTGCTTAATAATAAAAAATAATGTTATCTATTATTTTTGTAGTATTTGCTTATTAGGCTAAATTAAAAGATTTTATAGTTTTCTTTTTATTTTACTAATCCTTGTAGTTATATTGTTTGAAAAGAATTTAAATAAGTAATTATACTTGAGAACATCTTGAGAACCCTGTTTTACAAGAATGAATACATTTTATTTTAGTTTCCTGGAAGATGCAGAAATAAAAAATAAATGGATGATAGATGAATTCGACCAATCAGATTACGAGGCCTGCATCGCGCTAATAAAAATATTATCGTATCTAACACAATTGCGCCCTAGCCCATCATAGATAATGTGCGGCTGCTATAAAAATTGATATGAAAACTTCTTGGAAGAACCGAAATGTACTTTTTTTTTTTTTGAAAAGAAAAGAAAATTGAAAAGAAGTTATTTTATAGCATAATTTAAAAAAAAGAACTGTCATTATAAAACTTTTTAATTTTATTATAATTATGTAGTTGCATGTGCATAAAGTCTGTCAATAAAGTACTATTTTTGAATTCATAATTAGAACTTTACGATATGAGTGTAGACAAAAATCTTAAATCTCTACTATTCTGTACTTTTTTAAATTATTATTTATGTAATATTTTAAAATATTTATAGACTAATAAACACAAATTGAGGTGAGTACTTTGTCCCAAGTTAGAACTCCCTGTATTATCTATCTTCCTTTCTCAAATTCTTTAAATTATATTAAAATCGTTAGTCTTTGGTTAGCCTCTCTTAAAGTGTCTTTATAGCGATATTATAATAAACACTATAAAATACGCCAAAAAAAACACTTCTCTTTTTTGCAGTCAGTTTTTATCGATATTTTTATCGATAAAATATTTATACCAACCCTTCATCCGTTTTAGGAGTGGGGAAAAAGTGACGACACTTGAAATTGAACAAATGTAGAGTGAAGGCATATCTCCGGATATCTATGATTTCACTATTAAAATATAATTGCATTAAACTTTGTCAACCGCCTCCATTTCTCACAATTTCACGGGCTCATTTCAGTGACATTAATAACCTAACCTTAGAACTTAACTCATTGTCAGTTAACATTGAAAATGGATGAAAAGAACTGCTTAATTTTACACTGTTGCCATCCTAAGATAAATGTCTTCTCTGTGTATGCAGCTGTCCTCTTCTTATTACCTATGTCTATCATTCTAGTGTCTTGTTTTGTGGCAAAGATTTTTTCTTTCATCCTAGACAACGTATTTAAAAAGAAAAAGTTTATGATAAAAAAAAATTGTTTTACATGTTTTTATTGTTTTATTTTTCTGTTATATTATCTTTAAAATCGTTTTTGTGCTGTGTCAAATAAATACTTTTTCTTTCTTTCTTTCTTAGTTGTCGAATAAACATAATATTTATGACCCAATCCCCCTCTATCTCATAAATTGAGTTGCACATTTCTGAAAGAAAACACCATAAAAAACTATTTTACTACGGAATTGTTCGAACTAAATTTGCTCGAATCTCATGCCAAAGCATGTGTTATTGAGTGCTAACACGAAACTTTTCTATATCAAGCCTTCCCGCTTCCAACTCCTGACTAATATTCTTAATACTCCGATATTACTAAACGCATGGCAGGATCGACTGATGAAACGAGATTCGTATCTCGAAGTTCCTCTTGTAATGAAATACATTGCGCCGTTCGTTCATTGTAAATGAAAGCTGTTCGAATTGGGAACGCGATTGTTTTAAAACAATTGATGTTCTTGATTATTGTTGGAGTTTCGTAGTACGTGGAGTTTAGATGGAAGGGATGGTTCCGTATTCATCCTATATAGTTTCATCCTATTATGTATAATGTTCATAATTCATCAACTATATTCTTATCTCAACCGATTACGTTATTTATATAATTTATTTTCTTAACTCAACCGAAATGTGTTCCTTACCCACTCCAAGGCAAAAATTTGCAAGAAACGTTATGGATAGCATAAAAATTATTTACAATGTTAAATTGTTTTAATAAATAAATCCTTTAAAACAGGTACACGTTGACAACCCTTTATCTACGCTCTTACTTACGTTTATCAATACACTCCGTTTTATTGTTTTTAATTCTCATGGTGTGCAATATTAGTAGTTTATGAAACTGTTGCATAATAGGGGGTATTAAAACACGAGTATCTTACCGTGTTTTACCTTGGTAGTGGCACCGACTTCAGAAGCTGATAAGTTAAAAAAAAAAATAACTTTTTATTTTTTTCAAGTCGGTTTTTACTTTTTTTCAAGTGCGTCTCCTTTGAGCTTGACGGGCTAACTCTTTTGCCGTGTGTACGTAGTTGCAAATAGAGAAAATGAACTTGTTTAAAAAACTCTTTCGGTATATTTATGCTTTGAATAATTAAAAAACAAAGATGTTCCCTTTTACATTTTGTACACACACAGGATACGGGTGGAATAACTAGAGCGAACTGTGCCCGCATGCGTACGAACATGTAAACGACTCGTTGCGCTCAACTTTTTTAAAGAATCCTTTGGGATTGCTTCTACAAACAAAAATATTGTTTACCCATTTCCGTATTACAAAATCATGACTATACAGGATATTTTTTTAGGTAATGCGCAAAATTTGCAGAGTGATTCAGTGTCTGTTCCTAAATGCAAACGCAGTATTGGGATTCACTATAAAACAAAACGAAAATTTGACTTAGTATGAAGGATACACATAATTTACTAGCGCAAGCCATACAATAACTTTTTTTTTATTTTGATTAAATTTTAATACTGCAGTTGCATTTGGGAAGGGACACTGAATTACTATGCAAATTATACTCACTACATAAAAAATCTGCCTGTATAGTCGTGTGTCCAAGCAGCAAAGGAAACATAATTATCTTCAGGAAATCCTATTGGGAACAAAATATAACTAGCTTGTGTAATATAATTCATATTTACATTTTGATGTTCTTCGTACAAGACTTCCGTATTTTTATTAATTATTCCTCTTAATTAACACACTTTTATTAGCTTCACCTGTAACTAACTAACTATGTAAGAAAATCTTGGAAGTTAAATTTGACCCACTTCCCGGTTTCTGATTGAGCTGAAATTTTGCATGCACGTTCAGTTTGGATGACTAAAGCGTGTTCTATAGTTTTTTTTAAACTATAATATATTTTAATTTTTATTCGTATGTATTCACTTTAGCATCGATTGAAACTAACAATACATAAGCCAAACAATATTGTATTGGACTAAAGAGGCTATTCACAGAAGCACCTTTCATAGATTCGAGCCTTTCTTTCCGGAAATCCGTTGTCAAAATAACGCTTCGAGTGGAGAAGGAAATCATCGAAATCAGTGCACTCTTGTCAAAGGTATCAAAAGAATATATATTTTCCTTTTTCTTGTATTGAAAGGAAAATAGTAAAGGAATAATGATGTTGTGGAGTCAATTGGTTTTTGTATAGATTTGTTTGTTTATCGGGTCGATGGGCAACTGTACAATTATTATGCTATATATTTAAGAAATGAAATGTATTTATTTTTGCAGGAGCATGGAACAAAGGTTCTTCATAAAAATATCGTTTCACAAAACTCAGCCAGTTACGCTTGCAAAAGATGACGTCGTCAGTGGAAAGCCAAAACTACTTAAGCGCCAATTCGTTGCCAAACTAACTTAAACTTTAAAATGTGCCCCTGTAAAGTTTAAGTTAGTTTGGCAACGAATTGGCGCTTTAGTAGTTATATTTATGGCATGCATATTGCATAGGTACTAGTAAAGCAATTCTATAAATACATGATTAAAATTTAATTTCGTAATAATGTCTACTGTTACTGTTAGCCTGCATCATCCCACTGCTGGGCAAAGGCCTCCCCCCATGATTTCCAGGCTTTTCGGTCTAGAGTCAGTGTGAACCATTCATTATTAGTTTTCCCATAGTAAAATCTGTTAATTGTTTTTGCTTTACAAATATTATCATTGTCCCGTTTTAGGATTTCTCCAGTTTCGTAGGTACAGTTTCCATACATACATCTCACATACACACACACGCTCAGACCCGGAACAATTATGCGTACCCTTCAAATCTTAATAATGTCGTAAATCCCTCATTATTATTAAAATAATTCGGAGCGCCCGAATTTCATTGAATAAATTTTACGAGTATCGGATATGAGATCCGATATACCACCTAGAAACAGAGCTGTCTCGAATTCGAGCCTTTGAAGCTTTGTAACGTCGGCAAAAAAAAAAGGAAAATTTTAAAAAGTAATAAAAAATATAAATCTTCCTCACTGGTCTAGTCATCATATACGCGGTACTGAGCGTAAACTTCTGAGTTTTATTCCCAGGTTGAACAAAATGTTATAAAATGGACTGTGAGCGGTAGGTGGCAAACAGGCTTTTATCCTATTACACGGAAATAATAATAACAGCATCTAGAAAGAAAGAAAGAAAAAGAAAGAAAAAAGAAAAAAGTATTTATTTGACACAGCACAAAAACAATTTGAAAGATAAAGTAACAAAAAATAAAAGAATAAAACATGTAAAAGAAAAAAAGAAAAAATATTTATCTAAAATAACAAATGGGTTGTACGTCGCAGCTGTGTCAAAAAGGCTTCCGCTCAGCTTAAGCATCTGTGAAATGTGATGTTGTATGATAGAACATTTATGCATAACCGTTCTGGGAATAATAATAATTACTTTAGAATAGGATAGAATAGAAATTATTGCAGAGCAACATAAAAAAAAACATACAAGAAAAACAGCAACCTCTGCCGAACTTCGTTAAAAATCAGTATAATAGAATAGATCTTTATTTCATGTAAACCAGATACAGGCACTTATGAAATGTCGAGACTCTAGGTGCACGGTTCCAAATAGTAGGTCCTATGGAGAAGAACAGTCAAGAATCTCCATGGAAACTCTTTTAAAATAATACATTACAATCTTGATCAGTACAATGTTGTGGTAAGAGCTGCGAGATTAATGTAATTCAATGTGAATAAAAAATAAGTATCTGGATAATAATGATTGGCCTCCTCCGGCTAATAAAGGTATATTGCTATGTGGTTCATTGCTCCTGCCAATTAACTTGATTACAAAACATCCTCAGATACACGTAGAGAGTTACATGAGACTAATCAATTATCTAATGGAGTCATAAATGAATAATTGATCATCCATTCAATATTCATGTTAAGGTAGTAATATATGCCGAAGCAAGATTAATATTTACCTGGGCTATAACAAGACACGGGTTATGTATATCCTTCATGTAAAGGTAAGTACACAATAGAGCATTTCTATGTAATGTAACTTCTCACGAATGGTACAATACAAGCAAAAACTCAATTTTGAAAGCATTTCTATGTACACTTTTTTTTTCTACTTAATTTTACATTCTTACCATCTTAAGAGAAATGTCTTCTCTGTCTATGCACCTGTCCTCTTCTTATTATCTATGTGTATCATTCTAGTGTGTCTCGTTTGTAATTTAACGTTCTCACGAATGGTACAATACTAGCAAAAAGTTAATTTAAAAAAGCATTTCTATGTAGTGTAACATTTCTTTGAATGCTTGATGCTGTGTTCGATGCAAGCTGTTCACGACAAGTGAGCATGTAACATTCCTTCCTGTTTCCAGGTCACGTGTACTGCGTTTATGTTGATGAGTTGTATTCAAAATAAATAGAATAGAAGATGGAGCCTAATATTTACAATAAGACAAATCATTTTATTGTACAGATCTCATATTTTGTAAGTTTTTATCAATATAAATTCTAAAGGCCTTTCCTTTTCGTTAATTTCAAGTGACTCATAGTTTAATCGAATATTGTCACGTGGGCAAAGCAGCGGGTACTGCTATTCTTTATATAAATAAAATATTTACAATAATAAATCTTCGCGTCGCACGTTTTACCCGCGACTCGATAAAAATGTGACACAAATTACTAAAAATGTGACACAAGAATGACATTTGCGGGCGGGTTGACATGCGGCTCTATGTTCTGTTACAAGTAAGTACTCTAGTGTGTAGACACCTTTACAGTATCGACACGCTTTTGTTACCGCGATGATAAGCAGAGGAGGAAAGAGGAAGGCTAATAGGTACATAATATAAATATGTACTTAAGATTACAAGAGGCTAAATTGGGCCTTGAACAATACTAATATCTCGTCACTCGATGAAATAATCCAATAGGTATTAAAATTAATCTGTAAAAGATATAAAGTTACTTTAGATCAAAAATTTTAGACGCTCGTGTAAACAGACTCAGACTGGAGCTGATATAATAAAGGTTGTTTATTTTCATACAAAAACAAGTTCAGTGATTTAATTTAGGTAGAATATTTAATTGGTTGTCTGAGTCTAAGTTAGATGCCTAGTAAACTAATTATACGGTCGGTCTGACGAAAGTGGTGGCCGCTGTGGATATAAACTAACCGTCAAAAACCCCCGACTCCAAGAAAAAGAGCTGTAACTTTTGAATGGTTGAGCGGATTTTCTTGAAACATAGCTAAAAACACACTCGATTAAAACACCTTTCAAACAAAAAAAACTTAATCAATATCGGTTCAACCGTTCAGGACCTATGATGCCACAGACAGATACACACTACAAACTTACAACAGTCGGGGGTTAAAAATAGAGCTCACTCACGTTAGAACTTGAGAGCCTCGACACTCAAAAAGAACAAAATTAAAAAGTTACTTTTTATATAGGTCTCGTAGTAGCATTTTTCTGCCTACGCTACAAGACATAGGTAATGCCAGCGACATAAAATTTCACTCATAAAAAATTTCTTTTACGACATTTAACCATATGATAATACATTTAATACTGTTATTGTTTATGTCTCAAGAATACGTGAGATGAGCCAAAAGAAACATGTATGGTAAGGCTCTAAGAAAATAACGAATTACTTAGGCGACGAAGTAAAATATGCTTTTATCTACACTCATATCATAAAGTTCTGATTATGAATTGAAAAATAGTACCTTAGTGACAGACGTTACGCACGTTTTTTTGTACAGAACAACAGCTATGATATTGTTTCAAAATAATGCTATAATATAACTTATTTTCTATTAAGTACACTTCAGATCGACTAAGGAGCATCGATGTCTATAGATATGCTTAGTGAACTCAAAAAGTGAGACGTGTCAGGTACTCCATTTTCAGAAAAATGGAGTAGTTGATCACCAGTCAAATGCCGTTTACAAACATAATTATTAATTTGTGTATTGAATAAAAAATATATAATAACAGTAGCTATTCCATTAGTGCATGTATCGCTGTTCTATTTAAATATAATTCGAACAATGTTGAATTTAAAATTTGACGTCTTCAAAAAATACGTCTCATTTTTTTAGCTTCCCTTTGTATGACAGAGCGTATCTATAGACATCGATGCTAAGGAGTTTTCAATTCAATTTTTATAGCGGCTGCACATTGTCTATGGTGGCACTAGGACACATGCGCGGTGAATGCTGACTTGCTGAGTTTAGGCGCCATTATCGTGTTTGTTTACTTTAATAATGTGTTAACTACCTATTGCATGAGAATAGAATAGAATAGAATAGATCTTTATTTCATGTAAACCAGATACAGGCACTTATGAAATGTCGAGACTCTAGGTGCACGGTTCCAAATAGTAGATCCTATGGAGAAGAACCGGCAAGAAACTCCATGGAAACTCTTTTCAAATAAATAATAGATCTTGACAATCTTTATCAGTACAATGTTGTGGTAAGATCTGCGAGAATAATGCAATTCAATGCGAATATAAATAAAACTAGGATAATAATGAATTGCCTCTGAATAAGATTGCCATGGCAGTTACGAGCTGACCAGTTCCGACAGACGGCATCCGTTCACGAGCATGACGCATGTGTCAGCCTCGCCAAGCTCGACCACAATGAAGGGAACTCAACGACCCGAATAGATAAAGTAGTGTATGAAACTGCATTTAACTAGGTATAAGAAGACTCGTGTGTTATTAAAAACCTCGCCTGCGCATCAGGTTTTAAACACACTCGTATAATAATAAAAACTAGTGGTCGCCCAATCGTCGAAATTCGAGCGTAATTTTAACTTTCTGCAACTTTTTCTCCATATAACCAACCATATTATTATTATTGTCAACTTTTGATGTGTGTTATTTTTATAATTATTTATTTTTATTTTTTATCTTCTCTCTCTTATGTTGTCAATGTGTCTGTGCCGAATAAATGTTCTTTTCTTTCTTTCTTTCTTTATATTGTAGATGTCATGCGATTCGGTATACGGCACAAAGTTTCTGAGGCGATGTTGGGGAATATTCTCGCATTTCTCTATCAATGCAAATTTTATCAGCTGTTGAAGCATATTATTTGAGTAATAATAAATAGGTCTATAAAATACTTTTTATTTAAATAAGCTATCATTCTTAGTTTCCGAGATATTAAGGTTTATTATGCTGGTGACCCAGATTCATTGCTTTCGAGTGTGTATACATAAAAGTAATGATAATACGTGCTTAATTTTAAATTTCAGTGTTTAACCGTGCGATTTGAGATTTTGTGGTAAAGAGGAAGATTATATGACGAGGGTTGAGAAAGGTACCTTTGGGTCATGGGAAAAGGATGATGGTTAACAAAAAGGGTTTTTGGTTTAAATGTGACTGAATTAAAAGGAAGACATTTATATGAAAACATAAATCCGTACATAAGGACCAAGTTTATTAGCGGAGGTCCTTTTAGGAGGTTATAGTACTGATTCTTATGAACAACTTTTACTATAGGACCAACACTAAAAACGCCAAAAAAACACTGTTTTTAATGTCAAAATAACAGCTTTTTACTAAATGCATATGAAAGTTTAAAGGGGACAAAAAAGAAAAAAAGATTTTTTTAATTTTTTATTTGTCTGTTTCTTTGTTCCGTCTAAACTCCGAAACGGTTGGACCGATTTTGAAGAGACTCTCAATGACAGATAGCTGATGTTAGAAGGAGGAACTTAGGTTATTTTTATTTTAGAAACGGAAAAAGGGTCTTAGCAAAAATAAAATTTGCTAAATTCTACGCGGACTAAGTCGTGGGCAGAACTAGTATACGATATTGAGCCGATATTAGACTGCCATAAAACAAAGCGTCGATTATGTTATATATATAATAATACGTGAAGAGAAAACTTTGTACCCCTTTTTAAGCATATTGCGCGCACGGAGGAGTGTGAGATTTGGCATCTAGTTAAATTTTATATAGAGAAAGGAGCGCAGAAAGCTAAAATTATGGTCGAATTTCGACCACGGGGCGACCACTAGTATCATTTAAACTCGCAAACTTGTCGCCACGTTGTATGAGAAAGTCGTTTAGAAATGTCAAGATCGACAGAAACGAATCGTTTCCTAAAATAGCAGGACGTCTAGACGAAACTATTAAAAATTCGGATGCTAAGGGACTGTGTGTCATGTTCCAGACGGCTGACTGACAATTCCTTAGAAGTTAATGGAACTTTAGTGTCATTGCAGGAACTTTTTGAAAGAAAGAAAGCAAACATTTTTATTTTGGACTCGCCAGGAACAAATAAAAGTACAAAAGTACAAAAATTAAAAATAAAACATAAATAAAATCGGATAGCAAACAGAGAGTCAGTTCAGGTCAGCGCTCGGCTTTCCGCGCCCGATAAATGCTGAGCTGGCTACCCTATCGGCATGGCATGCTTGACAACATAAGACAATATTTTATGACGACTATATACACATATACATTTTTTTTCGTTGTCTTAAGTGTCTTTTTTTTTTCAATTTTTCGGTTTAAATTACTTTTATTTTATTTTGCTCTCGTGTGTTGTCACTGTCCGTGCTGAATAAATGTATTTTCTTTCTTTTCTTTCTTTCTTTCTTTCAGTTCCATTCGCATTTATAATATTATTAAGGACTAGGATAACGGTTGTTTATTCAATTCACAATAATCCCTATTGTGAATTGAATAAACAACCGTTATCCTAGTCCTTGTGTTAATCGGTTATTATTCATTGCAAATTGAATCGCCGGCCGTATAACGATATATCGAAATGCGATAGTCTAATTGGTTAATTAGCTTTTGTTTATGGTTTCAATCTGTTTTAATGACTGTTTTCAGTATTTATTGTAATACGAGCCAATTTCTAGTGAAACAGTATCTTCAGAAGTATTATGGGTAATCCAAACAATAATAAAATAAAATAACTAAGTACTTATGTATGTATTTATACTTTTGCATAATATATTTAATATCTCTAGATAGTATAAAATAAAGTCGCTGTCTGTATATCCGCTAACTCCTTCTAAACTACACAAAGGATTTTGATGCGGTTTTCACCATCAGTTAGATAATTTTTCATCCCTGACGAAAAAGAGTGGTGTTATAAGTTTTTAGTGTGTATCTGTGTATCTGTCTGTAGCATCATGGCTCCTGAACGGATGAACCGATTTTGATTAAGGTTTTTTTCGTTTGGAAGGTGTTTTAATCGAGAGTGTTCTTAGCAATGTTTTAAGAAAATCTGCTCAGTCATTTGAAGATCATCACCTCTTTTATAGTTAATCAAGAAATATAATTCTTGTTGGAGTCGGAGGTTTATAACGGTTAAGTTATAACATTTATTTATTTCTTATACAATCACTACTCTCATTGTATTCACTGCCAAATCTTAGTATTATTGGGATTTGTATTTTAAGGTTGTGCTTGTATTGTGCCAATAAAAAGTTTTTTTTTTAATACATAAACTTGTCAAAATATTTGCTTTTTTCTATCTCATTATAATCACGGTACTGTTCACCGTATAAATAAATACTACACAGAAAAAAAAAAACATTAGGTACCTACAACCTCAAGGTTTACGCCGAAAATATATGAGTCGATTAATTGTTTGTATTTTCTTTCAGAAATAACATGAAAAAGCTGTTTTCAGAAAAGAATGCGATAAGAACTTACGAGTAAGTAACGAATAATGTCAGAACCATGAGCGTAATATTGACATTCTGTAATAAAACCGGCCCGTATCAAAGGACTCTATGTGGGGATCTGTTATATCAAAGGCAACTTGGTCGGATTACAAAAGGTACCAAAGTACGGCTAGAATTATATGAAATATTGTCTCTGGTACAGCGGATCAGCCTCTGAAATCAGTTGACAAGGTTTTTAATTATAACTAGATGGTCCTTTAAAGAAAGAAAGAAAATTGCGTTTATTGCCAAAATTAAAATTGAAACATCACATTTTATAGAAAAAGGTATGTTTATAAGTTTTTAAACTATCATGGTCACTAACATTAGTATCTAGTAATAAAGCGACCATGGTCACGGATAAACATCCGATGGATGGATGGATGGATGGTTTATCCGTGACCATGGCGCTTGCAACAGTGCCGAAATATCGGAAGCTCAAATCAATCTTCAAATATGGTAAATATCCCGTTTTGAACTATAAATAATAAAATACTATAAAAATATAATACAAAAGGTATGTTATGCCAAAAGGGCCTCAGTTTCAGCATAAAGTCAGATGGCCACACTAGGTGCTACGAACTGACGCTGATTTTCAGCTGCAACCCACGGGTGCCATACTCTATAGTAAAAGTTGTTCATAATGAAGTGTACAATAACACAGATAGTGAGAGAGAGAGAGTGTGTAGCATATGCTGAGATAGGGGCCATTTTTGGCCTCGTGCAGGAATTTTTAATTAGTTTTTTGTTATTATTTTAATGTTTTCTTTCTGTATGTAATTTTCTGTGCGAGTCCGAAATAAATCATTAATATCAATAAAAAAAAACAAATAAAAAAATCAATCAATAATCATAATCATCATAATTGTTTAATCATTATTTATATATGTTAATGTTTATGTAAGTTTATAATTATAGTTGTTTTTAAGTATAATAGAATATACCTACCCTCTCATTTAAGTTTGTTTTTTGGTGCATCTACCTTCATTGTCTCTGCATCACCCTAAGGTTGTCTGGTAGAGAATGCCTACGGCATTAAGACCGCCTTTGTACATTGTACATACATGAAGCATTTTAAATAAATAAATAAATCATTTTTCTTTCTTTCAATAACACTTTTTCGGCTTTCGCATGTAATAAAAATAATATGATATAAGTATACCCCATAGATACGTAGTATACCTTCAGCCGAATCTATTTGCCATTTACCGGTCACACTACTGAGAATTTTCCATCAAAAAATCTCAATAACACAGCCTGATTCAGGTATCGAATCTAGAACCTCACTTTCAGGCGTCAACCACTAGAACAACGAAAAAGTTCATGTTTTATA
This sequence comes from Allophyes oxyacanthae, assembly GCA_932294325.1. Taxonomy (NCBI): domain Eukaryota; kingdom Metazoa; phylum Arthropoda; class Insecta; order Lepidoptera; family Noctuidae; genus Allophyes; species Allophyes oxyacanthae. Next base: position 18,062,573 of record OW028610.1, on the reverse strand, counting down.
ACAAGAGGCAACTTATGATAAGTTATCAAAACATAAATTGCCTATAATTCATTATAGATATAAAGAACAAACATTTAGTTACAACAACACAATTTTAATTACAACAATTTAGTTTATCATATACCTATTTATTATACATATTTATTAGTTCAGTTACCTGAATAGTTTGGGAGAAATAAGTTTTCTATTCATTTACGGGTAAAAGAAAACACGGAGTAGAGCTTAGTTATCTATTAATTCACGTAAATTATTATTTGAGGGCTGTAAGAGGCAATTAGGGAAGAATTATATCGGGAAGGTAAAACCCACCCACTAGGGAACTCTATTCACCTGTACAGTAATTATTTCATCTTAGGTCCGTAATTGTTTAGTCAAAAAGTAACTATTATTTATTATTATTATTTTATTAATAGCCCGTAGTATCCCACTGCAGGGCAAAGGCCTCCCTTCCCTCCTTCCACTTTTCCCGGTCTATAGCAATTTGGGGCCAATCCTTTAGATAGACGCCCAGCTCATCACGCCATCTCCTTCTGGGCCTGCAGGGTTGCCGTTTCTATTATATAGTTAAAACCCCAGGTTAAAACAACTAAGTCTATGAACAACTGTTACTATTATTTATGTTTTGGGCAATTATTTAAACTAGATTTTAGTAACGACAACAACAACAGCGTACGTCTCGAAACCTCATCCTTTCAAGCACTGAATGAACTGAATGAATGGTTTGGTGGTTGTAAGCGTACCTATTGAACGTGAGGTTCGATTCCTGGGTCAGGCAAAGAGTCAGTAACTATAAAGCCAGGCTTCCCTGTGAAAGGGTAATGAGCAAGTAATAGCTGGACGGAACGGACCCCAACTGGGTAGCATCCATGAATTTTATTAATATAAATTGTAAACATTTTTTATTTATTTTAATTTTATGAAATGGTATGCTGTTTTATTAAATTAATTTGATGGAATCTAATTACCTTATAATTTTAATGAATGTTGTATTCATAAATAATTCAATTGTTTAAAAATATTTGTACGCTTTTCACAGCAAAACACAGTTGACATTACATTCTCATGTTATTTAGCTTTATATTTACCTGTGTTTGTGTCAAATAAAGAATTTTGATTTTGATTTTAAAATAAGGTAAAATCTTCTCCTATATTTAAGAAAGAGTTTTCACAAGCCTTCCACTGCTAAGAGAAATGAAAGACTACGATAATAATTATTTATTTTTACTCGTTCAGTCCTCTCTACTAGACTCTTTGTTGGCCCTTCTATGGAGTTTACCGTTGCGAGTCAAACGGAGTCCGTACGGAGCCCGCTCCGCTGCCAGTGAAAGCCCGGCTTTGGGAGTCTCTGCTAGGTAATGATGAAGCTTATTCGTAATGCTACTAATATTTAGATGAGGTCTCGTAGTTTAACAAACGTCTCATTTGAATAACAGACAGACATTTTTATTTATATCTTTTATAAAAGAAACAACATCTTAAGTGTGACTTGAAAAGTTCGCAACAATCTCATATTTTTTTCTGAAACTTCGTCAGGCTTCCTGTAACGTCTTGTAAATAAAAACAGTTGTGAATTTTTTTCTTTCGGATCTTTCTCTGAAAGGGCACGGTTTGTTAGCGTTCGCTTTGAGACTTAAATTAAATTTTTCCAACTTTATTTGTATCGGGTTGAGTTTTTACTTTCACTATATTATTTATGGCAACACTTTGCCGATTTTGTATTAGAGGCCAAAGCCGTCATCAGCCCATGTCCATCCAGTGAAGACGATGTTAACAGAGTGATGATGTTATTGATGATAGGCGATATTATTTGGTCAAAAGGTGGACGACAGAACAACATTTCTTGATATTGAGTTTTATCCGTAATAAACTATAATAAGCCCAATCACCATAGTCACAAAATATAATTCTGTGCTACTGGCTGATACAAAAAACATCTTATTTACTTGATACAATGCATTAGTCTTCTTTTACGAGACCCTTGGGTCCAAAGACACCAATCCTTATCTTCAAACGACACATGAAAACGGTCAGGCAAAGGCATTGGCACCTCAATATTTCTCGCTATCCCCAAGCGAGGGTTGGTATACAAAATACCCCACAATTAGCCTAAGAGCTCGACCCAAGATTGGCCTCGACATGATGTCCCTAAGTCCCAGTCTCCTAGTCAGTAAATCTCAGGACAGTCCCAAGTGAAACATTAAGTCTTAGGTACCTACCCGTTTGATTTGTCGTGGTGTCTTGAGACTGGTCGAGTCTGTCCGATTGTCGGCTTGATATCTGTGTAGCCGGAGAGTAGACTTGCGTAAAATAGAAATGAAAAGATATTATTATGTATACATATATCTTTTTAACTCAGTGATATACGACCGACCCGACAAAAAAGAGGAGTGTTATAAGTTTGTTGTGTGTATCTGTATATCTGTCTCTGGAATCGTAGCTCCAAAACGGATGGACCGATTTCAATGCAGTTTTTTTAATTGAAAGCTATTTGAATCGGGTATCATCTGGGCTATGTTTCATGAAAAGCAGTTCAGCCGTTCAAAAGTTACAGCATCTATCGCATTAGGTTTTCTACCTGTAATGATAGATGTAAGTTTTGTGTGAAATAAATAAATATTATCGCAGATTTTTAATATTGAATTATTTGTATGGAACAACAGATAATTTTTTACGCAATTTCCTGATTGGTCCCATAGAAAAAGTTGTTCATAATTATGAAAAAGATCTCCGGTAATAAAGTAGGAAATTATATAATCTCCAATCTGCCCAAATAAAATCCCTTGCTTTTAAAAATTCATCATTTCCTTTTCAAAGTGATTACCATGTAAATGAAAGTTATGACAAAATTCTGAAGTTTGGCCAAGTTCGCCATGTTGCTGGGTCGGCATTAAAAGTTCAAAGTCTTTGGTCTCGCTGGCTAAGTTGCGTGGATCGAATTAAAATGAAAACGCTTGATATTTACCGCTGTCCTTTAGAGATGGGCTAAGTAATGATTTTTCGATATAAATGACTACATGGCAATGCCAAAAAATATCCATGAATAGAATAGAATAGATCTTTATTTCATGTAAACCAAATAGAGGCACTTATGAAGTTCACGTTCATTCAGTCATGGTTATTATCGAGTGATGATTTTGTCGTTGTCACTAAATGACGAAATGATTTTAAAATATCGTTGATTTATAGATTTCATATGATATCGGATTCAAATATACCGACGGTCTTCTTAATCTAGTAATCGCAAGTGAAGCTGCTGAACATGAGAGCCTGGTTTAGATACTTTGATTGAACATTTTATCAATTGTACATCTCTTAAGATAGTGGTCAAACCTATTCAATATAAAAAATATATTATATACAAGATGGTGACGACGTTACGACAATAAATGAAACCACGTATTTTGGTATCATGTTCTGCAACCGTACACAAAATATCTATCAAATCCAATCAATAGTTTATCCACAGGAACTAATTAAAATTTTCTTAATTTTACACATATCACGATCTCTAAGTGGAAAAGTCTCTGACTTGTTCTTACCAAACTAATCTTTATGTACATATAAAGAATAGATAAAGATGACATAAGTTTCTACTTTGATGTCCTTTCATATAGACGAATGAGAGTAGAGTGAAATATTATGTAAAAATTATATGCGTGAAAATCGTTGATTTTTTGTGCACGGCTTCAGAACGATACCAAATACGTGGTTTCATTTATTGTCGTAATGTCGTCACCAACCTGTATATTTCACGTTCACCAAAAATGTATCCAGTATTTTGAATTTTTCTCATAATATGAACCGTACATTCGTATAATCCCTCCAGTTCCCGGAGTGTGTGCGTGTGAAACAAATAAAGTATCTGGCAGATACTTCGTAATTTCTAAGCACTCTTACCTTATTCTGAGTACTACATTACCCATTTCAACGATCATTACTATTAAATTAATTACTTTTCTGTAGAGATCGTCTATCGCTGAAATTAATTATTACTTCAAAGAACCTTGTATTTAAATGGAAAAGAGCCTCGCCGAATGCGGGTTTTTAAATTTAATTCAATTCAATTCTTTATTGCACAACACATGAATTGAATTTTAAAACCCGCATTTGGGGAGGCTCTTTTCAATTTATGAATAAAAAATAAAATAAAATGATATGCCCTAATTCGTCCTGGACAGTAGGCTCTGTTACGTCCATTGCTAATTATTTCATCATTACACTAAATGAGCAATTCCAAAAAATGCTGATACGACGGTTCTGGAAGTAACACAGAACTCCCGCAAACCGTAGATGATTTTTACCCGACTACAACGAGGGATATATTTTTGACCGGTACGTACCTATGTATGTACGTTCATCTGTTCCCTCATAACTTCTAAACTACTTATCATAATTTGACAAATGAGGTATCGTTGGAAGCATCTTGATTGTCCGCTGGTTATAGGCTATGTGACGTCACATGAAATTGAATATGGCGCCCTCTAGAGGACATAAAGTCACTACTACGGCTATCTTCTGAACATCACTAAGAATATGTTTAATATTTTCTTGTTTCATACTTCTTCAGTAGTCGGGTTTTAGTTTTTGAACTTACTTCTTTTTTATTACTTAAAAACACGATGCTTGATCCTACGATACATCTCACATACACACACATCCAGACCCGGAACAACTATCTGTAGGCCACACAAATATTTATTCCGTGCGGGGATCGAACCCGCGGCACATAGCGCAGAAGGTTAATCGCTTAGCCACTGCGCCAACCGTGTCGTCAGTTTGTTCGCTATAGAACACTGAAAGAGTGTAAAAGAAGTAGGGCATAGAAGGACTTTCCACTGAAAATTGGAGCTGCCCGACTGGGGAAGTACCTCCACCTTGCAGAATATCGTAGTCAAATAACACTGCTTTTTTGCAGTGTTGTGTTCCTAACGGTGAGCAAGGTCGCTACTTCGCTAGTGTTCCTTGCGGAAACACGACGCTAGTAGTAGGGTCAGCAACGCGCGAGTGATACCCCCTGGTGTTGCAAGCGTCCATAGATTACGGTAACCGTTTACCATCAGACAGGCCATATGCTAACAAGCCACAGGAGTGGTATAAAAAAATATAGGTTCGTGTCGGTTTCCCTTTCATTCCGGTCTCACAAAGGGAACAATTTTAAACATTTAAATAATTTTAAAAAGTTTTTTCCGTCTCGTAAAAGCTCGTAGGGTTAAATGAAATAAGATTTTTATTTGGAGCGAAGGGATGTTTGTTTTAACACTTTCCTCATTAACAGGTACCTATTTATTTATCGCCGTTTTGAAATAAAAAGCAGCACAAAATTTTGTTATTTATGAAATGTAGGCTACTCTAATTCATTTATTTATTTATACAAATAAATAAAATGGAAGTGTGTCTGTAATGTCAAACTAACAGTTTTTTTCTAAATGCATATTAAGTATATACGGTACCTATAAAAAAAAAATCAAATTTCTTAATTGTTGTCTGTCTGTCTGTTTGTTCAGGCTAATCTCCGAAAGGGCTGAACCGATTTTGTCGAGACTTTCACTGGCAGATAGCTGATGTTGTAAGGAGTAACATAGGCTACTTTTAATTTAGACAAAGAAAAGAAATAGGGTTTCAGGGCATTTTTTTTTTTGTTTTATTCCGCGCGGGCGAATTCGCGGGAATAGCTAATGAATAACTGTATACATATATTACAATAAATAAATGATACCCACTCGGCTTCTAGAATATATGAAAATACTTATTTTCAAAGTTATGTGTCAGTAATTCAGTATCAAGCACGTTATCTTTTTTATATTAATGTATGTATTTCTCGGTCGGCTGGCTACGACGGCTCTACGCTTGCTACGCTTGCTACGCGGTCGTAGCAGATAGTTGTTTCATATTTTTATAAACACTTTTTCATTGCAAGTTTCACAAAAGAATATCTATGCACCGACTTTTCACATCGCAACTGTAAACTCGCGTAACTAGGGTAAAAATAAAATGTATAGAAGTTTATTCAAAAATACATTTTATTTAGAAATGTTTTTAAAATTAAAATGTAATGTGCCAGGTCAACAAGACACATATACACACACACAGTATATCAGTATATTATTATGTCAGACAAAGATATCGTTTAGAAATGAAACAAAAAAGTTTCTTCTTGAACGCTTTGGTGAGAATCTGAATTCATTGGAATCTTTAAGTAATTTAGTTTTGTAATTGAGAATCAATATCTATATATTTGTAGTAGATTAAGTAAAGAGAGTTGCATCTGCCAATAAACTGTTATACAGTTTGGCGAGAGTACAGAATTAATTGTAATTTGTTGTTTTCCAAAAATAAACAATTTCTCTTTGTGTTCTTTCTTCTAGTAGTTTTGTTTAATTTGTGTTTTAAATCATGTAGCATGTTTAGTTAATGTGGAGTAGGATAAGTAAGTTACTTAGTATAAAAATATTATAGTGTAAAAAAAAACGAAAGAAAACGCTTTTGTCATCCAAACTAAACGTGTATGCAAAATTTCAGCTCAATCGGAAACCGGGAAGTAGGTCAAAGGACACTGGGCGAAAGTGGTCTATGGACCAATAGCGACACGGTAATGGTATTTGTGTTGGGACACCTCAACTATACCCTTGTGCAAAGGGGCATCAAAATCGGCCCCGGCAGTTTTGAGAAAAATTATACTTTTATAATATTATCTTTTTACTACAATTTTTGTTAAAAAAATTGTAATCGGTTATTTCAGAGTTTATATAATTATACTTGATATACTATAAAGCTCGATTACCACTGACTCACTGACTGACTGACTCACTCACTTACTCACTCACTCATTGACAGAACTGTTCTCCAAGAAGGAGCCGCGGGGGGTAAAAGTAATGTATGAGAGTCGTATAGAGGAGGGTCCAGTGAGTTCAGGAAAAATCCGAAATGACCTGAAAGTGGAACCATGACTGGAACTGCCTTACGGATCTCGAAAACGGCAAGTCGCAGACCCATAGTGCCGGAACTAAAAACGTTGAGGACCCTGAGTCGATTGACGAATTGGTGAAAAAAAGATGGCTTCCATACAAAAAAAATGGCCGCCATACAAAATTGAAACGCTCACCGTTCCGAAACCGTTAGAGATAGAGGGGGTTACAAGTTATAAGCTCCACAAAAACACCCTCGCGGGCCGCTCGCGGCCCGCGCACCGTGCGACCTCTAGTATACTTATAACAATACATATTAATCTATGACTTATAAGCTTCGTCGAACCATTGTCAGAATATATAAATGTCCGATAAATGTCAAATTAATTATTAAAAAATTGAAAAAAACCCGACTGCAAAAAAACGAATTGGTCAAATAGTGCAGTCGGGTTTTTTGTTAATTTTTTAATAATTTACTTTATTTTAATATTTCATGTTTTATTCATGTTGAGTTATTCTAGTGTGTTAAGATATACATAATTGTGAAATCGTCTCTTCGAGCCCTTCATTTATACACCACACATGACCATTATGAAAAAAATTATTTACAGCTACACTTACCCTTACCAGCGGCAAAAATCCACCATGTTGGTTTTTTTTAAATTCTTAATACCTGCGCTATCTAACGATATCTCATTTGTTTGAATCGATTCACTCGTTTAGGCTCTAAGGCAGGGTTTCTTAAAGTTTTTGCATTCACGGACCACTTTCACAATTAAAACAAAACCACGGACCCCTGTCAAAAATATTTTTGGAAATGAAAAATAGCCTTATTCTTATTAATAAAAAATACTTTTATTGGTACTTTCATTACACTTACTACAAAGTTAATGAGAAGGGTGCTCCTGTTTGGCCTCAATGAGAACGTTAAATTGTGGGATTGTCTTCGAAAAGGCAAGGCGCATGTCATCTGCGATGTTTTGTTTTTATTGACACCAGAACAGAGAGCCCTGCCTCGCAAAGATACGTAGTAGCAAATGGTATCTGAACGGACATAGCTCGCTTGACAAGAAGAGGATAAGCTTGACTCATAGAGCATCAAACCTCGCCAAGATTTTTTTGCATGAAATTCAGCTTTCAAAACTTCTCTAGATCTCATGTCAATTAAGTCATCTTTAATAAGACCTTATTGTCTTGTCGAGTTTACTACACCATTTCCTAATAAATATGTTTACAGACTGACCTTCTGCGGACCCCTGATACACATGCTACGGACCCCTAGGGGGTCCGTGAACCCCACTTTGGGAAACCCTGCTCTAGGGGAACATTTATGGTTGCTAACCAACTTTAAATCGTTATAGGTCCTCTAAATGGTCATTCGGAGTGAAAAATAATAACAGAAACCTAACCTTAAATACCTTTTCAATCATACCCCACTTAGCATAGTTCGTCGACTTTTTTTTTTCTTTTTCACAATATGGCGTCTGGTTGTCGCAATATTGAATTTTGATTACTGTCATATCTTTAGAGACACTTGCAAGACGATTGACGTAAGAATCATCAAAATCGGCCCACGCGTTTGGTCTCTAGAGTGCCACAAAGGAACAAACATACATACATAATAATATGTCGTATGTGTTATGTGTGTTGTTGTCAATATGTCTGTGCCGAATAAATGTTCTATTCTATTCTTTCTTCTTTCTTATACATATACATTTCTTATACATACATAGACTGATAAATACATTACCCTCCTTTGCGTCGCGCAGTCGGGTAAAAAGGGATATTTTACATACCAGCGTTTGAAAAAAATCTATTAAGAGCTTATAAGTTTCTCGTTATTACTTAGCGCTTTCGTGTGTTTTACCGATACCATCAGAGTTTAAATGGAATACCGATTTTGTCTTACGATTTCAATACGGCTCGATATCCTGGACTACTTATTTTTGCTTATGGACTATTGTTGTGTTAAAATAATGTTTCTACCCAGAGCTGCCTGCAACTGGTGTCGTTTGTTTGATCTGCCATCGTTTTGTGCAAAGAACCCACCAAAACGTTATTTATTATTACAAAGCTAATATGTACCTATATAGAAACTCAGAAATACCGATTTCAATTTTTTTTAGAATAATTCAACATGTATAAAACATGAAATATTAAATAAAATAAATTATTAAAAAAATTACAAAAAACCCGACTGACCTGACTACTTGACCACTTCGTTTTTTTGCAGTCGGATTTTTTGTTAATTTTTTAATAATTAATTTGACATTTATCAGACATTTAGATATTCTGACAATGGTTCGACGAAGCTTATAAGTCATAGATTAATATGTATTGTTATAAGTATACTAGAGGTCGCACGGTGCGCGGGCCGCGAGCGGCCCGCGAGGGCGTTTTTGTGGAGTTTATAACTTGTAACCTCCCTCTATCTCTAACGGTTTCGGAACGGTGAGCGTTTCAATTTTGTATAGCGGCCATTTTTTTTTGTATGGAAGCCATCTTATTTTCACCAATTCGTCAATCGACCCAGGGTCCTCAACGTTTTTAGTTCCGGCACTATGGGTCTGCGACTTGCCGTTTTCGGGATCCGTAGGGCAGTTCCAGTCATGGTTCCACTTTCAGGTCATTTCGGATTTTTCCTGAACTCACTGGACCCTCCTCTATACGACTCTCATACATTACTTTTACCCCCCGCGGCTCCTTCTTGGAGAACAGTTCTGTCAATGAGTGAGTGAGTGAGTCAGTCAGTCAGTGAGTCAGTGGTAATCGAGCTTTATAGTATATCAAGTATAATTATATAAACTCTGAAATAACCGATTACAATTTTTTTAACAAAAATTGTAGTAAAAAGATAATATTATAAAAGTATAATTTTTCTCAAAACTGCCGGGGCCGATTTTGATGCCCCTTTGCACAAGGGTATAGTTGAGGTGTCCCAACACAAATACCATTACCGTGTCGCTATTGGTCCATAGACCACTCCCCATACGAATTTGCCCAGTCTCCTTTAACTTCCAAGATTTTTTTAACATAGTTAGGTAGTTACAGGTGAAGCTAATAAAAGCGTTTTTAAAAAGAGCGCGTCTCGCCCTCAAACTTAAAAGTTTGGCGAAGGGGATCTCCCTTCGCCATGCTTTTAAGCTTAATCTTTTATGCTTAATCCTGATTGATATTTGATAGATTTTGAAATAAGATGCCGTTTACTTCCTTCTTAAGCTCCGGGGAACAAGTCTCTCATAATCCAATCCAGCTTAATTTCATCAAGACCATCTTCACTGAGTGGGGTAATACGATCAACAACTTTACATCCAAATCTCTTTGTTTACTTCTTACTGTTTAGTCTTCGATCTCACAATAACATTGACTTAAACGTTTCAAATTCAAGGTTTAATACACCACTTCTACGCATAACCAATTTTTAACCCCCGAAAAAAAAGAGGGGTGTAAGTTTGTAGTGCGTATCTATGGATAGGATCAGTGCATCTGTCTGTGGCATCGCAGCTCCAAAACGGATGAACCGATTTCAATGCGATTTTTTAATTGAAAGCTAGTTTAATCGGGTATCATCTTAGCTATGTTTTATGAAAATCTGTTCAGGCGTTCAAAAGTTACAGCTCTTTTTCTAGTTGGAGTCAGGAGTTTTTGACGGTTAGGTTATATTATCTCAATTTTTGTACAATAAAGAATAAAGAGAAAGGAATCAGATACAGGCACTTATAAAATGTCGAGACGGTGCACGGTTCCAAATAGTAGGTCCTATGGAGAAGAACCAGCAAGAAACTCCATTAAAACCCTTTTAAAATAATAGATTTACAATGTTGATTAATACAATGTTGTGATAAGAGCTGCGAGAATAATGTAATTTAATATAAATACACGTAAGGGGTAGTCTTGGTGTAGGCGACATCGCCGACAAGCTGCAGGAGAGTAGGCTGAGATGGTATGGACATGTAAAGAGAAGACCACCGGATTACGTAGACAACCTGGCACTGCAGCTGTCCTTACCTGGTAGGAGATCTCGAGGGAGACCTAAAACCAGCTGGATGGATGTAGTGCACAGAGATATGGCGACATGCAAAGTTTCCGACACGGATGTCAAGGACAGAGCGAAGTGGAAGCGAAATATAAAGAAGGCTGACCCCACCACCATATGGGATTGACAGTCGGGAAGAGAGAGAGAATATAAATAAAAATAGGATAATAATGCTTTGCCTCTGCATAAGATTGCCATGGTAGTTACAAACGGCACCCGTTCACGAGCATGACCCATATATTATAAAAGGCACAAACTATAGTTTAAAATACTTTTAAAATCCACTTAAACCGGTCATAGTTGAACAATATCACGAATGTACATTTAAAATTGAAAGAATAACTAGGTTTCATGCTGCGTTTCCTGAAACTGAATTAATTTGGCTTTGTACAGCATTCTGTTGTTAAAGTTAGTTTTATTAGAAAAATTGCAACGACAACGTATTTCGTACAAAATGAAATTGTTTCGTGTGAATTGGTATGGACGATAAAATGTAACATGACTTGGTGTAAGTTCAGCAAAACTGCAAGTAGTCAACATGCTCGGAAACACGTTTTGTTTTTGTATAATGATTGGTTGCAGGTTCATTGCTGGGTTACTTCTCCGACTTGTATTATTTTATTTTATACAGCTAGCATGCAATACAGTGTTCAAGATAGATACTTAAATAGAACCCTATTTATAAGTTTCCACAGATAAACTATTACTTGGTGTAGCAATATCACTGCAACGGTCCCATCAGAATACCAGCAATGTGACATTTTGTATTTCTAAATGCCACAGCATTATGCTGAGATGGGGGCCATTTTTCGTCTCGTCCAGGTTGCTTTAATTATTGTTTTTCTTTTATTATTATTTTTAAAGATTTTTTTATGTACTTTTGTACTTTTATTTGTTCCTGGCGAGTCCAGAATAAAACTGTTTTCTTTCTTTCTTTCAATAATGTGGGTGGGCAAACTAACAATTCTTAGACAAAAAGACATATCGACTAAGCAAATAGTGCATGCTACAAAATTACAATACTTAAGTGAAAAACCTATTCGCTAAAGTTTAGCGAATAACATATATATGGTTTAGGGCATTGTAATTATGTAGCACCAGTGTTTCTCGACTTAAGCATACTTTAGCGGCTAAAGTTGTGACGATGTCATCTATTATCACCTCATTTACCATTTATTCCTGGCAATCATCTTCTATCTGGCCATCTTACCTTCCAAATTTAAATTCAAAAATTAAATCAATACGCCTCACATTTTCATTATTCATTAGTATTCGACTCGAGACTCTACCTGAAGGTAGTCACAGCTGTGATTTCTATCTTAAATTTATACAAGTTCCTTTTAATTTACTATTTTTTTAATCATGTTATAACATAGTTAATCATGTTATCAAATATTATTTATAATATATTTGTGAAAGACAACGAAATGTAAGACTCTTATCAACGCATCAATAAACTACTGGTTCTCCTGCGAGTCCACTTTATTCCTGTCCACTCCTATCGTTCCTGTTCCACTTCTTACGTTGTTCCGTGAGTCCTCCCTCCTAACGACTGAGTGAAGCTGAGGCATAGAGGGAGGATTCCGGGACAAAGTATGCTTAAGTCGAGAAACACTGGTATTAAATATGTCCAAATCGACGCCTCTCAATAGTCCTGCTCACTCGTATGAGAATGCGCCATATTAGTGCTCCACTTAGTGGTTACCTTGGCCCACAACTCATCAGGTAACCCGCAGACATGGCCAACTCAATCCCACTTTAGTTTTGCAGCTTTATAAGCTACGTCAGTAATATATGCCTTGGAAAGCAGAAGACGGAAACAAGTATTACTCAAAAAAAAAAAAAAAAAAAAAAAAAAAAAAAAAAAAACTTTCTTTCTTTCCTCTCTCTATCTTCTTTATATCCGCGGTAATATTTTTCGGTCCTGGCCTACAAATCGCTTATGTGATACAAGCTCTACAAAGCGTAAACTTCAAATATTGTCACAGAACTTTTAGATATACTTGAGGCAAGTTTGGCAATTTGAGAGAAAACTCAAAGAACAGTCTGTGTCTTTAGTTTATATCCACTTTTCTTTAGTTTCGTAGTTTCTCGCGGATGATTCAGTAATAAGTTTTGATGGATGTGGAAGGAGATTGGGAGATAATACTAGGATATTTTATGAAAGAGCTGTGGAATGCATTGTTTTTGCGGTCGTAAGTGCGGCTGCTGAACTTGAGGTTTCGAAGAACGGCTTCTATTTGGTTGAGCAAGATTTTATTGTTTTTTCTGTAAAAAAATTCTTAGTAGCACTGGAATATTGTGCCCGTTTCATGGATAAGCTTGTAACGAAGTCGTTCTTTATCAATCTCCTTTATTACTGGCCACTTCATGATTCCAAAATCTCGATTTGAATTTAGAACGTTGCGCTGGATCTTTATTTTTATTTTATTTTTGTCATTCCTTTTCCAACTCTCATGAGACGTAGACATAGCTATTGTGATAACAAGTTTTTATAATAAATATTAGAATGACAAATAAGTAAATCATGTACTTTTGAATGTGTTTTATTCTATTTTTTTATACTAAGATCAAAATTAAGGGGTTATTCATAAAAGATGATTAAACATTAATTAACTAAATTAGCTCTAAGTCTATTGTCATCATTATTACAAGTATTATTATAATGTAGGTATGTATGTGTAAGAAGTGACTAATAAACCCGTTTTCACTGTGTTGTTATGTTTTTATTACAACTGAGTTACTCTTTACTTTGTTTCCATAAGTCCATCCGAAGGGCTAGCGGCGGAACGTAGGTACCCTCGGTACTCCTGGACTTTGGCGCCCAACGTGGGGCCAGGCCTTAAATGGGACTTGGCAACAACATTTTATAAGACTACTTACCCAAGATGAAACTGAGCCTAACAAAATGTTATTATACAGAAGCGATCAAGATACCGTGATAAATATTTATAGCGAAACACTTCTCTCGGCACTAATATTAATCTTAGATACAAGCGTTGACAAGAATAATAATGAACACAGCGCTGTTAGTATTTAACGGATTTGTAGATCAACTGTGTCTAGAGTGCCAAGCACGTAGTTTTTTAACATATACATAACGTTAACTTAAGCAAATGGATCAATAACCTAACCGTCAAAAAACCCCGACTCCAACTAGAAAAAGAGCTGTAATTTTTGAACAGCTTAACAAATTTTCATGAGACATAACTAACATGATTTAAAAAAACTGCATTGAAATCGGTCCATCCGTTTTGGTTTGGGGTTAAAAATACACGTTTAATCCATGATACACAACAGAACTAAACACCAGTAACAAATATTTAATGCGATTCGTTTTTTGTATGAAAACTGGACATAAATGAAAGGCAATAAACTTACAAAGCAAAACGGCACAAGTGCAAATAAAATCACGAGTTTTTTTTAGATTGTATGATGGCCGCCATGGCCATCATAATCAGCGGCAAATCATTATTAAACTAGTCTTATTTTTATTCACAATAAATTACCTACATTATTCTTGCAGCTTTAACCACAACATTGAACTAATCAAGATTGTAATCTATTATTTTAAAAGAGTTTCCATGGAGTTCTATAGGATCTACTATTTGGAACCGCGCACCTAGAGTCTCGACATTTCATAAGTGCTTGTATCTGGTTTACATGAAATGGAGATCTATTCTATCCTATTCATCTGATGGTAAGTTATCACCGTTCCGCCAATTGCCTACTTTTCAAGTTGACATACAGCCCTATTCAGGTTGACTTACAACCAAAACAAGTATTTCCGTATTTCCCCATTCAGATCAACATGTTAATATAAAGTTTTCTCCTGTTTTTTCCTTGTTCCCCTTTGACGTTCATGTTCAGTACCTCTACCATGAGTTTTCCGTGCCGTCTAATGTTCACGTTCACATGCAATATTTGTATGGGAATTTTTTCAGCGGTATAAATACTGAACTAAAGTCACTATACAAATATTGCATGTGAACGTGAACGTTAGACGGCACGGTAGAAATCTCATGGTAGAGGTAGGAAACAACATAGCATAAAACACCAATGTATACCACATAAAACAATAAACGTTCTGATTCTGCCGTTCCCATCGAATTTATAAACAACTAGCTTCTGCCCGCGGCTTCGCCCGCGTTATATCTTTATAAATTATAGCCTATGTTACTCAGTGATAATATAGGGTGACTAGATGAATAAAATAATTAAATTGTAACGTATAATTAAAAAACGTATGTAATAACTATTGTATAATTTAATTAATGTAATAACAAAAATGTAATCTAGTGCAGGAAATGTAATAATTTATTTTATTTTATTTTAAATGATATGTAGCTAATGTTATACCTACAAATATTTTGCTGTGCCCTAGCAGAGTTATTTTAGAAACTATTATACTACCTATGTAACATATTGTATACCTACAACATAAATGCAATAAATAAATAGCATTCTGCTGGTGAAAGAATTTTTAAAATCGGTCCAGTAGTTTTTGAGTTTACAAATAAACAAACAAACAATGAACTCAATATTAGTATACAATTATGTTATACTCGTAATGTCATGTAATTATCATGAGTTCTGTCACACTGTCATTTAGTTTGTAAAAGACTGATTTAACTATGTTAATTACGCGGTATGGGATGATCACGACGATATTGCATATTTGATATTTCAGAATATTATACTATAAAATATCTCATTCAAATTATATTTTGAGCGATTCCAATATATCACACAAAAAAAGGATTAAGTACCTGTTATAAAGAAATTGAGTGATACGCTACAAGAAATTGACGTAGAATATTCTGGAGGGCTTTACAAGGATAACAGATGTTCGGCCTTGATGTCGATTTCCCAATTTGCTAGAATACCAAGAAATTACTTTTGTGCCGGTATATTTGTAGGGTAAAGGGCCGGAACAGCTGTTCGAGCCGGAGAATAATACAGTGGGATTATTTTTATATAGTAAGAAATGGTAGGATACTATTTTGATAGTGATATGGATACTGTGTAATAAATTATTGTTCAAATATTACAAGGGTACCTATCTGGTCCCGATCCCTTTAAGGGATGAGTCGCAACGACGTGCTGTCGGAGTGACGTGTGTCGCAACAACGATCTGTCGCGACTCCGTGAGTCGCAACCACGTGCTGTCGGAGTGACGTGTGTCGCAACAACGATCTGTCACGACACCGTGCGTCACAACTACGTGCCAACAACGTTAGTCGGCCATTATTTTGTTCGTCGCAACTATGAGGTACAGTCGGATCAGAATTGTAATCATCCATAAGAACCATTTTTTTTATATATATCTTTACCCTCACTAGTATTTCTCCTGTATCGAGGGTACAGTTTACAAACATACATGTCACTTGCACATACACCCCACCACCAGCCTATGACCAAACCAAAAATCGCGTAAAGAAACCTGCTGTTTCAAACAAATAATTCAATATTACTTGAGTTTTGATCATAGTTATATAAGTTATTCATAATTATGAATACAATAACCCCTATTATGAATACAATAACGGGATCGGGGACTAGAAAGGTAGGACCTTATATTTTATTATATTTTTCAGGTGGTAACAATATTTGGCTTTGAATACGTAGGCGTGTACAAGACACAACATTAAGTATGATTTGCAGCTTGGATTAACTTTTAAGACAGTTTATCTCGAAGCAAACTTTAACCAGCCTAAGGGCAACAAAGATAACTTAATATTTTAACAGTCAAAAATTTCTTTTGTAACTAGATAAACCAACAAAATACAAGGTTTTACTTAAATATACACGTGGGCCTGAACTAAGTAAACCTAACTTTAAAGATAAAAGATATTTTATATTTTTTTATTCATGAAGACAATTTACAGCCACTTATAAATACTCAGAATCTAGTTGCCTGTTTATCAGGGAATCAGAAGTAAATATTTTCTCTAGCAGAAGTTTAATTTGAAATTAGCTATTATTTTGGGAATTATTTTTAATTGATAATTTAATTATAATCTGGACCTATAAGAAAAAAAATAAGCCGAACTGGTTATGCTGACAGAAAACAGAACTAAACACCAGTAGAGAAGGGTGAATTGGAAGGTATTTTATATTGTAAATACATATTTATGAAATAAATTGAATTTAATATTTTTATAGCCAGCGGCGTGCCAGTCTGCAGCCGGCGGTTTTGCCGAATTTGGTGCGAGTGCCATGAACCGCCGGCTGCCACCGTCGTCGGCTGCCGCGGCCAGCGCGTCGGCTTACATTCTTTATAGTATAAAAACTACTGGACCGATTCGCCTCGTGTATGGCTTAAAAGAGTTCATAAATACGGACGCTTTCATTTATAGAAAAAATAATTATTTATTTTTTCGGCATTTTTGCGCAAACCAAAAGTTACTTCCGGTCGTAATTTTTGCTGAGTCTGCCGCCGCTGGCACTTGTCACTTTTGGCGTCTAGAATCTGGCATGTAAGGGGATAAGGGAACCCGTCCAAGAAATAGCTTGACCAGGCGTGCCACATGCTGTGCAGTATTAATTTAACTGTGGCTTGAACTTATGAAGCTCCTTACCTACCGTCACATATTTATTAATACACTAGTGACCCGTCCCCAACTACGTCCGGGTGCAATTTCTCTATTATCCTTACATTAAATATGAAAGTATTAAAATATAAACCTTCCTCTTGAATCACTCTATCTATTAAAAAAAGCGCATCAAAATCCGTTGCGTAGTTTTAAAGATCTAAGCATACATAGGGACAGACAGCGGGAAGCGACTTTGTTTTATACTATGTAGTGGTGATAATATTGATAACTACTGGTAATGGCCACGTTTAGAAAGGGAAGCCGATGTGAATCGTGTTATATAGACTCTTCGCCACTGCTAAAAACTGATTTGCTGGTATGATTTTGAATACCAATTTTTCAATTATCAAAATGTCGTCCATCTTCATATTTCTGAGTCGCTAGAGAAGTTGGAATCACAGCTTATAAAAACGGTACAGTTTATTAGATAACCTAACCGTTAAAAACCCCCGATTCCAACTAGAAAAAGAGCTGTAACTTTTGAACGGCTGAACAAATTTTCATGAAACATGGCTAAAAACACTCGGGATAAAATTATCTATGACACAAAAAAAACTAAACGGAAATCGGTTCATCCGTTTGGGAGCTACGATAACACTTCAGATACACAGACAGACACGTTAAAGTTATAACACCCCACTTTTTTGTCGGGGGTTAAAAATGGACACGAATAAATACAAAACATCCTTGGAGAAGTTTTCCAATTTCCAAAAATATTCTTATAGGTACATAGTATACTCAAGGATCTCGGCAAATAATTTACTCGCTGTGACGTAATATACCTTGCGCCGCGTTTTATAGTCTTGCTCAGAAAGTGATTGAATACCAAAAATAATGAGATTCCCAACCTTCACGTTATTTTAACCGATTCAAAAAGGGAGAAAGAAAAAGAAAGAAAAATCATTTATTTAACCACAAAAACAAGACACACTAGAATGATAGACATAGGTAATAAGAAGAGAACAGGTGCATAGACAGAGAAGACATTACCAATTTATTTAATTTGGGAGAGTTTACCAATTTCATGCGTAGGTATTTTTTATAGAATAAACTTTGCCTGCGTGTAAACTGTGAACGTTGTGGTTGGCTCACGACTTGCGCTAACCAATCAGAACGCGGTAAACTAGCATAGGACGCTTGCTGACAGCTGAGCGAATAGAGTGAATAGAATAGATCTTTGTTTCATGTAAACCAAATACAGGCACTTATGAAATGTCGAGACTCTAGTCAAATAGTAAGTCCTATGGAGAAGAACCGGCGAGAAATTTTATGGATATCTTTTCAAATAATAGATAACAATCTTGATTGCTACAATGTTGTGGTAAGAGCTGCGAAAATAATGTAATTTAATGTGATTAAAAAAAATGTTATATACCTAATTATTTATGTATGTTCAGGCATACGAGCACCGTTTTGGATGATTCTTTATTTGATCAGGGGGGCTAAAAAGGCCGCTTTAGATGAATCATAATATGATTCATATTACGAATGTCAAAATATCTACTTAATTGACGACTCTTAATGTCATCCGCATAAGTTTCATATTCAGTCATCATCTGTTTGACAGCTACTAAGCAGATCATTAGATGAATTGCTCAATGTGGCCTTTTTAGGCCCCAGTAATTTGAGTGATAAGTTAGTGTTCGCGGCTGTCGAGTCTACGGTGCGAGGTTCGATCCCAGATCGGATATAGTATTCCCGCTAGGACATTCTCCGTGCAGCCAGAGTTTGGAATTGTACCAAGTGAACGGTAATAGGCTCACCTACAACACATGGGACTCAATACCAGCATCGATATATAGTAGAACAGTACCTATCTGCCTCACTCTTCTGGGGACACTGACATGATGCAATGTTAATTTATATTTTAACCGAAAAGGAGGAGTTCTCAATTCGACTGTTTTTTTTTGTATATTCGTTCAGCCATATCGTGGCCAATCGTGAACCTATTTTAAGTATCCTTTTTTGTTTAGAATAGAATAAAAAAGTTTTTATTTCAAATAAACCAATTGTTACGCACTTTTGGTACGTAGAAGACTCGTGATTGGTTCCAAAAAAAAATGGTCCAATGGAGAAGAACCGGCAGGGAACTTCATGGATACTCTTTTAACATAGGGTTGTTATAATTTTTTATAAATTTATGAGAGAACAATTAATACTAATATTATTATTATTAATAATAAGTAGAGTAATAATAAATTTTAATATGACTTTTGATAAAAAAGAACCTTTAGAAGTGGTTACATTGAAAGAGTATTTTCCTGAAGTGGTCCCTTTTTTTAGTGAAGATCTGATGAAGACCTTCGGAGATAGACGATGGAACTCTTTAATGGATAACAGCAAATCACTCGCAATTGCTGTGATTGCATGTTCATGTATTGTATGCGACTTAAAATAGAAACATAATTACTTAATAAACATAAAAAACCGACTTCAAAAAACTAAAACATATCAAATAATTGTCACAAAAACTTAACAGCTTCTGACATCCTATAATTATTTAGTGATTTAGTTTGACAGTGGCACCGACTTCAGAAGCTGTTAAGTTTTTTATGAAAATTATATTATGCGTTTTAGGTTTTTTTTAAACACAAAATTAACAATTTCCTTTCCGAATTGTTATTTATGAATATTTGATGTTATTTGTATGCTTACTGTTTGAATAAAGCATGACTCAAACAGCACAAAGAGTATATTGTAAAAGCTATATTCTGTCCCTCAAAGGCTTGTCGGTAGAAATGTCAACCTAGAAATACGCTCGCCTTTGTACCTACATAAAACTTTCAAAGTATATTTATTCTTGTTGTGTTTAAGTTGTATACAATATACAATACAGAATGCTAAAATTATTGTCAGTGACAGTACAATTCGTATAGTCAGCAAAAATTAATAGATGACTTTTTAGTCATTTTGAAACTTAATTATTATTGTTCTTTCACTGTGGCCATTAAAACTACAATTTTTATTGAAATCCGCATCTCATTAAAAATTGAAGTTTTATAAGTAATTCGTGTTTTATAACTTTATTTATATTTTTATGCAATACTAGCGACCAGTCCCTGGCTGTGTACAGGTACAATTTCTCTACTATCATTACATTAAATATCAAAGTATTATACATATAAACCTTCCGTGAAAAATGATCTAACTGATGGTGATAACCGCATCCGCAACCGTTGTGTAGTTTAGGAGGAGTTAGCAGATATGCAATCAGACAGATAGACGCGGAAATTGACAATATAATTATGTATTTTAAATAGAAAAGAGGTAGAGATTATTTGGCCAAGTTAAAAGGCGTAAGTCACATCTAGGTGTCCAATTAAAATACGTCGATGGGCGATTGTGATCTACACATAAATTCTAAAAGTTAGAGGCATATACCTATTTAAAAATATTTTATTTCGTTTTATTTCTTAATTGTCAACTTTTGATGTGTGTTATTATTTTTTGTTTTTTTATCTTCTCTCTCTTATGTTGTCAATATGTCTGTGCCGAATAAATGTTCTTTTCTTTCTTTCTAGGTGCGGGCTGGTTTGGATTCGGACCCTCCTGCATGGAAGGCAAGCGTTCAACCAGTAGATTATTGCTATCACAATTAATAGACATAGTTTAAGTTTTTGGTTCGACTTAGGGCTGAATTTTCAATCTCTTGGTAACTTTATCAGAAATAATAAATTTTAATTTTTGACAGCTTGTCTATACAAAATCTGTAAAGCGTCAAATTTATTCTTAAGATAAAAAATCTAACAGATCATCAGAAAATGTTTTATCCAATGAATAAAGATTATTAAATAATTATTTTATATAATAATCTTTATTCATTCGCTTTCGCTTTTAATTTTAATTATTATTCATTTTATTATACACTTGACAGATTTTGTATAGGAAATCTATCAAAAATTCAAATTTATTTAAGACCGCCCATTGTACAATCTTAAAATGATTAATTGTAATTATTATGTTGATTGCTCCTTTTTTATCAGGTGTACAATAAAGACTATTTCTATTCTATTTATTCCCTCGGATAAATTTATCTGAATATTGAAAAATCTGCCCTTACAAGTTATACTGTGTTACCATGTGATACACCTTCCGTCGCGCAAAAGGACGCAGACAAAAAATGGTTACAAAAATGTTCTGTGTGACTTCTACATGAATAACTTTTTATTTTGTTTTGTTAGCAATCATAAGCATAATGTAATAAAAGTACCAAGGTTATTTGGTTCTGAAACCTAACTTCAATACAATTACATTTTCCTTTAGGTAACAAAATTGTTACTTACAAAGTCTGTGTGGCTAACATTATTACTAGTTTGTGACAGGTAATCCAACGACTTATCTGATTTGAATAAATTTCTACTATTCCTGTAGATTATTGTTATTTCTTTTTTATTGACATTCAAACTAACAACTCAACTTATTTGTCAAATAAGTTAATTAGGTCTATTATTAGAAATTAATTTATTTTTGTATTACATTTTAAGATTGCTAATGTTAAATATTGTTAAAAACTTTGTTCCTCTTAAGTACATTATTGTAAGCACTTCTGCGGCCTGTGGCACAGGTTTATCCTAGTACAGGCACCTATCAGTATCATACCTATGTTATTATTATGATTTATATTATTGTATTTTTTTACTATAAGTAATTTTGAATAAATTTTATCTTTTATCTTATCTTATCTTAAAAAGGCCTTTTAAAAATCTTTTTAAGTAAAATATATTTAAATTACTTTTTTTCGTTTTGCTAAGCGACTTTATTGTATACTAGTGACATCGTAACGAAAACTAATGCCAATTCAGTTCAGTCCCTGATTCTAGAAACAAAAGATGTGTAATGTTTTTGTAAGCATCCGATAAAAGTCTTCCTATTATAATAAAAATAAATAAATCCAGTCCATTACTGTCCCACTGCTAGGTTCGGGCCTTTTCTCAGAATGAAAAGGGTTAGGCCTTAGTCCACCACACTGTCCTAGTTCGGGTTGGCGGACTACACACACCATCGAGAAATTTATGAGTCCCTCTCAGATGTGCAGGTTTCCTCACGATGTTTTCTTCACCGTTAACGCAAGTAATAATCAAATTAAATATTCCACACCTTGTTTGGTATTATAGAAAGACTTCAAAATCCTATATCCCCAAAACATAAAGGTTGTTCCCAATTATAGCGTTCTACACTTAGAGCAAAATCTTCAAGAAACGCTTTCTTGGTTAAATCTTACGTGTTCTCAATTGATGACGCGTGTGAAACTATCAAGGCGTCATAAATCCAGTGAATGGGGTGCACCATACTACGGTAGCAAATTTTCCTGCCAAACGTGATGTTCATAGTGTTTTCCTGCCAAGATTACTTGTTTTAGTACTCTGTGGAGAGTATTTGGATATATAGTACAGGATTTGATTCTGGCCTGAAATTCTCTGGATAGAAAAAAGAAGATATTATGGCTTCGGCCTTGAAAAACTTGCAAAAGAAAAACGGAAATTTAAGACTTTGCTGTATGACCTTAGCTTCCTTTGCCTGTCCATAAATAAGAGAATAAATAAAAAAAGAAACCGATAGTTTAAAAAAAATTGTCAATGTTCTAAAATTAAAATTCTAAATGCCTTAAGACTCACTCCAAAAGAAAAAGGGAACGCTTAGAGAGGGTCATATATTAAACTTTATTCATTATTAATTTAAAAGTGGAATTGGCACTGGCAGAATAGATTCATCTTTCTTAAAATATGGTGTCAAATACGTGAAATGATTTATTGTAGTACTCTGCAATGTGATGAGATTATGGATGACAAATGATGTATAGCTTGCTTCCCCCTTATAAAAAAAATCTGATTTATGTAATTATGTCAAGGATTTTTTTTTTTTTTTTTGTTATATTACTGAATTATTTTGTGGATTGGAGTATGTTCAGAGCCTCATAAGTTATGGACAAAAAACAATAGTTTAATTATTATCTTTTTGTTAATTTTTTCATATTTTAGAAAATAAAATCGTTGCTAGTATTAAGAATTCTGAACACTATAGTTACGTAAAATACATACAAATAAAAATATATAAATAATTGATTAAATAATCAATAAATTACCTTCTTAATTTCGTAAACGTTTAAGTATTCTTGTTAGATAATTTCTCAACAACACTCCAAGCGTTGTTATTAAATTAATGTAACATAATTATATTAACATCGTAACGAGCCACGGCTCCTCTAAAATGTAAAAATATCATTTCCATACTTAAAATGTCTGGTGAAATTGGAATATACCTTCAAATTATACCAACAACCTTATTACGAACTCTTGAAACCTCAATCAAAACATCTTCTATCAGCACTTAGCACTAAAAAGTACCAAAAAAAGTACCACCTAACTCACTACTCCTTTCAGCTTCAATCTGCGCGACCAGGTCTCGGGCCCGGCCGTGCATCCGCGCGAAATGAACCCTGGACCGGCCATGCCTTATAAGACTCCTGCCACCATGTCGCACACTCCTCACTTCACTTCTATAGCACTGCACTAGCGTCGCGATGTATATTAATATTAGCGTCCGCATCATTGGAGCGTCATCGCGTGCGCTCTCGACGGCCGCGCGTCTACTACTGAGCTCTGAGTTTGGAGTCGGACCGTTTTTTTTAATATTTCGAATGTCGAAATGATATTTGAATTTAGAATTATTTTGTGGATAATCAGAAGCTTAAGGAGGGTTTTAGTTCGCAATAAATATAATATATTTTATTTATAATAATCTGGCATTCTACGAGTGAACATTGAATTTGCTTAGGTTTAGAATCGGACGGTCGCTTTTTTTCGGACACTGACTTTTAAGTCAGTATTGACCTAACAAGGGTTTTACGCTTGTTAGTTGAATGTGTTAATAATAATAAAGGCGAATGATATAGTGGTGATAGATTGGTCAGCGCGCCGCACGAGAGTGTTGATGTTACTATCCCACATCATAAAAGATAAACAAATTAAATATCTTGACTTGACTCACGATATTATCGACATGTGGGATGTAGACTCAGCAGTCGTAGTGCCGATCGTCGTTACGGCCAATGGGTTAATTGCCAAGAGCCTCGACCAACATCTTATGAGGCCCTCGTTGAGGAGCTGGATCAAGGGCTTGATACAGAAGGCGGTACTCATCGACACGGCACGCATTGTGAGCATATTCCTCCATCTGGACTAATCTGGAGCCCTAGCCACCGGTTGCTTGGATCTTGTTCCCGAAGCCGGTTAATCACAATTTTTATGTTTTTATATGTATATTTAATAATTTGTATATAAAAATATAAAAAATATGTATATAAAATGAATAAAGACGAAGATATTTTCATTTAAGAAAATATTTATTATAAAACTTACTTATTAAATATTTTCTCAAGAGGTAACTTTTAATTGAATTAATTAATAATGCTTGTAATTGCAGTATTGTTGCTCATCAAAGAATGTTAATAAACAATAAGTTTTCAATATCTATTGAATTTATTTGAGTAAAAACTTTTAAAACAAAAAGTCGTGAAGTCTCTTTACAAGTAGTAGCCTAGCGGTTGATAGCATGCTTTCCTTGCAGGAGGGTCTGAGTTCGAAACCGGCCCGCAGCTCTGACTTTTCGAGTTCCTATATGGATCACAATTTGATTATCACTTGCGTTAACGGTAAAGGAAAACATCGTGAGGAAACCTGCACACCTGATAGGGCTTCGATAAAGTTCTCGATGGTGTGTGTGGTCCAACTCGCACCAAGCCAGCGTGGTGGACTAAGGCCTAACCCTTCTCATTCTGAGAAGAGGCCCGTACGACAGTAATGGGCTGGATTTATAAAAACTCTTTTGTTTCGTATTTGAGGCTGTAAATTCAAATAATAAAGTAATCCTCGGATTTGTGATGCTGTAAAACATATATAGAGATTTTTGATGGAAACAAATGGCCTTCTGTTTTATGTTCTCGACTGAATATAGAAAAATATAAAACGAACACAGTCTCGTCGTCGTAAGTGTAGCTACCAAACATGGGATCATTGGGTTCTAGAATAGAATCTATATAGAGAAAACTTTGTAGCGCACGGAGGAGTGTGAGATTTGGCATAGTTATAGTTTATATGGAGACGGAGTGCAGAAAGCTAAAATTTCAACCACTTGGCGAGCTCTAGTATATCTTTATTACATGTAAACCAGATACACAACACAACAATTTACCTTTTGTTCGTGCAAGTTTTATTTATTTATTTATATATTCTTTATTGTACACCAGTAAAACAAACATTATATACATAAAACTAGCACGAACAAAAGGTAAATTGTACAATTGTGTTTTATGTGTCTAATGTTTGTGTTGCTGGTGTACAAAAAAGAATATATATATAAATAAATACAGGCACTTATGAAATGTCGAGACTCTAGGTTCAATTCTCAGGTCAGAGAGTGTTTTTTAAATATTTTTCCCACGCTATGCGAATATTTTGAATGGAGTATTTCATTCTACACCGAACCGAGTATCCTTGTTGTTGTACGGAAGAAATTTGTTCGACAAGGACTCGTATCCTACCCTATAATCTAGAATTATCTCTAAACCACTACCCAATGAGTAATCATAATGTTTTTTCTTAGCTTATTACCCGATTGGCCCAGGCGGAGGGTAAATTTTTTTCTCTGCTTGTATCTAAGCAAAGTTAATATATATGAAAGAAAGAAGAAGGAAAGAAAATTGCGTTTATTGGCACAATTAAAATTAAAACACATCACATTAAATAGAAAAAAAAAGTACATTTATGTCAAAAAGGTAGCAACATCCGCTACCTAATCACGATGCACGCTCGTAATCGGAATCGACTCAATTTTGACACTACAACAGTGTTCATTGCGTTGCTCAAATTGTAGGGCGGAGTGGTTTTAAAAGCATACCGCGCAATGTAGTTTGTTGGACTGTCAAAATTCAATCGATTCCGATTGTTAGTGTGTAACCCTGCCGGTGCTACCTGATGCAGATTTTCAGCTGCAACCCACGGGTGCTATACGCTCAAATGTGTTTATAGTCCTCGAGATTTAAAAAGCCACTTTTGACATATATCATTTGAGTTAATTTGGGATGTGAAGCGTATAAATCGGTAACCAAAAATTACGATTTTTATAATAAATCGATTTAAAATTCTAAGAGTATATAATTGTTTAAAACTATGAATAAAAAGTCGAGAAATTCATCTGATAAGCAATTTATTAATGTAGTAGGCACCGAATTTAATATGAAATCGCATTTCTGTAGGTATCTTCATAGAATAATAAAACATATTCATAATTTTATGCCAAAATTATTTATCCACTTGTACCGGTAATAATGGTCCACCAGTTATTGATTCACTTTCGAAGTACTCACATAGTTTCCAAACCAAGTTGCGGGATTTACTATTCACAGTACGAAATCGAATAGACAATTTGAAAAAAAAAATGTAACGGACGGCCGAAATCACAGTAGGTATTAGAATCCATGTACCTATAGCAAGCCAAGTCAACTTAAAAGCGGGAACAGTCCAAAATCAAAGCCAGATCACAAAAACAGAGGTATCCGAGAAATACTCGTAGAGAGAACAAACAATTAGTCGGAAAAATCGCGAAAAACTGCACAGATGTCATTGTCATTACTGCCAGTGTCAAGCAAATTGTGATCATAGAGAAATTAAATTAATTATAATAATATAATGTACGTGTCATACAGCCTTTAAAGAGTTTTTAATACCTACGTAATTTTATACTGATATTTCAAACGATTTTAACGATTCTAGTAATCACATCCCTTTATTTAAAAAATAATTGATTGAGAACGTAACCATTTTTATGATATTTCGGCAGTACATAAACATGCATTTTAAAAATATTTCGATGCTATAACAATACTTATGAAATTATATACCATGCTAATTTATACGTATCTCAAAAATTTATAATAATTTCATAATTATTATCAAGTGTATATTCAAAATGGTTTTTATTCACAGCCTATAGTAACATTGTCAAGTTACATGCTATCGTTCTTTAAATCTGTCAAAAGGGACTTCTTAGATCTCGAGGAGTATAAAACAATTTAAATAGGTATGTAAATAAATAATTATATACATAAGCATTAGCATTTTGTATTTATGTTACTTGATAGATACCTACATTATTGCAAATGTGTGCAGAATAATACTCACTCCAATCTGGACAAACCCCCGTGGTTTTTAGATTGTAAGTTTTTGTATGTTTTGAAAATATTTTGCTAAAAAAATAAAAAAACAAACATATCTACCTATAAACATACATAGTAAAGTTTGTATGTTATAGAGCATACATAGATACAGTTCAATGACCTGCCGCCTACTAACATTTTCGTATTGAAGGTAGAATATCATAGGGATCACTTAAATGAAGGCTTGTAAATTGTTTAGCAATATTAGTTTTCATTGAACAAAGAGAGTTATTTCAAAACGGGCCAGGTCAATGAACACTACCTGAAAAAATTCAGCAAAACCGTCGAATTCGGGAAAAATACACTGAAAAAACATAACGGCTAGAAATAAACAAGTTATTGCTATTACAACAACTATTTACAACCGAATAACTTAGTTCGGATGAAGCCTGCCAAGTTAACATTATATACACTTTAAATAGGTACTTTATTTTTAGTTCATATTTGTTATTTTGTTTACTCTTTACGTGTGATCAACTGCGTTCTCTAAAATAAATGCTGAAAGATTCCATTAAAATTATTCGTATCATACAATATGTTAATTCATTAAACTGCGAACAGTTACCAGAGCGCCTGCAAACGCTATTTTTTTTAAGTGGCTTCTTTGTTTCACTTGGCTGGTTCCATAATAACGCCAAATCTATAATGCAAAGCTATACATGTATGTATGTATGTCTTATTGTTATCTTACAAAGAATAAAAAAACTATACAATAAAATCTCCACCACAATTCTGCCAAAACAAAAGTATCAATAATTTTATTCTCTGCTCGTTCATCGCTAAGTGATATCCCAATAAATATGATAATACCCGTCTACCTCCTAATACTTGCACGTGTCTCGACGATACACAAAAGAGAAAGGAACAGAAAATCCACTTCGCTTAATACGGGAAAAAATGCTCGCGCCGACAGTATTGCAAAAGCACAATCCACGGTTGAAAATTTTTCAAATACACACTCGGAAGAAATTAATCCACGTCACGAACATAATAAACCTTAATATCTAGGATACTAAGAATTATAGCTTATTCAAATAAAAAGTATTTTATAGACCGCATATTTATTTATCATAAGTATTAATTATAATTTGAAATAGTATCGTATTTACCATATTTATATTTAAGTATATGAATATTTGTTTCCTCCGTCCGTGTGTCACTGCAGGGGTGCCAACTGAAAATCAGCGCTGGGTGTTCGTATGCCCAGCAAATGCTGAGTTGGCAACCCATTTGGTACTGGCATTCCGACAGCACGTTGTTTTTATTGTTACCTTTTGCTTTTTTATTTTTACTTTATTATGTTTGTGCACTGTGTTGTCTGATGTCTAGTCCAAATAAATGATTTTTCTTTCTTTTCTTTCTTTTCTTACACCTATTAAATACTACTCAAATAAAATTAATAAAATTAGAGTTATGTTGTAAACTGTTCTCACCGTAGAGAAGAAATTCTAGGGTGGGTAAGAGTGTTAAAAAATATTAGAAGCGGAAATAATCTACTGGGCAATCTAAGTTAGTCTGGCCTAATCTAATCTAAATCTAAATAAGTCATCGAGTGGACAAC
Organism: Allophyes oxyacanthae; assembly: GCA_932294325.1. Lineage (NCBI taxonomy): Eukaryota > Metazoa > Arthropoda > Insecta > Lepidoptera > Noctuidae > Allophyes > Allophyes oxyacanthae. The sequence goes on along the minus strand of OW028610.1, from coordinate 18,033,262 downwards.
CAATTGAGAGGTTGGCAGTTTGATTCCCACCCAATGCACAATGAATTAACGTTACTCCGCTTCTATCACAAGCATGTTTAGCTTTGTTGGATAATAACAGGAATACTTAGTAATACTCATGAAGCCGAAGCACATAAAAGTAGAAGCATTGGACCTTCTAACACTCATTACCTATTTGTTGTCTTATTACGTCACATACGACCGAATTCCAGCCCGCCGTAGTAATATCATTATCGCTTCCGTAGGCAGTTCTACGATGCTACGAGATACCGCTACGGCGTAGTTGCGTAGCGCTATCGTAGATAATCCGGATTTCTATTGGCACTTGGTGGCTTCAAGAATTCTGTATAGTCGGGGGATATGTTTTGATGATTATTATTATAATTATGTATATATATTTAAGCAGGTATTTCCTTTGATGTTATTGTCTTTACTGTAAATAGAATTGACGTACTCAAAGTTAAAGTACAGGCTCTTTCAAAACGTTAAGACGCGCACGGTTGCACGGTTCTTAAGTGGGTTGGTTCTATGGAGAAGAGACCGATAAGAAACTCCATGAAATTTTATACATAAATCAAATCATTATTATCCTATTCTTATTTTCTATTCACATTAAATTACATTATTCTCGCAACTCTTACCACAACATTGTACTAATCAAAATTGTAATCTATTATTTTAAAAGAGCTTCCAAGGAGTATCTTACCGGTTCTTCTCCATGGAGAGTTATATGGATTAATTCAACTAATTAATTATAATTATGTATATTATTATTTACTATTATATTCTGCTGTTAGCTCTGTAATTCACGGTGTAAATCGAAGTATAAAGAATCCGTAGCTTTGTGAGCTAAGCTAAGATAGCTCGCAGTGTGACCTGCTCTCAATAATAATTCAATAAACCCCTTTTGTGTTGAACACGGTGTAATAAATGCATCGCAAACAAAGCCTCACGTTATTGGCTTTTACCTTTCCTATTAAGGCACAATAGACGCACAATAACCCGCCGCGAAGGCTTGTGGTTATCTTTGAATAACGTGTATTAAGCCCTTAAGAAAATTGTATGGGGTTAACGGCTTCTTCGAAAATTTACATGAGTTTTTTACTGGTGCGGGAAGAAATATTGAAAGTGTATAGGATAGTTGTCAGGTATTATAACCCACATTATTCTCACAGCTCATAATACAACATTGTACTAATCAAGATCGTAATCTATTATTTTTAAATAATTCCCATGTAGTTTGTTACTGGTTCTTGTCCATAGGACTTCCTCATTTTGAACTGCGCACCTAGACTCTCGACATTTCATACGTACTTGTATTTGGTTTACATGAAATAAAGATCTATAGAGGTCGCCTAGTTGTCGAAATTCGACCGTAATATTTTATATAAATTTTTGCTTTCTGCACTCCTTCTCCATATAAACTTTAACTATGCCAAATCTCACACTCCTCCATACGCGCAATATGCTTAAAAAGGGGTACAAAGTTTTCTCTTCACGTATTAATATAAACATTCTCTTCTAGTCATCAAGATTTCTCGAGGCGGTCTATAAGAAAGTAAATTACATAAAGATTTACGAAAAGATTATTCTACATTTATCTTTATAGCACTCGTAATTATACCATGATTCGTTCTACAGCATTTAATTTAACTTTAAATAAATTATTTTATACTTTATTACCGCTGCGAAATTACCGGTTCGCGTGCATAAAGTCGTGAAAAGAGAAATTCACTGATATTGTTTACCGACCACGATTCAAGGAAATTGACCATAAAGATGTATTCCCGTGGCCTACGATAAGCTCCCCATAAAGTTTAAGTTTGTTTTTCCCATAGGCTATGTTAACTTTTCTTATAAAATTGGAATTGTAGGTAATAGGTTTTTTACACATGAGAAAATATAGCATCCCGTTTGTATTCCCTGAGGGTTTGGTAGAGAGGTTTACAGCAGCGTAGTCAGAATGTAACTTTTGTAACATTTTATGTTACTTCTTCTTACTTCGCTTTAATTATTTACTGTTTTTAATTTTTTACATTTTTTTAAATTTGGTTCTCTCATGTGTATTTTTTTTTTAAAGGTTAGTGATTTTGACACAGCTGCGACGTACAATCCATTTTTTATTTGAGATAAATATTTTTGTTTTACATGTTTTATTCTTTTATTTTTGTTATATTATCTTTAAAATCGTTTTTGTGCTGTGTCAAATAAATACTTTTTCTTTCTTTATGTTAACTTTTATATTATTTTTCTCTAGTGTGTTGTCTCTGTCCGTACTCAATAAATGTAATTTCTTGCTTTCTTTCTTTAATATATTATTATGTAAGATATCCTCTACTATTCCACACTCCGAACAAAGCGGAGTTGGTACTATTTTAATCAATAGACTCAATTTCATCTATAAGAAAATTGTCTTGTATAAATAAAATAGGTAAAAAGTTGCCCGAAATACCCGAAGAATGACGACGAATAGGAACTCATTTGATCGAAAATTCGTACAAATCAATCGTCATTTCCTTATTATGAACCGAACGCTGTCCCATTGTCCTCGTACAAAGCATGATTGCACATAATTTTTGACGACATATTCGAGATTGGCGTATTCAATGGGAAAATTTATATTTTTGTTTTTGTGGTCGCTCCGTGATATAAATTAATGAACATTTGGATTTAATACAAGCGTATGTTTGTTTGTTAGACTGACGATAAAGTTATTAATGTTTTGTTGACTCGGATATTTGAAAGTTTCATCGTATTGTACACATACATTTATCAAGCTAAGTATTTATTTTTATCCCCGACAAAATAGTTGGGTGTGTATCTGTGGCATCGTAGCTCCAAAACGGATGGACAGATATCAATGCAATTGTTTTTAATTGAAAGCTAGGTTAATCGGGTATCATCTTAGCTATGTTTCATGAAAATCTGTTTTGCCGTTCAAAAGTTACAGCTCTTTTTCTAGTTGGCGTCGGGAGTTTTTGATGATTAGTTTATTGTAAAATTAAAAACAATTAAAAATAGTCCGGACATCGCAGCTGTGCAAAATACCCTTCCGCTCAGCATTATTACTGCTGCGCGGCATCATTCAGCCAGCAACGCTGATTTTCAGTAGAAGCCTCGTGTCAACACGACATTTATTCAAAGCATAACCAACCCACACTTCCCAGATATAATAAGAAAGGTATCCGATAAACATGTCACGCAAGCTAGACCGATAGCTTGTTATTATAAAGCCGTTATAAAATACCAATTAGTCGATAATCTTAGCTTGTTTTATAATCGTCACGACGCGACGTCGCGTCGACGTCGTTATGGCATATACAACGTGTAATTTAATTACTGCATAACCTCCCATATCTACCTGCCTACCCTATTAAAATATCTACTTAAAAGCATTAATCAATAACCAGAAGGTTTTTAAAGTTAACTATTAGTTTTAAGAAAATAGTTTTGTTACTCATCGAGGCTCTTTATTTGATTTTATAGTATGAAACTTCATAGAATAGAATAGAAGATTTTTATTCGTCTTTCATATTACATAGGTAGCAAGGGGATACATCATACAAGAAGGTAAAAGACAAAGAGGTCTTGGACTCAGCATATTTCATACTACCAAAGACTGAAAAGAAGTTAAAAAGAGTTTCCATGGAGTTTCTTGCTGGTTCTTCTCCTTAAGACATACTATTTGGGACCGCGCACCTAGAGTCCCGACATTTCATAAATGCCTGTATCTGGTTTACATGAAATAAATATCTGTTCTATTCTATTCTAAAAATAATACCCTCAGACATTGCAATAAAGATACAAACTTTATTATTTTAGACAAGAACCACATAGTATATTACAGCGATAATTAGATTATGCATTCATACAAATCCTAACCCAGTTTAAATTTGTTCGAGATTTAAAATAAAAAAACGATTTAACTTTAAATGGAATGTCAAATGCTACACATCAAAGGTGTTTCACGGTTCGTGAATCACACGTCGATCCCGACCCGTCAGTGCTCAATTTGAACCGTGTTCCATGGTAATAAGATTCAATTTCGCATAACAATTCACCTCATATCACGATTCAAATAACTTTTAGGATGAAAAGTATAAAAACGGAACGGTTTTGTGCGTTCGGCAAATTGTTTGACCGTGGTTGTATCTGAACTATTGGTTTTAGTTAATGCTTTATTTATATTTTACGGGTAAGTATCGGTTGGTTGCCATGCAGCCTGAATTGTACCAATTAAGACCTATGTTCCACTAAGCGGATAGTTGCGACGTAAATATACATATGTATAGGTCGCGCGCAAGTTCCGAAGAATCGGGGGCTGACTTGTCAGTTGAGTGCAGTGTTGGTCTTAGTGGTATAAAAAAGTAAATAAAAATATAATTTTCCTTCCGCAGACTTTAAATTAAAGTTACAACTTTCACCGCAATCGGATAAACGGTTGCATTATTCGGTGTAACAAATATATTCCAAGGACTATATTCACAAAGAGAAACTGTAAATGGCGGAGAAAGATCCCATTCCACCAACTTCAACCTTAAAAACTTGAAGTTAAAGTATAATATCGCTTGACAAGATATATTTGCTCGAGGTCCGTCCATTCCCATCTTCAGTAGTACAAGAAATGCACTGTAAAAATCGATTTGGAATATTTCAGAGTCCATTGTGTAAATTGAATTCAGCGTATAATCTGGACGCTTGTTATGATCTGCAAATGGTTCAGGCTTATAGAGATAAATGAGGGAGCAGGATGGTTATATCTTTATCTTTATTGGATGGTTATTTATTTATTTATTTTTTATTATTGTAATATTGTGTAAATTGAGGTCGAATTTTGTTGTGTTGTAAGCTTCATTTATGAAAAGAGTATCCATGGAGTTTCTTGCCGGTATCTTCTCCAGGACCAACCCACTTGGAACCGTGTGCCTAGAATCAAGACGTTTTGAAAGTGCCTGCAAAGGCCCAGTTGAAATAAAAATCTTTGACTTTGACTTTATTTTTATCCTTATAAGCTTGTTGCTAAAGTCGTTGTTTCTAAAGGATTTGGTTGTATGTTCTTTCTATAGAGCATAATGACCAGAAGCCCAATTCTCGTAATTAATTAACACTATGACTGAAAGTTGATTGAACTGAGATTATATGAATTGACAAAAAATGGGTATTCTACTCCTCTTAAAGTTTAGTCCGATTCCAGTATGATTTGAATTCAATCTTCTTACAGACTCATTTTAATCTCATTTTTGACGTTTATGTATGATATGATAATAGCAATTTTATTATCTGTGTCAGTTTAAAATGTTAGCAGAATACCGATTTGGCTTCAATCAACTTTCGGGTTTGAGATATATTTATTTAACTTTCGATGTCATTACAATATAAGTTCACGTTTGACGTTGTTTGTTAGTGTAGGAGAATACCATTTTGTGACATTTATGACATTGATACTAGATCGGAACGAGATCGGAACTATATTTTGAAAATTTGAATTACGAGAATTGGGCTTCTGTTTTTATTGAATGTACGTGTTTAGTTCGTCTGGCTATACCTTTCGCAGTATACAATAAAAAGTATTAAAAGAGTAACAACAATACCTGCATACTGCAACACGAAATTTTCTGAAAATTCGGAACGCGAATTGAAAAACACAATTCGTTATGAGTTTTGAAAAACTAACTTTTCGCGGTGTTGAAAATTTTGTAAAATGTGTGAAATTTTTTGGGACTCATTACGGGAAACAAAGTTGTTTCAATATTGTTGTTTGTATACTTAGTTCACGACAGAGTTTTTATGCGAGTTACACTGTATTTACAGTCGGGAGCAATAAATCCGGGTCACCAAATAAACCGAAACTAAAAATGTTAGCTTTTTCAAATAAAAAGTATTTTGTAGACTATTCAATACTAATAAATAAATAAATCCAGCCCATTACTGTCCCACTGATGGGCATGGGCCTCTTCTCAGAATGAGAAGGGTTAAGCTTTAGTCCACCACAATGGCCAGGTGCGGGTTGGTGGACTACACACACCATCGAGGACTTTATGAGGCCCTCTCAGATGTGCAGGTTTCCTTACGATGTTTTTCTTCACCGTTAACGCAAGTGATAATCAAATTCTAATTCTGATCCGCACATAAATTGGAAAAGTCAGAGGTGCGAGCCGGGTTTGTATTCAGATCCTCCTGCTGGAAGGCAAGCGTTTAACCGCTAGGCTTTATGCTTATGCTTTCATCTTACTAGATGAATAAAATATTATAGTTTAAAAAAAACTATAGAACACGCTTTAGTCATCCAAACTGAACGTATATGCAAAATTTCAGCTCAATCGGAAGCCGGGAAATGGGTCAAATTTAACTTCCAAGATTTTCTTACATAGTTAGTTAGTTAGTTACAGGTGAAGCTAATAAAAGCGTTTTAAAAATAAAATATAAACCAACAAAAATAACCCTAGTAATAATGATTCCCTTAATTAAAAAAAATTCATTAGTACAATTTTCTCTAAGATTTATTTTAAAAATACTGAATTTCAGTGTAAATAAAAACCGTCGCTTAAATGTGTTTCCGCTTCAGTTTTACGTTTCAATGAGGCAAACCCGAGTGGCTTTGGGGAAATTATTTTTCCATTTGAAAAGGCTTTTCTGGTAAAAATCCTTTCATTTGTAACGAAAATGTGTTAAAACGCAAGGTTTAGAGTAACTGAATGGAAGCGTGAAGAATTTAAAATTAAATTAAATTAAATTGGTTAATCGAATAAAAAACAGTTTTTTTTTTAATAAAACTTTGCTCCTCTGTAGGATTTCTCCTGTATCTCGAGGGCACAGTTTACAAACATACATGTCACATGCACACACACCTGGGTGGTTCCGGGTCTGGACCCGGAACAACTATTTGTAGATCATACAAATAATTGCTCCGTGCGGGGATCGAACACGCGGCACGTAGCGTAGAAAGCTAATCGCTTAGCCACTGCACCAATCGTGTCGTCAATAAGAATATGTTAATAATGATTAGCCTCTGAATAAGATTTCCATGGCAGTGACAAACTGACCAGTCCCGACAGAAGGCACCCGTTCCCGTTTACACCCTGCAAAATTCTTGATCCTATTAACGCTATTTTTAACCCCTGTCAAAAAAGAGGGGTGTTATAAGTTTGTAGTGTGTATCTGTGTGTCTGTGTATCTGTCTGTGGCATCGTAGTTCCAAAACGGATGGACTGATTTAAACACAGTATTTTTTAATCGAATGCTAGCTATGTTTCATAAAAATCTGTTCAGCTATTCAAAAGTTACAGCTCTTTTCCTAGTTGGAGTCGGAGGTTTTTGACGGTTTGGTTATCATAAGAGGATACGGATTATGACGTTTATTAGCGACAGCAACTATTATATCATTCTCCTGATCCTTTTAACGCTACTAGTGGTCGCCCAGTGGTCGAAAGTCGACCTTAATTTTAGCTTTCTGCACTCCTTCTCCATATAAACCTTACCTATGCCAAATCTCACAATCCTCCGTGCGCGCAATATGCTTAAAAAGGGTTACAAAGTTTTCTCTTCACATATTATTAATATATTATATAGATTATATTTCGACCGTATGCTGACAATACCTTCTAACTAACATTTTTATCCAAATATTGTTTTTTGCGCCATCAGTTAGCACGTATTAAAAATATTCATTTTTTTTACTCCCCTGTAAAATTGTCCTCAGGATACTTAGGAGGTATTGGCAGCATACGGTCGATTGAGAACTTGTGTATGGTTAACGATTCCACGTCACGTTGTATAGCTGCCTAATCAAGTGTCAATCACCAATGAACACTCTGCCCTGCTGGTCCTTTGAGACGAAAGTTCACGTCCTATATGACCGTTGACGCTATCTTTCTTAGTTCATTACACACGCTTAGAATTCTAGCTAGATATACTGCACTGCAGGGGTGCCAACTGAAAATCAGCGTTGGGATCTCCGCGCCCAGCAAATGCTGAGCTGGCTACCCTTTCGGTATGGCATGCATGACAGCATATCTATATACCTATTTAAAAATATTTTATTTCTTATTTGTCAACTTTCGACGTGTTATTTTTATTTAATTTTATCTTCTCGCTCTTATGTTGTCAATATGACATGTCTGTGCTGAATACATTTTTTTTCTTTCTTTCTTTCTAAATATACCGCGCAGATCAGTCGATCAGCGAAGTTAAGCTGCGGTTGCCGCGGTCAATCCCTTGATGGGTGACCATTTCTTCGAACATCGAAACCCCTCCGTGCCTCAGATAGCACGTTAAGCAGTTGGTCCCGGTTGTCATACGAATACCTTTGACAGTCGTTACGGGAGTCAGCAACCCAAAAAGTCTGACAACCGGTCTAACCTTAGGGTATCAGTGTGTCCCGGTAATTGAGTGGCGGAGGTGAGATGGCAGTCGCTCCGTATAACATTCTGTTATCCAGCCGCATCTGGTTAGACTGGGAGCCGACCTCAACGTAGTTGGGATAAAGGCCAGGCAGATGATGATTAGTTTCATGTCAGTTTTTTCTGCTAAGTCAAGTGAATTAATGGCACGGTTAGCGCAGTGGCGAAGCAATTGGCTTTCTGCATTACGTGCCGCGGGTTCGATTCCCTGTCACGGTCGCGTATCGAAGGACTGACCGCGGCAAGCGCAGCTTCACCGCGATAATTGACGGATGTCCACGATAGCCATGTAGCTACGAGTACCTCGAGCCCCTCTCATTAAGGTTTTATACTATACACAAGTATTAAAGTATCTAGCCTATCATGGTTCCCTTAAATCAGGGACCAAAACCGGTATAACCAATACCTGTATTTCTCGGTTACAACCTTTATTATTTTTACAGGTATTTTAAAGGTAACGCTATTTTTGAAGGCAGTTCCATCAAATTGAATACAACCGGTTATCAAAATAAAAATTACCACTATCTTACACGTGCCGTCGGCATATAGTCAAAGGGCGGGGAGCGCCTGTATGTGCCGGTCAGTTTTAGGTTACAGGTATTATTATGGTTACTTGTAAGAATACGGTTACCGCTATCTAGGTAACTAAGATAAATAAACATGTTACCTCTAAATGTAGGTAACCATGTAATTTCTTCGATAAATGTACCCTAATTTATAGCGGTATTCCCTGCCTTAAATGATACTGGACCCAAGCATTACCCTACAGAAACGCAAAGATGGGATGCAGAGATACTACACAAAAGTATTTCCTAACGACGTGTAACGTTAAAGCCAACTTTTACTCAATCTTTTCAAGCCATTAGTTCGTCATTTGAAACTATTGGCAATAAATCCTATTAGATATGACGGCCAGAATAAAATATAGGTTCCATGCCTTCGGGTGCTTACCAGGCTGTAGTGAAGAATAATTTATGTGCATTCATTGCTTTCATTGTCTCAAAGGAAAAAGCCCCTTCTTCACCAGTGCGTCTCGGTGATCTCAGTGTTTTCGGAAATACGAATAAAAAATATTATAGTTTATAAAAAAAACTATAGAACACGCTTTAGTCATCCAAACTGAACGTGTATGCAAAATTTCAGCTCAATCGGAAACCGGGAAGTGGGTGATTGTTTACCATATACGTCGTAAATAATATTAAACTTTCTATTTTGTCTCTACTCAAAGGTAACTTATTTGGAGTGTGAAGATAACTCATGTCCGTTTTTAACCCCTGACAAAAAAGATGGGTGTTATAAGTTTGTAGTGTGTATCTGTCTGTGGCATCTCCAAAACGGATGAACCGATTTCAATACCATTTTTAATTAAAAGCTAATTTAATCAGGTATCATCTTAGCTATATTTCATAAAAATCTGTTCAGCTGTTCTAAAGTTACAGCTCTTTTTCTAGTTGGAGTCGGGGGTTTTTCGACGGTTAGGTTATAATAACTATATTCTGTTACTGCATCCATGATAACGACAAGATAACCTATCTCTATCCAGGGACCATTCAGCAAATCCAATACCTACACATTATTAGTACTTTTAACTCTACCTGCATAGTGAGCTAAACCAATTTTTATCCACAATGCACCGTTACAAAGAAAAGAATTTCAGAAAACTCCAATTTTCGAAGAACGTCAATATTACCAAATTATCTCTTGCGTCCAACCAATAATACTTTGAACCGTATGCACTGTAAAATAGAGAATAAAATCGCTTGGTTTTTAGTTTGGTATCCGCAATTATAATGTGGTCGAAGCTGCAATGAGTCAAACGGAAGTGAATTCACACAATAGCCGGTGAGAGCTGTGGAAAGTTGAAAAGGCAGGTTTTTTTTTTCCATTTCGCTTACAGTTGAGAAGTTTTTCGGTGCAGTTTATTGGTAGCATTATGCCTGCGAAGTTATTATGATTTTCGTGGATTTTTGCACGCGTTTCTGGCAACTTTGTATCTGAAAAGGTTTTCATGAAATTAACGGATAGGTTCTAGGTATAACATTATATTTATATTAAGGTATTATTTATTATATATAACATATTTGTAGTAGGTATCTATATAATAATACGTGAAGAGAAATCTTTGTACCCCTTTTTAAGCATATTGCGCGCACAGAGGAGTGTGAGATTTGGCATAGTTAAAGTTTATATGGAGAAGGAGTGCAGAAACCTAAAATTACGGTCGAATTTCGACCACTGGGCGACTGCTAGTTATATTTAAATTTGCAGTATATATAGTTGAGCACTTGACTGTGCCCTCATTTACCATCATACTTTTTCTATCACTCAAAGGTTTTCTGGTAGAAAACTCAATTATGGGCTAAGCTTGCCTGTGTACCATCTCAATTTTATTTTGTAATTTCGTTCAGTTAACCTTGTATAATAATAATTCGTCTTTTCTAACCAGTCTAGTACCTCTATGTATTTTATTCAAGATATTTATAAATAAATATCCAGAACAAGAAACTTGACGGATTCAGGTTAATAATATTGCTTTACTTGCGGGAAATGCATTTCAGGTCTGACTCGAACTTGGCTTCACAGAGAATATTCTGGAAATCTCACGTTAGGAAAGGCTGTCTTATGAGGACAGTGAAGCAATATTAAGCATATTTTTATTCACTGAATTTATATTGAAAACCACGGAAAAATATATGTTGCTTATTTGTATTGTCGAAGCTTAACATGACTATTTGGTATTAGAATTTAAGAAAAACCTTGCCTGGTTTTATATATTTGTCCTACTTGTCTAATGATGAGTATAACATAAAGGTATTGGGACTACCCGATACCTTTATGTTGTACTCATCATTATGAACAACTTTTACTATAGTACTAACCCTGAAATCAAAAGAGAAAGAAAGAAAGAAAAAGTTTTTATTTTTACGCCCAGTATGACGCACGAAACTTAATTTTACCCTAACACCAAGACCACTTATTAGGTACTAAATAATTATCACCATTGTTCTGCTAAAATCTGTGACTCCATACAAATAATGTAATATTACTCGACTAAATGTATGGGACCAGTTGATTTTCTTCCGCGATTTCATACATTTAATCGAGTAATATTAAATTATTTGTATTGAACGGCCGATTTCTTTTATTTTTTATTGTTTGTTGCCCTAAAATTGTTGTTGTTAAGCTAAATATGCTTGTACCTCACTCCTGAGTCAACGTCAATATTTAAACGGGCGGGGTTTGAACTCACATCAGCTTGCTCGGCAGTTGGAACCCTTATCTATTGGGCTATTACCTCGATCACGAAGATATTCGAAAAAGTAAATTATATAGTAGGTTTTACCTATCTTTTTATTACAAAAGGGTACGTCAGAGGTATAATGTAGTATTTATCGGTAACGCCGAATTTATAGTAATTAGAGATGTGCCGACTAGTCGGTATAGCCGACTATCCGGCCACTTTCGTAGTCGGCGACTATTCGGCAAAGAGCACCGACTATCCGGCTTCTTACTTTGTACATATTTCTCAATGAAAAACACAACATGATTAAATTTTAATTAAGCACTTTTACTTTAATGTACTATAACAGTATTGTCTTTATTTTTTCACACAAAAACACCGCTCTGACCAGTGCAAAAGCAAAAATCAAGAAATAATGCGAAGTAAACAAAACATATTGTTCCGACATGCACGCAGATGGCGCGGTTGCGTCTTGCGCGCGAATCAGCTGTAAACAAAGCGTCACGGAAATATCCGAATACCCCCGAAACTGTGATCGGTTCGGCCGTCTCGTCGGTCTCTTTACAACCAACTAATTGACTAGTCGGCTAGTCGGCCAAATACATAGTCGGCACATCTCTAATAGTAATACATCACGCATAGTATTTGCTGAAGCATGAAAAATATGAGATTTATATAGGTAGATACTTATTACTCGGCTCCATCGTTCGGAGCGATTTGAATATGATATTCTCACACAAAATTATTCATAGATGTGCCAAAGTCGAGACATTTTTATTCATGTTTAAGACGCTCGTGAATAGAATTTAATTTTGGATCGAATGTGACTTCGATCGGTACGAGAATGGTCAGGTCTTTTGGATTGGGTGGATATCACAAATAGTGTAACAAACTCAAGGATAGGCCAATCAGTCAAGCAATAATTTTTGACTGACGGACAAAATGACCGTCGTCTGCGCAACGCCTAAGACTCGTTAAGATGGGCCATGACCGATGATTTTTTTTTAAAACGGTTTACAAAAATATCTACATCACTTCCTTTATCATCATCAGCGCAGACAATCAAATTATCTCCGAATATTGTGTGTTACAAACAAACCGCTAATGCAGACTTTTGACAAAGTTTCCAGTTTGATGGAGGTGATTTAAATAATTTCCATTTAGAAACTCGATCGCGTTTGCGAAGTGTGTTTAAGTTAAACTGATTTGATCAAAGAAACTTCCTTTGTGTGGGTGGTCGTTACGATATTTGGAACCTAAAAGTTTAAAACTTCCTTACTGATTTGTGGTGTCGTTTTTGACCTAGAAGAGGCCACCTCAATGCCACCCACTCCATTCTTGTAGGCTATAATAATAACTACTTGAGCTAACTTCCGTTCACTAAGCAAGGTGATTATCGCAATCTGGTAACGATTTATGGGGATGGCGCGGGCGGCGAGGACGATAGGCCCTAATCTCAGCAGTGGACCTAATATGGTCTAATATGATATAGGGTGACTGGTTGAACGAGATAAACATTGATGGAGGGTAATAAACTCATCATTATGAACAACTTTTACTATGGTACAAATAAAGAAAAGAAAGTAATCACGAAAAAAATATCCGCTTTTCCATACATTTAGTCAAATAATATTGAATTATTTGTAAGGAAAAGCTGTTAATTTTATAGTAAAAGTTGTTCGTAATGATAGAAACACTAAACCCTTTGCAAGATACACTCGACAAAAACCGGGCGAACAGCACTTGCAAAATCGAACTTAAACACAGGATTAGGTATTCTCCACTTAAATCACAAATCCCCATTGTCACTAAGACGAAGTAGTGCTTATCTCATGTCAATAAAAAATAAAATATTCTAGCCTCCTCCTCTATTGAAGTGATCGGTGGATCGTGCTCAAGCATCATCACTGCCGGCCCTGTTCCATCGAGTCATGAAGGTCGATTGTCTCGAGATCTCGCTGAGGTCAAGAAACTGTTATTAGGGTTGATTATATCTGACTTAGCGGTAATTTTTGCTGATACGCTGAATTTTGATTTAATTTTAGGTCCGAGATAAAACTACTTGAAGAATTTATTTCAGCAGTGGACTTTTGAGGGTTGATAATGGTTACAATGAATGGGTTTCAAATAACTTAGAAGCTGGTCTTCTACCTTGTACTTTTATATAAAAAAAAATACTATTGTTAGCCTAGTGGTTGAACGTTTGCCTTCTATGCAGGATGGTCTGAGTTCGAACCCGGCTCGCATTTGATTATCACTTGCGTTAACGGTGAAGGAAAATCATCGTAAGGAAACCTTCACACCTGAGAGGGCGTCATAAAGTTCTCGATGTGTATAGTCTCCCAGCCCGTACTAGGCCAGCGTGATGGACTATGGCGTTCTGAGAAGAGGCTCGTGCTTACTGAGACCATGGAGTTTATTGCTGGCTCTCAAGAGCTAAGCTCTTAAATTTGAAGAAAAGAAATATTTTTCTTTTTACATTAGAATAGATCTTTATTTCATGTAAACCAGATACAGGCACTTATGAAATGTCGAGACTCTAGGTGCACGGTTCCAAATAGTAGACCCTATGGAGAAGAACCGGACCCCGAGAACCTGTAATCAATACCTACATGTTGGTACCTATAGGAGCCCAGGTCCCCGATAAGTGCCACATTTGACGGCGAAACATGTAAAACAATAATAAAGATATTTATCTTAAATAAAATGGATTGTACGTCGCAGCTGTGTCAAAAAGCTTCCGCTCAGCATATACTGCCGCGCTACGAGCAACCTGACAGCGCTGGTTTTCAGCAGGAGCCACATTGAGTGACGGTATGTGTGCCTACGTATACAGAAAATAAATAAATAAAATATGAATTTAAAAATAAAAGAACTTGTTGTGAACTGTGTTGAAATGATTTATGTATGAAAATAAATGCGTGAAGGTACCATTATACTATTATACGATATCTAAATAGGAACAGCGAAGGCCCAAAGAGAGATATTTAAAAAAAAAAATGCAATTACTGCACGCGAGCCACGCGCGTCCTTCGTGCGTGCAGACCGTTAAATCGGTAAAAGAAACTTACAATAGGGCGTCAGGACAGCTCTAGAGAACGTCCCGAGTCGACAACGCGTAACTTATATTAATATGTATAAAACTTGCTATATTAAAACGGACTTTATTTGAAGTCTAACTTTCTTGGCTGGTTTGTGTTAGAGGCGCTTTGATGTTACTTGTAAGTTGTTTGTACAATGTACACTCAAGTTATGAAATTATTAAAATACTTTATGTGAAAAAGATTTTGACTTTTATGAAGGGCTCGCAGCTACGCTTCGTTTATTATGACAAGTGGCTTAGCAAGGTACGAATAGAATAGAAAGAAAGAAAGAAAGAAAACAGTTTTATTCTGGATACACAAGGAACAAATGGAAGTACAGTAAAATCGTAATGAGGGAAAAGTTATAAAAAAAACGTAATAATAACAATAATTAAAGCAACCTGGACGAGACCAAAAATGCCCCCCCCCCCCCCCCTCCATCTCAATAGAGTAGAAAAGTTATAAATTTTAAATTAACCAAATATTAGGCACTTGTATGTGATTATCACATTGTGCTAATGCTGAGATGGGGGGCCATTTTCGGTCTGGTACGGGTTGTTTTTTTTATTAATATTTTTTGTGTTTTTCTTGTGTTATTTTCTGTGAGAGTAAAAAACAAAACTGTTTGCTTTCTTTCTTAAAATACAGATCGAACTTTGGCGAAGCCGCTTCGACGGGCCCCGATATTATGGTAAATGGTTTATTTTAAAAGAGTATCTATCCATGGAGTTACCAGAATCACGAAGTTTCAAAAGTGCCTGCAAAGGCCCAGCTGAAATTAAAAACATTGACTCTTTGATACAAACATTGATACTTTTTCTTCATAACAAATTTTAAGACTCTTGGTGCAAGGTTCCAAAAAAGTTTTAACCAACTAAAAGAAGGAGGGTTTTTGTTAATTTGAATAATAATAATAACAATTGTTTTCCGTCTTTGTGGATTAGTTCCAAAGTTATATGTTCCCATATAGGTATATTATTGTTAATTATAGTTAAAACACTAATTAATAATCTTCCTGTTAATCTATACAATTAATTTCAATTTACTCTAGGATCAGTGGGTTTACCACAATTAGTTATAGTTTAAAAGGACTGCGTCTAATTTGATGACCTCTCGATGGACGGTCAACGACTTACTCGTAACTTTGAGGTGTTGTGGTTTAGACGGATTCCGAGGAATTTAGAATTAAGGTAGGTATGTAAAATTGACGTTAAGCTTGTAATCTAAGGCAGGGCAAAGAGGACAAATAGGCTCCATAACACATTGCAATGTGTCCACGACACTATGTAAAACAAACAAAAAAACGTTTTAAGTTTTACCTACAAAACAATCACCGACTGTTTTTATATAAAAAATTATAATAATTTGTTATTCAATTGTAATTTTTATTACATATACCGCGCGATAAGAAAGTATTTTTTTTTATAAAGAAAGTATATTTTTAAATATTGTTTTTTCAAAAAATCTTTTTTGTGACGTTATTTCATGAATCATAAAGTTTAAAATATTCCGTTTCTTTTTTTATTTAGACTCTGCTGCCTAGAACTAACACAACTCAAGGCGTTTATTTCTGAGCATCCCAAGCCTTCAAAAAGTACTTTTTATTCCATAAACAAAGAAAAAAAATATTTTCTTAAAAAAAATAATTCATAATGATAAGTACAATAAGCCCCTTTCGGATTTATAAAGAGTCGACTCCAACATATATAAATGGACAAAAAACTATGCAGATGGACTTGTTACCTTGCCGAAAATACATTCTCAGTAAACTTGAGGTTAATTGTACCACTACTTGGAATCATACCTACCCAAAGCGGTAAGCATATCTAATGCTTAAATGCAGAGCTACATTGCTTGCTTTTCATTATAATAGTCTTTTGTAAACAAGGTATTGTAGCTACGTTTATTGTTGTGTATTGTGGTGCTGTGTGCTCTTGAAATCAGGATGCTCTGCGGGCTTCGCGAAACGCTACATGGGCCAGGAAACCAGCGGAACTCTAGAGGAATGTGCGGCACTTAAGCGGTAAAGGGGGACGAGGTCCACCGATGCAAGTTTTTGTTTTTAATAGAATGTGAAACTTAATGAACGCTGGACCTCATACACCCCAATTAGAATATTAAGTTATTAGCATAATACAATAATCAAAACTTAAGAATTTTAAACCTAACTTTTATTTTTAAGTAAATAGTGTTGAGTTTTGCATTATTTACTGCATTTAAAATTGAATCTTATTCTTTTCAGATAAAATTTAATTTTCTTTGACTCAATTGATCGTCAATTTGGCGATGTTCATAATTTTTGTATCAAAAATCTACTTTAAAAATTACTAAAATCGATTCATACTCGATTTACAACTAAAAATAAAGTTTATAATATATAATTATAGGTATTTATTCTATATTATTAATTATTTATTTATAGTTTATATTTATTTATGTTTGTATCACTCTCGCTAGTTCTAAAGCCCAACAGCGACGATTACCCTGCAGATTTCAGATACAGTGTAGGAATTAGCACTGACAATAGGTGTTGTATTAATTTATAGCTCGCATCTCTTTGTGGAGCATACAAGCCTGGTACAGGTCTCCCGGGAGCGCCTGAAGTGAAATGTTGAGGTAATAAATCTTAAGACGTCTTCATCTTCGTGTGAGATCTTTATTTATAATGCTGAAATTCTGAAGTTTGTCTTGCTTATTCATTGTCACGGAATATAAAACTCAAGACGAAAGGGCAAGAAGACGGAACGATTGTTTCATTCAAGTGGTTGTTTAGCACTATTCGTCAAAATAGACACACGCTAACCAATTTTTTACTGCTTTGATCGACGTCCGTATGTCTATGCACCTGTCCTCTTCTTATTACCTGTATCTGTCATTCTAGTGTGTCTTGTTTTTGTGGCAAATAAATGATTTTTCTTTCTTTCTTTCTTTATAACCGGGATCCAGCAGAATATCAGCGTCAGGTGTCATAGCCTGGCACATGTTGAGCTGGACACTCATTTGCTACAGCTCGAGACACACACCGAATAGTCAAAAGGCTGTTGATGTTCAGTCGGTGCAGTATACCCACATAATTTTTATTTTTTTCAAATTATTATTTTTTCTGCTTAGTCTTACACTGTTGCCATCCTAAAATTGTATTCTCTGTCTATGCACCTGTCCTCTTCTTAATATCTATGTCTATCATTCTAGTGCGTCTTGTGTTGGTGGCAAATAAATGTTTTTTCTTTCTTTTTTCTTTTCATAATTATGCAGAGTTATGCAAACTTCATAATACCTAGTTTGAAAGAAGCTCGATTTATTACTCCAAAATAGTTAAAAAATCTCGGCAGATGATGAATAGGTCTGTGTCATGTCAGTTAGTTAGCATGATAACTCTACCTAAAACAATCTGGGTCACTGACATTTTTTCTCCAATCCACAGTCAATATGTAAATAGTGGATCCGTCACGCGAGTCCGAGGGA
Organism: Allophyes oxyacanthae; assembly: GCA_932294325.1. Taxonomy (NCBI): domain Eukaryota; kingdom Metazoa; phylum Arthropoda; class Insecta; order Lepidoptera; family Noctuidae; genus Allophyes; species Allophyes oxyacanthae. Next base: position 18,015,074 of record OW028610.1, on the reverse strand, counting down.
AATAGTGGCATTTTTGCCAACTCCCCATAGTCACGCAAAGCAAACCGCGACCCGATTCGATGCAGCAAATCGTTCACTGCATACAATTTTATTTAAATTCGTGGCTAGTTATTTCGATATTATGACTTCATGGATGTGTTTTGTGGAACTACGAATTTCCATATATTTTACCCGACTTCAAAAAAAGGAGAAGCTTCTCAATTCGACTGTATTTTTTTACGCGATTACCCCGCCATTTTCTGACTGATTTTGAAAATTCTTATTTTGTTTGAAAGGGTATTCTCTCGAGGTGGTGATATATTGGTGAAGATCTGATGAACACCTTCGGAGATAGACAATGGAACTTTTCAATGAATATCACTCGCGATTGCTTTAATTGCATGTTTATATTAGCGTTACTCAATTACGCAGACACAGAAAAACTTCTAGAAATTATGTCATGACGATAATTTTATGCTTAGTTGTAGGTATTAATGTTAATTACCAATATGCTTTATCTCATAGTTGTTAATAGATTATTTTATTATATTAATTTCATTTTAAATGTCCAAATTTATTTTATTGAAATGTAAAGTGATGCCCCAAAACACAGGTTTGAATAAACCTAGATCGGGCGGGTCGCTACCTAACATTCATATTCCGACTACTACTGCTCACTAAATGTACCCTTTGTAAACGTTTTTTTTATTTTTTTTATTAAATAAATTATTATTATTATTATTATATATATATTATATAAGCCACTCAAAACAGAAAAATAAAATAAACTTTAAAAAAGTAAATAATGTTCTTAAAAATCTTAACAGTTTCTGAAGTCTTTAATTCTTCAATGCACGTAGCTTGGCAGGGCATAGGACACATACACAGATACACACTACAAACTTATACCATCTTTTGCTTCGGTGGTTAAAAAGACTTGTCACGACTGACAGACTGATCTACCACCACAGCCTAAACAGCTGGGGCTAAAAAACTTAAAATTTTGACAATAAGTTGCTTTTATGACGTAGGCACCCACTAAGAAGAGATTTTTGGAAGTTCCACCCCTAAGTGGGTAAAATAGGGGTTGAAAGTTTGTATGAAAACCCGTCATTTTTAACCCCCGACAAAAAAGAGAGGTGTTATTAAGTTTGTAGTGTGTATCTATGTATCTATGTGTCTGTCTGTGGCATAGCTCCAAAACGGAGGATCCGATCGCAATGCAATTTTTTTAATTAAAATCTAGTTTATTAGATATCATCTTAGGTATGTTTCATGAAAATCTGTTCAGCCGTTCAAAAGCTACAGCTCTTTTTCTAGTTGGAGTCGGGGGTTTTTGACGATAGTTACATCGATTTCCATGCACGTAAAACCGCAGGCAATATTTAGTTTATATATATATATACCACAGACGCGAAAACCGAACAGTATTTAAACCCTTCTCATACTCAATTCAGTATTAATAATTATTATAATATTCAAGAGATGCCATTTATTTTCCAGACTGTGGTGAAGGCTAAGCTCTTAGCTGATAAGTGATGCTCACAATACCTTTGTCACCACAAGACTAAGCCTGAATATTATAATGTATGGAATATTTTTGAAAGGCTTTATATGAATAATAGAGTTCTAATTAAGTGATTTCATCCCAACCGCGACATGCTTGGGATAAGTCTGGGATGATGGATATAATATGATAATTTTAATGGATTTTTAGCTTCACATGTAACTTATACCTTATGTATGTAAAAAAGAATTGCATTTTAAGATAAGATAAAATTTATTCAAAATTACTTATAGTAAAAAAATACAATAATATAAAACATAATAATAACATAGGTATGATACTGATATGTGCCTGTACTAGGATACACACACACACACACATCACACACACACACACACACGCACACACACACGCACACACATCACACACACACACCACACACACACACCACACACACACACCACACACACACACCACACACACACTCACACACCACACACACCCACACACACACCCACACACACACACACCACACACACACATGCAGGTGCAGGTATGTGGTTGCACATTCTGCAGCCGTACACAAGAAATCTACCATTTTGACGCATGATTCTTTTTTATATTTCACTCTACTCTCATTCGTCGAGGTGAAGGGACATCAAAGTAGAAACTTATGTCATCTTTATCTATTCTATACGCGTAAATGACTTTGAAATTTCGCCTAGAGATCATGATATTACGTGTAAAATTAAGATTTTTTTTATTCGTTTCTATGGCTAAACAATAACTACTGATTACATTTGATTGATTTTTTGTATACGATCACAGAACGTGATAGGGACCAAATACGGGGTCTTATTTAATGTCGCAATGTCGTCACCATCCTGTATTAAGTATTGTGAAAATATAATATGAATATTAATACTCTCTTAGCATTAAAAATTATCAAATTATAACAGTACTTAGCTTATGAATATGAAACATGGGAATTCTTAAGAAAAAATATTGACAAAGCTATGAGCGTCCCACGCTACTTTTGTAACCATATTTCATGCAAATAAATATTCTTATTCTTTATCGGTGCTAGTTTCAAAAACCCCTAATAAAAATCAACGGATCACGTATCGGGTCGGATCGATCGTCGGTCTCATTTTCGATAGAAAATTCAATTTTATCAATGACCCCATAAATTGCAGGCTTCTTTAATAAAAAAAAATCCAATAACTCATCTGCGTATGGATTTTGAACCGACTTCTTGTATAAACCTATTAAAAATAAATAAATCCAGCCCATTACTGTCCCACTTTTGGCACGGGCCTCTTCTCAGAATGAGAAGGGTTAGGCCTTAGTCCACCACGCTGGCCTGGTTCGGGTTGGTGGACTACACACACCGTCGAGAACTTTATGAGGCTCTAAGATGTGCAGGTTTCCTCACGATATTTTCCTTCACAGTTAATGCCACTTGCATTAACGGTGAAGGAAATAATCGTGCATATAATCAAGTTCTAATCGGCAAATGAATCCGAAAAGTCAAAGGTGCGGGCCGGGTTTGAACTCAGTCCCTCCTGCATGGAAGGCGAGCGTTCAACCTCTAAGCTATCACTGCTGTAAAAACCTATTAGTTACAATAAATCTCCAATCTGGCGGCGTTATACCAACATATCGTTCCTTCACGATTTGTCGTAAATTTTTACTTTTATGGCCAATAAACTTACGCTCTTATTACGTTTATTATACGCTTCTCTATGGCTATGTTGCGGTGTTAAGAGGGAAATGAAGGCTGCATTCTCTCCATTCAAACGTATTCTCAGATTTGCTCTCTGGATTTCCTTACTCGTTACATTTACATGTTACATTTTGTAACATCAGCAATATTTGTAACGCGTGTAAACTACGTTTTATTATTTATAATTTTCAAGACTGTGCGCTCTGTACATGAACAGCAGATATTGTAAATCATTTTAACACTTTATCATTTCAGTCTAATGAACACACTCAACCAGGAAGGTTGTTTTATTAACAGCGACAACAGCCGCATCAACATTTAACAGCCATGATGGTCGGACAACAGTAGCCGCACGCATGCTTGACAAAACAAACACTCGGTTGTTTTAACAGCAAAAGAGAAAACTCGGAGTTAACATCACATTTCACTGTTGGGCGTTACAACCCCAACAACCACATTGTTTTTCTTAATCATAATGTAATGAATTTTTTAAATAATTTTTTTCTTGTTTTTTTTTTGTGTTTTATTATTGCATGTGGTGACCTAATTTTACAACCAAGTAAATTATTTTTCTTTCTTTCTTTCCTTGCCGCAGAGACGCTGTTAATGATGATGGTTGAGACACTTTATAAAGTCTCAAACCTCTTTCAGAATTTATCAAATTGTAGTTTCACATCCAACATTCCATCCCACCTTATTGTTTTAAAATTGTTTTCAAAATGCAACCTTGTGTTCACCGCTCCTCTCCCTTTTTTACAAGCTTCGTAGCTCCACAGATCTCGTTCATTAGCATAACAGCGCCAGATGCGGGTAGTTATCTCAGAATTGCCTTGCAGCTGGCCTGCGGTCTAAACCTCAGGTTAATCAGCGCCAATACCGCATTCTGTTTTGTATTCGGATAGAAATTGGAACGATATCAAAATTGGCATCGGTATTGTAGGGTTAATTAGGAGTTTTATTTGTACACACGAAATCAGTAATCTACTTATTCAGTAAGTGGCTATCCGAGAGAAATTTTTATACAATTAATGAATTATTGACATATAAACAGAAATGACCTGACTTTTATAATTTAGTTCTCAATATAATGTATTATAATGTAATACTCTGTACGCTTTGAGTATGATACTCAAAGTCTGTACGTAACCATTTGCATGCCTGCATGCTGCGTGTTTGCATGCCTTTATGGCAAAATATGTGATCCTACAACTATACTAACACCGATTATAACCATATTTTGTGTAAATAAATGAATTTGAATTTGTAAAGAAAAAATTTGACCATCTTTGTAATCAACCAAAAGGCCTCTCTGTCCACTAAAGAAAAAATACGCGAATATAAATTACAATAGGCAGTGGCGGATTTACCAGCAAGCTGAGTAAGTGAGTAGGCTGGAGCCTGTAATAGGGTGGCAGAGTTTAAGGGCAGCATATTTGGGGGTTGTAAAAATTATCTAGCAACTGACACATCGATCCCCTGGTTCACAATCATACTAATTACGGGAAAAAGGTGGTGTTATTAGGACGATATTGCACAAATCATAAACTAACTAACTTCATTGACAATTTTTTTTTAAATTAATAAATGATTGTGAGCTATATAGTATCGATATGTAGAGGTCGATAGGGGCGGCAAAATTTGAATAGCCTACTGGCGGCAAAAGTGTAAATCCACCACTGACAATAGATACTAAAATTCCACCTTATATTGTACTAACGTCCCACGTTGTATTGTGCACTGCTACCGAATAAGCCCCTTGAAAGCACGACAAAGAAGCCTGACCTATTAACCTACTCTATTGACAACGGAATGATGACCCCGGATAAAAGTACCCCAATAGAAAAAGTAGCAATCGAAGTACCCAAAGTTAATTAACTCGTTCGGCCCAGCGCCGCCGTATTCAGATGCTCACATTGTGACACTACAAAATGGACGAACATTTGACGTACGTTCTTATGCAAAATGCCGCAAAAAGCCGCAAAAAGTTGATTCGTTACGGCTCTAGACATTTCACACTTTCAAGTGTTACGGTGCAGGATTTCTGGTAATAGAATTTATCTACAATGGGTTCCTGGCGTTATAAAACGTAGTGCGAATAAAAACACATCAATAGTAGACGTCTTTAGACGTTGTGTTGATAAGGACGTGAATAGACGTTGTGTAGATATTTTTTTTATAAATTTTGCGTTAGTAAACGTTGCTAGTCCGAACGTGTTAAGTAATACTGTTGCGCCTGTAATTTAATGGTAAGTCGATGTCGAATGTTTAAAGATAAAACGTATCCCATTTTCTGAAGACTAAACCTAATCACAGAAACGGTCTTCGTTGCAACTGGTTTTAAAACGGCTGAAAGTACGAAACGTATAGTAGTTGGAAACATCAGATTACTTAGTTGTTACTTAGTTGTTATAACAGACAAGAAATAATAACACGCAATTAAATATGACAGGATTTCCTGAGACATGGACAAATGAAGTCAGTCCCTGGGTATTACGAACATCATGGATCAAGTTATGATACTTACGTAATCACTCTTGCTCAGTAGGAGCGAGGATAGACTATCAATTTATCATGATCATTCCGAATTTGGTGCGATAAAAAATGAGGATGATAATGTATCGTGCATTTGATCCCTAAAAAATATAATTTATTATTCTAATCCAAATAGCGATTATTCTAAGTAAACTATAGTTCGCGCCAGATAGCTTGTCAACATAGTCCATTGACCCGTTAAAACGAAAAAAAAGTTCCATAAAAATAATCTATTTTGAACAAAATACGTAATAGGTACTTTTATAATCCCGAGACCTTTAAGAGGTTATTGATAAACATTAATAAATGCAACTTATACTTAGGGATCATTAAAATAGATGATAGAAAAAGTAAATACTTTATTACCATTTTGTCGCAAACACTGATAAAAAAGTACAATATAAAAATATACAAAGTTCCCGCTGAGACCTAAAATTCCCAGGACAAATACATAATTCTGTAAGAGTTTCCTGGGCAACCACTGAAAGCACAGAACATACCCTCGACAGAAAAGTTGGTAACAGAAGTCCCACTTCTATTAGCGCGTGACAGAAAGAAAGAAAGAAAAATGTTTTATTTGCTACAAAACAGGGGGCTTACTATGAACTTTTATAGCAGGGCAGGAATTGAAGTGCCTAGATATTTCCAGTATAAGCTGACCGCGCACTTTATAGACTTTTCATACACTGAAAGGTTAGCTTATTCATGCTGGTAATTACTGGGCATTTCATGACATACATAATTTTTAGGGTTCCGTACCCAAAGGGTAAAACGGGACCCTATCATAAGACTCCGCTGTCTTTCCGTCCGTCTGTCTGTCCGTCTGTCTGTCCGTCTATCACCAGGCTGTTAGACAGTTGAATTTTCACAGATGATGTATTTCTGTTGCCACTATAACAACAAATACAAAAAAACAGAATAAAATAAATATTTAAGGGGGCTCCCATACCACAAACGTGATTTTTTTTGCTCGTTTTTATAGATAATGGTACGGAACCCTTCCTGCGCGAGTCCGACTTGCACTTGGCGGGTTTTTGTTTTTCGTGTGGTTTTTGTTTTTATTTCTTATTTTTGCAACCAAATAAATTATTCTTCTTTCTTTCTTTCTTTAAATTAAAGAATGCAATAAAGAATTGAATTGAATTGAAGTTGACCTTCTTAACGTATATATCTTGTATCATAATTAAACATGATATAATAGGTTCTTCCCTTTTAGTAAAGATCGCCAAAAAACTTTTGTTAAAAGAGAAATAAATACAATTTCAATACTGCTCTCGAAATTAGCGGAAAAACTCCACAATGAATTTGTAACCTTGACTTCCATGTTTGGCGTTTCATTATAACATAACAATCAGAAGTTGGGAATATTTTTTGTTAAGAAACTTGTGTATATGTTGCAGGGATATTGTCAAATCAGTGATATTATAATTTCACTACTGAAATTATAATTGCACGAAACTTTGTTAACTGCCTCCATTTCTCACAATTTCACGGGCTCATTTCAGTGACATTTTAATCCAACTGGACCCACGCAGTGATATTGCAAAGCAGTAATATTTTGACAATTTCACTGTATGTGCAAGGCCGTTGAATTGTGAGACGGTCAATGATTGGTCATATATAACCTAACCTAACTCATTGCCAATTAACATCGAAAACGAACCAATCATTGACCGTCTCACAATTTAAAGGCCTTGCACACACAGTGAAATTGTCAAAATATTATCTACTGGACCCACACAGTGATTGCAATAGCAAGTATTGCAATCACTGTGTGGGTCCAGTGGAATTATAATGTCACTGAAATGAGCCCGTGAAATTGTGAGAAATGGAGGCGGTTGACAAAGTTTAATGCAATTATAATTTCACTAGTGAAATTATAATATCGCTGGTTTGACAATATCCCTGCGACGTATACAAACATGTGTTGTCTAATAAGCCCCGGGTCCTATTTTCCTTGGATTTCGCAAGAAAATATTAAAATATCTATTGAGACGATTGGACTAAAGTACCTAATATTGTGCTGACGAGATTATGCCGTTGATTATATGAAATCCTTTCTAAATATTTATATATACGACATGCACCCTTTGTTTGCCAAATATATTTGCACAAAATAATTGACGATTATACTGAAAATCTACAGTTCCACGTAAAATACCTCGATACTGGATTAAAACCTAGCAAATTGATCCCACAATTTAGGTCGAAATATTTGAAATTAATTATCTATATATATTGATACGTGAAGCGAAAACTTTGTACCCCTTTTTAAGCATATTGCGTGAACGGAGGAGTGTGAGATTTGGCATAGTTCAAGTTTATATGGAGAAGGAGTGTAGAGAGCTATTTATATTTAACTAGCGACCCGCTCCCGGATTCGCGCGGGTACCTACACTTTCTCTACTATCCTTACGTTAAATATGAAAGTACATATAAACCTTCCGTGAAAAATTATCTAACTGATAGTGAAAACCGCAACAAAATCCGTTGCGTGGTTTAGGAAGAGTTAGCGGATATACAGACAGGCAGACGCAGAAAGCGATTTTATTTTATACAATGTAAAGATAGAGATATTACGGTCTAATTTCGACCAATGGGCGACCACTAGTTCGAATATAACTGCCTAGATTTTGGGCATGCCAATAACATGATAACTCCGAAACGACTGATACCCGTTACTCTGCTTACACCATCGTGTAACAAGAGTAAAGACACTCGCTCACTTTACCGTACCGGAAGCGACGACACGCTTTTGTTCGAAACAGGGTAAAAGGTCGCAATAAGCATATTTATTGTATCGTGAAATGTGAATCCATTTGTTATAAGCCCGCTGTTAAATGGTTGTTCCTTACTGCTCCGAGAGATTTGCACCTGTGTCATGGTATTGTCGTAATGGAAAGATTTTTATTTTTTTTGTAATTGTTTAAAAAAAATCATTAGGATTTCTTCTGTATCGAGGGTACAGTTTACGAACATACAATATATCACATGCTCACACACCCAGATCCGCAACAGCTATCTCTAGATCATACAAATATTTGTTTCGTGCAGGGATCGAACCCGCGGCACGTAGCACAGAAAGCTAATCGCTTAGCCACTGCGCCAACCGTGTCGATTACATAGTTAGCAAAATTGATATTACAAACATAGGGACTTTAAACAGAAAATGCCTCCCCAAGGGACGAAACGAAGTAGTTAAATACATCGAGAGCATAATTAATTTATGTTTTCGTGCCGAAATCCGTCGTAGATAGATACTCTTCACCCTGAAAAAGACGAAGGGATATACAGGACTCTTCCCAGCCAAAACAGCACGGTGTTCCTCGGACGACCCATGGCTGGGAGCGCAGGATGCACTTACGTATGCGCCAGTCCCTAGCAGACATCGAGTGCACCGTGGGCAATCAGCCCCATTATTACAGTATTTATTTATTTATTTATTGAATCGCCAACAGAGGCTACACAATTACATGCGTATTAACATAAACATGGACAATACAAGTGTGCGCTTCCAATTATAGGCGACCACATCATTCACTTATTATCTAGGTAGGTATAACAAGTTTGACAAGACAACATCAACATTAATCAAAAATTAAAAATAAAATGTGAGAAAATCATAAGGGAATCAATGAAGTGCAAAACAATACAAAAAATAAATGTAATACAAATTAATTATAAACAAATTCAAATAAAATACGACAATAACAATAATCATAACAAAAAATATTATATTATGATGATGGATATAGTCGAATTGCCAATTTTTTTTTTAAAAACAACCCGATTACGATCTATTATTTATCTATTATCTATTATTTATTGATCTTATTACCATTTTCATCTTTCATCCATGTTAAAATTGATAATCTAAACACTCGCCCTAGTTTGCAAGATTAAGAATCCGATAAGCTCAACCAAATTATCTAATACCATCTAAGCTTTGAACACTAGGATTGGTTTTACGTAAGCAAGAATCAGATGTAAAAGATCTAAAATTGTAAATAATAGACACTTATTTCTCTTAAATAAATAAATCCAGCACATTACTGTCCGATTGCTGGGCACGGGTTTCTTCACAGAATGGGTAGGAACAGAGACTGAATCACTACAAATTATGCGCACTACATAAAAGATTATCCTCTTTATTAGGAAAAACTAGCTTCCGCCAGCGGATTCGTCCACGTGCCATCTTTATAAATTATAGCCTATGTTACTCATTGATAATGTAGCATTCTAATGGTGAAAGAATTTTTAAAATTGGTCATGTAGTTTTTGAGTTTATCCATTACAAACAAACAAACAAACATACAAAAAATCAAATATTTTCTCTATAAAATATTAGTTTAGATAAACTTGAATTAAGTATTTTATACTCCATGACACTATTTCAAATAACTTGGACCAGTATAGAACATACCGTTGACAGCAGGCTTTTAACAAATGGAGTCACATTTCACGATCCAGTAGAATATGGCTGTAGGCGATAGACTGTCAAAGCTTTTAAATTTCACCATCACGTCACCCCGTTAACGTGTGCGGAACATATGTCGGTCGAATCACGAAAAGGCGTAACTGATTTTTCTCAACTTTACAGGAGAGCGAAATAAAGAAAACCTATATGAGTTTTATGGACACACCAGGACACACTATATTAATTTATATATTTAGGTAGGATGTTAAGGCTTACTTTGAAAGCGAATTTAATCCCTTAAATAATACTGTAAATAATTTCCCTGTACCTTTATTAGATTAAAATATTTTCGCCATTTTGTTGGTTACGCCTTTTCGTGATTCGACCGACGATATGTGGGCTTCATAACGATGTTAGGGGAAATTTGCTATAGTCACCAAACTTGCTAGATGTACTAGCTATAAAGGTTTTCTTTGTATTTCCTGCTTTTGTTTCTTGATTTTTTGTGCCAATAAATTCATATTCTTTTTTTTTTCTTTTTAGTTACTATGTTGTTTTAATCCACGAGAGGACGCTAGGAGATCATGTCCAGAGCCCCAGAGCCCCTGTTTCAATCGTGCTCGCTGCTATTTCAATCGTGTCAGAATGTTCTCATAATTTTTACAATGTCGTTCAACCGATTTTGACTTCTATTGCGTAGGTGATAGTAGTCAAAATCTATAGAACGACACTTATTAACTGGCAAATAACCGACTTTTACTTCTATTACCTAGGCAATAGAAGCCAAAATCGGTTGAAAGACACTGCAAAACCCAACAATTACAAGACCATTCTGACATGATTGAAATAGCAGAATTTAGGGCCCTGACCACTTGACATTATCTCCTAGTGCCTTAGGGTGAGACCAGACAAGCGCAATTTTGTGAGTTGGGAGACTGTATTTTTTTTTCTCTTTGTTTTGATTATACATACATATTTAAAAAAGGTCAAAAAAAAAAAACAGTCTTCTATCCTCAGCTATATGACCCACGGGTAAAGAGAGGTAGCATGTTCTTTGCCGGTAACAACACGAACAAAACTTGTATGCAAGTAGATTGTCAATAGCATTGAAAATACTTTCTTGAGTAGAGTGCTAGCTTGTTAACAAATCAATACACAAAATCTTAAAAGAAAATCATAAAATAACCGCACGTTCAAGTCCATGACACAATATACAATAATTGATATTTTTTTATGTAGCGCGCCTAATTTGTAGTGATTCAGTCTCTGTTCCTAAATACAACCGCAGTATTGGGATACACTTTAAAACAAAATGAAAATTCAAATTAGTATGGGGGGGACGCATAAAGAAAGAAAGAAAGAAAGAAAAAGAGTTTATTAGCACAATAAAAAATAAATGAAACAAATAACAAAGAAAACATAAAATGAGTTATTGTGCCAAAAGGCCGCAGCTCAGCATAATGTCAGGAGGCAGTGATACTGGCCACCTGACGCTGGTTTTCAGCTGCAACCCACGAGTGCCATACGCTCGAAACTATCAATATATAGGTATACATAATTTACTAACGCAAGCAATACCAAATCAAATTTTTACTTTGTTTTGGATTGAATTTTAGTACTGCGGTTGCATTTGGGAACGGACACTATCAATCTGCAAATTTTCCGCACTACTTATAAAAATATCTTACATTTTTTTCACAAATTCATGTACCTAAAGCAAACAATAATACAAACAACAAAATGAAAATAAAAAAAGAACTAACAAACGTCCTTTTTGCATTATAATTTAGTTAAAATCCTTTTGTAAAGATTCATTCTATAAAAATAAACAAAAAACAAACAGTGCCCAAAGAGAACGTTTAAACCTTTTTAAACGCCGACAAAAAGAGAGGTGTTATAAGTTTGTAGTGTGTATATGTGTATCTGTGGACCTTTGCATCTGTGTATCTGTCTGTGGCATCATAGCTACAAAACGGATGTACCGATTTCAATGTAGTTTTGTAAATTGAAGACTACTTTAATCGGGTATCATCTTAGCTATGTTTTATGAAAATCTGTTCAGCCGTTCAAAAGCTACAGCTCTTTTTCTAGTTGGAGTCGGGGGTTTTTGATGGTTAGGTTGGATTATTTAAACTAATAGTCTGAAGAAAAGTTTATTTAAGCTTAAAATATCGCAGAATTCAAAGAGATTTCCTCTAATCAAAATGGAGGCGCCTCGTCCAGACGAGGGGCCTCCATTTTGATTAGAGGAAATCTTTTTGAATTGTTGTGTCACGAGTGACACCTTAGTTTACTCAACAGCGCTGAAGCCAAGAAGGCGAGACATTTTACACGTGCAATGTTACATACGTTACTCACTTGGAAAATACGAAGGAAAACGGAAAACTGGAGAGCTCCTTTAAATCTTGAAAGTGTTTTAAAACTATATTGCCACTATTTCTTATCCTTTTAGGATCATAGCACACTAACTACTTATTGCAGCAGAATCGCGCTTATTCGTGTTCGTCGACTGCCCTTTGCTTACAAAAACTGAACAACGAACGTGAAAACACGAGATTTTTCTGCAGAGAGTAGCTGTTGTGCTAAGGCCCTTACTCTTATCAATGATATTATTTCGATATTGATATATTAATACTTCAGCAATTTCAGTGTTTAATCAGTCCGTCCTACCTGTCATGACCTTCGGTGCGGAAACGTGGACACTCACGATGTGACTAGTTTTCGAATTCCTCTATAGATATCGTATTTATTTTTTAACACGCTTTTATTAGCTTCACCTGTAACTAACTAACTATGAAACAAAATCTTGGAAGTTAAAATTGACCCACTTCCCGGTTCCCGATTGAGCTGAAATTTTGCATACACGTTCAGTTTGGATGACTAAAGCGTGTTCTATAGTTTTTTTTATATACTATAATATTTTATTATCTAACTAACAATGTGAATGACAACACGGTTGGTGCAGTGGCTAAGCGATACAGGTAGCCATAAACAGAGATTTAGCTCTTAAAATGTATACTACAAGTTGTTTGGAGCTATCGGCAGACATTCAATACGCGATTTTTTCTTTCCACTTTAGATAGAACGCTCAACACTACGGAACACTCAGATGCAGTATGTAGTGTAACCATGCTTGTACTTTTGTACCATCCATAATAATTAAAACTAGTGATCGCCCTGTGGTCGAAATTCGACCGTAATTTTAGCTTTCTGCTCCTTCTCCATAATAATAAACTTTAACTATGCCAAATCTCACACTCCTCCGTGCGCGCATTATGCTTAGAAAGGGGTACAAAGTTTTCTCTTCACGTATTAATATATAGATAACTGTGTCTATGTGTGAACTCGCATCCTACATGCCCTATTCTTATTTTTTATTCACATTAAATTACATTATTCTCGTAGCTCTTACCACAACATTATACTGATCAAGATTGTATTTTTTTATTATTTTTTTGTGTTTTCCTTTACTTTCTATTCACGAAAATTCGGAACAATTATTGATAGGCCATACAAATATTTTTTCAAAGCAAAAATTGGACAACTTCCCCGAGTGGGCAGACAGGCAACACTAATTGGAACCATCGACGTCAAACGGTCACCTTTTTTGCGTTTCAGAAAAATAGAAACATATGTTTCTATGTACACACAAAAAGAATATGAGAGTCAAAAAAGCAATCAAATATTTTTGTTGTAATTTTATTAACTGTACATTTGTACCTATATGCAATAATTCGAATGTTTTTAACATTTCCTAGTTACGAACTAGCGGAGACAGTAGGGGTGCTGATACCCCAGCCCCTTTGGAGCATCGAGCGAAGTCCCTCAGTGGACAGCGTCTGTCTCTTTTAAGTTAATCCGAGATTTCTAGGCTATCATAAATCATCCTTCCATGTCGCAGATAACATGACATTTCAAAGCTCTACCTAGAAAACTAACAAAATAACTTATTTACACTTGTCCGACTTAAAATTTGGACATCACAAGATAAGGCACGATACCCACTAGACTGTCCGGCGACATTTTCACAGCTCCAATAAAAACGAATCCGGGACTGTCCCATTCAATGCTGATAAATGGCCGCCGCACGGCACTCGCCCGATCTCAATTTACTCTCACACCATTGCTGCACTCTATTTTTCCTGTACACAGCTTACGTAGAAAGGACGCAGAAGGTCTATTGTATGGTTTTTTTTTTTTTTTTGACGTGTACCGTTGTTATTTTGCTTCCATAGTGGGAGGCAACTCAGAATTCTGATGATAACAAAATCGGGAGATACAGTTTGGTGCTGCAGCTACTTATCTATCATTTACATCCAAAATTTAATTACACCACTTGATAGCTAAAAAATCAAAGAATTCGTTACATTGAGTGATGACTGTAACGCATTTTTTGTATGTTTGTTTGTTTGTATAAACTCAAAAACTACTGGACCGATTTTAAATTCTTGCACCAGCAGAATGCTACATTATCAGTGAGTAATATAGGCTATAATTTATAAAGATATCACGCGGGCGAAGCCGCTGGCGGAAGCAGAGCAATAATAAAAAAGTAAAAAGCAATTAAAAAAAAACAAATTATTACAATCAAATAGATATACAGGGTTATTTTTAAAACACCGGCAACGCTTTAAGGGGTGAAACTATCCATCAATATGAACAACTTTTACTATGGGACAAACCATGAAATCGCGAAAAAAAATTCAAACTTTTCATACAAAAGATTAACCTTGCTCCATCAAAATGTATGAAAAGTTTGAATTTTTTTTCGCGATTTCATGGTTGGTCCCGTAGTAAAAGTTGTTCATATTGATGAGTAGTTTCACCCCTTAAAGTATTGCCGGTTTTTTACAAATAACCCTGTATAAAGCATATAATTATGTAGGATATACCAGTCATGTGGGCCTCACGACTGCACCAAAAAGGTTCAGTTCAGCGTATGCCAGACATAGCCCGGCGCTGATTTTCAACTGAACCCGTTCATGTACTGTACGAAGTGGACTTTCTGTGGGTACCTTATTATATGTGATACAGTGCATGCCGTGATTTGTGGCTTATGGGATGTCTGTGGTGCTTTATTGTTCTTACGGTTCGCTAGAGCGTGCATCTTTAGGGGCCCACTTCCCTACCCAGCTGAATTTTAAGAGGTTTTCAATAAATGTAGCGCTTTTTGTTGAGACTTTGTGGGTTTGTTTGTCGGAGTCGTTACCATGTTGTGTTATTGCAAAACGTGCAAGATTTAGCTTCATCTGCACACCGCTTTCCATCTTACTAACCTACGAAATTCTAATCGCTGACATGGCATGATTTGATTTGATGATTGTGGTACATAGTTCAAATCTTTAAGGCGCTGACGAGAGCTATTATTATTATTATTTATTTAAAGAGGTAGGGTACTAAGCCCCTTTGTCACTGCGACCTGGCAAGATCAATTGTGACGCCTCTTGTTTCATTACAGCACTCCCGCTAGCCGTAAGTCAATGGTCGCGGGACTTATCTAATTACCGTGACCCCGGAACGTAAAGGGCTATTGAAGGAACACCGTAGATTTTAGTCAGTACAAGTCTGACAGTCCCTCCCGCCCTGCCCGGGGTGGGAGGACTCATTTGAGGATTTTAACATGCTAAAAAAAAAAAAAAAGCCGTAAGTCAATGATAAATTTGACTATATTCTTGAGGTGGAGGCATTTTATCTCATCTGGTGAGATTAGGTGGCCTCGGTGCTGGCTTCTAGTGTGGTGTACCACGTCACAATCGCATAGGATATGCTTGGGTGTCTCATCCTTCTCGCGACAGAATCTGCAAATTGTGGAGTCACTAAGGCCCTTTTTGGCAGGTGATTGTTTAGTTTGCAGTGCCCAGTGAGGGTTCTTGTCAAAATCCTAATACGGCTCCTGTTCAAAGAAAGCTTTATGGTGCGTATCATGGGCCTGTGACTGACATCTCGCGTCACACGGCACACCCCTCCCGCACCGCGCTACTTCTTCATAAACTCCGGCACCAACCGTCTCAGTTAAACGATCGTACTATAGCATTATGCCATAACCATACCAACCAATATTCCCGAAACTCTATAACTAACAAGCGAAAACATAGGTGGTTTAAACTTTAAACTGTATTCACAAAAGGTGTTCACCCGCGACTATTACAAAAGTTTCCAACGATTAAATAAGATGGCGGTTGGCGAGCAGCCAGTACCGATTAACTACAGCAATACTTCAATCTTTAAAACCAGTGAGTTATTGCCGTACGTGTTTTCAAGCGATACTGTGGTTTCCCGAGATTGCATCTCAAGCATCCTTGTCTTAGGGAATGAAGATTCAGTTGGTGGAGGGCATTACTCGATTAGATCGGAAATAGATTACAACCCAACACATATACAGGAATATTTGTAACTAGCTGTACCCGCGGCTTTGCCCACGTGACAATATTTCGATTAATCTAAGTTAATTAAGTGACTCAACATTGTAAGAGTCGCGAAAGTTTAACAACATTTAACTTGACCTCCATGAAAAAGTGGAGTTATCCTTCATCATTCATATTGTCAAAAACTTACAAAAATATGAGATCAATGCAAATAAATGCTGTGGGATATTTGTAATTCACGGGGAATGCTTTAAGGGGTGAAAGTACTCATCAATATGAACTTTTACTATGGGCACAAAACAGAAATCGCGATAAAAAATTCAATCTTTTCAAATTCAAATTCATTTATTTGCACAAAATATGGTTATAATCGGTTCATACATTTCGATCGGACAAGGCTGATGTTTTGTATGAAAAATATATTATTTTTGTAGCTGGGAAATCGCCGTATGTGGTTTGATAGTGGTGTAACATATTTTATTCTATTCAAATTACTAGTGGTCGCCAATCGGTCGAAATACGACCGTAATTTTAGGTTTCTGCACTCCTTCTCCATATAAACTTTAACTATGCCAAATCTCATACTCCTCGGTGCGCGCAATATGCTTAAAAAGGGGTACAAAGTTTTCTCTCCACGTATTAATATATAGATGTACGTTAACACAAAATCATAGACAACTATAACAAAAATAATCTCACTTTACACTTTTAACAACACTTAAAAACTAAAACTAAAAAATTTAGTTTTAAAGCAAAAAAATTAATTCATCTCTTGTTTTGTAGTATTAATTTAATGAGAATGCTGAAAAATTTTCGCGCCGACAAAAGTGAAATTAGCAAAATGCTGGGTTTTTTGAGTTATAAAGCAAAGGAGGAGGCGTTGATAAAAGCGTTGAGAAATTTATGTTAATTATTGTTGAAAGGCCAAAAAATATTTTAGGGTAACTTGATAAAGTAAGAAAAACATTTTATTTTTACACAAATAATTACACACTAAAGACACATTTAAAAATACTAGTGGTCGCCCAGTGGTTAAAATTCGACCGTAATTTTAGCTTTCTGCACTCCTTCTTCATATAAACTTGGACTATGCCAGATCTCATACTCCTCCGTGCCCGCAATATGCTTTAAAAGGGGTACAAAGTTTTCTCTTCTCTTTCTATATGGATGACCAGCTCGAATGCTAAAATGCTTACTTCCGTGCTCTGTCTGAAATCTTAGAGCCTTTATTGCAGAACTGTTAAAAAGATTTCAGGGCAAAACTGAGCAGACCCTGTCAATCCTTTCGTTACAATTTTTTTTTCCAAAGACAGAACCAACAACTCAAACACAATTCCACTTGACAAAAGAAATATAACTTTCTAAAGAAAATAAAACAATGAATCCAGACTAAAATGGTCTAAAATATACAATTATGAAGAGGCAACCGTTTTAGCTCACTCTCCCAGAAATACTTGGCAAGTAAAATGTTTTAAATCTTGAATATTTATAGGATTAAACTGAGCAACGTTTACGTTCTAATTGTTGTTAAAGAACTTACCAAGGTAACTAAACTTTTATTTTTGAAGGACAATCTCTATGTTAACATAATATTCGATATATTTTAACCTAAAGAATTGCGACGCGATGCTATAATATCGTAATTGTTGGTTATTACAACGCCGTTCAACCGATTTTGACTACTATTGCGTAAGAAATAGTAGTCATAATATATAGTAGAAATTAGCAGACTTGGGACCCTGGCGAGGTAATACCAGTTCTATAATATGTGTTAGATACTATATTCTTTTTCTTTACGTGATGCAGGCTTCGTAATCTGATTGGTCGAATTCGTATTGTATATTATACGCTCATTGACAATGTAGTTCCTTTTTTGTGGCGCTAGATGTCGCTACAGTTTTATAATTATATAATTTAAAAAAAAATCTTTTGTTCTCATTTGACACTAACATAGCTCCTAAGTTAAATTTTTAGTAACAAAATATGGATTGTAAGTATCTGAAATAAATAAATAATTTTGCTAATAATATCATTTTGACAGTTAATCTTTACGTTTTTCAATTTCCCATTGTTTAATTGCTTTAAACAAGTAACCAAGTAATCCCCAAAATACAGAATTTACGAAATTAATTTACGCAACTTTTAATCAGATACGTCAGTTACGGTGTTTTCCAATAGAAATTCAATTCTTTACTTCGAAATTAATTACGTTTTTGTATTAAATTCAATATTTAAAGTTTGTTTTCTCGTTCTTTTGGTGTGTCAACATTGGCTCGTTATTATAATTTTATGTTAATAAGGCTCGATACGTATTGTAAATATTTACTTATTAATATCGCTGTACTAAAATTAATATTATTATCAAAGACGATAAACGCCGAACACAGTCAGAATACTGAAATGACAGTATTTAGAACTTTCAATACATTTAAACATTTAAAAACGTTAAAATAATTTTAAAATATTGACCTTGTCTGGGTCTCTATACAACGTGTATCAGATATGCATGGTCATATTTAAGGGTGTGGATCAGACTATCAAACTGAGCAACTTTCCCTATGAGTAGGGATGTTCCGATACCCATATCTATGGTATCGGAAAAAAAAAAAAAAAAAAAATTAATATTAAAAAAATAAATAAAAAAAAAAGTAAAAAAAAATAAAAAAATAATAATAATAATAATAAATAAATAATAAATAAATAAAAAATAATAAAAGATAAATATTTTATTTTCTTTTACATGTTTTATTCTTTTATTTTTTGTTACTTTATCTTTAAAATTGTTTTTGTGCTGTGTCAAATAAATACTTTTTTTTCTTTTTTTTCTTTTTTAAAATAAAATTGGGCCCTCTGTGTCCGCGCCTGACTTCAACTCGCTAACTCCCAACGAGGAACCACAACCGTTAACTTGGAACACGTACATCGGAATCCGTTTGTTACAATCCGCGGAGAGAATTCCATAACTGAATCCGATTTCCAACCCAGTCAGTTTTAAAAGGATTGGTCGCAAAAAACGTTTGGAATTTTATTGTGTAACCGTGTTGGTAAAAAGTTTTGCTAAACCGCTTTGGACGTGTTATTATAGAATATAAATTGTGTGTATAGGACTATAGGTACGTCCCACTGCTGGCCACGTCACACGGGCCTCTTCTCAGAATGAGAAGGTTTAGGCCTGGGATCTTTCTAATCAACAAACCACCACTTTTTAATGTTATGGCTGGGTATAACCGACACTACCTAGTAATCGCACTGTTTATTGCATTAGAAATTTTTCGTGGTGATCTATAGGCGTCACTACACTGCTGCGCTTTTAACTTGCGTAGACGCATGCGTCATGTACGCTGTCGAAGATTACCATACGTTAGCGCAACAGTATGCAGACGCTTGCGTCAGTGCCGTGTACACAGGCATCTGTCAATGGTATGACGTGTTTGAGTTTGATGCATGCGCTATTGCCAGCAAGCACAGCATGCGCACAGGCATACGCCTGAGTAACTACCGCATGCGTCTAAAGCAAGTTGAAAGCGTATGAGTGTAGTTACAGCTTATGGTGATATCCTATTTAGCTATAGAGATACAAGCTAACGTAATTTTCAATCCCATTACCCTGAGCATAAACATTTTAGATACTCCACCACTGAGCCTATATCGTGAAGCCGTCCACTGCGTGATGAGGTGTGAAAATAGTAAGCAGCTTTACCAATTCTGATTGTCAGCATAAAAATAAGGAAATAAAACAGCGCAACCATAAATTAGGTTTATTGCTCAAAGTTAGTGAAGCATTACCCGAAGTTTGCGACCTTTGTGTAAAAAATTGCTCTGTGTAGCGTGATATACAATCTGCGTTGGAAAAGTTACAATTAGACGAGTTTTTGTCATGTCTGTGAGCATGCCGTGAGTTCTAGTTTGTGACAATAATGAACTGCTAAGTATTTGTAAACATGGCGTCGTATCACGATAAATCAAGTTTCAGGAATGGCAGTGAACTGGGGGCTTACTTCGCGACACAGTTGACAGTTGACGACACAGTTGGCGCATTGGCTAAGCGATTAGCTTTCTGCACTACGTGCCGCGGGTTCAATCCCCGCACGGAACAAATATTTGTATGATCTACAGATATTTGTTTCGGGTCTGGTTGTGTGTGCTTGTGACATGTATGTTTGTAAACTGTACCCTCGATACAGGAGAAATCCTAGTGAGGGACAATGTTTTGTAAAAAAAAAGGAACAAAAAAAATTAAGGCAGAAATTGTACTGCTCAGACATTTCCAGTATGAGCTGATCTCGCACTTAACTACTCGTGTGAAAGGTCAGCTTATACTAGATATGTCTCGATTCTCGCCCGTTCAAACCTCTGTTGATAGAACAGTACAAGTGACAATCCTTTAGGTAAACAAAATATTTTCACAACTTTATCTACTGTTTTTTTTTTTTTTTTTTTTGTTGCTGTTGTATGTTTTTTACGCGATATCTCCGCCAATCGCAGACAAATTTTGAAAATTTTCTTTGTTTGATAGGGTATACTCTCGAGTTGGTCCCATTTAAATTTGGTGAAGATCTGATAAAGAACTTCGGAGATAAAGAATAACATAATTTTCTTAAAAAATTTAACAGCTTCTGAAGTCGGGCCTTTTATTTTTCAATGCACCTAGCTTGGCAGTGGCACCGACTTCAGAAGCTGTTTAAGTTTTTTGAAATCGGTTTTTACTTTTTTTTTAAGTTTTAATTGATTTCGGTGCTGGTCCCATAGTAATAGTTGTTCATATTGATGAGTACTTTTACCTCTTAAAACATTGCCGGTGAATTATAAATAACCCTGTATATGGATAATTAATAGGGTTTAGGTATTGAGCATGGACAATAACAAATAGGTACCTCATAGCACCTTCTCACGTTCAGCCAAGCCTTTTATATTCAATGCGTAGAGCGCAGATGAAACGGAAGATTGGACTAACGCTCGAGCAAATCGACAGTCTGCATGATTACCACCTGATAGTGAGAAGCGAAGCGACGCTAGGCGACGCGATGTGATCCGACGAGTCGTATGGATCATGAAACAACGCTTCTGGCGCTACTGGACTGGACTTTTTGGACGATTGACCAGTACCTGTTGTACTTGGTGATGTATATGTATAGTAATGTAGCGACATCTATCGCCACATAGAATAACTATTTCGCAAGGCAGCAAGCTAACTACAGTGGCGCTGAACTCGATCAATCAGATTACGAGGCCTGCGTCGCGCAAGGAAACACATCAACCGTCGGGATTCGGCCCGCCAGGCAACCTCACCTGGTCAGAGGATCCTCCCTTTTCTATGGAGGAACACCATACCTCGTTTCTCCACACCTATATCATAGATACAAAAAAAACATTCTACAAAAAAATATCTACTTAATAAATTTTTTGCAACCATCAAGAAAGACCCATAGACTTATTATCAAGAGCCCTACTTATTATTTCTATGGAAAGACCTCATTTACT
This sequence comes from Allophyes oxyacanthae, assembly GCA_932294325.1. Lineage (NCBI taxonomy): Eukaryota > Metazoa > Arthropoda > Insecta > Lepidoptera > Noctuidae > Allophyes > Allophyes oxyacanthae. The sequence continues at coordinate 17,993,067 of OW028610.1, read as the reverse complement.
GCAAATAAATTCATTCATTCAAAGAATCAAGTCCCTTTTCCGTATTTTGAAGTCTGAAGAATTTCTAAATTGATCTTCACCGAAAATGAGTGTGTGATCTTCCATGTTTTGAGTAAAGTAAAAATAAATCTTTTCTTTGTCCTTGTTTAAAAATAGGAATATTTATTTAAAAATTTGTATATTTCTTTAACTTGTCACATCGCACTTCACCTACGTTACGTCGGATTTCTTAGGGTGAGGACCGAGTGATAAACAGGCAATAGAACATGTTCTGTTGAAGATCTTCAGAAAAAATCTTCGTTATTTCTGATGACACCCGGGAATAAATCCGACACATCCTTATCAAGACACCATGATGTATTTAAAAGTGAAAAGTAAATCAACATACATATTTAACGCATTCAATTGTATTGTATCGCATCACGCCACACATGGGACGTCCTGACGGAAACGGATATCAGAAATTGTGTATTCAGAGAAAAAACGACACAAAAATCTCTGAATAGCGTCATTCTCTTCAATGAACACTCAATATAGATAAAAATCTCAGCCGATTTAACAAAATGATTTCGTTTATTTTTTTTAATCGAGTCCCCGTCGAATTCCGAGCTGTTAACACGATTTTAGGAGAAGGTTAAAAGGTTTTACTGATAGCAATGTTTCTGTTTCATTTCGATAAACCATAATGAAATTGAGTTGAAGTAGATTAACTCATTAAGCTGCGACCGGTCGCCGGCGCTGGCGCCTGCAAACAATAGATTCTCTGTTGTGTCGACTTTGCGACGAGTTAATTTATCATTGATATTATCACTGGCTGAATGGGTGACAATCCTTTACAAATCGAAACCCCCGCCCTTGCCTGGGGAGCAAGCTAATGTTAATTTGGAGATGAATGGTTAACTTAACAGCATATTCTCAATTAATTACTTTAATAGATATAAAATAACCATAAAAATACAAATATAAGGGTCGGTACCTACATATCTGACGGAAAATGTGTCGCGTATTATATATAGGTCGCGTAACGCCAGAACAGACAATTATTATACACTTCTCATCAAAAAAATCGAAACACTACCAACATTTTCTTTCTGGCGATAAATAACCAAAAAATAGGAATAATTCTTTTAAAAAAAATACATCATTTTATAGCTGGCAGTTTTGCCTTTTCAGTGGTGTATGAGAGTTCCAAATTTGAAAGTAATTTTTTGAATTTTCAACCGATATATGAAATGGAACATTATTTTGAGGCAACGCGTTTAATCTGAGTACAGTTAATTGGTGTGTAATAAACACAAAATAACGATTTATTTTAAAACTTACTGTTGGTAATTTGATTATTCGGCTCTATGATATCTGTTAACAAGATTTTTTGTCACCACACAAAGATACTTCGCCCGCAGAAGCCGCCCAAATCGTGGCGTTGCTGAATTTGGGTCTTAGTCAACGTGTTGTGGCTGCAAGACTACATCTAACCCTCTCGTCTGTTCATAGAGTGTACAAACGCTACCAGGAGACTGGTTTATTCACGCGCCGCTCAGGATCTGGTAGGAATCGGGTCAGTTCTGAGCGAGATGACCGATTTATTGCAACAGTTTCTTTGCGAAATCGACGCCTTAACGCTTTTGAACTGCAGCAACAGCTCCGTGTTGGTCGAAGGTTGACTGTGAGTGAGTCTATAATTTAACGAAGATTTAAGGAACGTGGATTGGTACCACACAAGCCAGCCAATGGGCCGAAATTAACAACAGACGATCGAAGAGCTCGCCTTCAGTTTGCACGTGAGCACTTAAATTGGTCATACCTACAATGAAGCAAGGTTCCCTTTTCTAACGAGAGTAAAATTATGCTGTATGCTAATGATGGAAGGAAGAAGGTATACAGAAGAGAGGGAGAACGTTATGCACACTGCTGCAATGAGGGAAAAGTAAGCTATGGTGGTCGTTCATGGACAGTTTTGAGGGGCATTAGTACCGACGGAAAAACAGAACTCCCTTTGGTATCTGGACCACGCCTGCCTGCAATAAACGGTCGTCGTTACATCAAATAATGTCTTGAGGCTCATGTGGTTCCCTATGCACATTTCATTGGCAAAGATTGCATATTCATTCATTATAATGACAGGGCCCATGCCGCAGGAATCGTACGAGATTATCTCAGTAAAGTCAGTATCTCCGTTATGGAGTGACCAGCAAGAAGCCCGAACATGAATTCCATAGAGCACCTTTGGGATGAACTAAAGAGACGAGTTCAAGCAGGAGATCTTGCTACAGAGACTATTGGCCAGCTCAAAAACGCAATTCAAGAAGAATAGAATAACATTCCACAACATGAAGTCTTGACTCTCAATCAATCCATGATGAAACGTATGGAAGCAGCCCTAAGGGTCCGGGGAGGGAATACAAATTATTGAATAAATTCTACTTAAACTTTTTTTTATTTTCGTGTTTTATTTATTGCATTTCATAAAATCTCCATACGGGTTAGAAGTGACTTGTTAAACAAAACAAGAAGCATATGAAAATTTAATTTGAATTTGGAACATTAACATATGGAATTCAAAACCTTGTACTACCTACTATTAAATAACATTTTCATTTTTTTCCGAATAAAACATTTTTTTTAAATAATCCATTAAAAACATAAATTTGAGAAGTGTTTCGATTTTTTTGATGAGAAGTGTATTATGATAAAACATTCAACCCATGCGTTAGAGACTTAGAGCGTCTCTCAACCGATGATGATACACTCGACGCATTTTCCGTCAGATATGTACCGACCCTAAAACTGAGCACCTAGTCATATGTCTTTGTAACCTATATAAGTATTTATATTTTTCACTAGCTGTGCCCGCGACTTCGTTCGCGTGGTGTAGGGGTCGAATTATGTTTTAAAAATACATGTTTCTAATAATATAAAATTGTATCAATTAGTATTAAATAAAAACAGTTACAACGCGGGGACCGGATTTGAACCTGATATTTGTCGGCTTCTATTCTACTATTTACCGTTCCACTTAGCTAGTTACGATGGGTATCGAACTAAACATTTCTAATGTTAAAAAAATACCTAGTTTCCTTCATATGTATAGTAATTTGCCGTGATGGTTTTTTACCAAAAATGTTAAATAAACTCGTTTAAATCACAAATTTCTTAACTATCGACCTTAGTACCCACGGATACATATTGAGCTATAAATTTTCAGTATAATAAGCTGACCTCTTATTGTAAGGGAAGCCTATACAATACGTGGTCAGCTTTTACTGGAAATGTATAGATTGATAGTAGGCGTGTGTACAAAAAAAAAAGTTACACTGTTCAGTTCCTATGAGCGTAGCGTAGCGTGATGATACATATTTATGTTAAAAAAAGCCGACCCCTTAGTAGCGCTAGAAATTGTTAAATTCTTACATTTCATAACCATCATACACAAAATATGTTACATTGCTCGACTCCTATGAGTGATAGTGCGATGAAATATGTTTACTATAAGTCCTCGATCCCTTATAAATTATACTACAGTGAAAGTCGCATCAAAGTAGGTCCAATACAACATTATTTTTTATAACTAATCAATCGTGACCTCTGCTTTGTACGGGACTGCTTACAATAGAACGATCAAGTTGTATCTAAGGATCTAGTCAATTACTGTTGCAAATAAAAGTTGTTAAGTTAGACTATTATCTATACAACTACCGTAAAGTTTCATTGAAATATTCGCTGTTTTCTCGAGGTGGGGTAACTTCTTTTTTTTTTGGTGGCTCTCAGACTTTCATCCCATAAATATAAAGCAGGTTATCTAGCGATACATTTATTTTGCCTACACTCTACTAACGACTAACAACGACAACGACGTAGTCGGTGAAAACTCGGTAACCGTTACTGCCCCTCGTAATGATTTTATCGTCTTGAATCTAACAATAGTAGCTATTTAAAATACTTAGAGAAAACATCCAAATTATAAACTTTACATTTTCGTAAACACATAAACCCAATTAAAAGAACAAATATTTCGATCCCAACGCTATCTAGGGAGACTGAAGACAAATTTAAAGAAACATAAGGTAATAATTATTTTATTATTTTCAGTGAGAAATTGGTAGCCGACAGATCATTCTAGTCATCCTCAAGTCAATGAATTTTCAGCTGCCGTGTATCAGGCAAAAGGCTATGTTGTAAAAAGAATGTTCTATGAACCTAATTTGCTGTTCTCCAGAATGCAAACGATGTTAGCCCTTATCAATTTGCAATGGTAGCAGTAAACAGCAAGCACACGTCATTATAGTACTGCCAATAAGGCTTTGAAATTCATAATTACCTATTAGATTCCGAAAAGCCCATCCTATAACAGGTTTCCGATAACTTCTATGGATAAAAAAAAATTCTACCCAATCCTAATAAAGTCTTAATAATGATCTTATCTCAATATTTACTGGAAATACAAAAACTCGGTCTAGGTTAAAAAGTCTATTAACGCCATCTAGTTTCAGAAAAATGTAATAAAATAATAATGAACTCAAAGTTACGTCGAAATATCTGGTAGCGCATTTAAAAAAGTAATTATCTCGTGGGTAAGGTATTATGTCGTATGCTTTCATCACGCTTCACCTTTTGGAACATAGCAGTCAGTGAAATACGTACCTTAAAGTAAGATGCCAAAGAAAGAACGTTTATCAGTAAAAAAAAAATACTGGGCATTACTAAATATACCAAATTACTAATTTAAGAACGGGATCAAGTGAGGAGTTATAATGAACACAGGAACTGTGAAACTAAAACGAAGATTCATTTTGCTTAGCCCCCTAGACGAATAGGGTGATGATTTATATTACATATTTTGACCGGACCTATGAATTATAATAAGACAATATTTCATTAAGATTCGGCATTAATAATGAAGTGGTTGCTCATAATAGTACACAGGCATAATGCACTTTAGCTCACCCCCCTTAGATAATAGCGTGATAATTTATAGCCTATAATATGTTGACCAGCCCTTTGACAGATATTACTGCAAAATTTCAACTAAATCTGTCCAGTAGTATAGGCGTGAAGCTCGGACATATAAACAGACAAACGGATATACAGACAAACAGACAAAAATTCTAAAAACATCTGATTTGGCTTCAGTATCGTTCCTAGTACACGCAGCAATCATTTTTTTTGAAAAATAGTCAATGTACAGTTTTCGCCTCGTTATGATTTTGTTATATGTAGTATATATTTTATTATAAGTATAGATATTTGAACGTTACAAATTAAAATATTATATAGAACTCGGCCTACAGGAGTTTGGATGCCGTATCAATAAAAAAATCGCTTATAAAAATATTGGAAATTTAAAACTCGCCTATAAATTACTACTAATGCCATCTAGGTAGAAACAGACGAATTAAAATATATAAGGCTAAAGAATAAATGAAAAAGTACGTTTAAAAAAATGCGAAATGATTTCTATTGTATATAAAATGTTAATCGGATCTATTAACTACAATCATCCAATATTTCAAATGGATTCGTCATATAGGTAGCGACAAATAATTGTACACAGACATATTGGTTTATTGCTCACCCCCCTTTGACAATAGCGTAATAATTTGTACCCTATATGTTGACCAGGCCATTAACGGATTTTACTTTTAAATTTCATGACGATCTGTTCGGCGGTTTGGCCGTGAAGCTCGGACAGAGATACAGACAAACAGACAAACAGACAAACAGACAAACAGACAAAAATTCTAAAAACTATATTTTTGGCATCAGTGTCGAATATAGAGTACATGCCTTTTTTTTTTTCAAGATATATTCAATGTACATTTTTCGCTTCGTTACAATTTTATTATAAGTATAGATTATTAAAATAAGACCTTAAATAGATAGATTATGAATACAGTGTTTATCAGTTAAAGTCGCACCCATGGCGCGGGTGTAGGTACACCCGTATCTACATCTATACTTATAATAATCTACAGTAAAATACAATAAAATCTATTATTTATCTCTGGATTGCCGAAGACTAAGAATGTTACACCTTATGTCCCCCATGGGTGTCTTACAATATGGTATATGGCCGAACCCTCCCTATAAATAAAAAACCTGGATCTTATAACGGTTTCGAAAATCAATTTTTCGACGATCCCGATTGCCGAAATTGGAAGAAAATATATTTTTCATTCAAATTCAAACACTTTATTCGCGTGAATATTGATACATGAGATGTTAGTAATTGTAGTTAAATAGGTGCATAATATTCCGCCTAAAATAGGGCCATGCATATAATGATTTTATGTGTGGTATGTCGTATGTGGTGGTGTATGTGTGAGAGAAGGAGACACATAAACACCACAAAACACATATTATTATATGAATTTAAAACATTGTTAATTAATATTAATATTTAATACTTATGTCTTTTCTCATCTCATAATGTCTTGAACGCCTACCATGTATTCAGGGTGAGAGCCTGGTGATCTGTCACACAGGATCTTCCTAGTACAGACTCCAGTCTCTCACAAAGGAGCTTTTCACCTGTTTGTACCATAATGTTATGTATCACCTTTGTGAAGAGAAAAATAAAGCATTTATTCATTCATTCATTTATTAAGAAACATCAAACTATTTACAACCAAACCAAAATTTACTCATATGGGCAAGACAACATTTTCTTTTTTTTATATAGGTAACAGTCTGAAACCTTAGTCTGAAACTATACATAGGTACCTAGTACCTACTACACAAGCATCAGACAATTGTAATTTATACTTATACATATTTATTATAACTATTATCATTTACTCCATGCTAGTTAATTTTTCACATTTAATATACTTATGTCCATTTTCACTGCATGGCGAAGCTTACTGCTCAAGGAGTGTCAACTATGTTAGTTATGTCTGTGGTTATGTCATGTTATGCGGTAATTTTTACTACTATATTACCTTTTAATATTTTTTTAAATATTACTAATATTTACAGTGTATAGAAAATAGTTCCCTTCACGGGCCCGCAAATCCCGGTGCCCCATCCCTAATTTCTCCTCAAGACCCCCATGAAAAAGGAGACTGGGAATATTTACCATTATGTTATTAATATTTTCTATAATATTACTAATATTTACTATTATATTACTAATATATACTATTATTTTACTGATATTTACTATTATATTAGTAATATTTTCTATTATATTACTAATATTTACTATTACATTACTAATATTTAATATTATATTACTAATATGTATTATTATATTTCTGTATTCTGGACAGCCCCGTTTCTACTGACGAGGCCGACCTCACCATACATTTCACGTGATCATTTTATACATAATATTTTTTTATATGACTGGAACATCACACTTTTATTCATTTTAAGCAAGTCATGTACAGTGTACACGTGCATGTATGTGGTCTTTTACAACTTTTCGAGAAACATACATATTAATTATAATGATGTAAATATGCATCGAAGCGATCAAATAACTTCAATAAGATACACAACCATCATATTTCTCAAGTTTGATTCTGACTTGAATTAGGTATGTTTAACTTACAGTTAAATCCACAGACGCTGTGACTAAGTTAGTGGTAACTTAATGCACCTTATGTTAATTCAGACACGAACTTAATCCGGGCGTGAGTTATCGAAGTTCTAAGTTGAAACTAGGTAAGTTTTGAGTTTATATGTGTGTCCTGAATCTGAGTTATCTTCGTTATTAGCCACCCACTCTACACCCGTGGGTGTCACGAAATGATACTGTAGGGTGTCCTATGTGGTACCTACTTAATTAAAATCCAACACTATTTTTTAATAGAGAACTTGTGTGTATTTTTAACCCCCGGCAAAAAAGGGTTATTTAATAAGTTTGTATCGTGTATCTGTCTGTGGCATCGTAGCTCCAAAACGGATGGACCGGATTCAAGTTAATTTAATCGGGTATCATTTTGGCTATATTTCATGAAAATCTGTTCAGCCGTTCAAAACTTACTGCTCTTTTTTCTACTTGGAGTCGGGAGTTTTTGACGGTTAAGTATTATTTTTTTGTTTCTCGTAAATATTTGAAGGCTTAAAAAAATACAAAGTCAAAGTCAAAGTCAAAGTCAAAGATTTTTATTTCAACTGGGCCTTTGCAGGCACTTTCAAAACGTCGTGATTCTAGGCGCACGGTTCCAAGTGGGTTGGTCCTGGAGAAGATACCGGCAAGAAACTCCATGGATACTCTTTTCAGAAATCAAGCTTACTACACAACAAATGTGGGGCCGCGGGAGCGGCCTCGGCTAAAATTCCACCTCAATTTACACAATACTACAATAAAAAAATTAAAAAAAAGAACAGCAAAAATCATAAGTACCACTAAAATAATAAAATTATACAATACTAGTAGGTGCGTACTTAACACTCAAGTCAGTCACCCAATTAAGAATAGGTACTAAAAAGGTACAAGGGAAGCGTTAAAATTAGTGTGTGAAGACAGGAAGCAGTGGGTCACCAGGGAAGCCGCATGTGCAGAAGATAATCACTTCCATACATCTCTATCGTCAACATAGTCTTTGATCCTGTAATAGGCCTTCCTTATGAGGACAAGCTTAACACGAGTTTTAAACTTTTTATCAGTAAGCTCGGTAATACTTTTTGGGAGTTTATTATAAAAGCGTACACCGTTACCTAGAAATGATTTGTTTGTTTTGGTCAATCTAAATTTAGGGACCACTATTTTGTACTTATTTCTAGTATTAATTTTATGAATATCGCTATTGTTATTAAACATATGCAGGTTTCTTCGGACGAACATAATATTCTCCAAAATGTACTGTGATGGCAGTGTTAGAATGTCGGTGTCTTTGAAAAAGTCTCGTAAAGACTCGCGTGGGCCCATGTTATAGATCGCACGGATCGCCCTCTTCTGCAATATAAAGACCGAATCTACATCAGCCGCTGATCCCCACAACAGAATGCCATAGGACATAATGCTATGAAAATATGCGAAGTACACTAATCTGGCCGTAGCTGTATCGGTTAACTGTCTAATTTTTCTAACTGCAAAAGCCGCAGAACTAAGTCTTTTGGACAGAGCTGTGATGTGAGGACCCCACTGCAACTTGGAATCAATTGTTATCCCTAAGAATACGGTTTCATTAATTATATTTAGTTCATTTCCATCAAGCATTAAATTTAAGCCTACGTGAGCTACATTTGGCAGTGAGAACTTTAAACATTTTGTTTTATTAGCATTTAATAATAAGTTATTAGCTGCGAACCATTTAGAGAGTATAGTTAGGCTATCTCTAATATGTAAGACTTCCCTATCTTTTCTACTTATTTTAAAAATGAGGGAAGTGTCGTCCGCAAATAGTATTATATCCGATATTTCGCTCATTATATATGGGAGATCATTAATATAAGCCAGAAACAAGAAAGGGCCAAGAATTGAGCCTACACTACACTACACTACACTTACACTACAGTAACAACATAAACATTAAAATGTACAAGAATAAATAAAATATCACAAATATAAATATAACTTTCAAATGTTCGCGCCAAAACACGGATGTCACGTGACATGACGTCATTGCATCGATCGTTTATAGAGTGTGAATCATTTTGTAATACTAATTGATAAAATTTTATATTATTAGAAACATAAATACTTACACTTATAAATTCTAACAGTAGACCGAACAGAACCAGGAAACACAGTACCACCATATTTATCATTGGAAATGAAATGCATGCTTAGTCAGCCAGACAGATATCTCAAGCTAACACATTAAGGCAATATTAGGTTATCATTATTAGCACTAATGTCACAGAATGATATACCCATTCTACCTTATCTCATAACCTACACACAAAGTTATTTCTAAGATAAATAGTTGTTATTAATTACAAAGAAGGTTATCTATGGATGAGCTGATCACTCTCTCTTTCTATCTTTCCGTAACTAGTGTCTAGAGTTGCCAACTTTTTTTTAAGTAATAGTTGTTCCCGACGTCCGTCGATAGCTTATAGCGATAGTAGGTTGGTGCCGGAGTTTATTTATTTATTTAAACTCTATGGAAGACTTACAGCTAAACAAAACAGAACAAAAACAGTAAGTTGGACTGACAGCCAATTATAAGTGTTCACGTATAGTAAGTTATTTAAGAAAAGATACTGCGAACACCATAGCACTGCCAACAAGAATGAGAGACACAAAAATAACAATAAAAATCATAAAACAAAACAAAAATAAAACACATTAGCAATATAATGGGTTTGCCATCTATTCCTATTCATTTAAAAAAGTAAAGGCTTAAGCACCTCCTAACCGATGAGACACTTGTACTAAATGGATCAAAATCATGCTGCTTACATATCTCATTAAAGTTCCTACTCGCACAGTCACGCAGTCGGTGCGGAAGGGGTGTGACGCGAGATGTCAGTCACAGGCTCATGATACGCACCATAAAGCTTAGCCACAGGCTTAGCATAGCCATTAGTACGCGTGTGTCAGTAAGTGTTACTCATATACAATATTAGTGTTATACTAGTGGTCGCCTTGTGGTTGAAATTCGACTGTAATTTTAGTTTTCGGCACTCCTTCTCCATATAAACTTTAACTATGTCAAATCTCACACTCCTCCATGCGCGCAATATGCTAAAAAAGGGGTACAAAGTTTTCTCTTCACGTATTATTATATAGATTATTACGTATCATAATAAATTGTCTTTGTTAAGAAAGAGAGGAAAGTATTTTGAAGGGACTGTTAGGGAAGCACAGATTAAAGTATTGACCCGGGAAAAAGATAGACTGAAAATAAATATTATCTCAGTTTATCAACTCCAGGAATTCAATACAGCTATAAAATTATTGCGTAGAAGTTGACACACGACGACATATCAAGCTATATATTCTCAGTATAAGCTGACCTCTCATTAAACGGAAAGCCTATACAATTTGAGGTCAGATTATAGTGGACTTGTGTACAGTATGGCACAAGAAATAATGCGCGTCGTGAATCTTCATTTGCGCAGACACGAACATACGATCGCGGACGGTACCCGAAGCTAAATCTGATACACGTTGTAGATCTTTTCTCAGGACATTATTGATGCATTCGAGTTATAATATTATTTAATTAAATAGGTAATAGAGGGGCTCGTAGCTACATAGCTACCGCGCAGATCAGTCGATCAGCGAGGTTAAACTGCGGTTGCCGCGGTCAGTCCCTGGATGGGTGACCATTTCTTCGAACATCGAGACCCCTCCGTGCCTCGGATAGCACGTTAAGCAGTTGGTCCCGATTGTCATACGGAATACCTTTGGCAGTCGTTACGGAAGTCAGCAACCCAAAAAGTCTGACAACCGGTCTAACCTTAGGATATCAGTGTCTCCCAGTAATTGGGTGGCGGAGGTCAGATGGCAGTCGCTCCGTATAAAATACTGTAACTCCGCCGCATCTGGTTAGACTGGGAGCCGACACCAACGTAGTTGGGATAAAGGCCAGGCAGATGATGATGAGGTAATAGACAGAGATTAAATATATTTACTTAAAACTTAATAAAAAATATCATCATCAGTTCTTTAAAACGTATTTTACTTTCTACTTTAATTAACTTACTGTTGCCAATTTAAGGAAAATAGTATTTTAAGTTTAATCTGAGGCCCAATTCTCGTAATTAAAAATGTTCAAAATATAGTTCGGATCTCATTCCGATCTACTACCAATGTCATAAATGTCACAAATGGTATTCTCCTACCCTACCAAACAACGTCAAACATGACATTATATTGTAATGAGATCGAAAGTTGAATAAAAGGCAAATCGGTATTCTGCTAACATTTTGAACTGACACAGATAATAAAATTGACACTCTCGTCTATACACAAACGTCAAAAATGAGATTGAAATGAGTTTGTAAGAAGATTGAATCCAAATCATACTGGAATCGGACTGAACTTTAAGAGGAGTAGAATACATGACTTTTTGTCAATTCATAATATAATCTCAGTTTGGTCAACTTTCAATCATATTATAAATTAATTACAAGAATTGGGCTTCTGACCTCTATTTATGTCTATCATTTAGAGTGTGTTTTGTTTTGTGGAAAATAAATGGATTATAGGTGACTGTATATACTTACCTATATTTGTTCGACTACACCAATGCACTATTTATTCTGTTTATATAAGAAATGCAAAAGCCATAATGCTGGGTTGGTCCACCCAGTTGCGGCTAATTATCAACATTTTGTGTGACCACAAATTGATACTTAATTTATTTATGAAAACAAATGCGACATATATTTTTTCCACAAGTGCTGGAATGACGTCATAAAGCCTTGTTTAATGACAAAGCATATAGGTCTAAGTATATTTTTCTTTTGAGGTCGCTGACGTGATATCTCGTCATTGTTTTGACTAGTGAGAGTAAGTAATTTAGTTTTTTTTTTATAGTATCATAGTCGGACATTTCTACAGAAATGTAATTTATCCAGGCATGTAAGGCAAATACTAAAATGTCACCAAAAAATGAAAAAATATCAGCTGTTCCATATAAATAATTAAATATTAGAAAGAATATAAATTTATTAGACATCACAAAAACCAAAACACACTAAAATAAAATAAAAAATCAATAAAAATCACGCACACAGAAAGGATAAGACATAAACAACAAAGAAGTACAACAACAATAATCGACGGTATCAGGCTACCCTGATAGTATTACTCGACTAGCGCCCAAGTTCACCGAAAACATAACAGACTATTAGAGCAAAATCTGCCGTTTAAACATGCATTTTTGTATGGGTAATCGGCCGATTTAATTTTAAACAACTGTTATGTTATCGGTGAACATGGCCCTAAATGTATGGAACAGCTGATTTTTTTCGCGATTTCAGGATTTGAGTACAATAACCCCATACACTTCTAGATAACCAATAACCCTGTATAATTCCCAAGCAAAAATGGGTTTTTTCTGGAGATAGGTCTCTAGATAGGCATATCTCATGTTATATTATTTAACCTATAATTTCAATTCTCTTTTAAGAAACATACACGTAATCAGTCACATGTCCGCTTCATGGACATTATCAAAATCATCATCATCTCTTATATAGTGCCACAAACTTATCTGACCCGGTGATCAAAATTGGAACTAACGTCGCTACGGAACAAAAATTACATCAAAGTGTCATTTTTGTGCGGAGATGACATTGGTAAAAGCGACGGCAGCGACGCCACGACCGGGTCAGATAAGTTTGTTGCACTATATTCGTCTTTGTTCCGTTTCGTGTTTTTATTTATAGTTATACTATTATGATTAGGTGATGCAAAATGAATATCTTTGTCATATTTTGTAATAAATACTCCACTACATTCTTGTTTATTTCTGATCCGTAACTACATTACACAAAGACCAATAACTTGACACGTAATCATGTCCACTAAAGGAAAAAAACAATATTGTTTTTTTTAATTTTTATTTACAAAACACCGTCTAATATCTAACTGGAACAAATTCAATTTCATCTTTAAGATCCACAGCATACGTAGTAGCTTCTACTGTGTTCCTGCTAGGTATTTGATTAGTCTTGAGCTCAGACTCCTTATCTTGGTCTCCTCTGCCTAACCCAATATCAGCATCTTGAACATCTTCATTGACATGCGTCTCAATTTCCTCTCGGCTCCCTTCAAACAATGGTCTCTTAGTAACAAACTGTTCCGTTGACGTCTCAGTTACCTCAGGCGTTTCAGCCGCTTTCACCGCCTCCTTCAAAGGGAAAGTAATCTTCAGAACTCCTTTCTCAAAGATCCAGTTGCCGGTCACGTTCACATTATCAGGCAGGGTCCTGACATCCAAATAGTTCCTCTCACTGCTTAGCGAGTACTTGTGGTTCGCTTGTATCATCAGCAATCCTTCACGAGCCTTCACAACGATGTCTTTCTCCTCGAACTCTGGCAGAGAAATCGTTATTTTGTACTCTGTACCTTCGACTCCTTCTTGGGACACGCTGGTGGGGAAGCGGCGGGAGAAATCTGCGAGCATATCATCCAACTCCCGCAGTTCTTTGGACAAGTCGGCCCAGAATCTTCCTGTGTCGAACACGTTTTCGTCTGCATAAGGATGTAAGCGCAACTGGAAGTTGGGGAAGAACGTATTCCGCTGTCTGGGTGGCCCGTAGTTGAATTGCGGGGCCGCGCAAGCCCCCACAATAAGTCCGCACAGTAATAAAGCGATCATTTTGTCACAGAACTTCGTGAATCACTGGTGCGCGGGAGTGACCACTGCGTCTTATATGTCCGGACGTCAGGTCATAGGTTATCATCGTTATCACCACATTCTGGACTGCGCAAACAATTTTGTCTGCGCTGAACTTTATGTCGTGAGTTTTCTTAGAAACATAATTACTTTACTGTGTTGGTTTTCGGCCGTATATTTATAGTAATAAGGTATATTTCTGATTGATCTTAGGTTTTTGTAGGTATTTTATTAGGTTTTGTCCCTACTTATGACTGGACTCGGTGAGATTAACAGTAGAGTAGATGGATGTAAATGTAAACAGCAATTTTAAATAATTGTTCTTTGTTTTGTATATTCTTATACATTTGTAGTGTGTATCTGTGTATCTGTCTGTGGCATCGTAGGTTCCAAATTGGATGGACCGATTTCAATGCAGTTTTTTTTAATTGAAAGCTTGTTTATTCGGCTAACATCTTATGTATGTTTCATGAAAATCTGTTCAGCTATTCAAAAGTTACAGCTCTTTTACTAGTTGGAGTCGGGGTTTTTTCTTCGCATAATGTTTCACTCTCTCTTATGTACATCTAGGCTAGTACATCAAAGTAAAAACTTATGTCATCTTTATCTTTTCTACACGTATAAATGAAGATCATTTTGCTTAGAAGAGGTCAGAAACTTTCATTAACTTACGAATTAGGTTCATTTACCCGATTGCCCGAGAAAGAGGTATTAAGATTTTTTACTAATTGATACCACTTTGTCATTACAACACTACAAGTTCCTACCTTTCTAGTCCCGATCCTTTAAGCTATCGTACTCATCGTTATGAACAACTTTTACTAAGTGACTAACCCTGAAATCGCGAAAAATCTGCTGTTCCATACAAATAATTCAATATAACTCGACTAAATGTGTGGAACAGCTGATTTTAGTTGGTCCCATAGTAAAAGTTGTTCATAATGATGAGTACAATTTTGGCTTTAACACCCTTTTTGACCAACCGTATAGTTTTGACATGAATAAAATGAAAGTAGGTTAACAAATGTGTACTCGACCTAACAGGAATAATATTGTAAACAAAAACAAGTCACTGTTTATTTTTCATAAGAATTACATCTGTTTCCTTTAATGAATCATTTATGATTAACTATTATTATGATCCATTGTTTAATTAAATATTTATTCAGTGTTGGTTTGTTCCATTTGTTAGGTACGTATAACTATCTAATACAAACACAATGGTTGACCGCTTGTCTTTCATCCTGATTTTTCAAACTGAACAACTTTCTCTATACGACCAACATCATAAAAAATAAGCAGCTGAAAACCAAACGTATGGGGTTTGGGTGGAGTAGGTATTGAAGTATTGTATTATATTATAGTATGCATAGTTCGATGTTGGTCCCATAGAGAAAGTTGTTCAGTTTGGTAGTCTGATCCACACCCTAAGGGTCAATGTATACTAGCGCAGAGTCGAAGCGCATCGAAGCGTCTATCCAAAACTGAACATAACAAATTCAACCTTAACTCCACAGCGTAACGCACATATTACTTCTGAGATTTTAAAAAGACGCGCGCATTCTTCGGAATTCGCGCGTCTGCGCGTGAACAACGCTGATTGGTGCGCGCGCATTCTCGCGTATCCATGCGCCCAATAGCGAATCTACGCGTCATCAGTCGAAAATTGGCCTGCGTCAGTGTTGATCACGATGGACTCTGACGAAAAATTAATTTACCTGGTGCAAAAATATGAATGCCTATTTAATCCAAAGCCAAAAATTATAGTGACAAACATTCCAAAAATAATGCTTGCTACACGTAAAAGAGTGCGCGCGTATTCTCGCGAATACGCGCGAATTCGTGCGGTTTCGCTTTATTCGTAAAGAATTTGACTTTTCGATGCGCTTCGACTCTGCGCTAGTTTAAATGGACCCTTATAAATTATGACCATGACCACACATTTCTGATAGATGTTGTATATTCAAACGGCCTGATATGTTTTTTTTTTACATAAAGGATTACCCGTATTTATAGCCAGCTGACCTGTAGCACAAAATACCTACATAGTTGAGATAATTAACTGTTAAAGTATCTAAGTCTCGGGGAAAACCAGGGTTAACAGGGTTAACTGTCAGTGGTGATAAATAATAAACTTTAAAAAAAGTAAAAACTGACTACAAACTAAACGTATAAAATAATTTTCATAAAAATCTTAACAGCTTCTGAAGTCGGTGCCACTGCTAAGTTACAATCTAATGAAGAATTACAGGCCCGTTCTTCAGAACCTGTTAAGTTTTTTTATGGCAGTGAGATATAAAATCAACTAAAGAGATCATAGTGTGAATCTTCGGTATCTTACCATGTTGATGGTCGTAGGGGCGATATTAGCGCCATTTATCGGGAACTATTTTGTTTTAATTTAACGCCATCTATTGTTAATCCGATACATTAAATACATTAGTAATAATGTAAAATGGAACGTATTAAATTGAAATGTTCAGAGATGGCGACACTTGCAACAAATTTTATCGTAAAATAAATTGCGGTGAAGTTGTAAACTCAGAGCTTTTTTTTCTACGGGATTTATTAAAATTACATCTATTTTGTTTTCTCATTATTGCCATAATTACTATAAGGAAAATCTATTTTAATTTTCCAAAAGTCTACTAAACAGATAGTTTAGGCGAATTACCTAGTTAAATGTTCTTGTAAATGTATAAATAATCGGCTTTTATAGTAAGTAAATAAGTACCTACAGGACCTACGTCCTTGATATACCTATTTTGAATTTTAAAGTGCGAAAAGCGCGTTCATATTGAAACAAAACAGTAAAGAGATAATTCCGGGATAATAAGACTATACTAGGTAAGTATATTATCGTCTTTCAATATAGCGCGGGGACAAAACAATGTCTCGTCCAATATGAACGCGCCTTTATGTAGGTCATGTTTTAAAAGAAAACAACAAGATTGGAAGTATAAATGCAAGTATTTATTGACTAGAACGTCATTTATTACATATTGAATCAAACAAAAATCAAGGTACAACACGGAATGATAGAGAATCCATAGAACTAAGTATCTGGGATATTCTAACCCTGTTCTTCCTTGCCTTCCTGTTTCTTCACTGGGCCAGTATGGACAATTGGAACCACCCTCTCATTCGACGCCTTCAGAGGCGGTTTCAAGGGCGCCGTGATCGACAAAACACCATCTGAAGACAAATTTGAGATGACCGAGTCGGCGTCAACACTTTCAGGTAATGCGTATCTCCTCGAAAAGCTTCTTGAAATAAATCCATGCTCATCCTGCTTCTCTTCGTGCTTAGCTTCAACCACTAAATAACCATCAACAGTCTTCACAGATATTTCTTCAGGCGCAAAATGCTGGACGTCTAAATTCACCTGGAATTTATCCTTGTGTTCTTTGATTGTGGAGCCGGCGTCCTGAGCTGCAGCGTGAAGGTTTTTCCAAGGCCTGTAGTAATCCCGACTTGCCTGAGGTACTGCGATGATTGTCAACTGGTCTTGCGGTGTCAATCCTAGGCCGAAATGTTGGTCAAGCAGATGACGCCGTCTTGGACGCTCGTACTCGATGAAAAATGGATGCATTGACATTATCACTGGATTTTTAATTTACTTGGTAGCTTTAAAATTAGTTTATAACTTAGAAGTACTTAGAACAGTTTTTAAGTCTTCAGCACTCAGATGCTTTCGCTTGCTTCGCTTCAAACTCGAACCACAGACTACTTAGAGATACTACGTAACTCGAACTGAATGCCAACGTAGAGTCTAGCAGTGTATTTATATCGACGGCAGCGCCATCTCGTAACAAGCAGAATGGTCTCGAATGTGAATCTGGAAAATCTAGAAAGTACTTGAAGCTGCTGCTTCGCGAGTTCGCGCATGCGTGCCGTTTCCAGATGTTTGAAACATTTTGTAGGATTTTGTTTTTATTTTTATTATAGAACCAATACTGCTTGCTGTTACGATTTCTATTCCACAATCATTATGTTCGCTTGTGTTAAACCCAATAATTATATAAATAATTAAGTTCCGTTATATTACCTAAATCATAGCGTTTAGCAAATAAAAATGATAATGAAATCTAATCTAAGTATTTATTAAGAGTTTTTGTTATAATGCAGAATGATACAATACCTACTACAAAAAGTATCGATTGCTAAGATACCTGAACACACAATTGTATTAGTTAGGTACTTACCTACAATATGTTTATGGTACCTAATGGAACTGGTCGAAAAGAGACATGAATGTAAATTTCTACACCGATAAGAGTGAAAATCTTAAATTAATAATAATGATGTATGTATGTATGTTATGTAATGACACAATTCTTTAATTTGAACAATTTTTAGTATCGAGTACTACTTAATTATGATTATCACCGAATGTTGACAAGAACTGACTGCACCACCCCTAGCGCCATCTAGCGTCGAATAGCATGGCATGTTTCACCAAATTCTGGAATGTTACATTCTATTTGAACTTGTTCTCGAAAAGATTTCTATACACTAGGGTGGATATAGATTAAAGTAAAAGCAACAGCTTAGATTAATAATAATTGGACCCTGTTAAGCAGAAAAGATCCAACCAACGTTTTGTACTTTTGAGTAAAGGCAGTTTATCGTTAGGCAAAAAATAAAAAAGTTTTTTATTCTTTGCCTAAAGATAAACTGCCTTTACTCAAAAAAAAACTCGTATGATACAGTACCTACCTATTTGAAAGTTAGTAGTTGTAATAGGCCATAACCATAACATACATATACATTAAGAAAACGTTATGGATACGTAGATAACTCGATTTTGAACCAATCCACAAAGTTCTAATAGAAAGAACAAAGAAAGAAAAATAGTTTTATTCCGTAGTTACGGAATAATAACGGCGCAACATAAGCGCACGCACCCCAACTAACACCATGCATGCAACACCATTGTGCATGTCTGTGTGCATGTAACACCATTCATCTCTATCTCACTTATTACATTCTAAATATTTCTATCTTACTCTTCCAATCAATCAGCGAACGGAACGAACCGACTCCCTAGTCATTCGCCTTTCATTACAAACAAACAAACATCAGCTATTATTGTTATCTATATTATAGTAGTTTATTCATAGATATCAGTGGCGAAGGGTGAATATTTTTATAAGGGAACCCGTCCAAAAAATAGCTTGGCCAGGCGTGTCACATGCTGTGCAGTATTAATTTAACTGTGGCATGAACTCATGAAGCATCTTACCTACCTTCACATAATTATTTACTAATACATAGTATTGATACCTACTGGTAATGGCCACGTTTAGAAAGGGAAGCCGCTGGACTACCGCGTACCTAAAATGGTAATGAACATCGGCACTGGTAATAAACTTCAATATACTCGTAAGAAACTACACTTTAGGTAGGCTACCTTGTAAAAAAATTGCCGATCATGAAGATACTTCAACTTCATGATCGGTAAAAAAAATTACACGGTAGATGGAAGTTTAGTCTTCACGATTAAATTGAAGTTTATTACCAGAATCTGATGTTCATTGCCATTTTGTTACGCGGTAGACCCGCTGATGGGAATCGTGTTATATAGACCCTTCGCCACTGATAGGTATTATACTCGCGCCTCGTCCTCGAGATTAGTAACGCACTTACCACTTGTAGTATCACTATAGATGGCACCACTTCTGCACTTATTTGAGAGAAAACCTTTTTAATTTCAAACCTCCATGTATAATCCGTTCCTGCTGCTCCCTCTGTAACTATACGTCATTCACTTTTTTGTGCTCAACCACTCTGACACATAATTTTATTAAAATGCCAAAAAGAAAGCATTTTAAGGAAGATTTGGAACATCTATTACATAAGTATTTGTTTGTTTCATGTTTTATCTAAGCAAATTAAATGCAGCTGTTTATTTTTATTTACATTTAAATAAATACATAGATACTTAATTCTTGAGACGTACCAATTAAGTCCATTCTTATTGATAAATTTCAATAATTTATAATATTTCAATTGTATAACCATTGATATCTATTTTCCTCAATTTATTACTCTCAAAATCTACAAGTGGTAAGTGCGTTACTAATCTCGAGGACGAGGCGCGAGTATAATTAATGATTAAACGAACTTACCTGTAAGTGAAGTTCTATCATAATTATACGAAGCGCCTCGTCCGAAGAGATTAGTAACCCCCTCCCGCCCCTAACTGATTATACCCAAACACAATATCTCGGAAAATATTATCAATGGAATATCTCGAGAGGCTATCTAAACTAAATGACGTATAGTTACAGAGGGAGTAGCAGGAACGGATTATACATGGAGGTTTGAAATTAAAAAGGTTTTCTCTCAAATAAGTGCAGAAGTGGTGCCATCTATAGTGATACTACAAGTGGTAAGTGCGTTACTAATCTCTTCGGACGAGGTGCTTCGTATAATTATGATAGAACTTCACTTACAGGTAAGTTCGTTTAATCATTAATTATTTATAGGTAATCTGACTATCGTATCGTAAACGGGTGACTGACGGCACGGTTGGCGCAGTAGCTAAGCGATTGTCTTTTTGCGCTACGTACCGCGGGTTCGATCCCCGCACGGAACGAATATTTATATGACCTACATATAGATGTTTCGGGTCTGAGTGTGTGTGTATGTGAGATTTAAAACTAGGACGCGGGTAGTGTTTAGTTGCGATTTCGTCTAAATCACGATAAGTCAGATACCTAGTGGTGTTGATTCTGTTGTGCACTTTGATAGGACTAAACTAAACTAAGAGGGTATAGTGCCACAAACTTATCCCGGTGACCAAAATTGGAACTAACGTCGTTACAGAACAAAAATGACTTCAAAATGACATGTTTGTAGGGAGATGACATTGGTAAAAGCGACGGCAGCGACGCTCTAACCGGGTCAGATAAGTTTGTGGAACATAAGTAATGTTATGGAACTTTGGGAGGTCACACATCCAATAGGAAGTAACTAATAAAAAAAAACTAAACGTATGGACACAGTAGTGATCGATATCTACATCATATTATAAACATAAAAAACCACAGAACACAGAAATACCTCTTTTATGTGTTCTGTGTAAATGTTTTTTTATGCGCTAGCAACGAAATCCAAATAGAAAATTGGGGAATACGTTTGCATGGACAAAATGCCGCCTGCGTTTTCTCTTAACCTCAAGAGAAATGCCTAATTCGGAAATTATGTAGAACCGTAGTAAGGTATAACTACTTGCAAGGTCGCACCGCGTCATCGGTCGGTGGAAACAAAACCAGTATAAACTGGCCTCGCTTACTATTGAAACTACTTACTAAGGGTAGCTCAGCTCAAGAGCAAATGTATCCACGGAAGTGTCACGGGGTGTATGCATGGCTACTAATCAAGCTAAACACTACTATATATATACTACTGAACCTTATCAGGCTATTAGAACTAACAAATCCTTAAAGTTTAACCAATCGAACTTATTGGTAATAATCTTTTACCTATGAAATACACGTGACAAAATACACACGCATCACAAATATTGAAAATAAATTATAGAAAACCTCTACTTTCTGCTGACTAACGCGAACGAGACTGGTGTCGAGGGTGGAGTTATAACCACACAGAATAATATCCACTGCGTCACTATTATACTACGGTCCAACAAAGAAGTTAATAATAATGCAATAGACATCAAAAATTATCTAACAGACAACAGCTAAATGGTGCAAGATACATCTCGTCATTTAGACTTGACAATGTAGACCAGAGTACACTTTACCATGAGCGAATGTTAAGGCTAGGCTAAGATAATTATGCGTACTTTGACTTAGCTTAGACTTTACTTAAACTTTCAAATTCCAAAGTGCCATGAAATTAACTAAATCCATAAAGTCACGAAATCAAAATACACAAAACAGATCTAACTTTCTGATGTAGAACTTATGGAGCATGGAGGGAATAAAATTATCGATCCTACTCGATTAGACGGCTTTAGGAGGGCTTTAGTTGTGTTATATTTTGTACTTGTGTGCCTGTATACACCATGCATCTCCTATTACTGGGTGCTATCCAGGGACAGTAAACAATTGTGTCCGGTTAACGTATGAAAATCAGAAGGTGTGGGTTAGGAATTAGGATAAGCATTACGTATAATGTAATCGTTTCTAAGAGCCGCTATGGGAAGAACGAGATGATATACTAAGAAAGTACCGATTATTTGGTATAAGTACTTTTTTATTTTCCAATTTGTGTATAATGTCTGTGATATAAACCGGTATAAAGTATAAAATATTAGATTTAATATCTAAGGTTCTTGGATTTAAGTAAATCACAAAAGTACACAAACTTCTTGCTGAAGAATGTTTACAAAGACTGGCCAGACGGCGTGGCGGCTATCTACGTACCTCTGCGCGGAACGTCATGCGCAGTGCAAACGGTGCAAACAAATACTGACGCCAGCCGGCATTTCTTTTTCGCTGTGAAAATATCGAAAACGATGTCTTTGTTTCCCTATATTCTCGATATGGACCGTCCCAGGCATCTTTCTAACCAACATTTTGCGTTAGCGCTAACGCCCGAAGATATTTTGACGTTGGTGGCTCCTCAATATTCGGGTGATTACTACCGGCCCTGGAAAAAGCTCTCATCTATCCTGTGCGACGCTGGATCTACAATAAAATCCGATAGAACCAAGTTTCAGATCGATTTAGACGTGCAGCACTTTGCGCCCGAAGATATTATTGTAAAAACTGCTGACGGATTTGTCATAGTTGAGGCTCGTCATGGCGAGAAAAAAGATGAGCATGGATGGGTATCTCGTCAATTCGTGAGGCGATACCCACTTCCTCAAGGCTACAGTATTGAGGGCGCGCAGTCTCATCTTTCTTCTGATGGTGTCTTGACGGTCACTGCGCCGCTGGAGCGTCCTCAAATATTCAATGAGCGAGTGGTTCCGATCATACAGACTGGACCGGTGAAGACGCAGCCTGACGGATCAAAGAATGAACTGGGAGATGGCGAGTCTGCAATAAAGTCTGCTGTGGAAAACGGACAGTAAATGCACTGGTAGCTTGCAGTGGGCGCAATGCCAATCCAAGAATAGCACCTTCGCATCCTTTACGTCAATGGAAACAAATTAAGAGTGATTCGTAATGACATTTAAAAGTGTAAACATTCCCAATATAGGTATTCATGTGTATTCCAAAAATGTCTTAGATTTTATGTATGGAGATTGCTCAATAAATTATAGTTTTTTTTTAGTAATCGTTTTAAGTTTTTCTAATATGTATTATATTTTAAGTACTTGGGATTGGAACTATTTGTAGTATAGAAAATGGGACATTTTCTGTATAGTCCAAAGTAGGTACTTAGTTACTTCTAACTGGTAACAGAGATAGGTCCTTCATTTTTCATTAGGAAATCTTATAGATTGGCTTTTTTTTAAAAGACATTATTTTGTAAATGAAAACGCCTTCCACTCCTGACGTCCTACAGATTGAAGGGTCAGCTATTATCTAGATGCGATGGAGTACGTGACCTAGGTGTGCATCATGACTCCAAACTTCTATTTGATGTGCACATTGAGCAAATGGTTGCTAAAGCCTCTAAATCACTAGGCTTTGTAATGAGGCTCGCGGGTTGCTTTAAGAAAGCTAAAACACTCAAAGTTTTATATTGCTCATTTGTCAGAAGTCACCTGGAATATGCGTCACAAAGAATGATGGCCAAATAAGACCTGACCAAAAATGGAAGGGGCCATTGATGGATGCTACGCAGAAATGTATATTGATAAAGGAGAATTTAATTACAACAATTTAAAACTTTTATTAGAGCGGGAGTAAATAATTAATTCATTATTTCGTCTCCATATCGTTTATCGCTCCGAAAATTACTTGGATCTGTGCAGGAAATTTCATATACAGCCACTCGTAAACCGCCGTCGATTGGCCGATTGTACACTTTTATTAAAAATATTATCCAACGAGATTGATTGCCCGGATCTTTTGCATAAACTACATTTTAGTGTCCCTCAGAGATCAATTAGGTTCAATCCGCCCATCTCCATTCCGTCTTCCTCCTCAAACTACAGGCAAAATTCATACATTGTGCGAGCGAGCAAGGACTTTAATAAATTATGTAAAGAGTTTTCATTTGACCCATTTACTACTAAAGGCTTTACGGTACGCAATCGGCTGAACCTTGACTTTTTTCATTAATACATAGTATATAGTATTTTTGTCAGCTTTATTAATATTGTTGTGCATGGTTGTGATCGTTAAAATCTCTGTTAATTTGTCTACCACTATCCGTGGAAACCTGTAATTGGCTTAATATTACTTATGCTTTCTGTCTATTTACTTTTGTACAGCTGTTGGTTTTCCTAATTATAAATAAATAAATAAATAAATATAGGTTGCTCATGCCCAATACTTATTTTTGGCTTCTAAATTGAATCACGCCAATCTTCGCCCTAATATTGAAATTAATTGTCCAAAAACCCGCCTTAGTGCGAGTCGGACTCGCGCACGAAATAAATGACGTTTGTTGTATGGAAGCCCCCTTAAATACTTATTTTATTCTGTTTTTTAGTTTGTTGTTATAGCGGCAACAGAAATACATCATCTATGAAAATTTCAACTGTCTAACTATCACGGTTCATGAGATACAGCCTGGTGATAGACGGACGGACGGACAGCGAAGTCTTAGTAATAGGGTCCAGTTTTACCCTTTGGGTACGGAACCCTAAAAAGGTAATATTGATATAAATATTTATAACAGATGCGAGATCAGAATTGCCTATCAATCAATTACTCGGTCTATCTTCTTTAGTACTTACTCTGAGAGTACCTATCGTAAAACAATAGTGTGTGTATGTGTTACGTGTGTGTGTGTATGTATAAGTGTAAAATAAATAATGAATTATGCATGTACTGAATAATTTACAGTAATCCAACCAATTAAATAATATGCGTACTACATTATTATGGACCAATATTATGAATCACTGCATTTTCTGTTTAATGATACAGGTACCTATCTAAAATCGCTCGTAAATAGTTAACGTCTTTGATCTAGAATTATCCACGGAACCTGATCATCTTATTGAGATTATTATTTAAACAAATAGTAAACCAACTTTATACTATATGTTATATAATAAAACGCAATCATGATGATAAAACAAAAATTTATTAAAAATAATACAAGCGAATACAGCACTGTTTCTAGCACAGATTCAAATCAGTCTTTTAAGAATAAAGGTAAAGTTTACAATATTAACAAAATCACGTTTCTGGAAATCTTAGTTGCTTCTCGATGGGTCCGGTGTATTTGATTGGTACTATCTTTTCTCCTGTGGACGGCATAGCCAGCACTTTCGGCGCTGTAACGGTCAAAACACCGTCAGTAGATAATTTCGATTCAACTATATCAGGCAAGTATCCTTCGGGAAGTGCATACCGCCTCACAAACTGCCTTGATACGAAGCCATGGTCATCACGCTTCTCCTCGTGCTTCCCTTCAACTATCACTTGTCTGTCGATCACTTTCACGTTTATTTCTTCAGGTGAAAAATGCTGAACGTCGACATTTACTTGGAATTTTTCGTCGTCTAATGTTATTTTGTCTGCTTCGTTTAGCGCGAGCCTGTTCATTTCTGAGGCGAGGTGTTCCATTGGTTTGATGAGACTCTCCCATGGCCTGAAGGCGCTTTCCCAAGGCTTTAAGAATGAAGGACCGAAGCAGTCGCGAGGCATCAGCTGATTGATGAACGGAGAGTATCCGAAGAATTCCTCAGGTCTGAAGAAATCCCTCTCGAAGCGAAAAGGTCTCTCAAGATCGTAAATGTATGGAATCACCGACATCTTCGTACAATTTTTGTTTATTCGCTCTTTGTTTTGGTTTGTACTTATAGGACACTCTCTGAGTATTCTCAGTAAAGAACTGCGGGGTGGGACGCGCAATAAACGTATTTATAGTCGCCCGACACCAACGCCACCTGTTATCGAAGTATCCGTAACTTTCGAGAAAATGCTACACTCGCTCTCGAACGATGTCAAATGCTTTGTTGTTGGTTCTTAGGTTTCATACTTCAGTGTTGGTTCTAGAAAGGGCAGAATGCTGGCGGCGTGTTTTCTGAAAATAGCGCCATCTAGTAGTGAGTAGCAATACTAAACAACACGGCAACTTCTGCTTGGTATGTTGTTGTGTGAAATGCCTATACTTTTGTTTACCAATGCTGAGCAGGTAAAAGACGATGTTATTGCACATTCCAGAAAACTGAACTTAATTTCAGATTAGTATCTAAGTACCTACCTACCAAAAGTGTTGATAAATGATGCTGATAACATGAGTTGCAGGGTTGCAGTGCGAATATCAATAATTATGTAATGTAATGAAGTTGAACTAAACAGTCGTTGACTTTATATGTTTATACGGCCGCTGATAATTGTTTATACAGGCTGGTCACAGCTTGGCTACAGAGCTACGCTTGGAAATGCTACAGTTTTACTAATTAAGTAGCTTAATTACCTAACATGTTTGCTAAGTTAATGTGATTACAATTTAACAATTTGTTTAGTAATAGATTAAATTTTTTTAGTGTTAATTTTTAGCTAATTGTAATTTAATTAAATTACATACTTATAACACATAACATTTCAAATACTTAAAAATAATAAAAATATGTTTACAGAAGTAGGTACTTACATGCCATACTACTGAGGCACTTTAACAATATGTAGGTATATAGTCAGCTTATAGGTAGGTAATGAAAATGTGTGTACCTACTTACCTAATAGGTAATAATGTACTGTAGGTACCTATGTACAGGAGAGGGTTTGCCGAGGAACTTTTTGGCCCGTTTCTTCTCCTCAATTGTCCCCGAACAAAAATATAGGAAGAAGGGCGAACAAGATCTGTCTATAAATAAACTTAAAAAAAAGTAAAAACCGACTTCAAAAACTAAAAAGTAAGTATAAAATAATTTTCTTAAAAAACTTATCAGCTTTTGAAGTCGGTGCCACTATCAAGCTAGGTGCATTGAAGAATTAAAGGCCCCGACTTCAGAATCTGATAAGTTTATTAAGAAAACTATTTTATACTTTTTACCTCCTCCTGAATACTGGGCCAAGTACATTTAATTTGCCATCGACACGCTAAGAAGAAGACCTCCTCCTTATTTGAAGTCGATTAAAAAATAGATCTGTACGTTTTATTTTCACCCGTTTGTTGAATTTGAATTTAGCGATTCGGAGCACCCTGTAGCCATTTAGTTATAATTATAATGCCAACGGGCTATCAATTACTGCTGGCGTGTCCTGTATCTACAACAGTAGTGCGCCTCTGACCGGGGCGTAGTGATAACGACATAATGACTAATTCTTATTTAAACTGTGCTGTTATTTTCTTCGTTTTACTATGTGGGTATGTAGTAGATTTATTATACATATTGAAAAAGCAAATATTAACATTTCTTGAATTCATTAAAAAAATATAGGATAGCCTTTTTAAATAAAAATGCGATGTCCGAAAAATGGTCTTCTTAAAACACTGTGCACCGGATATAATTAGATCGACAGATACAGATCCTTCCGTTTAGTAATATCACTAGAAAGTTCAAAGTTACACCTAGTGATACATTCGTTACCATACAACGTGACAATTATATGTTTTGTATAATAAAATGATTAATTTTTTTGTTTCAGCGCGGACTCGACTCGACGCAAAAATGTATTAGATTCGAAGGTGTGCTTTGACAAAAACTTCGCGTTTGGTGTGGCCACAGCTTCGTATCAGATTGAAGGGGCTTGGAATGTCTCAGGTTGGTACTCTTAACATAATGACTCTGAAGAACTGGAGAACTTCTGAAGGATAACAAGATTCAAAGAAGTAACAGAGAAACATTTTGTCATGGGGCTAGCATAAATAATACAACATGTATCAGAAACGCGTGGTCATATTTAAGAATGTGGATCAGACCGTCAAACTGAACAACTTTCTCTATAGGACCTACACCATAATCATGAAAAAATTATCAGCTATTCCATACAAAACTTCAGTAGTACCTACTCGACCCAAACTGATTATTTTTTCGCGATTACGATGTTGGTCGCAAAGAGAAAGTTGTTAAGTTTGATGGTGTGATCCACACCCTTAAACATGACCACGCATTCCTTTTTTCTTAAAGACAACGCATGAACTTGACATGAATCCCAGCGCAGGCCTATAGCGCTCTCGTTAACCGTTGCTGCCTTCCGTTAGAGACCAAAAATTGTGCATAACAAGTGACAAAATAATTTTTCCTACTCAAAAAAAACTTGAAAACGACGTCACGTTAAAACTATAATATTTTCCAGGCAAAGGCGAGAGTATATGGGACAGGTATACCCACGAGTACCCCGAGCGGGTGTTCGACCACAAGAATGGTGATGTGGCCGATGGATCCTACTATAAGGTCAAGGAGGATGTCCAACTCATGAAGCAGTTAGGAGTCGGTATCTACAGGTTCTCTGTGTCCTGGCCTCGGATACTGCCTACTGGGTTGAGCAAGTGAGTCATAATAGTTGAACAAACTTTCCTAAAGCGAGCTTACTTTCCTAACCTTCATTATGGCTGACGCATGAGTCATGCTCGTGGACGGATGTCGTCTATCGGGCCTGGTCAACTTGTAACTGCCATGGCATTCTTATTTAAAGGTAAATCGTTATTAATATCCTATTCTAATTTACTTTTATTCGCATTAATCTCGCAGCTCTTACCACAACATTGTACTAATCAAGATTGTAATCTATTATTTTAAAAGAGTTTCCGTGGAGTTTCTCGCGGGGTCTTCTCCATAGGACCTACTATTTGGAACTGCTCACCTAGAGTCTCGACATTTCATAAGTGCTTGTATTTGGTTTACATGAAATAAAGATCTATTCTATTCTTAAGAAGACCCTCTAAATCTATTCCTTCCTTCTTTTCTTCAGCTTCCTACAAGCTTACCCAATGTAGTGTTTAGGGGCACGTAGATTCTGTAAGTAGCATCTTTTTACTGAAATATGACATGACCTTAACCTAGTGGTTCCCGGCAAACAGTTTGCCTGACCGTTGGTTATGTCCGGGCAGCCGCAGATCCAGGAGAACTTCTGTCCATATCAACCGGAGTTAAGAGTACTTTGAGAAGTATATTATTGAGTGACAATCCTTAGCTTTACCTAAGTACCCTCTCACCCCCAGTGAGATAAACGAAGATGGAATCAGATACTACAAGGAGTTGATAGATGAGCTGACCCTCAACAACATAGGTCCAGTCCTCACGATGTACCACTGGGACTTGCCGCAAAGTCTACAGGACCTCGGAGGGTGGACCAACCCGATTATGGCGGACTACTTCACGGATTATGCGAAGGTAAGGAAAGCTCTACTTAGCAGATTTTCCCGGATTTCAATCCTAACATCCAAGAGTTCTGAAGTTGATTTATACCGAATATTTTGGAAACTATACTACTTACTAACTATACTACTACTATACTAACTATACTACTATACTACTAGGGTTGTTAACCTCAGATTCTGCTACCATTTGTGTGCAGGTCCTCTTTGACCACTTCGGGGACAAAGTGAAGATTTGGCTGACGTTCAACGAGCCACTTTCGTTCTGCCATGACGGCTACGGAGGCTGGGACGCTCCTGGAGGCCGGTCGAGTGGGTTCGAGGACTACTTGTGTGGCCACAACATCCTCAGAGCCCATGGCATGGTGTACCGCATGTTTGATGAGCAGTATCGGAGGAAAATTGGAGGTTAGTTTAGTATTTACGTAGATTCCTACTGGTATGCAACAGAAGGCATCATGATTTGTTAGGATGAACCATTCTTGTAAAGTGCTGAGGAGCAGTGTAGGAGGGCGAGAGTTTTTGAGAGAGGCCTAGGTATTTATGTCCAGCTATTGGGTTTGATAGGCTGTCTGATGATTAATGGGTGTGATATGAAGTATATTAGACCAGTCTTTGCAATACTCACTTCCACTTGAACTGTAAAACTATCTCAATCATTATAACACCGCCCTTTGTACACTGATCTATACAACTCTGATTTCTTTTGTTTTTTCTCGCGGTGTGCAATAAATCATATTTTCTATTCTATTCTACTACTGAAGTGATGTCTATGTATCTATGTTCTCTAGGATATTTGGGCATAACGATATCATTTCCATGGCTGGAGCCAGCGACAACGTCTGAGGCAGACCAGAACGCAGCGGAAACTGCCAGACAGTTCGAAGTGAGTATTATAATAATAACCTACATTTATACAGTTTGACGGATAGGTAGAACGCTAGACATACCGAAGTGGGGTATTTTAACCAGGAAATCGCGAAAAAAAATCAGCTGATCCATAAAAATAATTCAATATTGCTCGACTAAAATTAAATGTATGAACAAGCAGATTATTTTTTTCGTGATATAACAGTTGGTCCCATAAGAAAAGTTGTTCATAATTATTAACCTTGTATACTAAACTGACTAACTTTGACGACATGGTTGGCGCAGTGGCTAAGCGATTAGCTTTCTGCGCTACGTGCTGCGGGTTCGATCCCCGCACGGAACAAATATTTGTATGATCTACAGTTAGTTGTTCCGGGTCTGGGTGTGTGTGCATGTGACATGTATGTTTTACCCTCGACACAGGAGAAATCCTAGTGAGGGGCAAAGTTTAAAAAAAAGAAAAGAAAAATAAATAATATGCTTCTATTCCAGTTTGGTTGGTTTGCGAACCCAATCTTCTCAAAAGCTGGCGACTACCCTCCCATCATGCGAAGCGTGGTGGATGCCAACTCCAAGCGTCAAGGATTCCCCCGATCCCGACTACCGACCTTCACTCCTCAAGAGGTGAAGATGATACGAGGCTCCTACGACTTCCTAGGCCTGAACCATTACACCACTTATATTGCCAAGAAAGGATCCGGGAAGATCAAGGCTCAGCCGTCGTACGAAGACGATGTGAATGCGGAAATATATCAGAAGGATGATTGGCCCAGTTCGAACTCTTCGTGGTTGAAGGTACTGCACTCAGTTTTATACAAGTCGGGGTTGATAATGGTGTCCGTTCTCTTGCGGATTTTGACAGTACCAAACAAGAATAATAAAAAAGCTCGTAGCTAATAGCTACCGCGCAGATCAGTCGATCAGCGAGGTTAAGCTGCGGTTGCCGCGGTCAGTCCCTGGATGGGTGACCATTTCTTCGAACATCGAGACCCCTCCGTGCCTCGGATAGCACGTTAAGCAGTTGGTCCCGGTTGTCATACGAATACCTTTGACAGTCGTTACGAGAGTCAGCAACCCAAGTCTGACAACCGGTCTAACCTTAGGGTATCAGTGTCTCCCAGTAGTTGGGTGGCGGAGGTCAGATGGCAGTCGCTCCGTATAACATACTGTTACTCAGCCGCATCTGGTTAGACTGTGAGCCGACCCCAACGTAGTTGGGTTAAAGGCCAGGCAGAATGAAAAAGTAATTGTTTATTTGTGTTTAATATTTTTAAAGTTAATTAGTTTACGCTACACCGCGAGCTACCCTCGTTTATTTTGACATGCTGTACTGTCCATCCTGGGGTTGTCTGTAAGAAATCGCCGATTGCGATAAGACCGCCCATTGTACAATCTTAAAATAATTAATTGTAATTATTATGTTTATTGCTCCTTTTTTATCAGGTGTACAATAAAGAGTATTCTATTCTAAATACATCTGTCACTTTTTTTTCTATTGAAACAGAAAGAGACAAACACCTAAGTTTAGTTTAGTCCTCTCAGAGTACGGAACAGAATCGACACCTAGCTCATATTATGCCAAAGTTTACGAGATTTCTTGTTCGTAAGATTATTCAAATGTTTTGAATTTACAGATCGTGCCATGGGGCTTCAGGAAAGCCCTGAAATGGGTAAAATTGAATTACGAAAACCCCGTGATACTGATAACGGAGAATGGGGTGTCCTTAGAGCCTGGTCTACACGACATGAAGCGAGTCCAGTACATCGACGCGTATCTGCGTTCCTTACACACAGCTATCTATGAGGATGGTTGTACTGTGGTAGGGTACACGTACTGGAGTCTGTTGGACAATTTTGAATGGATGAGAGGGTTCTCGTAAGTATAATGTTTTATAAGACACAGAGTCGTTATTCTCTATCACAATCACGCTCGTACCTTGCTCATTCTGCAAAGAACAATGCCCATGACCAGAGCGGGGCTTACTCCTACTAGCTCTTATAGCAAACTGCCCAGACATTTCCAGTATAAGCTGACCTTTCATTGTACGAAAAATCTATACAGTGCGTGTCAGCTCATACTGACAAAAGATTACAAAAAAAAAATTAAATCACAAAAATTGGCCCCCTGGCAAGAAATCCTGTATCCGCACTTAGGTACTGAAACTTTCCCCTAACGTTGCTTGATGTAGATGGTGAAGCGATTATGCGATCAAGCGAGAAAAAGAAAAAGTAGTAAAAAAACCGTGTTAACAGAAAAATGGAAGCAAATCAAAGGCACATATTATAATCTATGGGCGACTTATTTTGGCCGGTCTAAAAGTAGCAGATTAGCTCTGCAGTAGACGATTACGTTCCTAAAAGATCCATTGCGCAGCCAAACGGTTACTTCAGTCCGGCTAAGTTAAGTCGCCTGTACTGTACTTAACAGTTTACCAGCCAATTCGTTCTCCTTCTAACTTACACATCACCACTCGATGTTGGCACGAAGAAAGTAGATAGGTACCTGGATATGATGCACTTAGCATAAACACGGTCACAAATGTGGGAACAGCAAGTATCCCAAAGCAATTCAATTCATTTTCAAGTTCACTCTGGCGCGGATATTCCTCTATCATAAAAGTCCTGGTGAGCGGCAGCGAGTTTAAAAGGAAATCTGACAACAGGTCGATAGCGCATCAACCTACATAACCTTGTAGATCTATCTACCCACAAATAAATAATAACGAGCGGGAATATCGAAAATGTTTGCTTCGTATATATTCGGGTATCTTCGGGCGTCGTCGGCGCAGAGCTCGCCGCGTGCTGTCATTGTACATTGTCAATTCATTCTTCTGTATAAGGCGCTTCTATAAAATTTAATTAATTTTGATTAAACAACTGTCACAACTATTTTTACAAATAAGGTAAGGCAATTGGCTATGCAATTTACCTATGCCTCGGTCATATTAAAATGTTCAGTTCTAAGTCCAAAAAAATTGAGCAATATTGGGCCAGGTATAACGTCATCTATAAAATTCACGCAGGGCTGATTCTATGAAAATATAATGATAGATATACAAGGAACACACCCTCCAAGTTTCAGGTACGATCAGCAGTTTAGGCTGTGCGTTGATCCGTCAGTCAGAAGTTCAGGCCAAGCCTTTTTATATGCATAGATTATGGAAAGGCGAGGTAGTTTTTAAAGACAACTAGGAAAGCCCTATGTCGAGCAGTAGACTACAAAAGGCTAAGATTTATACATGATTCATATCGTAAGTGCCAAGAAGTGTTAACTGGTATTTTTATTTTCAGAGAGCGTTTCGGGCTGTTTGAAGTGGACTATGATTCAGCCAACCTCACTAGAACACCGCGACAATCAGCTAAATACTTCACGGATGTGGCAAAGACCAAATGCTTACCGAATAATTACGCTGACTATTATAATACTAATTAATTTTGTGTTTGAAGTGCATACAGACGGACTGCATGGCAATTGCAAAATACACATAGGTATCAAAAAAACTATTGAAATCACTCATAAGTTGAGATATTTATACTGTAGATATCCAGTTTTATGTCAAACCTGTATAAATACCTACACATAAAAAAATGTAATTCTTCATAATAATATAATCTGATTCTTTTTGATTTTATGATTCTTTTAATTTTTCGTTTTAAATTATCTTCATCATTTTAAAGAGCTATCACTTTCTTTTAATGTGTGTACTGGGGTACATTTCTAGTATGAGCTGACCTCGCACTGTATAGATTCTTCGTACAATGAAAGGTCAGCTTATTCTGGAAATTTATACAGCCTAAACAGCCAGTACAAAAAAAAAAAAGTGTGTTGCCTGGAAGCCTATACAGTGCGAGGTCAGCGCATACTGGAAATGTCTGGGCAGTTCAATTTCAGCCTATAAGAGCTCGTAGTAAAGCCCCTGTTGCCTATAGAAGGCCCTTATAACGGTTAATATTGCATTTTTTTTTAATGGGGCTGGCATAGTCACCTAGAGTGACTGAAGTCTCGAAAAAAATTAGATAACAAAAATAATAAAAAAATGCATTTTTTTTTTTTAATACATTGCCCCTCACTAGGATTTCTCCTGTATCGAAGGTAAAGTTTACAAACATACATGTCACATGCACACACAACACAACCAGACCCGAAACAACTATCTGTAGATCATACAAATTTTAATATTTGTTTTTAAGAGTCTTTAAATCGTAAGTACGCTCTTGATGTGAGCCACCTACGTCAGTGGTAGCCAGTGTAGCCACATCGCTAACTAAAATCAAGGAGGACGCTCAAACCACGCACGCACGCGTGCTATTGCTCGAACTTGAATAGCTGAATTTGAATGTAGTCCATCTGTATACACGCTGTAACTAGTAAGTGAACTACTTTATACATTACTATAAGTTTTATTTAAGCCCATTTTAAAATAAAATGTAAGTAAGTTTCCCAAATAAAAGTCAAATTACATTCATTTATTTTTTAAACCATAATCTTAATAATTAATTAATTAGTAAGCAGTGATAGCCTAGCGGTTGAACGCTTGCCTTCCATGTAGGAGGGACTGCGTTCGAACCCGGCCCGCACCTCTGACTTTGCAGATTCATGTGCGGATTAGATTTTGATTATCACTTGCGATAACGGTGAAGGAAAAACAGCGTGAGGAAACCTGCTCATCTGAGAGGGCCTCATAAAGTTCTTGATGGTGTGTGTAGTCCGCCAACCTACTAGGCCAGCGTGGTGGACTAAGGCCTAACCCTTCATTCTGTAAAGAGACCCGTGCCCAGCAGTGGGCCAGTAATCGGCTGGATTTATTCATTTTATTTATATCTTAATTATCTTGAAGAAATATTCGATATGGGTAAACGACTGTGTAGAAATTATACACAAAAATTGTCATATTAAAACGTCCAGTCCTTATTAGTCCACAAAATCGGGCAATGTTGTAGTACCTTTATGATGCTATGAATAAAACAGCTAATTAAGCACGACTATTTATTATTTTTACACAAAATAGTTTTGATACTTTCGCTTAACATACGGAAGACGAGGTCACTTAATTAATTAATTATTGCTAACAATAATACAATTTATTATTAACTCAAACAACATCACACATAATTGATCCCTTACATTTGGATATTGGAATTCTCCAAATATCATATTTTATATTGTAAATATTTATGAAATAAATAAATAAAAATAAAAACAAATACGTCTATAACGCGCGTCACAAAGGTTAAGGAGCTTAAAGGAAGTAGGCCTTGTGGTCCATTCTGAGGTATGCTCAATGATATTATAAGTAAAACTTTTACCATAGATTATTAAATACGTACTACGTAACAGACACTTCACTGCCTAGAGCGAAGTACGCTATTTTGAGCTCAATTGCCGCGCCGCTAAAGTTCATATTGCTTCACTCGCTACCGACGAGTCGACTAGACCTGCACCCGCGCCCACTAACCGCTCTTCACCCCGCGTCCCCCCTTAAACGTAGTAACTTGTACCGTAAACGGTATGTCAAACGATAGGCATTTATCGTGTGACATTTAGCGAGGCCCATATTGGTCGGACATAATAATGATTCGTGAAATTCCATGTTAGACATATACACCCTTCGTTCTCTAATTTTTGGATACTGAACTATCGAGTAGAGAAATACTGAGAATCAGGGGCAGATAAGGGCTTTTTGGGCTGCAGCCCAGGGCCCCGCGGATCAAAATGGCCCCCAGCCTGCATTGAAGACAATATAATCAATAAAAAAATATCTCTTCATTATGTTGGCAACCCTGAGATCAATTAAACCGTGTGCGCTATCGAACGGAACGGGGGATTCCCCGCCGCTTGTTTTCAGTGTATTTTCTCGCAAACCCAGTCATTCGCAGTCGAACAGGCTTCATGCATCAATTTTTGGGCGGGCAATAAATTTTATTGACCTAGTACATCATTATCGAAAAGTTTTTAGATAAAATGTCAATTATTTGATTAATTAGGTAAGCCCCCAAGTAGTATTAGCCCAGCCCCACAAACTCACGGTCCGCCCCTGACAAAGATATACCAACAGTTTCAATCTCTCTTTCTAACCTCAACCCTTCATAGTGTCGCCAGAAGTCACAGTTTCTTCATTTTTCGATTGCTGTGATGTTCCATCGTCTTCGTCATCTTTTATGGACACTTGTGTTGATACCGTCGCATTGCCATTTTCACCACGGTAATAGTGTTTTAGACCGAATATTTGGTTACCTATATCATCAAAACTTTATTAGTGGCGTAGTTGTTCCAGGGCCTCAAGTCTCCTAATTTAACGTATCTCAATCGTGTCAGAATGGTTTGGTAATTGTTGGTTTTTGCAGTGTCGTTCAACCTATTTTGAATTCTATTGCGTAGGCAATAGAACTCAAAATCGGTTGAACAGAAATTAGCAGACTTGAGGCCCAGTTTATGTTCTAGACTCCGAGGGATATGAAAGAAAAGACGTCTCGCCGTCTCAACATACAGTCCGTATTTCATATTATATGGGTTTTAATTTAAACAAGTGGTCGCTCAATGAAATGAAAATGAAAAAATATTTATTACCATACAATACACATTTACTCTGGGTGCTTCACTTTTGAGTTAGACCGCGAGGCGTCCGTCTTTTTTTAACCGCCGACGAAAAAGAGGGGTGTTATAAGTTTGTAGAGTGTGCCTGTGGCATCGTAGCTCCAAAATGGACGGACCGATTTCAATGCAGTGTTTTTAACTGAAAGCTAGTTTAATTGGGTATCATCTTAGCTATGTTTCATGAAAATCTGTTCAGTCATTTAAAAGTTACAGCTCTTTTTCTAGTTGGAGTAGGGGTTTTTGATTATTAGGCTATATTCAACTGTGTTCATAATTTAAAATTGTTGTATTAAAATATCTCATACAATTTCTACGCCGAATTAGGAGTAAAAGGAAATTTTTGAATGTATTTATAGTCAAGTTATAAAAGTCGACCAAGGAACAGGATTTCTTTTATTCTAGAATATTCTAGATGAAGGACAATGGGCTGGTTTTATTGTAAATTGCACTTAATACCCGGAGGCATAAAGTGCAATTTAAAAAAACCAAACCTTGTTTCATACTTATCTCAGGAATTAAAGTTATTCTATGTATGTATGTATATCAAAGTGATGTATGTATAGCTACATATGCCAAGCTGTAAATTTTCAGTATAAGCTAAACTAGAAAAAGGAGGAAAAACCATACAATGCGAGGTCAGCTTATACTGGACATAATTATACTACGTATCTTGATGCATATATTTTAAATAGACATTTTGAAAATAATTTTAATATCTCAAAAACGTTTATTTCTTTATCAATATTTGAATAACTTACAATTATTTAACTGCTTACATGATTCAGCTACGATATTACATCTAAATTCTACTTAGATACTAATAAATATTACGCTATATACAAATAACATTGTATATTTTTATAAATAACAGTATATTTTATACATAATATATAAGCTTTAACTATAAATTCGGATTTTATTGGACACGTTGAGCTAAAAACAGCTCATGGAAACACTGTTTGGTTATTTTTAAATATCATTCCTTTTGCTATACAATGATTAAGGGAGCTTACCCACATACTACTTTTTGTAGCTAAAATAATCGCAGCTAGTTTCTTATTTTGTTTATGAGCGACTTTTTGTAGCTCATGGTCGTTTCAGTATTGAACTCTGAATGTTTTATATTCGGCGACAAAATAATCGCTCAGCGATTGTCGTCCGTGGGTGAGCTCCCTAAACATTATTTAACTAGCTCCTACGTCTATTGCCATCTCTATTCATTGGCACACAAATGACAAGGACAGGTATGCTTTAGTTAAAGTTTAAAAATGACAAGGTATTTTAGTAAGGGGACAATAAATTTTTTGAAAGATAAAAAAAAATCTCCCATATTTTGTCTATTGAAAAACAAGAGATATGTAATTAAAAAGCTGTATAACTTCGTTGTTTATTTTTTAAATATTTTTTAGGATTATAATAAGAAAAAACTTTATAATATCCAATTTTAATATCAGCACTAATTTTATCTTTGACACTTTTTCTATATTTTAAATTATTGAACTTAAAGTTTACACATAGCCTCTTAAATATATTTTTGGCTGTAGCCTCCTTTATATCTTAATGTAGTGCCTCTCTGAGGAAATACGGCCGTATCCATTAACGAATCTGTTAATTTTTTACTGTTCACCAACTTCATTACCTATTACCCAGGCTTACATAACTTGGGTTCAACCTATACTCCGTTTGAAATAAGATTAGACACGTTTAACAAACCCTTTTACAGTGTATTCAACCGATTTTGACTTCTATTCCGTACGTATAAGGATGCATTAAAAGCAAAAACGTGTTTACGATAACAAATGTTTACTGCAGCTGTAATTTGTCATGTCACCAACGTAATAGAAGTCAAAATCGGTTGAATAAAGTGTAAATGGAGTTATTTAAATTTCTAATGTTATTTCGAACGGAGTATAGTTTTTTGTTTGTTCAGCAACAATGGTGAAATAATTATTATAGTGCATAAAAACACTAAACGGAAACGGTTCGCTTCAACCGTATAGATGATAACAAAAATACTTATTCTCCATTGATATAAAAACTCAAGATGCATGCAGCAACTTCAAAGCGTCCGATTAAATAATGCGCTCGAATCGAATTGTGCGTCTATTTTGTTTTGTTTGGATGAGCAACCGATTAACAAACATAAGTGTTCATAAAAAAACTGTAAAAGAATCACGTCAACGTTTAACGTTGACGTGATTCTTTTACAGTTTTTTTGGTGTGATGGGATTTCTTAGTATTCGGTAAGTAAAGTGACAAATTATTGTATACAACACACAAAAACTATGAGGGGACAACAATTTATGAGCCATTTAAACGTATTGATTATATTATCGGCGCCTTGATTACGTAAGAAAAATCTGACAGCCACAGCGACCAACAAACAATGCATCCCTTTCTCGCTAATAGATGTTTTCATAAGAGGATACGGAATAGGACGTTTATTAGTGACAGCAACTGTCATGTTTATCATAC
The DNA here is from genome assembly GCA_932294325.1 of Allophyes oxyacanthae. Taxonomy (NCBI): domain Eukaryota; kingdom Metazoa; phylum Arthropoda; class Insecta; order Lepidoptera; family Noctuidae; genus Allophyes; species Allophyes oxyacanthae. The sequence continues at coordinate 17,953,512 of OW028610.1, read as the reverse complement.
GTAATTAGGGGGCGGGACCGAACTGTGCATCTTGATTTTTTATATCATTGTTATTTTCATACATTTTCAACAAATCTATTGCTACAACTAAGATACTACGCACGAGGTGGTTGTGTTCTAACTATAATAAATACTGTCGCACGCGCTGTGTGCGCCTGTTCTTATATCAACTAGATGGAACATTTTTAGGTTCTTTGTTGGCATGACCGGTAGGGTATAATAAATACAGAATATAAAACACAAGCGGAAAGGACAAGTAGGCGGAGCCAGCGTGCCATAATTATGCGGAGTTACGCAAACTTCATAATAATTTATTTTTTAGAATCGCAAAAGTGATTTTTTTTTTTAATATGACCTCTCTTCTTCGTCTAATGTAGCATTGCCTTTATGAGCCGTGAATGTGAGAGACACGAATGAGTGACTTTAGCTATGTAAAAAAATCTTGGAAGTGAAATTCTGTTGGTTTCCGATTGAGCTGATATTTTGCATACACGTTTAGTTTGGATGACAAGAGTTTTTTATTAAAACGATTTTATTAGCTTCACCTGAAACTAACTAACTATGTAAAAAAATCTTGGAAGTTAAATTTGACCCACTTCCCGGTTTCCGATTGAGCTGAAATTTTGCATACATGTTTAGTTTGGATGACAAAAGCGTTAACTTTAGTTTTTTTTTAAACTATAATATTTATTATTATTACTTTGGGCATCAAAATCCCTACTTGATGTTCCCCTACCCAGCCACGCCAACTCAGCACCGGACTATATACAACTAAAGCCTACTGAATCCTCAAGCCTGCGGCATCTTACACTGGCTGCAGTCCTCCATGCCGTCGTTGAACTCCTCGATCTGCAGCGTCATCTCGAAGAAGTTGTACTTGTCGTGCACCAGCCGCGTAGCCTCTTGTAGAACCTTCTGCGGACTTACTCCGGTTCCTGTGAAATTTAAGAAGTATATAAGATTTGCGGATTAGAATTTGATTATCACTTGCGACAACGGTGAAGGAAAACATCGTGAGGAAACCTGCACATCTGAGAGGGCCTGATAAAGTTCTCGATGGTGTGTGTAGTCCGCCAACCCGCCGTCCAGATATTTAGTCGTGAAAAGGTAACAACCTGACAGAAAAACAGTTACTTCGGCATTCATAACATAAAATTAGTTAGGAACAAGTTTGGTGATACTCACGGATGGCCAGATGCGCGGATAGAGCAGTCTTGTCCAGGGACAGCGCCCACATGCGCAGGTTGTGTATGCGCACCACGCCGGGCAGCGACAGGAACGTGTTGGCTACCTCCTGGAACATAACACACATAACATAACATAACACACTGGTATTGATCGCTGCTCTCAGTATTAACGTACTGACACCCAACATTATGCTGAGCTGTTGGCCCGTTTGGCACAACTACTGATTTTATTTTATTTTTATTTTCTGTGTTTTTAGCATTTATGTGCCAATAAACTTTATTTCTTTCTTTCTTGCTCTATGGCCTAGTTTATTTACCTGATAAGCCTGCATGAGGGTAAGCAATAACGGGACACTCTCTGCCGGATATAACCAGAGGGCTAAAAAGGCCGCTTTAGATGAATCATAATATGATTCATATTACGAATGTCAAAATATCTACATAATTGACGACTCTTAATGTCATCCGCATAAGGTTCATATTCAGTAATCATCTGTTTGACAGTTACTATGCAGATCAGTAGATGAATTGCCCAATGTGGCCTCTTCAGGCCCCCTGATGTCCTATGTTCAGCAATGGACTAAAATAGGCCATTTATCATCATGATGACATTACCTGGAAGTCAACGCCTCTGGGAGATCCCTCCATGAGTACCAGTAGAGTATCCTTGATGATGTTGAAGGTAGTGATCAGCACCAGTATGGAGAACAGGAATGTGCAGATCGGGTCGACCAGGTTCCAACTCGGCTGTTGAAGAAAGCACGATATTTACAATTTAGTCATTGTAGGTGACAGGGTAAACGGAACGCCAAAAAAAGGTAAGTTCAAAAACTCAAAGTACCTAAGTAAGTTCAAAAACAACAGTGAAAAAATAAATAGAAACTACATTAAAATAAATAAAGTATTAATAAAGCAGCTTTTCCTCTCTCCTACCAAACCATGCTGTGCCCGACAGGGTTCATAATTGATCCTTAGATTAAGCCTACCATCTGTTTCTTTACATTATGGAATGCAATAAAGATTTGATTTGAACTAAAACCCGACTACTGAAAAAATATGAAACAAAAAAATATTAATACATATTCATAGTAGGTAATGTTCAGAGGATAGCCGTGGTCGTATATGATAAGTAGTTTTAAAGTTATGAGGGAACAGGTGGACAGCGGATGCGAATGATAATTTTAACTGACGGTGCTCGGTAAAGCTGAAAAGCTGTAGCTACTAACGTCCTTACAAAACTTTTGTCAATGAATATCTCACCTTGAAGTAAATAACGATGGCTGCTATGAACACTCCGAAGCTCTGCAGGAAGTCTCCTAGCACGTGGATGAAGGCGGCTCTCACGTTGATGTTTTCTGGGCGATGATCGTGCGAGTGAGATGTCGAACTTTCTGCGTCTGAGTCTGCGCGTTCCTTCTGAAAGCAATATTTTATTATTATTATTTTTTTAACTTTTTCCCTCACTATTATTTCTCCTGTATCGAGGGTACAGTTTACAAACATACATGTCACATGCACACACAACCAGACCCGAAACAACTATCTGTAGATCATACAAATATTTCTTCCGTGCGGGGATCGAACCCGCGGCACGTAGCGCAGAAAGTACAATTACTTAGCAACAGATTTCTGGCCTAAATCCATTTAGATCAGCATCTCGTACTTGAGATATCAGAGTTTATGCTAAAGCTCGGGTTTCCTAAAGCCGCGCTTCCACTGGTAACGGAGCGGGCTCCGTACGGACTCTGTTTAACTCGCAACGGTAACTTCATAGAAGTCCTTCCACCAACAAAGAGTCTAGTGAAGAAGACTGAACGAGTAAAATTAGTTAATAACGAACTCGTTCTTCATTTCTCTTTTGCAGTGGAAGGCAATTGTCAAAACTCTTTCTTAATGGAAGGTAAAACCTATTTCAGCTAGTTGGCGTCCGTTCCGTCCAGCTATTACTTGCTCATTACCCTTTCGCAGTGGAAGCCCGGCTTAGTTTGCTCAAACTAGATACTTCTTAGGACCTCTGGGTTTAGTTAATAGACAGGCAACATTATCTCCCTAGTCCATACAGTATTTACCTTATTATTGAGAACAGGGTTGCTGGCTCCGTGCGAGTGTCCGTGACCGCCGCCGCCGTGACTGTGTCCATGCTGGTGCAGCGTCAAGCCCATACTATAAAGTAAAGTAGACTTTATTGTTTCTGATTGAGTGAGTACAGAGAGGGCTAATTCACGTAATTTTAAGACGCGCCGATCGGATTGCAGTGACGCTCGAACTTGACGCGAGCGTATCTCACTGAAGGTCAGAGGATACCAAATGGCAGAATAGTCGACATCGGCTCAATTGCCATAGTGAAAGAAGACGATTACCAAATGTGATGTTTTGACCAATATTTTATTGTAACTGCGCGGCAACTACACTTCTTTAGTTACGTGAATTAGCCTACAGTTGTTATAGGTACATAATGTTAGTGATAAATACATCAATCAGTCCATTTTGGGCATACTATAATTTTAATTAAAATATACTCTAGGAAGAAGAAGGAAGACTAGATAAAATTAAACAATATACTTATTTTGACATTCAAAAAATTCCTTAATTGTATAGAAACATTTATAACACAGATATATGGTATTTTCACATGCTAAATGTAAGTGGTAGTGATAGCCTAGAGGTTGAACGCTTGCCTTCCATACAGGAGGATCTGAGTTCGAACCAACGCCCTCTGACTTTTCGAATTTATGTGCGGATCACAATTGGATTATCACTTGCTTTAACGGTGAAGGAAAAACATCGTGAGGAAACCTGCACATCTGAGAGGGCCTCATAAAGTCCTCGATGGTGTGTGTAGTTCATCAACCCGCACTGGGCCAGCGTGGTGGACTAAGGCCTAACCCTTCTCATTCCGAGAAGAGGGCCGTACCCAGCAGTGACACATTCATCAAGGACTGGCCATCATTGGCACATGATCGAACAGCATGGAAATCAAGGGTTGAGGCCTTTGCCCAGCAGTGGGATGATACAGGCTAACAGTAACATATTGGGATAGTATTCTACAGCATTGGTAATTTATAAAATTCTCCTCCAATGGAACACACCTGTTTTTTCTACAGCTACTTTTTATAAGGGCCGCTTTGAAATCGGACTCTATTTTTAAATATTTGGGTCTTATTTTCTCTAATGTATGGAATGGAAGAAAAAGACATTATTGCGCCGAACCCAAATAAAATGGGATAAGGGCAGGAGAACGATGATGATGGGTCTAATTTACTTTCTGTCTCTCTCTCTTTGGCAGTCTGTTGGACACTGAAGGGCCCACACAGACTGGCCTCTCAGATTTTGTCAATTTGAACCATATTAGCTCATTCAAGTTGTTTTTCCAGATAAACAGTAAACTATGCTAAAGAACTCACACAAGATTAACTGCGACCCCCACAGCGGAGGTGATCAGCATGACGATGGCGTCGATCTCGAACTGTTTGTATATGACCCGCTGTATGGCCATGTACACTAGGACTCCGGTCACCACCCAGATGAGGAGCACTGATGTTAAGGCTCCTATGACTTCCGCTCGGTACCAGCCGAAAGGCATCCTGAAACAGAAACATTGTTCTTTTATCTTTGTCCCTCTCTATTTTTAACTCTCGACAAAAAATTGTTATAAGTTTGTACCTAGTGTGTATCTTTGCAAAACGGATGGACCGATCTCAATGCGATTTTATTTAATTGAAAGCTAGTTTAATCGGGTATCGGTAATCGGGAAGAACTAGTTCAATCCACGAGCTCGAAAAAGTGCCGTCGCGCATTTTATGAAAATCTTGTTTCGGAGTTTTGACTTTATATAAATAGATAAGAAAAAATTGCGAAATGCGAGGCCGCTATAAACTATGCTAATAACTATTCTCCCCCACTCAATAACTCATAAGTTGCCGAAGTCTTTCAGTTTCTCAGAATAAGAACACCAAACTTGGCCATTTAACGCAAAAATCACGGTTGAAATGTAATAGGCCTTTTAACGCTTGTACCTAAGATAAGGCTGACACGCCTATAAAGAACAAGAAAATTGATTTTTATCAAATACCAAGTACTTATAAATAAAGAAACCTACCGTCTCGTAGCAGGTCTGCTTGCTACCCATAGTGAGAACAGCGATATCATGAAGCTAGCAAAGTCTGTAAGGAGGTGGGCAGCATCCGTGGCTATCGCTAAACTGTTCGAGAAATAACCACCTGAAAATATTAAGATAAACACAGTTTAATAAAGGAAATATTCAAGATGGCAATTATAAGAACCCGGAGGTCTAACTCGTAACAAAATGGTAATGAATATCATTAAGTTGAGACTCACATCTTCATGATCGGTAATTTTTTGACAAGGTAGCTCGAAGTTTAGTCTCTCACGATCGTATTGAAATTTATTACCAGAGTCGATGTTCATTACCATTTTAGTTACGCGGTAGACCCGCAGAACATGATTTTGGACCCCTCAGAGTTTTTTTTTAAATAATATTTTTCAAAAAAAATTATACGATTTTGTTCGTTGTTTTTATAACTAACTAAAAAATCCAACGAAGTCGTAAAATTGTTGAAAAGACAGACCCAAAATTCTGACGCTGATAAGTCCAGAATCATGGACTGAATCTCCAGTATCGGTTCACGTTACGATAACATTACAGCCTGTATTAATATTCCATGCCACGAAATAATACATAACATAAACCAATTAAAATTACATTATACTTATAATCGAATAATACACATAATTACTATAAATTTATATACAAATATAACATAAAACTATTAAAATTAAAATACATGATACTTAAAATAAAATACATATTATACTTGCAATTCAATATAATTTAAATACCACTAGTAATTAAAATTTATCGTTTGATCCTACTTATATTATTTATTATAGCTAAGTACATAGTTATAAGTTGCTGTACCCTTACGGGGTTTCATGTTGAAACCTATAAAAATATAACACCTGTAACTAGATACACATGAAAGCAATAAAGAGTTTCAGTTTGAGTTTGAATTACATAACGCCCTTTATATTGTAATCATGTTTATGTGGGTAAACATTATACAGTATACGAATTGGCTACGCGCCATTTTAGATAACCTACATACTCATTACACGCTAAATTATTTGCAATTCTTATAACGTACGTACCATAAAAATTATGCAATCCATTGTTTTCGAAAACGTTATTTTTTAACGTATTAAACCAATCGGTATTGTTGATACGTTGGTTATGTCAGCGTCGCATAAATAAAAACCGCCAAAGTCCTGACATTATGCTGAGCTGCGGCCTTTTGGCCCAATAACTCATTTTATGTTTTCTTTGTTATTGTTTTTTCTAATAAACTCTTTTTCTTTCTTTCTTTCAAAGTGGTTATAATAAGGTAATAGAGCTTACTACGAAATCTTATAGCAGGGCAGAATTTGAACTGCCCAGACATTTCCAGTATGAGCTGACCACACACTGTATAGGCTGTTCGTACAATGAAAGGTCAACTTATACTGGAAATGTCTGGGCTGTTCAATTCCTGCCTTGCTATAAGAGCTCGTAGTACGCCCCCAGTATGAGCTGACCTCGCACTGTATAGGCATTTCGTATAATTGTTCGTTTAATAGTAGTCGCTTGATGAAAATATCCCCATTGGCGAGCCACAGACCACAGCATGCGACGCGGCCGCCGAAGCATCGAACGATCTTGAAGACAGTGTTGCCACCCTCTGATTTTGATTTTCCCCGGACTCCTCGTGAAATTCCCCTAAATTAGGCACTTCTCAAACTGTTTTCCCCTGAACATTTATTCATAGCGGAAGGACCTTTTATTGAGATAGGCACACTATTTTTCCCCAAAATATTTATTTTATTCATTTGGAATACTTATTCAAATTAGTAAAATTACTTGGTATCGAACCCAAAGTATCAAAAATATATAGATATTGAAAATCCCCAAAAAAGCCCATTTATTTTATTCCCAAAATAATTTTGTACCCTCAAAAATCCCCGAAAGCTCCGAAAATCCCCTAAATTTAGGCGAAAATACCCCAAGGTGGGGTCACTGCTTAAAGATAATTCTGTAATCTTACTATGGCAAGTAAGTATACATCAAGAACGACGTCACTCACCTATAATTTCACCGATCATGAATATAACACACAATATGCTGGCTATTATCAACTTTCTTCGCGCCCGTTTGTCTATTTCTTCGTTCCTCGATCTGTGGCAATGTCCTGGAACAAATAACATTTTTTTAATATCTCATGTAGGTATGTGTGTGGAAAATAAATGGTTAGAATGGTTATTAGACCTCTGTCTAGTACACCGAAAACTAGAAAAGCCATCCTTTTTCTAGTACTTATACAACTTGTATCAGAAATGCGTACCTAGTTATATTTAAGGGTGTAGATCAGACCATGAAACTGAATAACTTTCTCTATGGGACCAACATCGTAATAGCGAAAAAAATATCAGCTGTCTCATACAAAACTTCAATAGCTAGGTTATCGACCCAAACGTATCGGCTTCGGCTGAACTTCGTTAAAACTACCGAATTTCGGCACATCCCTAGGACAAAGCTATCGACACAAAAAAATAATTTTTCTTTATTTATTTTTGTATAAATATTCCTTTACAATAATTCATTTCGTTGTAAAAATATTCCTTTAGAATTATAAATGTCATTCTCTTGCAAATGACATGACGACATGATATTCATGGTTGACCGTAACCCCCAAATTAGCATGAAACTATATACAATTACTTGTAAAGTGTAAATACACAAAACAATTACGATTACATGGTTATACGTCACAATTGATATTGACGTCACTTGACTGTTAGCAGCGGTTAGCTGCCTTCACGGCTATTATGAGAGCGACCGACCAGACAAAAGATATAACTGTAATATATTTTGTAGGATAATATGGATGTTCATAATAATAAACTGTCCAATAAATTATCTGGCAGTCGCTTCGTGTAAAATCCTGGCTCAGGAACAATTTTATTATCTGGTTGGCGAAGTTGTATTACAAATAATTATCGACGGGTGCAAAGTTTAAAAAGTCATCTACAAAATAGTGTTTTATTTTATTTTTATATCTTACTCAATGCAAAGTATATGTGTACCTTTGTAATCATAAAACCAAATGCCAATAAGGCACATCAAATTCGGTCAATAATATAAAAAAAAAAAGCAGTGATAGCCTAGCGGTTGAACGCTTGCCTGCCGTGCAGGAGGGTCTGAGTTCGAACCCGGCCCGCACCTCTGACTTTTCGGATTCATGTGCGGATTAGAATTTAATTATCACTTGCGATAACGGTGAAGGAAAAACATCGTGAGGAAACCTGGACACTTGAGAGGGCCTCATAAAGTTCTCGATGGTGTGTGTAGTCCGCCAACCCGCACTTGGCCAGCATGGTGGATTAAGGCCTAACCCTTCTCATTCTGAGAAGAGGCCCGTGCCCAGCAGTGGGACAGTAATGGGCTGGATTTATTTATTTAATAATATAAAAATAAATACACAACAGTTAACGCTCAAGGCTTTCTACTGAAAAGTTACCAGTTTGCAGATGTTATTTTTTACATTGCACCGGTCGATTTTTATGTCCTACAGATAGCCGGTCCAGGCGTCTTTTCATGTAATATTTTATGTCTATAAACTGTAAAAAATAAATATTCAATTTAGTCATTTGTGAGCTCGTTTACTGTCTAGAATGCACTTTGAGCGAGCCCGCATTTGAGTTTAGCTTTAAACCCTAATCTTGTCAAGATCGACTGATTATATTTTAAAAGCAGAAAGCTGATTACTTAGATTCGATCAGGAAAAACATAACTTTAACATTACATAGCCTTTGCAGTCGCGCAGCCAAGAAAAAAGGCAATATTGATGTACCGACTGGCAAAACCGTAGAAAGAGGCAATAGGGAGGTAAACACCACGGGAGGTGTGCGAGACGTAGACCAGATGTTGTGAAAACCGATACCAGAGTCGGTAATATGACCGCTAAGTATTTACAAGAACCAACGAAGTGGACATAATAAAGCGCCTACTAACTTGGCAACAAACCAGGATAAGACAAGCAAGAAAATGAAGGTTAATATTTTATCGGCGGGTCTACAGCGTAACAAAACGATAATGAATATTAGACTCTGGTAATAAATGTCAATAAGATCGTGAGAGCCTAAACTTCGAGATATCTTGTAAATAACCAAACCGTCAAAAACCCCCGACTCCAACTAGAATAAATATTATAGTTTAAAAAAAAACTAAAGAAAACGTTTTTGTCATCCAAACTAAACGTGTGTGCAAAATTTCAGCTCAATCGGAAACCGGGAAGTGGGTCAAATTTAACTTCAAAGATTTTTTTACATAATTAGTTAGTTATTACAGGTGAAGCTAGCGTTTTGGACGGCTGAACAGATTTTCATGAAACATGGCTAAGAACACACTAAGGATAAAATTATCTATGACACAAAAAAAAAACTAAACGAAAATCGGTTCACCCGTTTGGGAGCTACGATACCACAGACAGATACACAGACAGACACGTTAAACTTATATCACCCCTCTTTTTTGTCGGGGGTTAAAAATTACCGGACATAAAGTTGAGACTCCCATCTTAATTAGCGGTAAATTTTGTACAAGGTTGTACGTTCTTAGCCTTTGTTCAGATTTTAATTTGGTATGTAGCTGCTATTTCAGAGGATCCACACAATGACTGCATTACAGTTCCAACTGCTTCAGAGCAGAATACACCGTCTAGCATAGCGTAATTAATTCTTATTTGTCCTGCGCATTTAATATCCTATTTAATGCTAAATCCAGCGCTGCGACATTTTCTATTTCTAAATGCCACAGCATTATGCTGAGATGGGGGCCATTTTTGGTTTCGTCCAGGTTGCTCTAATTATTGTTTATTGTTTTTTTTGTACTTTAATTTGTTCCTGTCGAGTCCAGAATAAAATTGTTTTCCTTCTTTCTTCTTCTTCTTTCTAAAGAAATCTCCACACTCTTCATTAAAACTTAAGATTGAATGTCAGTCAACCCGCAACGCTTGATACTCACTTTCAACCTCCGATATGCTTCCATTACGTTGTTCCCCGTCATCTCCTTCGGCGCTGGTTTCTATCACCGCACAGCATCCTGTGGATGGGTTGCCGTGCACACAAAATATCACCCGGCGACCCCGTGCTGGACTATCTGTGCCATACGACACTTTGCCTTCCTTGAATCTGGAAGAGAAGGAGAATTTATATTAGGTAAATTGAAAACAAATTAATGTCAAGAGGCTGCCTTCACCAATATGGTGGTGCTTGACCGTCCATTGCAATTATAGGGATTTCATCCATCGATGCATCCAAAGATGATGCTGATGATTATAATACCATAATAAATCATATTATAATATAAACAATAAAATATAAATATTTCCAATCCCTCCTAAATTGAGAAACCTAGATTCTCATGAGAACACCAACCCAATAGGTGGAAGTGGCAGGTGTAATAAGGCTTTTTTGTTCACAGATATCAACCAGGAATTTGCTATATAACAGACAGGAAGTGGCCACAATTGCTAATAAGCGCGACCACTCTTCAAGCAATGCGGATACTGACAATCAGTCGGGAAAACGTAAGATTGAACCTGATGGATTAAAAATAATCGAGTTTTATTTATTTATTAGGAAACCAAACGATCTTATCTCCTGATGGTACACGATCACTGCCGACCATAAACATTCACAACCTAGGGAATACGGATGCGTTACCGTGCACGTAGAGTCTCGAAATTTCATAAGTGCCTGTATCTGGTTTACATGAAACAAAGATCTATTCTATTCTTACGGAACTAAAACTTAAGATGGCATTTAGAATGCGTTCTGTTCATGTAATTTCACTAGCTGGTTCTTCACCCGAAGCACAACTAAACTTACACATAGTAACGGGTATAACCTAATCGTCCAAAACCCCCGACTCCAACTAGAAAATTTTTGAACGGCTAAACAGATTTTCATGAAACATAGCTAAGATGATACCCGATTAAACTAGCATTCAATTAAAAGAAACTGCATTGAAATCGGTCAATCCGTTTTGGAACTACGATGCCACAGATAGATACACATATACACACTACAAACTTATAACAGGGTCTTTTATATCGGGGGTTAAACATAGGAAAAACTGTAGTACTGCTCCAGTCGAACCCGTAACATGGAACTTTACTACTCTATTAGTTAAAATCTTGTACAGAATCGGTAAATCTTCGTGATCTTTCTCGATAACGATAGCGTTTTGTGCGATGCATCACACCTACGGTTATCAACGCTTATAATGTTCAATTGAATTAGGTCTGTGATGTAAGTCGCTGGCTGGACGCTGGCTGACTTGAGGTCAATTGTTCGAAGGTTAAGAACGATTGAATATGAAAAACCGGGACATAAAATTGATGACGGTGGAGCTCAAGATCCAACCCACCTTCTAGATAAACTAGTTTCGAGATATAATATTGTATATAATATATAAAACCAAACCTAACTAGACATTTTCGGCATTAACTAGGCATCGCAGGTGCGAGCGCCCCGAGCCCCGCGCCCGCCGGCGCCGTCGGCACACGCACTGGTACTAGACCGCGTTGGAATTTTTATAAAGCGGATTATGAATTGCTATATTCTATGTTAGCATCTACGGATTGGACCGATATGTTTGAACAGAGCGATGTGGAAGATATTTTGAATTTATTTTATGAAAAACTTAATAATATTTTAGATGCAAGTGTTCCTAGGAAAACATTTACTGCCAAACAGCGATATATTTACCCCAAATGGTACACGAGTGATATAATAAAAAACTTAAAAATTAAAGCAAGACTGCATAAAATATATAAAACAACGAAATTAAATAGTGACTACGGCGAATATTCGAAATATAGATCACATATTAAAAAATCAATAGAAATTGCACGCAAAGAGCATCAAAATAAGATTCAATGTCAGTTTGCGAAAGACCCTAAGTCATTTTGGCAATACATACGATCGCAAAAAAGTACAACGAGTAGACAGGACATTATTAAAGACGGTCAGTATCTGTCAGACGAGGAGTGTGCTGAGCAGTTCGCGACTTATTTTGAGTCGGTGTATAGTAATGCACCGCCACGACTAGATTCAGAAGCGGCGGTAGCGGAAGCGGGAAACACTGGTAGTGCATGCGTACAAATTAATAATCTTAGTCTTAGGAACGTTAGAAGTGCACTCGACCGCCTCAAGCCTAAGCGATCTGCGGGCCCGGATGGTATACCAGCGTTTCTTTTTAAAGATTGTGGTAGGGTACTCGCGGAGCCGTTACTTTACATATTTAACGCCTGTCTTCATTCTGCAAAGTTCCCAGCTCGGTGGAAGATTACGCGAGTCATTCCAGTACCCAAAGGCAGGGCGGGAGCTGATATCGGTGGGTATAGGCCGGTGGCGGTGTTGTCGACGCCGGCAAAGGTGTTCGAGTCTGCCATTCAGCGTTGTATGCTAGAGCAAGTGCGCGGACAGTTATCCGATGCGCAGCACGGATTCCGGCAGGGGCGCAGCACTGCTACCAATCTTCTTGATTTCATGGGACGCGTGGTGCCGGCGGTAGATGCTGGGGTGCAAGTGGACGTAGCTTATTTAGACTTTAGAAAAGCTTTTGACACCGTCGACAATGACATCTTACTGCGGAAGCTAGCAGAGGTCGGATGCACCCCGCATCTATTGCGGTTTTTCGCGAGTTACATGCAAGGCAGACAGCAGTATGTGGACTGCAATGGATGTGAATCCGACTTATATTACACGTGGTCGGGTGTAAGTCAGGGCACCAACTTGGGGCCTCTAGAATTCATTATTATGATAAACAATTTGCCGGATTTTGTAAGATATGGCGCTTGTTTATTATTTGCTGATGACCTCAAGTTGCTGCTTGAGATTAGGTCCGAGTCTGATTGCAGGCGCCTACAGGAAGACATCGATCGAATAGTACAATGGAGCCATGAAAACAAACTGTACTTCAACGTATCCAAGTGCTCGTTGATGAGTTTCACCCGATCTCGTGCACCCCTGCTCTATGAGTACGTGGTGGACGCGGCGCCACTGCAACGAGTCATGGAGGTGCGAGACTTGGGTGTTTTCATGACTCCCGATCTGACATTCCGTGAGCATGTAACCGAGATCTGTAAGAAGGCGTACAGAAACTTAGGATTTGTTCTGAGACAGACACAAAGCTTCACAAACATCACAGCAGTTAGGGTCCTGTATGATGCACTAGTCAGGAGTCATCTGGAACATAGTGCGGTCATATGGGCTCCACATGAAGCTAAGTACTCTGTAATGTTAGAGCGTGTTCAGAACAAGTTCACGCGCCATTTGTACAGGAAATTATATGGGGTATATCCGTTTTACCCACTGATGTATCCCACTCTGTTTGTCCTGGGCATGGTTGGCTATAATCAACTGTATGTCCGAAGGGAGTTCACGCTGGTCGCCTACTTGGTGAAGGTGCTTCGAGGAGTGGAGAGCCACCCGGGAGTATTACAGCGCTTGAGTCTGTGTGTGCCGGACCGCTACGTGTGGAGGCGGCGCAGCCCGCCACTGCTACTGGTACCTACAGCCAGAACTAACCTGCTTGCCAAGGCACCCCTTACCAGAGCTATCCGTACCATCAACGACCTACAAACTCAGATTGATGTGTTTACATGTTGTTTTAGTGAATTCGCAAGGGTATTACTATTTATATTGTGCTACAAGGAAAATAATACTTTATTTTAACTTTATTTTTTATGTACTATGTTTTGTTAGTGATAGATAATTATGTAATGATATGTCTTTGTGTTTTTAAATTTTAATAATGTTGTTAGTTTTAATTTTAATTTTTGATTTTTTTCTCTTATTTGTTGTTTATAAGTTTAAGTTCTTGTAATTGGTTGTATATTAGTTTAAGTTCTTAGCTGTCGCATTAGGGTAAACCCTGTAATGATAGTTTAAGCAGTTATAAATAAATAAATAAATAATAATAAATAAAATAAATAATTTTAAAGTTACTAAAAATATAACTGCCCTTCAATTCCAATAATACTAACAAAACAATCAAAAAAGAATTACGATATAAACATTAAAATTAAATATCACAGCTCAATGTGAGTTGGATCCTTTTCTTACGTCCAAATGGTCTAGGATTCAAAATTATGAATGTTACCACTATTGAATGTAAATTTTGGTTGAAATACACTCTAAATTGTACTTAGAAAATAATCAAAATTGTATCATAGTCTACTTTAGCTCCACCGTCATCAATTAGTGTAATCCAATCTAATCAAAATATCTTCCATGACTGATCCTGCTGATTGGAAAATTGTGGATCCAAAATAATGACAACTTTATTATGAAACTTTTTACCCGTTTATCTTCAATTAAGCCTTGTAAATAAAATCCAATTCTGAAGCCATTACCAACTGTAAAATAAAACTAGATACTTCGTTTTATCAGTTTTGCCAATTGGATGGTGGGTTGAGGAATTCAAGGACCGTGTTAATTCTAGGCCAGAGAAACCTAGATTTTTCGAGAAAGTTGTTTTTTTTTGGTGGATTCTGTACTCATGACAATGAAAGAGACTAGTACCCATATAAATAGCCTAATTTAGTCTTATACTGTGAGCGAGGTCATTGGGCCATTTATTGGTCACAATCTCAGCTCCAAACACCTTTGCTTGTTAGTTGAGAATCAGGAATTCAGTACCTGAACTGAAAATACAGGATATTTTTTTATGTACTGCGTATAATTTGTAGTGATTCAGTCTCTGTTCCTAAATGCAACCACAGTATGCAAAACGAAAATTCGACTTAGTATGGGGGACACGCATAATTTACTAGCGCAAGTGTTACAAAATATCTTTTGTATTTTGTTTTGGTGTGAATTTTAGTACTGCAGTTGTATTTGGGAACGGACAATGAAACAATTTGCAAAATTTTGCGCACTACTAAAAAAATATGCTGTATAGTCGACAAATGGGGCAATTTGTGTGATAAAGTAAACATCAGGTAGACAAACAATTTATTCGCGTAAATGTCCAATTTTTATTATACAGACTAGACAATAGTGACAAACAAGTTGATTATCCCATTTCTGCAGTGCGCACGACAATCAGCGCATAACTGCGCGTTTACTATCATTGCTCCGAGCTATCAACTTACCAAGTCATCAGACTAACTGTGTTGTTTGTTACCTATAATAACCTAACCGTCAAAAATGGTCCCTGGATAGAGATAAGATATCTTGTCGTTATCATGGATGCAGTAACAGGTGGTTATTATAACCTTACCGTCAAAAACCCTCGACTCCAACTAGAAAAAGAGGCTTCACGATCAATATGTCTAAGTAGCAAAACATCCAAATAATCAAAATGTCTAAGGATGCGTGGCAGGCTCGGTGTGGTAATGTGTGTCTAATAGGCCTCAGCTCAGCATATTGCTGCATATCACTGCAGCGCTGATTTTCAGCCGAAGCCTATGAACATGCGGTAGCAATGACATTACTAGCAGTTTATTATTCAAGGATATGTGTCATGCTCGTGAACGGGTGCCGTCTGTCGGAACTGGTCAGTTTGCAACTGCCATGGCAATCTTATTCCCAGGCAAATCATTATTATCCTAATCTTATTTTTATTCACATTAAATTACATTATTCTCGCAGCTCTTACCACAACATTGTACTGATAAATATTGTAATCTATTTATTTGAAAAGAGTTACCATGGAGTTTCTTGCCGGTTCTTCTCCATAGGGTCTACTATTTGGAACCGTGCACCTATAAGAGTCTCGACATTTCATAAGTGTCTGTATCTGGTTTACATGAAATAAAGATCTATTCTATTCTATTCTTCCATAAAATTTGACCTTATCCTTCACACTGGCAAACCTGGCCATAACAGGAACAATGACCCTGGTTTTATCTAGTAAAGGCTGATAGGTAACACAGATTGGTGTCAAACCAACCGAGTAATACATTCATAGTATAATAATTGCATATCTATTTATGTACTCTTGATAAGTAATTCTTCACAATTCTCAATGTAAAATTATGTATTTACATGCAAAACATGTGTTATCGTGTAGGTGATAATATAGTTATAATACATTTTATAAACAATATACTTAGTTTATCATTAGCTAATAACATTATCGTCAGATTACACGCGCCATTTATAGTTTATTCAATTTGTATTCTAACTAACTAAATTCTAACAGCAACTCTAACATCCAATGCCGTCAACGAGTGCAAAATAACATACTGCGGTTAATCGTGGGAGCTCCCTGGTTCACTCGCCTATCTGAGATCCATGAGTATGCAGGCTTGAAAGAAAGAAAGAAAGAAAGAAAAATCATTTATTTGGACTAGACATCAGACAACACAGTGCACAAACATAAAAAAGTAAAAATAAAAAAGCAAAAGGTAACAATAAAAACAACGTGCTGTCGGAATGCCAGTACCAAATGCTAAAAAAAAAAGGCTTCTCCACCATCGCTGAAGAAATAGCAACTTACAGCATGACCCACAAGGAACGACTTCAATGTCACCCAAATCCTCTTGTCACCAAACTGTTGGATACAACCAATGATGTCAAAAGACTAAAAAGAGCTGACATTCTATTCAATTAATGAAGAAAGGCACTGGCCTCTACTTCTGCTATAGCCATTGCTCTCAACAAATCCGCTTATAGTCCAGAGACTGATTGCAGATAAAAAGGAAAAAAGAAAAAAAAAATGTTTTCACTAGTTTGCATTTTTGGAACTGTCTGCGAAACAAATGTTGTGTGTGCATTGTTGTTGTTTATGACTATTTTATTTTATCTGTTTGTCTGATTTTTTTTATTGTTCATAGGTTTATGTTACGTTTCATTTTATTTTTTCTCTCGTGTGTTGTCACTATCCGTGCTGAACAAATATATTTTCTTTCTTTCTTTTTAAAACGCTTTTATTAGCTTCACTTGTAACTATGTAAAAAAATCTTGGAAGTTAAATTTGACCCACTTCCCGGTTTCCGATTGAGCTGAAATTTTGCATACACGTTTAGTTTGGATGACAAAGGCGTTTTCTTTAGTTTTTTTTTAAACTATAATATTTATATTTTCTTAGTAGTAGTAAATACCGCGTAAGTGACGAATATACCAAACTAAGATTTCGCACCAGAGAGCTGACTACGAGCTCTTCTAGCAGGGAAGTCAGCTTATCGTTGAAAAACAGCGATATGCTGAACGATGACCTATTTTTTGCACAAATGCGACGCATAATGAGTTCAAAGAATCCAAGAATCCTGCTCATTGAGTCCACAGACATTTAATATTAATAATTGTTATTTTATATTCTTTTTGGAACGTGTTTTTAATTTTTAACTTTTTTTTGTCTTCATTTTTTACTTTTTCTTATTTGTTTTAATTTTTTACTTTTTATTTGTGTCGTAATTTATGTAAAAATAAATTGCTTTTCCTTTCCTTCCTTTAAATTGCCTTTCTTTCTTTATACTAGAAATGTATAGCTTGATAAGTAACCGTGTGTACATGTTTCTCTTATGACCCATTTCCTTGTATATTTACGACTTTCCTATAAAGATAAGTAGATAACTACGTGTATTTTTCATGTTATCATTTCTAATGTTAATGTTATCTTATTTATGCATTACGTACATTAGAATAATATTAACAGTAAGATATTACTTACCAATCGTTTCGTCATTTTAGTTTAAATAAATAATCTGAACATTATATTCATCAGAAAGTCAAATTGGTGCCGATTCAGTTGCACATTAACTTTAATGTGGCCAGTTAGGGCTAAGATTATTGAACACCACAGTTCGACTAAGTTTACAATAACCGAACCGTCAAAATCTCCCGACTCCAATTAGAAAAAGAGCTGTAACTTTTGAAAGGCTGAACAGATTTTTATGAAACATAGTTAAGATGATACCCGATAGATCCAGCTTTCGATTTAAAATAACCGCTTTGAAATCCGTCCATCCGTTTTGGAGCTACGATACCACAGACAGATACACATTACAAACTTATAACACCCCTCTTTTTTGTCGGGGGTTAAAAAGGAAACAACATTTTCGCTCTATAAATGAACAAATCCCCACCATATTTAATTGCTTATAATACCTATCAGCAATGTACGACCAATTTAAAAATATCTAAATACTACTGGATTCCTCGTATAACACATTTTTATCAATCACTATCTTAATCGACGCTAATGTTAGTTATCGACAGATACGCGTTATGGGGCGCTCGGGTTTAACGACCCACTAAGACCCACTTACGACCTTGTTCGGGGCAAAACGGGAAAATGTTTCTTTCACGTGATATCGATAAGAAATAGTAATTATGCCGTAAGGACCTATTTTTAACCGACTTCCAAAAAAGGAGCTGTCTTAATTCGACGGCATGTTTATTTTTTGTTTATTTGTTTAGCTATATCTTTGCCAATTGTGAACCGATTTTATTGATTATTTTTTGTTTGAAAGAGTACCTATTCTTCCGAGGTGGTCATTGATATTTGGTGAAGGTCTGATGAATAGCTTCGAAGATAGACAATGGTAAACTCTTCAATGGATAACAGCAAATCACTCGCAATTTGTCTCGTATGTTTATGCCACTCAAAATAGAAAAATAAAATGCTTGGCCCCGACTTCAGAAGCTGTTTAGTTTTTTAAGAAAATTATTTTATACGTTTTAGAGACTCTGCGGGTCTATCGCGTAACTAAAGTTGTAATGAACATCGACACTGGTATTAAACTTCAATACGATCGTGAGAGCCTAAATTTTGAGCTAACTTGTAAAAAAATTAACTATCATAATTATAGTTGGGACTCCTCTTCATGATCGGTAAAAAAAAATACAAGTTAGCTCAAAGTTTAGGCTCTCACGATCGTATTGAAGTTTAATACCAGTGTCGATGTTCATTACAATCTTAGTTACGCGGTAGACCCGCTGGTCATTCAATACGATCGTGAGAGAATAAACTTCGAACCACCTTGTAAAAAATTACCGATCATGAAGATGGGAGTCCCAACTTTATGATCGGTAATTTTCTTCAAAGTAGCTCAAAATTTAGGTTCTAACGATCGTACCTATTGAAGTTTATTACAAGTCAGATGTTCATTACCATTTTGTTACGCGGTAGACCTCCAGTATTAACGACATAGATATTGTCATACTCTACTCATCCGAAGCGTGGGAGCTTATATTATGTACAACAAAACTCCAATCCGCGGTCTGCATCAGCCACAAAACATGTGAGTAACGTACGACACGTGGCCACAAATTGTACCATTACACAGACAATGGCCGTAATACGCGCTATTGTCATAATAATGTAGATGTTATTTGTAATATTCCTGAGTTTAGGCTTATTGACGAAGTATTTGTCAGATATGTCAAGGCTAGGATATGCGAGTCTCTGATTTACTGCCAAGACAACTACCTGACAAATCAGCATGGCGAGGTAAACCTTTGGGCTCCAATTCTGAGAAATCTATTATGTTCGCAATCCAATCGGACCTTAATCGAGCGGAGAGGAGGAGAGGAGGCGATACTAAAGTGGAGACATGGGTGTACATGGAGGCGGAGGGCCTGACCTGCCTCCTATAACAATAATAATATTTTTTTATGTAGTGCGCATAATTTGTAGAGTGATTCCGTCTCTGTTCTTAAATGCAACCGCAGTATTGGGTAATTGGGATACACTTTAAAACAAAACGAAAATTCCGTTTAGTATGGGGGACGCGCATAATTTACTAGCGCAAGCCATACCTACAACAGCAAATTTTTATTTTGTTTTGGAGTGAATTTTAGTACTGTGGTGGCATTTGGAAACGGACACTGAATGAATCTGAAAATTTTGCGCACTACATAAAAAAGTATCCTGTATATGGCTTAGCATTTCCAGGCACGGAATAAAAAAGGGCGCAACAATCTTGAGTTATGTCAATTTCAAAGCAGTGAAAGGTTATTCAAATTGAAATATTGGTACATAGTTATTTCTCTTTAACTTGTTATGAATCAAAGTATAACATACTATTAAGATATTTTTTGTTATTTAGGTAAATTTTATATACCACGGAAATAACTAATACAAGGTAAGTATTATACCTAATATAATAATCCTAAAAATTTAGATAATGTGAATTGTTATCAATAATGTTGTCAAATCTAAGCTTAAGACTGAGGTCGATGGTTTTACACGCTTGTTTAGAATGCATATTTATTATTTTATGACACGGCAGGCTTAGTAATTTTACCTAAAACAGAAATTATTTCTATGAAGTTTGGGAACTGCTTAACTCGCGCAGTAGAAGGGGCTTCAGAAATATAAGAGAAGTAGGGCATAGCGGGACTTTCCGCCCAAAATTGGAGCTGCCCGACTGGGGAAGTACCTCCACCTTGCAGAATATCGTAGCCAAATAACACTGCTCTTTTGCAGTGTTGTGTTCCTAACGGTGAGCAAGGTAGCCAGTGCTCCTTGGGGAAGCATCGTTTTAAAATTTTATAGGCGTAGGTACAGCTGTGATAGTCTAGGAGGATGAACGTCTGTATTCCATGAGAGGGGGGTCTGAGTTCGAACCGCACCCAGAAGTACGGCTTGTGGAAATCATTACGGAT
Organism: Allophyes oxyacanthae; assembly: GCA_932294325.1. NCBI lineage: Eukaryota > Metazoa > Arthropoda > Insecta > Lepidoptera > Noctuidae > Allophyes > Allophyes oxyacanthae. The sequence goes on along the minus strand of OW028610.1, from coordinate 17,932,648 downwards.
CAGAATTTCATTATCACTTGCGTTGCGATAAACGGTAAAGGAAAACATCGTGAGGAAACCTGCACATGAAAGGACTCCATAAAGTTCTAGATGGCGTTTGCAGGTCCACCAAGGACGAGCGTGGCCTTAGCCCTTCTCATTCTGAGCAAGGACCCATGCCCGGCAGAGGCAAAGCAATGGGCTGAATGAATAATTAAATAATTATATTACACGGAACACTAAACTAACTAAACCCGTTTGTCATACATATCGGTTGTGTGAATAAAACTAGGCTGTATAGGAATACTTGCTTAAGTTCCTTTGCCTACCGATTGGGTGAATACTAAAAACAATTCAATTACAATTATTGTTGTTTCAACTTTTTGATATCTACTGTGTTTTTGGGACCCGAAATGGAAATATCCTGTAGGTATTCGTCTCGAAATTTTTATGCAACCCGACCATTAGTGGGGCCCTGAAATCTCCTTTGAAATTAAGTCCTAGGTATACAATCATCAGTAGATATTTGTGCGTGCTAACGTCATAATCTTGGTCTAGTTATAATATTCCACATAAGTATTGTTTTCCAAATAAACTAATAGGTCATTGACGCGCTTGACAAACACGTGTAAAATTTGCTTAATTTGCGCGTAAAGTTCACAGATTACGAACTAACCTAATTTCATTAGACTACTTCATACAACGACATGAAACTTGATAAACATAATTCCATAATTAAAAAATACGTTTTTTTTTAAACTTACTGTATTAGCGGTTTCGTGTCTGTCATTTTGGCACCAAAAAATCACTTGCACAACACACAAATACACTTGTTTTCCAACCAGAAATCAATTTACCGCGATCATAAAACGTCAGTCTGTCATATTAGCTCCATAACTTGAGTAGTACTAATTTGAATCTAATAGCTATTACAGCTATCACCTCGTTATCTCGAGACATCGACTGAGCGCCGCTCCCTGCACAAATTGTAGGTAGATAAGGCCACAGACTACTAACTACCGACTGATAATAAATTACGGCGGGCACCGTATGTAAATATTGTACGTAATAATTTAGATCGATTCAAAAAAGGAGGGTAAATTGATAATAAATAAAGTAGCATATTTAGAAGAAAAAAAAACAGAAAAATGGCCCCCATCTCAGCATAATTCTGTGACATTTATTTAGTGTCGTTGAGTCCTTTATTTGTGACGAAAACAGTATTTGCCATGAGGTTGACAAGTTAAGTCGAGTTAAATCATTACATTATTTCTAATTAAGTAAACTTATTATATTATTATCTTCTTGTAATGTTGTAATAAATTATATCTCAGAACACTACGAGATTAGCAAAGATACTAATTACTTCTATCTCATAATTACACTTCATTATCATTGTGATTCTAATGTGATGGGTATAATTATAATAAACATTGTTATTTACCGTTCATATAATTAGGACTTTTCAGAATTATTTTAATGTATGTGTCTGATTTGTATTTATTGCAAAAATGTCTCTAAAATTTTTTTTTTTAATAGAATGCATCTTTATTTCATGTAAACCAGATACAGGCACTTATGAATTGTCGAGACTCTAGATGCACGGTTCCAAATAGTAGATCCTATGGAGTCTTGAACCGGCAAGAAACTCCATGGTATGTCTCAATTCATAGATGCCTTGCGTATTTGCTTTGGAAAATCTGTTAGTCTGGCCAATCGGTCCACCCTGCGGATGCCTAGTATCACAGAACACAGAAAAGATGCATCCATTTTTTTTTTTTTTTAGCGTGGTAAAATCTTCAAATTAGTCCTCCCACCCCGGGCAGGGCGGGAGGGACTGTCAGACTTGTACTGACTAAAATCCACGGTGTTCCTTCAATAGCCCTTTACGTTCCGGGGTCACGGTAATGAGATAAGTCCCGCGACCCCGGCAGGCTTCGGCCCTCTACAGGGCCCCGTCATCTTGCTGAAGTTCTTTGAGGCGCGCGTGGAACACAACGCGCCGTCGACCCGGGCATGGTCCATGGTCGGACAGCGATGGCGATGGCGATGGGCGATGGTGGTTTCTACCTGAGTGCAGTATTTCATATTTATTATAAAGTATAGGGAACACATTTCAGGCATCGCCGCGGGCCATTATACACCTTAATATTTCTTACATACAATGTTGCTATCTAATCGGTGGGATGCTCGGATTATACAAATAATCAACGATTATAATTTATTTATCTACCGGCTGTTCGGTCAGGTTATCAAGGGGAGGCGTGTTTGCCTATCGCTAAGCAGTGCGAGAAAAGTACTATATGAATATTCAGGATATTGATTATTAGTAAAACTTGACTTGAATAACGCAGCAGATCGCCCTGATAGTTATTTTTTATGATTTTTTCTTCAAGCACTATGCGAAGTGATTGAAAACTAACAAAAATTGATCATAATATTTGAACCGTAAAAAATTGCACCAACATTCCCGGGATTAAAAAGTTTGGAAAAGACCTTACCCACGCCCCTATTCGATTTCATCCATACTTCGACTCGGGACATATTTTTCGTGAATTTTGTTCTAGACCCACGGTCCACTGTTGTAGTAGATCAATGGCGTAAAATGTAAACTCCTTGAGTGTTTATGCGCCTATCACACTTCGCAAATTAATTATATTGTGTGGAACGAATGCTATTTTAATTGATAAGGCGTAATGATGGTCGGAATTGCAAAGCAGTAACCATTTTTTTTATAGCATAGTTTTGTGCAAACTATCTTGGAGTTCTCCTGACCGTGAGTGATCACTGCCGCCTATGAACATCCGCAACGCCCGCGGGTCTTCGCACGGATGCAGTTTCTCTACTATCCTTACATTAAATATGAAAGTATTATACATATAATCCTTCCTCTTGAATCACTCTATCTATTAAAAAAACCCGCATCAAAATCCGTTGATTAGTTTTAAAGCTCTAAGAATACAATAGGGACAGACAGACAGCGGGAAGCGACTTTGTTATATAAATACTATGTAGTGATTCTATAGTCGAAATACACTACTTACAATACAGTACGATACAACGAACAATACAGTACGAACACATATTTTATTGTATGATGTATATTTATTTTGTTTTTCTGTTTCCCCTTTTTTTTTGTTTCTATTTCTTTGCCTTCGTCCGTGCGTCACTGCAGGGGTGCCAACTGAAAATCAGCGTTGGGCTCTCTGCGCCCAGCAAATGCTGAGCTGGCTACCCTTTCGGCATGGCATGCTTGACAGCATATACATATTATTTAAAAATACTTTCATAATTGTTAACTTTTGATGAGTTTTTTTTTTTTTTTTTTTTTTTCTTCTCTCTCTTATGTTGTCAATGTGTCTGTGCCGAATAAATGTTCTTTTCTTTCTTTCTTCTTCTTATGCAAAATATTATTTATCATATTCATGCCTATTCGTGCCATATAATAATAATATCTTCATTCAAGAACAAAGTACCCACCGCGATAGTCCAAGTATTGAATTAACCTCGCGGTTATGACATTAGTGATAATTTAACGGTTTGTGGATTACCTCGTTGGACATAACTACTTACTTATTACTAGAGTCTTGATTTAGAAGAATTAATTAGCTGGTTTTCCTCGAAGACAGGAGCTATAAGTGTGAATTTCCATTATTTACTGAACACTTAGTATGTATTTATTTGGATTGGTTCTGATGATACGGCCATATCACACGTAACTACTTTGCGTTCATTCACACTCGATACTTTTAGCAGCAGAATCGCGTTTTCGCGTTCGTTGGCTGCCTTTTTAACCGACTTCAAAAAAAAGGAGGAGGTTCTCAATTCGACGCGTAAGTTTTTTTTTTTCTTTTTTTTTTTGGTTACAAAAACTGAATAATGAACGCGAAAACGCGCGGTTCTGCTGCAGAAAGAAGCTAGTGTGCTATGGCCCTTAGACTGTAGGTGATAAAATCCACAATCACGAAAATGGATGTTTATTTTTCACACCTCTAAAAATGTCTTCCCGTGGAAAAATCTATTTCACAATCAGTAATATTGATATATTAGTTTTGCTCGAATATATGGAATACAACTAGAAATGATGCACAAGTGTCATCTATGACCACCTCAAATGTGCGTACGCGCAGGAGACTCACCTGTACTGAACGCAAGGCCCTAAGGCTTACATTCAGAGACGACAGAAACGAGTCTAAGCGTGAACTTACGCTTCCATATGTCAATTTTACGAACAAATTTTGACAGATGGAAGCGTAAGTTCACGCTTAGACTCGTTTCTGTCGTCTCTGAATGTAAGCCTAAGTGGCGGTATGTATAGATTACACCTTAGATAGCTATAGGTGATTTACTCATGTGATAATATGATAGTAGGTATTTGGCAGGGGCATTGCAGCGCATGAAAACAGTCTCGACCAATCACTAGACTTAACCTAGTCGGACAATTTAGAACCAGCAGTTGACGTCAATATACCCCAGAACTTTATTTCTGGTATCGTATGACCTTACTATTCATTATAACTATGTAAACAGTTTTACGTGACTCCAATATTTCCTAGTCTCAGACCTTATTCTTTCATCTGAGTTCCTATTCAATAGATATGATTTCAAGGGAAACAGTCTGACATGTGCATTTGAAGAACTTTTCAGGACAACAAAAAAACAACAAAATATGGCAAAAATATCTAATTTAGTCTAAGATAATAAAACATTATCTTTATTATTATTATCTTAGACTAAATTAGATATTTTTTTGCCATATTTTGTTATTTATTTATTTATTAGTTACCATAACATATTTGCTTATGAACTAAATACAATGTCCCACAAAACTGTACACACAGTTTGACTGTGGGATCAACAAAGGAATATTAACAATATTTTACATTTTACAGTGAAGTACATCTAATACATTCTTGGTAGGTACATTCAAGGTAAGGTACCTATCCAAAAGGTGTTTTTTTAATTTCGTTTTGAATTTGCTTTTATTGGCTTCGTATCTTATGCCTCGGGCGGGTGTAGTATTTTGTTGTCCTGAAAAGTTCTTCAAATGCACATGTCAGATTTGGCAAGCGCATCGACGCAGTGCTGTTCCGATATTTACGACAATCAAGCATTGCGGTCGAAGCAAACCGCACAAGTACTGATATCGACCATACCGACACAATTCACGGCCCATACACATATAGAGTAAGCAGTATTACTTCCGATGCGAAACTTTCTACTTCACATAGAAATCGAGAATAAATAATAACAAATAACATCCTCTATATATTCTGAGTTTCCATGCTCATTAAGAAAACTTTTCACCGCGTGTCAGACTATGAATAAGGTTCCGTAGCAATAAAATTGAAGAAATAGATAATAAGGAGTCATAACCTTTAAACAAAGTAAAAGCCGACTAAAAAAAAATAAAGTTTTTTTTTTTAAACTTTAAATGTCAATTCATCAGCCAAACTGAAGGGTAATCACGATGCACGCTCGAAATCGGAATTGATTCAATTTTGACAGTAGGAGTGAGTATCGTGATTACCCTACTGTTTTGAATTGCATACTGTGTCGAATCGTTTGCTTGATTGTGGATGCCTTGTAGGTCAAATGCAGAGACAATAATTCACCCATGATATTAACATAACAACGCAAAAGGCTGCCCATTGTACTATATAATTGTAATCTTCTTTACTTACAAACTTTATATGTTCAGCTGTACAATAAAGTATATAATAAATAAATAATATAAACGTCACGCCTTTCTCCAAGGGTTAAACAGAGGTTACATAATATCAATGTCGTACGAACACTTACAGTTAGCAAAAAATGGTTTAAGTCCTACAGGATAGATGGCGAGCCTACCAAGAAGCGATATAGGTACCAGTGGCGAAGAGTCCATACAACCCGATTCCCATCGGCTTCCCTTTAGGAATTGGTTAATGCATAGACCAACGTAATATTATATTATTCACTCATTCAACTGATAAAAAAGGCTTGTTATTCAGTTCGGTCGAGCTCTTCCAGACATGACTATATAGATTACAACAGACGGTATGGATTTTTGTCTTGCAGCATTAATATTGGTGAGTGTGCTTTTTGGAGGGCATTTTTGGGACGGCTTCCCCTTTGAAAATTTTCACCCTTCGCCACTGATAGGTACCAGCCCCAAAGCTAGGTGTAACTGGGAGTGTTTTTACATGAAAAAGAATTGCCCATGGGGATCCCCATCCCCAATTAATCCAAAACCTCAAGACCCGAATCCTCGCTGGTCCCCTCTAGACTACAATTGGACAGCCCATTCTAGGGACGCATATTTTTTAAACAGAAGCCCAATTCTCGTATTTAAAAATATTCAAAATATAGTTTCGATCTCGTTCCGATCTAGCTTATCAATATCATAAATGTCACAAATGGTATTCTCCTACACTAACCAACAACATGTAACATGAAATTATATTGTAATGAGGTCAAAAGGTGATTGAAGCCAAATGAGATTGAAATGAGTATGTAAGAAGATTGAGTTCAAATCATACTGATATCGGACTGAACTTCAAGAGGAGTAAAATACCGATTATACGATACGATAATACGTCTACTTTGTCATATTGTAAATTAATTACGAGAATTAGGCTTCAGGTATATGTAATCCAAGCTTCATTCTTCCTCTGTGTCATAATTATCATCCAAATCAGATACACCGTGACTTGGAAGAATAAAAATATATCTGGACATCTAAAAACCGCGTGGGATTAGGCATCAAGATCTGGACACCTCATCGTCTGGTTTTTAGTTACATGGCATGACGGTTATTCCCTACAAGATTAGTAAGTATTGGCCTCTCTTTAGGTACTTATTCTGGCGTGCCAGTAATTGGTCGAATTGACATTGACCGCCAGACAGACATCAAATTTAGTTTAGACAACAATTTTACAAATTGCCGTGGTCATTGGCCCCAGGAATCATCGCCGGATCGGTAGATCATGAGAAGTCAGGGCATATATTTATACATACATACATATATCGATGATTCATATGAGCAATCTGCGAATTATATCAATATTATTGTTCACTAACATAATATTAAAGACTATATTCATCAATATTATGACTATTTTTGGAGGTTAATTAACTATAGATTACAGATCAAGTGTGCTAGCAGATAATTGCGGTAGCAGGCTTTATAAGTCCGGACGAAATGAGATTTAGGGCTAACTAAATAACTCTTACCTACTATTACTACTCTTGGTGTATTGGGACTATTTGGGACAGTGGGTGTACAGCGATGACATTTTAAAATGTCATTGGTGTAATTGGTAACATTTTAAAATGTCATTGGTGTAATTGGTGACAATTTAAAATGTCATTAGTGTATGACCTCTGGCTATTCTGGCATCGCTGGCGTGTGGTTATGATAAAAAACGCAGTGTTTAGTTCCGTTATTTTCGTAACAACATTGCAGAAACCGTTGTAACGAGAAGTTCCTCCAGAGCCAGTATTATGCTGGCTGAACAAGGAACAGAGTTCTGGTGACGCCACAGTAATAGCGATTATCCAAATAGCCATTCACTGCTTCACTAGATAGTGTCCCACTACCAAGTGAACTGGTGTGTTTGGATAATCGCACCGGTAAATAGGCCGTAGCCAGGAATTTTGTTGGTAGTGGGGGGTAGACTCTGAACAAGAAAGGCAAATTCTACTCGACGGGATTTATCTAGGGAGATATAGGGCTGGACAACCTGGATTGATCACGATCATGATGTTATTTCACTGTCTGGGGTTTCGGGGGTGGGAGAACGCCCAATCCCCCCCCTGACTACAGCCTTGCCGACAGCGCCTCATCGGTTAGTGACAAGACGCAGCAGGTGAGATGGACGGTTCTGTCTACTGGAAATACAAATAACAATTATCCGTGAATTATCCATTTGCAATACCAAAACTAGAGCAGAGATAAGTATAGAATTTATTATTCTGAAATCGGAAATTAGCCTTAATGGCAGTGGCGTGCACAGACATTTACAACAGGGTAGACAAAAAAACTTTTATAAGTTACGGTCACGATCGACTTTCGCATTATGTTTGTTGATATTTATTTTTAACTGAGAATTTAAACGCGTTTCGATACCTACGATTTTTCCCAAATAAAATATATTTTATAGAAGCTTCTAAATGTTTTTCAGATCGTTCATGTTTTTTTGCAGCTGTAGTGAAATTATGTACGTCCTCGTAAACAGAACCGGTCCACACATTATGCTAATTTGAAAATAATTACATGGAAAACAAGAGACGATTGCTATGTTTGTTTACAACCTGATAACCAACCATAATATGTCTGATATTGTATAGGATTGAATTTTCTTGTAACTTTACCTTTTATTTGAAACAATTCTAAATCCGGTACGCACCGACCTTTTTTAATTACTCAAATTTTATCGTCAAACTTATGTGAAGTAAAGACGCCTGTCTTAAATTTTTGCAAACACACATTTCCCGGACAGCTCTCACATGTGACCTCTTCCATTTTCGGCAATAATTAATAACGTAATTCACTTGATATTCACCACAAACGATAATAAAAACAAACAAAAACAATGCGTAATTGCGTATGACAGCTTCTGCGGTTGCTAAATTATCATTTGTCGAGGTGGCATGAGCTGTCGCTCATGCTCATTGGCTAATACAGATTATCAACCAATAGGAGCGCCGCTAGACCGATTTACGCCTATAACGTCAACAGAAATTGAACGACCAAATTGTAATGTACTTTATTCTCTATTGAAATGACATCGAACATGCATATTTTGCAATTTGACGGTTAATACAGATGCATATCGCTCAGAGCCTAGGAACAAGCATACCAATGGAAGTAGCATATTTTAGGCGAAATTTTAACACCGGTTTGACTTCTCGCTCTAAGAGATTATGACATAAGAAAAAAAGAGATGAATATATTTCCTCCGGTTACATTTTAATACAAATGTGGCCAGTGTGATATATTTTCAATAGATAATGTATATATCCAAACTAGAGATGGGAATTTACGTATCGATATGATTATGATTTTAAAATAGTGAGCAATTTGTTCAACATCTTAACCCAGATATTGCTGAAACCTCTGAATTGCTCCGATCTTTATGTAATTTATAATATGATTTATATTTGATCTATTGTAAATAGGAAAAATATTAAAAAAAATCTTACTCTTATGGGAAAGTCGGAAAATGGTGTTCGTTATAACAAACGCTAGCAAAATGCACTACTATGAAGTGGTCCAACAATGTTGAATTTCAGTTAGATTTATGCTGGCAATTTATATAATTTTACAGGGTTGTTGTTACTTTATTGAAATATCTATAAATAAAACAAGAATATAGCTTTTGCATCGGAAATTTATTAGAGAAAACACTGAGTACACGGGAAATATGAAATGAAAATATGTTGACAAGCCACATGTTTATATCAAATTATGATAAAGTTCAAAGCAATAATTAGGGTGAAGGGTAACATGTTACACAGATGATGATGATGGTGTACATGTTATGCAAAAACATGCATTTTAGTGGCAGCTAGCACAGAGAAGTTGGTTAGATCTATGCTTTATCATATGTCCAATTATCAATACGAGGACTTTGAGTAGTGCCCATTCATGTCTTTTCAGGTTTCATAACCATTTCTCCTTTAACTCTGGATCTTTTGGAAACCTAGAAATGAACAATATGTGTGTTAATAATTTTTATTTTGGTTAATAATTTAATTGTTTGACTGTAAGATACAGGAAAATTCTATTAAAGTCTCTTAAACAGAATCTTTTTAAAATTATTTGGAGGGACCTGCGATTACATAAATGAGTTATTTCTGTAAGTTGTTTGAAAAAGTATAATAATTTAGTCGAAATATACCATTGATGCGTTCAAAAATATAATATAAATATTAAGAATTTTTGTTGCTAATCAAATATATCATCCAATGCTGAACATGATGCTTCTTCTTACAAATTAACAATTTGTATTTATTTGATTAAAACAAGGGTAAATCCATGTTTTAACAACATATTTATAACCCGACAATACATCGATAAAATCGAACTATCGACAACAGTGTACGTAACTAGGTGCCATCAAAATAGTATATCAAATGTCATTTTCTCATAGGTTACTACGATTTAGGCGAATTATAAAAATATTATGATAATAATCTCTAAATGACTTTATCGAACCGTTATAATATTGTATTTACTTTATCCCTACAGCAAAATTGACAACAAACTACAAGTAAAAACTTAAATAATCATATCAATACTTACCGATGGAAAGATGTCCTATTGTTACTTTCACTTAATACGCCCATTCGGCCTTTGCAACCAAGGGCTACACAAGCCATGTTAAATTAGGAAATCGAATTTATATTATATTCCGCACAATAAAGCACTGAAACTTAGCAAATTGCAATTATCGTGAACCTGAAGTGGTAGCCACGCGGATACCAAACCGACTCAACAACTGACACTTTGTCTTCAAGATGACGTTGAAGTTATGTTGCTGTCACTTTCTTTTACAGAGAAAATTGTCATAAGATAAAACGAAAAGTATGGCAGTTATTTCTTCGTTTTAAAAATAATACTTCCATTGGTATGCTTGTTCCTAGCTCAGAGCCACTCAGAGCCCCGCTAGACAGAGAACGCGTATACGACTTATCTTGTGGTCGCGTCGCTCGCACACCGAGCGTATCTGTCTCTTTCACGCAAAAACACGCTTAGGCTCGCTTAGGCGAAAATGCTAGTGTGCGTGTATTGCACCGATAAATTTTGTGTCGGTATAGGATATAGATGTTTGAATGTGTACATTTGAAGAATTTTTAGGCTGTCTTGTTATTATGAGTGAGCGCCGCCGCACCGCCGCCGCGCGGGTATATTTGAATAGAAACCGCCGCGCCGCGCAGCTATAAGAATTTATAGCAACAAAATAAATAATATAGTTTTATAAAAACATACATAAAAGAAAAATAGCCATGTATTACTTAATTTATTAGGGTAGGCAGTGTCTTTTTGTCTCTATGGAATGCACGCCACTGCTTAATGGCGAGATATTCTTGTTAGATAACTATTGACATACAAATCCAAAATATTGTACTTAGTATTAACTAAATTGCAGCCAAGTTTAAAAAGTGAATAATCCCGCCACTTTGTTACCTGTCATTCGATTTTTAAGGTTACCGTTTGAAAATAAATTGCTTGAACCAATATAATGTAAATTATTTTTAAATATTACTGATCTACTTGCTCGAGTGAATGAATTACCGTACCTGAGGGAAATTGGTCAATGTGCTTACAAGCATTGGCCTTGCAACCTATTGGCTTACTTAGATATTGGTAACTGTCAATAGACTATTATTAAAAATTGCACAAAACAATATTTAAAGCTTTGTTTAGACACTTTGTTATTATACAGGATGTTGTGGCACAACTTGGGAGAGGCTTATATCCAGCGATACTGCGATAGGCTGAGGTGGTTTATACTTAATATAGTTTTATGACCCACATTAGGACGGAATGTTTATTTCGACTTGAGAAACAGTTAAGTTTTTTAAGAAAATTATTTTCTGCTTTTTATTTTTTCTTTGTTTTTACTTTCTTTACTTAAAAGTTTATTTTATTTTTCTATTTTGAGTGGCATAAACAATACATAAACATGCCATCACAGCAATCGCGAGTGATTTGCTGTTATCCATTGAAGAGTTCCATAGTCTATCTCCGAAGATCGTCATTAGATCTTCTCCATGGGACCACTTTGAGAGTTTGGTCGACAATTGACGGAGAAATCGGTGAAAAAAATACATACAATCGAACATAACCTCCTTTTTTTTAAGTCGGTTAAAAGTGTTGTCCACCAAAGTATTTCGGTATTGTCAATATACAGTATCTTAACATAGCATCACACCTGTACTTCCCAAACGTTAAGGCAGAGGTGTAATGTAGAATTTCCTAAAAAAGTCTTTTATATTTGATAAAAACTGTTTGACCTGGATATCGAACCCAATACCTCCCGCTCAGAAGCAGCGCTTGCGACCAACACCAATGAAGTAATCAATGTCTATTGTTAATGTACAATATGTACATGATATGTCAAATAAATCATTTAATTAAATTGGCCACTCTGTATAAGGCAAACTTTTATTTTTAGTTTTTTTTTTCTCTACAATACAGCAATGTTATCAATTGAATAAGTCCTTATCTATAACAATACGTTTTGACAGATATGGAACATAATCAGGCAGCGAAGGCCTACGCAGAGGTCACAGCACTAATGATACCACTTGTCATGATAAAGAAATAGTAATTGTTTATCTTCAATTACTGTTAATTAAATGTAATTGATTTGAACTGACTGATAGTATTGTTTATTTGCTTTAGTGAAGACTGTTCAGATTTGAAGATTCTCTTGACAGTATTAATATAAATCGCATAATCACATGCAACAATTACGCGTTTTGAAAGACCACACTGTATTATGTAAGGTCCTATCTTTCTAGTCCCGATCCCTTTAAGGGATTATACCTACTCATCAGTATAATACAACTTTTACTATGGGACCAAACCCAAAATCGCGAAAAAAAAAATCGCACTGTTCTCAATTAAATTAAATATTACTCGACTATAATTATATGGAACAGTGGATAATTTTTTCGTGTTTTCTGGGTTGGTCCCATAACAAAAGTTGTCCATAATGATGAGTACAATAATCTCTTAAAGGGAATGGGACTAGAAAGTTAGGACCTTGTGACAATAACAATATTAGGTAAGTATAATACTTGAGATAAGTCAAAATATTGATAATACTTGATGGTTTTTGATAATCAATATGATATTACATGCAGTTAAACATAGATAAGATATCACATAATCAGAGACAATTGATGATCTATCTATTGCACTTTTATAATACGTATACTGTGAAAAGATATTTTGTTTGTTTGTTTATAGCTAATAAAATTATAAATTAATGATTATGACTAAGATTCTTAATAAAAGTATTCTGGAAAATAGATGAATATGTTATTTCATGCACACACCAGATACAGGCACTTATGAAATGTCCTATAGAGAAGAACTGACAGGAAACTCCAAGGAAACTCTTTTAAAATAATAAATCCCAACAAAAACATTAAATGTAAAAACATGCCAAGTCTCTCGATGCAGTCTTTCCATCGTAAAAAGTTTTGAGATCTCATAGAAGCCAAGTCCTATTCAAATTATTTTGTAGTTATAAATCAACATTTAGTAATTGTATCAATAGTTTTCTTTATATTATAATTATAGTGACTTGGCAATGAGCACAAGAAGAAACAAATAAAACGGCATATTTGGAGGAGTTGAAAGTCACACACCGCATGCGTAAACATTAATATCACAAAATTAATTTTCTTTTGGTTTATCCGTGTCGTCCCAACCGAATTTCGGCAACGGCAGTCAGTCTCATCCAAGACTAGTAAACTGCGCAGGATAATCTGATCACAGGTCTCGTCAGTAACATTTGCATATAATTCCAGGCAGCAAGCAGCTTTTAATTTGTGCTCATTGCCAAGTCACTATAATTATTATAATATAAAGAAAACTATTGATACAATTGGGTCATTCCATGGAAGATGACACCTGACAAGTAAAAAGTAAACTTGCTATATTCAATTACTTGTTAGGCTCAAAGTATAGTATAAGGATCATAGCTGATGGAACAATATGAATTATCATTAATAAAACTCTCAATACATTTTTTTTTTCTTAACTGAACATTGACACTCAAGCTACAATTATATGATATTTATTTAAACGAAATTGGCAACTCTTTTTTGGCTATTTTGTTTAAAGCAATCATTCTAATGTGTAATATTAGTATACATACATTATTCATCTTGTGTTTGAAGCAGAAATAATCAATAAATGTATAATATTTTTTAAATTATTGCTACTTGAAGTGATCAATGTCTTCTGTCCCACCCGTCCCATGAAAACATGCATTAGTTTAATTAAACCAAAAACTATAAAAGCTATCAATTAATTACTTTCCAGAAGAAACAATTAACCTTAAACCTAACCATTAAAATTACTTTTGACACCTAATTCAATCATGTAACCGAGTTATTAAGCTTTGAATTGCTGTCCCACCCGTCACTGGAAGGGTGTTAAAATTCATAAAAGTTAAATAAAACCTTTTTTTAGTATATAATATACTAGAATCTGGATTTTAACTAGTTTGCAATATAAATAGCTTTTAATAATTTGAAACAACAATGTGTAAATGCTTTAATAATAACAAAAAAAAATGTTTAAGTCAGATTATCCTATTATTTACGTTATTTTTCTATCTGTGCAGTGTCATTATTTCAATTTCTGTTTTAAGTTGCATGTTATGGATGAGAGACATAAGTCTAGTTAAAAAATGATTTATAGCCCCATAAAAGAGGACAACTAATACGAAAAACCAAGGTCGAAAGAGAAATTAAAGTGAACAAGGATGAATTACAAAAGATATTTAACTAGAGATCTGTGGACAGACAGAAATGGGCTAAAATGAAGGTCTTGATTTGAAAAGAATAGAATTTACAGTTAAAATAGCTTAGAAAAACTTCTATTCATTAGTTTTACAGATATGGTGTACCAAGTTATCAATAAGTTGGCTGCATACCATATGTTCCTAGAAAACCGCACAAATAACTTTGTCAAAAATCTTTGTACTGAAATAAATTATGATTTTTCCATTTCTTTGATAACTATTATATTCAAACAATAATAAAATGACTGCACAAGACGAGCATTTGCTTTTTCCGATACACATTTGGCAGATTATTCATTGAATTTCTTACTCGTCCCACCGGTCACAAATCCATGTCCCACCCGTCACAATTTTAAAGGCTCATAAAAAAATATAGACTTGCATTTTTACATATTTCTTTCGAAATATTAATAGCTACATTATTCAACTATCGTACAAATCCAAAATGAAGGCTGAAATTGGCCTAGTTGATCTGAATTTCATTGACAACCACATGTATCTAATGATGGTAGGGATTTTCGTGTACCACCCGTCACAGTTAGAAATCAGTGATTTTAACTACCTTAAAGGCAAAAACTTAGATTTTTAACTGCACTATCATATAAAACAGTTAACTGGGAATACTATCACACACTACATAATGTAATATATACTTTGGTAACGCCTAGAAATATAAAAGTGTATCAAAAAATGGGTCAAAATGTCCCACCCGTCACTATGGAATGACCCAATTACTAAATGTTGATTTATAACTACAAAATAATTTGAATAGGACTTGGCTTCTATGAGATCTCAAAACTTTTTACGATGGAAAGACTGCATCGAGAGACTTGGCATGTTTTTACATTTAATGTTTTTGTTGGGATCTCATTTATTTTTTGTAAGTGTATTTCTTTCTTTTTTTTTAGGTGACCTCATAATTTCTTGGACTTCAGCAACTGCTTTGCTTAAAAATTAAAATTAAAATTCATTTAATTCAGGTAATAACTATAACCCATATCAACAAGAAAAAAAAATTATAATAATAAAACACAAAATAAAACAAATACAATAAAAATAACATGAAAAGTAAAACAGCAGCCACACAACATGCTAACCGGCATTATAGGCAACATGTCTGCCACAGCACCGCCGTATGTAAAGGCAATCTAATCTGCCAGCGATCATCGCCAGGACGGTATTGGAGCTGGCCCGCACCCTGCGCACTAAGGACGCACGCCGCTTGCGCATGGTGCTGTGAAAACAGTCGGTGTGCGCCTCCGCTAACATGCCCGAGGCACTACAGAAGCGGGGCAGCCCCAGTACCGCTCTGAACGCGTTATTATACCCATTAACCCATTTAGCTTAGAACCCATTCTCTATCTCTATCTCTTTTGTTTCTTTTCTGAGGCTTCGTTACTTCTAAGGTAGACAAGTCTGGGCGATATATACTTCGGAGTCGATTATATTCAGCTATTGCTATCTCCTGAACTTTGATACTACTAAAATTCACATTTATTAAACCATCCACCCAAACTAGTCACTCTTGAAAGGGCCACGTATGCTTGACCACAGTTTATATTATTCTTTTCTATTCTATGTATTTATTCATCCAATTGAATACTTAAACAACGAACAAAGTTAACAATGCAGTCAAAATCCATACACAATGTTCTTGCCAAACCGCAAATATAAAATTGTTTTCTATGGTATATTATTTTTTAATGTTTTTATAATTATTTTTAATGTTTTTTTAATTTTTCCTTTATATGTGGCTAATTACCTATCTTGGTGCAAAATTTGAAGTTTCTAAGTCTGCTAGAAGTACCTTAGATTTTTGATGATCGGTAAGTGAGTCAGTGAGTCAGTGAGTCAATGAGTCAGTGAGTGACAAAATGGTGTAACTTTGATCGACCGTAACTCCTAAACTATTAATTCAATTGGCATGTAATTTCGAACTTAAGCTTGTTCTAATGCCTACTATTATTCACCGAAAACCTAAACTCGTAGCTTTGTCCACGTCGAAGATATAGGGGGGGGCGAAACAGCCGCGAATCGCATCGAGAAAAGATGGTACGGCCGTGCCCGTTTTGCTCGAGACTTGGCTGGGGCACTGCCGTGCCCCCAGATGACAATTTTGATTAGTATAATGTTGTGGTACTTAAGAGCTGTGAGAATAATGTGAAAAAAAATAATAGGATAATAATGATTTTCCATATTATTATAGTGAGAAACTTACAAGCAATTATGTTGATAAATAAATTAGAAAATTGACATCAAATTTAATTACACATAGCAATTTTGTTGCAGTTCTATAATGAGTAATTTTATGTGTGACACATGTATTTTCTAATCACAACTGGACGCCTGGCCGCAAACAATACTAGAGTCTGAATTTCCTCGCTTAATGAATGGCTAATTATGTATGTCTGTTATACTCGGAATGATATATATAGTAACAATAATACATTTTTTTTATTTAATACCTATTAAGATAAATATTTATTTTTTTGTTTAACATTTTTTTTTTCTGTTATTTTGTCTTTAATATCATTTTTGTGCTGTGTCAAATAAATACTTTGTATTCTTCTTCTATATTATGAGACTGTTGAAGTACAACCATTTTTATGAAAAGATTTCTTCTGAAATGTTCAAATTATTTAAACCATGATTGGAACATCAAACCTTTATTTCGTAGATTTTGTTGTTTAGTATTAAAATACTTAATGCAATGTATTCCATAAGATTTTTGTAGAAATTCTGACCGCTGTTTATTAGTCCCAATTTTTTTTGTGTACCTAAGCTATCTTTGCTTTTTAGTTTGTAACTATTTTATAATCGATTATTGAAGGTAACCTAATACAACAAAATTATTTAAATTTATTTTTCCCACTGCAAGTACAGCAGCCGTTGAAGACAGAAGAAGTAAGAATGTAAGAAGAGAGGTTAAAATTCAACTCCAACTCTTGGTGAGTGGCTTTTGTGGAGGAATGACCACAATTCCACGAATGCAGCATAAAGTGATACACCATCAAACGCTGTTTTGTACCTCAAAGTAACTCATATTCGGTAGATAAAATTTTGTTCAGTGAGTTGAGCTCGCCATGTTTAAGAACTTTATAATACATAAGTATTATAAAAAGACTTAACACTTTGCGGACACTGCCCGCATATAGACGTGATAACAATAAAAATTCTAATAATTCTCATTGAGTGTACCGGAAAGTGTTAATAAATAATGAATTTATCTGACCAATAACTCTTTATTAATTATCAGGTAGTAATACAATTATTTATCAGGTATCTTTTTACATATCCTTACCAATATTATAAATGTTAAATTTTGTGAAGATGTTTTATTTTTTATTCAATCACGCAGCTGAACAGACTTTGATGGAATTTGGTACACAGATAACCATGTCCTTGATGTTTTAACTGGGGAAGTAATGTAAGGTTTTATGGCAGAAGCCAACCTCTCTAAAGGAATGATTGGCAATCAATAATTTGGACATTGGCATTTGAATTTTAAATATATATAATGGAATGTCTGTGAAACTGACATACGGTGTAATTCGGAGATGGAATTGGAAGTAATAAGTCTCAAAAATATAATTATCATAAAGGAGACTGGGCGAAGGTGGTCTATGGACCAATAGCGATGCGGTAATGGTATTTGTGTTGGGACACCTCAACTATACCCTTGTGCAAAGGGGCATCAAAATCGGCCCCGGCAGTTTTGAGAAAAATTATACTTTCAGCATAGTAAGATTTTAGTACATTTTTTGTTTGAAAAAATTGTAATCGTTTATTCTGCGTTTATATATACATAATAGCTTTGTAAAACCATTGTCAGAATATATTTGTATGTTAAATGTCAAATTAAAAAAGGATTCTTTCCATACCAGCGTTTGAAAAATCTGATAAGAGCCTATCAGTTTCTCGTTATTACTTAGCGCTTTCGTGTGTTTTACCGATGCCGTCAGAGTTTAAATGGAATACCGATTTTGTCTTACGATTTCAATACGGCTCGATAGTGATTTGGACTATTTGTTGTGTTGAAATAATGTTTCTACCCAGAGCTGGTGTTGTTTGTTTGATCTGCCACCGTTCTATGCAAAGAACCCACCAAAGAAGATTAATAACACGTAATTTATTTGAATACAATATGAAAGTAACTAACCGTTTACGAATTAGTGTGGTTCCGTGTGAGGTTAGTTCATTTTATTTGTCTGCAATATATTACTATATAGTATACAGTATGAAACCTGTCTTGGCTAGATATGAAGAAACAATATTACGTCCAGCCGAATTTCTAAATTCCATTATCATAGATAAGATCATAATATGTGAATTGTAAAATATTATCCTAACAGTCAAAAACCCCCGACTCCAACTAGAAAAAGAGCTGTTACTTTTTAACGGCTAAATAGATTTTCATGAAATATAGTTAAGATGATACCCGATTTAACTAGCATTTATTCATTATTCTTTTTCAGAATATGGTGTCTGGTAGTCGCCATATTGAATTTTGATTACTTTCATGTCTTTAGAGGCACTCGCAAGATTAAGACAAATCGATTAACGTAAGAATCGTCAAAATTGGCCCACGCGTTTGGTGTCTAGACCGAACAAATACATACATACTAATGAACACATTACCCACCTTTGCGTCGCGCAGTAGGGTAAAAAGGAAAAACACAAAAACACTTCGTAAATACTCTGCTTCGCTTCTTCCTTCCAATATTACTCGGCCGTCAATTCAGGCGTAGACAGATGTATAATATTATAAAAAAAATGTTTTATTGCCCTGATAAACACATTTTTAAAGTTAGCATTATCTGCAAAAGTATACATAACTAGACACCTCTATGCTATTTTTCTATCTTGTGATCTAATGCTGCAAGTAGTTTTCCTGAATATTTCTTATTTTATGGTTATTTTAATATTTTAAGGAAGGCTACCTAGAAAATACTATAAACCTAGAAAACCTACATGAAACCTACGTATCTGAAAAATACCTTAAAATCTGTACGAACAATACAGCAATTGAGGAATTGAGGTAGCTAAGACTTCGTCTAGCAGAAAAGCACATTAATGACACATAATACATTTATATAAACTCAGAAATACCCGACTATAACATTTTTCAAACAAAAAATGTACTAAAAACTTAATATTCTAAAAGTCTAATTTTTCTCAAAACTGCCGGGGCCGATTTTGATGCCCCTTTGCACAAGGGTATAGTTGAGGTGTCCCAACACAAATACCATTACCGCATCGCTATTGGTCCATAGACCACTTCCCATATGAATTTGCCCAGTGTCCTTTAATTAATATTGTATCATTTACACTATCCCTATAGTTCCTACATGGGGTAGTTCCTAGGCTGTGAGCGAAACCACAGGGAACAGCTGTAAATAATCCCTACAATATCCAATTAAGATGACGTTTACAATGTTTACAAACATCAAAATTAATGATATAACATCTCTGCTACTGTAACGAGTACCGCACAGATCTATCGGTACTTCACAGAAAAATAAACAAGATCGCACGGCAAATAATATCAGAGGTCATCCGGTGATAATGATAAAAATCCGTGTTACCTGTATAAGTAAACTATGAACTTACCCGTTCATCGTGTGCTGCCCTCCTTGGTCCGTGACTCTGTTGCCAACTAAGCACCCTGGAGTCTCAGACTTCTCTGAAACATGATGGTCCTCGATGTCTTCCAAAATCGCCGTTCGATCCGCATTCGTTTTATTCAACTTATCACTAGACAAACTTTTCGATCTATATCTCCCGTTTATTGGCGCCGAACTTTTATCAGTAAACGCACTAAAATTATTCAATTTCGCATCGTTTGGATATTTATCGCTAATTATATTAGATGACATTTCGTATTAGTAAACTTTGCGCGCACGTCAACACAAGTTGTCAATCTCAGCTGCGGCGCGACACGACTAACGTTCCGCGAAGTAAACCAAACGTTTTGCCGGACTAAACAATAGCACGCGACCTAGTATGAGAGTACATTGCACTTTATTGTATTTAAAACTGCAAGTGGAATATTTAATTCGGTCGAGTTATAACGACAGATCCGCAATGTGAAAAAACTTTTTGTTTCAATGTCGGAATCGGAACGTAAGCCGGGGTGAAGGCGAGCTGCATTGTGCGACGGGCACCGCAATCACCGGAGCTCATCTTGAACAATATCACCAACAAATACCGGATGGGAAGTAGATTTTTTCATTAATAAAGAAACAAGGCTTTTATCTTTTTTGTTAATTATTTTGGACTATCTCCATTACCTACATAAATTAATAAGACCCTGGTGAATAAACGAAACGTAGGTAAAGATTCAGTAAAAAAAAAAATACGAAAGGGTGCACGGTGCACTCCATAGAGATAATTTAAAGTACTTGTACTATTTCTATGGTGCACTCATACATAGGTGCACTCAATGCATTGAACCTAGTCATCGGAATTATACAAAGTATGTGGCGGATGCATTTTTCTTTAATTATTTTTCTCAAAAATTTGTTTCGGGGCCTTTGTTTTTATAAATAAATCGAGTGTCAGATAATTATGCTTTACCGGTGATTACCTACGTATTCGAATATGGAAACTATTTAGGTAAGTAGGTAGGTATTCATTTAAATAAACCGTTTTACAATGCCAATTGCCAGTTTATTGCCTTCAAATTATTCCTACCTACCTACATCGATGTCTACCTAGGTTAGTACCTACCTACCTACCTAATAAAATGTAAGTATATACCTACTGTATATATACAGTTACAGGGTATGACAGTTCATACCCTCTTTAAACTTACATTTTATTGGGTTACCTATTTCGCTTCCGTGTTTCTGTTGTTTTGAGTAAGAACTTATTAATACAATTTATTATTTTTAAAAAGATGTGTTTAAATTGTTTTTTATATATTAGATAAGTACATTAGCTTGTCTGATTTGAAATCTGTGATTGAAATGCTGTAACACGTTATTCCGAGGCTGGACAATTGACCTCAAAGGTACGTGCAATGCTTTCAAACGCTTGTATAAATCATAGTCCACAATATCACCGAGTTTCCTACTATTTTACACCAAGTAAATAGTTAAACAAGTAAGTAGGTAAGTCAACTGATATAAAAACAAGAATAGCCATAGCAAAGCAAACATTCCACAAAAAAAGATCCCTTTTATCAGCTAAAAGCATCCGGAAAAAATTAATCAAGACATATTTATGGAGCATAGCCCTATACGCTTGTGAAACATGGACCCTCACTAAAAGAGATCGAGAAAGGTTAGAAGCTTTTGAAATGTGGTGTTGGCGTCGAATGGAGAAAGTGTCCTGGACAGAAAAAGTGACCAACGAAGAGATACTAAGAAGAGTAAATGAGAAAAGACAAATATTGAAACACATTGAAAAAAGACGAGGAAACATGATTGGTCACTTGATTGAGGCACGATATGTTCATTACCAACATTATAGAAGGCAAAAAGAAAAAGAGGAAGACCAAGAAGAAACTACATTGATCAGCTGAAAGAAAAAGCGAATATAGAAACATATAAAGATTTAAAAGATTTGGCATTAGATAGGACTGAATGGAAATTGCTACACCGACAAGTGCTTAGCACTTAAATTTTGGATGGATGGAAATAGTTAAGGCCCTACTTTTAATAACGGAGGTTGTGAACAGAGGTTAAAGTAGGTTCTAGGTCCTACTCATCATTATGAACAATTTTCACTATGAGATCAAGTCTGAAATCACGAAAAAAATCAGCTGTTCCATACAATTCAATATTACTTATTCGACTTAATGTATGGCACAGGGTTTTATTATCTTCGCGATTTGAACTTAATTTTGTTATAATACCTTGAGTAAATTTATGGCACTGTGATTTTTTTTTTCACGGTTTGAACTGTTTTCCATAGTAAATGTCGTTCATAATACCCAAAGTAGGACCCATACAAGGTACAATTTGATTCTGTATGGCTTGCGCAAGCAAATTTTGCGTGTTCTCCATACTAAGTCGAATTTTTGTTTTGTTTTAGAATCCAAATACTACAGTTGCATTTAGGAACAGACACTGAATCACTCTGCGAATTATACGCACTACATAACAAAATATCCTATAGACTAAAAATAGCAAACCATATTTCATGTACTTAGTTACAGTTGTCTTAGTTAGAAGGGCAGAATAGTACTAGCGCAAGCCACTTCGCATCGTCTGCAAGCGGCTTAACTTAATTTTCACTTGTTTACACACCTACTTAGTTTATATTATACTCAGGCACTACAGTTTTTTTGTACCATCAATGCCTTATATGCTGTCTTCATGCGCTACATTTTATCCACATAAGATAATGGTGTCTATTCTGTTGTGAATTGTGACAGTACTAATAGAGTAAACGCATCTGTCACTTTCTGTTTTTATTGAAACAGAAAGAGACAAACTGAGAGATCATTCTCTATGTGAGTGCGGTCTAGAGGAGGGTACTCTGGAGCACCTTTTTGTTCCTGTTCCCGGTTAATAACCCCTTTGTATGACATACTTCCTTCTGTTATCCCCCGACCTATTAACATTCCATTCCTTTTAACCTTAGCCCATACTCCTTTGATAAAAGTCCTATATAAAATTAGAATTATTGAAATCCGTTTATTGTTAGATAATTTTATTTATCCATTTTATACGTATCCTTCATAATTAGTAGGTAGGTACAGCTAATACTAATACCCCTTTTGCCCTTTGTTTCAATTAACTGAATTAACATACTGTTTTGTTCTTTTTCAGCACTACAAATGACGCTCAATTTCATCATTTTATCTGGGGGCACGGCAGTGCCCCAGCCAAGTCTCGAGCAAAACGGGCACGGCCGTACCATCTTTTCTCGATGCGATTCGTGGCTGTTTCGCCCCCCCTATATCTTCGACGTGGACAAAGCTACGAGTTTAGGTTTTCGGTGAATAATAGTAGGCATTAGAATAAGCTTAAGTTCGAAATTACATGCCAATTGAATTAATAGTTTAGGAGTTACGGTCGATCAAAGTTACACCATTTTGTCACTCACTGACTCACTGACCGATCATCAAAAATCTAAGGTACTTCTAGCAGACTCAGAAACTTCAAATTTTGCACCAAGATAGGTCATTAGTCACATATAAAGGAAAAATTATAAAAACATTAAAAAATAATATACCATAGAAAACAATTTTATATTTGCGGTTTGGCAAGAACATTGTGTATGGATTTTGACGGCATTGTTAACTTTGTTCGTTGTTTAAGTATTCAATTGGATGAATAAATACATAGAATAGAAAAGAATAATATAAACTGTGGTCAAGCATACGTGGCCCTTTCAAGAGTGACTAGTTTGGTTGGATTACATTTAATAAATGTGAATTTTAGTAGTATCAAAGCTCAGGAGATAGCAATAGCTGAATATAATCGACTCCGAAGTATATATCGCCCAGACTTGTCTACCTTAGAAGTAACGAAGCCTCAGAAAAGAAACAAAAGAGATAGAGATAGAGAATGGGTTTTAAGCAAAGCAGTAGCTGAAGTCCAAGAAATTATGAGGTCACCTAAAAAAAAAAGAAAGAAATACACTTACAAAAAATAAATGAGATCCCACCAAAAACATTAAATGTAAAAAAATGCCAAGTCTCTCGATGCAGTCTTTCCATCGTAAAAAGTTTTGAGATCTCATAGAAGCCAAGTCCTATTCAAATTATTTTGTAGTTATAAATCAACATTTAGTAATTGTATCAATAGTTTTCTATAAATTATAATTATAGTGACTTGGCAATGAGCACAAATTAAAAGCTGCTTGCTGCCTGGAATTATGTGCAAATGTTACTGACGAGACCTGTGATCAGATTATCCTGCGCAGTTTACTAGTCTTGGATGAGACTGACTGCCGTTGCCGAAATTCGGTTGGGACGACACGGATAAACCAAAAGAAAATTAATTTTGTGATATTAATTTTTACGCATGCGGTGTGTGACTTTCAACTCCTCCAAATATGCCGTTTTATTTGTTTCTTCTTGTGCTCATTGCCAAGTCACTATAATTATAATATAAAGAAAACTATTGATACAATTACTAAATGTTGATTTATAACTACAAAATAATTTGAATAGGACTTGGCTTCTATGAGATCTCAAAACTTTTTACGATGGAAAGACTGCATCGAGAGACTTGGCATTTTTTTACATTTAATGTTTTTGGTGGGATTAGTTATTTTTTTAAACTGTTCACGTGTCATCATTACCTACTTTGACGTTTGTAAAATCATCGAATTACATAGACTTATCCATAAACTAAAAGAAGAAGAAGAAATAGACAAACGCCCTTAGTTTAGTTTAGTCCTGTCAAAGTACGCAACATAATCAACACCAATGTAAGAAAGGAAATTATACCTAATACTCACACAAAGTTAATTAAATATTTCAATAAATTCGATTCGAAAAAAGGTAGTTCAGAAAATTTTCTTATCGCGAAAATTGTAACTGAATTACTCGTTACATAGAAAATTTAAGTAGAACACCCAGTTATTCGTACATGTACAATGAACATAGTTACATACATAATAATATAACTTATAATGTATTGAAAATTTAATTACATGTTCTCAAAAAACATGAGCATGTATGTCTAACTTCCTATTAAATGAAAATATCACTAATGTTGAAACGTCATTATTTTGACAAGAGAATATAATTGACCTCTTTGCTTTAGGGCGTAAAAACAAATTGCAACCTTAGGTTGGTAGACCAATTGTTTGGCCGACTGTACATACATTTCGAATTCAAACCGTCATTAACCTAACCTAACATAACCGTCAAAAACCCCCGACTATAACTAGAAAAAGGGCTGTAACTTTTGAACGGCTGAACAGATTTTCATGAAACATAGCTAAGATTTTTATTTATTTATTTATTTATTTATTCAACTTAACATGGACAACATTACAGTGAATACCAATACGTTGCACAGTTAAAAACAAAAATAACGTAATTATGTAAAAAATAAAAAAGTAGGAACAAAAATAACGATAATTACAGTAAACAATAGGATACAAAAAAATTAACAGATATCACCATTTAGATAGGCAACTACTCTACTCATCTCTTATCCATCTCCTCACAGAATCTCAAACATTCACGACACACATCTATCCATCCCATCGCAAACAAATCACACTCTGGCGATGATGTCAGAAGGGCATTCAGCATTGTAAGTGCACGAACTAGTGGAGAGTTCGCGTGCGACACAGTGCGTGCCTCTGGCACTGCCAGTAATCGGTGGCGACGTGGTTTTAAATTATATTTAGGCACAATAGGGACAAAAAGTCTCACCAGCTGAGCCACCAGTTCTGGACAATCGGATTTACCCCTTAGGAAACTAAACTAACTTAGGAAACTAAAGATGATACCCGATTGAACTAGCTTTCAATTAAAAACACTGCATTGAAATCGGTCCTTCCGTTTTGGAGCTACGATGCCACAGATAAATCCACAGATACACACTAGTTACAAACTTAAAACATCTTTTTTTGTCGGGGGTTAAAAAGCGCTCGAAGTGCAATATCCATTCCGAGATGATCTCGCAGGAAACAAGAATTGCCCGGATTATTCTCTTGTCTCACTCATTATCCCAACCGAGTGGAATTAAAAGAGCAGAACATCTACATAAAACTTTATTATCGGCTACATACCTATCCATACTTACGTACCTAAGTTTTGATAAGCATAATCTAGTTCATTCATAATTAATTTGTAACAGCAATTAGTAGGTACTTACCTATTGAATTTAAATTGAGTTCACTATTTTATAATCCACTAGTTTCCGCCAGCGGCTTTGCCCGCGTAATATCTTTATAAATTATAGCCTATGTTACTCAGTGATAATATAGTATGCTGTTGGGGAAAGAATTTTTAAAATCGGTCCTTTAGTTTTGAGTTTAATATTACAAACAAACATACAAAAAAACTAATCTTTTCTCTATATAATATTAGTTTAGAAAATTCTCAAATTAGTTCTTTACGTAGGTTGGTAAGAAAGAAAGAAAAATTATTTTATTCTGTACGGGATAATGACGGCGCGGGCGCCGACAAAACAAACAATTTATCAGTCTGTTCCATATTTTCCTATCGTTAAAACTATTGAACGACCTAAAAATGTAACCAGCGTGTGAACAAGTACTTACCATGATAAAATAATGTTTATTGTGGTTTTATATTTTTATTTATTTATTTAATCATTTATGTACACACAAGAAAAGACACAGCAAACATTAAAAATAGGAGAACAAAGTACAAAGGTACTGCTTATTTCACAAAAGAAATCTCTTCCAGCAGACCTGCGAGAGGAGAATTTAAAACATGAAATGTAGACAGCGATGCACAAGAATAGATCAAGATACAATTTTTTTTATTTTTTTTTTATTTTAGTAGGTAGGTACTTAATGAAAGGTCTATTTTGTGTAGGTATGAACTTCAGTTCAGTCTATTTTCTAGATAAGTAAGTAAAGGTACTTAAAGCCATGTTCACCAGCAAACTAACAGACGGTTAAAATAAAACACACCGTTTACCAATACAAAAATTTTAGCTCCAATTCTGAGAAATCTATTATGTTCGCAATTTAATCAGACTTTAATCGAGCGGAGAGGTTGAACAACCGTTTTTGTCTTAACCGTCTGTTATTGTGTCTGTGAATATGACCCTTAGTTCGCGAGGGTGTCATATAGGGAGGAAACAATTCGCCATTGCACCCCAGCAGAGCTATCACGGCAAAAAATGAAAAATGGGAGAGAGGAAATAAGGATCAAAATCATCTTTTTACTCTTTTCTGTCCCGATTTTGTGTTTTGTCTTCTCTCAAGGAGACAAAGGATGGAGAAAACAGGTTTTTCCATCCACCGTTCAAACTCTATAGTACGCGAATTCACGTAACTAAAGAAGTGCAGTTGCCGCACAGTTGCAGTATTTTGATCAAAACAACACATTTGGTATTCTCTTAACTTCAGTGAGATACGCTCCCGTCAAGTTCGAGCGTCACTGCAATATGATCAGCGAGCCATAAAATTACATGAATTAGCCCTCAGGATACGCTGTGGCGCTGCACCAGTGCGTGCCACTGGAGATCCCAGGAGCCCCTCGCATGTGCTGATGACGGCCACTAAGGTGTCGGAAATAGGTAAGAATCACATACTCCTCTAGTCTAGGTTCACTGCTCCAAAATCCAATTGGAACAATAAGACCATTTTTATTTTTCACTCTTTGTTAATGGCGACATTCCGTTATGCGACAGAACAATGCAATAACTATAATACTGGGTCAGTATCGAACACGCAATGCTATAATAGGCCAAGTATAATCTTTACTTTCGGATCAAATCATGTGAATCAAAGACTAACCATTTTAATTCGCGTGGCCTAGGCAGAGTAGGCAGTCTCATCACTCATCCTTGAGTGCCTAAAATTCCGATTAGGTGCAGTCTTAAAAGTATCAAAGACTATCTATAGGGTGGAGTAGGTACCTATCAAACCATTGATCAACTTCCTACAGAAAACATTTCGCTAAAGGGTTTTCCCTGAATTTTTCGTGCACTTTTCCACATAAAATCTTCATTCCTAGTACGGTAAATAATACTGGGTGCTTACACAGCTGACGCAGCAGACCAACCACCCATCTTTAATAATCTGATTCTCATATTGTTATAGAAATAGAAATTTATTCGCAGGAACATGTGTTACAAAAGTTCTTATAATAGTATGCAGTACAATGTATTCCGCCTTTTCAAAGGCATGCAATTATTAGTTTCCACAATAATTATGGTAAACGTGGGCAAGTGAGTCCACAACAGAAACAATTAAATTCAAATCAAATACAGTAAAAATCTAAATAATTATGAGACATTTACCATTATGAAAATACAATATACAAATCAAAATCAAATGTCAAGAGGTAGGTAAAGGAGCAAAATAAAAATATTCTATGTAATGTCAGTGAATTAATTTAAAGATTAAATTTCCCTATAATTTTATGGTTCAGGATTCAGAATTTGTTGGTAACATTTGTTATTCTTTTCACACAGAAATAGAATTACATTCTGGTTGCCGTTCACAAAAACATCACGACATACGATCTTGCAATAAAACGTTACAATAACGTAATAAAATCTGTTATAACTATACGATGTATATTTAGACACTTTATAATAACAGAAATGTTAAGTTTTGCGCATCAAATCGAACGTGTTTACATTTCACACGTAATTCCCGCGTCTTGATTTGTTATGTTATGTACTTTTTAACGGTTCGTTTATAAGACAGACATCTTGTTATACCTAACAATAATACCTAGCTTACACTAGCGGTGGCTCAGTCAAAAACCACCATACAACTCAGGTTATGTATTAGACATGGCTGTGTGCACTGTACCGATAAAACGGCCCAACTTTGCCTAGATTCCTAATATTGCCTTGTACAGCATCGGTAAATCTGAGCGCGTGAACTAGTACTCACTTGTACTTACCTACAACATTTGTCAACTAAGAGTGGCCATTATGACAAGTACTAGTAATTGAAGGCTTTCTATCCCAGGCAAAGTTAAGCAGTTTTACGGTACTAACTTCTTAGTCCATAACTCCCTAGGTTACTATTGAAATAATTGTGTCTTCGGGATATTAAATGACTCCCACCCACAGACCACAGAAAGAGACTATATAATATGTACCCAAGCTTACGCAAACACACGCACCATCAATTTTCTGTGTTCTGTGCTCCCACCCGATAACTTTGATAGAATAAACGTCTAAAAATTCAATAGATTTTTTTATTAGATACTCCGGCTCTAGGCGCACCATTCCAAATAGTGGTCCTATGCTCAAGATCTAGCAAAAAAAATCCATGGAAACTCTTTTAAAATACTCGTAGTATTCATGATAATAGTACCTAATTCATGAGTAATATGCTGTCACAATCTTTGGCTCGGAATATTTTGTCTAATTTTTTTTCTATTCTGAGTAGGTACCTATACCGTCAACGTGGCTAAGCCTTCAGATTTCCCAAATCAACCACGAGCAGCATCCGAACCTAGCAAATAAAAGCCGTATTGTCGTCAAAAAACCTGTCTGACAAGTAATGATACTCTCCCGTACCGTAGTGCTCTTCGGGAGATTCAAAGTCATATCACACCAAATTCGTGTCTGCACTGTCACTGTATCCAAAACATTAATTCCGATGCAGTTTACTTTGTACCCCTTTTTAAGCATATTGCGCGCATGGAGGAGTGTGAGATTTGGCATAGTTAAATTTTATATGGAGAAGGAGTCTAATTTCGACCAGAGAGCGAACACTAGTTTAATTAAATATGCCCTTGGTCAAAGTCAAATCATACCAAATTCGTGTCTGCACTGTCACTGTATCTAAAACATTAATTCCGATGCAGTTTACCCACGTACTAACCTTGGCTTAAGTTATCTTGACTCGAGTGTGATGGTTCGGTACTCTTCAAGTTTTTCAAAGAAGCGATAAACGGGATATACTCTTGCTATATAGGTACACATAATAGGTACCTAATTCGATATGGTGTCTTATCACGTGAGTGGAAAAACCATAAACGTCTATTCAAACCTGAGCGATATTCGCTGCCGCTGTGGGTAGAGGTACATACCGCGCGGGTTTCGCTCAGGTATTTAGTATCAAGTACCGCGGCTAGGGCGACCTGAGCGATATTCGCTGCCGCTGTGGGTAGAGGTACATACCGCGCGGGTTTCGCTCAGGTATTTAGTATGTACATATATTCTTTGGCGACTCAGAAATGACTAACTGGCGAAAATTTCTTACCTCTCTGAGCGAAACTCGACTACCGCGCGTTATTCTACCCACAAGGATAGCGAAATCCGTTTTGGTGTGAACAGTAATATTACCGCATAGGTACCCACTGGGTTTTCTCTGCCGCAGACGGTAGCGAATACCGCTTAGGTCTGAACAGTAATATTACCGCATACCCACTAGGTTTTCTCTGCCGCAGACGGTAGAGAATACCGCTTAGGTCTGAATAGGCCTTTAAGTATTATATTCTACTAGCGACCCATCCCGACTTCGCACAGGTGCAATTTCTCTACTATCCTTACATTAAATTATGAAAGTATTATTCATATAAATGATATGATGAAAACCGCATCAAAATCGAGTAGACGCAGAAAGCGGCTTTATTTTATAAACATAATGCAACAAATGCTACTACACTATGTAGAGATGATATTGAGTAGAATTGTATCGAAAAATGGCCGTTATAGTAGACCACTCCTTGAATATAGATCTCGTTGCCATTAACCAGGAAACAGCGTGAAATGCTCTCGGATGTGTTGAGATTGAGAGAGGTAACTAGGGTAGACTGGTCACTGGATGCTGAGGACCAAGCATTGTAGCGCAACTTTGGAGAAACTTCTCTAAAGAAAGAAAGAAAGAAAGAAAAACGATTTATTTCTTACACAAATTACGACACACATAAAAAGTAAAAAAAATTAAATTAAAACAAATAAAAAAAGAAGTAACAAATGAAGACAAAAAATTAAAAGTAAAAAATTAAAAACACGATCCAAAAAAAAAAAAAAAAGGTAACAATTTTTAATAATAAAAGTCTGTGGCTTGTATTCATTCGTCCACGCTTTGAACTCATCATGCGTCGCATTTGTGCAAAAAAATAGGTCATTGTTCAGCATATTGCTGAGGTATTGGAACGCGACTGGCGCGTTCCAACGCCCCACATACATCATGCTCTACATCTCTATCTCTTCTTCTCTTCTCTACATAGTATAAAATAAAATGGCTTCCGCGTCCGTCTGTCTGTATATCCGCTAACTCCTCCTAAACCACTCAACGAAAATTTTGACGCGGTTTTCACCATCAGTTAGATAATTTTTCACGGATGGTTTTTATGTATAATACTTTTATATTTATATGTAAGGATAGTAGAGTTGCATCCGTGCGAAGTCGTGGTCGGGTCGCTAGTAAGTAATAGATTAACAGAATAGTAATAACGAAAGACACAAAAACCTATATTCACTGGACTGTATTTTAATTGTAAACTTTGTATTTATTCGCTAAGTGAACAATGTATGTTCTTTTGAATAAATAAAGAATCTTTAACCTTAAAGACATTACACGGAAAAAACGACTTTGCAGGCTACATCCCAATTGCCAACCAAGTTTTTCGGTTGTAAATAGCAATCAATAACTTGTTTATTTCTAGCCGTTACGTTATTTTTGTGTAGATATGTCAACTTTGCAGACTCGATCCGAATCAAGTACTCGTTTGTAAATAGCAACAACTTGTTTATTTTTAGCTGTTATGTTTTTTCAGTGTAGTTAATAGTAGATAAGATTATGGTCGAACTGCTGATGACGCTAGTACTGCATCTGACCTAACCTACCTGACGTCAAATTCATTCGCCAAACAATATAAAAAGAAAAATACCTACATTGTTATCATATCGATGCATTCGTCTTACCTTCCAATCTTCCATGCGTCAGTTTCCAACATTATGATATATGAGTAATGATACGTAGGTAACTCGCAATCTATATTGTTCTACAATTATTCTGTAAATTACAAAAAATCTGGGTATTTGTTATCGTGTTAATGTGCCCCAGTTTCTTGACGAATTTTGCTGTAATGGATATCCTATGTGTGTTAATATTATGGGGATTTTATTCTCATTACCAAGTAACCTACATTGCACAGCCTTTTCCTCAGTAGGAATATCAGCAATGACATCTCTGGTTGGCTTGCCTGGATGAAAGTCAGGTAAATATGAATCAAAATTTGATAAAACATCGTTGATGATGCGCACTTCGCCAAAACCTCCGAAAACATTCTGAAGCTGGACTGCAAAATAAAAATTATTATACAAGTTTATTTAACTGCTCTAGTAGATATCCGATCTATGGAAGCGGACGTAGAACGTTGACAGAATAGATGCACCATGACCATCAACTTAGCCAACGCAGTCCACGGAATATTTCTGAGGACAGACGAGATCTATTTATACAATTTTTGATACACTAGTTGCCTTGTTTTATGTGTAAGTCAAAGTTCTCTGAAGTATTCCTCTTTGAGCACCAAATCTTTGGGCACCTAAGCGTTCGCCACACTGGATACTTTTAGCAGCAAAATCGCGCATTTTCGCGTTCATCGGCTGTCTTTTGCTTACAAAAAGTGAATAATTCAATTCAATTCAATTTCATTTATTTCAGACTCATGTTGTCCATAAAATACAAAATACAAAAATTGTTAGTAACACTTAAACACTATGTTAGTATTCATAAAAAAGATTAAACAAAAAAAGAGATTAAGATGACTGTGATAGGCAATGCAAATTGTATAACAAACTGCATTACCCTCCACACTCACCTCTCCGTATGAAGCCGAATGGCCCGCAACAGTAAAAGGCAATCAATTCGGCCAGCAACAACCCTGAGGATGCCGTTGGTGCTACCGCGGATCCGGTTCAGCATCGAAGCTGCCCTTTTCCTAAGAATGGCATGAAAGCTATCAGTGCGAGCCTCGGTAAACATGCCAGATGCACAACAGCACCTCGGCAGCCCCAACAACACCCTAAACGCGTTGTTATACTGAACGCGTAGGGCGCTGATTGTCTTTTGCGTATAGTTAACCCACGGACTACAAGTATAAAAACATTGACAAAATGCCTTAAACATACTGATCTTAACAGCTTTGCTGCAGCGTGCAAATCTGCGGGCCAACATATTACTTCTGACAGCCAACACCCTACGCTCCCTCTCAATGTCCTCCCGGTCTTTGAGGCTGTCCAATGACCCAGATATTTGAAATGCGAGACCCTGGCTAAAGCTACACCATCTATAAAGACGGGTGGTACCGTGGTGACTTTATGGTCACATGGTTGGAATAACAAACGCGAAAACGCGACGCTAAAAGTATCGAGTGCGGATGGGCCCTAAGCTATTCCTTTTTGAACACCAATCGTAATACTCAGTCGGTTCGCTTATGTTATTCTTTTGTTTTTATTTTGTTTTGAGATCCAAAGATTTTTGGTGTTCGCTTCAAACTTCAAACATTCACACTGTAAGTGACACAAGTAAACTACACAACTGACCGCATTGTTACTTATCGTCCCATAGTTTTAGTTGATTGGCAGACCACAAACTGTGTCAGTAAAAACCATGGTCGTACCAAGGCAACGTTTTTAGTGGTTTGAAGCGTTTTTATCATTGCGCTGACTTCAGAAGTTCTTGTTGTAGGTATTATTGTGTTATTTGACTAATAAATAAGTATTTGGAAATAATAAAACGACAATTTAAATATTTTTCCGTAATAGTTGGTCCTTCTATTGATATTGAAAAGCAAACAAGCCTGCTAGAGCCTTGATTTGTTCTTAGATGAAAATACACTGGGAAGCAATGAATCCGGGTCATCATCATAATAAACCTTAATATCTCGGAAACTAAGAAAGATAGACTTATTCCACTATTGCCCCCTGAGTGAATTCCCCTCAAGGGGGAAAATTGAACCCTAATGTAAAAATAATCCCAAAATCCCCCTTTTCATTTTAGATTATTCCACTTTTCCCCCCCATTTCTAATTTTAATTAATTTTAGCCTATTTTTTTGTTTTTTTTTTTAAACTTTGCCCCTCACTAGTATTTCCCCTGTATCGAGGGAACAGTTTACAAACATACATGTCACATGCACACACAACCAGACCCGAAACAACTAGGTATCTGTAGATCATACAAATATTTGTTCCGTGCGGGGATCGAACCCGCGGCACGTAGCGCAGAAAGCTAATCTCTCAGCCGCTGCGCCAAACGTGCCGTCAAATAAAAAATCACATTAAAAAAATACAAATAAAAGTAGGTAGTATAAATATTCAAATAAAAGTATTTTACAGTCCTATTTAATACTTTTAAATCATCATACTGAAGTCTATTTTAGTAGACCCGGCTAGCAGTAGTCCTTACCCCAACTGATGGGCTTTCCAAGGAACAAGGTAATATCTACATAGGTCCTTATTTAGTGCCTTCAATGTTCTGCATGTAATTCCAGTCGTGTCATTGGAATGAAAAATATTTTCCATGTCTATATCAAGACAGACTCACCGTACAGATTTTACATAATTTACCGGCGATTTCTGATCATAATATATCTATGCTTAATATAATAAAAAGTTAAATTGTTTGTATTTTTGTAGGTGGTTATCTCTAGAACTAAAGAACTGATTCTAAAAATTCTTTCACTAATATAAAGCTACTGCTATTTTATTTTGTTAAATATAAACGCATGTGTGAAACCGCAATAGCTAGAATTAAGTCTTATTACAATTATTTTTATATTTTACTCGTAAATTAATTTAAATTATGTTTTACCCTTTGGTTTTACCAAATACAATTATTTTTTATATTAAGAAAGAAAGAAAGAAAGAAAAAGAGTTTATTAGCACAATAAAAAATAAATAAAACAAATATCAAAGAAAACATAAAATGAGTTATTGTGCCAAAAGGCCGCAGCTCAGCATAATGTCAGGAGGCAGAGATACTGGCCACCTGACGCGACGCGACGCGATATTATACAATAATGTTTCATAAATAACTTATAAAGTGTAAACAATACATAATTTGCACTTATTGCGCATAGATCTAACTGTAAGCAATAAGATATCATCTAATATTAAATAAATAATAAATCGTTAAGACGGCAGCAGCATCCGTTGATACCATCACACTACAATATGGCTTCCGTTAAGGTTGTGGAGGTCAAGATAACAACTACGGAACACCGGATTTTGTGATAACATGGATAGGAACTCACCGTTATAATAAGCCGTAAGTCAACACCTCAGCCCCGTCGGACAAATAACAATCCAAGGACTAAAAATGGCTACGCTATTCAAAGGTCATATGACGCGGCAATGTCATTCTCATATACGAGTTCTAGCTGTGTCCGCAGGTCGCGGGACGTATCTCATTACCGTGACCCCGGAACGTAAAGGGCTATTGAAGGAACACCGTGGACTTTAGCCAGTACAAGTCTGACAGTCCCTCCCGCCCTGCCCGGGGTGGGAGGACTCATTTGAGGATTTTACCACGCTAAAAAAAAAAAAAAAAAAAAAGCTTTGTCCGCAACTCCATCCGGGTAGAAAGATTCTTCCCTTTCCTCTCTTGTTTGAATTTTGGGCATTTCTTTCATACAGGTTGACTGGTTGATAATGGAAATATCGAAGGAGGTTACCGTATTCATCATTATGAACAACTATTATTATGGGACCAACACTGAAATTGCGAAAAAACAACAACTGTTCCATACAAATCTATACTTATAATAAAATCGTAACGAAGCGAAAACTGTACATTAAATATATCTTGAAAAAAAAAAAGTCACTTGCTCTATATTCGACACTGATGCCAAAAATATAGTTTTTAGAATTTTTGTCTGTTTGTCTGTTTGTCTGTTTGTCTGTTTGTCTGTCCGAGCTTCACGGCCAAACCGCCGAACAGATCGTTAAGAAATTTAAAAGTAAAATCCGTTAATAGTCTGGTCAACATATAGGGTACAAATTATTACGCTATTGTCAAAGGGGGGTGAGCAATAAACCAATATGTCTGTGTACAATTATTAGTCGCTACCTATATGACGAATCCATTTGAAATATTGGATGATTGTTGTTAATAGATCCGATTAACATTTTATATACAATAGAAATCATTTCGCATTTTTTTAAACGTACTTTTTCATTTATTCTTTAGCCTTATATATTTTAGTTCGTCTGTTTATACCTAGATGGCATTAGTAGTAATTTATAGGCGAGTTTTTAATTTCCAATATTTTTAAAAGTGTTTTTTTTATTGATACGGCATCCAGACTCCTGTAGGCAGAGTTCTATATAATAATTTAATTTGTAATGTTCAAATATTCACAATAAATTTAAGTATTTAAAGGTTTTCAAAATACTTATAGGCGTAAGGCATATTAATGACGACTGCTGGTATGGCACTCGTGGGTTGCAGCTGAAAACCAGCGTCAGGTGGCCAGTATCACTGGCTCCTGACATTATGCTTTATATGCTTTAGTACAATAACTCAACTTATTTTATATGTTTTCTTTGCTTTTCCGTTTATTTTATGTTACACACAAAACTCTTTTTCTTTCTTTCTTGCTTTTACTTTTTTCCGATTTTATTGCTCATGGTTCAGGAGTAGCGTAATTTCGGAGTGTTGGAACAGCGTCTGTCGAAGAAGAGTTTGTCGACGTTAAGTTTTCGAGTGGGATCAGGGCTGAAATCACCGTAGGGTTCGAAATTAGTCACAGCAATACCCCTGGGAGTCACCCTGGACAGAGCGTTAACTTGAAAAAACCATTATATGAAAATCAAATAAAAAGAACTAGGTACCTAAAAGTTTTGGTCAGCTAAATGACACATGTTGAACTATCACCGGCTGACTTAAACCGATCACTCTCAATATGGGTATACCGTATCCTACGGTGAGCATATCACTTCTACAAATTCGCAGAGACGTTGCGTACAAAAACACAAAAAGGAGTCTGATACCAGACATCCACTATTCAGTGGTCAATTCAGTGCTTAATTATCAGCACAGCCTTTAAAAAGTCGGCTCAGTTGCCTCAGAACACTAGAGAGGCACTATCGGGTGGTTCAGCCGATGCCCATTGCAAATTAATACATTGTGGTTGGAGAAACTTTCTTCACCAATAATCAAGTCCACGGTGAGTAATTTTCTGCCAGATACGATCCGATCGAATGATCATCTCTTGGATCACATGAAAGTTATTTAACCGACTCTGGACCCAATTAGGCAGATGCAAGTGCAGTATGAGCAAATGAGCAAGTGGGGCTATATCGAGGAAACAGCGGTAGGGTGGAGATGTGGTATTATCCCTCAAACGATGTCACAGCTACTGTGTTGCTCAATATGCCCCAATACCTGCACATTGAGCCACCTCTATTTTGCCAATAATAACATCATAGAGGTGGCAAAATTTGCAGATTATACAAACCTAGGGACGCAGTACCATCGACACAAATAAGAAGGACTAAAGTCATTTGCAATCCGGAGAACAGCTGAATCTTCTTCTGTCGCCTCGCCATGAGTGTTCATATTGAATTCGCTCATGATGTAGTGGATAGATGAGTCAGCATTTTTCGTAACAGCTCACTGCCCAAGAAGCGCCGGACAGAATTACAATCAGATGAGATTTTTGAAGTAATCAAGGCGTTGTTATGACGGTCGGCATCAGACTCTGCACTTATTACCCATTTCGTAGACAATATTCATACAATAGATTTAAATAATTAAACTTTAAATTAATTTTTCCTATTGTTTCTCAGCGGAGAATCAGGTTTCGTAAACTTTAATAACAATAAAATGCAGTGTATGCAAAACTAACGTGTTCCTAGGTTATTATCTTTGTATGGGATGAATATCCGACAACCCACAAAATAGCGAGAAAGCGTAGTCTTAACGGTGCACGGTGGCAGAAAAAACTGTTTATATTTAAACCATAAAGCTGAAGGCACGGTTTTGTCTTTTTGAGTGCCTAACCATTACCACTATCATAGATTATTCGTTTAAAATAGTCGGGAATGCGACCTGCCGTGCTCTTTCAGGGGTCTCAAGTAAAGAACGATCACCCATCCAAGTAACGTGTAGATTGTTTTCACTCCCATACGTGCTCCCATAAGACAAGGCATTTTATTGCACAGATCTCATATTATTTAAGTTTTTGTTAATAGAAATTCTGAAAACTATCTTTCCTTTTCTTTAATTTCAAGTGACTATCATAGTTTAATCGAATATTGTCACGTGGGCAAAGCCGCGGGTACAGCTAGTAATTGAATATTACTCGACTAAGGCCCGAGTTCTCCAACAACATAACAGATGATTAGTAGAAAATCAGCCGTTTAAACATGAATTTTTGTATGAGTAATAGACAGATTTCATTACAAACATCTGTTATATTGTCAGTGAACATGACCCTAAATATATGGAACAGCGAATTATTTATTCGCGATATCAGGATTGGGCCCACAGTAAAGATTGTTCATAATGATGAGTAGTGATGAGTAGTTCCTTCAATATTTCCATTGTTCAACCCAATATCTGTGGTTCAACCAGCCATTGTGTAGAACGCCCACGTGTCGTATAGAGAAATATCAAGTTTGTAAGCTCAGTTCGTCAGATTTTGTGATGAGTGAGTGTGCATTAGACCACATAATACGAGTAGGTACTTAACTGTTGATATTCCGCGATTATTCGAGAATACCATCTTTTCTACAGGAAGGTCTCGATTCTTCTAGATCTCTCGCTATTCATTCACAAATGTCAGCTGTTTTGGAGCGCCGAGGCCACGGTCAACTGACCGTAACCTTTTCCTTGTCCAACACATGTCATATCACACTCATGGTGGCTCCATCCACAATGGTCAATGATTTTCCATAAAAGACTACATAAGTTTTTGACTTTTCTCTATGCTTATGTACAAATTGCCATAAGTCAAAGTTTTTTATTTTAACTGGCTCTTTGCAGGCACTTTTAAAACGTCGTGATCCTAGGTGCACGGGTCCAAGTGGGTTGGTCCTGGAGAAGATACCGGCAAGAAACTCCATGGATACTCTTTTTATAAAACAAACTCAGAATAATATCTAGGGCCGCAGGAGCAGCCCCGGCTAATATTCGACCTGAATTTACACAATATTACAAAAACAAGAACAGCAAAGATCATAAAGTAGGTACATACTTAACACTATAGGTTTCCATACGTTTGTTATGCAGACCGTGTATCTGTGATTTTAATATCGTATTTTTTAAGGTTTTGCTCCTCACCTCCTCACTAATATTTATTCCTGTATCGTGCAAATCAAATCTTCACATGCACAAACATTCAGATCCGGAACAATTATCAATAGGCCATACAAATATTTTTGTTTGACCACAGAATAGGCCAGCCCTCGGGTCACTCATAGCGTCAACCAACCGTTTTGCAATATCTCTAAAGAATAAGCATTGCCATTCAACGTGGTAATGCTGCCAGTCTTCTGGTCATGCTACCAATTGACAGCGATGACGAGTACTTTGACGCCTATGGTGCTCAGTTTTATATTTGCATTTTTATTTTAATCTTTAAATAATTATGCTGTAAATAAAATTGATTGAATGATTGATTGAATTTGATTTAATGATACATAAAGAATTTATTAGTTTTTACGTGAGGGGATTGAACCCGCGGCACATAGCGCAGCAGTCAACCGCTCAATCACTGCGCCAACCATACCGTCACAGTCTCAAGATTTCTTCTGGATATTCCTGTATTTCCTCAGTATCAACTAGTTCTTCATGTGTAGAATCGGCACGAGCAATAGAATAGATATTACATTCATGTAACCCAAATACAGGCACTTATGAAATGTCGAGACTCTAGGTGCGCGGTTCCAAATAGTAGGTCCTATGGAAAAGATCCGGCAAGAAACTCCAGGGAAACTATTTTAAAATAATAAATCACAATCTTGATTAGTACAATGTTGTGGTAAGAGCTGCGAGAATAATGTAATTTATATGAATAAAAATAAATTAGAATAGGATAATAATCATGATTTGCCTTTAAATAAGAAAGCCATGGCAGTTATAAGCTGACCAGCGGCACCCGTTTACGAGCATGACTCATGCGTCAGTATCGTTAAGCTCAACCATAATGAAGGGAACTCAACGACCCGACACACAATGCCACCATGACACGGGAATTGCTCATGCCCTAGTGGAAAGATTAGCCAATTAGGAGTAGTGATATCAAGGCTGACTGCCCAGGGTTCATCAGACCAACTCATGTTTCGTCACTCATGGAGGATTTTTCCTTACCCTAAACAACAACAAAACTAAAGCTAATCAGCTCTTCTTCTGCCGTCTCTCTAATACTTCCATAGACTGATGTTATCGAATCCTAAGCCAAATCGTTCGACAATCATGTCCTTGTCAGGAAATCGGGCCTGTCACGTCCACGTCACGCCTACGACCTTTATATGAAGCGCACGTCCAAGCACATCTACTCCATACTCGAATGAAGGCATATAAGTATAAGTTCAGAAGATCCACACTCGTTGACAAGTTGACGCACATACACACAGAAATAAATACAGTACGACACGACTAAGAAGTCCTGTTGCCAAACTTCGTACAACCGATCACTTCCGAACTGAGTGCGACTTCAAGACCACGAATTTTTATTAACTAGTGATCGCCCTTTGGTCGAAATTCGACCGTAATTTTAGCTTTCTGCACTCCTTCTCCATATAAACTTTAACCATGCCAAATCTCACACTCCTCCGTGCGCGCAATATGCTTTCAAAGGGTTACAAAGTTTTCTCTTCACGTATTAATATATAGATTAATACTCCAGTTAAAAATTATCTTTACGCTGACGCAATAAGTTGTAAAATTATATAAGCGAGCACCTGCCATTGGTTGTTCGATCTGGTACATCGATGTAACTTCTTAGTTGTGTCGTAGTATACAGTCGACCGAGTACGAATGTTTTGACGTATCGTAAGTTACGATACGTCAAAACATTCGTACTCGGTCGATACGATTACGATACGATACGATTCGTAACGTTAACGTAAGCAAATTTAGAATTAAAAATACACGTGTAATCCATGATATTTTTTGAAAATGCCTGCTGTACACACTTGTTTCATAAAAAAAGTGTAATAATTATTACACTTTTTTTTATGAAACAAGTGTGTATGTTTTATAAAATTGAACAAAAATACGATAAATTCATTGTATTTTTAACCCCCCGACCGTGTTGTAAGTGTGTGTAATCGGAACAATGTCTGTGATCTGATAATTTAATCAAGTACTGTTGCTTCGTATATTATTTGTAAGTTCGGCTGAAAAACTGACGCTCGTCAGTTTCCGGTAAAAAATAACCTTCCGCTATCTGCGTTTATTAGGCGTATACGCACTGTAGCAAGAAGACCTTTTGTAGTTCTTTGTTTTTGTATGTAAGGCACACTTCAGCACTCGAGTCGCACGCGCATGTAATTATTCGTAACAATGAATTGAATAACAGCGTTAAAACTTGAACATCGCTGTTATTATGTGCAGGCAGTCACGTGGAAAATATTACGTAGACTTGATGTTTTTTCTCATGACGGCAAAAGAAAATGGCGTATCTAATAGTAGGTCTTCTTCATCTTTCGTGAGAGATTGAACTTTCATCTGAGAAACGTTGTCGGAAGATTAGGACCCTAAGGTCACAGTTTACCTACATATACAGGGTTACTGGTAATATGACGGCAATCCGTTATGGGGATGTAGGAGAGATCATTTGCAACCAAATGACTTCTGATGACTCCTACGCAAATGTCAACCATTTTCGAGTAATATGTCATTTTATATTTTTTGAAGATATTTACATTATACAACTTTGAACATTGATAAAAAAAAAGCCAATGCATACAATATTTTTATATTAATATTATCTGATTGCTAACATTTCAGTACATAATATTCAATGATAAAATGACAATTATCTGCAATAGTTTTGAAATCAGAGCTACAAATCGTTACGCATTTCATAATTTTGAGCAGGTCTTGTGACTAAAATGGTCGATTTCTGCAAAATAACACAGAAGTACTTTATCGGCAGAACATTTAGAAAACATGTACAACTTTTCAGCTATCCAACGAGATACAATAATCTAACAGAAATCAGAAATTGAGTGAACAGAATACAATTATTGTGATAAAGACAAAATCAACTTCAACCAAAATTGCATGCTGTCCTTCGCCTGAGGGGGGCGGAGGGGTGTGCCGGACTCCTACCGGCTTAACTCACCACGGTGGACCACTTCCGCACCTACAGGTGGGTTTCGGGTACTCTTAGAAAACCGCGCCGAACCTAACCTAACCTAACCTAACTAAAACCTAACCTAAATTAAGCATTTTTTATTATTTTGTTACTTAGTGAGAACCCACCATATGGCTGTCCTCCACCTGGGGGGGGGGGGGGGCGGAGGCGTTTGCCGGACATTGGGGTTATGTCTGGGCATCTTGCTGGCAAAGGAATTGGGCCTCCTCTGCCAATCCATCGATTAGGAAAGTTGGCGTCTAACCATTGGCGAACAGTGATTCTCCAGTCTCCAGTTACACCAAGTAAAAAAAAAAATGTTTAAGTTAGGTTTTGGTTAGGTTAGGTTAGGTTAGGTTCGGTGCGGTTTTCTAAGAGTACCCGAAACCCACCTGTAGGTGCCAAAGTGGACCACAGTGGTGAGTTTAGCCGGTAGGAGTGCGGCACACCCCTCTGCCCCGTCAGGCGGAGGACAGCATGCAATTTTGGTTAAAGTTGATTTTGTCTTTATCACAATAATTGTATACTGTTCACTCAATTTCTGATTTCTGTTAGATTATTGTAACTCATTGGATAGCTGAAAAGTTGTACATGTTTTCTAAATGTTCTGCCGATAAAGTACTTCTGTGTTATTTTGCAGAAATCGACCATTTTAGTCACAAGACCTGCTTAAAATTATGAAATGCGTAACGATTTGTAGCTCTGATTTCAAAACTATTGCAGATAATTGTCATTTTATCATTGAATATTATGTACTGAAATGTTAGCAAACAGATAATATTAATATAAAAATATTGTATGCATTGGCTTTTTTTTTATCAATGTTCAAAGTTGTATAATGTAAATATCTTCAAAAAATATAAAATGACATATTACTCGAAAATGGTTGACATTTGCGTAGGAGTCATCAGAAGTCATTTGGTTGGAAATGATCTCTCCTACATCCCCATAACGGATTGCCGTCATATTACCAGTAACCCTGTATATATATATACTGTGCTAAGGTTGTGAGGAAATCCTACTTTATCATTTCATTATTTACCTAATACTGGCAATCTCCTTCACCCCTGGCCACTTCATTT
Source organism: Allophyes oxyacanthae (assembly GCA_932294325.1). NCBI lineage: Eukaryota > Metazoa > Arthropoda > Insecta > Lepidoptera > Noctuidae > Allophyes > Allophyes oxyacanthae. The sequence goes on along the minus strand of OW028610.1, from coordinate 17,889,159 downwards.
TCGAATTTAGAATGTTGCGCTGGATCATCATTTTTATTTTTGTTTTCGTCATTTCTTCTCCAACTCTCATAAGACGTAGACAGAGATGTATTTGACAACCAGTAAACGCAAATAAAACAGTGACAACAAGTTTTTAATTTATTAAATAGTCATAACAATGTCAAATAACGAAATCATGTACCTACTATGTACTTTTGAATGTATTTTCTACAGTTTTAATATAAGATCAAGATTAATATTATTATAACAAGAATTATATGTAGGTACAAGAAGTTCCAATAAACCTGGTATCCCCGTTGGATTAAGGGGGTATTTTACAGGAATGCCGCAAAAACCGATTTGTATTTACAATTTTTTGAATAGAAATTCTTATTTCTTTGTCCCGAAAAAAATATATATCAAACTTGAAGATGTGACAATCTCTGCACGGTTGTCCGATACATGATTGGATGAAGTTGGCTCGATAAAAAAAAATCGCAAAGTTACCCCTTTTAAAAAAGTGTTTACAAGATTATTTCTAAAACATGATATTATTTCAAATAATTTTTACATCACAATATTGGTCGCAAATATACCAACGAAAATCGGTTGTAATTTTTTTATAATATTACGTATATTGGTCACAATTTGATAAAAACCACAAAATTCGTGATTTCTGTCATCTCTGCCATCAATCAGTCGCGTTTCGGCGCGCATCGAGGTCGGACCTGTGCAATTTTTTTTGACTTTCCTGCGCTTACACTTTATTCAAAACCAAAAGAAAGAATGACAGTAAAATCATTAAAAAAATTATTAAAAAGCAACAGGAAGTATAAGTAACTTGCCTTTTATTCAGAAAATCTAAGTATTTCGTTTATAAAAATCAATATGCTAAAATAATTTCTTGACATCTCCGTCAAGAATTCATTTTATAGGATGTAGTATAGAAAAATCAGTACGACAATTTGTAGTGTTGAGAACAAAGAGTATGAAGTTTTATATACACCATGTCCCAAAATTCAACGATAAGCGGGCACCAGAGGGTTGACCAGCTCATGACTACTCGAGAACAAAAAAATATTTATAAAAAATCTCAATTTTTAAGAAGTTACATAAAAAAATTGAAATCCTTCAAAAATTTACACCCCTTAAGATATTTTTAATTACCATGACCACAATGTTTCAGATATTTCTGAATTTCTTTTTGTACCGGCAACTTAAGTAGCACTGCTATCCACCACAATCGTTAAAAATCCCAGAATGCCTGTAGATTTGACACAAAAATCAATCAAAATTATTTTTCACCCTAAAATTTTGAAAGATTTTTACTTTTACTATTATTTCGTATTGAACTGATCTACGTTTCCTTAGATTTTGTATAATTTTGTTCCTTATTAAACGCTGACATTTTAAAATGTGTCGGTCGGCCCTATAGGTACCGATTTGCCGGTGGCCCAACCTAATTTTACTTCTTTTAATTTTATTTCTTTATGGGCTTTGCAGTCCACTAGAAAAATGATTCACCAATTTAAATTATAATCTTTACCTTTATTTATGTATTATGGGTTATCGTGGTTGTCCGTGGCATCACCACGGTCCTATCCGAAAACCAGCGCTGCGGTATTTATTTTATCTGTCAGGATTAACTGTCAGGATATGCTGAGATAGGGACTTTCTTTGGCCTCTTGCAGGACTTTTTTAACCCCCGACAAAATAGAGGGGTGATATAAGTTTATAATGTGTATCTGTGTATCTATGTATCTGTGAATCTGTGTGTCTGTCTGTGGCATCGAAGCTTCAAAGCGGATGGACCGATTTCAATGCAGTTTTTTTTAATTGAAAGCTAGTTTAATCGGGATGGTTCTTAAAATCTGTTCAGCTGTTCAAAAGTTACACCTCTTTTTCTAGTTAGAGTCGAGGGTTTTAGACGGTTAGGTTATTGTTATCATTATTTGAATTTTTTGTGTGTTTATGTAATTTCGTGTGCGAGTCCGATTTAAATGATTTTTCTTTCTTTCTTTCAATTTTGAAGCTCTTCATCTGCATACATAGCGAGGAATCTGAACTAGGAATATGGTTTTGATCTATGAATATGCAATTTCTTTTTTGGTAAAAAAGCAACCCTGTGAACATACTTAAGTAGGTATGACTACGGAAACGGACGACTCCTACAGGTGTGGGTGAGAGTAGGTTATTATCTCAAGGCATGGATATGAGTTGGCTTATTCTTCTAACATTACACACATATTGGCAGTGTCATCAGGTTTGTCATGCCGATATATCGGTTTCGTTACGGCATTATTGGCTTAGTGTGAAAATGCCCAATGTTGGTCGAGACAATTATGTGCACTTGCATAAACTCATACACAATAGGTATGACTGATAGTTTATAAGTAGATAGTTAAATAGGTATAATATCTACAAATACAAAACGGAGGAACAGATTTTCTAGCGTAATATAGGACACTGGGTATACGATATTATGGATTTATATTTTTCAAGTATTTGCTGGTGTCATACTGCATGTTGCTAATTAATATTGCTATTCTGTGACACGTGTGTCACACAGTCTGATACGTCAATTGCGTAATTGCGAGAACGGAGCTCCCCTAGTGGGTGGGGCTTAGGCTGATACTTCACCCCCTCAAAAGTAAGAAATCGTCGTAAAATACAACCTTAAGTTTTAATTTTCATTGATCTAGTCTCAACGTTATCCCCAAAACGTCAAACGACAAACGTCGTCGTCGTGTTAGTCGTAAGTCCTCCCTCCAGAGGGCTACCTAAGAATCGTAAAGGGAGGTACTCTGGGATGAGGTTTGTAAGGAGGTTGACTGCCCAGGATGCGCCAGACGTGTGCTTAGGTATCTTCTTCTTGACAAGTCGATGACGATCTAGGACTGCGCTATCAGTAAATTTACACACATTTATTGTAGGTAAGCTTGGTTTATGAAAAGAGTATCCATGGAGTTTCTTACCTCTTCTCCAGGACCAACCCACTTGGAACCGTGGGCCTAGAATCACGACGTTTTGAAAGTGCCTGCAAAGGCCCAGTTGAAATAAAAATCTTTGACTTTGAGTTTGAGTAGCATCCATTAGTTATTCCAGTGTTTTACGGCACCGCACTGCATCCACAATTTAGGTTGGAGTCGTCAACAATTACTTAGGTATTGTTGCTCGGGGACTTTCCGCAATAGGTATAGTATTACACCTCACAATTAAAAGACTAACAGCGTCGACTGAAGGCCAGTTTTCACTCTAATTACTGGAAGTAATTAGCTGCAAATGTGCACTTGTCGTGTGCAGGCTCAAGCATTTAGCTTGCTAGTACCCGAGGCCAATGCCGTGGAGCAGCATGTCCGGTGCTGAGGTCTGGTCCCCAGGTGATGACTATGGGTACTCCTCGCCTTTTCACCTTTTCGAAGAAACCCTCTATGCTTTGGTGAAATTTTGCGGGATAAGTATTACCTAAGACAGCAGTGTACAAGACCTAGACATCTGAATATTGACTCTGAAGAACTGGAGAACTTCTGAAGGATAACAAGATTCAGAGAAGTAGTACATTTTATGATGGGGCTAGCATAATACAACGTGTGTACGAAATTCGTGATCATTATGTGGGCGTGGAACAGACCATCACACTGAACAACTTTCTCTATGAGACCAACATCGTAATCGCCAAAAAATAATCAGCTGTCCCATACAAAACTTCGTTACCTACTCGACCCAAACGTATGGAATAGCTCATTATTTATTCGCGATTATAAACGTGTGTACAATAAAGAATAAAAGATAAAGAAAAGAAGAATGTAAACGTATCAAGCTCGTCACACACGTAGTTATAATATATATTAATATACTGTGCTATATATTATATTATAGCAAGCCCCCATATGTGGTAGCTATAAATAAATAAATTCAGCCCATTACTGTCCCACTGCTGGGCACGGGCCTCTCCTCAGAATGAGAAGGGTTGGGCCTCTCCTCAGAATGAGAAGGGTTAGGCCTTAGTCCACCACGCTGGCCTAGTGCGGGTTGGCGGACTACACACACCATCGAGAACTTTATGAGGCCCTCTCAGATGTGCAGGTTTCCTCACGATGTTTTCCTTCACCGTTGTCGCAAGTGATAATCAAATTCTAATTCTAATTTCTATTCTGTGGTAGCTATACTATAACATATTTTGATGACGTAATAGAAATATATATTATAGCTACGTCTGAGGTCGCTCGAAGATTACTATGGAAAATATATCGTAATATGTCTTGCTATAATATATAATATAGCTACGTGTGTGATGGGCTTCAGGCTCTTATAATCTGAGGCCGGGAGAATCGGGGGGTTTACCGCGTAAAAAAATGGTAATGAACATCGACTCTGGTAATAAACTTCAATACGATCGTGAGACAATAAACTTTGAGCTACCTTGTAATTTTTTTACCGATCATGATGATTGGAGTCCCAACTTTATGATAGGTAATTTTTTTACAAGGTAGCTCGAAGTTTAGGCTCTCACGATCGTATTGAAGTTTATTACGAGAGTCTGATGTTCATTACCATTTTGATACGCGGTAGACCCACAGGACTCATAAAATAACCTGTTACACATTACGCAATGCTACGCATAATGTTATCATTCCACAGCATTGTTGTTGCTACTCGTTTGTTTGCTATTGTTGTCAGCGGCGCCCGCGCAGTGCAGTTTCCCTGAAATATAAGCATGACACTAGTCTTGTCTCGAAATTGTGTGTTATATAAACACAGCATGGGTACAAAATATGTAATACATCGCGAGGTGTGTCCTCGACCATGTAAATGTGTTAGTGAATAGGGACTTTAGAGGTTTGAGAGGCTCAGCAGGGAAATCATACGCTCGTAATAGAGCGAGAGAGATATTTCTGTTGCCGCTATAACAACAAATACTAAAAAACTGAATAAAATAAATATTTAAGGGGGTTCCCATACAACAAACATGATATTTTTGCCGTTTTTATAGATAATGGTAGGGAACTCTTCGTGCGCGAGTCCGACTCGCACTTGGCCGGTTTTATTTTTTCGGCAAATTGACCATTAGACATAAACCACTGGAGACAAATTACTACCTATAACTAACTATAATAGTTCTAAATACTCAAAGCTATAATGCTTCATCAAATATTAATGTTGAAGCGTAAGTTATGTTAATCGTTCGTTTGTTTGTGTTAACTGAAATACATTATTATTACCATAGTTTAAATAACTTATATATATAACTATAATGCTAACCATCATTATAAATAGTTCACGTACATGGTCGCTGGTCGCAACAGCTTCCGTCTTCGTCATTAGTCACGAGGAAAATGAGTCAGGTCAAGTTGATGCCAGTGATCTGTTGAAGGTCGCTTAGACAGCCTTGGTCGTAGATGTAATAGTTAGAAGGATATTATAGCATGGCAGTTTGGTAGCCATAGACACTCTTGAATGAAAATGAGCGGCAAGTCAAATAGACAGCAGTGAACCGCGTGTCTACCTCGTAACTAAAATGGTAATGAACATCGACACTGGTAATAAACTTTAATATAATCGTGAGAGAATAAACTTTGAGCTACCGTTTAAAAAATCACTTATCATGATGATGGGAGTCCCAACAGCATGATAGATAAAAATTTACAAGATAACTCGACGCTTAGCCTCTCACGATCGTATTGAAGTTTATTACCAGTGTCGATGTTCATTACCATTTTAGTTACGCGGTAGACCCGCTGCTCAAGAGCCTTGGTTATAGACGTAAAAGTTAAGGAAAATAGGACGACTGTGGTAATCAAAGGCTACTGATTGTGGCGGTCTTGTATTACCCTGCGGTCCGAATTGCGACTTCGTGCTCACGGTGCTTACGACTTGTAATCGTTGGTCCGAAACGAAAGTGCGTAAAAGTGCGCTCACAGCGCTGTTAGCGTGATATTGAATCGGACCTAATATACAACACAACACACACACATAGAACCACACACACACCACAGAAGCCATTCACCCGAATTCGCTCGTTTAATCTCTTGTGGCGTCAAATAAACTGAAACTGTCTCCCATCCATCATCTGTGTCCTTCATCTCTTACTGGGACTGCAATTTTCTCGAATTTTCTCCATTTATATCACAATTCCACAAAATGTCAAATGGTGGAAATGTCAATTTGACGTTTGGCTCACAGTGATTTCACGCAGGAGCAAAGGCTCTGTAAGTCCAATATGGCGCAGGTAATGACGTCATTCATGACGTCGCACTGTCTGTCGTTAGCGCGCTCACGCCAATTCGTACCGGGACTTTGAGCGATAATATCACTTTTGGCGTGATTCGGACCGCAGGGTTACTTTCCTTTTGCACCATTTTGAAAATACTCCCAAGTGTTTTTAGAAATTCTATCTGTAACGCCGTCGGGAACTCGGAGTACCTATTGTTAAAGTGAACTATTTATTGAGATCATCTTGAAAATTAGGGGAGCTATTCTGTAAGAACATGTCGCATCTCGATTCGAATTTCACTCATATATCGGTTGATATTTATTTGACGAATTATGCTAACTTATTATCAGAGCTGTGAACATCAGTCATGTTCACAGCTCCTGTTATTAAGTTACACGTTTAATATAGTATGTTAATTCTTCAAATATCCACCGCTGTGCTAAACACTGATAATTAATATTCGATCTTAAACGAGATCTCCGCCGCCAACTACCAAAGAAAGAAAAAACATTTATTTGCCACAAAAACAAGACACACTAGAATGATAGACATAGGTAATAAGAAGAGGACAGGTGCATAGACAGAGAATACATTTTCCTTAGGATGGCAACAGTGTAAAATTTAGTAGAAAAAATAATAATACCAGTACCTAGCCCACCTATGAAAACCATGTGGCACGTAGCTTTCTGCAGTTTCTGACCCTCATACCAATACTATGAACAATAATAATTATTATGTACGCCTTATTTTAATAGTTATACAATATGATCTATTTGGCCGTGTCGAAAGGAAAGTGTTTGCGCAAGCGCACCGTGGGTCAGTGTGCCTAATTGTTATGCCTGGTCTATTGTGGATTGCGTGTTGATACTGACCCACTGTGCGTTACATTTAGTGTTACATGATGGAATGTCGCCATTATCGACATACAGTTTATTTTGTGGTAGTTTGAGATGGTTGAAATATACCTGTTAATTGGTTATAAGCACGTGAAGTTGTAACTGATACTTGTTGTGTAGACAATCGGTTGTTTAAAACGTACTGGATGACGAAACTTATCGTTTATAGACAGATAGGCAGCAGTGGCGATGGGTGTTAGTGAAGCCGTCCCAAAAATGCCCTCTAAATACATACATAAATACCAGTCAAACATATAACCCTCTCCGTAGTCGGGTAAAAATTGCTGCAATTAATGCTGCTAGGCAAAAATCCATACAGTCTCTTGTAATGTATATATAGTCATGTCTGGAAGAGCTCGACCCAACTGAATAATAAGCCATATTACGTTGGTCTATGCACTAACCAATTCCTAAAGGGAAGCCGATGGGAATCGGGTTGTATGGACTCTTCGCCACTGATAGGCAGTATTTTGATTGCAAGGATCACGCATGGACGTACTTAATTAATTACATAAAGCATGTGACGTGAAAAGATAAACAAACAAGACAGACAAATTGTAGTGAAAAGTCAAAGAGTCAAGGTGTCATAGCTTGGCACCTGCTGAGCTGGACATTCCTAACAAACATTGTTATCACCTCTATTGTAGACTAAATTGATTGAGATTCGATTCGATATATCCACTATTATCCACTGCTAATAGTTCGCTAATATACTGTGGTGAGAGATAAGCCATAATCACCACGATTAGCATACAGATTGGTGACACAGTAAGGCACAGTATGGTATAATTAACACACATAGAAGAAACTGCTGAGCCAACCTCATGATCTATTAGTCGACCTTTATGAAACCAACGAGAAGAGAGTTGTTCTATCGTGAGAACAACGGCGAGGTTTATCATCACAGTATCATCATCAAGAAGAAACAAACATTTCTATTTTAATAGATTGATTGCCGTTAGAGCTCGTCGAAGCGTAACAAATAAAAACAATACTTTTCCGCTTCCTATACGCCATTTTGTGTTTTTGTCGCGAAAGTGCTTCCGGTACTTAGAGGTTGACAATTGATGGAAAAAAACTGCTAATAAACCGCACTTTAATAAGCTTTCAATAACAACATAAAAACATGTTTCTTAACAAAGAGACATGTTTTTAAGCGGTATTAGGTAGGCGGAATTACATTGGTAACTTAGGCCCACTTGCGTCAACGCAAGACATCATTTAAACTGGAGTTAATCTGGCAGAATTGTTAATTTTCTATGAAAACCAAAGACAATTTAAAACTTTATACATGGGTTGCTAGTGGGTCTAAGTAACACCAGTTACCCTCTTTATGGTCAGTGGTGAATGTAAACATTTGCCGCCAGTAGGCTATTAATATTTTGCCGCCCGTACCGACCTCTACAATTCGATACCCTACTTCATATTAATTACAATGTTTTTGTCAATGAAATTGTAACTTTATGATTTGTGCACTATCGTCCTAATTACACCACCTTTTTCCCGTAATTAGTATGACTGTGAACTAGGGGATAGATGTGTCAGTTCCTAGATTATTTTTACAATCCAACGATTGCACAAGAAAAAGTTTTTGGGTATATTCCTGAGCTACTAAAAGCTCAATAAAGTACTACTAATAAGGCGGGGTAAGGTATGCCTAAATGGCCCCAAATTTGCCGCCTCTAAAATCTGCAGCCCAATGCCTCAGCCTGCTTAGCCTGCTGGTAAATCCACTACAGATTATGAATAACAAAGTATCTATAAGATAATTATTATATGAATTGTAGCAAGAGCTTATGGCCGTTCAGAAAATACCTATGCTTTTTTGCCTCTCACGGTGAAATTATAGGGTCGGCTTCCATCAGCAACTGTATCTCCATATTGAAGATAAGACATTAGCGACTCTTCCCGACGATGTTACAGATGTTCTTGATCAGTGGTGATTGCTATTACTATTTTCGATCGAAGGCTTACCGTCCGGTGACCTAAAATGCTCTTTTGCCACTATATCATATAAAAAAATCTTTAATTGTAAAGTGCCTGACACAATATTTACTGCAATAAGTTTCAATCTGCCACGTTACTTGTTTACTTTTTGTAGGCGTATAATAATTTATATTTTTAAATGAACTGTGTAGACTTAGACTATGCTTTTAGTGGAATAATTTTGATGTATCTCTATTTCTAGCATATTATCAAGATTGAATTATTAATAAAATACCTAATGTTTTATTTACAGCTCTACATTTCACTTCAATACCAATAATAGTTTAATACCTATCACAGCAATAAATAGTTTTACCGATTATTGTTAAAACCGCGGCAATACTATAAAACTAATGAAGAAAATTAACTGGATGATGTTAAAGAAACTCTTTTAGATACAAGCAAGCGGAAGTTCAATGTCCCATAAAGAAAGAAAAAGAGTTTATTAGCAAAACAAAAAATAATAGGAAAGCAAAGAAAACATATATTATTAATAGGTTAACATTTTTAAAAACAAGCTTTTAAATTGGCTAGATTTTTAAAAAGTTTTTTTAGTTTTTATTAATTTTTTAGTTGTCACTATAGGTAGATACTACATAACTGCTTTAAAATTCAGTTACAAGATTTGACGCGAACATATAAAAAAGTAAAATGAATTAGTGTACCAAAGGGGCCGCATTATGTAAAATTAATCGATGTCCTATTAAACAATTAAAACAGCAGAATCACCGCGTCTCTGAGTCATGCTGTAATCGAATCGAACTTGACCCAATTACCTGACCCTGCCCTTCTCGACACGGTCGTCCGACTCTGTGCAGTCCCTAATATAGTCCATGGGTAAACGGGACGCAATTGGAATACGTACGCGAGCACATTGTCCTTAAGCGTTCAAGATGATTTAAGTACCTTACGTAGACGGTTTTCACGTTTTTTACTCCATAAATTTAGAGTAATGTTGCAAGTAATGTAGTAGTCTATTGTAGTGTTTGAATATCTATTAGTAATAATACGTGAAGGGAAATCTTTACAATACAATACACTTTATTCCACACCAGTAATAGAAGAAAAGATACAATAATTAGAAAAAGAAATGTACAAAGGGCGGTCTTATCGCACTTGACGATTTATACCAGACAACCTTAGGATGGACAGATTTGCAGGTTAACTTTGTACTTTATAAGCATATTGCGCGCACGGAGTGTGAGATCTGGCATAGTACTTTATATGGAGGAATGCAGAAAGCTATAATTACGGTCGAATTTCGACGATTGGGCGACCACTAGTAGGTTTTAAAAGAAGCTGGAACGAATATAGAAACTGACCGTCATAAATACACATTGGATAGATACAGTTAGCGTAGAATACACTGAAATCCTGGGAGGAGGACCTCTTTACAGTTTCCCTCCCCGAGAAGTGCCCTAACAGGCGTGGCACCGAGGTGGGCTTCGGCGCGGTCTTTTAAGAGTCGAAGCCCACCTGCAGGTGTCGAAGTGGACCACCGTGGTGAGTTTTGCCGGTAGGAGTCCGGCACACCCCTCCGCCCCCTCAGGCGGAGGACAGCCCTATGATGGGTTCTCACCACGAGAATAAAAAAAGTATACACTGGAATAGCTAATGTGCTCATATAGAACAAAACAACACATCTTATTAGCTAAGCGAAAGTATTGAAATATAGTCGAACTGTAGTAATTATAATTTATAGAATCAATTACAGTCGAAGTTATCACAAGTTACAGTAAAAGGTAAGAATAATGAGACGACACTTGATCCACTACATTTAAATACTTTCGCTGAGCCAAAGATAATGAGAACCAGAGATGATTCGTACAAACGTAATGTGATGCGATATTGTGATATATGGACAATTGTATGTGGGGGCCATCAAATAACTGTAATGTCAATTTTAAGTTATTATGAAGGTTACGGTGAAGGAAATCATCGTGAGGAAACCTGCAGATCTGAGAGGGCCTCATAAAGCTTACGATGGCGTGTGTGATCTGCCAACCCGCACTTGGCCAGAGTGGTGGACTAAGGGCCTAACCCTTCCCACTCTTAGAAGAGGGTCGTACCCAACAGTAAGACTATCATGGGCTGGATTTATTAATAGCCTACTGGACTGTGGGACGTAGCTACAATCAAGTAGCCACAATCATTTAAAAACGCATTTATTCAAACAAAACGCCTAAAAATTATAACTCATCCAAAAAACATAATTATCAACCCTCACTTGCTCATGTAGGAGCGCAGGAGTTTCACACCGATTAACATAGCCGCAGTGCACATAGTTATTTTGATGGTACTAATGACGTTAATCTGAGAAAGCCATCTGTTAACCGGGTTCTCGCTTAGAAACGTCGGCCAATCACTCGCAATTATATCATCGTAAGTTTGAGCTTGAGGACGTAAACAACTTAGCAGATGAAGGTACGCAGTGTGCCCAGCCTCCAACGCAGCAGCCACATCTCCATCAGCGAATATATCAAGTGCTCCCCATTCTAAAAACTTAGGACTCCCTTCGGTGGTCAACTTGCGTAGAGCAATGTAATCCCCGCAACGTGGAACATATATGTCTGCTATAATTGTCTCTTTGTAGCTCACAGGATTAGACGCTGCCATCCCAAATAAGTTGACCAGCTGCTCCATGACAGCTCCTTGAGAGTTCTCATCGTTATCTCCCACCATCAGATACCCCATCAAACATGAGTACTTCTCCACGCTTCCAGTATCAGACATATTTCTTGGTCTCTCCATCGCCCAAATTATTGGGCCGCGCATGCTAAATATATCACCACTATATCCTCGAGCACTCCAAAAATTTTCATTGTACTTTATGCAAAATTTTTTGGCTAGTCCGGGTGTCATCGCTTTGGCTACGTCTGCGGTTTTTTTTGACAGCAGTTGATCCTCAACTTGGATGTTGTGCAGCTGGTCGGGTCTGAGAGCCATGGCCAGTAAATTGCAAATGTAAGTGGTCTCGCCTTTTATCGTTTCTAAAATGACCTGCTCAGAATATGTTCGGATCTCTTTAATATTTTTTGATTGTAGTGTGATATCAGCGATACTTTGCTGTAGTTTGCTTGCGAGGCGTTTCCTGCAATATCCTAGTAATTTTTCACGAAACCTTGTATTTAATCCACCAAGGTGGTTACTAGCGCTGCTCGTCCTATAGCACTGATGGAGATAAAATAGAAGTGACACAGTGTTAGCTGGAGCGCCGCAGACTAATCTCACAGTTATCCTCATTATCTCCCTTGAAGTGGAGAACAGAAGGGTTTCACAAATGTTTTTCTCCATGGTGGTCCTGTCGTAGTACATTAATATCTTTCTCTCCTCCTCCAAGTTAATTTTGCGCGTTTGGAACAGGTCTTTCATGCTTTTATCTAAGAACGTTTGATATTGATTTAATTCAAACTTCTCTAAAAAGTTCAGATATTCAAAATCATGAAATTCGTTCAATAATTCTACAGTACTACCGTTGGGATATTGAAATAGTTTCTGTAACGGTATTCTTCTCTCTGCTTCTTCCTCTGCCGCTTGTTCTCCGTGCATCCTTTCTCGTGAGCTTGTTTGACTTTGTTCTGTTGGTGTCAAGCCCGGATTAATAATTGCGTCTGGTAATGGCAGTTTCAACTCTTTCGCGTATTGGACAAGATAAACTCTGGCTACGTTGTCGAGGAGCTGTCTCGCTGTGTAGTCATATTTAGGAATTTTATCCGGTTCATATTCACTATCTTCCTTTTCATGGAAAGCCACGTTGCATTTGGAAGAATGTTTGGTCGTTCCAGGGAGGTCTAGGACCATGATGTCCATGGTGTTTCCAAACTTCCTCTTGAGTTTGTGCGCGGTCACGATGCCTGGGAGTGTACATCCTAGAACGATGACGTCGGCCTTAATACTAGTTTTGCCACTCTTCCCGAGCTTTTTAACCATAGGTTACGAATTACGATTGTAAAAATATAAAAAATTAAAGGGTTTATTTATTATTTTCTAGGATGACAGCGGATGGTAGTGACAGTTGCTGTCACGTTTATATTTTATTTTTTTCAAAATATCACTTTCCTTGTGGACCTTTTTTGTCTCCTATGGTTTTGGTATATCCTATGGTTATGGTTTGGTAGGTCCTATGGTTATGGTTTTGGTAAAATGGTAAAATAAGCTTTATTAAGTTTAGATTTTGTTCATTCTTTATCATAATTATGTACTTATATAAATAAAATAAAATAAAGGATCAGGTGCCGAAAGCTGAACACACCATCATACAAGGACAAAGACGTAAATTTAAAAAATGTGAACAGCTATTGGACAATATTATTATAATAAAGCCAATGTTAAATGGGCGATTATACTGTAATTTATAATACGTAAGTTATCATGATCATTGATTCGTCCATGACTTTGGTAAGGTCAATAACTTCGTGTTACTAGACAACTTAACTACGAGCCCACGGAGCGGCACTTGACGGATGTATAAAATTATATACTTTTAAAAATGTTTTATTGCATCCACAGATTAAAGTATTAAAAGCATACATTATTTTTTTATTATTATGATGCTATTTTTATTTTATTTGGCGCTTAGCTGACCATAAGGAAGGGAATTTGTTTGTGTAAATGTATGAGAAAATGCACATTATGTAATATTTAATTTATTTGATTAGATTTTGTTGTACATACATACATTTAAATAACATCCAACCTTTTTCCCGTGGGTGTAGACAATAAACTGCAGAAGACCACATGCTACGATGCTTACCTGCCTCTTCTACTTCTTTCATATAAATGATTATTTTCATATGGTTGAGAATACTACCCAACTGACCTTTTACAAGATGTAATAACAATAAATTCTAGGGCCCTCCTATTTACCTACACTTTTTGAGGAATGGATTTTTAATTTATTATAATTATTATCAGTTCATAAATTCCACTGCCTAATAGACTCTAAAAATATTTCAATGCAGGATTACTTAAATTCTTATTTTTAACCGACTTTATGGTATGGTCTTGTTTAACTTTCATTGAACAGTATTTGATTATTTTGTTCTCAAAATTCACGTCTAGTTAATATGGGTCTCCTTTTCACTGTCTACATTGTAATCTATGCCTTACTTGATTGGCGTAGACAGAGCCGTCCACGTTGATTGGGCATGGCATAGATTATAAATTCATGCACAGACCTGGTATAAGACCTTAATTTGTCTTACATTCGGTATAATTCAGTTCAGTGGTTGCACGTTCTGACTGTTCTGACTGCTATTTATAATGTACCTGCAGTCGTATTTGTGCAGAAATAAATTATTTTTCTTTCGGTTTATCTTTTCTTACAATACAAGGGCCAGAAATCTTGATGTGCCTTGTAAGAAATAGAAAAAAATACAATATCGCACCAATCTTCATCGCCTAAATGACCAACTACGGTCGCCCTGCTTCCTTCTTGCGGTTGCAAACTAAACGAGTAGCGACTGATTTGCATTGGTCAAGTAATACGAACCGCGCGTCGCTAGCCAATCGACTAGTCTGTTTCTTTTTGTCTACAGTCGTCATTTCTCTGTTAAGGCTATGTTAACAATAAAATATTTTGTTGCGTATATTCTGTCGGTATGACCTCTTATGGAACATGGAAATTGCTAAGATCATGGTGGAAAGAGTAACCAGTCAACAAGGATCGTAACATAGCTGATTATCCTAGGTACGCAGGTAATACTTAGGTAGGTATCGCTAAGCCCCCGGGATGACTGTGACATAAAGGTTGTCTGTAAGAAATCGCCGATTGTGATAAGACCGCCCATTGTACAATCTTAAAATGATTAATTGTAATTATTATGTTAATTGCTCCTTTTTTTCAGGTGTACAATAAAGAGTATTTCTATTCTAGTCTATTCAATTGTAGGTCGCGGGACTTATCTCATTACCGTGACTCCGGAACGTAAAGGGCTATTGAAGGAACACCGTGGATTTTAGTCAGTACAAGTCTGACAGTCCCTCCCACCCTGCCCGGGGTGGGAGGACTCATTTGAGGATTTTACCACACAAAAAAAAAAAAAAAAAAGTCTATTCAATTGTGGTCATGTGTCACAGCGAGACTAACAGGGAGACCTATTTACAGTCTCTATTCATTTTCTTAATTTTTTAATGTTTAATTCTTAATTCTTTATTGTACACGAAAATGAGATAAAAGACAAATACAATTGAGATGGTATGTACACAGGCGAGCTTAACCCATAAAGTTATTATTACTAGTGGTAGTAATAACTTTATGGCTTAATTAACCCAAATTTGAGTTTATTATCTTTTTTGTCTGTAAGTTGGCACAATATTTTTTATTGGATCCATGAATTTTTTGAATATAAATTGTAAACATTTTTTATTTATTTTAATTTTAAGTAATGATCTTTTATGCTATTTTATTGAATTAATTTGATGGATTATAACAATTAATATTTATAACTAATGCAATAGTTTTAAAATATTTGTACGCTCGTCAGAGCAGAATACAGTGCATATTATATTCTCATATTATTTACCATTATATTTACCTGTGTTTGTGTCAAATAAAGAATTTTATTTATTTATTTATTTAATGCTTTTCATACAAATATGTACAAAGGCGGTCTTAATGCCAAAGGCATTCTCTGGCAGACAACCTTAGGGTGATGCAGAGACAAAAAAAAAAAAAAAGATTTTGATTTTGTAAGTTGGCTCTTTTTTTTGTACCTATATTTCAATCTTTTGGTCTGTTTTTAATTTGTGTGCCATTTTTAACACAAAATAAACGTTTCATGATTTTATCTATCTATGTATCTATGTAGCTCGATGAGTGACTTAGAAGTTATTTAAACATTACCGTTTGAAATTATTAGCGTATTGTTGTCTGCCAACTGATGAAATTCCCTATTTCTCTAGCAACCTCTAGGGCAGACAAATAAAGCAAATACAGTGGCGTTAACAGACATTTCACAGGCAAAAACAACTTAAGTGTTGAATAGTCAAGTTAAATGATGTTTGTGATTGGCCAACCACCCTAAGACTTAAACAGAAACTACAGACATTATTAACGTTTGTATTACTTATTACTTAAGTTATTAAAGTCGGCAGTATCTTTTTGTGTTTATGGAGTGAACGCCAATGAGCAAATACTTTATCATATTATCCACTCTTCATACAAGAACCGCCATAAATCGTTAGTAAAACAAACAATGCGATAACGTAGATATGACGCGTAATCGATCTCTATCGATAAGTCGATGACGTTGTGCAACGTCGTCTGTGTTTGCGCAGGTTGAAAGTGTTTGCTTTCTTTCTGTATCATCATTATGAGGCATGCAATTTGATGCACCAATTTGATGCACATCAATTCGAACCGCACGAGTAGTATTCCATATAGCGCACACGCGTGGCTCACAACAAATAAATAAATCAGAAAATGAACCAGGTAAATATTATATATAAGTTTTTAAACTGTCATGGTCACTAAAATTTTTAGTATTAGAGTTAAAAACGGGGTATTTACCATGTTTTTATCTTGTATTGAGTTCCCGATATTTCGGCACTGTTGCAAGCGCCAGCAGCAGCAGTGCGGCAGTGTTGTTTATCCGTCACCACGGCGCTTGCAACTAGGCGTGTGTAACTCTTTACGGAACCGACTCACTGATACGAATCTTTGAAGTGACACGAAAGATTGGATCAGTAACAACGTTTCAATCGCATCATTCGGATCTGAATCTTTCCACGAGACGCGTCGCTTGCGAGGCGACTGAGTCACTGAGCAGCTGAGCAGTGAGCGAGATTGGGATTGTGATCCACTGAGATACTTTACTACTGACTCCCGCGTCGCGTCGCGAGCGAGCGGGTGACATAATTACACTCTATACAAGTCAGAAAGAGATACTAAATGAAATATATGAAATGTATCACTCACACTCTCACAGTTTTTCGTTGTCGTTATCCATGCACGTAAAAATGACCACTAAGGCGCTTACATATCAAACACAATAAGGTCGTTTTTTGCATACTTCAATTATTATCCGTATCAGTGATACGGTTCCGAAAGAGTACGCGCCATTTTATATCCTTTGAGCCGATGAGCCAAATGATACAAATGAAGCATATCAGTGATTCGGATCTTTTCAGTGAGTCAGATGCAAATGATCCAATCCCAAAAATGATACAGATTGCCCACGCCTACTTGCAACAGTGCCGAAATATCGGGAACTCAATACAAGATATAAACATGGTAAATACCCCGTTTTGAACTCTAATACTAAATATTATGTAATCATTGAACAAATGGATTCCTGGCTCCCTTTTTTTAGTGTCCCTTTCGCTAATTTAGTTAGATTAGAACTCCTCGTAATTCTCCGCCATAATAACCTCCTCATCTCGACCTTTCCTTGAGTTTTTTAGTGATAGACGCCATTTTGTATATGACCGGCTAGTGTATCGACATTTCATAAGTGCCTGTATCTGGTTTAGGTACATGAAATAAAGATCTATTTTATTCCATTCTATTCTCTATTCCATTCTATTCTGACCGTTGCCTTTCCTTTACATGCTGCTGTCCATCCATTTATACCCTCGAATAAAGTCTCCGTCGCCTTTTACGATTCCTATTAAAAGCGATAGAAATGTGATTTATTTTTAAAATAGTGTGCCATCCCCACTTTAATCTGAAATTATTATCTATTCACAATGCTAATTACACTTTACAATCTAACGACAGAACGAGCTCATGGCAATTCTAAGAGCCTATTTAGATAACTGATATCTGCGAAATTAATTCTAACATGATGAGGTTAAATATTTAATTGTGATAACAATCGACAGCTGCTCGTCAATTTTGATTTGCTTTCACATTGTAGTTTGAAGTTTGAGTCATTCATGCTCAAAATAGATAGTCGTCTAATAACACATTCGGCCGTGCGCACATTGTGACATGAAAACAAAATGGACAAACGTTGACGTACCTACGCACTGCAAAACGCCGCCAAAAGTTGATTCGTTGCGGCTCTAGACATTTGACACTTTCAAGTGTTGCGGCGCAGAAATTCTGCTAATAGAATTTACTATGGGTTCCTCGCGTTATATCACGTAGTGCGAATAAAAACACATCAATGGTAGACGTCGTTAGACGTTGTGTTGATAAGTAAGTGGATAGACGTTTAGTTGATATTTCTTTTATAAATTTGGCGTTTGAATATGGTGTTAGTCCGAACGTGTTAATAAGAAAGTATGAACAGCATCGGATTTTATTAATTCTTGCCTGGCTGGAGGCCTTCTGGTCTCGCAGCTTGACCAATTAAGCAGAGATCCTTCTCTGCTTCCAGAAAGTACGACAGAGAAACGTGTCAAAAAAAGAATTGCGTCGGTCTTTGTGTTAGTATTTTCTAATCGATCTTTTCAAAAAAATATAATTTTGTTCACAGTATTTTTAGGACAGTTAGGTAGTAACCTAACCGTCAAAAAACCCCGACTCCAACGAGAAAAGAACTGTAACTTATGAACGGCCGAACAGATTTTCATGAAACACAGCTAAGATAATACCCGATTAAAGGAGCTTTCAATAAAAAAAAAACGGCATTGAAATCGGTCCATTAGTTTTGGAGCTCTGTTCAGCCGTTCAAAAGTTACAGCTCTTTACCTAGTTGGAGTCGGGGGTTTCTGTCGGTTAGGTTAAACACGTAGTGACTTCTACCTGACCACAGCAATCGCCAATACCAAAAGGTTACACCAGTCAGAAGTCACGTCATGATACACAGACTTTTTGCGTCATCTGTTTAATTTATATGTATACGTAAGCCTAATGAAGTGCTAAACTTAACAATAACATAAAAATTAAGTACATAATAAACATACGATAAAACTTATCTAAGAGCCGCAAGAAGCTTAAATAATTGCTCAGGCGCATATATCTGCATAGCAATAAAGTTATTTTAGCGGCTATTACATAAACAGTTCTATTAATTTTACACTCTATATTCATAGCAAAGATCGTTTATTTCAATTACATAAGGCTCGGATATAAGGTCCTGCCTTTCTAATCCCGATCTCTTTAGGGGACTACTGATCTTTTTTATTAATATTTAAAAAAAAAATGATTGAGTAATACCTGAATTCATTGTATGGATCAACAGCAGTTTCTTCTTTCGCGATTTCTTGGTTGGTCCCATAGTAAAAGTTGTTTATAATGATGAGGACAGTAACCCCTTAATGAGATGACTAGAAAGGTAGAAAATTGTATATAAAATGCTGCGTATAAATAAGCTAACCGTCAAAACCCCCGACTCCAACTAGAGAAAGAGCTGTAACTTTTGAACGGCTGAACAGATTACCATAAAACATAGCTAAGATGATACCCGATTAAACTAGCTTTCGATAAAAAAAACTGCATTGAAATAGTTCCATTCGTTTTGGTGCTACGATGCCAGAGACAGATACACAGGCACCCCTCTCTTTTGTGAGGAAAAAGAGGTGTGCCAAACTCCTACCGGCTACACTCACCACGGTGGTCCACTTTCGGACCCTGATGGTGGACTTCGGGAACTCTTAAAGACCGCCGAAGCCCACCACGGTGCCACGCCTGTTAGGGCACATCTCAGGAGGGGGAGGCTGTTAAAAGGTCCGCCCCGCGAGCCTAGAAGAACAAAGAGTTAAGTCAGCTTAAATCATGCCCTCAGGCTTGTTTCAGCTCAGCTTAGCATTTATGTTTAGTCGGTCATCGACCCGTCTGGTCCACGTAATGATTCCGGGCATTAACTCCTTTCCTAAAGGTGTGTGTTCATATGTGCAGCAAGGCTGAGTCGAAGACATTCATTTTATACAGGTGTGTTCCAGTGGCGAAGGGTTACAGTTTTAAAAGGGGAAGCCGTCCCAAAAATGCCCTCTAAAAATTGCTGCAATTAATGCTGCAAGACAACAATTCATACCATCTCTTGTAATCTATATGTAGTCATGTCTGGAAGAGCTCGACCTAACTGAATAACAAGCCTTTTTTTTGTCAGTTGGATGAGTAAATAATATAATATTACGTTGGTCTATGCACTAACCAATTCCTAAAGGGAAGCCGATGGGAATCGGGTTGCATGGACTCTTCGCCACTGGTGTGTTCATCTACCGATGTGGTTCATTTGTCTTTGAAACATATTTTTATAAACGAAGAGGAAGCATGATTCGTCACTAGATAAGACACGGTTAGTTTATTTCCGCCATTACAGAAGGGAAAACATAAGATAAAGCGGAAGACCTTGGTCTTCCGCTTTATCTTATGTTAAAATATAGAGATATGTAAAGAATTAAAAGATTTAGGGCGACTTGCACCAAAGTTATTTAAGCTAAACACGTTTAGATATCTTTCTCTCCCTTTTTATTTGTATACTGTGAGATAGTGACAGACTGATGGCTAAACGTGTTTAGCTTAAATATGATTTAAATAGCTTTGGTGCAAGTCGACCTTAGCATTGCCTAGAACAAGACGAAAATCTTTACACCGACAAGTACCTAGCACTTAAAATTTGGATGGATGGAGTAGTCAAAGCCTTCGCTAAAGGCTTCTATCATCATCATCAATAGATAACCTAGTTGTTAATCTCCGACAAAAAAGATAGTTATAAAATAGTGTGTGGATCTGTGTATCTGTGTGTCTGTCTCTGGCATCGTAGCTCCAAAACAGATGGACCGATTTCAATGCAGTTTTTCTTAATTGAAAGTTAGTTTAATCCGGTATCATTATAGCTATGTTTCATGAAAATCTTTTCAGTCGTTCAAAAGTTACAGCTCTTTTTCTAGTTGGAGTCGGGGGTTTTTGACGGTTAGGATAACAGCTATTTTCTTAGCTGTCCACTTTGTCACCAAAGTGTGTGTGTGTGTGTTTGTTTGTTGTTTGTGGGCAAGAGCATACACATCAATCAATTCTAAGCAATGCTCTCTACCTCTTTCCGACGACGGCGACGGCGGCGGCGTCGCTCCGTCGGTTGATAGATGGTGGGATAGTCATTCACTTGCCAACCCACTGAGCAGTTGAGTCATGGACTTGAGAAGGTCAAAGTCAAAGGTTTTTATTTCAACTGGGCCTTTGCAGGCACTTTCAAAACGTCGTGATTCTAGGTGCACGGTCCCAAATGGGTTGGTCCTGGAGAAGATACCGGCAAGAAACTCCATGGATACTCTTTTTATTAATCAAGTTATCAATAATATGTGGAACCGCGGGAGCGGCCCCGGCTAAAATTCGACCTGAATTTACACAATATTACAAAAAATAATAAAAGAACAACAAAGATCATATTAAGTACCACTAGAATTTAAACAGTACAAGTAGTTACATACTTAACACTCAAGCCACCCAATTTTCAAAACAAGGGAAGCGTTATTATGGATTGCAGAAAGCTAAAATTACGGTTTAATTTCGACCACTAGGCGACCGCTAGTTAGGTATAATTAGTTGCTATACAAATTCTTCCATCACACAATAACACCAACAAATTAACTAAACTAACTCTGAGATAAGTGATATCTAAGGGCATCATACACTGTCAGCCGTTAAATTGTCTCAGATAACGTTGCCTTAACAAACTCCCGACCGGTGGAATAGGAGACGGCGCTACGACGTGCGCGCGCGCACGTACGCCACCCTCGATGTGCGTGTCCGTTGTTGTACGGTACGGGAATTCGGCAGATGATAATATGGTGTGGTATATTTGGTCGGTTCTTGGTTGTGTGGAAATAAAAGGGATAATTCGCTAAATACATTCATATCCTACTACTCTAGTAGCACTGTCCTGTTTATTTTTATAATCATGCTGTGTACACATGTTTAGAAATACTGTCTTGTTCGGAACTACCTACCTTTTTATATATGTATTATTGACTGTATTCTGTTTTGTGTGCCAATAAATAAATAAATATCAGTTTCTAAACTCCAAATTCTAAAGATGGTATTCCCCGACCATCTGCTATGTTATTGAGTAAAAATAAGGCAGCAAGTGTTGCCAGAACCAGGACAGTGAAATGAAAGAGAGTATAAAAACACTGCACCCTGAAACTTCAGTCACAAACAATATTTTAATAAAATTAAATTTAAAGAATTTCGTCCTTAGTAATTCTTTGACATAATATACTTAAATCTTGGTTTTCATTCAATTCAACATTACAGAAACCACATGCAATAATTACTAACCTTGCAAATCACAATATCGTTGCAAACATTGGAAACGTACTTTTATCTCGCATGCAGCGCGAAACGAGCGCGTTCCCATTCTAGGCGGGCCGGACGACTCGATTAGTCGGCGATTCGCAACAAAATTTGCGATTATAAATAACAACGTTTGCCAATCATATAAAAGCTCTTGTGTTTCCGCACTGAAAAATATTATATTTACCATTAAAACTTATTGCGATTGCGTGTCTTAGAAAAGACATCAACGCGTTTCTAGATGTGATTTGTTGAAGAATATTTATTATTTAGATAAACTATAAAATTATGCTACAAAATGCTGAATTGTGACTGTCTTTTACTAGCTCTATAGGATGGAAAGAGATGAGGGGATTTATTTTAGGTCTAAGATCTTGAATTTGTTTTGTTGAAGATCTCGAATGTTTAATACCTATGTCTTTTTTGTTATTAATATCTTTTTCACTGACAATAATTAATTATTTATTTAAATTACGTTTAACCGATACACTTATATTTTTATATTTAACGATTGTTTCATAGATACGTTTTGATAAATTGTATAGAGAGTACTTAGTTCGTACTTACTGCGTATATATCTAGCTGTAAGCATTATTATCATGTCTGTAATGAATAAATAAATAAATAATATTCTTATACAGTTCTTACAAAACCAAATATGTTAAACATGCATCTCAAGTTTATGTTTTAGGTATGTTGGTCAAGTAGTTGGTCAGTAGCTAGTAGTATTAGTGAAAGTTATCGGTAACTAGAAGGTTAAATAGCAGATCTGTTGCTAAAAATATTGCTTTGTTTAGTGAAAGGTATTTGGAAATATGGAAGCAATTAATATAATAATTACAATTAACATTTATAAGCAGAGAGCTGGCAGCTACCTCTCTACCGTAGAACTGTGTAATAGAACAGGTAGGACAAGTGGGAATAGTGACTCCCACTAGTTCTACTATTTCGTTATACATCATATATGTATAATAAAATACGACAGGCATACAAAGTTTTAATTACAAATCTATTCAAAAAAAAGATACGAAATTTATTAACAGACAAGTGCTATTATCATTTATGTGATTTCTTGACTGACACTATTTGACATTTTTTAATTTTTAATTATTGATTATATAAATTATTAACTATTATTATTTTATTGTTTACATGTATTTTATTCTATTTTGATTTGTGAGCCTTAGTAGGCAAGACATGACGTGCTTTTTAAAATTTAACATCTTGCATGCTTAATTTGTGTGTAAACGCATGTTTGACAAATAAATCTTTATCTTTATCTTATTAGAAAAAAAATCCCATTAGTTCTACCGTAGGACTGTTATGTAGAACTAGTCGGAACAAACCCGGCCAACGAATTAGTTTAGCGATCCAACGAGGTTACGCTGCCAGCCTCCTAGGCACTATGCCCCGCAGTGGTGCGCTAGAAGAGAGTTTTTATTTGTAGATATACCTAATATCTAATTATATTTGTTTAGTACCTAATAGATTTAAGTTTTCTATAGTTTTTTTTTAATATTTAGTTAATTTGTTTTAAAATTGTCTGTTTAATATAGAGTTATAAGTGTTATAACTTACCTATGTACTTCATGATAATAATAATATACATTCATAATTAAATTGAACTTATTTATAATGTCATAAAATGTATTTATAATATCTTTTAATAGTCATCGCCCAGTGGTCAAAATTCGATATAAATTTTAGCTTTGTAACACATTGACATACGATAGTAAACGTGTAACTTAATAACAGGAGTTGCACAAACTATAAAGAGATGCCAGGAGTTGTGAACATGACTGGAGCATGTTCACAACTCCATTAGGTATTAAGTTATCGTATGTCAATTAAATATCACAATATCCGTGGCATCACTGCAACGGTCCCATCAGAATACCAGCGCTGTGACATTTTCTATTTCTAAATGTAACAGCATTATGCTGAGATGGGGGCCATTTTTGGTCTCGTCCAGGTTGCTTTAACTATTATTTTTGTTTTGTTATTATTTTTGTTTTTTTTTTTTTTTTTTTTGTACTTTTGAACTGTTTTCTTTCTTTCTTTCTTTCAATAAGAGTCAGATTCGAATCGAGATGCGACATATTCTTACAGATAGATATTCTGTTAGAATATGTCTCTGCTGATTAATTTAATGATAGGTGTTATAATAATCTGTTCAGTCTTCACACGCTATAGGTCAGTGCCGCACTTATTTACTCAAAAACCACTTTCAATGCCAAATGAAAGTGAAATCCTAATAGCATTTGTTTGTCATTCTGAATTCTGATCTCGCCGTAAAAGTGAACCAATCAGACGTGCGAATGTGCGACGTACCCATTAGTCCACTATTTTTGACATAGTGTATTTATTATTTATTTGTTGAAAAATACACAATTTGTACATTGAATGGGCATAACATCCAGACACCAAGAATACTGCGAATTTCGACCGGAATTCGGTTTCAAGGTAGGCCTCAAATCCAACTATAAATGAATGTTTCCGCATTTATTTATAGTTGGATTTGAGGCCTACTAAAGCATATATACAGCAGTGGCGAAGAGTCCATACAACCCGATTCCCATCGGCTTCCCTTTAGGAATTGGTTAGTGCATAGACCAACGTAATATGGCTTGTTATTCAGTTAGGTCGAGCTCTTCCAGACATGATATTTAGAGATTACAAGAGACGGTATGGATTTTTGTCTTGCAGCATTAATTGCAGCAATATTTAGAGGGCAATTTTGGGACGGCTTCCCCTTTTAAAACTGTCACCCCTCGCCACTGCTATACAGATAATCTTTTATGTATACATGCTCTAGTCATGTATAATTTTCAGCTCCGGTTATTATGTTACACGATTATTATCGTATATCAATTAATCTAATATCAACCGACAATGAGTGAGATTCGAATCGATTCGTTCTTACCGAATAGCTATGCTGGTCCTTGCTACTTCCTTTTCAACTAAAAGATGTATGCCAATTCATAAATCTTTTAACATTATGACAGCCTGACATCTCTGCCAATACCCCTTAACTACCGCACCACCATATAAGGCCATAACCAATAGCAATCAGTCCTCATTTGAAAAACAAATGCTGCACATCCATAGCAAATATAACTGACAGATTAATATCTGGAACACGGAAGAAGTAACGGCCGCCCATCCATTTCCAAGCCGCGATAATAGGTGCTTCAATCTAAATCATTTTCTTTAATAACAAAGTGACAATTTCACGCCTCTCACATCGTTTAAAAGATGGAAGGTGCGTACACCTGTTGTCGGTTGATAGAGTAATTTATAAAGTTTTAATTTTTACCTTCGAAAATTCAAATTTCAAGTGCAAAATTTAACGAACCCTTTTGTACGGTTTTGTACGTAAAAAATTCCCAATCACATAAACCTTTACTCATTTTATCTCCCTTTAACGCCTCATAGCGCATTTGATTCAAATTGTTTTTACATTAGCGATAGATTCGGCGAAAAGAACATCAGACAGAACTCAAAACATAATATTGATCTCATATGCACAGAGTGCACTCATTAACCAAACCATAGAGGAATTTAAAATACGGTAAATAATTGTCATACTAAATTTAACAGCTTCTAAAGTCGGTGCCACTGCCAAACTAAGGTGCATTGAAGAGCAGGTCCCGGATTTTTGTAAGCTGTTTAGTTTTTTTCTTATGAAAATTACCAACTTTATACCTTTAAGTTTTTTGAAGTCGGTTTTTAGTTTGTTAAAAAGTTTATTTATTTATTTTATTTTAAGTGGCATAAACAATACATAAATATACTATTAGACCAATGGGGGTTGATTTCAGAATCATTAAAATCCGTTAACAATTGACAAAGATATCGCTGAAAAAACATACAAAAAAAATATCAAAACAAAACAGAGTTGAATAGAGAACGTCCTCCTTTTTTGAAGTCGATTAATAAAGAAAAAGTAAAGAAGCTCCAACACAAACAGTACATTTCAAACATACTATAGGTATTATACGTAGTAAACACAATAACAGGTTGTTTACGGGGATATGTATCATTGTTTGAACAAATTATATGTACGAGTAGGTATAGTATGTACTTATATGGCCCATACCTACACCATTGTCCTGCATGGGCTTTCCTGAATTACATTATTTAGCGTTTAATTACATTTTACCTTTTCCCCGACTAGGTAAGACAAATCTACTCATTCCACTTAAATATTATGTCGTGATTGTAATGTATCTATATTATCTTATATTAGCTAACTAGTCACTATTTTGAATTGTATGAATGATCAATGGTTAAAGAAAGAAAGAAAGAAAAATCATTTATTTGCCACAAAAACAAGACACACTAGAATGATAGACATAGGTAATAAGAAGAGGACAGGTGCATAGACAGAGAAGACATTATTTTAGGATGGCAACAATGTAAAATTGACTGATTGATTGATTTGATTGGTTATGACGTGTAATGGAAATTACCAATAAATTGATTTATGATTTCCCGTAAGTCTTGTAAGAAATTGTTACAGAACTACTTAGTTGCTTACATAGTTCGAGTCACTAAAGAATAAGGCTCGTAGGAATATCGGGTAGCCCCTATACTCAATTCCATAAACAATATCACGACAAAAAAAAATAAACAAGGAAAAAAAAAAGAACCTTTACCCGTTGTAGTACGGGATGTTGGGATAGGCATGATGAGACCTGCAGTGTGGAAAAAAATAATTAATTTATATACCTATTTAATTATATAGGTACCTACATGGTCTTTCCTCAATTAATGAGCAATACATCAAACATTTTAATTATTAACGTTTTATACAATGTGGGAAAATATAATACTTATATTCTATAATGTACACAAAATATGGAATAGGTATACAAAAAATACAGGCGAGCTTAACTCAGAATGAGTTTTCTTCCAGCAAACCTTTTGGGCGATAGAGAAATGAATATATAGAGTGAGAAAGTCAAGCGTACTATACAATTACATTAAAACTAAGGTATAGATACTTAAGTTATATAAATACATGCAATTAAGTGGTCGCCCTGTGGTCGAAATTCGACCGTAATTTTAAACTTTAGCTATGCCAAATCTCAAACTCCTCCGTGCGCGCAATATGCTTAAAAAGGGGTACAAAGTTTTCTCTTTACGTATTAATATATAAGATATCTAAATACATACATACAAGAAGCATACAAGCAACAAAAAGAAAATCAGGCAGACAAGAAATGTTGTTTTTTTTTTTTTTTTTTTTAGCGTGGTAAAATCTTCAAATGAATCCTCCCACCCCGGGCAGGGCGGGAGGGACTGTCAGACTTGTACTGACTAAAATCCACGGTGTTCCTTCAATAGCCCTTTACGTTCCGGGGTTACGGTAATGAGATAAGGCCCGCGACCCCGGCAGGCTTCGGCCCTCTACAGGGGGGGGGCCCGTCATCTTGCTGACGTTCTTTGAGGCGCGCGTGGAACACAACGCGCCCTCGACCCGGGCATGGTCCATGGTCGGACAGCGAGTTGAAGAAATGTTGCTTATCACAATTTTTGCATAGGAAAATGTTTTGTGTAAGTAATATAGGTACCGTTGCAAGTTTAGTCAACCAGCTCAAAAAAATACAATAGCGTGACTGATATTTTTAGTTCTGACACTTGTAAAAACTGTGCCGCAAACTTATCTGACCCGCAGGGTAATCACGATACACACTCGCAATCGGAATCGATTCAATTTTGACAGTCCAACAAACTACATTGCGCGGTATGCTTTTAAAACCACTCCGCCCGACAATTGGAGCAGCGCAATGAACACTATTGTAGTGTCAAAATTGAGTCGATTCCGATTACGAGCGTGCATCGTGATTAGGTAGCCGGTCATGGCGTTGCTGCCGTCGTTTTTACCAATGTCATCTCCGTACAAAAATTACATTTTGAAGTCATTTTTGTTCGATAGCGACGTTAGTTCCAATTTTGATCACCGGGTCAGATAAGATTGTGGCACTGTAAATAACTTTGCAATGACAAGTTTAAATTGTTTAGCCAATCATTGTAGCTCTCACCCTACTTATTCCGTTATTCTTAGTAAAGCTCGTTCTATGGGACACTTATTAAAAACCATTGGAGTTGACTGAAATATGTTGTAAGTAATAAGTAGTTTAGCTACCTATAAGAATATATTTTAAGATAGTTAGACAAGCATTTAAATGATAACCAGCCGATTTAAATTATGCAAGCCTTATTTAATTCTAGAGATGAGCAAAGATCGAACTTAGTTCTTATTGAAGTAGAGTTTCCAATTTTCCATTGCCTTGTTTCGTATTTTACCAAAAAAGGATATAGACATACCACCATCTTGAACCGTATGCGGTCTACTATTGTACGATGCACGCGCCAGTTTTAGCCACGCACCACGAAACTGTAGAATCAACTACCATCAGCGGTTTTCCCGAACACATACCTTCAAGAAAAGAGCCCACCATCCTAAAAGTTCGGGAACGGAGACTCCTCTGGTGTTGGGGATGTTCATGGACGGCGGTGATCACTTACCATCAGGTGAACCGCAAGCTCGTTTTATATTTATGTAAAATATTTTAAAGCTAGGATCTATGAATGGTATATAATTAATTTCAAATATCTAATTAGAGCTGCAGTAGGTTCATTTAAATTATGTAGGTAGGCATTAAGATCTGGGGGCGCGGCCGGCGACGCCTTGCGTGTGTGTGTCAGAAGTAGCCGAGCCCGCTAGGACATGTGGTCGAGTTCATGACCTTAGTGCCATTCATAATCATAGAGGAATAAAGGTTTCATGCAAACGGAAACATCAATTATTTTAATTAATTTTGAAAACGTAATATTTCCTAAAAAGAGTCTTTTTATCTTATAGATTTACTTCCTAAAATATTTTGCATTATTAAAATAAGACCATATATGTATTATTAAAAAAAAAAAGTACGATTGTTTTTACTTTTTCTTATCGCAGTCAGCGCAGTTGAATAATAATTCAAGTATAGTTGGCTATCAACATTTAAATATTTGTTTCATCGTTTTCATAGAGCTACAATATACATACACATCAGGGTCACACGCGGCAGTGAACAGCAATAATAGCGTACACATGTAGAAGAGATAAATCTTATCTCTGATAGTAATGCATCTCATGGCGTCATTATCAATTTGTGCGCATTTATAGAAATGTTTATTTCATTTACTCACGTCGCGTCGGTATCTCTCACAACACTCGGTAGTTTGTAGGTAGTTAGACAATTTTACTGTCAGAAAATAGTCTCTTGTTTTCTTTAACTATTTATATCTAAAAACACTTACAATAATAAGTCGGAGTAGGTATTTTTCGAATAATGTTTAAAACAGCATTTTTTTTTATATTTTTTTTCATAAAAAATGTAACTTGTGTAACAAAAAATGTGCTTGGTAAATGACTCTCTCTTTGTCACGTAGAATTGAAAATACTGTTAAAGTAAAACTGCAGTTGTACATCCCTGCCAAACCAATCGAAGATAACAACAGACTGTATTACAGAATGTCGAAATTTAACATTAAAATACCGATGTAAGATATGGCCACACACTGTCTATCTAACGCACGTCCCAAAGGTTAACATTCGAAGCTTAGTATAACTATAAGATTTTAAACTGCCATGGTCACTAACATAAAACAATACAATACAATACACTTTATTGCACACCAGTAATAGAAGAAAATACCTATACAATAATTAGAAAAAGAAATGTACAAATGGCGGTCTTATCGCATTTGGCGATTTCTACCAAATTTTCCAGTCCTTTATACTAGGTATATTTTATTGTAATTGTTGTGTTTAAGATATTTTTATTTTTTGTGAATTTTTTTGAATTTTATATTGTTGTACGCCCAATGGATATGTTACAGTGACACTTGCTATTTACTAATAAGATCTTTTTTGTATTTACCTGTGAAAAACACTAAATAACTATTCTATTCTATTCTTCCAGACAACCAACATATACTTTCTTGCGAGCTTTTTAGTATACCTATCACTATATCATACTGTCGAACTACCCGCACCTCAGACTCCTGTACTGAGGACCTAGTGTAAATGTAAGTTTCTTTTAACCATCTCGATTTTATGCATCGATCGCGTTCTACGCTCGGCCGCCTGATTACGTATGATAAATATGACAGTTGCTGTCGCAAATAAACGTCCTATTCCGTATCCTCTTATGAAAACATCTATAAGCAAGAAAGGGATGCATTGTTTGTTAATCGCTGTGGCTGTCAGATTATTCTTATGTAATCAAGGCGGCAATTGGTGCAGAACTTGGAGTGGGCCAATCGGCACGAAGAATACGGTCGATGCGCAAAATCGAATTGTTAAAGGAAACTTACACTAGGGCCCTTATAGTATAGAAATAAAATAAAGAATAGAAAACATTTATTCGACACAGAACAGTTTTCAGCACATAAAAATAGAAACATAAAGAGATCACAAAGAAATAAAAAAATAACAAATACGAACAAAAAATAAACACTAGATTTTACTGCACTGACGAGCACGCCCATATCAAAAGGGTTACCAGCTATATCGTACATCGGTATTTTAAACTTCGACATTCCGAAATACAGTGGAGATAACTACCATATATCTACGTAAGTGAAAAAGAAATGATAATGATATAGGTATATTGATGATGTATGTCTTATCCGAGATCCAGCAGAATATCAGCGTCAGGTGTCATAGCCTGGCACATGCTGAGCTGGACACCCATTTGCTACAGCTCGAGACACACACCGAATAGTCAAAAGGCGAGGTGATGCTCAGTTGGGGCAATATACCCACATAATTTTTATTTTTTTGAATTATTATTTTTTCTGCTTAGTTTTACACTGTTGCCATCCTAAGAAAAATGTCTTCTCTGTCTATGCACCTGTCCTCTTCTTAATATCTATGTCTATCATTCTAGTGTGTCATGTATTTGTGGCAATTTTTTTAATTTTTTTTTATTATTTTATTTTTTATTTTTTTTTATGTACACACAAGGAAACATGGTAATAAAAATGTTACAGACAAATGAGCAGATGAGTTTTTTTATTTAATTTATTTATTCCATGTTACAATATATTTGTTTATATCTATACAATACTCGCCAAACTTTTAAGTTTGAGGGCGAGACGCGCTCTTTTTTAATACTTATTAACTATACATAACCTAACTTACATTATCTAAACATGCTACATGCTTTAACACACAGATTACTTAAACAAAACAAATGTTTATCCTTCTTTCTTTCTTTAAATGAGCTTCTTCGTTTCGGATTCAGAGCAATGCGACACGTGATAGATTCAAAGCCCTGATCTTACTGTGTCATCGCAAACAGCAACTTTAAAAAGTCTGTAACAAAACCTGCGCTTTTAAAGCCACTAGCTTCATTACAAATGTCTCCAATGATAATCAAATGGTGCCCATGTTTACTGCCTCGTGTTCTGTAAACAAAGACACAATGTTTTGTCTGTCACGTCAGTCTGATCCAAAGAATTCCATTTCAAGCGTAAATATAAACTAGCGACTGACTCCGTTTGTGATACACTGTGTACGTGATAGAATTCATGATGGCAAAAATGGTATGGGAATAAGGAATCTTACTATTAAAGGCGTTGAATTGTACTTTCACCTTATAAAGTACTGCTGGTGAGTGACAAATATCCCTGTATATCGGGAAAGTCACTAATTATCTTATTAAAGGCCTATTCAGACCTAAGCGCTATTCGCTGCCGCTGTGGGTAGAGGTACATACCGCGCGGGTTTCGCTCTGGTATTTAGTATCAAGTACCGCGGCTAGGGCGACCTGAGCGATATTCGCTGCCGCTGTGGGTAGCGGTACATACCGCGCGGGATAGCGAAATCCGTTTTGGTGTGAACAGTAATATTACCGCATACCTACTGGGTTTTCTCTGCCGCAGACGGTAGCGAATACCACTTAGGTCTGAACAGTAATATTACCGCATACCCACTGGGTTTTCGCTGCCGCAGACGGTAGCGAATACCGCTTAGGTCTGAATAGGCCTTGATACGTGAAGAGAAAACTTTGTACCCCTTTTAATGCATATTGCGCGCATGGAGGAGTGTGAGGTTTGGCATAGTTAAAGTTTATATGGAGAAGGAGTGCACAATGCTAAAATTATGGTCGAATTTCGACCACAGGGCAAGCACTAGTATTTATGAATAGGTTTTTGGAGAGCACAGAACTTGGACACGTGAATGATGTGATGTGCAAAATGAATGATAAGGATCTGGAGGTCTACTGCGTAACTAAAATGGTAATGAACATCGACACTGGTAATAAACTTCAATACGATCGTGAGAGATTAAACTTCGAGCTACCTTGTAAAAAATTACCCATCATGATAAATAACGACTTAAATGTAAATAAAAATAAAAGTTGAAAAATACTAAAAGAATTTCAGCCTAACAAGAACTTTGTGACAGTAGGTTTAGGTGCGGCTAGAGCAGTGTTACCAACTCTCAAAATATTAATCCCCAAACCTAACCCTTAACCGTTAAAAACCCCTAAAATCCCCCCAAAAAAAAATACTCTGTAAAAATAATAAATAGGGGGGAAAACCCCTAAGTTGGGAACACTGGGCTGGAGTGGCCCTCGGCCCACCCCTAAGCCGCGAACATTCATACACAAAACAAAGTTATAGTTATAAGATATTTTGTCAACGCAATTTGGTGAGCATTAGTCCGTTTTGACAGGATGTTTTTGGTAGTAAATAGGTACACAAGCCATAAATAAAGTATCTAACTCCAAAGCAATGTCTGAGCAAATTCTAAGTACGTTCTATACTATATATCTCAGCCTTAGTTAACTCCTAGAACATCTAGATCACCACCTATGACGCAGAAAATCGGTTCTCGTAACATTATTTTTTTTTTTGAACTTTGCTTCTCACTAGTATTTCTCCTGTATCGAGGGTACAGTTTACAAACATACTTGTCACATGCACACACAACCAGACCCGAAACAACTATCTGTAGATCATACAAATATTTGTTTCGTGCGGGGATCGAACCCGCCGCACGTAGCGCAGAAAGCTAATCGCTTAACCACTGCGTCAACCGTGTCGTCAAACGACTCAATTGTAACGACTGTCCTTATAAACACATTTGCTCATTTCCCCTTGTCCTGCTTGTCACGTCACTTGTCTTATACCGTACGTGACACGTATCGACTGACGCAGGTCGCACCCGTGTTGGGTCGAGAGAGGACATTGGTTCGGGTCAAGGACGATATAATACGGACGGTACGGACGGACGGTATAGGATGTTTATGACAGTTCATAGAACAGTTTGGTTTTGTTTGCAAATCGCGGTCTCCACTCAAGCACAGCATCGGTTCTTCGACAAAATTCCCCGTATTAAAAAAACCATAGTTTAAGTAATGTCTATCGTACGTATGCTTCTAATTATGGCGCAAATCGCTCAGTACTCACAGTAAACTAGTCATACTCGTAATAGTAAACTAGTCATACTCGTCATAGTAAACTAGTCATACTCATAATAATCTAGTCATACTCGTAATAAACTAGTCATACTCGTAATAAACTAGTCATACTCATAATAATCTAGTCATACTCGTAATAAACTAGTCATACTCGTAATAAACTAGTCATACTCGTAATAATCAACTAGTCATACTGGTAATAAACTTGTCTTCTTTTGCCTGCACAGTATATTAAAATACTTTGGCCACATTGCCCGCAGACACATTGATAATATAGAGACTAGTTCTGGTAGGTAAAATAGAGAAGGCAGGAGACTGAGAGGACGCAGCCCGAAGAGGTGGTTAAACCAGGTGTCGGAACAACTGGAAGTACCGGGGTACCGGCACTCCATCAAGCCACAGACCGCAGCAAATGGAGATCAAGTATCAGAAAAATCATGGGAAGGGGTCACGATCCTCTACATTGAGGGACCGACATTGAAGGGAAATATTAAATAAATAAATGACATGCTGGGAGCAAAGTATCAAATCGTATTGCCCCCAAACAAGTGATGTCGCAGACGACAATGAGTATCACAAGATCACCCAGAAGGTCTCAGTCACCCATTACCATTTAATAAAATAAAAAGATGCATTGACTTATACTAACCATGGACATTGGGTCCGCGCTCAAAAGTGTCCGAACCAAACGAGTTCCAAAATCAATAAATATTATAGTTAAAAAAAAAAATTCAAGAAAACGCTTTTGTCATCCAAACTAAACGTGTATGCAAAATTTCAGCGCAATCGGAAACCGGGAAGTGGGTCAAATTTAACTTCCAAGATTTTTTTACATAGTTTGTTAGTTAGTTAGTTACAAGTGAAGCTAATAAAAGCGTTTTAAAAAGGTCGTACAATCGCGCGCCAGTCTTTTTTTGTTAATTAACCGACATAGTACACGTCAAAAATACCGTAGGTACTGTATTGTGAAAAAGTTGAATAGGCTGATAAATTGTCGCAAGTAAAATTAAACTGTTTACTAATGACAATACGGTGTGAATTAGCATGTTATAGTTTTTTATGTTTTTTATATCTACCCACACAGAATCAGGTTGACTCGGGACCGGGACACATTTTTCGTGAACTTTGTTCTATAGTACTACCAACTTATCTGTGAACAGAGTGATGGCGCTGTTGGCTAAGAAAAAGCATTTTTGACAAGACTTCAACTGTCAAATCGTATGAATTTGTTGTAGTTCCATTTTCTGCCACTTCACAGATAAGTTGGTAGTACTGTAGACCCGACGTCCATTGTTAATAAGTCAATGAAAAGATGGCATGCATTCTCAATGGATAAACATAAATGTACACATAACAAAACAAAGTTATCACTCGCGAGTCATGACGTAGGGCACATCTGATAACAATATCAATACATTGTTATCAGAACATTATGTATAGTAAAGTGACACATGATTATCATTATTAGTACGACGATTTAATTATGCGTCGGTCGTGTTTAGGCTTATGAACATTATGCAATTGCCGTATTGCCCTTAGCACAAATAGGTCCCTAATATAAGTTGGTTATACAGTTCTATCCTCTCACCCTGTTTATTGTAGTTTGTGTATATTTTATGTACCTATATCTAGTATTTATTTTGTAGTAAGTATACCTATATATTGATAGTTTCGAGCGTATGGCACTCGTGGGTTGCAGCTGAAAACCAGCGTCAGGTGGCCAGTATATCTGCCTCCTGACATTATGCTGAGCTGCGACCTTTTGGCACAATAACTTATTTTATGTTTTCTTTGATATTTGTTTTATTTATTTTTTATTGTGCTAATAAACTCATTTTCTTTCTTCTTTCTTTCTTTCAATTGACAGACACACATAATCGCCTTTATTTCTTGAAAGGTTAGAGCTGGTGTACTCGTAATCTAATAAATAATTGTATTTCACCCATATTATTGCGGTAATCACGGTAATAACATAACACAAGGTTACGTTAAGAGTAGCTAAGTTTTCAGGGCCGGTGCAGAATGGAATAACCATATGGAAATTAAATAAAACATATTTTATTTTCAAGTTATTTAATTAATGCCCGCCACTAATAAACATAACGTGTGGATAATTGTAACTACGCAGTTCGGTTTGATTAAATACATAATATACATACACAATTACATACGCACGCACACAGCCGCCAGTCCAAACAGCTCCCCAGCCATAAATTAATATTATTTTAGGATGTTTTTGGTATGGTAACTTCAATTTTTTATTTTTGTGTTTTTTTATTATGGCTGTTGTGCTGTCTCAAGTAGAATAAAATAATTTTTCTTGACATGATTTAAATAATAATAAAACATTTATTTTTTTATTTAAAAGAAAAATATATTAAACGATGTGATTGGGTGCGAGCCTAGCATTTAACAGCACAATGCCGAAATTGGGGTTGCCACTGAGAATTAACATACCTACATACCTAGTCACACAGTGTATGTGGATGTATTTTTATACGTATCTAGAAACTAAGAATAGAATAGAATACCTCTTTATTTTATGTAAACCAGATACAGACACTTATGAAATGTTGAGACTCTAGGAAATGATTACATGACATTTCGTAAATAGATTAATAATAATAATAATATTTTGATAATAATTGTATAGCTATTCTTTTTGATAATAATTGTATTTTGTATTATTATTATTTTTTTGTATCGAATCAATAACATTTTGCATGCCGATCATTCGGTGAGACATGATGTACCTACTGCTAAAAACCACTAACACCTGTAAAAATACCATGTTCCTTGCAAATAAAAATTCTTTATTCTTTATTCTTTAGGTGCTAAGATTCTCAACATCATTACTGGTCCGTCGATATCCGTAGGTATCAATGTCCCAACCAACCACTACGACCCGTCCCGAGGGCAAACCGCTATAATCAATATGCTAAAATATTCTGGTGCTGGCTGCTTACTTAATAGACACATAAGTAAGGCCTAACGCCCACGGGAATCTACAGGGTCACCGAGTCTACCTTATCAATGAGGTTACAGTACCATTATGTAATGACTTGACATTATTAATCAGGCAATTCATTATTATTATCTTCCCTATTCTTATTTTTTATTCACATTAAATTGTACTAGTGGTCGCTCGTGGTCGAAATTCGACCATAATTTAAGCTTTCTGCACTTCTTCTCCATATAAACTTTAATTATGCGAAATCTCACACTCCTTCTTGCGCGCACTATGCTTACAAAGGGGTACAAAGTTTTCTCCTCACGTAATATTATATAGGTAGATTATTCTCGCAGCTCTTACCACAACATTGTATTAATAATTCGATAATACATTCTTTGTAGTCATATCTACATTAAAAATTGTTTGTCACAGTTCCTTTTTGCAGTAAAAACACACGTATTCACGTATTTTTGCTGCATTTGGTCTTCAAAAAGTTTCAAAAAGTGGCACTGTGGCTCTAATGATTTCAGCCAATACATCATCCAAATATAAAAATTACTTACATTTAGAAACAAAAAATTAAATTATTGAGATACTAAGGGCTGATTTTTTAAACGTCAGATGGCTTTATCCGAGTGAATAAATTGGAATTTTTGATAGCTTTCCTGTACATCTGTCAAGCGTCACCGTTGGTTAAACCATTATCTAGCGATTGAAAAATCCTAACTACCTATAATTTATTAATCTTAGCAGGCCATGGCATATGAGTTTGTCGATCAGGCGTGGTTGATAAAATAAATAAAATATTAATAAAATTCGTATTTGAAATCGTGGTAGGTACTTGTTATAAAATAAATAAACATGTCAAAAAGAAACATGATGTGATCGTGTTGAATGTGATTCTCCACTAACTTGAGGGTAAACCGGTGGGTGTGAGCGCGATGCGTAATGAGTACCCACATTGTGTTTAATCGACTGTCGACGAATCAATGGTGTACAGAAAAACCTAATGTGGTTTATGTTTACACTTTAAGGAGCTGTCTTAAAATGTATATTATTGTCCAAGTATTAATAAATAAATAATATTCCACAAAAACAAAAAGCTGAGACCACCTTGGATTATTTTTTACACGAGTATTATTGCTTATGATATAATTCTTGTAAGTTATTCCGAGAATAAGCACCTTACAAAGAATACACGTTACATTAACAGTTCCCTTGAGAATTTGAGATGTTATCAACATTTAAATCGACAAACCCTTTAATTACGGCGCCATTTATTTATAAATGACATTCGTAATATATATTTTTCACATTATATTATATTGCCCACATTTTTTTTATGTTCGCCGTAAAAATGGTAGTCATTCATTGCAATTAAAATTTTGGAATCGCGAAAGATCGATATTCGGGAATCGCGGTGCCAAAATGTAATTTTATCACGCAAACCATAATGTTTATGTGTCCTATAATAATAATAAGCGATAGAAAGCTGTGATGGAGAAGACTGCTGATAACAAACGGTTGCTATTTGCAACCAATAACCAACCAACCTAAGGTTGTCTGGTAGAAATCGCCAAGTGCGATCAGACGGGCGGTCTTATCGCCCTTTGTACATTTCTTTTTCTTCTATTACTGCGGGTCTACCGCGTAACTAAAATTGTAATGAACATCGACATTGGTATTAAACTTCAATACGATCGTGAGAGCCTAAACTTTGAGCTAACTTGTAAAAAAAATACCTATCATATAGTTGGGACACTTATCTTCATGATCGGTAAAAAAAAAACAAGTTAGCTCAAAGTTTAGGCTCTCACGATCGTATTGAAGTTTAATACCGATGTCGATGTTCATTACAATTTTAGTTACGCCGTAGACCCGCGGGTGTACAATAAAGTGTATTGTATTGTATTTGCCAGCTGGTAGAAAAAAGTCATCAGTCATATCATCTCTATGACAAGCAACATTGACCGACGTTTTGAAAGTGCCTGCAAAGGCCCAGTTGAAATAAAAAGCTTTGAATATGAATCTCAATCCTTCCGTTGGACATATCAGTCGAAATAATCCTCACCCTCTGTTCGCACCCGGATGGCTGTGAGTTATGATATCTGATCGAATGATATACTACTACAATACGGGAAGACTCCCATTACTATGATGCAAAATTGATCCTGGACCAAACCGTCTTTAATCCCACCCATCACGATCTATTATCAACCTAACGTCACAAATATAGAGTTGATTTTTACATGGCTGGTACTGAGATGTAAGATTACTTTGGCATAGTTTTTATATTTGCACTGGGTGCAGCAACCTCTGCCGATCACGTAGGCATTGTTGAGTCAGAAGTAAATAGACGTAACTCTTCTGCGAATCAATGGGAGGACGGTGTCGCGGAATATTTTGGGTAACGTGTTTCTAGGTTAATTACCTGTTCATACTTAAATATAGAACTATAAAACTACTAATTAGAAGGAGTACTTAGAGTAATCCTTGTGTGGGTTTTCAGCTTATACAACGTGTATCACAAATGCGTGGTAATATATTTTAAGGGTGTGGATCAGACTAACTGAACAACTTTCTCTATCGGACTAACATCGTAATCGCGAAAAAGAAAGAAAGAAAGTTTATTGGCACATAAATGCTAAAAACACAGAAAATAAAAATAAAATAAAATCAGTAGTTGTGCCAAACGGGCCAGCAGCTCAGCATAATGTTGGGTGTCAGTACGTTAATACTGATTACCCAACGCTGGTTTTCAGCTGCAACCCAGGGTGCCATACGCTCGAAACAAAAAACAAAGATAAATCAAGGAGAAAAATGAAAAAAAAACTGTAAAATATAGTACGAATAGCAGCGAAGAAATTAAAGTAAGTAACTACCTATATAATATTAACTGATTTAAAAAATTATCTGCTGTCCCATACAAAAAATCTTCAATGATTTACGCCTTTACGCCTCGCATAAAATAAATCCTAACAGATCTATGGATTTTTTTATGCGAGGCAAAACTTAGTGGGGCGAATGTGGCATAAATCTCTTCAATACCTTCTCGACCCAAACGTATGGGACAGCTGATCATTTTTTCGCGATTACGATGTTGGTTCCATAGAGAAAGTTGTTCAGTTTGATGTTCTGATCCACAGCCTTAAATATGACCACGCATTTTTGATACAAGTTGTATATTATTCTCAGCTATCAGGACTCCGAAGCTAGGTGTGATTGACTCAGAAATCCAATTTGTTACAGGATAATGACATCAGTGTCCTCAGGTTCATCTGGCTTAAATACCCAGTTTTAGCCTATAACCTTATAAGGTGGTATTGGGATCAATCATGCACAACACTTACCAGTTTTCAGCTTAATAATCCGTCCCTATATCCGTCATAGAGAAACAATTGAATCCTTTGCCATTACTGAGAAATTATTTGACTAAAAAACCTCATTACGTAGAACAACACGCTATTAATCTTCCTAGAAATCCCACCTACTCGTAGATCTTCAAGAGTCAAAATGGCGCTAACTTCCAATAATCGATGACACGTTGATTTCTGTCAACAATGTCACACCTTTATTTATTTCAATTTATTTCCAATTCATGAATGAATCACCGAATATTTTTAGGATTTTACCAACATACTATAATGTCAATATTTCTAAGAAATTGCATGTGTATACAGGAAAATAATATATAACTGAAGTCAGGTACGCATTTGATATGTAACAATACCTATGCAATTCTTGACGTGACAAAACGAAGTTTACGGACTCCATCCGAACCAAGTTACTCGGTTATAAATAGCAATAACTCGTTTATTTCTAGCCGCTCCGTTGTTTCAGTGTAAATATTTTAACTTTACAGACTCCATACGAACTAAGTTACTGAGTTTATATGTATAGCAATAACTTGTTGATTTCTAGCCGTTATGTTGTTTCATTGTAGATATTCCATCCGAACCAAGTTACTCGGTTGTAAATAGCAATGACTTGGTTGTTTCTAGCCGTTTCGTTGTTTCAGTTTAGATAGGCTGTTTTTTGTACTCTTATATGTCTGTTTTTTTATTGTCTTTTATTTTATTTTTCTTTCGTGTGTTGTCACTGTCCGTGTTGAATAAATGTATTTTCTTTCTTTCTTTCTTTCATCCGAACCAAGAACTCGTTTATTTTTCACATCATCATTTCGTTAGGAACTTTGGAGTTTGGATCACCAACGTCATAAGTCAAACGACTTAACATTGGACTATTTTCGTTTCATATCATTATCTTATCTGGGTTTGAATTTTCCTTTTTGCAGTCAGTCATATTATTTTCAGAAATGTGTTGTGAATAACTTTAAACCTACACTCAATGTCACATGCGCCCTTTTTATTACAATCGGGGTCAGCAGAGTTTCATCTAGATTTTCTTCTTAGTAGACTAGTTCATCTATTCGTCCGACTTATCCGGATAAAAATAAACTTTAAAAAAAGTAAAAACCAACTTCAAAACCTAAGAAGTATAAAATAATTTTCTTAATAAACTTAACAGCTTCTGAATTCGGGGCCTATAATTCTTCAATGCACCTAGCTTGGCAGTGGCACCGACTACAGAAGCTATTGAGTTTATTAAGAAAATTATTTTATACTTACTATTTTTAAAGTTTATTTTATTTTTCTATTTTGAGTGGCATAAACAATACAGAAACATGCGATAACAGCAATCGCGAGTGATATGCTGTTATTCATTCAAGAGTTCCATTTTCTATCTCCAAAGATCTTCATCAGATCTTCACCAAATTTAAATGAGACCAACTCGAGAGTATACCCTTTCAAACAAAAACAGAATTTTCAAAATCAGTCTACAATTGGTGGAGATATCGCGTAAGAAACATACAAAAAAAACTACTGTCGAATTGAGAACCACCTCCTTTTTTTGAAGTCGGTAAAAAGGAATCAAGAATTGCTGGTTCGGTAATTCAACAATCCAAAATCCAAATACAGCTTTCCGTATTTACATAAAAAACGCCGGAAGCTTGAGCTCACATGATTTCTGAACGAACTGGTTTTGGCACGCGACAACGATTACTCGTACCTATGTGAAAATGCTTTGTTTTATTTTTATGCACATTTTTTGTTTCGCGTTTATGTTATCGAACTTTGTTGATAAATAGAGGACAAGATAAGGCTGGTGAGTTATTTTTTTAAATCTTTATTTATTTATGGAATTTTATGGTACAGTATTGCCCTATTGCCGTATTGCCCTTAGCAGAAATAGGTCCCTAATATAAGTTGGTTATACAGTTCTATTCTCTCACCCTGTTTATTGTAGCTTGTGTATATTTTATGTACCTATATCTAGTATTTATTTTGTAGTAAGTATACCTATATATTGATAGTTTCGAGCGTATGGCACTCGTGGGTTGCAGCTGAAAACCAGCGTCAGGTGGCCAGTATCTCTGCCTCCTGACATTATGCTGAGCTGCGGCCTTTTGGCACAATAACTCATTTTATGTTTTCTTTGATTTGTTTTATTTATTTTTTATTGTGCTAATAAACTCTTTTTCTTTCTTCTTTCTTTCGATCATGCCACCTTCATAGGCCACTCACAATACACTTACAATCTACGTTTAATTGCCAATTTAACAAGCTCATATAACATTCTGGCCTCCTCTGACCGAGGATGAGCCAAAATGCTAATACATTTACCAAATTCCCGTAAATCAATATTTTTATTGTGCATTAATATTATTATCCTTTCAGCTTCGATCCGGACACACTCCACCATAACATGATACACATCTTCCACAGCGTCAAACTCAGCACAGTTTGGTGAACTGGACTTACCCATCAGGGGGGCTAAAAAGGCCGCTTTAGATGAATCACAATATGATTCATATTACAAATGTCAAAATATCTACTTAATTGACAATCCATCCGCATAAGATTGAGTTGAGTTTGACAGTTCCTATGCAGATCAGTAGATGAATTGCTCAATGTGGCCTTTTTAGGCCCCCTGAAATGCAAAACTGTTTCATATTTAAAAAAGTATTCCAAAATACAGTTGAATCGGGATTTTCATGAAGTCGGTTAAAAAGAAGATCCTGAAAAACGCCCTTCTTAATCACATACCGATTCACACAACGTCTACACGCGTAGTTTATACTAACAGTAAGTTTATTTCCATTGTGACATCTTGAATGCGACCACGTGATGCCCTCACATGACCGACTCGCCGACGTGACCGACTCACTAACAGACAGAAATAATTGTTTATTTAAAGACACTATTATTAATGGTCGAGCCGTGTGGGCTTGCCTGAGGAATGACCTTTCCCTTTCTTTGGATGACGTAAACTGAGTATCAGGTGTGGGAACAAGTAACTCTCTTCCCGAGAGTGTACTAAAAGATGACAAAGAGATTAGGTATATTAAAAGGATGACCACCAACATCCTCTTATAAAAACATACTGTGATTAAGGATCCGTACATCCAAGCGTGCTAATTATGACAATATTCCCCTCACGACCGATCTCGCAGCTCTTACCACAATATTGTATTGATCAAGATTGTAATCTACTATTTTAAAAGAGTTTCCATGGAGTTCCTTTCCGGTTCTTCTCCATAGGATCTACTACTAGTCTCGACATTGCATAAGTGCCTGTATCTGGTTTACATGAAATAAAGATCTATTCTATTCTAGATAATTTGATTATCTAAGAACTCGTAAAATGCTACGATGCCATAGACATACAGATACACACTACAAACTTATAACACCTCTCTTCGTCGGGGGTTAAAAATATGCCGTCGAGTAGAGTTGAGTTCGATATCATGTCACATATATAAATCATCGATATTTGAAAATCATTTCGTCATGCAGTGACAACGACAAAATCTTCAATGCCTAAAATCATCACTCGATATTGACCATGACTGAATGAACGTTAACTTCGGTTTCGGCTGTGACATGACAATGACAAGATGACAACACGCAATGTGTGAATGCGGTGAGTGGCGACTACAGATAGAGTCTTTTGTGTGTTCTGTGGCGGTGACAGTTAGCAAAAAATCATTGATGATTTTGTCATTGTTCCCGTCATCAATATTTTTTGTCATTGTATAAACCAGTATAAACTAACATTATAAAGAGAAAAGATTAGATTTTTTGTATGTTTGTTTGTTTGTAATGAATAAATTGAAAAACTACTGGACCGATTTTAAAAATTCTTTCGCCAGCAGAATGCTACATTATCTGTGAGTAACATAGACTATAATTTATAAAGATATCACGCGGGTGAAGCCGCTGGCGGAAGCTATCATGTAATAATTGATATCGAAAAATCATCATTCAACCCATTTCTACCGTCGAGCATGCCGGTACCGAAAAGGTAACCAACTCAGCATTTGCGTATACACGCACGTGTATACGTATGCTGCTTCCGACAGCCTTTTTAATAACAATCACTTACATAACCCAAAATCACTTCCTAGTCCAGACGACAATAGTATTTGTCTTATCAGTTGATCCATTGTTTCCAAGTGGAAGTATACCTACACAGTAAACTATAGTACGGCATAGAAACAATGGTTTTCCTCATTGATTATATGGTGACCATGAAAATATTGCTTTAAATAAGAATTTATGTTACCATGGCATTATTGTA
The DNA here is from genome assembly GCA_932294325.1 of Allophyes oxyacanthae. NCBI lineage: Eukaryota > Metazoa > Arthropoda > Insecta > Lepidoptera > Noctuidae > Allophyes > Allophyes oxyacanthae. The sequence continues at coordinate 17,844,821 of OW028610.1, read as the reverse complement.
CTTTAATTAAAAGTGAAGCTCTTTTAAATAACCCAACGGAAAAACCCTCGACTCCAACTAGAAAAAGAGCTGTAACTTTTGAACGGCTGAACAGATTTTCATGAAACATAGCTAAGATGATTCCCGATTAAACTAGTTTTCAATTACAAAAAACTGCATGGGTAAATTAGAACATAAAAAGCATGCAAATACCTAACATTGTCAATATATCTATATACGTGAAGAGAAAACTTTGTAGGTACCCCTTTTTAAAGAATATTGCGTGCACAGAGGATTGTGAGATTTGGCATAGTTAAAGTTTATATGGAGAAGGAGTGGAAAGCTAAAATTTTATATATTATATTATGTGTTACAAATACATTAAATTAAATTAAAGAAAACTTAAAAATTTAATGAATTAAGGTTGAATTTCGACCACTGGGCGACCACTAGTATAATGATAGGATTAAATGAACTTACCTCAAGTGAAGTTCTATCCTAATTATATGAAATAATTATTCCGAGATAGGTACTTCCTACCCTCCCAAAATTAACACATATATACATGGTTAATTCTCCCCTATTTCATTACTGCTCAAAAATTTATGATATGTAACGTTAGGGTTGCCAGTTGGAGATTTTTATTTTTATAACTCTGAAGATTCGCGTGACCCTGGAATAAGAGAAGACGGCTACTATATTGTAAACCTACCTCGGACTAATTTGAATATAATTATATAATATACGCCGGTGTTCAAAGAAATGTTCACCGCAGTATATCTTCCACGCGTGTCGTGTATTTGTGACGTCAGCACTCGACTAATGACTTTTTATTTGATTTTACTTTCTTTTTTACGAGATGGCTTACGTGACTATTCCAAGGTTAAAAAGGAAATATTTTTAAAAATTAAATTTGATATAACAATGCCTGCATGATTTATGGCGAGATAAGGTAAATTAGGTATTCAAGTAAAATTGTTCCATTTAATTAGTAATTTAGTATTGAACGTGTTTCGGCTTTCACATCAATTTTGACTATTTTATATATGCGTTTTTTATATCAATAGGCAATCATAAATTTTATGTCGCATGCTTAGATTATTGATTGGTTGTCGCAGCCGCTCCAACTAGATACCGCACTACCCTACCTAAGAAAAATGGCTCCTTGAATGCGTCAACTCATGTGATTGTCATGTGGTGATTGTCATTTATGGTTTGTATTATTTATCGCTGAAATTATGAAATTATTACGGAAATTATACAATCCTTACTGATGGTACATATTATCCCAGTGTCTTTTTAATTTTGGTTGTATTGTTTTTGCACAGTTTTACTACGCAAACCGGCATTTTAATCTGACCGACTCACTCGAGTACGCCAACTTTTGCAGTAGTATGTTTTGCCGCATTTTATTAGTACGCCGGCGGAATCAGTAGGAGCGGCCGCGACAACCAATCAATAATCTAAGGTCGCATGCTTATCGGTACAGGTACAAATAGTTCAAGATTACTCGACTAAGGGTCAAGTTCACGGCCAACATAACAGACGTTTAGAGCAAAATCTGCCGTTTAAACATGAGTTTTTGTGTGGGTGATCGGCCGATTTTTTTTTAAACTGCTGTTATTTTGGCTTATCCATGGAACTCTTATCATCGAATAATCCAAACTCGAGCGTAGTGTTTTAGGTGTTAAATTAACCGTGTTCGAAACACTACACTGCGCTCCAAAACACAAATTACTGATGTAGGTCATAAAGTTGCAAAATTAAAGTGGGATTGGGCTGGCCACGTCTGCCGGATGCCTGATGAGCTGTGGGCCAAGGTAACCACTAAGTGGAGCCCTGATATGGCGAGAAGGTTATGCGGCAGACCACGAAAGAGATGGCGGGACGAACTTGATTGAACTAATAATAACTTGTTCACACTGACTCTAGACCGAAAACCCTGGAAATCATGGAACGAGGCCTTAGCCCAGCGGTGGGATGATGTGGGCTAACATTAACAGAAACAGTAAAGTATTTATGCCTACGTGCGCAAGAGTGTGTAGACCACTATACATTTTTGGAAACATACGGGTTTGTAACAACCTGAACAATCAGAAAATAGTGAAATCGTTACGTGCTTAAGCTAATTCACGTAACTAAAGAAGTGCAGTTCCCTCGAAATTGCAGTAAAATTTAGATCAAAACAACACATTTGGTATTCTCTTGGCTTCAGTGAGATACGCACGCGTCAAGTTCGAGCGTCACTTTCATATGATCGGCACATCATAAAATTACGTGAATTAGCCCTCTAGTTGCAGTACTGAGGTACTGTATTTACATATATTTGTAATATTATGTTTACTGTTGTCTGATCCGACCAATGTTTCTTTTTTTTAAAAACGTTGCCCGTCACTAGTATTTTTCCTGTATCGAGGGTACAGTTTACAAACATACATTTGACTTGCACACATATCCAAACCCGAAACAACTATCTGTAGATCATACAAATACTAGTTCCGTGCGAGAACGAACCCGCGACACGTAGCGTAGAAAGCTAATCGCTTAGCCACTGCGCCAATCGTGTTGTCAAATGAATGTGTGTTTATCAAACGATCGTAATGCTTTTGCATCGGTCTCCCACAGTGATTACTGATGAGTAATCACTAGGTTGCAATGTCCGCTTATCATCAGGTGATCCACAATCCCCTTTATCATAAAAAAAACGAGTAACAAATAAACTTAGCTGGTGTCTACTGTTTGCGGTTTCACAATTCTCTTACAAGTCAAACGTCCTCATAGCGGTAGCTCATACAACGATATTTACTTTTACGTAATGTAACGAAGGGATAAAACAGCTGGCTTAGGGCCATTTTCACCGACAAAATAACAGATGTTTAACCCTTAAACAGGCAAGACTAAAAATATAGTTAAATCTTTTGTTTTGTGCATTTTCCTGCATTATAATGACCTCTGAATATTAAGAAAAATATTTAAAAAATTGTAGGATTTTCCGTTTTCGAGAAAATTTACGGGTCCCACAGGGTACGACGTCGATTACGCTGAGATTCTTAACGGGTACCGTAGTGTACGTTGCCGAGTAGTCAAAGAAACAGTTTATAGTAAAAAATAATGTAATATGAACTAAAAAAACATTAATTCGATATGGAATAGGCGGAAACTATTTCGGTAACGTTCCTCAACTACCACAAAACACAAAATAACATAAAATTTTATGAAAAAAGAAAAAAACAGCAGTTTTGAATGTCGGTGTCAGTGGCACGGTTTTATAGTTTTCAACAAATCTGGTCTCCGTCATTTCCCAAAATATAAAGATTTCATATGAAGAATCCAGTGAAGATTGATCTGAGCTTATAATAAAAAAGTAGTCCTAAAATTGTGCTCATTCACTATCAGAAATAACACTCATCTTCGGAACTAGCATTTTGTATGGGTACCAAGTTCAAAAAAAATTGCAAGCTTGTTAGAGTCAAGCACTTAAGCAAAAATAATTAAAAATAAGCTATATGTCAGTATAAAAAATGCATATGCAAGCTACATAAAAAAATACAAGAAAAATTTATAAAAACAAGTTTGAATGAACTGGCAACGTACCTCGTGGTACCCGTTACTTAAATTCGGTAACTTGCTATACACTTGGCAAGGGGAACCACGAGGCACATACACATTTCTCACACTTTATTATTATTATTCTGGGTTGATGATCAAAATATGATATTGCAATCTAATAAGTAGCATTTACTCTTTCAATCTACAGCGAAATAAACAGATGGTTAGTGCAAAATTTGAAAGAAATAAATTTAAATCTTATCAGTGTCGGTGCAATAGTTGTCACCTTGACGGAATCATGACGGAATTGTGACTTTGACGGATAGATTTTTGTGTAGCGAGCTCAAATTATTTTTTATACCAATCTCAAATAAATAAAGTATATTTCTAAAGTGCAAAAAATACTTTCACTTAATTATATAACACACTGAATTTTATAAAAAGTAACGTATACCGGGAGTCCCGTTGTCGATTTAAGGGTTAAAACGAAAACGGCCGACAAAAAAAAAAAAAAAAAAAAACTTTTTCTTTCTTTCGATTACTAATACAAAAATTCATGTTTAAACGGCAGATTCTGCTCTAATCGTCTGTTAAGTTGTCGGTGAACTTGGGCCTTAGTAAATTGTCTACAGACGTACTTTGACCTATTTTACTTCTACAATTTTTTATTATTATTATTAATAGCCCGTAGTATCCCACTGCAGGGCAAAGGCCTCCCTTCCCTCCTTCCACTTTTCCCGGTCTATAGCAATTTGGGGCCAATCCTTTAGATGGACGTCTAACTCATCACGCCATCTCCTTCTGGGCCTGCCGCGTTGCCGTTTCCTGCTATTAGGGACCCACTGTGTGGTTGTTTTTGCCCAAAGCTCCTCCGGCATGCGGCAGATGTGACCTGCCCAGTTCCATTTTAATTTGGCAGCTGTGTGGCCTGCATCAGCAATTTGTGTTTTGGAACGTAGTATCGAGTTCCTTATGCGGTCTGTAAGCTTGACCCCTAGGATACTACGTTCCATTGCTCTTTGGCAGACCCCGAGTGCGGACTTTTGACGTAAAGTTAACGACCACGTCTGCGCGCCATAGGTGAGGGTGGGGAGAATGCACATGTCCATTAGTTTTTGCTTTAATGATAGAGGGATGGTTCCCTTCATTAAGTGTTTCATCGACCAATAGCTCTTCCAGGCGTTTTGGGTGCGTCGAGCAACTTCTCTATCTTGTCTCGCCTGGAAGGAGACTATTTATACTTCTACAATTGGATCTGGAAATTGTGCGCTAAGTTTACTAGATTTCGCTGTATAGTCTATAGTCAGAAAGGGTATAAAAACCTGGAAGACGCTTACTGTTCTTAAAATCTTTTACAATGGGACAAGGTTAGTCGGAAAGGGTGTAATCCCAAAAAGTTGTTGTTGTACTCATCATTAAGAACAACTTTTACCAGGGGCACAACCCTAAAACTGCGAAAAAAAACTGTTGATCCATACTTACACTCGAGTAATATTGAATTATTTGTACGGAATAGCAATTTTTATTTTTGCGCTATTTCATGTTTGTGCTTCTATTAAAAGTTGTTCATAATGATGAGTACAATAACCCACATTCGGGTTTATACCCTTTCTGATTAACCTTCTTCTTTATCTTTACATAGTATAAAATAAAGTCGCTTTCGGCGTCTGTCTGTATATTCGCTAAGTCCTCCTAAACCATGCAATGGATTTTGATGCGGTTTTCACCATCATTTTGAGCATTTCTTCCGGAAGGTAGGTACTAGTGGTCGCCAGTGGTCGAAATTCGACCGTAATAACTATTATATATAAATTTTAGCTTTCTGCACTCCTTCTCCATAATTATAAACTTTAAATATGCCAAATCTCACACTCCTCCGTGCGCGCAATATGCTTAAAAAGGGGTACAAAGTTTTCTCTTCACGTATATATATAGAGATAATACTTTCATATTTAATGTAAGGATAGTAGAGAAATTGCATCCACAAATGTGCAAATCCGGGGACGGGTTGCTAGTGTTTAAACGGCAATGACCCAACAACAGTTCATGCGGTCAATGTGCATAAATAATTATGTTTTTTCCTTAATTCCCACACTACCATGAATCAGATCGCACTGCACAGAATGAGGAAATCCACACAATTCCAAGCATTAATCTAAGTCCACATTAGCCGTCTGGCATTAAAACCGCAAAACCAAGAATTTCCAATAAAATCTGAATTATGGAGCTATAAATAATTCCATACAATTTCCCGATTTACAATTATAATGAATTGTATGACAAGCGCTTGAGACGAATCAGGTGCGACTTTGACCTACCAGTATTGTTTACAAAGCGGCTATTTGTGATGGTTACACAGGATATTTTTTATGTAGTGCGCATAATTTGTAGAGTGATTCAGTCTCTGTTCCTAAATGCAACCGCAGTATTGGGATACACTTTAAAACAAAACGAAAATTCGACTTAGTAAGGGGGACACGCATAATTTACTAGCGCAAGCCATACAAAATCTATTTTTTCCTGTATGTTTATAAACTGTATCCACGACACAGGAGAAATATAAGTGGGAAAAGATTTAAAAAAAAAAACAACGAAAAAATTATCTAGTGAAGGCGCGGTATATTTAAAGCAGAACAAATACAAAATGATGATACCACTGACTCCTTCATATTCAACGTCTAGAATGTACCAGACAAGGCTAACCTCGCCCCGCTAGTATAAGCTGGAAATCGAAAGTTTATGATGTCGTAAAACCTATTCTGTACTATAAACTTTAACTGCAAAATTAATAGTATTGTAAGCTGTCCTGTTTATGTAAGCGAAAACAAATTATAAGTGTAATAAAAATTATTCAATAAAAAAGACATAGTATATCGCCTGATGGTGCTAACTGATACAGTTATGTCAACACTGCGGCGGGTGGATAACCCGTTTTCTCCTCCCTTTTGTCTCCTTGACAGAAGACTAAACGAAAAATTTAGAAAATATACGGTACAGAGATGGTTTTGTCCTTGACCTTTCCATGGACAAACCCGTTATGTCCACCGTTTGTCTCTTTGACAGAAGACGAAAAGAAAAATTGAGAGATAAAACGGTAAAGAGATGGTTTTGTCCTCCACGTTTCTGTGGACAAACCCGTTTTTTTCTCCCTTTTTCTCCTTGATAGAAGACAAAACGAAAAATTGAGAGATAAAACGGTACAGAGATGGTTTTGTCCTCGACTTTTCTGTGGACAAACCCGTTATGTCCACCGTTTGTCTCTTTGACAGGAGACAAAACGAAAAATTGAGAGATTAAACGGTAAAGAGATGGTTTTGTCCTCGACTTTTCTGTGGACAAACCCGTTATGTCCACCGTTTGTCTCTTTGACAGAAGACGAAAAGAAAAATTGAGAAATAAAACGGTACAGAGATGGTTTTGTCCTCGACTTTTCCGTGGACAAACCTGTTTTCTCCTCCCTTTGTCTCTATGACAGAAGACGAAACGATAAATCGAGAGAGAAAACGATAAAGAGATGTTATTGTTCCCGATTTTGTCTCCGTCATCATTTGCCTGCTGGATACTAAATTTAAATAAGAGCGATTATACTGGATAATTTTTTATGTTCGTTCCTAAATGCAACCACAGTAGGTACCAAAATTCAATCCAAAACAAAATAAAAATTTGATTTTGTATGGCTTGCGCTAGTAAATTATGCGTATCCCCCATACTAAGTCAAATTATCGTTTTGTTTTAAAGTGTATCCCAATACTGCGGTTGCATTTAGGAACAGAGACTGATAAACTCTACAAACTATGCGCACTATATAAAAATATATTCTGTATATACCGTCCGAGATACAATCCCGTATGTTTTCAAAAGCTCCATTGACCATATATACAACCTTCCTTGTGCCGTAGTGACCCGAATTTATAATCTCAAGATCAATTTTGTAAGCTGTATGACACGTGGAAAGAGGCACGTCCCATTTTTTAGATGTCTCATATCAGTAAGCATAGAGCAAGAACCTTATATTCTTGGCATAGAGAGTCATTTAACCTCCCAATTTCTGACAAGCTGATCAAATGTTATGTTGTGATTGGTTGACAAACTTCATCAATCAATTCAACAACCAATCACATCGTAGATATAATAGGTTTGACAGTTGGTTAGATAAAGAAAGAAAGAAAACGACTATAGACGTTGGTGCGCTAAGTGGAATAGAAAATAAATATTTTTAGTTTTTATTTGTAGCGCACCACACGTGCGCTGTGTGGAATACTATTGGTGCCCATCAAATTGGTGCGCTAAAAAGCATGCCTTGTTTATTAGACAGCACAAAACCACACACATAAAAAAGGAAACCAAAAAAGTAAAGATAAAAAGTAAACACGAAAAATAGAAATCCTTTAACTTCACCTTGCTTCCTCCCTTCCTTTTTTTTTTGTTTTTTTTTTTTTTTAGGCGCCTTTAGATAAAAATCTGCCTCGTTGCTCTGCAGGGTGCGGGCCAGCTCCAGCTCCATCCTGAAGACCATAGCAGGGAGGTACGACTCTCTTATTTTAAAAGAGATTGTTTGTAGGTGCATCACAGACACTAACCTTGTGGCTATTAATAAATAGGTATTAAGTTTTTACTAACATAGCTTTCATAACGACAGTGAAAAGGTAAAATGACTAAAGCGCCAATTCGTTGCCAAACTAACTTAAACTGTTTAAGTTAGTTTGCCAACGAATTGGCGCTTCAGTCATTTTACCTTTCCACTGACGAATTAAGGCATTTTGATCACAATGCCTACGCCGCAAAACTACTTTAAAGGATTACTCCTAAACAGCTATAAGACTAAGTGGCAAAATTACTAACATTTCAAACGCCTACAAAGCAAAATGCCTCAAATCAATATCTATAAAGCGGTTTGCCTAATTTGCAATACGTATGCATTATTTTTCTTTTTCTTTATTGTTACTAACCCACTATGGATGTCACTTATCCGAAATAAAGTTTTTTTTTTTTGTAACCTAGGATCAACCTTTGTTCATTTTTGTTTTGACCAAATTACAAGTAGATAACAAAACTATAACGCTTCTTTCATCGTCTTATCTACTTATTAATCATACATTACCAATTGTTTTACCAAAACAAAATAATCGTTTAATCGCAGATTAATTATTGTCTTATCAATCTGAATTTTATTATTAATTTCGTTTTTTAAATTCTCCTCTCGCAGGTCTGCTGAAAGAGATTTCATTTGTGAAATAAGCACTTTGATCTCCTTTTTAATATTTTCTGTTTCTTTTCATGTGTGTCATTAAACAATAAATAATTTAGCTTCTGGTTCGACGCCCAGCTAAAGGCGCCTAACCGCGGCAACCTTTAGAATTTAAATACAGATTAACGTTTTCAGAATTCATATTATTGACATATCTGTGTGTTTAAGATAACTAAAGCTCGCCAAGTGGTCCAAATTCGACCTTAATTTTAGCTTTTTGCATATAATTCTCCTTCTTCACATAAACTTTAGCTATGCCAAATCTCACACTCCTCTGTGCGCGCTTTGTAAGTAAGATAAGATACCCCTTTTTATTATGCATATTGCGCGCACGGAGGAGTGTGTGATTTGGCATAGGTAATTAAAGTTTATATGGACGACTGAAGAAAGCTAAAATTTATGTATAATAATGTGGTTGAATTTGGACCATTAGGTGACCACTCGTATAAATAAATATCCACCCGTGCGAAGCCGGAACGGGCCGCTGGTCAAATATAAAAAAACCAGGGCCTTATTTGCTGACTCGTTTAGTTTCTTAGAAAACCCCAAGCAATCTAGACAACGAAACGAAATCTGGAGATCAGGGGAAGTCCAATACCAATATAAATCGGATGCAAAAAAAGAACTTATGCTAACCAAAGTTCGTGTTGACGTCAATGGCCATATTGTCACCATAAAACGTGCCCGTTTATAGACTATTCCGTGTTTTATTTTTATTACCGTCTGTAATTTTACGTCTCCTTTTTATTTATGGTACAATGTAGGTACAAACATTTCTATTTGTAAATACAATGTACATACATTTTAAATTATAAGTGAAACTGTTGTACTTAAAGAATTTTCTACGAACTATTTGATAAACTCGTCAACATGTTTGTTATTCAGCATAACTAAGGCCCAAGTTCACCGACGACATAACGGGCGATTTGGGCAAAATCTACTGTTTAAACAGGAATTTTTTAAATGGGTAATCGGTCGATTTGTTGTTGAACTTGGGCCTTAAAACTAAGACGTACAGCTAGGGCATAGATCTCCCAAAAATGTTGCTACCAGCTGTTTCATCTGCACGCCTAGTACGACCACAAAGATGGATATTTGGTCCCAATCTTGTGTGCGTGCATCACACATTCTATAGAATGCGTTTGCGCTGTCCAAGCTCCAGAAAGAAGATATTCGGCCCGCGGCTGCATGTCATAATAATATCGTCAGTGGAAAGCCAAAACTACTTAAGCGCCAATTCGTTGCCAAACTAACTTAAACTTTACAGAGGCACATTTTAAAGCTTAAGTTAGTTTGGCAACGAATTGGCGCTTTAGTGGTTTTGGCTTTCCACTGACGATATCGTCATTGATAGGCCCATACGCGCAACAAACATTGATAAATACCGCGGATGTACTAAATTGAGTTTTCACGTCTGTAGATAGACGAGAAATCTTGACAAGTCGCTAAGTCTGGTTTTACGTACAAGATGTCAATAGTCCGGAATATCGTAATTAATAATAAATCATGGCCACCTTACAAGTATCTAAATCGAATGCGTACAAGCATTAAACTAAACGAGAAATGGGGAAAGCCCTCGGTATAAAGTTTTCGTTCGCTCAATATAAACGGGATCTAAAAGATTCCTGTTTTTATGTTTCTTGAATTAATTTGCTTATTCTTTCCTCGCAAATTAGAGAAAAGTAAAAGAAAGAAAACAAAGATGGCAAGGAAGGTAGAAGGTGTATCTGTCTGTGGCATCTTCGCTCCAAAACGGATGGACCGATTCCAATGCAATTTTTTTAATCGAAAGCTTATTTAATCGGGTATCATCTTGGGTATGTTTCATGAAAATCTGTTCAGCCGTTAAAAAGTTACAGCTCTTTTTCTAGTTGGAGTTGGGGGTTTTTGACAGTTAGGTTATTTTAACCAAAAGCTCCACCACTCTTTAGTATAATAAAGTTAACAGGACTTGTTTTCATATTTTTTTAGATTTTTTGTTGATAATTTAGGTCAATAGGTAAACACAACAGAAAAAAACAAATTAAAAGATACAAGATTCTAAATCAAACCGGTCTCTGAATTAATTGATTGATTGATTTAGTGATCCCACGCGCGTTTCTATATTAAATAGATTGGCAGTCACCTCATTAATCTAATTATTAATTATTAATCGCTCTACTAATTAAAACCACTATTTCGTGCTTCCTTGTTCGTCATTTTAATAATCGGATCAGAATAAAAAATATCATTCTAAGTTAAAGTCCAAGATTTTTATTTCAACTGGGCCTTTGCAGGCACTTTCAATACGTCGTGATACTGGGTGCACGGATCCAAGTGGGTTGGTCCTAGAGAAGATACCGGCAAGAAACTCCATGGATACTCTTTTCAAACAACAAATTACAATAATATCCGGGACCGCGGGGGCCGGCCCCGGCCAAATTCGAACTGAATTCACACAATATTCCAAAAATAAAAAGAACAGCAAAGATCATAATAAGTACCACTATAAGTTAAACAATACAAGTAGGTACATACTTAACACTCAAGCCACACAATTATGAAAACAAGGGAAGTGTCATTAAAATTAATTTGTGAAGACAGGAAGCAGCGGGTCACCAGGGAAGCCGCATGTGCCGAAGATAATCAGCTCCATACGTCTCTATCGTCAATTGCGTAAAAAAACTCGACTAAATGAGTGGAACAGCAGATTTTTTTTCGTAATTTCGGCTTTGATCGTGTAGTAAAAGTTGTTCATAATGTACATTCTACTCATGTACAATATCCCCCTTAAAGGGATCGAGACGAGAAAGGCAAGTTCTTAGTATTTTTTTTTATATTGTACCTATAGGATATAAAAAATATCTATTAAATATTTTATTTTTTTAAAGTTCCTAGTAAGTCCCCAGGTACAAAATCTCAACTAGATTTAAAATATAAGTACGTAACATAAATATGCTTACAGGATATAATTTGGGTTAAACCTGGCTGCAAAAAATTATAGGTAAGTATCATTTTTTAACAACCCGTTCTCTAAATTTAACCATAAGCGACCCGCAACAAACTGATTTCTTAGGAAAATGAGAACCCAGTTTGATGAAAAAAAGACTTCTTAACACTGCGGAATATCCCATAAAAGGTCGGTATTTACCCTTTTACATGGTAATAATCTTATTACGGTGCCACAAACTTATCTGACCCGGTGACCAAAAATGGAACTAACGTCGCTACAGAACAAAAATGACTTCAAAATATTTTTTTTGTAGGGAGATGACATTGGTAAAAGCGACGGCAGCGATGCCATGACCAAGTTTGTGGCACCGTAGTAATAGGTTGCCGTGTTAAATTTTTCGCCGTAGCTTAATTGGCAAGAGTGTCTGATGTACATACTAAACGAGAAAGAAGGTCGAAGGTTCGAGTCCGGCTCGAAGACGAATTTTTCCTTCATTTTTTTTTTCTATTTCAGTAGCTATGTATCGGCCAAAGAATTTGACGACCACCCTCGGTACCATAAACTAATTATACTAGTGGTACTAGTATAATATGTTTATGATCGGCACATATCTGACGGAAAATTGTAATCATTTAATTGTAATCATTTATTTATAGAATTACTTTACTAGTACCTATGCATGCCATAAATACTATTTCATTTTTTGCATGCCTAACTGGCTGAGTTTTGTGAAACAATATTTAACATAAGAACTTTTGTACCATGCTCTTGCAAAAATAAATTCATTTCATTCAAAATTCATTTCATTCATTCATTTCATTTCATTTCATTTCAAAATGCGTCGCGTATTATCGGTCGCGTAACGCCAGAACAGACAATTAGGATGATAAAACATTCAACCTTTCACACTCAACCGATGATGCGTTAGTGCGTCTCTCAGCCAATGATGATACGCTCGAAGCATTTTCCGTCAGATATACAATGTACCGACCCTAATTATGATAAGTAATTCAGAAGTTATGAGGGAACAGATGAACATACATACCGGTCAAACATATAACCTCTCCGTAGTCGGGTAAAAATGACCTATAAACATAAAAAATAAACAATAAAAAAGAAAGTGCCACTCTGTAATACTATATTTTATCACAAAACATTACCATTAAAAACGTTTAAAAACATTACCTCACACAAAGTCAACTAAACAGAATTCTTTCGTAGAAATCCAATCACGTAGAGTGATGCTTATGGCTGATCCGTAATAATCGGTGATCCACAGGTGGTTTGCCCCGGTACTTCCCAAACTACATATAATATATATAATGACATCTTCTTAGAATATATTGTCAAGTAGCTACGGACGTAGTGCAGACGTATGCAGCAGGTCAATTCGGACAATCATTGGAAATAATCTTATATCATGTAATTAAAGCCCTCTTATAGTGCGATTCAAATACAAATATAATATCTACATAAACTACAACCGTGCACCTAGAATCTCGACATTTCATAAGTGCCTGTATCTGGTTTGACATGAAATAAAAATCAAAGGCAAAAGCCTGCCCTCTCTTCTATCTATTTCTCCCGGTCCGGTGCGATCTGGGGCCAATCCTTTGGAATAATATCCAGCTCATCCTACCATCTCCTTTTGGGCCTGCCGCGCCGTCGTTTCCTAGGTAGATCAAGACCCACTCTATGGTTACTTTAGTCCATAGCTCCTCCAACATACGGCAGATGCGGCCAGCCCAATTTCATTTCTATTTGGCAGCTATTTAGCGTACTTCAGCAATTTGCGTTTTGGAATGAAGCATCGAATTTCTTATTCGGTTTGTAAGTTTCACTCCCAGGATGCTTCGTTCCATAGCTCGTTGGGAAACCCCGATTGGGAAAAAGAAAAACGCGCTACAGCGATAAAAAAAAATCTTCAACACATGTAATCAATTTTCGATATCATGACAACTTCAAATCTTTGAATAAAATGCTACGTCGCCAGAATCTGAAGATTGTTCGACATATTTTGGATAAGGTATAATGGACGCTTATCATTCTACCGTCATACCTATTTTTGTTTCTAGCATTTGTTCGACGATAAGGGGTTAAATCCAAATAGCTACTGCGTAGATTGAATTTTCGAGGTAAAGCTGCGCTTATCGTGGTCAGTCGTTGGATCGGTGACCTATTTACATATTCAGATTTCTCCGTGCCTTTGACTTTGCCGTTGACTTTGACTTTGCCTTTGTCGTGTTAGTCGGTTCTGGTAATCATACGAATACGCTTCTTAAGTAGGTGCCCCTGCCAAGCTAAGATGCATTGAATATTTATACCTAAGCCTCGATTTAGAAGCTGTTAAGCTACTTAAGATTATTATTTTTTACTTTTTACTTTTTTGAAGTCGGTTTTTCACTTTAAAAGTCTATTTTATTTTTCTATTTTGAGTAGCTTAAACAATACAAACATGTGATTGTTTAATCATGGATACTCATGGATAATCATGGATAACAGCAAATCACTCTATTGGTTTCAATAGAGTGATTTGCTGTTATCCATTGAAGAGTTCCACTGTCTATCTCCGAAGGCCTTCGTCAGATCTTCACCAATTTATGTTTTTTTTTTTTTCAATATTGATCCTTAAATGGTGGAGATATCGCGTAACAAAAATACAAAAAAAAACATACAGTCGAATTGAGAATCTCCTCCTATTTTTGAAGTCGGTTAAAAAGACTAGGCTGATGATGAATTTCTTAGAAGATCCACCACTAATTCTACTGTCAGATTTTTTCTGCCATCCATCTCACGTAATAGCTGTACCAATTGAATATAATTCAGACGGCAAGGCGTGTAGGGGGCCTGTATCTTTGAACCCAAAAGGTTATCAGTTGCATAACTTCAACAAGTATCAGTCTACATAAGAAATCGTTTACTATGTTAACGAGTCATAAAAGGTAAATATAAAATTAAATAAATCCAGCCCATTACTATCCCACTGCTGGGCACGGGGCCTACTTTCATAATGATCAGAGTTGGGCCTTAGTCCACCACGCTGGCCTGGTGCGGGTTGATGAACTACAAATACCATCGAGGACTTTATGAGGCCCTCAGCTGTGCCGGTTTCCTCACGATGTTTTCCTTCACCGGTAACGGAAGTGATAAAGTATATTAATAAAGCATTATTTATGTTAAAAGAGTAGATATTCTATTCTAACTATAACTTATTTAATAAAATAATGTACACAACTATTAGAATGTGCTTTTTATCTACAGATGTTGTTCTGAATAAACTAAAAGACCGTTGTCATAAAACATTTGAAATGATATGAAAAAGGCGCCGCGACAGAAGTTTGTCGTGGTGATAAGACAAGATAATGCGTCTAAAAACCTTTTACCGCACGAGATAATGTGACGACAAAAATTATGTCGCGGCGTACATGTTAACCCGACTGGACTTTGGCCGCTGCACTCGTGTCGAGCAAAATACGTATGAACCGCACTTTAAAATAATCTAGGTATTGTTGATGATTCATTTGTTGTTAACAAATAGCTTATTTACTCTTAAATGTTATCTGTTTATCTATAATGAGTCACCTGTTGTTACAATTTATTTTTTAGAGATTTTAAAAATAGTATATTTCTTGTCAGCATGATTTTCGAAAACAGTATCCATGGAGTTTCTCGCCGGTATCTTCTCCAGGATCAGTGGGCCGAACACGAATGTTTTGACGTATAGTAACGTAAACGTAAGCAAATTTTGATTATAAAATACGACGAATCTATCGCATCGTTGTTCAATTTTATGCAACAAACACACTTGTTTCATTAAAATGTAAAAATATTGCATGTATTTCCTATAAAATATCATGGATTAAACGTGTATTTTTGGTTCTAAATTTGGTTACGTTTACGTTACTATACGTCAAAACATTCGTGCTCGGCCCACAGGACTTGGACCCGTGCACTTAGAATCACGACGTTTTAACTTTGACTTTGACTTTGAAAGCTAATCTCTTAGCCACCGCGCCAACCGTGTCATTATTTAATTATCTTTTCTTTCTGCAAATAGATATTAGATAGCTAGTGATTACATATTATTTTTTCTGTTTATCCAATAAGCAAACAATTAATCAATACCTTCACTACATTATGAAACTATTAAGAAATTATGTGAATCCCTGGTAGGTAATGCTCATTTAGATCTCTTATTGATCCAATATGATGTTATCATATAAGAATACAACCGATTGATTGTATTCTTTGCCGGGCTATCACTCTAGACAATACGATCAATTTAGCAGACATAAGTATTCTTTCAGACTTTAAACACTCGTGGGAAAAGAAAAAATTGTTTCTAATGGCTCCCAGAAAAGAAAAATTAACCGTACTAGAACATAATTAGTGCACTCAGTAAATGTTACAAGTTTCAATGCACACAAATCGCAAAAAAAGAATTTACTTTAAAAATTGGTACCTAACATTTCATTGTAACACAATGAAAAATATGACATACAAAAAAGTATGTTGGATGTGATTTAAGTCCTTTTATTTATCATTAGCGCTATATCTTTATAATACGTGAAGAGAAAGCTATGTACCCTTTTTAAGCATATTGCGCGCACGGAGGAGTGTGAGATTTGGCATAGTTACTGATTATATGGAGAAGAAATGCCGAAAGCTTAAATTACGGTCGAATTTCGACCACTGGGCGACCACTAGTAATAAATAACTACGTAGCAACGTACCAAACTAACTACAATGGGCATACAATACGAATTCGACCAACCAGATTACGAAGCCTGCGTCACGTCGGGGTCACCACTCTGGAGGAACATCATACCTCGTTCATCCACAGTCATGAACCGTTTACACTGTAAACATTTTTTTACAGGCACTAATGTTATATTTAAGACGTAGTTCTTACGAAGAACCAGCAACAAACTGAAGTCTATAGAAAATAATATAATATGAGTAGGTACGTACAAATGACGTTGGATAAATAATAGGCCCGTCACATACGTAACACCGACATTGGCAAGCTGTGGGTGTATCGCAAAGCAACTGCTACCTATCCGATTGAAATTTAGTCGGTTATGATATTATCTTACAAAGTTTATTGGCAAGGAATATTCAATTCAATTTCAATTCAATTTATTTCATAAATATAATATAAACGCAGTCCATCTAGATCAATAAACATAAATCCTCACAATATGTAGATTTAAATAGATGCTGTTTACAATTGAACTATTTACAAAAAAAAAGCATTATTTAAAATCATTTATATATAAAGAAAACGCATGTAGGAAGAAAATGGCATAAAATTCAGTAAAAAGTAGAATAATTTTCCATGTATGTGTCTCAAAGTTGGATCAAATAGGCACAGTAACGTTCGCAGTCCAATGTACCATATGTGGCACAGGGCGATTGTTTAACTATTATATTTTATCTGCTGTCTGGACAATGAAAGTGTTGTCAAGCACCAGAAAGTGCTTGACGCTGGTTTTCATCTAGAACCTTCATCGTCCTACATTAAATACCTGTTCATAGACAGTCGAAGGGTTAGGAAGGAAGTTTACTATCTCACAATAGGCTTTCACCATTAACCGGACATACTTCAAACTCCGGACTAAGAAATTCCTAACATAAAATCCCAATATCTCTTTGCCCAACCTGTCAATTGAATACAGAACAACACACACAATAATTCTTAGACGATGCGTTTAAGACTAAAATACCAATGAAGCTGTCTTACAGAGTCTGTGAACATAAATAGATTTTTCGTGTCCGTATGGATTGAGGAGCCACATGTGATTTTTAAACGCGAATACTATCTTTATTTAGTAGGATATGAGCCGATTTTGTAGACCCAATCCTGGAATTTGTAGGAAAACCCTTAAAAAGTTACATGACGTTAAAGGTGGCTCCTCAATCCAGACGTTTGAACTGAGTAGCCACTATAGAACTCGAAAAGTAGACGATGGATGTTTTTGAAAATTATGTAGGATTTAGTAGGCATTATGTACAATATGTACGAAAAAATTGAGTTTTGTAGTTCTTAATTTGACATAACTACAATACTTTGATTGTGGCTCCTCAATCTAAACGTTGGCCTATTCATGCAATGCGTTGTTTTTCATAAACTAAGCGGCTAATCAAAACATATTTTTAGTATCATTTAGTAGTACATTTATCCTAATTTGTAGTATAAAAATACGATCTTAAAACGATTTAAATTTGGTTATAAAACACATTTTATGTGGCTCCTCAATCCTGACGTTTCTTTATGAAAATATGTCCGTAACTCCTAAAGCTGTTAATGGAATCGAAAAACAATAACATGGCCATTTAGTAGAAAATTCTACTAAATATACGTGCAATCCTACATTGTACATAATCAGTATTTCTAAAGATATCAATTATTTGAAAATTCCTTAGCAATTTGGTGTGTAGGGTGACCATAAATAACTCAAACCAGGATAATAAAAGGAATTTTAATTGCAGTTACATAAATTATTCGTGTTATACCTATTCAAAGACCTATATATACTTACACAACCATCGTTATAATATAATAAATTAATAAGAAGTTCCAGTAAAATAAATAACAAAAAATTCACATAAAGCGCGCCATGTATTTTTTCATTTTTTTTTTATTCTATCGATCATCTGTTGCTACGGCATACAGCCAAAAAAATATTAATACCTCTTTACACATTGAAATTGCTTACGTAAACGTATCTAACAAAATCTCTTTCCGGATATAGAAAAGAAATATCAAATAACATGACAAATAAGGATTTTCATAAGAAATTGCCGGTGTGATAATGATAAAATCCAATAAAATCCCAAAACAAAAATCTATCAAAATAAGCAAGCAAACGCGCCAAGCGTTAAGCGTCTATTAAAATATGATATATAAACATCTCATTGCATTAAATTATTTATTTTTATCAACAAATTAACATAAATTTCTACAATTAACATAAAGAAAAAAGTATTCCGTTTATTAACTTCTAATATTAGGCTGTTAGATGGTATCGCCGTTGCCTCTCCTTCCACCTGCGCGCGCATAGCTATGGCAACCATCAATAGACACGGCGCGCGAATAATGAAATCGTAAAATAAAATAATGAAATTTTATTGGATTTCATCATTATCACACCGGCAATTTCCTATGAAAATCCCTATTTGTCATGTTATTTGATATTTCTATATACGGAAAGAGATTTTGTTAGATACGTTTACGTAAGCAATTTCAATGTGTAAAGAGGTATTAATATTTTTTTGGCTGTATGCCATAGAAACAGATGCTCGATAGAATAAAAAAAATAAAATGAAAAAATACATGGCGCGCTTTACGTGAATTTTTTGTTACTTATTTATTTTACTGGAACTTATTATACTCCTCGAGATCTAAGAAGTCCCTTTTGAGAGATTTAAAGAACGATAGCATGTAACTTGACAATGTTACTATTGGCTGTGAATAAAAACCATTTTGAATATACACTTGATAATAATTATGAAATTATTGTAATTTTTTGAGATATGTATAAATTAGCATGGTATATAATTTCATAAGTATTGTTATAGCATCGAAATATTTTTAAAATGCATGTTTATGTACTACCGAAATATCATAAAAATGGTTACGTTCTCAATCAATTATTTTTTAAATAAAGGGATGTGATCACTAGAATCGTTAAAATCGTTTGAAATATCAGTATAAAATTACGTAGGTATTAAAAACTCTTTAAATGCTGTATGACACGTACATTATATTATTATAATTAATTTAATTTCTCTATGATCACAATTTGCTTGACACTGGCAGTAATTACAAGATATCTGTGCAGTTTTTCGCGATTTTTCCAACTAGGTAATTGTTCGTTCTCTCTACGAGTATTTCTCGGATACCTCTGTTTTTGAGATCTGGCCATGATTTTGGACTGTTCCCGCTTTTAAGTTGACTTGGCTTACTATAGGTACATGGATTCTAATAACTTGGTTTGGAAACTATGTGAGTACTTCGAAAGTGGATCAATAACTGGTAGACCATTATTACCGGTACAAGTGGATAAATAATTTTGGCATAAAATTATGAATATGTTTTATTAGTCTATGAAGATGCCTACAGAAATGCGATTTCATATAAAATTCGGTGCCTACTACATTAATAAATTGCTTATCAGATGAATTTCTCGTTTTTTTATTCATAGTTTTAAACGATTATATACTCTTAGAATTTTAAATCGATTTATTATAAAAATCGAAATTTTTGGTTACCGATTTATACGCTTCACATCCCAAATTAACTCAAATGATATATGTCAAAAGTGGCTTTTTAAATCTCGAGGACTGTAATTTATTATATTATAACGATGGTTGTGTAAGTATATATAGGTCTTTGAATAGGTATAACACGAATAATTTATGTAGCTGCAATTAAAATTCCTTTTATTATCCTGGTTTGAGTTATTTATGGTCACCCTACACACCAAATTGCTAAGGAATTTTCAAATAATTGATATCTTTAGAAATACTGATTATGTACAATGTAGGATTGCACGTATATTTAGTAGAATTTTCTACTAAATGGCCATGTTATTGTTTTTCGATTCCATTAACAGCTTTAGGAGTTACGTACATATTCTCATAAAGAAACGTCAGGATTGAGGAGCCACATAAAATGTGTTTTATAACCAAATTTAAATCGTTTTACGATCGTATTTTTATACTACAAATTAGGATAAATGTACTACTAAATGATACTAAAAATATGTTTTGATTAGCCGCTTAGTTTATGAAAAACAACGCATTGCATGAATAGGCCAACGTTTAGATTGAGGAGCCACAATCAAAGTATTGTAGTTATGTCAAATTAAGAACTACAAAACTCAAATTTTTCGTACATATTGTACATAATGCCTACTAAATCCTACATAATTTTCAAAAACATCCATCGTCTACTTTTCGAGTTCTATAGTGGCTACTCAGTTCAAACGTCTGGATTGAGGAG
Source organism: Allophyes oxyacanthae (assembly GCA_932294325.1). NCBI lineage: Eukaryota > Metazoa > Arthropoda > Insecta > Lepidoptera > Noctuidae > Allophyes > Allophyes oxyacanthae. The sequence continues at coordinate 17,824,106 of OW028610.1, read as the reverse complement.
CCACCTTTAACGTCATGTAACTTTTTAAGGGTTTTCCTACAAATTCCAGGATTGGGTCTACAAAATCGGCTCATATCCTACTAAATAAAGATAGTATCCGCGATTAAAAATCACATGTGGCTCCTCAATCCATACGGACACGATTTTTCCATGTTCCTTACCGACGTGGTGGTATTAAAATTCTCCTAAGTGTTTGCTAACCACAACGCGCATTCCATTGCGAAGCCAGACGTGGCAGAAACCTCAGTTGAAAGGTTTCAAATTAAAATAATAGGTATCCAATTTTAGAACGTCTTTTTTTAAACTTTATCAAATAATAGTTTTGATTGTAAACTTGATTTATGAAAAGAGTATCCATGGAGTTTCTTGCCGGTATCTTCTCTAGAACCAACCCACTTGGAATCATGCACCTAGAATCACGACGTTTTGAAAGTGCCTGCAAAGGCCCAGTTTGAAATAAAAAGCTTTGACTTTGACTTTGACTTTGTAGATACTTACTTTTAGAACGTCTTTTTTTAGACAGCTCATTTATCCCCTTTTGTCAGTGTTTTCGCTTGGGGACAAGAAACAACTCGACCAACTCCCCAACAACAATCCACTGCCTGTCATGAGACAATATTTATTTTTATTTTTAGCTAATTATACCATGTATGTATACTCGTTCATAGTTAAGTTTAGAATAGATTAAAATTATATAAGGTTTTAGATACTCAAAGCATATAAGGTATTCTAAGGCAAATATTGATTTAAAAAATTATTATTAAAATGTGGTTTTCTAATAAGGTCTTGGGTGGCCTCCTGCAGTCTGCACTATCGTTTGACAAAGATAAAAGTGATATATAGAGATGTTAGAGTATGATAGAGAGGTGATCAGCATTACATAAAACCGCCTGGCTATAACTCCAATATGAATTTGCTGTACTTAAAAGGAAATTATGAATAAACAGCAGGCGACAATTTTTTAAATTTTCCTTTACATCAATTATCCGTTATGTTTTTCATGAAAACAAATGACAAAAGAAAACAAACAAACATTAAGTTACCGAAAATTATTTTCCAAAAACAATTTATGCAGGTTTCAGATTTTAACACATTCTGATAATTTCTAACAAAATAAATACTATACAATAAAAAATACGATACGTTATCAAATCTGAATTAAATTTTACAAATTATGGTTACAATATTATCACTAATAACATTAAAGTGTATACTTAACTTAATTGGAAAAAATACAATCAAAGGTAGAGAGATCAACGTACTAATGCGCGTAATGATACCCAAATAAATTAATTTCCCGCGTTATCAGGGGCGCCCGCGCAGCGTGCACCTTGCGTCACACGGTGGTGGGGAGACCTACGATTTCATCGACTTATATACGCGAACGTGCGGTCGCGCAGCCAAACGATCAGTGTGCGTCGAGCGTGAGATTTGTCGAGAGAAAATGTGTAACATGTGTACCCGTGATGTGATCGAAACGGGACCGGCCCCGGTGGCGCCGGTACCGAAACCGTCGCGTACGTTAGAGAGAATGAAGAAGAAGCACAACATTGTGACTGATCCTAGCAATTCTGAGAAGCAGAAGGAGGTGGAGTACCAGCCGGACTTGCTGGCGGTGTCCACGAAGTACTCGAAGGTAGCCTATGACCTGTTCAAGCAAGGACTGGTCCGTCTGCAGGAGTCGAAAGCTTACGTGTGAGTACGGACTTTCTTTTTTCACGTAGAGGTTATGTTTGTACAACATTATCTTCTTGAAAAGACCTTGGTTTGGCAGAAGTATTGATAATGATTGCCTTATGAATGTGTACATTAAAGTTGGAATGCTAAAAATTTGTTAAGTTATGATTGACAGCGGCTGGAAAATGATTACGTGGTACCTATATAGTTTCCGATTGTCGTGCCTGGCGCGTGATAGCGACTGAATAACAATCGTCGATACAGTTTTTAGAACGCGAAAATAATTGTATTCTTCCGATTTGTATTCAAACATTAACGATTATACTTAATTTACTTACTGTCTTGATAATTAATCACTTTTTACCAAATAAATCTACATTGTGGTAAACAATTTGTTGTATTTTATAAATGACTAGCTGTGCCTGCGACTTCGTTCGCGTGGTGTAGAAGTGCTCGAATTATGTTTTGAAAATACAATATGTTTCTAATAATATAAAATTTTATCAATTTGTATTAAATTCAAAAAGTTAAAACGTGACCCTGATATTTGTCGGCTTCTATTTTACCATTTACCGCTCCACTTGCTGGTTTTATAAATGATTATTTCATTAATGAGTTGTGTGAAAATTGTTTACTAATAACAAGTAAGAAAAAACTAATTTTCCATACAAATTTTCGGACATAGAATTTTTTGTGAAATTTTTTGATTGAACATTTAATTTATCAATTGATACTGAGTGCATCAGTAAGCCTCCTTATCTTAAAAAGAAGAGGTTCTCTTAATGTAATGACATTGAATCACTCGAAGACATTCGACCAATCGATAAGTTTTACGTTTCAGTGCAATGTATGGACGTTATCAGTAAAACTTGTGATATGTATTACAAAAGATTTCAGCTCAGCTTACCTCATTAATTATAAACTAGTGGTCGCCCAGTGGTCGAAATTCGACCCTAATATTGTATATAATTTTTAGTTTTCTGCACTCCTTCTCCATATAAACTTTAACTAACTTTAACTATGCCTTAATTTGATCATGGAGAATTCTCCATAAATTTTAATTTAATTTAATTAATTAATTAATTTAATTTTATGTTTCTGTCTATCTTCCCCTTTGATTATCTAGTTAACGGATATACAGACAGACAGACGCGGAAAGCGACTTTATCTTATACTATGTAAAGATAAAGATGTCTAATTCCTACCGCGGTTTGGAACACAATATCTCATCCAACCTCCTTGATAAATAGTAACAGATAACTAGTAATAGATAATTGTTTAACTTCCTGATTCTTATCCACTTGAAGCTCTAGTTATTATATCATAAAACCCGCGATATCTACTTATCGCTAGCGATATCTTAAGATATATAGCAGGAAAGTTTTGCCAATACAACTTGAAGATATATCTTTAGCGAATGCTAAAAAATTATCACAGTACCAATTTCAAGATGTATAAAATCTACATACACAGTACCTACATCTCAACATTGACCGGTAGAAAAATATAATGTCTACTGGTTTCTAATGTTTCCAACCCATTACTGTCCCACTGCTGGGCACGGGCCTCTTCTCAGAATGAGAAGGGTTAAGCCTTAGTACACCACGCTGGCCTAGTACGGGTTGGCAGACTACACACTCCATCGAGAAATTTATGAGGCCCTCTCAGATGTGCAGGTTTCTTCAGGATGTTTTCCTTCACCGTTATCGCAAGTGATATAATGTACATATGAATCTGAAAAGTCAGAGGTGCGGGCCGGGTTTGAGCTCAAACCCTCCTGCATGAAAGGCAGGCGTTCAACCGCTAGGCTATCACGTCTTGTATACAGGGTTATTTGTAAAACACCGGCAATGCTTTAAGGGGTAAAACTACTCATCAATATGAACAACTTTTACTATGGGACAAACCATGAAACCGCGAAAAGAAATTCAAACTTTTCATACAAAACATTAACCTTGCTCCATCAAAATGTATGAAAAGTTTGAAATTTTTTTCGCGATTTCATGGTTGGTCCCGTAGTAAAAGTTGTTCATATTGATGAGTAGTTTTACCCCTTAAAGCATTGCCGGTGTTTTACAAATGACTCTGTATATCTTAACGATGTCATTTCCCTTCGTCATTCGAATCACATGTCCCCAGCGGCTATCTCATGCTAACAAATCTGGTACATCAAATGTCTATTTAAAATGATAAAATATGACGTTACGATAAAAATACATTATCAAGATGACAAATGCTAAGAAAGTGTTAGAAACATCTATTAGACTTTGATTGAATACTACTGATACTACTGATTATTATAAATCTAGGTAGCCACCCTTATTGCCCTAAAATTTTGCGCCAACCGGTATATATAAAAATAAAAGAATGACCTGACCTTAACTGGTTAAAAATAACTCTATTTTTTACGATACCAATCCTGGCTTCACTTTTAACAATAAAGTTTTATTTTGACTGCTATTGGCCTTGGAACTTACATTCGTAACGGGTTGGTATAAAAATGGCAACGAATTGTCCATTATTAAATAATTACCGTGAAGATAAAAGATCTTATAATGGCACTAATTTCAACACTTTATAATTCTATGTACCGATTTGCAAAGACTCGTATTATGGAAATTAATTGAAAATGTTCTAAGAGCGTATAGGCGTTGGTAGAAAGCATAGAACATTGGAACTGAAATGCACTTGTGTCATATAATATACAGGGTGTCCGGTAATTAATCGATTTGGCTGAAATGGCTTATTACAGACTCTATTTAATTTTACTATCTTTTACAAATTTTGCACACTACGACCACAAAAATTAATTCCATTTTTTTTTTGTTATTACCATAAATAAATAAACCAGTAAATAGTATAATGTCTAGCTACTGTACTTTAAAAGAAACATTAATTTATTCTGGAGTACAAATTTTTAAAAATATTTTCGTTTGTTTTTTATGGCTACTGTTATGGTCACAATAGAAAGGAAAGAAAGAAAGAAAATGTTTTTATTAAAACGCCCAGTAAGTATGACGCACGAACCATTTATACTAAAACATTATACCAAAGCAGTCCATAAATACTAATGATACTAAATCATTGTTCTGCTAAACATAATTTTATTAATTATGTAAGAAGGAGAAAGAAAGAAAGAAAAATCATTTATTCGGACTAGACATCAGACAACACTGCAAAAACATAAAAAAGTTAAAAAAAAAAAACGTAACTATAAAAAAAAATTCAATGTGCTGTCCTGTCGGTATGCCAGTACCAAATGGGTAATAGCTGTTAAGACCACAGTTCTATTCTTCTACATACAAAGTCAATTACAAAGGAATGCAGCTCTCTATATGATGCAACCTGCTAAGGTTCGTTCTTCAATTTGTGTCCCACATGGCAACAATGGACGTTAATTAATATTAATTGATATCTTCGTAAAGAGGGCAAACTAATCCCACTAAGTTTTTTCAAATATCTCTTTGAATTAAGGGCGATGTAAGTCTGTTTTCTATATACAGGATTTTTTTTATGTAGTGCACAAAATTTGCAGTGATTCAGTGTCCGTTCCCAAATGTAACCGCAGTAATAAAATTCACTCCAAAACAAAATAAAAATTTGATTTTGTATGGCTTGCGCTTGTAAATTATGTGTGTACCCCATACTAGGTCGAATTTTCGTTTTGTTTTAAAGTGTATCCCAATACTGCGGTTGCATTTAGGAATAGAGACTGAATCACTCTACAACTTATGCGCACTACGTAAAAAAATATCCTGTATATTCTGTACGTCTGTCTGTATAATCAAGGTATAATTTTAATGATTGACAGTATAGTGATTGAGTATAGTGATCATCTAACTGTACAAGTTTTTTGTTGGCTTTAAGACTTGAGTCATTATGTACCGCTTGCCGTACTAACTTCTTCAGAAAACTCGCTGAATAAAATATATTTCTATAATTTTGTTTTAGTAAAGCTGAAAAATTATAATCTCTTGAAAAATATTAATTCATTTAATTCAGTATAATAATTTTTGAAATGCACTTCGGACTTTCTTCGATTCGAACTCACTATTTATCTCTTTAGTATCTATATTTAATTTTATTGAACATGCTTTAAAATAATTATTACCCGACTCCTCCATTATCATTTATTATTAATTAATTTAACACAGTATTTTTTTAATTTAAAAAAAAATCATGTCTTATAATCGATTCTAGTAACGTTTCTGAACCCACATTGCCTTAATATCCAAAAACAAACAATAAAAAGTACCAAAGATAAAATCTCTACAAACTTGTTCCACAAATAACACATAGACTTCGTAAGTAGATTATGCAAACAATTTATTGTAATATACAAACAGGAAACCAAAACAAAATTTTCCGGTTTATTTAAATCATGACACGGAAGAGGAATTTGGACGCTAGGATGAACGAGGTCAGTCACGGAACTAGTTTAGGCAATAATGATGATCTATTTACTAGAAATATTATACTTTGGGAGCCATGCCAAACAAGTATCAAGTTTATGTTCAGTTCCCAACAATTTATGTAGCAATGAAGCGAATCTCTCTGTTAAAAGGTTAATGAACCATTTTCTTTACGTTTTCAGTCGTAAAAACGACAAGACAATTTACTAAACACTGCAGGCTAAATACCGGAATCGTAAAAAGTAAACTAGATCTCAGAAAACATAAACTGAAACGCTGTAAGCACCACAATTTTCCGTGTGTGGTTCAAACATATTTTCAGTCGTAAGAACTACTTACTATACAGAATGAAATAAAAATAACGAGCCATATTTTAGGAGGCTATCAGGTCTATGGGACTGAACAACTTTCCCCAAGGAACATCGTCGAAATCTGAAAAACAAAAATTCTGCTTTTCATGAGTCGAGAGTTACGTGACCAGTCACTTTGTATGAAAAATGCCAATGGAAATATTTTATAATTAAGGTTTAAGTACCACTACAGTATACATTTAAACTAATTAATCTGTATTTTTTTCTGAATTCCGTTAATTTTTATCGATTTTTTGAAGTAGGTACTGTACATGAACCTGGCCCGTTTTGGAACATCTCATTTGGTAGAGCTTCAGTCCGCAATACAAAAATGACTTTTTATTTCGCCCAGGATAATTATAACGACTGAAAATATAAATATACTTACTGCAGGCTTAGATTAGATCAGAAATCATATAGACAAAACGCTATAAGCACAGCAAACTGTTTCCTGAGTTATTAAGGATACAGAGTTTTACGCGTTGTGACCTAATTTCCAAGACATATTCGCAATTGTGACAGATGAAACAGATCTCATAACAACGTGTACGTGGTCTGAAAACGTGTCGACAGGCACGTAACACTGTCCAATGCAATGTTTATACCCTCGTGATCATGTTATTGAAAATTGCAGACTTATGCCCGCGAAACTGCAAAGAATAACCGTCTTTGCACCGAATTAATAAGCACGATATAAAATGCATTGTTCGTTCGCTGACGCCTATTCAATAGGGGCTCGTGCCTTCAGTTCTCACGGTTGCACCAACAATAGGAAGTTTACGAACCTTTCAGACATCAGGCCTGAAAACCGTGTGGTATTTCAAGTGAAGATAATGAGACATTGACTGAAAATACAAAATAAACGGGACTAGTTTGAAATAAAACTGAGAAAGAAAAATAACAGTGGCTTGCGGAAGGTTAATGCGTTCCAGTTTTAGTTTGAGATGCATTTTTTTATTTTTAGTTTGAGATACAATTTTTAATTTTTAGTTTGAGATACAATTTTTTATTTTTAGTTTCAAGTGTACTTTTTTATTTACAAACAAACTCCGCAATGTCACTTACGACTCGGCAGTGTCACTTAGTAATAAAACTAAATATAAATTCACGTACCATGCTGATTCAACACTCTTAAAAGATAAAGATATAAATAGAGTCAATTTATTAGTGATTCATAATCAAATTTAATTGCATAATACATAAGATAATACTTTATCTTTGATCCGACGTATTGATTATTTAATGAGTGCTTCACATCATAACTGAAAAGAATACATCCATTTGAGTAAATGCAATTAATGTTGACTATAAAATTCATGATTAGAAAACGAAGTATAATAGTGTTATTAAAATATATATATATATTAGACGCAATGCAGGTTATAGACTACATAATGTAGAGGTAAAAATCAAAACAAAATTACTATGTAAAAAAATACAAATGTATTAACTGTTTTTATTATGCCTATGCCTGTTAAAGTTAATTGACATGTGTGTATTTAATATTTAATTTAAAATGTAATTTGGATATTTATAATGTATTTTAAACACAATGTTAAATTGTTATGAAATAAATTGAATTGAATTGTCTTTTTACTAACTCGTCAGCAGTTGTAGTTACAAGCAAGATTGCCATGGCAGTTGCCATGGTAATCTTATTCAGAGGCAAATCATTATTATCCTATTCTTATTTTTTAATCACATTGAATTACATTATTCTCGCAGCTCTTACCACAGCATTGTATCAATCAAGATTGTAATCTATAATTTTAAAAGAGTTTCCATGGATTTTCTTGCCAGTTCTTCTCCATAGGACCTATATAATATACTACTTGGAACCGCGCACCTAGAATCTCGGCATTTCATAAATTTCTGTATTTGGGTTACATGAAATAAAGATCTGCCCGCTGTGCCCGACAGGGTCCATAATTGATCCTTAGATTAAGTTTACCTTCTGTTTTAACTTTACATTAAGGAATGCAATAAAGATTTGATTTGATCTATTATATTCCATTCAGCACTATAATTCGAAGACATCATTTTTTTTACGATCACAACTCTTCTCCCTCTATGTCTCGGCACTATACATAAATAAGGTTAAAAAAAAATAACTTATCAACATAGGAGTGCGTAACTTGAGTGGATAATGCGTACTATGATGACATTACGCAGTTATAACAAAAATATTATTTCATATAAGTCAAAGACCTCGTGTGAGACAATGTGTAATGATAACACCATTTTGTTTGCATTTTTTGCTTTGCATAATTTTTTATATGATTCATGGAAATTATATTTAGCGAAAATTATCAGGCTTATTATGTTTTAAATATTTGCTACAGTCTAGTATAGCCTTAAACGGTTTTAATCAGTACACTGAAAATACGTAACGGCTAGAAATAAACAAGCTACTGCTATTTACAACCGAGTACTTGGTTCGGATTTTCCTAAATGCAAGGATATCAGGATATCGGAGTACCTATGCTTTTATCAGCGTATGTTGCAATACTATTGTAATCTCTTGTTCGTCTCGTACATCATAAATAACATCTACGGGAAAATATTTACTTGAGGTTGAAAATATTGACACTTATAGATAGAAATAGTACCTACGCGTGAAAAACAACTTCATATGAGAATAACAACTGAAAAAATTAGTCGTATAAATATACATAATATAATAATGATGTCTATTCTGATGCGCTTTTTGATAGTACTAAACTAGACTAAAAATGTATCTGACACTTTCTTTTTCTATTGAAACAGAAAGAGACAAATGCTCTTTTTGACCCCCTACAAAAACGGTTATAAGTTTGTAGTGTGTAGATATCTCTGTGGCATCGTGGCTCCAAAACGGATGGATTAATTTCAAAGCAGTTTTTTTTAATTGAAAGCTAGTTTATTCCGGTATCATCTTAGCTTTGTTTCATGAATTTCTGATCAGCCGCTCAAAAGTTACAGATCTTTTTCTAGTTGGAGTCGGGAGTTTTTGACGGTTAGGTTAGGTTATAGTTGTTTAATAGTTTTTTAGTGTGAAAGTCTCCAGAAGAGCTTACTATAGAAATGATCCTATGAAGTAAGGTATGGCAGTGATAGCCTAGCGGCTGAACGCTTGCCTGCCATGCAGGAGGGTCTGAGTTCGAAATCAGCCCGCACCTAAGACTTTTCGAATTTATGTGCGGATCGCAATTGATTATCAAGAAAAACATCGTGGAGAAACGTGCACACCTGAGAGGGCCTAATAAATTTCTTGATGGTGTGTGTAGTCCAGCAACCCGGTCTAAGCCAGCGTGGTGGACTAAAGCTTAACCCTTCTCATTCCGAGAAGAGGTTCGGTCCAGCAATGGGACAGTAATGGGCTGGATTTATTTATTTATCTAGTTACGTAATATCTAACATTATTAGATATAATCATGGATACAAGATATACCAGATAAAACGACACTAAAATAAGTATGTCGCAACAATATTGTTCCAAGCGTAATCGATCACAATCCTGGCTTATCTCGTGACGAATGTTGTTTTCTTAAATATGGAGGAATGTATAGATTGTAATTCAAATATTCTGCAAGCTCATTTATATTATTAACTACAACAACTAGCTGCCGCTCTTGCAACGTATCTTTGTGCATCAAGTTTTGGTCTGAATGCAAAGCACGTTAAGTTTTATACTCAGACGGTTGGTGTCTGAATCTGAGGTAGTTTTGCAGTGCGAGGTGACACACGCCTACTATTGACTAAGCTAAGCTTTATGGTGCATATCATGGGCCTGTGACTGACATCTCGCGTCACACCCCTCCCACACCGCTTCTTCAACTTCTTCATAAACTCCAGCACCAACCGTAGGCCTATAGTAATGTTATTATCCCAGATAAGATAATCAATGACCAAATGATAAAATACAAGTTTCCTCCTGTGAATTGTCCGGCGCCAGTAGCGGTCTAGTGACTCAAGCCGCCCCAGAAGTATCTGAATCCTCCCCTGACAAATCTTAAATTAAACTTGATATTATCCTACTTTCTTAGGTACCTTACTTTAACTTAGTTCCTTTGAAGCGTCGACATGATTCTTAGATGTCAATTTTGTACGTTTTGCTGGCGTTTCTACTGCGATTGTCATTCCAAGTTGTGTAGCCCTAGCTAAGCTTTCTATAACGTTTATGCAGTTGTCTGCAAGATCTAGTACATCATCCACCTTGGCACACATGCACATCGTACCCGTAGATATCTCCTATAACATGGTGATGTCTTTTAAATTACAGACAGCACTGCTTTCCATCACTTTATTTAAGTTCATCTACATATATATACGTGAAGAGAAAACTGTGTACCCCTTTTAAAGCATATTGCGCGTACGGAGGAGTGTGAGATTTGGCATAGTTAAAGTTTATATGGAGAAGGAGTGCAGAAAGCTAAAATTACCGTCGAATTTCGACCACTTGGTGACCTCTAGTAAATATAATTTCGTAATGCTTTACCAACATAATTTCGCACTTCTTGCATCAATTCGCTAAAGTTTTTGCCTCATGAATAATTTGGCTAACGGATTATCGGTAAACGGCCATCGGCTATTGTGAAGAACGGCCTCAAATTCAAAGTCAAAGCGGTGAAGGTTACAGCAGATAACTGTGTCCGATCATTTGGAAAGGTTCATCATTTTAGATAATTAATTCTTTTTTTATATAATTTACATGCTGGCTGAACCTATTTAGCTACTTCTTTCTATTTTTGATAACAATCCTGCCTTTTACCAAGGTGCCTACTCAAAACAACAGCTGTAATAATACCTAAAAATAAAAGTTGTTTCTCAACAATAGGGAGCTTTCATCTAAATTTCAATGACAAATTGTTTGAAAATATCAATATTAAAAAATGCGAAAAGTACTACAACGAAACATTTATTAAAAAATTATACCATATCTTCATTATAAATTACGTAAAACGGAACGTTATTTCAAACGTCATCATCGAGTTTATGACGTCACTTCGTCCAGTTTCCTTGGTAACCATATTCAGAGACGCTATGAACGTGTGACGCAAGACGTCACGTCACGTGACTCTGTGTTCTGGCGCGAACATTTGAGACTCATATTTTTATGTTCGTATTTCATTTTGTTTTACTTTTTATACACTAAAAATAAAAATACACGCAAGTTCCTTATTAATATTATTTTTGCAAAATGTTACTTGGTTTTATGTACTGAATGCGTAGACTTTGACTTCATTAAGAGTGTTTTTACACCCTGTATAACATTATGTGTTATACAGGGTGTAAAAACACCCTACAATCAAAACAGCTACTATTCGCTTACCAAGTCTTTAGAGAGGATCATGTTTAACCGTAGGTAAATACAGGTTGATGTTTTTAGTCTTGACAACAGTCTGGTATACTACGTACTCATATCAAAGGGTGTCACTGTCTGAGTGATCGATTAATCACCTGTAAATCTTCGGTTACATAACGACTTCGATCTAGACAATGGAAGATTTTCACATATACCTCAGTACCTTCAACTTTCGCATTGTTAACATTGACAAACGAATCGGCCAATTATGGACACTGCAATATAACAGTTTCAAATAGTGGTGGTTCACATACAATTAACTTCAAATGATAATTATACGTATTAACTAAGTAATTATATAACCTAACCGTCAAAAACCCCCGACTCCAACTAGAAAAAGAGCTGTAACTTTTGAACGGCTGAACAGATTTTCATGAAACAGCTAAGATGATACCCGGTTAAACTATCTCTAAAACCGGGATCAACAGCTTAACGTGTTTTACCCTCGGAGGGGTTTGGATGTTCGAAGAAACGGTCACCCACCGCGGCAAGCGCTGCTTAACCTCGCTGATCGACTGATCTTCTTTTGAATAAAAGAAGATTTAATTTACTAAACCGTTTGAAATGTAGTTTGAAATCAACGTTACTTATCTAATCCATATTGACTGATCTACGATTGATCAGATCATGTAGATCAGCACTGATATTATTATCTTTTTGTATAAATATGTTTGTCCCGAATACGTCATACTGAATGTAGGAGAAAAACCCAAGAGTCAGAGTTATAGGCCTCTCACAATCGACAGTAAAATCTAAAATTATCAATCTTTGGCTGTAAAATGTGGTGCAAGATCGCGTTACTATGAGTAGAATCAAAAAAGAAAATGAACGTAGAAAACATACTGAAGTGGATGTCGAAAAATGTCGCCCATCCAAATGTACTCGTAGTAGGAACAACCCAACTTTTATTTTCACAATTAAAAATATACCTACCCTCTCATTTAAGTTTGTTTTTTGGTGCATCTACCTTCATTGTCTCTGCATCACCCTAAGGTTGTCTGGTAGAGAATGCCTACGGCATTAAGACCGCCTTTGTACATTGTACATGAAGCATTTTAATTAAATAAATAAATAAAACAATGGCTTTATTGACTAGTCAGTTGTACGATTTAGAGCTCATGCACACTCGATACTTATAACATCGGCGATTACCGACTCAGTCGCTTTTCAGAAACTCGATACAGCAACTGAACGCTACATTATTCACACTTTTAGCATCCGCGACTATCGACTGGGAAGCTCCATACAGCAACTGAACGCTACCCTATTAGTTCGAGCCTGTTCGAGCGCCTTCTAAGGGTAGACCATCTTTAAATCTTATTTCCATAAACCAGTGACTATATTTTTATAGTTTAAAACCGGGTCCACACGTATCATTTGCCCGATCCGATAACTCTATCCGTAGCACCGTATCATTCATCGTATCGTATCAAGCTCCGTATCTAGTTGTGGACGCCTCGGTTTTCTGCAATCACGATATCTTCAATTGATACAAATAAATAAATTTGAATTTGAATTTGAACTTCCTTTGATGATGGGTCGAAAACCGACACCAGACGGGCCGTATCAGAGCGGGGCGTATAGAGACTGCGTATCATGACTCGTCCAAATATGCGATCATGATTCGCGTCAGTGATATGGATACCGTGATAGGATCAAGCAAATGATACATTATAATTATGGCCCCCGGCTTAAGAAGCTGGATATTTATCGCAGACAATAAGCTGCTTAACTTCTTGGAAAAGTCACCTTTGACGAATACTTAATGTGGGACTCTTCGCAACGGCGCGGCGGGTCTACCGCGTAACTAAAATTGTAATGAACATCGACATTGGTATTAAACTTCAATACGATCGTGAGAGCCTAAACTTTGAGCTAACTTGTAAAAAAATTACCTATCATATAGTTGGGACTCCTATCTTCATGATCGGTAAAAAAAATACAAGTTAGCTCAATGTTTAGGCTATCACGATCGTATTTAATACCATTGTCGATGTTCATTACAATTTTAGTTACGCGGTAGACCCGCTGGAGTTGTCTCTTGTCACTGGAGTCGGTATTATGATCATTACCAAGCAGACACAATGTTATAATAACCTAACCGTCAAAAACCCCTGACTCTAACTAGAAAAAGAGCTGTAACTTTTGAACGGCTGAACAGATTTTCATAAAACATAGCTAAGATGATACCCGATTAAACTAGCTTTCAATTAAAAAAACTGCATTGAAATCTGTCCATCTGTTTTCGAGCTACGATGCCGCAGACAGACACACAGATACATAGATACACAGTTCAAACTAAATAACACCCCTTTTTTTGTCAGGGGTTAAAAACAAACCTTGAAGATTCTGATAACTTTGTAAGAGAAAATAAGCTTGAAGAAAAATAAATCCATGATACTTAATGTAAAAGTGTTGAGAGGCCAACAAACCATCGCTCTTGGTCACAGATAAGAAGTTTCAGCGCTCTTAGTTCAACGTACTTGGCAGTCGAGTTTCTCAAATCTCCATCAAAATCTTAAAAAAAGAAACAAGTACCGAATATTTTTTTTATTTTGATATTTGAGGCTGAATAAAGTTTTCCTTTGCCATTGTTATTTTGCCGCGTAAATTTCAGATTAATACGAGTAGAACGCGTAGGAAGCGCGTAGGTAATAGTTTTTAAGAAAGATTAGTTAAGCTATCCGTCAGTCTATTACGCCTAATCCCTTTGACGTAGATAACAATCGGTAGCCATTCACGGAAATCCATATTATGAACATTTGTCGGACTTTTGGACCTATAATTTTTGGAAGATAAGTATGTATTTCTTGAACGACCAACACGGAGTATAAATAAAAAACCTTTATCATCTCTACACACTCAAAACTTCGCTGATAGAATCCTACTATGATATTATAATCATACCTATTATAAATAGGAAAAAATAGGCTAGGTTCGAATCCTGCTTGTGGTCGAAGTTTTCCGTCCAACGGTGGGAAGCAGTGTTTTCCACCCACTACTCAGATCAAATAAACACTACTTTCCGAGGATGAGATATGAAAAATATTTTTTTCTGGTTTAAGATGACTTTATAAATAAAGAACAGATTCTGTATTCTTGCATCGTAAAATTGGCAAGCACTCACCAAAGTTTAGATACATAACATGAATGTTTATCAATGCACGGATTTAGTTTTAACATTCCACACTTCGAATCAAAAATAAATTGTATAAAAACTCTTTTGTGCAACATCTTCATGACCGTTTCGTATTAATCTATCGATAAATGCGCCATACAGGATATTTTTTTATGTAGTGCGCATAATTTGTAGAGTGATTCAGTCTCTGTTCCTAAATGCAACCACAGTATAAAGTTCACTCCAAAACAAAACGAAAATTCACTTAGTATGGGAGACACGCATAATTTACTAGCGCAAGCCATACAAAATCAAATTTTTGTTTTGTTTTGGAGTGAATTTTGGTACTGCGGTTGCATTTGGGAACGAACACTGAATAACTCTGCAAATTTTGCGAACTACATAAAAAATTATCCTGTATATTCGTATTCCTGTGAATGAGAAAAAAATCACAAAATCAATTGTAAAATACGTTTGTCTGTACTTTGTCCCCAATAACAGGGACTATAAATAAAAACTGTAATAATTTTTGATAATATCTTTTATTTATAGGAATCTTGATACTTTGATAGTGAGTATGTGATTAGTACTTCAGCGATCAATATAGGTAGTAATTATTCAACTTATCTCTTTGTTTACCATAGATAAAAATAGAACTTTAATCGTTAATTGTGTGCAAAAACATTTATGATCATCGTAAATTATCTCGAAACAATGGCTTATCTTTAAATAGTCCATATTAATCTCGTAAAGTGATTGTTTTGCTATCTAAATCTTATGATCCCGTTTCAAAGTTCATTTTTGGTCGAAGGGGACAAATGTAAGTAAATCTTGAAATGAATATTATCTAAAAGGTAAATGCGAGTGGAGACATAATTTAAATATATGCATACTGGATTACATGTCAGTCAGCGGCACTACCGCGTAACTAAAATGGTAATGAACATCGACTCTAGTAATAAACTTCAATACGATCGTGAGTCTAAACTTTGAGCTACCTTGCAAAACAATTACTGATCATGAAGATAGGAGTCCCAACTCCATGATTGGTCTGTTTTGTACAAGGTAGCTCGAAGTTTAGTCTCTCACGATCGTATTGAAGTTTATTGCCAGAGTCGATGTTCATTACCATTTTAGTTATGCGGTAGAGCCACAGATTATGTTTAAACTTTTTATATTGCAGTTTTGTGAATGTAAAAAAATATCTCTTTCCAAAACGTTTCGATTCTATTTTTTTTTTTTGAACCGCTTCTTTTGATTATCTATCTAGGCCAGACTAAACACATTATTCCAATTTCTGAAGATAATAATTTAAGAAGCCGAAGAAAATAATCATTAAAAAAATCGAATGACAGACATAATACATCATCCAAAAGAATTAATGATGCAGCAAGCGGTTAGCGAGCTTTGATGACAAAAAAAGAAAAATGAGTTTCCCATTCTTGATAAAAAAACATAAATTATCCCATTTTCAAAATGAGCGGTTTGCCCCAAATCTTAATGTAGTAGATTACAAATTGAAGAGCAAATTATAATACGAATTAAAAAAACTTATTAAAGTTCGCCTTCAAGTTGCTAATTATAATCTAATCAGACCAAATCATTGCAATAATTAATCTTTAACGCTTGTTCGGACAAACAGCAAAAAGTCGCCCCTTCTCTCACGAATAACCTTCGTGGCTTTCTTACGACCGTAATTAGTAAACATTTACTTGAATAATAACCATAAACTTATTATTAGGTACTAGAATAAGGTCCTAATACTTTATTAGCGGAGGTCCTTTTAAGGGGTTATATAAGTGTGGAATAGCGTGTACAAAAGATCGCAGCTCAGCAAATTCTCATAGAGAATAAATAAGGAGAGTATAAATAAGGTCCTAGGCTTTCCTAAGACCTTATTTATATATAAGATTATTTATATATCTACAGTATTATTTGCATAGTACAGCTTATCTCTATTTAGAATTGCTAAAGAGTGTTTAATAGCTTCTAGACTTAATGGTCCATTACTACAACGTTGTAGACGTTATTCGTATAGAAACTTTAGTGAAGTTGCTATTTAATTATCAACTATCTGGTGCCCGCGATTTCACCCGCGTGTGTAATTTAATCAATATAAAATATAGCCTATACTACTCGGGGATAATGTGGCTTTCTATTGGTTCAAGAATTTGTAGAATCGGTTCAGTAGTTCCAGAAATTACCACCTGCATACAAACAAACAAATACCTCATTAGTATAGACGTATATCGAAAATACTTTGACCGTTGTATCTTAAGATCTTTACCCTTAGATTACTATTTAGTTAGTTATAAACTTAAAAATGTCCTGATCAGGATATTTTGCACAAAAACCGCATGAACTGGCTTTTTACCTCATAATTATTTAGGAGAAATGGAGGGAGGCCTTTGACCAGGAGTAGGCATAGGCTGATAATAAATAAAATAAATAAATTATTTAAGAAATCCAAAATGATAAGAAACATTCTTATCAATAAAACCTACTTAATCACACTCCCACCCATTAATTATTTGCTTATACAGTTAAAGATAAGTCAATAACAGGTAGACTTAATTGCTTGAAAACGTAAATAAAAAGTGCAAATGTACACGTTTTTCCGAGAATTAAATCAGTTGCGATATCGGTTTCGTGTCGCTTAATTTCCGATACCCTACATACAACCAATATAAACGGCTCATAAATACTCGTTGGAGCGATATCGAGTAATTGCTAATTGTTTTAAATTTTAATGCAACGAACAGTATTCACCAACAACATAACAGACGATTAGAGGAAAATCAGCCGTTTAAACATCCGTTATTTTGTCGGTGAAAATGGCCCTAAATAGGTTCACTGCCCTAAATACACTAATTAGCCAATTAGTGTATTTAGGGCAGTGAACCTATTTAGGGCCATTTTCACCGACAAGGGTAAATTGAAAGAAAGGAAATATTAGCATTATCAACACGATTGACAAATTGTGATGTCAATATTGATAGAGTACAGGAATTCGTCTTCTAAACCAAGCAGGTAACCTGTGTTTTGAAAGAAAAGAAAGAAAGAAAATATTTTTATTCTGGACTCGCCAGGAACGAATAAAAGTAAAAGGTAGAAAAAATAAAACAACAAATAAAACATAAAAAATAACAATAGTAAAACAACTTTAGTTTAGTTTTGCTTGAAACGCTGACGAAATTCTTCACACAGAACCATACCATACTGTTCGAAAAATAATTTTTGAATCGAAAAATCTGATGGAGCTTCAATGCATCTGGAATTAAGAAAGAAGTAGACAATGCGACTATGAAAGAATCAATTATAGTCTGTCAAGAAAGTCATGAAAAGGATTGAGGGCGCCACTTGTATATTCTCTTGTTTATTTTTAATATATTAATGCCGAAAACATTTTTTTATCACAAAAAATCTACACAGAATAGTAAAATAAACACATCGTTGTACCCAAACTGACACCTACGGTACTTATTTAGGGTTGCGAGCGAAGAAGAATTTTAGTTCCTTCAAAATCCTTTTCATGACTTTCTTGACAGACTGTAGCTTTGCGTTTTAGTCTCTCAATAATCCTAAGGGCCCAATTATGGAGGGGCGGAAAGTCGCGCGACGCACAAAGCCGCGTGTCGCTCTCTCGCTCACTCTCCTTGAACGGAGATACGGCGCCTTTCTCCGCGTTGCGCGCCGCTTTGCGCTCCGCGCGACTTTCCGCCCCTCCGTAATTGAGCCGTTACACCTATTGTGTTTTTTGGTGCTACGTGTATCTTGATTTACATTAGAACAACGTAGAAACTATTATCTAGAATTCTAATCACGTTGATAACAAATAACGTCGTTACTACGAGATAAACGGGCAATCAACACATGTGCTAGCATGTGCAAAGATTCCCAATCGCAAGGTCATCGACTTAACGCTTCGTTAATGACGCCCATGTACTCGTAATTCAAATAACAACATGATATTGACTGATAGTGGTTATATGTGACTAATATATCAGTCAAACACTGTTTTTATTTTTCTATCTGTCCCCATGATGCATGTGTCATAGTCTGCGTGTATCAATGCGATAGTGCAAGGAGATCCAAAGGGCGTGATAAACAGGAAATTGTAGAAGGTTTTATTCATAAGAAAGGAAGCGATTAAAATAGCCTGACTTATCATTGCAAAAAAAATCCTACAGCACCTCAAAGCTTCTTAAATTAGGTAGCAATCAATGAAGCAGTTCATCAAATCATCATAGACCTTAGCTTGATCGAAAGTCTTGCCCCCAATGGACCTATTTTAAGCTTCTGTCTGCTGTCAAGCCCCCCTGATAATAATAACCAGACACAGCAAACCCTCTTTTGTTGCTCCCTCAGCGACACCCTAATCGGAGGCTCATGTCTCACTATGGGACGCCCTTAGCTGCGCTGTCGTATATATATTTTTTTACAAGATTGGAGGCCCTTCAGACTTCACCAAAAGTTCGGCTAAACCGCAAAGACTCCATGAGTCAACTAAGAGAGACATTAATGTGTCTGTGGTGCTTGCCGTCCATCTAATTGACCTTAGTTCAACCATAATTTCAGCGACCTTCCGATTTACCTACAAACAGTCGTTAGTTCGTGTTAGCGGAACTGTAACACTTGATACATCTCGAGATATAAGAAATGGTACATCCCCATATGACTTACATTATGTTTGACAGTTCCCATAACGTACGCATTATATTGTAACTTGAAGCGATGAGAAATGTATTGCGTTCTTGCTACTTAAGAACTGCAACGTATCATTTCTCATAACTATATCACTGAATTATATACTTAGGTACTTCCTTTATTCTGAGCCATTTCGTTTCTTCCCGTGGGAAAGAGATGCCAACAAAATATCAGGATCCCTCTTTCCGCTGACTGACAACATCATTCCTAATCCCTCCTACAGAATATCGACGTTAAGTAAGTAGTTTCGTTCGGTGAGTGTGGAGCGCCGAAGGCCCAATTCCTCCTTCTTCTATCCCTCCCTTTGTCCTAACACCATCCTAAAAGGTCGGCAACACATCGGTGATACCTCTGGTGTTGCGGATGTGGATGTTCATGAGCGGCAGTGATCACTTACTATCAGGTGAACCGCAAGATCGTTTGCCCCTATACTATAAAAAAATGCTAACAGGAATTTCCTCTACACAGGACAAATGTTGATCCAAGTACCGATCCAGGACTGGAACCAGGGCTTGAAACTGTTCCAGTTGCAGAGAGGCTACAGACAAGGAGATGTAATATCTCCTAAACTGTTAACCACTGCACCGGAAGATTTTAAGCTCCTGGACTGGTAAGGATACGGTACTGTTTTTCTATGTAAAACGTGAATTCTCTCACATCAATAATAATATCTACGAAGGCTTTGTTTACAACATATGAGCTCGTTTTAACAAAGACTACATTTTTAAATTAAAATATAACTCAAAGACCAAAATGGAACCCGACTCCTACGAAATTGGACCCCTTTTAAGTGACTAGGAATACACCAAGACGATAAAGCAAGTCTCCTTTTGTTTATCTACTAAGGACTGCTAAGCCGGTGCCGTATGTCGGGCCTGGTCAGCTTGTAACTCCCATAGCATTCTTATATAAGGAAAATCATTATTAATATCCTATTCTGATTTATTTTTATTCACATAAAATTACATTATTCTCGCAGCTCTTAGCACAACATTGTACTAATCAAGATTATAATCTAATTTAAAAAAGTTTCCATGGAATTGCCCGTTCTCCATAGGACCTACTATTTAAAACCGCGCACCTAGAGTCTTGACATTTCATAAGTGCCTGTATCTGGTTTATATGAAATAAAGATCTATTCCAGGGATGGAAAACCTATTTAAATAGGCGTGCCAATTTTTTTAGCTTAAATGTGCCAACTAACAATCTTAGCTAATTGGGAAAAATCATAGACTTAGAATATTTTCGCTTATGGGAAAAATCATTAAAATACTATAAGTAGGTAGCTCAATTTCTTGCCCCGTACCATGAGTGGCACGCGTGCCAATGGTTCGCCATCCCCGATCATTCAGTGCATCCGCACCTCCTAAAAGACAACAGGATGGAAGATCACGATGACATCTAGTTACTATCACGTTGTCCCCCCGAGCACGTGCAGTCACGTTGTACCGAGCGTGCGAAGTCGCCAATTTAGCTATTACTACCGCGATAAGCCCGATAAGATTGAGAGGTTTTGCATCTCCATTTATATATCAGACTGTAGGAAAAAGAATACAAAAACAATGGTCCGAAACTGTTCACTGCTAAACTTGGTCTTCCTTCTACCGAAGATAGTAGCGCCACCATTGGCTTGGTGTTCGGATTGGTAACTATCATTATTGTTCCTCGAATAGATGCTGCTATCTATAATTTGCCTCCTAAAACAGTAGCGGAAATAGATAGCCTAGACTTATACTGGGACCAAGCGGAAATAGGATAGCATATTAATCTATAGGCAGGGACCAAAATTGTATTGTTGATGATTCTCCTATTAGGGCTACTGCAGTCTTTAGAGATTTTGCCATAAATTATCATGTAGAAGGATTGTTTTGTTATACACACTTTGGGAATGTTTCAACACCTTGCAAAGTAGACTTATTTACTATACTATTTTCTTCGAATGATAAGTGCATAGATAACTCTATACTTTGTAACTTACAGACACAGCCATCCCTGTATACTTGTTAGTACAATTTAAATTGGGCTTCATGTAGCAACAATGAATTGTAGAAGATAAGAAAATTCTTTACAAGTAATTTAAGAAACGGTTTATGTAGAACAGCATACTACGTCTGAAATACTTTGTGTATTTTTAAAACCACATTTTGATATTATTTTGAGCAATTCTAAATTCAAAACATCTCTTGGCCGTTTAAAAAGTTCAAAAGAGTCGTCTAGAAACCTATTTAACACAATATTTGAGTTAATGTGTTCACACTGGAAATGAATGCCCGCCAAATTGCAATCCAGAAAGAATCAGCTTTTTTGGCACAGTTATACTCGTCTAGATGAGTTATGTCAGCATTTCTACAAGTAGATAATACGCAAGTACACTAATCGATAAATTCCATTTCACAAAACTCAAAACTGCAATAATTAAAAAAAAAATACTTGACGCATGTGTGGGCTATTCCGTTATAAGAAATGTCATTTTTTTTTTTTAATCAAATTTTTTTTTCTGGGTTTCAGTCGCTCCTGGTGAATATGAGCAAAAAAAAAACAATTAAGAATTTTATAATAAACGCAATAAGAAACAGCATTCACATATCGTGAAAAACGTAATAATTTGCTGGTTGCGCAACTCGTGATTACGAACCGGTCCGTGCAGATTCAATCCGAGCTGTTATTTTTATCAGGAACGCATTTTCTGTCAGCCATATAAGTCAAGTTCTTCTCCGATATTTAAGCCTTGCAGGTGACGGAATGATGGCGCCATGTCTACTTTTAGATCGTCTTCAGACCAAGATAAGTGTTTTACATTTCTTTCTAGGAATGAAACTTGGCCAATCTTTAATTTAAATATTTTTATAAAGCAGTTACATAGGTAGATCTCTCTTTTGACTGCTTACGGTCACACAACTTCCATAGGCCAAATTTTAGACACCAAAAAATTTAAATTGTTTATGCCTGCACTACTTTCAACATCCATCGCTACATTGATCCATAACCAGTTTTTTTTTTTTTGGTTCTTTTTTCCCTCTTTGGGATAGGTAACCAGAAATCTATAACTAGTCCGAGATATTGTCAGTGGCAACAGCACAAATAATGCAAAGCCAAAACAAAAAAAAAACTAGTAGGTACGAGTACCCTAAACTTGATTGGACGTTCAGGAATGTCCATCTGCCATTACTTACATAAATTAAAAAATATATTTGCTCCGACTTTTAATTGATTGCTTTTTAATGCGATCGGAAGCATCAAAATAGTTTTTAAGTACAGTTTTTTATTGTACTATGATTAAAAATATAGCTCAGATGCCGTACTAAATGAGTTATTAGCAGTAATTACTAGTTGTAATCGTTAATGTGCATTCAATTGACTGAAACGATACTTTGTGGATTAATGCAAGTAGTTCCCGATAGTGTGCGGCTAACTCTAGATAAAATATCGAGCATGTGTTAAGTTGGCGAATGGAACACGCGATATTACGGCCTACATTTTCTATGGATGCAATTATATCGAAGTTTCTGAACGGAAGGTTCGAAAAATTAAATATCGATTCTTTTTTTTCTTGTCTTTCAATGTCAAGCGATTGACACAACTTTACAGTGTTCCCAACTTAGGGGTTTTCCCCCCAAGGGGGTAAATAAGTGGGCTAAGATTTTTTTAGGGGTATTTTTAGGGATTTATTTATTCTTGACTTTTACTGTGAAGTTTATAATGATTGTGACGCAGTTGGCTGTAAACTTTTTGAAAATGTTTCAATTATTGTATAATATTACAATTTATTTATTATTTTTACAGAGTATTATTTTTCTTTGGGGGATTTTAGGGGTTACAACTTTAGCTTTGGGAATAAATATTTCTGAGAGTTGGTAACACTGCAACATTAAGTTATGCCCAACAATTATTATGCATACATTGTATTTTTATAAGAGCTATAATTCTCTGTATTATTTACGTAATTGTATGAAGGGCGTAATTATAAGTTATCAGAGACGCCTTGTAAGAGCACGTGTATACGAGTTTTCTTATATGGCTGTGTTCTTTGAGAAATCCACTTACGATTCTTTATGCCGCCGTATTGAATTACATGCCTCAACTAATGACACGCCATTTAATTAAGAGCTGCAGTTACATTTCCACTTAAATTAATGTAAATAGAATGTGCCAGCGTAATTCATTAGAATTAAATTTGACAATGCGTCAAGCGACATCGTATTTAAAATATTAATTTCACTATTAATTGCAATATTTATATCACTATTAATTGGAAAATGCAGGATGTACGGGCTAAACACAATTCAAACACATTCGCTGAAAAGGAAGTGCACCCTTTAAATTTAAAAGCAATTTTTCAGTGAACTCAATAGGACCAACCCACTTGGAACCGTGCACCTAGAATCACGACGTTTTGAAAGTGCCTGCAAAGGCCCAGTTGAAATAAAAACTTTTGACTTTGACTTGACTATGAAAAACCTAACCGTCAAAACCCCCGACTCCAACTAGAAAAACAGCTGTAACTTTTGAACGGCTGAACAGATTTTCATGCAACATAGCTAAGATGATTCCCGATTAAACTAGCTTTCAATTAAAAAAACTACATTGAAATCGGTCTATCCGTTTTGGAGCTATGATGCCACAGACAGATGCACAGATACACACTACAAACTTATAACACCCCTTTTTAACACGCTTTTATTAGCTTCACCTTTAACTAACTATGTAAGAAAATCTTGGAAGTTAAATTTGACCTACTTCCCGGTTTCCGATTGAGCTTAAATTTTGCATACACGTTCAGTTTGGATGACTAAAGCGTGTTCTATAGTTTTTTTTAAACTATAATATTCTATTTTAAGTATTATCATAAAAAACAATGCAGTTTATGTCAGAGACTATCATAAAGTGAATAACAATACATTACCACTTGACAACAGTAATAGTTACGTCACACAAGTGTTACCTACCGTCAATTTACTCTAAATGACGTAAGTAAACAAACGTATGAAAATCAAACATTGTAGTATCCAAAGGTGTGAGGGGATCGCCTATAATAGCAACTCAATGCTTATTTGCACTACATATAAACGTACTTTACATTAATTAATATTAGATACAAATATACAATTGATTTGATTTACACAGATTTACACGTCACGATAAAAGGAATGAGGTCTGTCTGTTATTGAACACTATTTATAGTCCAGTTTGAATAAATTACTTTCGAATTTGAATTTCGTTTATATTGCACTGCTAGGTAAGTGATCGCAGTGATAGCCTACCCGTTGAATGCTCGCCTTACATGCAGGAGAGTCAGAGTTCAAACCCAGCTCGCACTGACATTTCGGATTAGAATTTGATCATCACTTGCGATAACGGTGAAGGAAAACATCGTGAGGAAACCTGCACATTTGAAAAGGCCTCATAAAGTTCTCGATGGTGGTACCAGGCTAGCGTGATGTACTAAGGCCTAACCCTTCTCATTCTGAGAAGAGGCCCGTGCCCAGCAGTGGGACAGTAATGGGCTAGATTTGTTTATTTGTTGCTACATAGGTACCGTTGTGTTTGCTTGGCATAAAGAGTGATCTAGTTTCTTTACTACCTACAAATCCTTATTAGCTTTCAATCTAAAACCATTTGAAGGGCTGTAAGTTCGAATGCAAAAATGCTTACAAGCAGCCGCAAAAGTTTCACGACGAAATGACCTTTGCAAGTCGTTCACTCACGACATCTCGATCCAGTTACGATTGCGGTGAATGACGTAGCGTGTACGTCACGCAGCGTGGCGCTCTAACAAGGTCATGTAATGCACAACGCGTTGCTTGACCCGATAAGCAGACAGTCGATTACCTTTGCCTCATGTAGAATACCTAATTATTTATAGGTCTTTCATTGGTACAAATACAATGGCTATTAATGGGACATACAGAATAAAAATATGTCGTGTAGGTATACTTAGGTAATTATGTAGTTTATGTATGTGCAATGATATCTTTGGTTGGTATTTTTATCTTACACAAGTAGTTATTTTTATATTTAATAATAATGCGTTGACGTAGATTCGATGAATTTTTTATTGCTCTCATAGATTCCATCTGAAAATCTGCGTCTGTCGCATTTATCTTCTTATTGTTATTTTTGGCGTAGGTTTCGATCACATCTGGTGCTAATAAAACAAAAATATTTATTATAACCACAGCCCGTCTGGTCCAAAGAACTACTATCACTTCAGATATCAGGTAGGCGCCTCGCTTTCAAGTCCAATTTTTTGTTTGCTTTTTTTATTGGTATTACGGCCAGTAATTTTCGGCGAATCAAAAACAAAACCGGCCGCCTGATTCAAGCCTGATTACGTATGATAAAATATGACAGTTGCTGTCGCAAATAAACGTTCTATTCCGTATCCTCTTATGAAAACGTCTATAAGCGAGAAAGGGATGCATTGTTTGTTGATCGCTGTGGCTGTCAGATTTTTCTTACGTAATTAAGGCGCGGATCAGTAAGATGCCGGAAATGTGACTGCTTAAGTAATTTGTGAGGATTAATAGGAAATCTAACGTGGAAGCAAACTTGTTTTGGAAGAATCGCGTTTTGACGCACGTATACGTGTTACTATTTGTTGACGATGCTATGATTTTACGATAGTATAGATACTTTTACAATAGTATATTTTTTTCTTAATAAAATACGAGTAGATATCAAAAGAAACATCTTCCATCGATAAAAAATATTTTTTATGAGTATTTTATTTTTACTTAGCAAAAACATAACAGCGTTGAGTCATTGAAACGCTTCTGATTTTACGATAGTATATTTTCCTAATAAAAAAGCTATCAAAACAAACATCTTGTATCAATAAAGTAAAGTAAAAAAAGTCTTAAGTCTTGTATAAGTAAAGTATTTTTCTTTCTTTCTTTCTTTCTTCTTTCAATAAAAAAAACATTTTCATAGACATATTATTATTTTTCTGGCATTTTATGTTTGTTATGTTTTGTGTCTGCATGCTATTATAATTTTGGTGTCATAAGTGCAAAAGATAAATTTATTTTCTTTCTTTCTTTTTACTTAGCAAATAAAATAAGAAAGTTGAGCCATTGAAACACTTCCGATAAACTTTTCACCTCTTTAATTATCCGATAATATTATAAAAATATTATCATTATTAATTTTAGGACTGACCCGGACGGATAAAAAACTAATTTGCCGTTTTTTATTCTCAATTAAAGAGAACACATTGTTTTTTGATATCTCCCTAGGCACTAAAATATAACCTAATAGCCAATATTTTTTTCATTTCAATAAAGTACCTATAACTCAACATATTAAAGAAGGGTATTGTACTTATCATTATGAAAAACTTTTAGTAGATACAGAAATAACCCTGAAATCGCGAAAAAATATTAGCTGTTCCATAAAAATAATTCAATTTTAGTCGACTAAAAATGTATTGAATGCCTATCTGTATATTTTATGTAACCATTGTTTGAAGCAAATAAATCAAAAAAAATAAAGCAAAAAAGTCGAAAGCTCGTTTAATCGAGTATCATCTTTGTTTCATGAAAATCTGTTCAGCCGTTCAAAAGTTACAGCTCTTTTTCTAGTTGGACTAGACTCATAACAAATTATTTCATTAAATAAAAAACAGCTGTCATTGAAAAAATCTTTGGACTTGGACGGTTGTACGCCACTCTAGGGCTGACATTCAGAGACGACAGAAACGAGTCCAAGCGTGAACTTACGCTTCCATCTGTCAAAATTTGTTCGTAAGTTCAGCCTAGGCCACTTAGCCTTACGTAGGCCCTGATTAGCGGAACTAAAATGTGGACGAGACTAGCTTATCGGAAGCTGTGTGTACTCTACGTCAGTTTGCAGAAAATATTTCCATATTTTGGTCATCTTTGCCAGCGGCTTAGATAACTAATACTTATTATTCTCTGTGCATATGATACTGATTTACTTGATAGATTCTTTATGTGTAGCACCTATAATATTTCGTGGTTTAAATTTATAAGTATGGTCTACTGTCTACCACATATTTCCATGTAAAATTGTATGGTCATCAATTTTAATATGTCTAGCCTTTTCTTTCGATATGGTACCGTTAAGCGGATATCTTTTATTGCGACTGAGTGACCGTGTATCAATATTATTATTTTAATATTATTTCTACATTAGTTCCTGCATTGAACGTGTGAATTGTACAACGTGTATCAGAAATGCATCACATATTTAAGGGTAATAATATATCGTCACCAAAACTGGTTACGATATCCCATGATATAAAAAGATTATTTAGAGCTTAATCTAAGTACCTATCCACTTAGTCACTCAGGATGTTGATTCTTTTGAGGGGTGGATGTTTAGCAGTATGGAAAATAGGTAAAGAAAAAGAACGGATTTATATGAGAAATAAAATTTACTCCGAAGACGTCAAATAGAACAGTAAAAAATTCAGATGTCAGATTGAAACATCTTTTTAACATGCTGATATAAAACCTCTAAAACGCCCCCTTAATCAGCATGTACTCCCAACTCTGTTACGCACTTAATATGCTTACAAACAGGCAAGGCTTTTGTTAGAATATCTGCCAACATGTGATCGGTCGACAAATATTTAAGAATCACTGGTTTGTCCCTGAGTACGTCCCTGATATAATGACATCTTATGTCAATGTGCTTACTACGACTATGAAACACAGGATCTCTTGCTAGACAAATGGCTCCTTGATTGTCTACGTACATTGACACATGTGACATATTACATAAATTAAGTTCGCTAAGTAAGCTATTCAAGTATACTGCTTCCTTCATGGCTTCACTCAAACTTACATACTCGGCCTCAGTGGATGAAGTAGCTACTGTTCTCTGTTTCTGAGATTTCCACGAAATGGCCGCACCACCTAGTATGAATGCGTAACCTGAATATGAACATCTATCCATCAAACAGTTACCCCAATCCGCATCCGCAAAACCTTGCAAACTTTTACTAGTCTTTTTATAAACAAGACAATAATTAATTGTTTTCTTCAAATAACGAAGAATACGTTTCGCCGCAATCCAATGACATTTCTTAGGACATGTAGTAAACTGAGCAAGCTTAGAAACAGCATGAGATATGTCAGGCCTCGTTCCTACACTCAAATACATAAGACCACCTATCAGTTCACGATAAGGCCACACTTCATTCGTGTCTTCCTTATTAATTTCAAACTTTTGTCCTATTTCCAATGGCGTCGAAACAGGATTGCATTTATCCATGTTGTATTTCTTAAGAAGGTCATTAATATACTGCTTTTGCGACAAAGAAATTACATTATCCTTTTTCTCAATCTTAATACCCAAACAGTATTTGGCAGTACCAAAATCTTTTAACTCAAATTTATTAGCTAGATCCTTTTTAAAAGTGTCTATCCACGTTCTATCCTGACTTGCCACTAATATGTCATCGATATATATGGTCACTAAGAGCATTGCACCATCTTCTCTCTTCATGTGATACATACATGGCTCATTTATAGTTCGTTTCAAACCAAACATCTTCAGTTTTTCATCCAACTTTAGATACCATTGCCGACCTGCTTGCTTCAAACCGTACAAAGATCTTTTCAATCGACAGATATTGCCTCCTTCCTCCAGATCTTTGAACATACGCCTAGCACGCTTTCCTACAGCAGAACTTCGACTTTCTTCCTTCATCAGTTTACGAAGACTATCCTTAAAAAGCTCAGGAACTTGCATGTAAACTTCTTCTTCCAGGGATCCATTCAAGTATGCCGTATTTATGTCCATTTGATGTATTTCTAGATTTTTTTCAGCAGCAAGAGCACATAGCAATCTGATCGTTTGAAGTCTAGCCACTGGAGCGAAGGTTCTATGGTAGTCAACACCATACTTCTGACTATAGCCCTTTGCTACTAGTCGTGCCTTCTTTTTCTCCGTTCCATCGATGTTTTGTTTTATAGTTAAAACGTATCGACAACCTACGACTCGACGATCCATCGGTTTTTTTACTATATCCCAAGTATCATTCTTCACAAGACTTTTAATTTCAGATAGAATAGCTTCCTCCCAGCCATTGCGTTCATCACTTTTCAATACTTCATCAAGTGAAATTTCTGCTGCCGCTGAAAAGTATTCCATCTCATCATCCTGTTGATTTGGTTCTATATTTGCCTCTTCACTTGTATCTGGTTGCATATGATAAACATTTTTCGGTCTTCCACATTGACCTTTCAACAGCTTTGGTCTTCCAGGACCACGTTTAAGTCTCGGTGTCCCACCTTCACTAATAGGATTTATATTACTCTCATTAGGTATCTCATCACTATCCACAGTGAACCTATCTGTCAATTGCTGGCTTGAATTGATATCTAATCCTTGATCAACTTGTTCATGATCACCAATATCAATCCTATTATTGACATTAGACTGTATTTCTTCGTCAATATTTGACAATTTTATTTGTTTAGGTAAAACTATATCAAATTCTCTATAATTTTCCTCTTCTTTCAATTCATCTTTTTCTTTGGTCACTTCTAATAAAACTTTAGAATCGTTCCTTACCTTAATATTTGAAGAATTTTCATGAAATTTTACGTCTCTGGCAATAACAACTTTATTTTCAGCCGGTACCCAGATTCTGTAACCTTTCGAAGTCTTTGGGTATCCAATCATTACTCCTTCTCGAGCACGAGCATAAAATTTATCTTTTCCTGGTGTCTTGTCTAAAACAAACGCTTTTGTTCCGAAGCTACGAAGGTCTTCTAGTTTCGCTGGTTTTCCATACCATCTTTGATACGGTGTATCGCCATTCAAGCTGCTAGTAGGACATCGGTTTCTTACATAACAAGCGGTCGCTACTGCATCAGCCCAAAAACCTGTAGACAAGCCAGATGATAACAACATGCATCTCGCCATTTCCACCAATGTGCGATTCATACGCTCACTCACCCCGTTCATTTGTGGAGTGTGAGGTACAGTAAGTCTTTGCTGAATACCTTCTTCCTTTAAGAATTGTTCAAATTCTTTATTACAATACTCTCCACCATTATCACTTTGTAGAGATTTAATCTTTCTACCAGTCTGTTTCTCAACATAACTCTTGTAAGTCTTAAACGTGTTTAATACTTCACTTTTCTTGCTTAAAAGGTACACTTCACACCAACGTGTACTGTCATCAATAAAAGTGACAAAGTATTTTGCTCCGCCAAGAGATGTATTTTTCATTGGACCAACTACATCGGAATGTATCAATCTTAATAACTCATTACATGGACCGTTAGACCTCAAAAATGGTAATACACTCATTTTACCTTTCACACAAACACCACAATTATATACTTCTTTTAGATCTTCTTCCCTTACGTCAACACCACTACTATTCAGTAGCTTCATTAGATCTCTTGCATTCAAATGCCCCATACGCTCATGCCATAAACGTAAATCTACATTCCTAGCATTCATCATCACATCATTTACTTTTCTCACATAATATAAATTTCCTATCCTTTCAGCAGTCATTTTCACAGTGCCATTAGCATCAGTTACATAAGCAGCATCTTTGTCAAAAGTGACTACATGCCCCTTATCCGTGATTTTAGCTATTGATATTAGATTGCTCCTAAGATCAGGAACATATAAGGTGTCACGAAGCTCAATATGTCGCGTATTATTCGTATTCGCAGTGCATAATCTAACGCTACCCTTACCGTTAACATTTGTTGACAGATCACAAGCAAGGTTCAACTTTCCTCCATAAGGTAACAATGTATCATTAAACATGCCTTTGTCGTTACAGAGATGGGATGTACAGCCGCTGTCAAGAACCCATGATTGCTTATTAATCACATCTGAAACATTTAAACAATTAAATACATCTAAACATTCACTTATTGGTTCTTCTATTTCAGTTGCACACCTTGTCTCCTGGTTTCCTGTCTTTAAGTGACATTCAGAAGCCTTATGTCCGACATTATGACATTTGTAACATTTATACTTGAAACTTCGGTTGGAAATCGTCGTATTCGGGTTTGTTTTCGATTTTCTCTTAGGTCCACTTCGTTTTACGTACATCGCACCTTGTACCTCTGTCGTGCTTGTACTCAACTGTCGCCTTGACATGTCTTCCTCCAGAATTTTTATCTTCAAAAATTCTATATCAGGTAGTTCATCACGCGACTCCATTGCACATCGAAAGGTTGTATATGATTCAGGCAGGCTATATAGCAGCAAAATCGACAATAAATCACTATGAATTTTTATATTCATATCACCGAGTTTATCCACGGCATCTATAAACTTAGATAGGTGATTGCTCATATCGTCACCCTCCTTCATGTGACTTAAAGTAAGTTCCTTCAATAAAATAGCTTTCCTCGCAGGACCTTTGGAAGCATATGTAGCCTCAAGCTTTGACCATATTTCTCTAGATGTGGAACATCCCCGAATATGTTTTAGCTCACTGGGACTGATAGCTAATATTAGGTCTGCCTTCGCCTTTTCATCATTCATCAACCACTTCCTCAGTTCTAATTCATTAGCAGTCTCCTCATCCGGTTTTTCATTTCGCCCACTTACATAGTCCCAATTATCACTTTTTATAAGTAAGGCTCGTACCTGAATTTTCCAAGTGTCGTAATTATTTTTATTTAATAACTCGATCCGCGTCTGCATCGTATCTCCTGGGCCCATAACCTTTTGAGGGGTGGATGTTTAGCAGTATGGAAAATAGGTAAAGAAAAAGAACGGATTTATATGAGAAATAAAATTTACTCCGAAGACGTCAAATAGAACAGTAAAAAATTCAGATGTCAGATTGAAACATCTTTTTAACATGCTGATATAAAACCTCTAAAAGATTCAAACATTATCCCGCCCAGTGTCATTCATCTCAACGATAGTAAATAAAAAACTCAAGTGAATGTAACCGTAATAAAAACTAGTCCGAAATAATTTATCAAAATCATATAATGTGGTTTTTAATTTATACTATCCTGTCCGGTCTGGTCGCTGTCTGGTTTCGCAAGTTCAAGTTCAAAATTGCATTACAAATCGATTTCTGGCGAAACAAACAAAACTGCATACAAAAAGCCATTTTGTTCTCAAAGATGGCCGATACGAATTCTCTATTTGAATTTTTTCTTTTTATTCCTGTCTCCTATTTTCCTTGTTTTGAATAGTTGCCCATAAATAATGCATCGAATCAATTTGATTGGAAATCGGATGATGGTAATAGTGATTTTTTATGCTAATATAATAATTGGTCATTGTCAGCAACGCTAGGATATAGAACAAAATTTGGAAAGACATTTTAATAAAAACAATTACTTATTTTAAAAGAAACTAATTTCTATGCTCGTATCGATTGATATGATTTGTAAAAAATACTGGCATTAGTATAATTATGACGCTCGATTAAAAAAAAACACAGTAAAATAAAAATATAGGTACTTATTTCTTCCACAATCCTTCGATAAATCTGTTTTCATAGACTTTAACTAAGTAGGTACGTAAAGAAAATAGTCATGTACAACCTGCCAGAAAATATCGATAATATCTATTTTTGCTGTCTCGTTTACATGAAGAGAAGACACACTCATAGCTCATACAGACTCAATCGATTTATCGTAGGTAATGTTTTATTACAGCGCCAATTGAAATATTGCCGTATCTAATGAAATTTTTATGTGAGTGCGTAGAAAAACGACGTCATTTTAGATAGTTTCATGTGAGTGCATAGAGAAACTACGTCATTCGTGATGGTCAGGCGTGACAGGGCGTGACCAATACATTTTTGTCAGCTACACAACTAAACTAGAATGTGTATCTACTGTTAAAAATTAAAAATAAGACCTTTTTGCTGTATTGAAAAGTTTTTAATTGGCTTCTTCTTCTCTTGAGTCGTGATCAGCCAGTCAGCATTGGTGGTATCGAAGCTGACTGCTCAGGGTGAGCAGACGAACTCGATATCGTCACTAGTGGGCCTTTAAGCATCGGGTCGCGTCGCTTCGTCGTTTTTAGTGTACAGTTATTTTTTTCCTTGCTTTCTTTATTGAGCTAATAAAACAACCTATATTTTGTACAATCATTCGTTCATCATTAGTCGTTTTATTCAGCTTTAAAAACGTGTTATTTCACTATTTACAAGGCGATTATCATAATTATTACGTAATGAATATTTAACAATGTTTGACTGATAGAGTTAATTTTATCTTGTTGCCAAGTTTTATTTCTAAAAATATTTATTTCACTTCTCACATCACAGCTCAACATTACAGTACAAGGCAAACGCAATGACGTCATTTGAAAAAAAAATCAAAACATCAAAGGACTGCGGTATTTTGGATATAATATTATGAATTAATGAATTATAATTACTTATGAATTATACTCGTAGTATATTAAATTTATATTATGAATTATATTATATTAAATTTATATTAAGAATTATAATGAATTATTTTAATGACGCAAATACAGAAATGAAGTACCTTATAATTAAAATGTAAAGACTATTGCACATTGCATATATGCGATAAGTATCTACTTTAAAAAATTCAGCTAAGTACAAGCATTTATTATTTTATAAATTAATAAAGATAGTACCTACTTTAGTATGTTTTAAATAATTCAAAGTAAATAAAAATTACTTTTCACCTTTTTGCACTTTCTACACATAAATTTCTTTGTTCTTTTGGCAGAAATCCAAGGTCAAAGATGTTGTTAATAAAAACAAACAAATGACAAAGCAATGAACAAATTGAATTGGTTTAATTTTGCTTTTATGTAATTTATTATCACACATTTTATATACGCGGTAAAACATTGTGGTAGGCCAAAACCGCGTGGAAAAAAAATATTCTCTTGTTGCTAGAACACGAGATTGCTCCTATGATAATATAATTTCTAGGCAAAATCAACAACAAAATTGTGATAGTACCTATTACCAATTGTTACAAATAAAATTATAGTTGTCCGTCCACAGATCATCTATAATAATTATAATAGTAATTACACTGTGCGTTCTCTGTGTACCCCGTGCAAACTAAATTAAATAATATTGTACCTACATAAGTATCACTTATATATCAGATAATTTAGTGGTTGATTAAATATTAAATCTAAATAATTTTAACCTATTTATTATACCATTAGAACAAAGAGGCTGGCAGACAAAAACATTTTATTTCAAAGTTAATTAAAAGAAAAACAATAAAAAAATATTGTGGACTCAAGAACATTGTAATGTACAATGTTCTTGTGTGGACTCAATTCCTAATCGAATTTCGAATCGAAGATTACGCGCCAAATAATATCAGCCGCCAAGGAAACTAGACTAACCGCGTAATCTTTTTAAATATTCCAATGACACTGATCAACTGATTTAATGAAAAGTTCTACATATGGTCGTACTAATTAAAATGTACGCACGTGTATTGAGGCACGTCGGCAACCATCGGCAACTGTTAATTTTATTCCTAATCGATAACAAATGATAACATATTAGCAATAAACGTCATGCTGATTAAATTGCGTAATTTTGTACGATGTTATAGTAAAAATTGTGATTCCTTTGCAATGAGATGTTTATTTTCTATTGTAGTAACTATATCTATAAGTAATAATATTATAATGAGGTAAAGTTTGTTTGTTTGTATATTATATCTCTGGAACTACTGAACCGATTCCAAAAATTATTTCACTAATAGAAAGCTACACTATCCTCAAGTGATTTATGGCTATATTTTATCTTAATAAAAATAAAACGGGTGAAACCGCGGGCTGCAGCTATTATTTTATAATAAATAATAGTGATGGCGTATTCGTAATCAATAATACCTATACTCGTAGTAATAGTAATGTACTTACAAGTTAAAGTTAAAAAAACACATTTTGATAAGTTAGTAGTGACTACTACAAATATATTTTTAATTTAAATTACATTACAATTAAGCCTATTTTCCAAATGTATTTCTACGGGTTTAGACCGTAAGCAAATTTGGAATAAAAAATACACGTTTAATCCATGATATTGTTTGAAAATACATGCAATATTTTTACATTTTCATGAAACATGTAGGTATGATGGATAAAATTGAACAAAAATGCGATAGACTCATTTCATTTTATTCCAAATTTACTTTTATTAATATTACCATACTTCAAAAACATCAGTGCTCGGCAGTCTGGTCGTAAAAGCGCCGTGTAAACTGATTCCAGATTGTACTCAAACCACGTGAAAGATCTTGGCAATGGTCGTAAGAATTGCAATTACCAAAAATAAATAGTGTTATTTAACGTCTGTAACGTCACTTATATTGGTGATAAAGAATGAGTGACAGTAAAACTTAATTTAAATCGTCGTATTTTAAATCTAAGTATTATGAACTCTTAAATACGTACCCACAAAAACAATAAATAACAAAGAAGTTTACAGTTGTTTTAAAAGGCAATGACTATACAAAATAAACACAAACAAATATTGACTTTGTTACCAAGTAAAAATAAACATTATAATAATAACAGAAGTCGTTAGCAACGCTCGTGACGTGGCGTATCGCCAAAATCGTACGTTTTCTGCAAACGTTTGTTTTACTAATATTTTTGTTTTGCCATTTCAAATAAATATTAATGTTTATCTTATCTTAAAGGGAATTTATAGCAAACAAAATATATTTTCTCAGGCTACTACTACTAGGCCTTTGAAACAGTTTTAACCTGACAAATATAGGCTGAGTTATTATATTTTTTCAGCCTACAATTAAGGAAATAGGGCACAATATTTTGATGATTTAAAGAGATAACTTATCTGTCAATATTTCCTTTAATCAGTTTTATTGGTATTTCCACTGATAAATAAATCAGAAGTAGATCAATCACCATCAGTTTTTCTTCAAAGAAAAACAGATGGTGAACAGATGGTGGTTTACAGCGAAATAAAATTCATTTTAAAACAACGATGTAAAAAAAAAACATGGTGTAAATGAATCGTAATAAAAACTGGATTCAGAACATGATTTTGGACACAACAGAGTTAGAATACTGCGACTGTCTTTTCAAAAATATTACGATTTAGTTCGCAGTATTTTTAGTAAGTTATAAAAACTGCGAACAAAATCGTAAAATTGAAAAATGTATGGAACATCTGATTTTATTTTCCAGGGTTTGTTCCATAGTAGGTAAAAGTTGTTCATAATGATAAGAACTTTAACCCCTTAAAAGGTCCCCCGCTAATAAAGTAGGACCTTATAATCCAGGCATTAAATCCATAAAGATATAATCTAAAATAATGTTATTTATTGTCAATAGCCTAAGATATTTTATTTGGACGCCGTCTGTTATCAATGGCTCTGATTATTTTATTTTGTACTACATGATGATTAATTGTAATAGCTGCAACTGCAACGTCACTATTATCTTGATGTAAGTCGGCTCGCTATCACAATTCGCCAACTCACAAAAACTAAGCAAATAATGTGTTATCCAAATATTTCTTTTGGCTTTTTTAAGTGGGCTCGACTGTACTAATATTCTGACGAGGAGTACTTTGACGCCAAAGTGCTCATTTTGTATAGTTTTATATTTCTATTTATATTTTAGATAATTAGGCAATGTTCATAATTAAGATTAGTAAAATGATATTCAAAAAATGGATTTTAAGGTTGGGACAGTTTCCCTCTATGGACGAAGTAGAGCTATGCGTTATTACAAAAAAAGTGATAACTATAACATCATCATATTTAACATTATTATTTCGGCAAAAAAGGAATAAATACTTACATAATCAGCTAACTCATAAATATGACGCTTTTTTTTTTTTATTAACTTAAATTTTTTATGTCCACTCCATTTCAAAACCTAACAATAATTCTCTGCTAACTTGATCTTTAAATATAATATTCTGTGCTATATTTCACAGTCCAAATTAAAATGGTTTTATAAAAGCTGTGACCGCCATATTTATACGACTCATTAACATTTGCGGTTTTCGTGGTTATCCAATAAGTATTTATTTGCTTGAATATAAAACTCACAATGCTCAACCAACATCATGGACGGTCTCGTTCGCTAACATTGTTCACACGAACCACGAACCATAAAGGTGGTTGTCCTGAAACTGTTTGTGTTGTTAAATGTGCTAAATAATATACTTGACGTTACATAAGTAAAAGTATGCTGATATAGTGTATCCATAGAAACAGCAAAAAAAAATTGATACTCCAAACTGAAAAGGAATCTAACTCAAATAAGTATACTTACATCATCTTTAACATGAATATGAATATGATGTATGTATGTATTTGAAACGGACACTAAATTACTGTGTAAATATTGCGCACTACATAAAAAAGATCTCAAATACAACCGCAGCAATAAAATTCACTCCAAAACAAAATAAAAAATTAATTTTTCATCCCACCATCTCGGAAAGAGTATTTTTAATCTTCAATATCTGAGTGGAAAAGCCGTTTTTATTCTCTAGAGGATAAAGTAAATTTTCATCCCACCATCTCGGAAAGAGTATTTTTAATCTTCAATATCTGAGTGGAAAAGCCGTTTTTATTCTCTAGAGGATAAAGTAAATTGAATTTAGAACATCGTGTGCACTAAGTTTGTGAATTAAACGTTTTTTTTTTGCATTTAGTCATTTCCTCGCTGAGGTGGAATGAAAAGTTACGTGTTGCACTCGAGTGCAAAGATTTTTCACCTCGTGCTCTTTTGATTCCCTCGCTAACGCTCAGGATTCTAATTTATAATTTTAGAATCCTTCGCTTGCTCGGTCATCAAAATTGAACACGCGGTTAAAAAGCAACTTTGCACTCTTGTATAACAAATAACTATTGTATGGCTTGCGCTAGTAAATTATTTCCCCCCCCCCCCATACTAAGTCGAATTTTCCCAGGAGATAGGAAAAGTAAAGGCATGTTCCATTAAAAAGAAAAACTGACACGTGTAAGAGACGTTACGGTTAGGTTATATAATTCCAATTTTGAAATCTAACAATTTGCCCATACCGACAACTTGCACAAATTAAATTTTCATGCCAGTATTGTTTTTGATAGGTTCACGTGGTCACGTGACAAAATCGATTACAGCAGTAGTTTTTGATAATTTCCACGTGGAAAATTAATGTAGCATTTGAAGAACTAATTAGGTACGATTAAAATTGTAATTTTGTGTGATGAACGGTTCAATTAGCATAAAAAAATTGCAAAAACTGGATCTAATTAACGTGCTATTATATTATTAATGAATTGAAAGATTAAAATAAATAAACTTTTTCTTACTGGTCTGTGGCCAACAATAATTCCTTTTTTTATTTTAAATATTAAATAAGCTATGAATTTAGCATTAATATCTATTCTTATTTCAAATCCTCGAACAGATTTTATTAATTAAGTGATATTTAGCTAATATCGAACTTTATAAACGTCCATTGTTTGTATCTTCTTGAACAGGAACCTCTTGATTAAGTATGTATGTAAGGCATTAGGTATTGCAGCATAGATTACTCAATATTTACTTTTATAGTCACAATAAGGACCTG
The DNA here is from genome assembly GCA_932294325.1 of Allophyes oxyacanthae. Classification (NCBI taxonomy): domain Eukaryota; kingdom Metazoa; phylum Arthropoda; class Insecta; order Lepidoptera; family Noctuidae; genus Allophyes; species Allophyes oxyacanthae. Next base: position 17,784,973 of record OW028610.1, on the reverse strand, counting down.
CGCAGACCAGAAGCCTTATTCTGTATAACAATAACACGTGTTTGCGTCATTCTCATACAAAATACTGATCGTAGCAAGATATGAGCGTGGTTGTTCATACTGAACAGACTCAACGTCTATGTGAAATTGTCTTAGTGTCTAACGAGTAAAAGACAGACTCGTTTTTGTTTAATTAGATTGACAAGCGACAGTCTTAACGTGGCCTTAACAATTGTTATCACACGAATAAGAAAGAAAGAAAACATTTTTATTCTGGACTCGCCAGGAACGAATAAAAGTATAAAAGGTACAAAAATAAAACAACAAATAAAACATAAAAAATAACAATAGAAAAACAATAATCAAACGACCACGCACGCGCTACACGCGCGTTCCCGCGTTTGAATACGTTCCAAAGCTTACATACAATGTCCAGTTCATTTATCCAGAAACAAATGACTAATGAGTCTTTCAACAAATGTATTCGGGCTCCAGTAATCAGCAGTAGGTAATATTAACTGTGTTACTGTATGTTTATCGCCAGTTAGTAACAACCTTGGTTCGGTTATGAAACTTGCGGTTTGATTAGTCGGTTATTGCACATTTTACGGTTCATTATCTTCACGCCTACGTATAAGGGGTTTAAGCTGTAGTGAAGGTCATCACCATAAGATGATCATTATAGGTCGACACGGTAGGCGCAGTGGCTAAGCCATTAGCTTTCTAGGCTACGTGCCACGGGTTCGATCCCCGCACGGAGCAAGTATTTGTATGATCTACAGATAGTTGTGTCGGGTCTGAGTGTGTGTGCATGTGTCATGTATGTTTGTAAACTGTACCGTCGATACAGGAGAAATCCTAGTGAGGGGTAACGTTTATCCATTAAAAAAGAAAGAAACCACATACCATTGATAAAAGTTGCTTTAAACAAACTGATATTGCAAATGGCTGACATTCAATATAAATATATTGAGCAGGTAATTACAATATTAATAAAATTCAAAACTCCTAAAATAAGATTATTTGAAGTGTTATTTACTTAATCAATCAGCTTCCCGATCATAGTTTTTTATTTTGAGAAAATAATAATAATTTTAGAGATATAAGCATTTCTTTATCACGATGGCGTCCAGCGGGAGGTTTTTGTATCGTGTTACCCTGAGGTCACAGTTAATATATTATACTGTGCTGAGATGGACTGCAGAAAGTAGTCATTGTTGCATACATGAACGTACAAGTGGTATAAATGATACATTCTTATGACAGACCCTGACAACAGTTGGAAAAAATATTAAATATGTTCCTGTCTTCTATATGATCTTTTCTCTTGCCCACAGTATCGCAACCCGAACCTCGCAGCCCTTCCACGTGGCCCTCGCCGTCATGGTGCTTCTGGCTTGGCTGAGCCGTCCTGGCTCCAGCAGTAATATCCGCGGCTGGCGAGCGCTGTACGTCGCCGCCGTGGCCACGCACTTAGGAACACAAATCTGGATGACCCTTATTTCTGGTAAGTTTTAAATCTAGAAAATTCTGGAACCTTCCGTTTGCATCTAGAACCTTTGGGTCAAGTCCTGGCTTTAAGAACTATGTCTCTCATACTGGTAAACAAGGATTATCAAGAGGAAACCCTCACCTAGTCTTGCAACGTGCGAGTTTGATGGTACTTTTTAATGGTACCTAACAGCAAAAAAATGGCAACACAGTAATGAATGCCAAAAGTTAGGTAAGTAGGTACACAATTTTATAATTATTTTAGGTTTGCTAAAAATATTTATATTACTCATGTTTGAAGCGTAGGTACAGAAAAAAGATGAAGAGTGCCAAGAAGTCTCTCTTAATTTAGTCTCTAGGTCTAGGTGTCAAATGAAGACTATTAATGAAAAAAGTAAAACAATCACTACAAACAAATGAATACCTACATAAGTTCTCATTTGTTCTCGTAAATCAAAAACACTTTTCAACTTTTTTTAATTGCAAATCTGGAATCCTGTATCTCGTTCATTCGTTCAAATTTCGAAGAACTCGATTATGTTGCGAAGCATGCACATTACCCCGGCCGACCACTTACATGCGCGAAATATTCTTACATTGTTTTTTACGCATCATGTGATATTCATTTGCGAATGTCGTCCTACACTGGTGGGTTCGCGTTTCGTGCGACCGTGAAGGAATGGGCATGAACGGGGTACGATTAAAAAAGTTACTGACTTGTCGTTGAGAAACAAGTTTTTATACAAAGAGGAAGTATTTGAAGAAGGCGGAACAGTATAATTGATTGGGAGAGATTTTGTACGAAAACATTCGAGTCAAGCCATCCTGCTATGGCTGCTATAGATTGACTGGTGTATGAGAATTTATCTGTTTATGATTGTTAATCTTGAGATGATGAAATCCTCTGAGCTCCTGGGGTGCATGCAAGTCCTCAAATGACGTTATTTCGTTAATATCCGGCGCACCCACACATGGAAAATGCTCATCAATCAGCAAATGTTATCAGGCCAATACGATATAAAACGATGAAAAAGATAACTAATATAAATCAAAGGACAATAGGTAACATTTTGTATAATTAGGACTTATCGAATATTACCATAAACCAGTGGTCGGCAAATTCATATGTCATAAGAGCCGAATGTCAGCAGTATATTCAAAGATTTCTAACAAGAGCCCGATTTGATTTCTTTATAATTCTTTTTTCTATAAATTTCTTATCAGGGTACCTTTAAACTTAATAGGAGTTATTCTACTCATCATTATGAAACCAACACCACATTCGCAAAAAAAAATTGACGTCTTCTTTTCTGGAGTCGAGTAATATTGAATTATTTCTATAGAAAAGCAAAAAAAAAAAATTGTTATTTCAGCCTTGTTAGCTTATTCCCTTAAAAGCTGCTGCGGTTTTCCGACCACTGCCATAGACCAAATTTAAAACTTATTTCCCCTCTCTAAGAATATGTAGTGATAAATAAAATGGCGGCTCACGACTGTCGTTATTTTCACTGAGCGTCCTACACGTGTACCTAGAATTTATTGTTGCATGTTCCATTGTTTTCATACCTTTGTTTTTGTTATTGCATCAGCTCAAAATATTTATCGACCGTCAATCAGTACAATTAGACATCCGTTCAATAATGTATCAAGCGATACTTGCATGATATAAGCTAACCGTCAAAAACCCCCGACTCAAACTAGAAAAAGAGTTGTAACTTTTGAACGGCTGAACAGATTTTCATGAAACATAGCTCAGATGATACCCGATTAGACTAGCTTTCAGTTAATACTGGAACCTTGCTCATCGTTAGGAACACAACATTGCAAAAGAGCAGTGATATTTGGCTACGATATTCTGCAAGAGCCTCTACTTCCCCAGTCGGGCAGCCCCAATTTTGAGCGAAATGTCACACTAGGCCCTACCTCTCTTAAAATATTAGTCAAAATATTTTAATTTTGTTTACTACCTACTCAATAATAATTCTAATTTTTATTATTATAATAACCTCTGTAACCCGACGAAATAATGGATAACTAATTTTATTTTAGCGAAAACAATTTAGGATCATTATTGTTAGTAATTACACTGGGACCCGGTTGCAAGATGCGTATAAATTACAAGGTGCTCCTTGTTATTTATTTAATTATATAAAACAGGTACAAATGTATGACAAAAAAGGCACAAACTTTCAATGTACTAAAGATGTTTTTCATAGTGCATTCATCATTCAGCATAATATCTTCAACCGGTACTAATACCGCTAAGATATCCAGAGGGCCAAGCACGAATAGTTTGACGTATAGTAACGTAAACGTAAGCAAATTTTTGTTGAATTTTATGCAACATACACACTTGTTTCATGAAAATGTAAAAATACTGCATGTATTTTCAAAAAACATCATGGATTAAACGAGTATTTTTTATTCATTTGCTTACGTTTACTTTACCAGACGTCAAAATATTCGTGCTTGGCCCACTGATACAAACAACGTGTCCACAAATTGTCATTCACAATGCGTATTAACAGAACTATGAAATTTTCTGTTAATATATCTTGAAAATTACTGCCATTGTGGAAATGTTGCAAGTTTAACATAACGTTAGCTTTACGAGGCGATAATTGATAGCATTCAATTTTGAAATGAGTACGTATGAGTTTCTTAAAAGTACTTGTTCTATTCTATCTATGTATATAACGTGTAACAGAAAGCGTGTTCATATTTTAAGGGTATGGATCAGACCATCAAACTCAACAACTTTCTCTATGGGACCAACATCGTAATAGAGAAAAAATAATCTGTGGGTCTCCCGCGTAACTAAAATGGTAATGAACATCGATTCTGGTAATAAACTTCGATACGATCGTGAGAGACTAACCTTTGAGCTACCTTATAAAAAAATTACCGATCATGAAGATGGAATCCTAACTTCATGATCGGTAAAAAAAAATAAGGTGGCTCGAAATTTAGACTCTCACAATCGTATTGAAGTTCCAAACCAGACCACAGACAGTGACCAGAGTCGATGTTCATTACCATTTTAGTTATAATACCAGGTAATTTTGGATTGAGTTGGTATTTAAGTTTTGTATGGCACATTTATTTTACCCTATGTCATTAGATATTTTTGTATGAAATCTTAATACTGTGCTCACATACAATGCAGACTACACAACGCGCGCCGGCAACTAGTCATTATTCAATATCTAAACCTAATTGCGAGCAGGGGAGACTCGATGTGCTGTTATTCATTCAAAAGTTCCATTGTCTATCTCCGAAGGTCTTCATCAGATCTTCACCAAATTTAAATGGGACCACCTCGAGAGTATAAACTGTAAAACAAAAAAGAAGTTTTTTTTTTTTAAGATTTTTCAAAATCGGTCTGCAATCGGCAGAGTATTCGCGTAACAAACTCAAAAAAAAAAACATACAGTCGAATTGAGAACCTTCTTCCAATTTTTTTTTAAGTCGGTTCTATTACGCACAAATCTTTATGAGCCCTGAACTGAGCTCTGAACTCTCTCTCTCTCCTTTTACCACCTAGGTATATTAGGTATGCGTACTGCGCAGCCACTCACGTTCAAATTCCGAGAGCTCATAAAGTTTTGCGATAACTATAACAATAATCAAGTTTAATCTCTTATCTTCAAAGTATCTACAGAAAACAGGCAACAGATATCATTCATGAAAAAAAATATTTAAACTCTATAATCTATACATCCATACTTTATGAATTCAGTTTAAAAAAAGAATGCAATACCGTTATTTGATCCTTTGATTCATAAAATGAATCCAAACAGGATCGCATGCACTCGATTGTATAATGTCAACATCCTGTTCTGAACAATTTGGGGAGCCGTTTACAATCACGCGATCATTTTCGCGGGCATTCGCGACTAGCGGCTGTCATAACGCGTTCCAGGTTAAATTCGTACATTGATATGACCTTCAGCGTGTCAGCAGTGTTTTGTTCCTGTCTAGAATTAGGTAGGTGTTGATAATATTATCTGTACTTACTTTTACTATAGGAATAATTCTGAATATACACATTTTGGTCGCAGGAACGAGGAATAATACCCCACAGTAATACAGTACAAACTAGTGCAGGGGATTTTACGATTTGTAATCTTGGCCATAAGATAAAAAACAAAAAAATATATAAATTGTAACTTGTACCTGCATAATAATTATGTATTAGAGTTTGGCATCCCATTATAATATAGATAAATAAATAAGTAAAAATAAATACTGCATACACTCATAACACAACGCCTTTTTCTTATGGGGGTCGGCTGGGCAGACCTCCTTTTACTTCTTTCAGATTCCTAAAATATTTCATATTTCATTTCACGCTGGTATCCCAGTTCTAGTACACACCTGACCTTTTGTGAGGACAGTAGCAAAAAGGTCCCCCTTCCTAAAAAGTTTAACCCTAACATTTCCTCTTACATTAAAAATAACATTTCAAAACGTAAAATAACAATTTGTCAGACGGCTTGTAAAATAATAATCAATAAATTTTGCGTTGAAAGAAAGAAGACAAACTGGAGACAAATCATTGATTGTGGCCTTTATTTATAACGAGAATAATATGTAAGCCTTTTTAAGGGCCAGTCACAGTTTGTATTAAAACAATATTTGTTTCTGAAAGACCGCTAATGCGAAAGGCCAATACACCGCAATGATGAAGTGGCGGAGCGTCAACCTTACTCAGGGTCACGCTCGGGTTCGACTCCCGCACGCGAATTAATATTTGTATGGGCTGCAAACATTTGTTTCGAGTCTAGACATGATGACATGATACATGGTATGTAATAGCGATGACGTCGGAACAATAGTGGCCCAATTAAAAACATAAAGATTAAAGACTATAATGACCTAATATGCTTTAGGCCTACACAATAATCAACACGTAACAACACTCGTGATGCATACTGAGGAAGTCTTTCTGAAACTTCGACACCTCTTCTTCTTTTCTCTTCTTTTTGACACTTGTGTTGGTCGGATTTAAAAAGACCGAAGTATAAGTTTTGTCCTTTATTACGCTACAAAAGTCTCAATTTTAATTATTAGTTGGGGAAGAGTGTTATTTAAAGTCATTTTATGAGCGTCTTTCTAAATCTCAAAATTTCTAGTTAGGTCACTATAATTCTTAAGGTGCGAGATGTCTATCCAATTAGGCTAAGAAAAATATCGTAAGGAAACAAATGAAGACGTCAGGCCCAGAGAGGAAGCAGAGGCTGACACTAAATAAAACCATTCATCTGTCGTGTCTGTACGAGCATCGTTCATGCCGTAGCTAGCACAAAAAAAAGCAAAAACAAATAAAATAAAATGAGTTATTGTGCCAAAAGGCCGGTGCCAAAAATTAGCAATGGTCTTATTGAGGCTGACTGCCCAGAGTGCGTCAGAAGATCTCATGTAATGTCACTCCTGGAGTCTATTTCCTTACCTTATACCTTATATACCCAATAAAGCCATTAATTAACAAGATGTTCTCTTCCTCAGGTATAGTGCTCTACTTCAACCTCCCTCGCCACGAGTTCGGCCGCGTGCAGACCGTCCTGTTCCCGGTGTACTACGCCTTCAACGCAGTCATCAGCCTGCTGGCCCTGCTCGCCTACTACAAGACGCAGTGCCTGACGCAGTTTGAACATACCTCCTGGATACAGGTGAGAACCAAAAGTCAATGCTTCTTATTTTGTGTAATCATGCCTATTATAATTTACAAGCTTGTAGCGACCACTATCGCCACATAGAATACCTACTTAGCAAGGCAGCAAGCTAACTACATTGGCGCGTAAATATGAATTCGACTAATCAGATTACGAGGCCTGCATCGCGCATGGAAAAATAATATCGTTTCTAACTCATATACAACTGTCCGTCATCAACCCGGCTTCGGCCCGCTAGGCAATATCACTTCGCCTGGTCGGAGGATCGTCCCTTCTCAATGGAGGAACACCACACTTCCTTCCTCCACAAGCTGTTGTCCGTGGTAAAATAATATACAGCCTATATCACTCAGGGATAGTGTAGATTTCAATTAATGAAAGAATTTTTAGAATCGGTTCAGTAGTTCTAGAGATTACCCCCTACATACAAATTTACAAACAAACAAACAATATCAACTTTCCGCTTTAATGAGCAATCTCATGCTGTAATAAAAAGTGAAAAGATAAGGCAGTCAACACGAAGCCAAAGGTTAAGATTGCAAAAGTTGTTCCTAAACATGAACAACCAGTCGCCGCATATTTTTAAACACACTACAGTTACATTATTTGCAGTACATACACTGTCGTACACTATAGTGTCTATTAATGTGAGCATATAGTGCCACAAACTTATCTGACCCGGTGACCAAAATGGGAACTAACGTCGCTACAGAACAAAAATGACTTAAAATGTAATTTTTGTAGGGAGGTGACATTGGTAACAGCGACGGCAGCGACGCCATGATCGGGTCAGATAAGTTTGTGGCACTGTATCTACTCGGTTGACAGTAAAAACAACAAAGTGTTGTTATTACATTATTTGCAAAATGTCACAAGTCTTACTCATTATTTACTTGTTAATTACAAGTAAATAATGAGTAATAATAAATGGCGCCAACGAATAAGTCCAATATGTTATATGCACAAGAACGGTTGTCATTGACACTAATTGATTTAATTGAAACAATACCTGATTAAACGGTATCTGCATACTTCAGAAGTAAAAGTAGTTGCACTACTTAACATGGTGCAGTAAAAGTACTACAAACACTGTACCTACAGTTAACTTCAAGTCTGTTATCTTTGGTGCGGTTGACATCAAAGCAATAAACGCGCTTATGAGCATGGTCACTCATGGATAGTTTTAAGTACATTTATATCCAGCTGGCCGCTCCACGCTTTTTGGTTTTATTCTTTCAAGTATTTTCATAAGATAAATTATATTTATACACAGATTTTCTTTAATTTAAATAATTATATCCTGCTTCATAGTTAATATTTATAAAATTAAAAATTATTATTTATTAATATTAAATAGTTAATATTGCATTCTCATCCTGTTCAGCTATGTTTAAAGTCTCTAGCTCATCGGGAATTTAGTTTAAAATGGATTGGACAAACAGACAAGAAAATGAATTAATAAAAACGTGGTTACAAACAAACCACTTGCTAGATAGTGATCATGAAAGAGGGAAGGTCCATAATATATCTTTTGCTTGGACTTACTGATTCCTGAACAAGAACTATTGTTTTTTACTTTACTTCTTCTATGGAAAGTTTAATCGTTTTGGCCCAATATTCCACCAAGCGAGCTTTTCTTAATGATTTTAATAGTTTTGTTTTTCAAGACACTATTTCTAGACACTACTACTTTTTACTTACCGATATAACTCATCATAATAAATGCTAATAAACCTTCGATAACTTTAACCCTTGTTGCTTGTTTTACTAGTCATAAACTAACGCAATTTATTCTGCATAGGCAATAACAATGAACTTTATAGTCTACTCAATTAGAACAATTATGAGTTAATACCCTTTTGCTTTGAAAATAAATCAAAATGGCTACTGCAGACATATTAGGACCCTTATCTGAACTTCTAAAGTGAGGTCTTTGCACATACTTCATCAATTATTACGATTTATTTGGCTATCAAATAATAATGGACAACAGTAATTAACGGAATGTAAACAACCATATTTTAACGATAAGTACATAGCAAGTATAGTACGACACAACTAAGAAGTCGCATCGGAAAACTTCGTAAAACCGATCAGTTCCGAACTACGCGCGTATTCAAGACCACGAATGTTTATTAGTACAGCAGTAAAACATGATCTTTACGCTGATGCAATAAGTTTTACAATTATTTAAACGAGCGACTACCATTGGTTGTTCGATCAGTTACATCGATGTTACTTCTTAGTTGTGTCGTACTATACCTAGCTTTAACTGTTACCTTCCGAAAATTACAAATAGTTTGGATTATTCACTTTCGAAAGAATTTTTCTATACCGTTAAATTGAATTTTAATAAAAGTTCCTAAATTATCGTAATCTCGTAGTTTTGAAAGAGCATGCTAAGGCACAGTAGAATTCAAAAAACGTTGTTTATTTTAACTGTTATTTTACTGTGACATAGGTACTATTTTCTTACATAAAAAGATAAATGTGTGCAGTGTTAATTACCCATGATCTTATTTTATCTAAAATAAACTTAATTAAGTAACCGAATGAGTTTGATTAATGATGATTGTATTATAAAGGATTGGCGAGTTAAGTACCTAATAAAATTAATCGAGAAAATTAATGGTTAATTCATTTATACAATATTCGCATCCTTTCATGTCTTGGAAATTAAACAGTAATAGGTAACAATGTTTAAATAATACTGCGAATTGTTATCAAATGTCAGGGTAATGCAATTGAACAAATATACGAAATAAATGCGACATTAGTAAGAATTTCAGCCTTTTTATTAAAATGACCATGCACTCACAATATCTAATTCATATGACCTTTGGCAATAATTTAGTACTGATTATAGAATAAGTGGATCCTTTAGTTAGTGTAATACTCAGTTCCCAATTTTGAAACATCTATACACTGATAGACCATTAATAACGGAGACGTCTTGAACTAATGAAGCAATATTAAAGAGTTGCTAATATGACTTATTATCTACTAAAGCCACTATTCAAATTAAGAATACATTCACATTCAGATAAAGAACGCGCAATGTAAAGTTCACTTTATGTTTATTACAGAAATATCTTTGCAAATAATTATCCATATTGAAAAAAATTGTTGCAAATAATGTATTGTAAATTTTTTACCCTCGAAACGAAAAATGACTTTTTTTTTTTTTTTTTTTCAAATTTGAGTTATGCCTTTTTGTACCTGTTATGTCTTATTTGCTGATCACGAACTCAATAATTTTGAAAGACATTTCAGTTGCACTTTTTTGGTTTCTATGGCATTATTTCCAAATTGATGTTACATTATTATAATATTTTTAATTTAATGCTTGATAGAACATTTAAGCACATGGTAATTGCATAGAGAGGTTAAAACCTTGACCATTGTGTTATAAATAAAAACCAGTACTTATTTTTTTCGTTTCACAGATTATAATGTAGGTATAATCCGCGTTAAGTAAATGCAAGGCTGTTTGAAAAGGTCGGATTAACTTCGTCTGGTTAATCGGACTGATAAAAAAATAAGAGCAATTCTTTATTACATAGGAACCGGATGTAAGGAAATAGTACATAATTAAGAGATTGTTAATATTGATATCGTGACAGGATAGGTCGGTTATGTCATGCGTATTTAAGAAACCGTTTAAACAAAACATGTGACCTTTTAACTACTATAGATCTTAGAAAATAGACTTTTAGGAATAAATTCTCTAAGTACAATATTTTATTAGCGGATTAGAATTTGATTATCACTTGCGACAATGGTGAAGGAAAACATCGTGAGGAAACCTGCACATCTGAGAGGGCCTCACAAAGTTTTCGATGGTGTGTGTAGTCCGCCAACCCGAACTAGGCCAGCGTGGTGGACTAAGGCCTAAGTGTACGGCCTGAGTGAAGAAGCGTCTAGCGGAGCGTTCAGCGTTGCGTGCATGCGGCGAAAGAGCGTTCGCCGAATGGCCTTAGTGCACGCTTAGCGTTCGTGTGAGCCGGTCACATTTTTCATCATGGCGTCTGCGTCGTACGATATTATTGATATGTATTTAGAAGAAAATTTGTGGCTAAAATTTAATTATGAGTCAAGACAAGGTCCTAGTAACATTGTGAAGCAAAGAAAACAATTTGGAGAGTTTTCTACGTTATTTGAAACATTAAGGGTGAATGAAGATAAGAATGCGAAGATAACCATATATCAGGTTTATTTTGTATTTCTGAAATTATTTCTTCAAACGACATCCTTCAAGAACGCACGTATCACCGCTGCAAAACACAAACTGGTTTGAACTTGCACGCGACGCCCCGCTCGACGCAAACAAGCCCGCTGCTGCCCACGCTCCGCTCGGCCGGCACTCAGGACGGCCACTACGGGTAGCACGTGTTTAACATGAACGCTGCACGCCCCTCCCCGCCCGACGCTCGAATAGAGCGTGCACTCAGGCCGTACACTAACCCTTCTCACTCTGAGGAGAGGCCCGTGCCCAGCAGTGGGACAGTAATGGGCTGAATTTATTTATTTATTAAGTACTAACAACTAGTACCTACCTATACAAGGTTTCCATTCTTGTCCCGATACCTTTAAAGAGTCATAGTACCTACTCTTAATTATAAACAACTTTTACTATGGGACAAAACATGAAATCGCGAAAAAATAATCTGCGGGTCCATACATTTAGTCGAGTAATATTGAATTATTTGTATGAAACAGCAGATTATTTTTTCGCGATTTCTTTTTTTGTCCCGTAGTAAAAGTTGCTCCTAATGATCGGGATTAGAAAGGGAGGACCTTAATGTAATCGTACAATTCGATTCAATTTCATATTTTTACCATTCTCTTCTTTTTTTGGATTTACTAACGTTATTTCTGTTGATTGTTCCAGCTAGCGCTCCTGCTAGCCGTATTCAGCATAGAATCGTACGTGCGCCTGCGCTTAGTGAGCCCCATGCTCCGCGCGAAACACGTGAAGACCCAGATGGAGGAGGCTGCTGGTGGCGGGCAAGAAGTGAGTACACTATACCATACATAACACTATAACAAAACAGTTTTGTTATGTCTCCATTCCATACAACTTTTTGTTCGTAATAAACAGGAGGTTAGATTTTTGCGAAAAATAGATTTAGGTTAGATTTTTGACATTTTTACGAATTTAGACAGAATAAAATATTATAGTTTAAAAAAATCTATGGATCACGCTTTAGTCATCCAAACTGAACGTGTATGCAAAATTTCAGCTCAATCGGAAACCGGGAATTGGGTAAAATTTAACTTCCAAGATTTTCTTACATAGTTAGTTACAGGTGAAGCTAATAAAACCGTGTTAAAGAGAAAACATCAAAAATTATTCAATGCAGTTCTAGTAATACGTTTGAAAAACTCTACAATCATGCATTTCTAATAATAAAATAATATTCCTATCTGTAATGTAACGGTTTGTGTTATAAGCCAATAGGGTTTATGCGAGTGTTTTTTTAGGATGTTGCCATAGATTTTACAAAAAAAAATTCACCTGTAGGTATATTACTGATATTATAGCTGTACACTTGTTCTAAGGGCACGGACATTATAGGTACATACATAAAATAATAATTGAACTGACAAACTGCCTAACTCACAGACGCCGCGATTTTCTAAACAATACTTAGAATTTAGAAAACAATTGCCTTTACGACGATCAGCTGACGCCGTCACCTTCAAGTCAGATAGCAGTTGATTCACTTACACGTGCAATTTGCATTGTTGCACAAATAATTTCGTAGTAAGTGATGAAGACATAACTCGCAAAAATATAGAATTGATTGACGTCGATTGTTTTAGTTTAAAATTAGAACATGCTGTATTGGATTTTTGTGCAACAGGGGGTTTATAAGAATACAGGATATTTTTTTATGTAGTGCGCATAATTTGTAGAGTGATTCAGTCTCTGTTCCTAAATGCAAACCAATGTCAATGATCCTACATGGCACTATGAAAAATGTTCACGGCAAATAGCGTAATACCTACGACTGTCCGACATCGACCGTGGGGCTTCGGCCCGCCAGGCAATCACCTCGCCTGGTTGAAGGACCCTCCGTTTTCAATGGAGGAACACTATACCTACCTAGTTCCTCCATAAAAACTATAAAACTCAGGGATAGTGTAGCTTTATATTATTGAAAGAATTTTTAAAATCGGTTCAGTAGTTCTAAAGACAAATAAACAATCAAATTTTACTTTTTTCTTCTAGATTTTGGGTCTTGTAGTCTAACCATAGGCTAATCAGTAGGTATTTTGAAGACCGAAATGTACAATTTTACTGGGTTACTAGAGCATTCTAAACATTGAAATTATGTAAAAAGAAAATAATTATTAGGTACTTACTATTTTCATCAAAAAACCATCCGAACTCGGAAAACCGGTTAATCGGTTTTACGTTCCAAAAAACAGAAAAAAAATACTAGTTTTAATTTTGCTCCAGATTTGCATTCCAAAGTCAAAGTTTTTACTTCAACTTGGCCTTTGCAGGCACTTTCAAAACGTTGTGATTCTAGGTGCACGGTTCCAAGTGGGTTCCCTACTTCATACCCTTCGCCCTCGGACTTTTACTGGCTAAAACGGCACGGTGTGTCCCCCGGACGACCCATGGTTGGGGGCACAGGATCCACTCGATGCGCTAAACCCCCAGCAATAAATATTGTAGCCTGCACAAAATGTACCTGATTTTCTTGTACTAAATCATGTGTTCTCCTTGTTACAGGTCGGTCGTCTAATCTTAGGTGAACTCGCACACTGTCCCCGCTACCTTCGCGTGCTGAAGACCTTCCGGACATACCACTCCAGCATAGCCATGGGCACCATGATAGCCCTCGGCTGCTCATTATACTCCACCATGATCATAGTCGATTCCATGTGCCGTTAATTGACTAATCACGGAACTATTGGAGAACGAACGAAGAATATCATTTCCGTTGGCATGCTGTGTAAATTTTCCGTTAATTCCGTTATTTATGATTTCAACTACGTTTTAGTCTTGTAATCGATTAGGGTTTTGTTATATTCAAAATATTTATCGAAATATTACACCTGTATTGAATGAAAGTAGATTTTGTATAGATTTATGTAATTGAGTGATTATTTCCAATACTAATCAATATTATCACAGGATCATTGAAGTCTGTCACCCCACTTACGCTATATACCTGCATGTAAAAATGTAGACGAAAAACATGAAAAAATATTAATATTGCTTCACAGTATTTTAAAGATGCAAGAACAATGGCAGACTTAATTGAATATTGTGATTTATTGATTTGTAAATTTTAAATCGAGAATACATTAAGTTAATTTACATAGCATGATACCACCGATAAACTTTAAGGATCGATTTCGTAAATGCATTACTTTCTTAGTTCCAATTCAGGCTATAAAGTCTGGTTTTCATATTGTACGCTTTTAATAAAAAGAATATAGTATTAATTCGCAAAAAGTGACTCGATGAGGATTTTGGTGTGAGTGGCGCTGGTCGCATGAATTGTTTCCTAGAGAAACGTGGTGAAAAGATTGTATTTAAGTGACGGTAGCAGACGCGACTAAACGCAACGACTTTAGTATTAAGCTATTAACACAATTAACTGTTTTAGGTATCTAATTAGTAGAAATTATAATATCGAATTTATAGAAAAATTAACACTAACTTGCCAGAAACTAACAGATTGCAATAAAATTAGGTAATCTTGCCAATCTAATGTCGCTCCATCGGTTAGCCGTCAGAGGCAGCAGGCCCAACACTAAGCTGCTTGATAAAATGAAACTCATGTTGTATGCTCTCTAATTTCCTGCAATACTGCCATAGTTTAGCGCTAAGTGTAGTAATAAGTAGTATAGACTCTCGCCAACGCATTTTGTAGCACTGTTATCGTGAAAATGCTCCTTGAACGCAGGAAGTTACGAGCGCGCAACTTTTACGACGTTTTTGGCGTCGAACCAAATTCGATTGTAGCAGAGTGCTACGTTCTAAGAATTTTGAATGTGTCTTCAGAACTTGCTAGTAGCGAATTGATGCTCGCAAAAGTTTTATCGTTGCGACGACTCGATTATCTAGTCAGCAACGAACGCGCGATCGTAAAATCGCAATTTTATTAGATTGCGCGTTGATGAAACCTGAGCTTAAAAGATTTCATTTAAGCAAGTTAACTATGGAGAACTTGTTTAAAGGATTACTTTTAACCGTCAAGCAGCTTATGCCTTATTGGCAGAGGGTTTGTTAAGCTAATTTTAAGTAATATAATTTTATAATTACTAAGTTTAGTTAGATAATAAATTTATTTAATCAATTAATGTGAATACGAGTTAGTGATTACTGTTTACTTATTATTCGTAAATGATCTGAGTGTCTACGTGGGATAATTATTTATTTGAGCCGTGAGAGAACGAAAAAAGTATTAAAATTAAAAATATACGATTATTATGAAATACTTGTTATTTATTTCGCCTACACCTAAATGATCACGACTATATATTTTGATAATATATATTTTTCAGACAAACATGGTTTTTTTATGTCAGCCTATTAGTGATTAGTGATCTATTAATGATTTAAAACTATAAAGGAGAACTCCAAGGGACTCCCATGTCCGAAAAATATATCAAATAGGTACCTCACTGGCGACTGTTTAATATAAACTCTCCAATGAAGATGTTCAGTGGGTTATTTTCGAAAAACATTTCAATATTTATCCAATTCCTATGTCTTTTAGGTCAGGAAACATTCGATAATGGCAATAATACCAATGGAATAGAGGGTTCCACGACACGGTTGGCGCAGTGGCTAAGCGATTAGCTTTCTGCGCTACGTGCCGCGGGTTCCCCGCGCGGACCAAATATTTGTATGATCTACAGATAGTTGTTTCGGGTCTGGTTGTGTGTGCGTGTGACATGTATGTTTGTAAACTGTACCCTCGATACAGGAGAAATCCTAGTGAGGGGCAATGGTTAAAAAAAAAAAAAAAAAACTGTCGTTGGATAATACCTCAAAGTCAACAATCAACAAATGTGGCATAATTATATACATATACTAATTATATATATATATACCTACTGAATGCTAGTGAGCCCACAATCTGACCATAATCTGACATATAAAATACCGATCGATAGGTATTATTTTGGAGAGTAAGTGACCAGAGCACTCTCGAATCATAATGAGGGTTATGCCAAATCACCTTGCTAAGATTGGCGGTCAATAATGTCCCGACAATGCTAACCAGGCGGATGCTGCTTTCTCGAAGAATACGTACCTCAGGGTGGAATATAATTTATTCTAGCGGTACAAAATGCGGTTACAAAATTATTTTCTTGTTTCCAATCATCTGACCCTATGCAAGCCTCTTAGGATTTTCGGAAAATAATTTAAATAGTCCCACTTTCCAATAATTTGTTTATAGTACAATAAAGTTTATCTTTCGGCGGATAAAAGTTCGTCAATTGACCAATTGAATTGACATTACGGCATAGATAGATATATTAAATTCCCTTTCCCACTAGTACATTAAATTGTATACCTATTTGGTATGTTTATTAGTATTTATCTATTTATCCTCTTGTAATAATATGGGTTGGGGGAAATCTGCGGCACTATTATAACTTTGAACTCAGAAACGGATACCTACAACTTTTGAGCTCCCGCGCAATTCGTGAAGCGAGCGCCTAGTGCGGGTAGCAGTGGAAAGAAAAAATATGAAAGACCTGCAAAAAAGTATGGCAGTCGTGAAGTGACTAGAAGTTATTGCTCTCGGAATAAATCATTCATGTGGCTAATTATTGAGTTGAGCATTTTGTGTGCGGAGTTAACAGAGTTGGGGTAAGTATGTTTTATGTTGTTCACGGTTTTACAAAATAGCACGTGAGATCAGTTAATTAGGTTAATTACGGTACGATTATGGGTACGACAGAATATTTAAAAAAAAAAAAAACCAGCTCAGCGGCGCGGATTGGCGGCGCGGCCGCTGCGGCGCGCAACGCGTTTTATGTATTACCTGGCAAATAGAGCAAACATTATAGTGTCTTCGCGACTTTACAATCATGTTGTTAGGCCGTTTGAACAAAATAATAGTCACTGTAAACATAACTGGCAACTCCAATATAATTGCGTTCTAGATGCTCAAAGGAATAAGCTAATAAGCGGATTTAATTTTGCTTCAATTTTTTATTTAAGAACTTTTTTAGCAATCATTATAATTTTATCATAGAGTTAATAATATTTATAATTTTATTTAGCTGAATACTTTTTCTGAGATTTTCTATCCACGCATGTATAACGAAACGCAGTTGTTAAATGTGACACTGATAACGTCAAGTTTGACACAATCTGGCTGCCAAATCCAAATGTCAATAATGACCTTACGTGGTTTTTTGTTATTAGAGTTTAGAAATATTATTTCAATACACGATGAAATCTATAACATTTACAGTCAGTAAAGAGATTTTATCGCCACACATATGGTCCAGTGAACGACGCAATCATGTTGCTTATAGGTAGGGCAAGCGAAACTGAAAACATGAAGTGCGGCTGTAAACGGAAAATTATCACAAAAATGATCGTAGATAGGTGTAAAACTGTGTTAATATTGTCTAGCGTTGTGTGCACACTCGCCGTTGTGATATCTCTACACAAATTGTTGAATTACGATGTGAAATTCGCCAAGCCGTTTGCGCCCATTCCAGATGGCTTGTACGGT
Source organism: Allophyes oxyacanthae (assembly GCA_932294325.1). NCBI lineage: Eukaryota > Metazoa > Arthropoda > Insecta > Lepidoptera > Noctuidae > Allophyes > Allophyes oxyacanthae. Next base: position 17,767,104 of record OW028610.1, on the reverse strand, counting down.
AACTATTTAGAGCGTATTTCTGAGGAAAGCCCGAGTCCGCCCCCGCTGCCAATCAGTTCGGTTGATAGGACTCGGGATGCAGAGGCTGTGGTTTCTTTAAATGCTGCATTGGAAATGAAGAAGGTAGGCAAAGATGATAAAGCATTAAAATTGTTCCAACATGCATTTGCCCTGTCACCAAAACATGCTGACATACTGAACCACTATGGAGAATTTCTAGAAGACACGAAAAAGGATGTGGTCAGAGCTGACCAGCTGTACACTTTAGCTTTAACTAATTATCCGGAGCACACGGGAGCATTAACAAACAGGCAACGCACTGCCAGTATAGTTGAGAACTTGGACAGAGAAATGTTGAGAAAGATTGATGAAAAACGAGATGCGCTGTCATCAATACCGGAGAGTAACTCCGCACTACGGAGAGCGAAGAAAGAAGCATACTTCCAACACATTTATCATACGGTTGCTATTGAAGGAAACACTATGACGTTACAACAGACAAGAAGTGTGTTAGAGACTAGATTAGCCGTATCTGGGAAAAGTATTGATGAACATAATGAAATCTTAGGTCTAGATGCGGCAATGAAGTATATAAACTCCACCTTACTGTACCGTTTACGGGACATAACTATGGGTGACATATTGGAGATTCATAAAAGAGTTTTGGGCCATGTAGATCCTATTGAAGGAGGTCAGTTCCGTAGAACTCAGGTTTACGTTGGTGGCCATATACCTCCAGGACCGTCGGAGATACAGAGACTTATGTTACAGTTTTTGGAGTGGCTAAATTCTGAAGATGCTTTGGACTTACATCCTGTGAGGTACAACATTTATATTTGTAAACTTATGGTAGTGGTATGTCAACAGAAAGTCAGAAAGTAAAAATTGTATGAGTCACTACCATCCATTATGTACTTTCCCAATGAAATCATCATAATATTTATTTTACAGTTCTAGTTACCCGTCTCATATGACCTGCTAATAAATTATTGTAATATTATTGCATAAATTATGTTTCTTTATTGTAACAACTTTTCTAGAAAAGTTGTAAACATGTTTTTAACAAAACTAGTGGTTCCCACTTGTCGAAATTCGACCGTAATTTTAGCTTTGTGCACTCCTTCTCCATATAAACTTTAATTATGCCAAATCGCACACTTTTCCGTGAGCAATATGCTTAAAAAAAGGATACAAAGTTTTTTTTTTTTTTTTAATCCTCGCAAATAACTTGAGCACAAGATGACAGGGGGGCGTATTGTGCAGCCAAAAAAATAATCTATCAATTTTAACAAAACTTCCTAATATTAATGAAAATAAATCACTAAAGTTGAATATGCATTATATTGACCTAAAAATCGACTACTAACACGAAACACATGCACACACAAATATAGACATAATTATTTCAAAAATCACAATTATTTTTCCAAAAAAGTCTTCTCATTTCTTGATGTGACATCAAGGTGTGTGGCCCTACTTACTTTTGTTTACTTCCCACTTTCCAATATACATAAAACCAGTTAATTCTGTATTATAAATGTAACTGTTATTCAAACTATTTCAGATATGCAGCCCTAGCCCACTACAAACTGGTCCACATCCATCCCTTCATAGACGGCAATGGCCGCACATCCCGCCTGCTCATGAACTTGCTGCTGATGCAGGCGGGGTACCCTCCAGTGATCATCGCGAAGCAGCATCGACATCTGTACTACCAACACCTGCAGACCGCTAATGAGGGGGATGTCAGACCTTTTGTCAGGTGAGTCAGAAGTTTATGTTTGGTATTTTTTTTTTACAATGGCAATGTAAAGACATTGAAACCCCGACTCCAACTAGAAAAAGAGCTGTAATTTTTGAACGGCTGAACAGATTTTCATGAAACATAGTTAAAATGATACCCGAATAAACAAGCTTTCGACTAAAAAAAACTGCATTGAAATCGGTCCATCCGTTTTGGAGCTACGATGCGATAGACAGATACACACTACAAACTTATAACACCCTCTTTTGTCGGGGGTTAAAAATGGTCGCAAGTGCGTCTGCTGAACATGAGTCTCTACGATCGATTCCCAGGTCGGGTGAAGTGTTATTTGTTTGTCAGGTACGACAATTCTCAATAGTAGCACAGATTAAATAATAGAATTGTTTCGTAACAGATACTCCACACCGTTGAGTGAAGTACGCCATTTTGAGCTCAGTTGCCGCGCCGCTAAAGTTCATATTTCTTCACTCGACCGACGAGTCGACTAATTCTAACGCACCCACTCTCCACCCCGGGCAAACAAATAATTGCACACACGTGTACAGCATTTACGATGTTAATATCATGTTATAAACGTTTTATTTCAATTCATAGTAGGATTAAGATGCGACGAAGGAATTTGTTTACTATTATATCTTGTTTAGTCAACACAATCGTAGTATTGTGACAACAGCATAGACTTTGTTATTTCAGCTGCATAGCATACTTTACAATACAAACAACTTCATTTAATATATCATTGAATAACCTATCTTAGCATAAGCGGGTTCTTCATCCGAGTATCTAAAACATTATGTTACTTACCAACCAGTCCACCAGTAGACGCTTTTCATCACATATTTGGTAACACGGTGACAGATAGTGTAAGTTTATTTTAGCAACGGAATAGAATAGATCTCTATTTCATGTAAACCAGATACAGGCACTTATGAAATGTTGAGACTCTAGGTGCGCGGTTCCAAGTAGTAGGTCATGGAAAAGAACCGGCAAGGAAACTATTTTTAAATAATAGATTAGAATCTTGATCAGTACAATGTTGTGGTAAGAGCTGCGAGAATAATGTAAATTTATGTGAATAAAAAATAAGAATAGGATAATAATGATTTCCCTCTGAATAAGATTGCCATGGCAGTTATAAGCTGACAATCTCTTTTTGCGATTCGTTTTCGAGGATCCGATTGGTGGAGTTCGAAGCGGGCTACACGAAGCGCCGAATGCGGTCGATGCATAAGAAAATAGCATATTAACTTAACCGTCAACATCCCCCGACTCACATACATACCATTCAAACATATAACCCTCTCCGTAGTCGGGTAAAAAGAGCTGTAACTTTTGAACGGCTGAATAGATTTTCATGAAACATCGCTAAGATGATACCCGATTAAACTAGCTTTCGATTAAAAAAACTGCATTGAAATCGATACTACGATGCCACAGACAGATACACTATCTGTGTATCTCCCTGTGGCATCGTAGCTATGCACAGTGGCGAAGGGTGACAGTTTTAAAAGGAGAAGCCGTCCCAAAAATGCTCTCTAAAAATTGCTGGAATTAATGCTGCAAGACAAAAATCCATACCGTCTCTTGTAATCTATATTTATAGTCATGTCTGGAAGAGCTTAACTTAACTGATTATCAAGCCTTTTTTTGTCACATAGATGAGTAATTATTATAATATTACGTTGGTCTTTGCACTAACCAATTCCTAAAGGGAAGCCGATTGGAATCGGGTTGTATGGATTCTTCGCCACTGCATATACACACTACAAACTTACAACACCCCTCTTTTTTGTCGGTGGTTAAAAAGTCCACACTTATTTGAGGCAAAACTGAAAGTTCTAATTGTTTAGATTTGTTAAAAAAAAACAAGTTCGTCTTCATTTTTTTTTTTTCATGACAATTCCTTACAGATTCATCGGGCAATGTACGGAGCGCACGTTAAATTTGTATCTGTGGGCGACTAGTGAGTACTCTCACATGGTGCCGGCCATCGGGGACCCGCACATCCTCACTGGCGACGGCTTCGAAGACGACATGCTGTGATCCTGACCTGATCATCATGTAGACCAAGACGGTAATAATGACTGCCTACAATCAGCGTCAGATTCACTGAAATGGAATGTTCATTATAGTAACAGTGAGGAAAAATAAACCTTATTTCTTTGATGTAACATCTATTTAGCGTTGTCACGTTATGTCTTATTGAGACATACATATTTTAAAACTTTTTCGGTTACTAGCTGTACCGATGCGACGGCCTCTTTTATCATCAGAAACATTCGCCAAAGCTTTATCGTAATCGGATGAATGGTATAGGAACACATAGAAGACGAACAAACATTCATTTTTATATACAGTGAAACCCACTTAATACGATCACATATACATATTGTCACGCTTAATACGATTCGCCTTCCCGCTTAATTTAAAAAGAAGATCTTATTGGAAACGCGAATAGCAGCTAAAAAGCGAAGCTTAAAGTGCTGATGCTCCAATTTTGTCAAATGCTCAAGTTTTGTCAGGAGTGGATGATTTAAACATCAACTAATTCATCAAAATGTCTTTGTCAACCCAAAATAAGTGATTACTTTAAGAAATATTGTATAGTAAGCTACTTCTTTTTATCATAACTATAAAAACACAAAACAATTACTAATTTATGTGTCTATGTGTTACATACTTTTTTTTTAATGTCCCGCTTAAGACGGGTTTTTTGCCGTTTTTTCCCCTTCAAAATCGTCATAAGCGGGTTTTACTGTAATATATATTTCCTCACTATTACAACAATTAAGAAGACTTTGACTGTTTCAGTGTCTGACGCTAACTTTACTGAAGTTAACTGACTGTACCGAATCTTCTTTATCATTGGTTTCCCTGCAGATTGGAACCTGAACAGCCAAAAGTAGAAAAGATGAAAGTCCTGTATATCAGGCGAGAAATTGTGATTTAGGTAGCCTTTAGAATTATCTAGTTCTGGAGTCTGATCAATTAGAACTTTTGTTTATGGTTTCGGTATGTAAAAAAAGTAATGAATTTGCCTTTGTTTTCCAATGTTTTCTTGTTTGTTGAAATTAGCCCCATTAAATGGACTACAGGGGGCTTACTACAAACTATGCAAGGCAGAAATTGAATTGCCCAGACATTTCCAGTATGAGCTGACCTCGCACTGAGGCTTTTCGTACAATGGAAGGTCAGCTTATACTGGAAATGTCTGGGCAGTTCAATTTCTGCCCTGTTATAACAGCTCGTAGTAAACCCCCAGATCATGGGCTCACATCACCGTCATTCGGGAAGTGTTTTCGGCACGTGTTTAGAAAAGTGATAGAACACTATTGAAACAACAGTTTTGTGTACAGTTATATTATGTGTAGTGTAAAGTGTAATCCTCTTCCTGACCCACCGAGAATGTAGCGGTTCTGTTATAGAAGGTCCTACCATTCTATTCCCGATCCCTTTAAGGGGTACTCAACATTATGAACAACTTTTACTATAGAAACAAACATGAAAAAGCAAAAAATAAAATGGTCGAGTAATATTTAATTATATGGAACAGCTAATTTGTTTTTGTAATTTTAGGGATGGTCCCATAGTATAAGTTGTTCATAATGATGAGTATAATAACCGCTTAAAGGGATCAAGACTAGAAAGGTAGGACCTTATAAATGGCAAACAAAATTGATCAGATTTCCACTTAATTCATTAAGGCTGAGATCTGTAGTGCTTATTTTGACTTAGCCCAGACTTTACTAAGCTTATTTATTTGCTTAGATTATACTTTGATTTCGATTTCGGAGAAAGCATCCGGCTCGAAGGACCAATGTTTGCGCGGTTGACCAGGCAAGACATGCCGCGCCGCAGATTGCAAAAGTTCCGGCGCCGTACCGACCTCGCGTGTAAACCACAAAATCAATAATACACCAAATTCACAAAGTTTAAAAGTCAATAAAGAAACTAGCTGATTCCAAAGCAAAGTCTATACTCTAGATCTCGGCCTAAATGACAAAACAGAAAAAATAATATTGTACTTAGCCGCAAGTGGCCGCTCGGTAGTAATAGCCGGCTACCTAATCACGATGCACGTTCGTAATCGAAATCGACTCAATTTTGACACTAGAACAGTGTTCATTGCGTTGCTCAAATTGTAGGCGTAGTGGTTTTAAAAGCATACCGCGCAATGTAGTTTGTTGGACTGTCAAAATTGAATCGATTCCGATTGCGAGTGTGTATCGTGATTACCCTGCGGGTCCAGACCCTCCGAGCTGCCCCTAGAGACTTGAGTCGCGAGGCTGCCTCGGTCCACGATAAATAACCGTAAGACTGCCTCGCGGTGCCCGGTCGGGCCACAATGCGCGAGCGATCAGTTTCAGCGTATCTAGACATGTTGCCTTTGAGCACAGACAAATACCGAAATCGCTCGGAATACGCGCTGCCTCGCGCGGTACAACGCGTGCGCTTGCCTCGCCCGAGGCGCGTCGACAGTTCCACAACGACAGAGCGTTTGCCTCGCGAGGCGCCTCGGTCGGTCTGGACCTGGCTATCGAATTAAAACTGGATGTTAGATAATATTGTTATAGACAAATGTTCCAGTTAAATTATTCCTTGTTTTCTTGTAGTATAGTTGATACCTGTGTAAATATAATCTCGTGGTGCATTTTACATTGTAAATACATGACTGTGTTGATAGGAATGTTTTCTTCCAAGTGTACTAACGCCTGCAGGCAGGCAGTTACGCAGCCCTACAAGCTAGCGGTAACTTTTAACAGTTTCTTATGAAATTTTATAATACAAGTTCCTAGAATTTGGGATGTTAAGGCCGTACAAATGTTAAGCACCCATACAAAATGACCCATGACATGACCGTACCCACCATGTTGTTTTGCTAAAACCTATACTCCGTTTACAATAGCATTAGAAAAAAGAGGCTCGTAGAAGCAGTAGTGCAAAACCTTTTATTTCAAAGTTAAGTTATAACTTTGTTGGATAAATCTGAGGCTACTAAATACTGAGATAAACGAAATAAAAATCATTTTATTTTAAATAATGCTTTATTTATAATAACATCTTCATCACACATTACAAACTTACAACAAAAGGAATGAATGAAACAATAACAAAATCACAGAATATTTACGTCAATTTCACAGACGACATAAACCGGTAAAATTAGAAAACCCGGCTGTCACAGCTTATGAAGGGACTAGGTGACATTTTAGATTTGGTAGAATTATAGTGAAGCGAAAAACGTTCTCGATATTGTTCACTCCTGCTTCTTTTAGGTTTTTAGCATTGACACTTTAATTTTAAGTTGGAATGAAATAATATATCTAAATAAAAGCCACTTAATTTCATAAGATAAATAGTTCAAATGATTACAATGAAGTGTGACAGCTGGTATTTAAATAGATATTAATACATTTGGCGTTAATCGTAACTGTAACAAATTTAATGTACTTTTGTTACAAAGTGTACATTAAAAAGAACCTTTTTTAACTTCTGTCTAATGCTATTGTAAACGGAGTATAAGTATAGTCCTAGTATTTATCTGTGGTTTTACTTAAGATTGGTTGGTTGAAGGGATTTACCAGCATTTTCTTTGTGCTACCCATAAACAATCCGTGGCTCCGCACAATTAATCAGGGTGTCTACTTTCTGGAAAATCAGCTAAAATCGGGGAAGCTTAAAGTGGTCAGGGAAAATCAGTGAAATAATGAGATTTTTCACTGTTCCATACACACTTTCAGTGATTTTGAAATGAGGGATATATATTTCTTGCTCTAGTATGACCCTTCATCCAGAGAGAGAAACAAACAATTAATAAATTAATTGCAAAAAATAACAAAATATGAAAGTTATGAAATCAATCATCACATTACATAATTTGGTTCACATTTAAAAAAAAATTAAATTTACATTTTTCTTCAGTGTTTGACAAAATGGTCAAGAAAAGTCGGGATTTTGCATCTGCTATGGATACTCTTTTAATGTACTGCTGGAAAAGGGACCAAATGTCCAAAATAGCCCATTATCTACAGCAGCGGTACTCTAAGTGTGTTCCGCGGAACCCTAGGGTTCCGCGATACCCCTGTAGGGGTTCCGCAAGAATTTAGAAAAAAAATCAAAACACCTCTCTCTGGTCACTGGTCGAACGTTTTGACTCCGCCCGCCGCGCGTATACTTGTGAGCGCGCAGTCCCTTTGACAAAAGCCGCCTCTGAATTAGACGCTATAGTTGTGAACAAGCGACTTTCGGCTCTATCTTCAAAAACATTAAGTCGAGATTAGACTATTAGAACTATTGTTTTATTGTAGGGTTCCGTCAAGTATTTTGCTTGTCAAAAGGGTTCCGTGACCAAAAAAGTTTGAGAACCGCTGATCTACAGGAACAAAAAATGTAATCATTTCAATAGCAAAATAGTATTTATGTTTATGTATGCTCATTATTAGGGCCATGACAAGTTTAAGTCTAAATTAACCAAACCAAAGAAATCCAGTTATGTATAAAATGTATTATGTTTATGTAAATAAGTTATTGAGATTATTAAACTTGCAGCATTTTGTTAGAAATAGAAAATTTTGAATAGGCTCGTACCAATACTTTACTTCAGTTTGAATTATACTTGGCAGAGATAAAATTCACACCACTAGCGCCTCTGTTGGATGATCGAGGAATTATTGACGAGAAGGAAACATCAGTGTACCTGCATCACATCTTTAACTTATATAAACTCAGTTTTTCTTACTTGTTGTATTATGTAAACAATTTTCACATGTCTTTTTAACAAAAAACATTATTTAAATATATGAAAATCATGTTAAATCTATTTGTCTTTGATAATTAATCACTTTTTACCAGATCAACACGTGGTAAATGATTTGTTGTCTTTTATAAATATTTATTTCATTAATAAGTTGTGTGAATATCGTTTCCTAATTAAGACAACTAAGAAAAACAGAGTATGTACTGTGGTGTGATATGATTTTCCTTGATTTTAAATCGTATTTAAATCCCAATAACGTAGCTGACCTACTACTGGACCACAATCATTAATTTTGACTAACTCGTCACTTAATAATTTTATTACACCACAGAATTTCACCACTGCCAATTTAATTAGTGAATTTAATGTCCCATATTTAAGCAGAGTTATGTAATACCAGGAAATTAATTGGAACTAAAACGATTCAGTCGTCCATTAAATCAATTATTGTTTTCTTTGTGATTAATTAAAGTGTAATTAATGAAATAGTGTCTTGTGCTCACGTATTATATTTTCTTCATCACATTAATTTCGACTCATGCGCTACAAAACACTTCGTATTGAAATAAAATAGTAATTTTACGAATTTATAGGAAAACCAACGTGCTTTTTGTAGTAAGTCGTAAAGATAATTTGTTTTCATTATTACTGAAGAACAAATCAAATTTTACTAAGATTCGAAATATTTTATATTTCGATTGACCTCGTCTAAAGTAAATATCATTTCCTAAATTTCTTCATCATGTGACATCACCACTAACTGTGATATTTGATAAATTATTTATTTATTTTTCTAAGTAGGATTGCACAAATTTTTGGGTGTGTTAGGTAATAGATTGTTAAATTGTTTGTATAGGTATCTATAGAACTAGTAATATTATGGACTGTATCAACTTAAAACTTGATAGTTGATATGAGCGTGCATTGTAATTTAGTAAATACATACTAATTTATAATTTTTTGCTATTTATTATGTATTTTTCTAAGGTTTAATTTTTTTATTACCAACCGTTTGAACTTTATCATGGTATTTTACTTCAAATTGTTTTTAATTGTAGGTACTATGAACTTGATTTAATTTATTTAATGAAATTGTTAAACATTTCTCTGGTGCAGACAAATCTGATAATGGTGTCGATTCTGTTGCGTATTGTGACAGTATTAAACTAGAGTAAACGCATGTGTCACTTTCACTTTCTATTGAAACAGAAAGAGACGAACACCCTTACAGTGCCACGAACTTATCTGACCCGGTGACCAAAATTGGAACTAACGTCGCTACAGAACAAAAATGACGTCAAAATGTCATTTTTGTATAGAGATGACATTGGTAAAAGCGACGGCAGCGACGCCATGACGGGTCAGATAAGTTTGTGGCACTATAGTTTACTTTAGTCCTGTCTAATATCATTTGCCACCAGTTACAACGCCATATTGTAGCTTTTTTTAATGTAAATTGTTTTATTTATTGTACTATCTTACATAAAGTATTTAGATAATGTAAAATCATAACCCTGTGTTCTATAAACATACTATTAAATTGGCTATCGGGTATTTCGAATGTATTGTTTATTACCTATACTTATGAGGTTACAGTTTCGTTCCACTGGCGATAAACCTTGTATCTAAATGTAATCTTATATTTATGTTTTGATTATGTACTTAGGCCTAATTTGTGTTGTCTTCCAGTATTTACGTGCGACTATTTATTTGCATTTCCATGATACCAGTACAAACTTGCTCTTAATAATGTAACTGCTGAATATTTTGAACATTTGTTTTAATTACCTAACCCTGCCGCTGGCGGCCGCCACCTATAGTTTCTATACTCTGCGTTCTTTGACGGGTTACTCATCGTCCGCAATTCGTTAATATCATCAATATGTCAAGCACCGTGTGATGATCATGTCTGTAACATATTTGGTATTGAAATAATTTCCCTTACAAGTCTGATAAAGATGATGAAATATTTGATGTAACGCAATATCGTTACCATCAAATATTTTTGTAGGTACTTCAACAGCCGGAACTTGGCTACTCTCTCAAATAATTTTAGGGGAGTTATGTATCGAAAGGAATTCTTATCTTGTAACAAAGGATATTCTCGCTCGGGTAAACAAACAATAAAACATCAAATCAATTTTGATTAATTTATTATAATGTGCGATGTTAAAATAAAGTTTATAATAAAGCATTTAACTAGACAACTAGAGCGGGAATGCGCCGCACCAGCATTCAACACTTGTTCATTTACTCAAACGCTTCTATACAAAAACTAATTCATTCCAACGCGGTTACAATCTCGATAATATTACAATTATTAAAAAAAACGTATAATAATTATAGTAAGAGAGATTTTGTTCAGTACGATCAAACATCGGCGCAGCAGCCTCTGATACAGAGGGCCGATTCCTTTTATTTATATTATTAATAAGCGCTATCTAATAATGTTGTAAGCTAGTATACATAGTTACCTCGGAACGGGTCGATGTAGCGGCGGTGCGGGCGTGGGCACTCTGAATACACTCGCATATTCACACAACTCACAAACAATACTGTACAGACTCCAGAGCACAAATAGCACTTGTAATTTAGAACAAGACGGATTGGAAGTCATTTATTTTAAAGCTTATAACACTAAAATAATTTTCTAATGTAAGTGTAACTAGCTCCTAACGACATAACTGTTTATGTAGTTTTTGTGACAATATCCGAGTGATTCTTTCCTGTAGTTGATTACCCACTACATTTCCCAAATTACAGACCAAAATTAACTATTATCTTGAAACAGAAGCAAATATTTGTCAAGTCTTTAGACCCCAGAGGTTAAGGTTAAGCAAAGTCTAGACCTAGCACCAGATGAGCAGATATTAAACCACAAAACATTCGGGTTATTTTATTTATTATTTCGTATATTATATGTTGTGGTTATTCAAGTTACAAACGAAAAATTTACGCGTATTTGGAGCGGATCGAGTTCTATATTCCATTCTATGATCCATTGCGTATTCAAACAATTTATCTAACGAGCATATGGTTACATTCATAACATGGAATAACTTAAGTCCATTCCAGAATGGAAGATAGGTCACGTCAATGGCTCAAGCTGTGAAGTTGTCACGCTCGGCGCAAGCGCAGGCTCTGCGTCACAGGAACACAAACAATAGGTATATATGCACGTATTATCACAACATAATAAATAAGTCCCATTACAAAAGAAATGAAAAATGTATTATAATGTACTGACTTGAAAAACTTACATAGTTACATAGTCTTTTAAGTAGTTTTACTATTTTTATTAATAATAAAAAAATGAGTTTTTTACGATTTTTAAGAGACGACAATGGTTTTTAAAATAAATTACAATATTTATGGTAGGATTAAATATCTGTGTATAGAAATTTATCTCACCAGCCCTTGTCATGCTAGTCGTCATAATTAGAACACATTCGCGTTTACTGCAGTAAACGTGCATCGTTCAACTAAATACAGCATCACTAAGTTTTCTAAAATCACAATGCGTACCGTTTGGTGCAAATTTGCGGCAGTAAAACACGAACATGTGAGAAGACAAGTTCAAAAATGCGGGATAAAGCTTTGCCCTACCCCACAATGTTTCAAGTCAAAATCACCGCCTTACGAACAAATACCTGGGCAGTTTATTACATTAAGCATTTACATAAGCAGAAAGAGACGTCACTACATCTCAGTCTCCCATAAATTAGCATCAATTATTATGTTACTGATATAATGATGCGGCGAATACAACTGAGTCAACATACTCTATAGATCATCCATCGAGTTATACCATGCCCGATTTAAAGGCCTTATGAATCCAAGCACCATAGGTAGGAATAATCAGTTTCTATGTAAAAATTATGATGAAATACTGATTTAAAATTAATAAATTTAAAAAAATCTTGTGTTTGTCAAGACATGATATAACTTGATAATTTTGCTCGAATAGCATTTCCGTCACACTTATGTTTGAAGTCAAACAATAACAACAAAATATGGCTGCATTTATTAGTATACATTGAATGTTATATCATAATGAACAGCTGTAGGAATAATATCGCTTAGAACTTTGTGGTAAATGCCATCGCTTATTGGCGATAAAATCCTGTCATATAATTTGAATAGTAATTTAAATCCAAATGAAGAATTTCTCAACTCAATATGGTCGACAGTATAGCTATTAACTCAATACATGGAATGTTTTAATAAATCTCGACATTTCTTCTACAGCCGTCCACCATTCTTTTAATTTCTAGCCAAACTACACTCAATCATATACGTGATTAATGAAAATTACGTTTCAAATATCCGTATTTACCTCGGTAGCACAAGAGGACATTATTTAGAATATCTTAACATTTTTTATAACATGAGAACAGAAGGAATATAAAATCTCAATTATCATCTTTTAGAAACGAGAATAGACATTACAGAAATTATATCAATATAATGATAAAAACAGAAGCAAAAAGAATACTTTAAAAGCAGTTATAAACATACAAAATAGTATTCTATAGAAACAAGGAGGAATCCACAGTTACATTACAGAATTAAGAATAACGAGACGAATTGACGAGACTTGTATATCTGCTATTAATATTTATTAATAGCAGATATACAAGTCTCATCAACCCTATGAGCATGGGTGGGGAGACAAGAAGGAATACCATCGAATTATGAACTCGAGAAGAGAAAATTAGCATGAATAGGTGTTACCGTTTTGATATTCTACGTAACATCCCGTAGTGTGCTCGGTATTGGCACCTGGCACTTAGGTATAACAATAAAAATCTGCCTCACTCTTCGAAGAATACAAGCGATGTTATAGATTCTAAACAAACACCTCGGTAAATACGCACAGTTGAAACGCGAATATTGTCATCAACAACCGAAGGTCATCCGGCTTACAATAGTTACGTTCACAACGAGACAATAACAAGCGATTTTATATGCAACAGATATGTTAATCAATCACATGATACTAAACACTTAACATTATCAATCAATAGCTTTCTCTTTCGTTATTATTATTGGAAAGATTGCCTTTGTCTTGATTTGATTGATGAACTTTATCGTTAAAAGACAAGATACGGGAAAAACTCGGATAAACTTAACATTAATAAATAAATAAAAATTAGTGAAAAAGTGCAAGGTTCTGTAGATTTGATTTATTTCTCATGTCACAGTTTTAGCTATATTCCAAGACAAAAACAATCTTCCGTTTGCGCAAAATATTATAACGCAGTTTACATCCACATATTTAATTAAAACAACTATTTCACAACATTCCGAGTAGGTACTTTGTTATGCCAAATATAATATTAACAATTTTGTCATGAAAACAAATCACAGCAACACAGTATTTATCCGTCAAAACCGTGAAACTTGGCAAAATTGTGACAGCTACCAAGTTTCACTAAAATCATTTTAAAATAGCTCGAAATAGAACACAAGTACTTGACCTGGCTTGGCTTAAATCAAGCATGGCCAAGTAGGAAAATAAAGGCGCCAAGTATAAGATATTTATGATAGATAGAATTTTGACAGATACATTAATGTTTAAAGACATTGGCGCAACTAGGGCACTGGGCACAACGAACAACAAAAAACTTGGCCCGAGTCACTCGAAACTACACAACCGTTTCAATAAAAAAAAAAGTCTGTTTGGTCTAAAAAACGACCCCTAATACATTAAATTGAAGGTATACTGACGGCTCTTTAAAAAAAGGCTAGAAACGTCCAAGCAGATGAGTCAAGCAATTATTAACAAGCCTTAGAATCACGCCAAGACATTCCCGCGACAGCCATCTAGTCACGCCAATGAGGAACTACTTCACGATCACTGGGACGTCTCACTGCTACGTTTGTACTTCCGAATCTCCCGGTATATAAAAATATCTACAGTTCGACAATAGGCCTTTAACGATAATTAAATGCATCCAGGATAAGTGTCTTAACGTTAATAGGGTAATGTCTCGCACCTTAAATTTACATGATTCGATTACATGTTAGGTATCGATTAATGAACTATTTATCGATGTCTAACATATACTTTTGTATCTTTAGTATGAGTAAAACTTCGAATTCACTTATTAGCAATAAAGTATACAGTGTCAATTCAGCTGCACACTTTGGCGGTACTAAACGCATCAACTAAGAATTAGGGCAAATGTCAACACAAATAACGTATATTGTCAATAAGTGAACTCGGATCTTTTATAAACTTTAGTACTGTATATAAATATTACAGAAACTAAAGGTACATCTCTACTATGATACTCGTAATAGCACGTTTTGTCTCACCGCATCGCACTCGGCAACACGACTGAAACCGACATGCCATTTTGGACGTTATTGAGTTAAAAATAAACATCAAAATAGCTTGTCAACGAGTCGTTTGGGACAGTTGCCGGCGGCACGACCGTCTTTGTGCTTCAAACACTACTAATAAACAGTCTCTCGTTTTCAACACGACGGCACATACTTCGGTATACTAAGCTTTACAATAATATCGAACAAAGTGGTCACAACTCGCTCAGTTTCGGAAACGCACGCAAATCATAATTGAAGCGATTATACAGTAGGCCAGCTACACACGGTCATCGAACATTGAATTTGTTTCAATACTGATTGCTTTATACACTTTAATTTCTGTGTCAGCGATTGCGTTGTGACGCGAACGGCCGCCATATTGGCCACCATTTAAGGGCTGCGTGTACGCACTGTACGCAGCGTCGATAAGATAAAAAGGATAAATTCGATTTACCTACTACCGAATGTGGAGATTCTTATTACCTAATAATCAAGGTTTAAAATTGTTAATTACATCCATCTTTAAGCTCCTCCCTCAAAAAATCCTATTTTTATGCCGACTTTCAAAATGTTCCATTTTTGTACATTTTCTTCCCAGAGCATACAAGGCCCTCCTACTTTTTAGATGCATCTTCCAAAACATCGATGCATCTTTACTCAATAATTGTTTTATCGTAATTAAGGCGAACTACATGAGACGACTAGTGGTCAGTCTGTTTTCAATAGTACACATGCTGAAAACAAGTACCTCTTCTCTGAACAATCATAATTTCCGTCAGACAACATGTCCCGAACCATGAAAGTACCTTTCATTCATACACAAATTCGAAGCCTAAATTCCGATTTTTAATATACGAAGCTCATTCCTAAGCTAAAATAACGAACTTCTCCAGAAAAAAATCATTCCAAATTCGAAATAAGGTACATTTCGATTAAAACACATATTTCAAATCTGAAATAATGCACTCATTCGTGCCCAAAGCCGTCACAAGGTACTTTCCGACAACAGTTGTGTGCCAACGTTGAAATAAATTATTCAACCAAGTCCCAACACTGGTACAAGGTACTTTTGGACCTATAGACATGTTCCAAAATAGTTATTAGGTACTTTTCGACCGGAAAACAGATTCCAAAGTTGAAATAAAGTACTCAACCATGTTCTCGAGATGTTAGGACGTATATCGACGCTACGTGCGGTGCGGGCGGGCAGGGTTGCGGCTAGTGGTGTCTGGGAGGCTGGATGCGGCGTGAGATGTGTTCTTCCTGTTGCATTTTGGAGCGGAACTCTGCGACTAAGTCGCGCGACTGCGCTAAGACTGCGAGTTGCTCATTCAATAGCTCTTCCCATTGGGTCGCGTACGCTGGAATGAGAAGATGTCTATGAGTAGGTGTATTTGAATGATTCGGTGGGTTAAGTTTGATTAATGACCAATTAATGAAGCCGTGTTTTTTGGGTAAAATTTAGTTTAAATTATGACAGGACTGACATATTTTTTTATTAATTTTGAAGCGTTAAGCAATCTTAGCATGGCAAATAAGAGTAATTATAATACAGACATATAATTATAGAGAATATTCAGAAGCATATACAAAGTGTATCAGAAATGCGTGGTCATATTAAGGGTGTGGATCACACCATCAAACTAATCAACTTTCTCTATGGGACCAACATCATAATCACGAAAAATATACAGCTGTGCTATACGGTTGGGTCGAGTAGATATTGACGTTTTGTATGGGATAGCTGATAACATTTTCGTAATTACGATTTTGGTCCCACTCAGAAGTTCAGTTTGATGGTATGATTCACACCCTGAAATATGACTACGCATTTCTGATACACGATACAACAACTGTACGTCTTTTACTTGGTATACAACAATACATTTAACCCGACGCAAGCTATAAACTTGGGGATATAATAAAATAAAATAAGTTCGTTTTAGATTGGCCGAGATCAAACTAAACACTAAGGGTCGGTACATATCTGATGGAAAATGCGTCGCGTATTATCGGTCGCGTAATGCCAGAACAGACAATTATATGATAAAACATTCGACCTTTCACACTCAACGCACTAACGCATCATCGGTTGAGTGTGAACGTAATACGCGACGCATTTTCCGTCAGATATGTGCCGACCCTTAGATTGTTTGGATGTGTAAATTCACATCTGGAAGAAATAATAGGGCAAAGTCAAAAGTTTTTATTTCAACTGGGCCTTCGCAGGCACTTTCAAAACGGCGAGGCGAGTCGATTTGTAATCACCCTATTATTTCTTGCCAAAGAAATGATTAGATTTTGATAGAATGGGTCAATAAACCAGTTGCCCCAAGAGCGACAGCATTGGCAACATGGCGGTCGACGCGGTGGTTATAGTTAAACTAGCTTCTGCTTACGGTCTCGTCCACACTGACAGAATTTGCCCTCTAAGATAATCTTGCTTACACATTTTTCGGTAATGTACATTCCTATACTCAGTAGTGAATGTTGTCATATACTGAGAAATTCAATTAGTATACTCGTAGAAACTTACTGAAATCATATTATAAAAAAAAAAGTTATTCCATGTAAACTCAGAAGAGAAGAGAATCATGTTATAAGAAGAGTTGTAAGTATGAATGAGAGTAGAGGCAGACCAAAGAAAAGATGGATGGACTGTGTGTAACATGACATGAATACGAAGGAAGTAAATCTTGAAATGACGTCTGATAGAGATGAATGGAAGAAAAAGACATTTGCGCCGACCCCAAATAAAATGGGATAACGGCAGGAGAATGATGATATTCCATGTAAACTTATAGCGGCATAGCTATTTTGTAAGAAAATCTCGCATCTGGATGGGAATCTCAACTTTTATTGTCGGTTAAAATTTGACGAATCCACATACCGTATTTAATATTTATTTTACTTTCTCAGTTCTTCAAATCAAGACTATCAACAGACAGACAAATCTCAATATTATAATTACGTAATATTCATAAATATTACGATAGCTTTTATTTTTTTAATGTAATTCACCATTCACCATGCAATTTCGCCTAATGTGGACAGACCATAGACATTTTTTTTCATAGCACAGCCGCGACCTTTACCAGTGTTACAATGACATGATGCAGCAACGAATCGTGCTCAAACCTAACAGCCGCCGCGGACGTCTTGTGCCAACACTGTTGCTCGAGAGGAAGCGCAGCCGCTTGATGCGGAAGTGCACGCCTGTAACACGCACATGCAGACAATACATGGACCACAACACGCAAGCATACAGACAAACAAACATGCAATGTTACCCTGAAGAATTACAACCACGCACGCACGCAACATCGCGGAAATACCATTATTCGGCAACTGTATAGTACGCGCAAATATTTATGAGCCCTCTGAACTCTCTCCCTCTAGCACCTATAATAGTACGCTTATTATAACTGTTAGAGGGAGAGAGAGATATTTCAGAGCTTAGTTCAGAGCTCATAAAGATTTGCGAGTACTATTTATGTTGCCGGCACGAATCTTGAGCGCTCGACGGTGTATTGGGGGTTTTTTTTACACGTACATAATAAGATTACATATTAAAATTTTAAGCGATTTTGGTCTTTACTTCAGAAAACCAAAAAGACCCAAAACTGCTTTAAATTATTTAAGCATTGTGTGCTCAAAATTATGCCGGGTAGTGAGTTGTCACTTGACATCTCTCTTCCACCCGTTGTGCATACATATTATATATGATCATATGCATTCTTATAACACTCCATGATGTGAATATCTGTTGCACATAACAGCGTGTGTTGTGGGTGGGAGATGCGTTTGTTCAGTGCAACATGCATGCAACTCACCGTCCTGGTCGTAGTCCACGTCCCGGGTGATGCCGAGCAGCTGGTTACAACGTTGCAGCGCGTGTTGCAGGTAGTCGGAGATGGCTTTGTGATTGTCTAACACTTCTTCCTCGGCTCGCTGCATCTCATCGATCGCTTCGTGGAACGTGTACATCTCCGCTGACATGTCGCCCTCCTGTTGGACAGTATTTTATTTAAAAAATATATAAAATAAACCGGTAAATGACGTGTGTCATAGATACGGAGAAAACTACGAATAATTTATTCTATAAACTACTTCACTGGATGCAAAAGAAATGATGACTCGGTTGGCGCAGTGGCTAAGCGATTAGCTTTCTGCGCTACGTGCTGTGGGTTCGATCCCCGCACGGAAAAAATATTTGTATGATCTGCTGATAGTTTATCCGGGTCTGGGTGTGTGTGCATGTGACATGTATGTTTGTAGACTGTACCCTCGATACAGGAGAAATCCTAGTGAGGGGCAACGTACCTATACAACGTTATTCATACTTTATACAAAACCATAAAGTAGTTTGTTCAGAATCAGTAACTTAATCAATTGTGATAATTTTTACACCATTTTGTATTTTGTCCTAATAATATTTCAAAAATCCTACAAGTTGGACACGGTACGTTGACCCGAACTGGCGCGCACAGCTGACCGTGGTATATGTTGCGGCAGCGCACCCCCCCCCCCCGCGCTCCCCCCCCCGCCCTAGTCACCCAGGAGCTAAAAATTAGTGCGCACGTGTCACGTTGCGCTCGCGTTTCTGCTATCGTGTCGTGATACTTATTGGGAGTGAAAATGAAACAAAATGTTGATTATCATTTTTAAATACGCCGAAGTGGTTAATTGGTACTAGGAACGTAGGTACTTATTATTTGTATTCACGAAAAAACGTAGTAGGTACATAATAACCGCTTCAATTGACCAATAAGAACAGTCCAAAGCCTGCAAGTGTGATGGAAAATGTTATCACCACATTACTTACAATCGCTCTGTGTAATACTAATACCTACTGGCACCGCGACCGTTATCAATGAACGTAAGGCGGGCGCGGTCTTGCCGGCGCGCTGGTGACACCATGTTTATGCGAGGACAACGACGCAACTCGACAAGCTTATAACTTTGTGAGTTTTCATTATACATTATTGAAATTTTTTATACAGCTTCGTTCTAGGAAAATATTTAATGGGTGTTTCGGCTTTCGTATATACTATGAATAAGGTTGTATAAAAAAATACAAAAATTAAAATATTTCAACGTTTTTTTTTATAGAAGAATAAAATTCGGGTACTCTGAATCGCTTTAGGATTATGATACTCACATTGAGCGATCGCAGCTGCGCCAGATCATGCGCGGGCTCCATGTCAACATCCGCGAGCGGCGAGTCGGGGCGCCTCGCGGGGTCGGCCGTGCCCAGCTCCTTGACGCGGTCGGCGTAGCGCAGCGTGTTGAGCGAGTGCTCGCACGACGACATGGCGGGTGAGATCATGGCGATCATGCACGTGCGCGACTTGTCGCCGATGAAGCTGTCGCGCAGCACCTGCGTCAGCTTCGACACGCGGAACGGCAGGTGGTTCTGGCCCTTCATGCCGAGCGCGCGGATGCATTCCTTTAGTGCGAGCAGCGATTTGTTGATTTCTGCGCTTTCCATTCCTGTGGAAGAATAAGGATTGTAATTATATTGTTAATTTTTAAATATATTTTACAATCATACAATAAGGCGCTGAGCAGACGAAAGAGTTCATGTCCGGCGGACTGCTGCTCACAGTAATTTTTACGAAAAAAATTGCCGTGGACATGTCTACTCAGGGCCTAATTAAGCAAAGAATGTTACAGGAATTCCTGATAATCTTCATCAAAAAACAATACAGTCCATTGCTTGAAACAGCAGTTTCCCAAATTCACGCCGAATTAGGTTGGTGATACGTTTCCATGTCACTACTGCAGGTTGAAGATTATCGTCGTAGAGGACTTTCGTGAGTCGATAGCAGGATACACTAGTAACCTCTAACTTGCCTTGTACATGGACTACTCTTCTATCTGTTAGTGTGGTAGCACATATACTTATATACATACCATACTAGAGGCCTATTAGACACACCATAATGACACCGAGTCTGCTTTGCCGAATTAAAAAAATTATGTATGTTTATGAATAGTTTTACTATTATAATTAATTTTAATTGTTGTTTTTTGTCTTATAGGTTAATTATTTGTTATGTTATATTTTACAGTTTCGGTGTCGGTTACTTTGTGATGTCTAATAAACGTTTTTTCTTACTTTCTTTACATAAGTACTTAGTAGTATGGTACGTACGCGTCTGTCTATTAGCGGACGAGGTGTCAGCGCCCCGCTCGTTGCCGGCGAGGTCGATGAGCGAGAACTTGCCGTGCACGCGGTGCATGCCGGGCGAGCGGACTACTATCTGGAATACTGCGTGAGATCGCGACGAGTTTGAATTCGCTGACGTCTACAACAGAAAACATTATGTTAACAAAAGCTTATTATTAAATAAAAAAATATTATAGTTTAAAAAATACTATAAAACACGCTTTAGTCATCGAAACTGAACGTGTATGCAAAATTTCAGCTCAATCGGAAACCGGGAAGTGGGTCAAATTTAACTTCCAAGATTTTTTTACATAGGTAGTTAGTTACAGGTGAAGCTAATAAAAGCGTGTTCAAAAGCAGTGATAGCCTAGCGGTTGAACGCTTGCCTTCTATGCAGGAGAGTTTGAGTTCGAAACCAGCCCGCACCTGACTTTTCGAATTCATGTGCGGATTAGAATTTGAATAACACTTGCGTTAACGGTGAAGGAAAAACATCGTGAGGAAACCTGCACATCTGAGAGGATCTCATAAAGTTCTCGATGGTGTGTGTAGTCCGCTAACCTGTACTAGGCCAGCGTGGTGGACTAAGGGGCATGCCCTTCTCATACTGAGAAGAGGCCTGTGCCCAGCAGTGGGACAGTAACGGGCTGGATTTATTTATTTATTTTGTTAAAATTACCCTATATCCTAGAAGATTTTCTTTCTTTCTTGTTCCGACTTCGTCGTGTCTTAAAAGCTCTATCAATATCAAAGACACACAATGTCTAATTTATAGACCCCATTTTTGTTGCATCTCGATTTTATTGTAAAAATCGATTGTTGTAATAATTTTGAGTACTAGAGTAAAACTCCGGCATCGATACGGTAAGCAGTTTTTTTTATAAAAAATCACAAAGTTCATCTACCTATATCAGACTGCCAAAAATGAGAAAAAAATATATTATATGAGTATTGATTACAGTAAATAATTATACATATAATACTAGATTTTTGCACAAGGTTTCGTCGATTTACTTTCAATTTCAATACATTTAAATATTTTATTTTATTATTTTATTTGTTATAATATTTTTCTCTCATTTTTTTTCCCCACAATAACAGCGTATTAGATTATGATTTCTAGACTAAACAATTGCTTAAACATGACTTTATCGATAGTATTAAAATCACATTGTAATTCCGCGTAATCTGAAAGTATTATAACAAAATATGGATCTGTATTATCTGAAAAATAAATCATTATTATTATACCTGTCCGGAAGTTCTCGCCGCGTTCCCGTGCTGGATGAGCTTGAGTACTTCGTCCACGTTGTCCACCACCTTCTCCGTAAGTCCTACTATCTGCACCTGTTGCTTGCCATCCTCCAACACTCGAAGCTTCGCCTTGTCTGCTAGTAGATCAAACACCTGGAAAAATATATTGTTAATTGAACAACATTAATAAATATTATAGTTTAAAAAAAAAACTATAGAACACGCTTTAGTCATCCAAACTAAACGTGTATGCAAAATTTCAGCTCAATCGGAAACCGGGAAGTGGGTCAAATTTAACTTCCAAGTTTTTTTACATAGTAAATTACAAGCGAAGCCAATAAAAGCGTTTTAAAAACAGCAGAAGCAGTTCTTTTCTTCTTGTACGCACAGCCACATATAAAGCTATACATTTTCAGTATAAGCTGACCTCTCATTGTACGAAAAGCATTATACAATGCGAGGTCAGCCTATACTGGAAATGTAAAACTTGGTATGTAGCCAGGTATACTTTGGGAAAGCCTGGTAATGCTGATATTATTGATGTAGTTATTCTACCAAAGCCTTGACGAGTAGAAATATTTCTACTATCTATCATTTTGTGTATTTCTCCGTAGACAAAAGCCTTTTCTATGGTGGCTACACCTACAGGCCATACCTGGCAATGTCGCGCGATGGTAAGCAACACATCGATCGCGGAAGGTTTTTGGGATAACAAGCTTAACTCAGTAGACACGTTGTTCTTTATACATAAATATGTATACATTATTCAGACAAGTAATGCTCCTTCACCCTCCTCTTGAAAACGTTCAGAGAAGGACTGTCACGTATTGAGTGGGGAAGAGAATTCCAAAGACGCACTGCACGAATTGCGCGCGAATTTTGCGCGTTGTTATCATCAAAATATAGTCTACTAGCTTACCTTGCCGGAATATATCTCGAAGAAGGACGCGGACACTATGAGGTTTAATGGCTTATACTTGGGCGACTTGAGGTACGCAAACACGTCGCGCGCCGCCATCGCGTATATACCTTTCTTACAGTCTTGAGTTTTGCCCTGAAATACATCGATACATACAAAATAAAAACAACATACATAAAATACAACAATACATCTGGTCATTCTGATGAAATATTAGTGATAATAAAGTCGCTAAGAGCATTCACGGATATTTAATTTTTTTATTTGTGGGAGTTCTAAATCTTCCCGCACCCTCAGACTTTTCGAATTAATGTGCGGATCAGAATTCGATTATCACTTGCGTCAATGGTGAAGGAAAACATCGTGATGAAATCTGCACATCTGACAGGGCCTTCGACCAGGGTTTTCGGTGGTGTGTAGTCCGCCAACCCGCACTAGGCCAGCGTGGTGGACTTAGGCCTAACCCTTCTCATTCTAAGAAGAGGCCCGTTTCCAGCAGTGGGATAGTAATAGGCTAGATTTAGTTTTTTATTGGACATAATTTTTTTTTTTCGTGATCTTTATAATAACTTTTAATTAATTCATCGAATTGGTTTCATATCTAGCATGTGGTATGGAAGCAAGCCAACAATTGCTGGGAACAAACCCTGACGAGAGATACTGAGATACTATATAACAGCAAATTCAAGGTTACCTGGAAGTCGCCACCCATGGTATGCGTCTTGCCGGAGCCGGTCTGACCGTACGCGAAGCACGTGGCCATGCCGCCCTCGAATATCGTCTGCACCAACGGCTTTGCCGTGTATCTGAAATTATGAGACAACACTATAATCTGGGGGCTAAAAAGGCTGCTTTAGATGAATCACAATATGATTCATATTACAAATGTCAAAATATCTACTTAATTGACGACACTTAATATCATCCGCATAAGGTTCATATTCAGTAATCATCTGTTTGACAGTTACTATGCAGATCAGTAGATGAATTGCCCTATGTGGCCTTTTTAGGCCCCATGGTCTTTGATGACAGAGACCAGAAGCCCAATTCTCGTAATAAATTTACACTATGACTGAAAGTTGACCAAAATGAGGTTATACTATGAATCTGAAAAAATCGGTATTCTACTCCTCTTAAAGTTCAGTCCGATTTTTGTATTATTTGAATTCAATCTTCTTACAGACTCATTTCAATTTAAGTGATCAGTTTTACGAAGTTTGCCGATGCGACTTCTTAGTTGTGTCGTATAGTACATGTTGGTGTAATTGTAGCTTGAACAAAATATTATTTATTTATTATTAGATTTAAACTTAAATCTATTTTTACAGGTGCATGCCTTAATACAACAGTTATCAATTCATCTACTTATCGATTTATAAAATATGACTCATAAATAAAAATGACAAATAAAACAAATCTAATCTGTCGGCTACCGCGTTGAGCGAACACAGCGCGCGCGTTAACGGTGCTCTCTGAAGCAGGTTGGTGCGCGTTAATATACATATAAATAATATACAAACTTGTAGACAACTTCGTTGGTGCACGTGTCGTCGAACGCGTAGTCGAAGCGGAACTTCTGGTTCTCCAGGTACTTGGTCAGGTCCACCTTGTTCTTGGGTTCGTGCACGATCATCTGGTCCTTCGTCGGCACGCTTATTACGTCCACCTGCAAGGTGCCATATAAATAAGTATCATAAGCAGGTAACAGATTCATTTTTCACGCAGATTGGGACAAGCTATAGTGGCGCCATCTTTATTGAATACGTTCCTAAGTGCGTATTTTTGGAGGCGGCCAACTACTATTAGAACCAGCCCGTATTCTATCTTTAATGGGCGAAAAGCTCATGAATAAGGATTTCATAATTATCGCATCCAGAACTACTACGTCAAGTACCTTGAGCTGGCGACTTGGCCTTGTGTGGGGACTATGAGAGTGATATCTCATTCCACTTAGATTACGAAAATTTAGAGGTTTCTCCACTCCATCAAACAGCACAACTGAACGGATTTAGATAAAATTGGCACAGAAATAGAATATCCTGTCTAAGCCAGCATTGCCTAACTTAACTTTTGTAACATTTTACGTTATAACTTTTGACTTCTTTGACTCAAATGTAACTTTTCGCAATATTATTAATACCTAAACATAGGTAATTTATGTAAATAAATATGAAATATTACTTTTCTCTAAGAAATGTTACTTTTCAGGTACATCCAGATAACTTTTACTAGAGCCCAGTGGCAGCACTGGTCTAAGCAAAATAGTTGATTCTAGAAACTAAGAACTTTTCACGAGGTCTGCTCGTGTGCCTGGGGTACAATGTTAACGGTATTTGTTCCCACGTACCTCCTTCTTAACGTTCTCCTTCTTGTTGAGCGGCCTCTTCCTGACGCACACTGTGATCTGGTGGTCTTCCACGGGCTCGTTGCCGGTGAGCGGCCGGAACTCGATGCTGTTCTGGTACTCGCGGATCATCGCCAGGAACTCCCAGTTGGGATTGCCAGGGTCCATGTTCATTAGTGCTTCCTGGAATAGAGAGGTCATATTTTGAGTGACCATTTCGGTTGAGTAATTGAGATGAAGATAATGACGACGATCAGAAGAAGGGAGATGAGGTAAATTCAATTCGGACAGCTCACAACCGTGTTTTGTTGTGTACAGTAGGCCTATGTCCAGTATTGACATAATCCTAGTTGATTGAAATTCAAGTCAGGTTAACATTTTATAGAAATCATGGTAAGATATCAGTGGCGAAGAGTCCATAGAACCCGATTCCCATCTGCTTCTCTTTAGGAATTGGTTAGTGTATAGACCAACGTAATATTATATTATTTACTCATCCAACTGTCAAAAAAAGGCTTGTTTTTCAGTTAGGTCGAGCTCTTCCAGACATGACTATATATAGATTACAAGAGACGGTATGGATTTTTGTCTTGCAGTATAAATTGCAGCAATTTTTAGAGGACATTTTTGGGATGGCTTCCCCTTTTAAAACTGTCACCCTTCGCCACTGAGATATTCACGATTTTCACGCAAAGTGATTTTAGAGCTCATTTTTATCTTATAATCACTCTTTTGATCATCCATCATATAGGGTTCAGTACGAGGAGCACGTACCTTCTCCTCCTTGAGCTCGGCCTGCCGCTGCCGCCGCTTCTCGCGGTTCTCCTTGAGGCGCTCCACCTCCTTGACGACGTTGGAGCGTCGCACGGCGCCCGACGCCACGGCGTGCGGCACCGACACCGTGGACGACACGCCCGCCGGCCGCGCCGCCGCGCCCGCCACGCTCGGCGCCGTGAACTGCGGCACACGGGTTAGGCAGCTGCTACACCACGCTAGCTCATACTCACGGCAAATGAGATGACTTCTAACTAATGTCTATTCGAATGGCACAGGTTGACAGAGGCCCCTAGTGCATGCTTCTCGATCGGCTTTGGCGCTTCGATTAGTGAAGAGCTCGGAGCGGACCAGAGCCAGAAAGCACTCGATGCGTAAAATCGAGATTGGTAAATGAAACTTACACTAAGGCCTCTGATCCATAAAATTTAATCGATTTGGAGATGACCTAAAAGTTATAGCTACTAGTAGAAACATTATTCAAAGCAAAAGTAAAGCTTCTTGTCTCATGTGTCACCTGAACAGACTACTTCCAGTGTTTATCGAATCAAACTGAATTATAACGGTGATCTAAAGGGTTCAGGACATAGGAAGGGATAAGGAAACCTCTTTAACATTATGCATCCTCCTCTGTAGATGCGGCACGTACGGCGACTGCTGCAGCCCTTGTGGCACTGAGGCGGCGCTGGGTGTGCTGCCAGCTCGCGACCGCCCGCCCGATGGCGGAGGCTGGAAACGACGGGGGAAGGGTAGGATCGGGTCAGGAATCGGCTATAAGTGTATTATGATGTTGAACACCGGATCTTTTGCTTCAAGTGACTGAGGGATTATTACGTTGAGGTGATAGTAAGAAAATTGTATTTCTGAGTGACTAGCAGTTACAAAACAGTCCCGTTGCGAGCCTTAATGACTGGCTAATCTTTTCACCAGCACAGCATTCTCATATAAGAGTACATGGCACACGACAGAAAGATAAGCTGGAACGGCTCACGGACCGAAACATACACATCCAAGTTAGTAAAACCACTTACAAAACTGTCACAGGCATAAGCCGGACTTCCACTGAGAAAGGGTAAAGAGCAAGTAATAGCTGGACGGAACGGACCCCAACTAGCTAAAATAGGTTTTACCTTCCATTAAGAAATACTTTTGACGATTGCCTTCCACTGCAAAAGAGAAATGAAGGACAAGTTCGTTAATAACTATTTTTACTCGTTCAGTCCTCTCCGCTAGACTCTTTGTTGGTGGAAGCACTTCTATGAAGTTTACCGTTGCGAGTTAAATGGAGTCCGGTCCGCTGCCAGTGGAAGCCCGGCTATATCCTTTGATAGGCTTTGTAAAGCGGTTTGAAAGGTAACTGTTTGCTAGCTGGCTCCCCGCTTGCTTATTGTTGTGGTCGTAAGAGCAATGCCTCTTTCTGGAGAGTTTGGTCGAGCAGTGGATTATAATAAACCGTTGATGTGAATGGGAAAGGGAGCTGAAAAGGGCAAAGCACACACAGGAAGTCCTATA
This sequence comes from Allophyes oxyacanthae, assembly GCA_932294325.1. Classification (NCBI taxonomy): domain Eukaryota; kingdom Metazoa; phylum Arthropoda; class Insecta; order Lepidoptera; family Noctuidae; genus Allophyes; species Allophyes oxyacanthae. The sequence goes on along the minus strand of OW028610.1, from coordinate 17,739,277 downwards.
AATGCAGTAACATGAAGATTTTTAGACATTTTAAAGTTGATAGTGACAGGATGCTAGAAAAGATATTATAATGGCATCCAGGTTGCTGGGAGCCCTAGACTAGGTGAAGGTATCTTCTCTTGTCACCTGTTGTGTGATCCTAGTGTTGGTGGGTGCGGGCTGCGGCGGCTGCTGCGGCGGTGGCACGTTCTCGGCGCCGCGCCGCCCCGTCGTGTCTCCCCCATGCCCATTCGTGTACGCGCCGGCCGCGTTCGACAACCGCATCTGGTTGTTGCGCGTAACCCGTGAGGGCGCTGTTGACAAGAAGATTCATTTGAAACTTGGTAACCCTGGCATTGGGAACTAGCTCTGGTTCTCCACAGGTGAGAGACAAGAAAGCTGTCTAGCATTGGGCCATGTTGTCGCGACCGTGGAACGTACAGCGTGGCGTTGTATAAAAAATGTATGAGCGAGTTCATTCCGTTTAACTGTCTACAAAATGGTAATAAATATCGGCTCTGGTAATAAAATTCAATACGATCGAGTGAGGCAAAACTTCGAGCTACCTTGTAAAAAAAAATACCGATAATAAACTTGGGACTCCTTCCCATCTACATAATCTAAGTTTAGCCTCTCACGAACTTATTGAAGTTTTTTACCAGAGTCGATGTTCATTACCATTTGGTTACGCGTTAGACCCTCTGGTCGAACGCTATTGTAGCCGCCAAAGAAAAAGAATCAATCTATCGACATTACGAAAAAGAATGGTGAACTTCAGGTAATTGATTGATACAAATTCCAGTCATTAATTTGTTCTGCACGCGACACAATTACGCTCAATTATTGTGACTGCCCAAATTGATTAAAATAACGATCATTTTAATTATTAATGAAAAACAAAGGCTAGAAATATTGCGTTAACGGCACTAGCGCCCACATGCACATATTTGGTGCGCAGATATATTTCGCATACAATACAAATGAATTATGATAGTATGCAAAACTGTAGAAATGTGTGTTAATCTTCAGCCACTTTTGTAGATGTGTAGATGGATTATACGCAAGAAATCCTTGTGTCATAACATTTTACAAGGCTTCGCGCCAAATAAGTGAAAAACTGGTTCAAAATCCATTTATGATACTCTTAAGCTTCTGATATTTAACAACGCTATTAACAGGCAATAGCTCTAGCCTTAAAAGTAACTCATAAAAATCTTAAGTCACGCAATTTTTTTACCAAAATTTCGTAAGCGTAAACAATCGTCATGCAAAGACATTACTTTGTCTATATTCGTCCACACAATACCTAACATATCCATGAATCATACTGACGTAATACCTTAATCTAGACATTCGCGGAGCAACTGAAAATCTCCAAACATGTGCAAAAAGCGTAACGTTATGAAGGCTATAAACGCAATGGTGGTGCGATATTAACAGCTGGGTCTTACGTGACGTCGCCATTTGTTCCTCTTCCATCGCCTCTTCAGTAGGCGATTCGGATTTCTCAAACGCTTCCATCGGAGCATTGTTCTCAGTCGAGTCGGCGACGCGCCGTCGACATCTCAACCACGAACAGCACATTTTTGGTAATATTCAGTCCTTTTTCTATCTCATTGTTTTATTACATGACATGTGCTGCTCTCATAGACTTATTGTTCGGAATGAGTTCAGTTTGCGTCGGCGCAAGGCAATCCTGCGCCTGCGCCGCCCGCCATATTAGGATCTCTTTCCGTAGTCAAGGCAATGAACCGTGACGCACGCGCCGTGCACGGTCGTGCGCGAAGGTGAAAACACATATCAACCTTATTGGTAAACGAAATACTTCACATACGCTTTAAATCGACATTTGCATAAAAGTGATCGAAACCGGTGACCCGGTAAGCCCGGTAAGGTGTGTAAAGGGCGTACAGACTCGTTTTATTTACATGTCGTGTTGCACTTCAAATATTGATAGGCAAAATAAAAGTAGGGTGTAACTTTTTATTTACAAGAAAAAATCGAAATCGTTTAGTTCCAGGAATTTGTACAATAAATACTTTCTACTGGTCCCAAACTAGGCTAGACCTGTATCTTGGGCACCTTGATCCACACACACACAACACAGTATATTTCATTTAGGAACCAGTATGAGACAGAACACATCGGAGAGGAACAGTTGCGAAACGCATCCAAGCAATAGAGTACTAGACTAGCTAAGAATGTTTCAAAGAAAAATGTCATATCCACAACAAAAACCAATATACAGTTAATACGTTCAAGAAACAGGTGATCGACCACCTTATACAGTAGAAAAACCTTAGCTAAACGACGGCTTACGGTGTACTGACATGAAAAATAACTCGATACCGCCATCACTAACTAGTTCGATTACTTCTATCAATCCATTGGACAAACAACTGAAATTGGGAAATAATTGCTGTCCATTATTGACATGGCCGGCTTTTGCCCCACGTCTAATGAAAAATTAAACGTACTGTGACGTCATGCGCTTTTATGGGACTAATCGATATTCGTGACAGTTTAGGGTTGTGAACTTGGCAGTGGGGTGATAGGAAGGGTGAATAAGTTCCGTAGTAATGAAGTTTCAAAGTTGGCTTTGAAAATTGGGTTGTGTCAGCACTGTCAGCTGTGCATTTTCCCACAGTTGTGGGTGAAGGGGAGAACGGAAGTGATGCAAATGTAGTCGCTCCAACAAAATTTCCAGCTGGTCTTTAAACAGCTTCGATAGCGATACGTATCCAAATTTTTATTTTTATTTTTTTGTTGTTTTTATACGGAGTTTTTATGACTGCGCATAATTTGTAGAGTGAATCAGTCTCTTTCTAAATGCAACCGCAGTATTGGGATACACTTTAAAACAAAACGAAAATTAGACTTAGTATGGGGGACACGCATAATTAACTAGCGCAAGCCATACAAAATCAAATTTTCATTTTGTTTTGGAGTGAATTTTAGTACCTACTGCGGTTGTATTTGGGATCTGTTCTGATCTGTTGTATCTGAAATTGTACGCACTACATGAAATAATAACCTGTATACGTTGCCCCTCACTAGGATTACTCCTGTATCGAGGATATAGTTTACAAACATACATCTCACATGCACACACAACCAGACACGAAAAAACTATCTATAGATCATACAAATAATTGCTCCGTGCGGGGGTCGAACCCGCGGCACGTAGCGCAGAAAGCTAATCAAATTGATCCGAAACAAAAACGATTAGGGAATGCAGTATTTACCTGATGTCAATTCAGCTTAGAGATGAATAGAATAGAATAGATCTTTATTTCATGTAAACCAGACAGGCACTTATGAAATGTCGAGACTCTAGGTGCACGGTTCCAAATAGTAGACCCTATGGAGAAGAACCGGAAAGAAATTCCATGGTAACTCTTTAAAAAAAATTGATTATAATCTTTATCAGTACAATGTTGTGGTAAGAGCTGCGAGAATAATGTAATTTGCAAGATGCTCATTACAGGCGATAGGTGATTCAGTCAGTCTGAAAGACGACCTTAAGGCAGGCATGCACTTGCTTTATGTAAGGTGTTAGCTGACGCCACATTATAAAGGTCTTACTTTATTAGCGGAGGTCGTTTTAAAGGGTCATGGTACTCATCATTATGAACAACTTTTACTATGGAAAAGTAATATTGAATTATTCGAAAACATTCTTAGTTTCCGGGATATTAAGATTTGTTTGGTGACTCGGATTAATTGCTCCTAAGTGTATTTGGAACCGTGCACCTAGACTCTTAGGCTTACATTCAGAGACGACAGAAACGAGTCTAAGCGTGACCTTACGCTTCCATCTGTCAAACTTACGAACAAATTTTGACAGATGGAAGCGTAAGTTCACGCTTAGACTCGTTTCTGTCGTCTCTGAATGTCAGCCTTAGATATTTCATAAGTGCCTGTATCTGGTTTACATGAAATAAAGATCTATTCTATTCACGTCACATAAGGCCAACCTGTTAGCGCCTTAAACTTCGTGGTTGCCAGTTTCCAAACAATCACTAATAGTTTCAAACTTATTGTCAAATAGTTAGGTTATATACCAAATTGTTAACAAGCAATCATATGCCTAACTACAAATTGCAAATTAGCAAAACGGTTCACCATTATTCATAAAAACTGAATTAGTTAATACAACCTAAACGCCCGCCTGGGCTATTTAGTTAAAATACTGTTTTTACTAAACTTTAGGACACGCAAATTGAAATAGGCTACAAAACTCCAAGCAATTTTAAAAAAATATAAAAACTTCATATTTTGCATATAAAAGAGATTAATTTAAAACAGTTTTCTGTTTAGAATAATGTTAATTTTAACATAATCTATGTTCTTGACCGCGGTTTATGGAGTACCTGCGTGATTTACAATATGAAAAAAGTCTGCATAAGTCAAATTTCTAGTAATTTTGTTCAACTAATCAACGTTAAAAACACTTGCAACCGAACTTTTAACCGAATTTTTAAAAAACAGGTTCTCTATTCCCCTTTATATAGGTACAGGGTGCTTACTACGAGCTCTTATAGCAGGCCCGAAATTGAACTGCCCAGACATTTCCAGTATAAGCTGACCTTTAATTGCACGAAAAGACTATACAATGACAACGATAATAATAATATTATATATCTTTAGTAGAATATTTATATTTTATAAATAAATTAAAAACGAATTTTTGCGATATTCCCATGCACTTTTTAAACCTTCAGACGCTTCTGTTTCGCCAATATTTTGATCTAGGTCATCGATTCGCATACCCTTCACACGTTATCACATCACAACACAAACTTGGGCTTGTACTGCCATGCATCTACCATTTCTCAAAGCCTTCACGCTTTCCACACATACATTCTTTCAAACAACATTAAGATTCAAATGACATTCGTGCCAATATGTCCAAGTTTCGCAATGGCACAGCTGTTAATATAACAATACCGACGCCTAGCAACGGTTACGTCAACTGCCACATGCTGTACCTGTGGAATATTGTGCCTTTGCCTGAAGATTCTGCAGACAATTTCGGACGGCCTTTGCGCATATCAACGGTTCTCTTGACAACGGGACGACGCATTGATCAACTGATTCCCTTCCACGTTGCAAATTCGGAGTCAACTGTTGCCAACGAATTTGCTCGCGTGGGTATTCAATCTAGGTATCGAGGACAGTTCGCGAATTTGTAGAGTGGTATTTTGAACAGCTTTTGATTTGATTGTAGAATAGAATAGAATAAATCTTTATTTCATGTAAACCAGATACAAGGACTTATGAAATGTCGAGACTCTAGGTGCACGGTTCCAAATAGTAAATCCTATGGAGAAGAACCGGCAAGAAACTCCAAGGAAACTCTATTAAAATAATAGATTACAATCTTGATTAGTACAATGTTGTGGTAAGAGATTCGAGAAAATTGTAATTTAATGTGAAAAAAACTATTAAAATTACGATAATAATGATTACTAGCGGTCGTCCAGTGGTCGAAATTCGACCATAATATTAGCTTTCTGCACTCCTTCTCTATATAAATTTTAACTAAGCCAAATCTCACACTCCTCCGTGCGCGCAATATGATTAAAAAGGCACAGACGACACAGGCACAGGCGACAGACGGCACCCATTCACGAGCATGACGCATGTGTACGACCAAACTCTCCTATTTTACCATACCTCAAATCGTTCAAATAAAATGCTTCATACCGAAATAAAGCCATTACGGATATGCTACAACATCAATCTAAGTGTTTACTATAAACAAATAAACATATTCATTTAATTACAGGCTTTTTTTTTCAGGCTATAGCCGCTTATACGAATAATATACACGACACATGACTATAAAACTTGCTATCAACACGAACTTTCTGAATTGTAGTAATTTCGTTTCAAATTACGTGTGATGTTTCATTTGGGGAAGTTGTGTCTATATTCACACGCCATTTTAAAAGATAAACATTTAGAGCATTTATAAATTTGAATATCGATATCACTATGAACTACCCCTCTCTGTTAACCCGCAAATCTGTCCATTCCAAGGTTGTCTGGCAGAAATCGCCAAGTGCGATAAGACCGTCCTTTGTACACCTCCTTTTCTATTTAATGTATAGTTAATTCTCTTGTGGTGTGCAATAAAGTGTATTGTATTGTAGTTCAATTTAGTTCAAAAATGAAATAGAAGCGAGAACGCATTAAGTACAAGTGTTGCAAGTCTGATATAGCAATTTTAAGAAACATTTTGTATACTTTGTTTTTAAAAAACCCCCGACAAAAAAAAGGGGTGTTATAAGTTTGTAGTGTGTATCTTTGGATCTATGTATCGGTGTATCTGTCCGTGGCATCGTAGCTCCCAAACGGATGGACCGATTTCAATGCAGTTTTTTAATTGAAATCTAGTTTAATCGGGTATCATCTTAGCTGTTTCATAAAAATCTGTTCAGACGTTCAAAATTTACAGCTCTTTTTTTCTAGTTGGAGTCGGGGGTTTTTGATGGTTAGGTTATTATGTACTTTAATTGATGTCATTGGTATCAAACTGTTGTAATTGACAAATAAAATAATAGCCGCGATGGACCGATAGTGACTTACGGTCCCATTATTAAAATCCTTATCTCCTTTACTACAACAAATAACAAGCTTATTTACCTATTTACACAGCGTGTCTTTCCTAGTAAATAGTCGGGATATCCTAGTCCAAGCGGTGGTTACACTATCAACCCAGTTCATCGTAGATGCGTGCTTGATACCACGCTCGATAACAAGCTAAGCATCGTATGTAATGTTTTTATACATGGAACGTGCAGACAAGTTACGTAAGAACTGGCGGAAGACCAGAAGTGAATAGAGTTCGTTAGTGGAAACTGATATCTGACATGAAAGCTGTCAGCGGTGGAACAAATTAAGAACGCTTTGCAGGCTGATAATTTAATTATGGCACGGTTGACGCATTAGTTGATCAATGGACTGCTGAGTTATGTGTCGCGGGTTCGATCCCGCAAGGAACAAATATTTGTTTTTGAACAATCATGTCCGAATCGATTCTAATATAGTTTTTACGACAACTTAGTTTATTTTCATGGCATTGGCTTGGCAGATCTTTATTCAATTGCTCTTAAACGAGCCACAAACGACATCGTGGTAATATCTTAACGACATAAAGATTGGGTGCAACGAATCGCATCAAACGAATGAGCGAGCGTGCAAAATTTTGATTACCCCAAAGACGTATCCCACGAACTGTGTGCTTCGGACCACGATTATCATTTACAGAATCTAAAAAGTGGTAAGACTTATCAGACTGAATCAGAAATTCAATCAGCCAATATAACTGTGTTCGAGACTAGAAAATGTATGAAGTGTTTCTTTTGGACATGCCAAGTATGCAAATATGTTAACCTTCTTTTCGATAACTAAGAAAAACAATACGCCGTCTATAAAAAAATCCCCAGCCTGCCTGTATATTAATTGTAAGATACAAAACAAACTGTTTCGCTCAGATCAAGCTCTCTTGTCTGAGGGCAGGACACTTGGTAATGCGGGACAATGGAAGGTGCATCAAGGCAATAGGACTGTGGTCATTAAAGGGGATGGTAGCCGCCAGGAAGGTGATGGTCGCACTGCATTCTGGATCGCCAGGTGACAGTAAATGCAACCGGCTCAAGATTGGAAAAAGAAACGTTAAATTAAAGCCAGTTCAGTAGTTAGATTTGCACCAAGAGTTTAAAACTAAAATTTATCAGCACTCAAACCTTGTTCATGGCAAAATGAAGAAAACATCACTATACATTAATATAGGTTATAATTATTAATGCGCGCGACAAATAGTAGGGGTCGCGAGATCGTATCGCGGGTCGTTACCCAGCGCCTACGCAAATGAATCACGGATTCACGGTGCGTTATCCTTTATAATAATAATATCATATCATAAACAAAAAGAGTAATGTTCTTGTAACGAACTCCTTGCACGTGGGACGAGGAACCAACGAAGATTCGGTGATCAATGAACTTTATGACTGGTTGCGTTTGAAGATGCAATTAGGAGATTTTTAAGATCTCGTAAAACTTCATGGCTTTTAACTTAAGAAATCTGTTTTGCGCTTTGTTCTTTGGAACTAGAAAGACATAACATCCGCCTTTTTCCCATGAGGTTTTGCAGAAACTACATTAGGCCACCATGTTTCAACCCTAGTAGGCTAGGTATTGATTACAAGTCCTTATGATGGGGTTGACAGGCAATCGAGAAGTCTTGAGTTCAAACTCTATCTTGTGGTGAACCTACTCCTAATATGATATAGCCATAAGAATAGAAAAGAATAGATTTTTTTTTTCTTGTACACCTGATAAAAGAGGAACAATAAACATAATTATAATTTATTATTTTAAGATTGCACAATGAGCGGTCTTATTGCAATCGGCCGGCGATTTCTTACAGACAACCTAATAATAATTCCTGTTTTTTTTTCTTTATGGCAAATGGCAACTGTGTCGATTTCGACTATTCTGCCAGCTTCATGTTTCAATGTTGACGACTTTGTGGTAGAGTTAATTGCTGTTAGGACAAAAACAACTTTGAATAAAAGTGTTATTCCAATAAGTTTAAAACTTATATAAATATTTCAACGACGGTATTTCAACTTTGTCAAGTCCCTAATGAGTTCTAATGAGCTGAGTAGGGACTTTCCTACAAAGACAGGTTGAAGGAATTAAAATTCATGAAGTTAGAAGAAATTCAAACTTCGAAGAGCAAATCTTGCCAGATGTCACAAGATACGACCTTTTTCTTTAATCTGTTGAAGAAGAACTTTTTACAAACGAAATGTTTCTGAACGATTTTGAATAGGTAATTTTTGTTTGATTAGGAAACCCATGTATCCAAAATATTACACTTGCTATCTTCAGTGGCACAAACATTGATTCTGAAGTAGGTGATCCGTTGATTAATCAGCTTATTTACTTATATCGATCGACATGACAAAGGCAGTTTATTTATAACCCAGCCTTTATCCTCAAGAAGGTCGTTCAGAAACCAAACTTGGCAATGTCAACAACTTCCACTATTAACATAATAACACTACAGTCGCGACTTCCCGAAAAGGGAAACTTTCCCGTCTTCGCCATCAGTATGCGACACTGGCAACTTGAAATCAATTCCCGGGAGACCTTCACATTTCACGACAGAATCCAACCTTAACACAATGCATTTGGGATTAGTATTGCACAAACACCATCACAGACAAGGGGGATGAACTTACGGCCTACGGTCGCCCGCCGCGGTTGAAGATTCGGCTGAATGCATCGCTCGTACAACACTGGCATGTCGATGAAAAAAATAAACAAAATAGTCGAATTTCCAGCCGAAGGTCAGGTTAACAGCACTATTGTGTGTAATCCATTTGTATGATTGGTTGAATTTGAATTTGGAATACCGGTGCCAGCCAGTGTTGTGGTACACGGCCGGTCGCGCACTGTCCGCGCGCCCGTGCTCCGGCCCACACTTATAGCGATGGAACTAACGGAGTCACGTTGACCGCCCCATGTAAAATTCATACAACCCCGAAATAAAGCGCTTAATAGCAACACGCCACCGCCATGTGTAATAATGAAGATAAACATGGAAAAATGTTATATTCGTCGGTTTAGGAAACCATATATAAGGTGCAAACTTCCTGCGGCGGAAGAAAGTGTGGAAATAGCACTTGATACGCAAAGGTCAGTAAAGTTCCAGAATAGCATTCTCATCACACAAAGCTTAGATGACCTTTGCGACAATAGCCTTGCGTTCTTCTTTGGTATCTAGATGCTCTTATGCCGTCGTATAAAAAGCTTTTCGCTATAAAGGTTTACTAAGACTTGAGACGTGCTTCAAATTTCATCAGGCAGCTATTTTAGTGCGCCACGAATTGCTGAGAGTTCTCTTACGACAAGGTCAAGGTTTTAGCTACTGTGGAAAATAGGATTAGAAAGTTTTTAAATTGTATTTTGAAGTTTTCTTCACGTTAAACTTCTTTAGAAACTAACAATACCCACCTGCCTATATTAGCCATGTTTACGACTAAAATTTGTCTCGAATTTGTAATGCATCTGCTCGTAGTCTAGTTCTTTATACTTCCTAACGGGATCTGTAGCAGTCACCAGCATTTTTCCTGTCAAACTTATCCGCTTCAGGACAAGCATCCTTCACCACATGCGGCGAGAACTATTAAAATTTCAAAATTAAAAAGTGAACGATCACTCCTATTTAATATATGTAGCATAAAACAGCTTCATCTTTCTGCTTGCGCCAACGTAACGACACACATTAGTAGACACTACAATGACACCAAACAATATGAACAAAATCATTAAAAGCCAGTGCAATGCACTTGTCAGTCGGCATTCCCATGCGAGGTGGAAACGATAAATATATTATAACGCGGCCACTAATTGTGAGAACCTCCACCGGCGCCTGTCATAAACTGCAGAGGCATAGCACGCTATTGTAGTAATTTGACGCTAATTGTGATATTAATTAACGAAGAATTCTCGGATTTGGCTGAGTGACGGATTTATTTTTAGATTCGAGCTATATACACATAACTTTTGAAAGTGGTCACGATATCGTGACGATTTCGAAATCTTCAGATAAATTGCTACCAGTCTGCATCAAATGCACATCGATAAAAGACTATTTGCATGCAATTTTATCTAAAGATTTTCCAGTCATCCATCTCACATATTATCACAGGAAATGGATTGGAAACGGCAAAGAGATTGAGGAAGCGTTTGGATTGATCTGAATGAGACTCGGAGAGCAATGCATTATGCAATACGTACATGACGTACATTTGGCTCATGAATCGTGTATACGTAATGGAGCATATAATAACTGCCAAAGAAAATTATGAACATCATTACTACATAATTAATCAATGATCCCGACATCTCAGTGTATGATTTCTAACTGAACTCGAAAACAACTGGGTAGCTTTCTTGTTTTAGGATAATAGTAGAAGACTTTGATGTATGCGAGGTAATAAAACTAAAATGCAAAACCACCACTATGGCGGCAGTCGTACTTTATAGAAATGTCTCATGACTTATGCAAACAACCAAAAACACCCGCCTGATGATAAGCGGTTACCGTAACCTACGGACACTTGGCAATACCAGGAGCATCACCCGCGCGTTGCCGACCCTACTACTAGCGTAGTTTTGGCAGTAGGAGGGACCCGGGACATATACTACCAACACGGCGCTTCCCAAAGGAGCAGTGGCGACCTTGCTCACCGTTAGGAACACAACACTGCAATAGAGCAGTGTTATTTGGCTACGATATTCTGCAAGGTGGAGGTATTTCCCCAGTCTGGCAGCTCCAATTTCGAGTAGAAAGTCTCGCTATGTCCTACCTCTTCCTGGCTGTTGGCCGCTACATACTAATCTCATCACTAGTTACCACACACTAGTCAACACCAGTACTTTATGTTTCATAGCAAATCAGATAAGGGTTTAAAACGAAATCTGATTAAAAGTTAAGTTCCATTCGCACGTTATGTCGTTACAAACTTCAACACTCATACAACGCCCAAAAAGTTTGAATTCTTTTCAGTCCTAATCGAAAAGGGTGTGAACAATACAAAAGTAGTTTTTAATGGCAAACCTCAATCAGAGTTAAATGAGAATGATCCAATCTGCATGATTACAAGGCTGGTACACAAAGTCGGTCAACAACTCGTTACACTCACACTAACGACCTTCGCGGAAGCACAATGTCAAGTGCGGTAACGTTTCGACAATGACCCTACTATGATACAGTTACAATCAAAGCTAAATTAAAATCTTGTGGTTAAACCTGGTATCTCAGAAGATCAGAAGAACTAAGATGATTAAGAAGATGATGTCGATTTACTACTCTGTGAGGTAGCACATGAAATTATCAGCCCATAAACCTTATAATGTGGCAAGCAATAAATAAGAAGAATTTCCTTTTTTCATTGAAGTTTCTCGTCCCAGACTGCTGCATGAGAGACTGCTTCCGAATCACTTTAGAATCAGAGTCAGTCCGTCACGTAGCAGCTCTCTCCTAAGCCTAACCAATTAAATCATATTACACAGCAAACCATGAACAATCTAATAAAGCTACAGTGACCACGTCTCAAGTGGGACAGATCACGATCGCTGCCAAATAAATCTTGCGCAATCGATAGACGCAACTCGGGTATGTGAGCCGGCACGCGATTAGGGTGACCATTCCTTCTATCGGCCAATGAACTTAATATTTCATGCTGTAGTTATAGGTTACAAGTGGTAAGGGTAGGTCAGGTTCAGGCAAGGACACGCCGAAAATAGAATGTTGATGGAATTTTGTATGTCATCTAGAAAGTATTTATTTATAAAGGTCACAAAGTGTAAATCAAATATTCTATTATCATAGCTTTTTAATATTGACTAATGGTCGCCCCGTGGTCGAAATTCAACGGTAATTTTAGCTTTCTGCACTCCTTATCCATTTAAACTTTTAACTATGCCAAATCTCACACTCCTCCGTGCGCACAAGGGGTACAAAGTTTTCTCTCCACGTATTAATATATAGAAGATAATTTCTAATAAAAGACGGAAAATAACAAGATCATATTACTGTATAAAATATGGATTACAGTAGCGCTATCGATTCGCTCGATTTATCGCCCAGAATAATGTCTAACATACGAGTTCATTAATAATGCTTTAAAGTTGGAGCATAACTTTATAATATGAATTGGTTGTGGAATCAGCTGTCCACCAAGGTTTTCCCAAGAGACTAAAGCATGGCAATGAAAAGATTTTTACGGAGTCAGCAACGCGCGATTGATGCCCCTGGTGTTGCAAACGTCCCTAGGCTACTGTAACCGCTTACCTTTAGGCGGGCCGTATGCTTATTTGCCACCTTAGTGATATAAAAATAAAATATGACAAAAGTACTACGAAATTTAAAAAAAACTGACTTTCTTAGCAACATTAATAACAAAATAACAGTGACATAGTTTTGTAGATAACCCGACGTGTCTTTCTATTACTAACTGCTGAAAATTTTCCGTTGGCCTATCACAAAATATAATGTTATCTAGAAGCGTTACTAGCCTCGGGCCTACAAGGGAGGCAATAAGGAAGCTCCTCGAGTATTAGGGATTCTAACTAACTCGAGGGGGTCTCGCGGGACGAGTCAATTTAGAGCGAGACCAGAATACGTTATCCCGGGTCACCGGAATACCAAGCCAGTCTTTTGAGAGGGAAAAGACATAGCCACCCTTGTACACCAAAGAAATAAAATAAAGAGCCTAATATTAATGAGAGTATTTGTACTAAGACTGCCTCATTGGTCAAGGACTGCTGAGCAGTGAGCTTGATATCTTAGGTTCGATTCCCGGGTCGGGCAAAGTATTATTAGGGTTTTCTGAAAATGTTCGGTAGCAGCCCGGAGATTGGAATTGTGCCCGGTAGATGTTAATAGGCTCCACGTGGGACTCAATAACGGCATCGGCGAAAACATTTCTCGAGAACAAGTATAATATTTGAAATATAATTTATTGCAAACCATGAGTAGCTTTTTTTTTCGATAGGATGTTTAAACAATCGTATAATGGGCGGTCTTATCGTTTATAGCGATCTTTTCTAGACAACCTTTGGTTGGACCTTTGGTCGTGGAAGTGTGGTCGTAGTCGTTGTCGTGGTGGATGGCGTGATTCTATGATAAGTTATGTTTATACTAATATAACTTTAAGATATGGAAGTAAGTGTTGGTTGTAAAATCATTGCAAGTCTGGTACAATAATTCATTCTTCGCTTCCTATTCAGATAAGTGAAAACATTAAGAACATGCGTGTGCGATTGATTTGGAACGTACTGATAAGACCCATTACGTCAATGTAAGGAAAGTTATCTGTAATCTATTTTTGATAGATAGGATATAGATAGTGAGTTATTGGTTATACTGTTGTCCCATTGAGCAAACATCAACCTTTTCCATGAACTCTAAAGCCGGGCTTCCACTGGCAGCGGAGCGACCTCCGTACGGACACCGTTTAAATCGCAACGGTACACTTTATAAAAGTGCTGCCACCAACAAAGAGTCTAGCGGAGAGGACTGAACGAACTCGTTTTTCATTTCTCCTTTGCAGTGAAAGGCAATTCTAAAAAAGTAAAACGTAAAACCTATTTTAAAAAAGTAAAACCTATTTTAGCTAGTTGGGGTCCGTTCCGTCCAGCTATTACTTGCTCATTACCCTTTCGCAGTGGAAGGCCGGCTTGAGCGTGTAATCTGATTCACCTGCCTGTGAATGCCTTTTAAAGCCTTCTTCTACTAATCAACTCTATCATCTAACCTATCCAGTAGCAACCATTCTCAATGGAACCAACACAGTTAGAAAGACCATTTGGTTAAGCCCCTTTGTCTTTGATATTTCACTTATACGCACAAAGTGTTTTGTTTCATCGTTTCTCATGCGAACGGCCAAGGAGTGGAATTCGCCGCCAGCGTCTATGTTCCTCGATTGGTATAATTTAGGAATTTTCAAGGCTATAGTGAATACGCATTATTTGGGCTTGCGTGACCCATCCTCGGCAGCATCATCACTTACCATCAGATGAGGTGATGCCAAACGCTATCAAATTTATAAAATTCTTTTTATAAATCACGAAATCTTTTTATAAAGCTCTTCTGTAAATCACGAAGCAGCATTGAATGTACCATTTTGTTAAGCATATCATAATACAAAATTATAAGTATTAAATAGTTAAAAACTTTGTCCTACTAAAGTCATATGAATGTAAAATTACAAAAATAAATGCGCCGGCGCCGCAGGTGATACAATTATGAGTTCAATGACACGTCGTTTATTAAGAACAAAGAACTCTAGGTCAATATCGATAGTAGACATTCTAAAACTAACATAGATATGGAATTTAGATAAAAGTTATCTTTTTGTTTAAGTTAATCTGTTTCCAAAACATTCTTTCAGAGGTTCTGAACGTTGTTAATATTATTACGTGAATATGCAGAAACACCGCTAATATTGAGACTAATTGCGACAGGCAAAATGGAAGACAGAAGACCGAGAGGACGCACCCCAAAACGATGGTCAACCCAGGTGTCGGAACAACTGGACGTACCAGTGAACATGTCACTCCATCAAGCCACAGACCGCAGCAAATGGAGACCAACTATCCAGAAAATCATTGGGAAGAGTCACGATCCTCAACATTGAGGGACCGATATAAGAGGAGGATGAGACTAATTACATAACTCCAAGCGGAACTGAAACGGAAGAAGTTTGAATTAATAAAAGCTACGTATAGTACGACACAACTAAGATAACATCGATGTACCTGATCAATCAACCAATGGCAGTCACTCGCTTAGATAATTTTACAACTTATTACGTCAGCGTAAAGATCATGGTTTACTGCAGTACTAATAAACATTCATGGTCTTGTAGACGCGCGCAGTTCGGAAGTGATCGGTTTTACGAAATTTGCCGATGCGACTTCTTAGTTCTCCCGAAAACAGCTCCTCAATTTTTATAAACTTCATATTGCCTCCCAACAATTCGTGCCTTCTTAATTTAATTAGAAATAATAATTTCTGGAATAACGACTTCTTTACTCTTTTATTAGATTTTTGATATTTCCACAAAGAGTTGATAACCTTATTGCACGGTTCTGTGGTGTCCGAGGGCCAAGCAAGAATGTGTTCTTTTTTTTTGACGTATCGTAACGTTGATGTAAGAAATATTTGAAAAAAATAATATAATAACACTTTTTTATTAAATTTTACGCAACATACACATTTGTTTCATGAAAATGATGTCCCAGTCCTGCATGACATAAATCTGGCATACCGCATAGGCTACAGATAACAGAGGTTTCACCTGCAGGTTGTTGAAATACTCATTTCTTATCTTTCTTTTTTTTACAGCCACCTATCGCTTATATCTTGCAGTAAACTGGGATATAATAACCGCATACATGGATCTTTAGCTTTCATAAACAAACTATTTCGCAGTCACAGCTCTATCAGATATCGACACTACCGATCTTTGTGATAATAATTTCGCGTGTCCCACCTGTCCTAACAAATGACCCGCGACCGTTGAACCCGCCAGCCAGACGCAGCGACGCTCATGCACAACGAATCAAACGCCAAACTAGCTGTCTCACTCTAGCGTGATAAGGACGTGTGCAGGACAGTTATCTATCGGAACGTTTTTCCAAAGTCAGGGATAAGAATTCTGCAAGACGACAAACATTTTGCAAGGCTACAAAGCCGTATTACGAGTCCTTAAGAACTAGATATTTTCCACTGACGTGTCAGTCAGTCGGAGATACTTCTTCTAGTCGAAATATTAAATAGTAATTTGACGGCAGGGTCGGCGCAGTGGCTAAGCAATTGGATTGCGCTACGTGCCGCGGGTTCGATCCCTGCACAAAACAAATATTTGTATGGCCTAAGATAGTTGTTCCGGGTGTGTGTATGTGACATGTATGTTTGTAAACTGTACCCACGACACAGGAGTAATACAAGTGCAAGCAACAAAACAAAAACGGTCAGGACTCAGTATTCAAGAACATCGTTCTTCAAAAATATCCAAAGATAAGAGAGCAACCTAATATGGTTATTTTCAATGATGTCGTTTGGTAGAAGATAAATTTTAGCGACAAAGACGCTGCTCTGACAGAGATAACTTATCAGAGAATATTTCTTACCAATACGTTTGTTGATAAGACTTCTTTCCGTGAAACACTCACTCCTAATTCACACGGTAATGAGATCAGCTTTAATTACCTTTTTTGTCCACTTCGCTCTATCTACGACATTCGTATCGAAAGCAAGAGCATACAGGATATTTTTTTATGTAGTGCGCATAATTTGTAGTGATTCAGTGTCTGTGGGCCGAGCACGAATGTTTTGACGTGTAGTAACGTAAACGTAAGCAAATTTTGATTATAAAATACGATGAATCTATCGCATTGTTGTTAAATTTTATGCAATAAACGCACTTGTTTCATGAAAACGTAAAAATATTGCATGTATTTCCAAAAAAATATCATGGATTAAACGTGTATTTTAGGTTTTAAATTTGGTTACGTTTACTTTACTATACGTCAAAACATTCGTGCTCGGCCCACTGTTCCTAAATGCAACCGCAGTATTGGGAATTTGGGATACACTTTAAAACAAAACGAAAATTCGACGAAGTATGGGGGACACGCATAATTTACTAGCGCAAGCCATACAAAATCAAATTTTTATTTTGTTTTGGAATGAATTTTAGTACTGCGGTTGCACGGACGAACGGACACTGAACCACCATGAAAATTTTGCGCACTACATAAAAAAATACCCTGTATACCTGTGCACCAGGACTTCCCACATGATTTTTGATCTGCCTCTCTTTCTACAAAACCTAGTCCGCAATTTCTTCTTTGCCTATCTAGCCATAGCTTAATATTCGAGCACAAAGGTAATTCTGTGGGTTCACGTAATGCAGTGATGAATCATCGCGTGATATGAACGGCGCTCTGCCCTCGTTGCAATGCATTACCAATATTTGAGGACATTATTATTGGAATGAATGTTCAGGGAATTCTACGTTGACAATACCTATTCAGGTAAAAAATATTTTTATTGCATTCTATGAAAATACGACATCCTTTATAATTGGAGCAGCTACTGTTTTTTTTTTGTTTGTATTCCAAAATCTAATTATATTTCAACTTTGTCCTCTTTCCGCGTACGCAAAAGGCATGTTAAATGATAGATCCATTTTAAAGGGTCTATAGTGCCACAAACTTATCTGACCCGGTGACCAAAATTGGAACTAACGTTGCTACGGAACAAAAATGACATCAAAATGTCATTTTTGTACGGAGATGACGACATTGATAAAAGGGACGGCAGCGACGCCACGACCGGGTCAGATAAGTTTGTGGCACTATAACATGCCTTTTGGGTAAATTGAGGCTAAAATTTAGCTGAATGGTTTTGTTGTCATTATTGCTACATTCAACCCGAAACTATTCTTTACCAAAACCACTTTTAAAACAAACTTTTTTCGTTACGGCTTCAAAACGGAAACGATCCAAAATGCCTACGCCCAAAGTCACACGAAGCGCAAAATAGATCCTGATCCAAAAATATATAGTATCACAGTAGCCGTCACAAAGAAAAGCACGAACAATACGCATCATCAGCTAAAATGAACTGAAATATGGTATGAAGGAGCACACGACACGTCATGCCAGCTCAAGATCGCCATTAAGATTGCCGTTGACCGTTAGAACAACGTCGCCTCATTAGAACGTCTTTACTTCTTCGTGGACACATTATTTTTATTTCGTGCCAGTTAGAAAACTTTAAAAGGCGGTTTACACAAGTGTGACATCATAAGTCATCCATAAATATGGTTTCGGGGAATTCTACTTTTGGGTAATTAATGACTTGTAATAGATGCTGTTAATTTGTTTGTTGCTACACTGACAGGAGCAAGGCTCTTAAATTTTAAGAAGAATAGATTGTTGTTAATTTATTGCAAGTACAGTCAAGAAACAATAATTTAACCGTCAAAAACCCCCGATTCCAACTAAAAAAAGAGCTGTAACTTTTGAACGGCTGAACAGATTTCATGAAACATAGCTAAGAAAATACCTGATTAAACTAGCTTTCAATAAAAAAAACTGCATTGAAATCGGTGCATCCGTTTTGGAGCTACGATGCCACAGATATATACACAGATAATCCTCTTTTTTGTCGGGGGTTAAAACTGCATATTTACAGCAAAATCGATGGATACTGGTTTTTTAATGTGTTTAATTAAAGTGTGTTGTCATTGTCATAAAATAAAAATAATTGCTGACGTCAGAGATCCGTTTCAAACATTCATCAGCAGCATTTGATGTGACCGATGAGTAAGGTATTTTAAAATATTTGTACACTAAGACATTTTGCGACTACGAGTCCTGTGTTCTGAACATTTCGTGATCCCTGTGTTCTGATTAAGGCAACACGTGGTCTATACAACATGTAACGGAATAAACGCAAGACCTCAGACACGCCAATTAGAATATTAAATTATAAAACTAAAATAACATCTGTAATTTAATTTAGTTAAACCAAACCAAATCACATAATATAAAATAGTTGTCCTGACTAAACGTAAAACGTTTGAGCATACTATTCTCTACGCACACACTCATAGCAATGTTTATAGCGGCGAGCGCACACCAGCGCACATCAGTTCGCCCGCCATCAGCTGGCTAAGCACTGCAAGTGTAGTCACTAGGTACGTCAGTTCAATGACCGAAAATTATGATTCCATCTTTCCATCACACTTTCACAGGCTTTGGACTGGCGGTTTTGAATAATTTAATTTAATTTTACGATTGTATTAAATAATCTACATTAGCAATACGAATCTAAGATATTAGGCTTAGTAACGGGGATGTATTTTTAAACCAAGCGACATTTTGCCCGACTGTGATGTATCAGTAAAGTAGGGCGGAGCACCCGGGCGGCGGCGCCCGCGCCGCCAATCGCGCGCCCACCGACGCGCGCCGCCGGCCGCCGCGCCGACACGTGTAGGTAGGTACTATCATCGGACACCGGGGAACGCAGAACTTTTTTATCTCAGACGCGTAACTTTCGCGACATTACCCTCTAAACCCTGATAAGTCGTGTTTACCGTTTATTACGTGTAAAAAATATTCAAAGTCGGCGTGTTTAAAAGATTTGAATCATAATATTTACAGTAGGTAATTAAAATAAAATCGTATTAATAGGTACTTACAGAATTTACACTAATTTACACTACTTCTTCGTCCCATTTTCATTAAACTTTCAAAATGACCACCGCCTTGTTCGATGCACTTTGTAGCACGCTTTCTTAAATTTAATTTTAGTTTGCTAAGAACCTCAGTGTCATTTTTCACTATTACAAATGCGTGTTCGATTTTTTGTTTGAGGTCATCGACACTTGTTGCCTCGTTTACATACACAAGGGATTTTATTCGACCCCACAAATAAAAGTCTAACGGCGTTAGGTCAGCCGATCTGGGAGGCCACTGTACAGGTCCCCCACGACCAATCCAACGCGTGCCATATTCCGCATCAAGATGCCGTCGAACGGTCCACGTGAAATGCGCGGGAGCACCATCGTGTTGGTAAAAGACTTGTCGTAAAAGTACGAGAGGGACGTCGTCTAATAACACCGGCAATGTCTCCTGCAAGAACTGTAGGTAGGTATCTCCAGTCAACCTCGGTAGAAAAACGGGGCCGAGTACGTGTGTACCGATGACGCCCGCCCACACGTTTACAGAGAATCTGTGCTGGAATGAATCCACACGGCATGCATGTGGATTCTCGTGCCTCCACAAATGTTGATTATGTTGGTTGTACATCCCAACACGAGTGAATGTACTCTCGTCAGTCCAAATAATATTTTGTTGCCAGTTCTCCAACACCCATCTACAAAACTCTAGACGTGGCAAGTAGTCGCTCGGCGTTAGCTCCTGACAACGTCGTAGGTGGAACGGGTGTTCTCCATCAGCATGTAATGTTCGCCACACGTACATGTGACTGCAGTCGAACAATGGCGCTGCCTCTCTCGTGCTACTCTCTGGATGCCCGTCGAAATAATCGAGAATGTTTGCTTGCAAACGAGTACTGCGCACATTTGTCCCTCTATCCAAGGCCGTGTTAGGACGAAACGTCCCGGAGTCCCTCAGACGCTGAGTTGCACTTAGCATCGTCCTGGCGCTCACTCTGGTGCCATATCGTTCATTCATCACTCGACAAGCTAACTCGACATTATCGTCACAACGAGCCAGTGTCCTCACCATCTCCGTGTACTGGATATTGGTATAACGGAAAGCCATCGCGCGCGTAAACAATAAAATGTGACAACAACAACGAAACACAACCACTGAAACATGTCAAACATGTCAAACGTCAAAGGGGTAGCTGGTAAATCGACATCGGCTCAATTGCCATATCGAACGAAGAAGAAGAAGAAGAATGCATCTCGCTCTTTCACATTATTCTTACTATTGCAAAAAACATTTTGAAAAACTTTGTGAAATGCGAACTACAAATTCTGTCGTGCATTTAAATAAGCCTTATTGGTTGGTAATAAGGGTTAAATTTCCTTAAATTAACTATTTTATTTAATGCACACTACCTCAAATGTAAAATGCATTGATATTATTTACGTGTGTGTATGGATATCTATGAACGAACTACAAATTCGCTCGTGCATTCAAGAAGGCTTTATTACTTTGGAATAAGGCTTAAATTTTCTTAAAGCAAAGATTTTATTAACTTGTTACGACGCGGTGGTTCTAATTTAAGATAAATAAAAGATTTTTTAGGGAAAAATTAACATATATAAATTATGATGGAAATCGATTCAGAAGCCGATTCTGAACAAACAACTTTCAGGTCTTGCGTTTATTCTGTTACAGGTTGTATTTAAAGACATGATACATAGAATACTTCTCACGTTCAGTATGATTCATAGACATCAAACAGTTGCATGACTAAATATAAACAAGTTTTTTCGTCCTTTTGGTAAAGATGCTCCCAAACAACTAAACATGGGTTTGTTAATTTAAAAACCTTGTTTAAATAAAGGACAATTTTTTGGAAATTTAACCTTTGGGGCCAAGTTTTTCTTAGATTTCCATACTTTGCCAGTTCCACCATCTAGTGTGGAAACTGGAGCCAGGTTTTGTTATCAAAGCAGGCGCTCCAGCATTACGTACGGCTGCAGGTCACACCTTGATTGGCAAACCACTCAGCCCCGCAATTATAGGGTATAGAAAAACCAATATATAATATAAAACAATGTTTACACACATTCTATCAATGTATCATTACCTCCACAGAAAAATTGTTTGTCGACGATATCTATATCAAAGAAATAATAGGGTGAACTCACCTTTTGTCGCCACTGGTATGGATTGCCGCGTCATATCCTAAAACAGAAACATCACATTAATTAATCCGACTTTACTTTTTTATTTTATCCGCAAAATAATTATAAAAAGCTTCAGGGCACGAAAAATCATAATAAAAGGTACTGTATATTTACAAAGTAACTTGCAGCCCTTAGTCCAAAGAGTGCGAAAGATTACAAGGAAATATTTAAGTTTGAGCAGAAACGTCATAAAATAAAAATATGACTATACATAGTCGTAGTAGGTATCGTTTTTTTTTCTTCTATTGCAACAAAATAAATATAAAAAATCAAATGAGCATTCCGTTCTTAAACGTACACAGGCTTTCAAAACTTATCAAATACAAAATAACAAGGGAAACAATCTACTTTTTAGATAGTAATATTATTTTCTAAGCCCGCATCGCCGTAACTACATTTTCATTCAGTAACACAAAAACTAAAGCAGCTTTCCAAAAACCTTTCGTAATCTCGACATAAGTATTCGTTTATGCGGGTATTTTGTAATTTGTTTTCCATCTTTAAATGTTTGTTGTGACAGTACAATAATAACATAAAACAAATTGTTTCCACTTTTTGTATAGGGACGACAAATGGGGACTCTACCCCGCCCTAGTGGAATTGGTGCTGACATCTTTATAAATGGTCCTTTTAAACTTTGTTGGCACACATGGGGGCCACAAAAGCCCATGAATCGATAGGAAATTGTATTGAACTACGATGGGTTAACTAAGTGACACACAAAAAATAATTGATGTGTCCTAGAAAACATAATTTTGACATCATTTCAATCTAGATCTAATATTTTACTACAGTTAGTACAAAAAGTAGTTAATTCAGTTAACATTAGGGTTTTATATTTTTAGCCCCTCATTTTTAATTTGTAAATATGAACAGAATCTAATACTATTTTGAGATATTGCTAGCTTGACCAATTTGCTGAAGGGCGATTCGTGCAGTCATCAGCAACGCTAAGCCTGCGCCCTCACCTGTGTAACCCTCAGAGAAAGCACGATTACGTGATATCTTGTCGGAGTACTCATTCATATACATGGGGTGTTCCATTAATCACGGGAAGATCTATACCACTTATTACGCGCACCATCCCCCTTGGTAATACATCGTGAGTTTTTAGGCTACCTCCACCCAACAACACGTGTATTTTTTTTATCGGAAAATATCGTGACCTCTCCGCTCGATTATGGTCCGATTGAATTGCGAACATAATAGATTTCTCAGAATTAGAGAGGTTAGAGGTATTTTTTAGAATCTGTTTCAAGAACGTAAAATAGTTTTCAGACAGCCAAGAAAGTTACAATTTTCAAGTTTGTTGATTTAAAAAAATACATTCTCACACCCCCCCCGTTCGAACCTCACATTATTAAAAGACTATCATGAATGTCCCAGGTGTACATTTAAAACCGTTTACTCTCTCGCATATTTACATGGGACTAACAAATTATTCCACCTTTGTTAACTAAACAATCCCTGATTAATACAAATCCGTGGCCCACTAACCGAGATTTTACTGAGCCAAGTTACAACTTGAGCAGACTGTAACTTTGTGACTATCGACCAATACCCATTATTGACATGGAAACCCACTAAGTGGAGCATGATAGAGCAAAAAAGAAGAATCCAAAAATAATTTAACTGCTAAATTAGGTGCTACCTTTTTCGGGGGAGGCCTTTGCCCAGCAGTGGGATGATTCCGGCTAACGGTAACCTTTTTTGGTATTTGGTTTTAATTTAATCCAGTAATTTTACGTTATAAAACCACACCGAGGATTTAAAATGTAAATGTATTTTATTGTAAGTTTACCTAAACCAAGCTTTGTACTAAATTTTCCCGTGAATGTTGTTTGCTTTCGAAGGAAAAGGTAAATGATGTCTCTTTCGTCCCTTCAAGGGTGAGGTACCCTTGAAAGGACGAAAGAGACATCATTTACCTGTACCTCTTCCTTACAACACAACCTTTATAAACTTACTAAAATAAATAGATAAAAACCAATTTAACGGAAAGGGTACTAAAACCAATAGCAAACCTCCAACGTTGGAGATAAAAATGTTCTTTTAGATAGAGCTCTATCTAAAAGGACGTTGTTTATCTCCAAAGTTTTGGAGTATCTGGGGCACACCTACCTATTATACAACCTAGACACGAATCCAGGCCAATAGTACCACGCTACGTATCTGGACCACCACAGATATTTTGGGATACTAAATTAACCTGGATGTCATGGGGGGAGGCCTTATTCAGTAGTGGGATGATAAATAATAGGCTCACAGTAACACTAAGGCTGACATTCAGAGACGACAGAAACGAGTCTAAGTGGGAACTTACGCTTCCATCTGTTAAACTTACGAACAAATTTTGACAGATGGAAGCGTAAGTTCACGCTTAGACTCGTTTCTGTCGTCTCTGAATGTCAGCCTAAGGGCTCAATTATGGCGAGGCGGAAAGTCGCGCGGCGCGCAAAGCGGCGTGTCGCTCTCTCACTCGATCTCCATGAAAGGAGATACGCGCCTTTCTCCGCGTTGCGCGCCACTTTGCGCTCCGCGCTACTTTCCGCCTCTCCATAATTGAGCTCTAACAGTAAAGTCAGGTACTACAAAAAAAAAACCAATTTCATAGAAAGGGTTGCCTACAACAAACTTCCAACTAGATATCTAAATTGACATTTTTATTTAAGTTTTTTAGTATCGTGGCGCATTCATAACTTCAACGAATCTAGGGGCATTGTACGACGCTCCGTAGCTTCCTTAATCACAGCACCTGACGTACGCTCACTTCCTTCACAGAATGCAATATAAATCCACTTTGATGATTTTCTTCCTGTTTATCTGACGCTGTGCAGATGTGCTATCTCTATTTGCTGTTATTTATGAGTCAGAGGACTATGACAAAATACATTAATTCTACGAACGAACTCTATTACGTTGAATATTACTAATATTCATTTAGACAGCCGTAAAAGAGGGACATAAACAATTTACAGTCGTATTCTCAATACTAGAAATCGGTGATGTTACAGTTAACCGAAGTCTGAAGTTACTGGTAAATTAATACCAGGGGAGCTATTCTGCAAGAACACCTCAGAATCAGAATGTTCTTTATTTGTATGCAATATGGGTTTGCACAGTTCTTATTACATAAAGATAATTTGCCATATATTTGACCATTTAAATGGTATGCAAAATAGGCTTAAAATAAAAATAACATAATATAATTGATCTTAATCGAATCTCGATTCGAATCTCACTAGTCTGCAGATATTTTTGTTTTAAACTTTGCCTCTCACTTGTATTTCTGCTATATCGAGGGGATTAGTTTACAAACATACATGTCGCATGGACACACACCCATACCCGAAACAACTATCTGTAGATCATACAAATACTTTAGATTTTTTATAAATTGACATGCGATAACTTAATAACGGAGCTGTTTACATGCTCCAGTCATGTTCTGAATAGCTATGCTGATGAGACTCCACGTTCTGAATCGCCACATCTAGAAGTATCTGACTTTTGTAAATAGCCACATTGAAAGATGATACCGGGTTTTTAGATTCGGATCAAATATTTGTAGGCCATATAAATATAACTCCCGATGTGGGAATTGAAGACGGACGGACGGCCACTGCGTCAGTCGTCAAAATAAATAAATACAAACCAATATCAACTTGGACTGAAATAAAAGTAGCTTTCGGAACAGATTCCCTCAGCGACTATTAAGATACGATACTACTATGCCAATAAGTGTTTTCATCACTAGAAAATAGACATTTTAATAATAAAACTGGCTATGATAGTATTAATCTAAAGGTTTGTACACAGTTTGTCTAATTCACATTATAAGACGACACGGTTAAAGCAGTGGCTAAGCGATTAGCTTTCTGCGCTACGTGCCGCGGTTTCGATCCCCGCACGGAGCAATTATTTGTATGATCTATAGACAGTTGTTCCGGGTCTGGGTGTGTGTGCATGTGACATGTATGTTTGTAAACTGTACCTTGATATAGAAGAAATACTACAGGAAAAAAGTTTTTTTTTTAAAGATAGAATGTCCCACCCCACATTAAAAATCTCCGTTGTCCTTTAGACTACATCCCAATATGTACAGTACGTATTGGGATGAGAGTAACAGAACGGAAAACGGGGCTTGGCAACAATATGAATCGAACATACTTGGTCCTACGGCCTACCCGTATGTATTATACGGGTAGGCCGTAGGACCAATGTATTATACTATGTATTATACATAGTATAATACATAGGCTGATGAACACAAAAACAAAGTCGCTTCCCGCTGTCTGTCTGTCCCTATGTATGCTTAGATCTTTAACACTACGCAACGGATTTTGATGCGGTTTTTTTTAATAGATAGAGTGATTCAAGAGGAAGGTTTATATGTATAAGACTTGCATATTTAATGTAAGGATAGTAGAGAAACTGCATCCGTGCGAAGCCGGGGACGGGTCGCTAGTATATTATATATTTTACAAAAAGAAATCGTTTAAGGTTAGAAACTCCCAAAAAGCTAGTTGTCACCATTTTGGAAGTAGGTAGGACGCAATTAGCGGGTAGCTATTTATCACAGTCGGGAGGCAATGAATGGCGCCCAACGCGAAGCCTCTAATCTCTTCCAGCAGAGTGGATACCGCACGGGCAATTTCCCAGACCACGGTAGACCACTAAATCGTTACTACTGTTAATGAAAATGTGGTGTTGGAAGTGAAAATAGGTTTTAAAAGCAAACGACTCGGTATTTTATTTAAATAAAAATCTGGAGAACTTCTACTAAAACTTAAAATATGAGAAGTAATTTTTTTTAGTTTTTCTAACTCTCATAATTATTCCGATTGTATTGGGTAAATAACCTGTCAAAAGCCCCCGACTCCAACTAGAAAAAGACCTGTAACTTTTGAATGGCTGAACAGATTTTCATGAAACATAGCTAAGATGATACCCGATTAAACTAGGTTTCAATTAAAAAACACTGCATTGAAATCGGTCCATCCGTTTTGGAGCTACGATGCCAGATACAGATAGACATATACACACTTATAACACCCCTCTTTTTTGTCGTGGCTTAAAAAAGCTCCCAAAAGCCGGCTTAGACATACATTGCTTTCTTTTGTCATGAAGTTTCCTTTCACGGCAAGAAAACACAATAATTTCATTTAACGACATCCGAAGTTTAAGAGATATTTTCAAACGTTTTCATCCTATTGAATTTATGGGCACAGTTTGGACGATAAGTAAAGTTAATGCTTTGCTAAATAAAGTTTTTGCTTTTATCCCTATCAATATTTTGTTGGCTCAATATGAAGATGATAATTTGTATGGATCAAAGGAATTAACATTTTCCTTTGATATTATATATAATTTTTCATAATCCAAATGTTACGATCGATGCGTGTTATTTGTTAGTTTGTGTTCCTGCCAACTATGCTCTTCAAATATGTAGTAATAAAATATTGTGCCACCCCATTTCTCTATAGACATGTAGTGAATTTGAATAGCTGAAGTTACTATAGCAATATGTATGGTTACCTTACATGTTACTATAATACAATGTATGATTTCTTCACCATATGATTATAGATCTTGAAGAAATAAACGAGTTATTTATTCTCTTGAATTTTTATTTATACTGCACTAATCTTATCTAAATTCAGTACATTTTTGTTGATAAGATATTTATGTAAATCATATCAAGAAACTACAACTAATTAATTAACAATTTTGTTGATAATAATTAATGTCGGAGCTCTGTCTAGATTTGATTCAAACTTCGTCAGGATAACATTTTTACAAACGTATTATTTATGTATTCCCGCGGGAATCACGAACGGGAAGGTCTTCAGAACTGAGGATAGGTAGACAATTAGACATTGATATATCAATGTTTAGAATGTTTACATACAGTACAGCATAAAGCTTTCAAACTGCTATTAAAATCCAATATGTATCAAATATAGAAAACACGCATGGTCTATCATTTTATGGCTAGAACATAAAACATAAAATTTCTTTATAGCCATATAAAATATACTTTAGTATTTTAGAAGTGACTACCTTTTGCCTAAATGCTACTGTCCGCCTTTTATGGTCATAGGGTGCATAAATGATAAATGAATGACACAAGAATCATATAATATTATAGTGCGTCTGTGGTCGCTCGAAGATTACTATGGAAAATATTTATATCGTAATATGTCTTGCTATAATATATATTATAGCTACGTGTGTGATGGGCTTTACGATTTGCATGGTTAGTTTTTAGAGGTGACATTAATAGATTTTATGGCTGCCGTATTCTGTTGATAAGATATTTCTCCAGTAATATTAATAATCGTGATGGTTAATTTAAGTAAAAGTTTAGTATTTAATTTCCTTCAAAAACATTACGTCATCGACTTACAATAAAATTTAAGTTTGAAGTTATCAAAAGACGTAGGGATAACGTTTTTTAATATCATAACACGAAGTTGGTATTAAGAAGTTTTGGGTATTTTTTTCCATTACCCAGTATAAGTTCTGAATTAGAATCCCAGAACCAAAACAAAATTAATTGCATGAAATATATTCGATGTATAATAAATAAAAATAAATAGGTAATAAAAAGTGTACAATAATACTGAACTAGTACTCCCCATAGTATATAATATATATAATATAATAGTACTCCCCATATCAATAATTTAGAACGGAAAAACATTTTTCCCACAGTCACTTCATTTCAGCAAAGTGAAAGCAATATTTGCTGTAGTAACCGGATATTATTCAAAACAATATCTACGTCCTACATACATAACATACATACAATAGTCAAATCACTGGGAACCAGTGTTCTGTCCATTATATTACGATGACTATCGACTATTGATTTTCAAAAATATTAGTTTTACTTTGTATTAGGTTTTATTACGACTCTAAATTACTTTATTAGGACGATTGGTAGTCATTTTGGTTGACACAATTGAAGCGAAATAAAGAGTTACACATTATCTAACTGATGGTGAAAACCGCATCAAAATCCCTTGCGTGGTTTAGGAGGACTTAGCGGATATACAGATAGACGCGGAAAGTGACTTTATTACCCAACTACGGAGAGGGTTATATGTTTTTATACTATGTCGAGATGTCAACTCATCAAATATCAAGCGACAGAGTCAGATTCGAATCGAGATGCGAGTTGTTCTCACAGAATAACTGCCCAGATCACCGGGTCTACCGCGTAACAAAATGGTAATGAACATCAGACTCTGATAAAAAATTTCAGTACGATACAGAGAGCCTTAAATTCGACCTACCTTGTAATAAAAATACCGATCATAAAGTTGGAACTCCCATCTTCATGATCGTTAAAAAAATACAAGGTAGTTCAAAGTTTAGTCTCTCAGTATCGTATTGAAGTTCATTACCAGAGTCTGATGTTCATTACCATTTTGTTAGCAGATAGGGTCCGAAATTGGAACACCTGTAACTCGTAAATTCAAAATTAGTGTAAATTTATGGCAAGACTCTTAAGAAATGTGATTTACTTATGATTTGATTTCCATTTTGAGGTAACCTTGCCACGAATCCGTAATAAGTATTAGCTTGGCCATTACGTGTTCGGTTCACAATAATACAGTCGTTATTATGAACAGAACACGTAATGGCCATGTTTGCTAAATGTCAGTATCATTATTGGGGCCTATTTACAATCAATTTGTCAATTTCATTGATTAGATGTTGCAAAAGTGCAGTGGTAGAAGAATTTCCATAATTAGGTATATTGGTGGTAGATAAGTTCTTAACTTAATGCTAAAGAACCTCTAAGTCTTGTACAATTAGTTCTCTTGCGTGCAGTAGTCTTCAAGACATAGCTAAATTGAAGAATGGGTTAATTAGTACAAATATATTTTTATTTGTTTACATAACTATTTATAATTTTATTATGATTTCAACACAAACTGGTTAATACAGATCTTCACAATACTCAAATCATTTTGCAACAAAATCCAATCAACTGAAAACAAAGTATTTCGCAAATCAAACCATTTAGTATTTTCATAGCCCTCAAACATAAAAATAAAAAAGCTAAAGCTGGTACAATTACGTCAAAAGAGGCGAATGCAATTGGTCATTCTTTATAATGTGTAAGATAATTTCCGTTAAAAGCCGATAAGACGAGTCAAAGCGGCGTGGGAAGATGAATCACAGGTTGATGTCATTGATGATGACCAAATAAGACTTATTGTAAACACCTGATTAATACATTATACGCTATTTTTGAATATCTGCAACCCAGTTTAAAATCAAGCCGGATTTAAACTGGTTCAACTAAGTACAAAAAATTATCGAAGTCGGTCAAAATCTCCAATGGATGAGTGCAACAAATATACAGTACGTTGACATTATACAAACTACATTATAATGATTGGACTGAGTTTTTGTTATGCCAAAGCCGCTACGCAAACCGTATCGCATTGTCGGCTGAGCTATAACAGGCGTGACAAAAGCACAATCCATTACAGTCAAACAAAACACCATAACAAGCCGTTCGTGTGCAAATCATAGATCGTGGAGCAACGTAATCGAAAAAATGTGAAAATAAAAAAAGTAAGGTGGTAACGGAGCGACGCGCTGCGAGGTGCGTGAGCGTCGGAGTCCGGCGTGCAAATGATGCGTTTAGTAAGTGCGTAAACTGTACCGATCGTGAGTTGCGCACGGGCAGCGTGTGTCCGGAGTCTGCGGCGCCGTCACCCTCGGCGCTCTCCCGCAGGAAGCCGCCGTCGTCCGACGATGAGCCAGATGGGTCCTTCGCGGCCATGTCAAACATACACGTGCCAATGATACATGACAAAACACGGTGCAACAACTTACTGAACGCTGCGGCGCTCCGCCCTCCGTCTGCGTCATTTTTTAGAAACAATTTTCACAAACGAAGTGCGTCCCTAATGGACTAAGTACGAGTCGAAAGTGAAACTGAAATGCTTGCACGGCTGGGTGGAAAATCGATGCGGCCGGTGTCCGGCGTGCGTCAAACGTACCCATACAAGTTGGAAGGTCGTCTATATGTCTAACCATCAATCATCGTGGGACCGACCGGCGGCCACTACTTAGCACGCGACCATCAGCCGGTGCGATCCTAAGCATCGATATTATCTAGACACACACGTCACTTAACTACCGCTGTTCGGTGTTTACTTTTATCTAAACAGTGATCCGGCTAAATAGTGATTACACAGCGGCGTGCACTAACAAAATGCGTCGCCATGGCAACAGTGCATTAAAAAAACATTTCGTCAAGCGATGATCTCTACTGTGCTAGCTGCAAATAGTCACCTGCCAACTGAGAATGTATGGGAACATTTCTAGATTTTCTCCAGCGAGTGTGCAGCAGCCGTGAGACCGATGCAATTTTTGTCCGACATTGGCTTTCGGGTTTTCGTATACTTATTGACACTTCACACCCAACAAAATCCGGCGTCGCCAGATGAGGGATTCAGAGAAAGTCATTATGAATATTGTAACAGTGTGATGCGACAGGTGTTGTGGCGTCATGGGCAGAGCACATTCGCCTCACGCGGATATGTCAGCGCAACTGTGGCGTGGCGTCTATTAGCAACGTTCTTCACAACCCAAACAATGAGAGTGATCGCGGCTTGGTACGCGATTCGGACGCCCTTACTAATCGATACAACTAACTAAAGCTTTCATTTGGCTTTATCGCTAAAGTTAACAATCGATTAGAGGCGCCAACTGTTGGCGAAAGCAAGCAAATAGCGACTGCAGGCTTTCAGCAAGAATTAGGTCGATTTGACCTTTGTTGTTACCGTGAGGAAATGCTTTAAGGTCTGATCACATCATTTTACAAGCTGCGTTTTTGCACTGATATTGTATAAGATTTTTTTTCCAAAATATCCAAACAAGAGTATTTATTACACTAGAAATCAAGAATGTCACGTACCTACTCACATTGTATGGGTGTTTACAAAACACTTCAAATGGACATTCATTTTTCAGTAAACCACAAACATTAGACAAAAAAAATCGCAATAATTGTTTATCGACAATAATCCAAATGAACACAGTTCATAAGTTTAATTGTTCAGTTCTTTGTTTTCATGAAAACGTGTTATTTTTTATTCAAGCCGTGGCAAACAATATGAGCAGACCTTAACAGCGAGAATTTATTGCAGTGAAGTTCATAATACAGTTAACGCTGCTAATATAAATTGGACCGTAATGAAAGCAAGGTTGCCACGTACCTACATACCTGTATCAACTACATTGTATGTATTCATTGCTATTAATATTAATTTCAAAACATAAATGATGCAATGTGCTCACATGAATTACAGATTAGTTACACACTATGGGTGGATATGAATGAAATCATTTTGTTATAACAACATCTTGTGATTTAGTACTAAACTAATTCAATCATAATTATAGACCTTATCAATCACGGTTTACGAAAAATTCAATAAAAAAACCAACTGACATTTTTCTGCTCCTAAACGAAGTACTAGGCGTCCATTGTCTCTGAGGAGGTATTTCTAAAACTTATTCAAGCATGATTTGAAATTCAGAAATGGAACGCGTTTGACAAAAAATTACGCTAAAAATGACTAACATCTAACCTTCTTATGGAGCTACTAGGCACGCATGAATTCAGAAGGGTTGGCGTAACTAACACAGAACTAATTCTAGGTTAACTAATTGATCACGCTTGACGAAAATTACCACTAATATAAAAAGACCACTAACATTTTCCCACTTGTCGAAGTACTAAGCGCGCATAAGTTCTTAAGAGGTGTTTCTCTTACCCTGGCGAGTTTGTTGGGCATCGGCTGCAGGTGTGGGGTGTGGTGCCTGGGTCCGACTGCGAGCTCCGGGTTGAGGGCCAGGATGGCGTCAATCTCCACCTCCTTGCCCTTGGTCTCTCCACGCTCGTACCATTCCACTGTGACCGACCTGGTCTCCAAGTTGACCCCGGAGACGATTGCCGAATGGATCCGGCCTGGAAATTGTAAAATTTAACAATTATTGCAAGGCTATTAAGAAAATACTAATTATCTTTTACAAATACCTATTGTGAAATGCAGATAATAGGCATAAACAATACAACTCCATTACGCTTGGGTACATATTATTATATGGTTTAAAATAATAATCATTCTGAAAAACTGTTTGTCGATAACATGGACAAAATTAGATCAAAAGACGAAGCCATTAGAGAGTAATGAACTCTACTAAAGGCTGTGCAAATAATTGCATGACTGCAAAGTCAATGGCTGTTTAAACAGTTGCTGTCATACTTAAACGTGCGACAGATTTTCATGCAAAGAAATTCCATCCAGCTTGGAAAATTGGCAACAACAAGTCTTTGATAAAAGTGAAAAACTACTAACGGCTTTATTTGCAAGATGCAATAGGGATGCCGTCAGGAACTATCCAAAATTTTATGCCAAAACAGTTATGGAAATTGCTGGCTAGTCTAGGCGTCTCGGTTCAAAGTCCGACGATGAATTATGATCATTCCGCTTGGGAAGTTCGTAATCAGTTTTGGACATGCAAGGAATAGGATGTTATTGCAGTCTCAACTTCAGTATTATGTCTTTCGTTGAATTTTCGTTCCAAAAGCATATTCTTTCTCCCAAGATATTCTGACACGAGAAATTTAAAAACCACCATTTGGCACTATCATCCCACAAAGTCTGCTATATCCAAACCATATTACATATAATTATGCTAAATAAGCTATACCTACCTAAATTATTATTAAAAAAATTACAACTGAGGTGCATGCGGCCCGCCTGATGGTAAGCGGTTACCGTAACCTACGGACGCTTGCAACACGAGGGGCATCACTCGCGCGTTACCGACCCTACTACCCCTACTACCAACACAACGCTTCCCCAATGATCACTGGCGACCTTGCTCACCGTTACGAACACAACACTGCAAAACAGCAGTGTTATTGGCTATGATATTCTGCAACAGATTCCCCAGTGAGGCAGCTCTAATTTTGAGCAGTCCCGCTATGCCTTAAGCCTCATAAACTTTAAAAGGCAAAATTCTAACTTTTAACTTCCTTCTAACAAAATGTGGCATTGCCAATCCATGACTATCCTGTAAGGCACTTATAGAACAAAGTTCACTACATAACGTTCCAAGGTTACAAGATAAGCTAACAATTAAGTCACAGTTCAATTATACATACATTCTGTGTATAGTATACTATACGCTCACAGGGGGACAGGATTGTCTGCGACCAAAGGGGGGTGACTAGACGCATTAAACAAACTGCCTTGTGTGGCTGCGCGGTTTATAAAAACGTAGGAAGTTGTTGTTTTTCTAATATGAGTCCAGTCCATACTATGTTTACTAAATAAATATCCGCTTTCAGTGTGCTTGTATTTATTTTTACACTTCCCGGCAGGGTAGTCATATTTCTCATGTATTACTAAACTGTATCGAATTATTTTCAACGTCAAAATTGTAACAGATAATGACGATTGATAATTAATGATCCAAATATATTGCCGTAACGTACATGATAGAAATACCCCCGTAATATTTGCGGAGTAAGCAAGGAAAGTTAATATTGGACAGGCTGTCAGTCACCGTTGTATATTTTTGGCACACATATCTTGAACATAAAAAGAAAATATGCTAGGGCAATCGTACTATAAAAGAAAGTCCCTAACCGTTGGCGCGTCTGCCTACATTTACACAATGCATATACACAACCTAGTAAAAAAAAAATAGGGTTGTATGAGCAACCAGAACATTTTATGAAATATAGTTCTGAGAATCCAAAGCTAAAGTTACACTAGGAGTAGAAAATCTTGTAAAATGCGTTTGGGCATTAATTTTTCATCAAAAGCTCTCTCTCCCTTCAAGGACCACGCACGAAGATGACAGTCACCGTCAAAGCAAACAAAGAGCTAATTATAGAGTCGGGGCAAGGTCGCCGACCTTCCCCAGTTCCCTGCTGTGCCGCGCCCCTTTATTAGCGTGAGTCTAAACAAAACGAACGTAACACGTGAAACAATAAGGTATTGATCTGACTCTGAAGTTTTTTAGAACTGTGAATAAGTGCTGTAGTAACCCCCACAAAAAAGAGGGGTGTTAAGTTTGTAATGTTTATCTGTGTATCTGTCTGTGACATTGTAGCTCTAAAACGGATGGACCGATTACAATGCAGTTTTTTTATTGAAAGCTAGTTTAATCGGGTATCATCTTAGCCACAGAACACAGAAAGAGGTTATTTTCTGTGTTCTGTGATCTTAGCTATATCTCATGAAAATCTGTTCAGCCGTTCAAAAGTTACAGATCTTTTTCTAGTTGGGAGTCGGGGGGTTTTGACTGTTAGGTTATACAGGCTGGTGACGAGTGTGACGGTCACAAACGGTCACAGAACGTGATACCAAATACGTGGTTTCATTTATTGTCGTAATGTCGTCACCACCCTGTACCTATATGTATGTATCCAATTAATGTAGTCATCTTT
Organism: Allophyes oxyacanthae; assembly: GCA_932294325.1. NCBI lineage: Eukaryota > Metazoa > Arthropoda > Insecta > Lepidoptera > Noctuidae > Allophyes > Allophyes oxyacanthae. The sequence goes on along the minus strand of OW028610.1, from coordinate 17,703,811 downwards.
TCCGACTCCAATGGGAAGAAGTTTGACCTAGATATAACCGAAACTACACAGCACCAGGGTACCATGACTAACACCTAGTAAACGACAAGCAAAGGATTTACTCGCCTTATTTCTCAATTATCCCTCATGTGTCAATCTTGATTATCGTTTATGGAAATTTTAATCGGCGCTGTGAAACGATTTATTGCCATATTCAACAAATGTGAGTCATCGTGTTGGCAAGTATAGGGAGACCTAGCAGGCCATGGTGGTGCTACGTCTTAAAAAGTGGCTAGACATGACATGCAAAAAAGTATGAGATATGCCTGTAACCTTGAAAACTTTGCCTTTTAAGGCTTATTTCAAAGTGTAGAGGCAATATAATGGGATTTTTTTATACGATATATACTGATGCAGATCTAAAAGTTTGCATCAGTATTCGAGATGGAGCGTAAATGCCCAAAAATGAAATCTTTAAAAAAAAAACATCGGAACAGTTACGTCATAGGTAAACAACAGCTTAATATCTAGAATTATGTAAACACTGAAATATATCGGGTCAAGGTCGCTGACCTGCGTCAACCCGACACACTGAAAAGTGAAAACGTTTCGTCCGATACCTTCAATGAAATTTACAATATAATGTAATCAATATAATCTTTGATAAAGCCAGACATCGCTCTTTGAGTATTAAATAATGGGAGGAGCATTTCTACATACACGATATAAGTGACTATTTTGTCTATAAAATGGGACAAAAATGTATAAAGATCGGGGGGAAATCTTGAAGAAATTTGATGAAAGGTGCTAATCAGATGAATAAATAAACTACCCAAAGGTTCTGGAACTCTCCGCGCACATTGCAGATAAAATCAAAGAGAGATATTCCAATATCTAAGGATTTTTATCAACAGCAGTCCAAAAACTTATCATGATACACTCTGGTAATATAATACGTATATTTCTAAATTGATCGCAGAAAAATCAATAGTCATTAGTCACTCGAAAAACTCTCCTAGAAAGCAATTTTTTATCCTAAAACCGAATAAAAGCCATATACGCAGAACAGATTATGCTTACATTGTGCTCCGAGACCATTGTGATAAGGTAGTACGCATCAACTGAGCCAGTGATAAATTATCCAAGCGGAATACCGCGAACATTTCATAGTCATCGTAATAATTCACGCTTTCACTTTTATTTGTGATGTAGGTATTAAAGTATTTAGTGTCTAATCTGTGTTATGTTCTTTGAGAATAAAGGACATAAGATCAATATCATTATTGATGCTCCTGGCTGTTTTAAAATCGCAAGTAGTCTATACAAAGGACTAAAGTTAGTATCTGAAGCTTCTTAGGACTTACACATTATTTATAAAATTCGGAGAGCAGTTTGTAATGAAACTGACTAGGAAGGTATGATACCTTGCATTCAGACTACGACTTTATGAATAAAACAAGAGAATACCAAAATGTTTTGAATATAATTAGCTACGCATATCGATAACAGGCCTGTTATGTAAATTAACAAAATAAACAAAAAGCACGTGCTTCAGATGTGACAAACATGTTCTGATCATGTCAAAACTATAAATAACTGCTTATGATGTGCTTATGAATAAAAAAAATGTTTCCATTTCTTAAAGATTGTTAGCAGCCCGTGAGGCATTATGACAGTACTAAAGAAATGGACAGATTAATCCCAAATGCTAAATCCTTTCTACAAATATGAGTACTTCATTCGTTTCCTATTTCGCGGAACCAAGCTTCAGATATTGAACACACTGCCGTCACCATGGTTACGGTCGACGGACGCAACGAAAGTGGAACGAAACGCCGAAATAAAGCAAGCAAAAAACACCGTTATTGGAAATATGTTTCGCGATACGGAGCGATACGTCCACCAGTCACGATTTTTAATAGTACGTGGATTTTGTTTTACTGTGCATATGCATTGGATGAGAGATAGGACATTTTGCTCTGCATATTCCTATTCATGGTCTAATATTTCAATGCTTAGTAGTACCTATGTACAAATACATAAAAAATTTATAGCAGTACAGAAGTGTTATTTTTAACCCCCGACAAAAAAGAGGGGTGTTATAAGTTTGTAGTGTATATCTGTGAATCTGCGCATCTGTCTGTGGCATCGTAGCTCAAAAAATTAATTGAAAACTAGTTTAATTGGGTGGGTATGTTTCATGAAATTCTGTTCAGCGGTACTAAAATTACAGCTCTTTTTCTAGTTGGGAGTCGGGGGTTTTTGACGGTTAGTTATTTACTCGTGTCCTTAACGGGAGGATCATCATCAGGTTTTCCTTTAAATAATTCCAGTCGAAATGCAGGATTGGTGATCTCTCGTTTCCAGAGTTAATTTAAAACCCATGGTCTCTCTAAAGCCTCAGAAAGAATTCGACTTCAAATATGTAAATCTACGGGAAATCACAATTAGTAGTCAATTTCCCTATGTTGCGACACTAAGGACAAAGTAATAAAAGTCCGAACATTCTTCATTCCACATTCTTTACTTCATATTGCGGAAATGGGAAATACCCTGAACTGTCACCTTGACGTCTCATGTAACGCCCCATGACCTGCATAGCATAATTCAACATGTTACGCTACAATTTCATTCCATCTATCAATTTCAATCAATTCAAACCATATTTAAGTTTTGTCGGTAAACATGACGACTTCATATGTTCGTACTATATGTCTAAAATCTATATTTTACTGTTATTAATTGTTGCTATAACCTAACCGTCAAAAACCCCCGACTCCAACTAAAAAAAGAGCTATAACTTTTGAACGGCTAAACAGATTTTCATGAAATATAGCTAAGATGATACCCGATTAAACTAGCTTTCAATTAGAAAAAACTGCATTGAAATCGGTCCATGCGTTTTGGACATTACAAACAAACATACAAAAAAGCAACCCTTTTCACTTTATAATATTAGTGTATAGAAGTGTAGATTAGGCCATCGTAGGCGTGATCTATGTTTTTGTAGATTACATTAATTCAAAAGTACTTATCCGAAATCAGAGATGGCGCTACTTATTACAATATAAAAAATATGATACGATATTGTAGTCATGCTTCCTTTACTGTTAGGCTATGATTAATTTTATTCCACGTTTTGAATAGATATTGTCACGTGCACGACATAAAACCACGATTTCGTGCTATCCAATATAAACGAAGCTTAAGACCCTTTTATACAAAGCAGTAGTAATATACACACATTAGTTTACAAATAAGTAACATAATAACTAAATTACGTGGGTGTAACATGCAAATATTTGCCAACACCTCCGCTTCAACACAAATAAGTTAAATTACAAAACGGCCAACAATTTGGGGGTGCCTTGCGAAAATTGGCCTCGAGAATGGAGTTCTAAATTACTGTGCCGACTAATAAGGTATGTTTACTTCAAAGGAATGAGATGAAAAGAAGATACGGATGTAAGGAAACATTGCGTAAGTTGTACAGACAGTTGGAAAAGATCTGAGGACCTTAATTAAATATTATACAGAATAGTAAAAGGATAGCTTTGGATATGTCTAGATTATAATAATTAATATAACCGTGAAAAACCCCCGACTCCAACTAGAAAAAGAGCTGTAACTTTTGAACGGCTGACCAGATGTTCAAGAAACATAGCTAAGATGATTCCTGATTAAACCAGCTTTCAATTAAACGTAGACAGACACACCCCTACACAATACAACCTTATAACACCTCTCTTTTTTGTCGAGGGTTAAAAAAGGAAGTACTTACTGCATAATAGTAAAAAAAAACCCTTGCTTCTGTTCCTCCAATGGATTTAAGCACCAAAAAAGGGCCAAAACACTGATGAAACAGAGCATGAAAAAGGTGAATTATATAAATTAGGTTCGCCATTACAAATATTTTTGGCATCTTAAATGATAAATATAATATAGCAAGAGTTGCAGCTACTATCAAAACTAGTTCGTCGCTCATCGGAGCAACTGCGAAAGTGCGAACATCCGGATATCAGCTACTTTCATACGACGACGCGACGCGATATCGCGATGCAATGACAGGACAACGATACAAAGCAAAAAAGAACAATAGCTGTCTATAACGACCATGTTCAAATGATATCGATGGTAATAATTGACGTTTTATCTTGAGATAAATCTAAGCGACATGAAAAAGATAAACGGGACGCCTTTCAATGCTTAGAACGGAACTTGAAACTAGGGAACTGAAATCTGAAGCCCAATTCTCGTAATTAAAATTGTTCAAAATATGATTCAATTTCAAAAATGGTATTCTCCGACACTAACAAACAACGTCCAACGTGAAGTTATATTGTAATGAGTTCGAAAGTCGATTGAAGCCAAATCGGTATTCTGCTAACATTTTAAACCGACACTGATAATAAAATTGGTATTCACATCCATAAATAAACGTCATAAATGAGATTGAAATGAGTCTGTAAGAAGATTGAATTCAAATCATACTTAAATCGGACTAAACTTTAAGAGGATACCGATCTTTTGTTAATTCATAATATTAATCTCATTTCGGTCGACTTTCAGTCATAGTGTAAATTAATTACGAGAATTGGGCTTCTGCTATCCATCCTCCACTCCTGTTGTTTTGGGAACAAGCACCACTATCCATCCCTACATTAAACAGGACCGCTACAGATCAAGGATTCCTAGTAGCTAAGATTAAAGTTTGGCCATAACAGGACATTGCTAGAATAAGTAAAACTCTAATATTTTATTAAACTAACTTTCAAATTAAATCTTGATATCGTGAGAATGTTGTTGTAAAATTGCCGTTTGACAAGATATTGATAGACGGTGTAAAAAAAAAACAATAGATGTTTGTACATTTAAAATTAAATAAAGAAAGGCCTGACGATATACAGCCATAACAATTATGGCATAAACTAGAAGATCGACAAATCGATAATTTTTATGCAGTGCGCATCATTTGTAGAGTGATTGTCTCTGTTCCTAAATGCAACCGCTACCTACTGCGGGATACACTTTAAAACAAAACGAAAATTCGACTTAGTATACTACACGCATAATATACTAGCGCAAGCCATACAAAATCAAATTTTAATTTTATTTTGGAGTGAATTTTAGTACTACTGTTGCATTTGGGAATGGACCCTGAATCACTCTGCAAATTTTGCGCACTACATAAAAAAATATCCTGTATTTAATTCAGAAATTGGTCGTATGCTCAAATCTTGTCCTGTGCACTTAGCAGATCGGAACCTGGCAATGGGCCAAGAAAATGACTAGAGTGAGAAGGATTTGCAATGTCATAATGTGTTTGCTCATTATTTCTCTTGTGTCAAAAACTCCTTCAGACAAGATGGCAACCGATCGCTAAGAAATACAAAAAAGAAATCCTATCAGTCCTGGATTTGACATTAACCTGTAAAACGGTCACGCGGTCAGTCAATGTCATTCTTACATGCAATTCATTGACGTTTCTAATCCTTGGCGACTGGAGACAGTTTAGTATGAAGACAGTATATAACATGGAAGATAAGACTCTTTGCATTACTAAAATAATCGCAAAATATCCCAAACCGATAAACACTGCAGCAATATGAATGGTAGTCTTATAATATCTAAGAAACTGATACTAATAATGATAAGCATCATTAATCGGTTTTCACTTCCCCCAGCGATAAATAAATACGGTTTGCTCTCACGCATGCAACGCAGGCAAATGCGTATAATGTACTCACTGTTCTCAGAACTAATGTATGGGAACGAAGTAAACTTGATTATGTTATCAATTTTATAGCCCATTGGTTGAACTTGGAGGCATTCAGTTTCAATTCTTCGCGCATCTGGCCCTATTTAAATATAACATTAACCCGATAAGTAGGTCAAGATTCAAAGATGATTGGCATATTTGAGGGGTTTAATTGATGACTCGAGCTAAAAAGACCTTCAAAACGTACCGAAACTGGAGCAACTATGTTTCCTGAACACGTCGATACCAACGTTTTGTCGGATCGTTATTTTTACTAGACATAGGCCTGCTGCACCAGAAAAGAGATGAAGGTACTTCACAGTCATGATGCTGAACAGACAATTAGGAGTATTTATAAATTCACTAGCTGTGCCCGCAACTTCCTCCGCGTGGAATTCCTAAAAAAACTGAGGTATTTTCCGGGCCAAAAAGTTCCTGTCCTTCCCCAAGTTGTATTTAAATTTTACGCAAAATTCCGTTGAAATCCGTTCAGCCATTAAGGCGTGATTGAATTAACAACTTCACAAACATCAAAATTTTTACATTATAATATTAATAGGATAGGATTTAACAGCATAAAGTAATTACACATTAAAAATAAAACCTAAAAGAGCTTGCGTTTTACCAGCAAAGCTTCGCATCAGCAAATGACCTAATAAATTAACGAGTAATGATTGCAAAATCATTTGATACGTAAATCAAAGGCAGTAAAAACTGCAAAAACTAGATAGATATTATGACTGCAGTGGCATGAGACTGCACGCAACATTTCTAACTGAATGCATTCGGTTCTCGGATTTGACACTAATTAAAACAGTGCTATTGTTCCTTTTTCACCTGTCTTATTATTATTGGCCTGTATAACTGTATAGTTATGAAGAAAACACGTTTCAAGACAAGAATAAACCTCCATTTATTTTTATAGGCTGTCCTAAGAGGCAATACTGAGTCATACAGCGCCGAAATGTCTCGCATTATCGTATTGATGTTTTAAGTTGCTTGCTTTGCTTGTTTTGCTTTTGTTGCTCCAAAACGAGTTCTTTTTCAAGCGATCGTTGTTCAAAAGCAACAGGGAACAAAAATTCGATGTTATGTCGCAAAGTTTTGAGTCCAAAGGCCTGGATTGGCAAAAGCATCAATCTGTGCATTGTTAAAACTAGCTGCGAAAAACTGGTTTTCCGAAAGGTTGCAGCAGTCGTGTCCGGCCACATAGCGGAAAACGGGAAGCCTTCGACCTAATAAAGTAAGCTGAAATAAAGTTTGAAGACCTATGTTCTGATGGCTAACTAAAAAGATGTTCGAGCAAAGATTTCATGAAAATGGTGACTTAGAGGTTGATAATATCGCACTTTTCTTCTATCCTTCTATCTTCGTCTCAACAGGACCAACCCACTTGGAACCGTGCACATAGTATCACGACGTTTTGAAAGTGCCTGCAAAGGCCCAGTTGAAATAAAAATCTTTGACTTTGACGTTATCGTGCCAATGGAACAAAACTTATTTTATTTTTGAGAAATATGTGGCCACTTGAAATGTATTAGGTATGAGCTCGTTACGATCGAAAATATCGCACTAACAAAAATAAAATAAATATCATAAATCAACACGCAACAATTAGAATAAACTGATAATTCTGCTATCACAAAAGTACTCATCCATCAACTGTATCTTACTTTAACAGGTTAATAAAAAGATAGTAGCCATTAAATAGCTAATTCAGAATTTTAGTGTAGCGGTGGACTGTATAATGAGGGTCGAAAAGAAGCTGAAGTATCTAATACGATTACCATGTGATGAGTACAGTTTATAACAACAAACGCATAAGCGCAACATAACACAGTGGATCACGTAGGTGAACGATCTTAACATATAAACAATTGTTAAGTAATCACATGAAATTGAATTAAAATCTGACAATAAAAAGATGGAATCATTATCATAGTCATAGAAACGAATTCTAGATTACGGAGCATTCTTCATGGTAGAAACAAAACCGAAGTTCTAGATGTCTCTCTACTTTGAATTTGGTGTACCGTTGCAGTTAACCTTACGGACTGCTCAAATAAGTACCTATTACGGTAATTGGAGATCGAAGATCGGCCATCAATCCTTAAATAAAACCTAGCAATCACCAGCTGAACCATGGAATACGTGGCGTGGTGCCAAAAGTGTACCTGTGACCAGGAAGCTATGGCTTCTCTCTGTTTGTTTAGGCGTGTAAATGAAAGAGCAGATTATGCTGGTCGCCTAGCCAGTGACGATTTCGTATGGCATCGGGCCGCGTGTCATTGACCCGTTAACACATCTCTTAGCTAATTATAAATCGGGTAGGTTTCCTTATGTGAGCATATTTCGTTTTAGTTTCTGGTTTTCTGCTTAGCCTATTCCGGACTAATTAACATGCTCGTAAAATCCGTGCCAGGATTAGATTTTATGGTAGAATATAACTGAAGGAGGATGAACCGATGTAATATGTTATGAAGTTGCTTTCATAACTTACAGAATTTTCAGAAGCGCAGCAGCGAACTTAGACAGATTTAAGTAAATCACTGATTTATGTCTGTTAAGTGGAGCAAATACTGAGAGAAGAAAATAAGACAAACTATAAAAATATTTTAGAAATCAATTACCTCTTTGCCCAACATGCACTATGTAACCTAGAAACCAAAAACTAAACACTAAACAAAGAAAATAATATTTATGTTTCAAGATACGTTTTCGCAAAATAAAATGGCGTATCTCAAAAGAAATCAATTAGATCAAAAACATTCATTAGTTCAGCAATAAGGAAAAGAAAAATAAAACGCGTGGAAAATGCCCTTATCGTGAATAGTGACTATGACTAATCATGAACACACAGAAGCGGGTATAATTGAATACGATACTAATTTTAAATATTTCAATTTAGAATGGACGGCTGCAAAAAGCTGCATTATGAAAATGACCGATGGAGCAGAGGTGCCCAGACTCCAGTAAAAAGTGGAGAAGAAATAGAAAATTGAAATGCAGGCGTAGCATGAAAACAATGGAAACGAGTTTTGTGTACGGAAGAATAGATAAAATGACAAATTGTAGAAAAAATTCTACTCTTCGGAAGGATTTGGTAGAATAACTACACACCGTTGCTATGGAAATAACTTCTTGTCTTTGTCTACATAGAAACGCTAGTCTAGATGTCGAGATGGATGGAAAGAGCTTTGTCTATTCTTGGAAGAATAAAAATAAAAATGGTCATGCTACGAGTGATCGTAGGCTAATTTCTATAATAGCTAGGAATAACCCTTCAAGTGGTGTAAAGTAGACACTATTGTTTGCGGAACCCGGGATCCTTATGTAGCTTGATGAATTAATTATGTTACAATAGAAGAAGAAGGTTTTATACCCGGCTGTGCGTAATTACTCGTCAAAGCTATTAATGTCGTGAGTGAAGAGAATCACAATCTGAAGAAAGGAAGTTATGAGCAAACAAAGTATCACTATTCTGTAAACGATTCGCAAAATAATAACACTTTTAGAACAAAAGACAATTTCAAATAATTATTTACAGCTATTCCACTAAGCTTTATACAAAGTCAATTTAAACATACTGCAAACCAAAGGCACAAAGCCGCACGATGTAACACTGTAACCTATAATTACATGCCAGGTAAAAGTAGAAAAGAAACTAGCTCACAGTAATTTTTCCCACGGTCAAGATTACAACAAGGGAGAGAGAAATATCGTGCAATTACTAGAGAACCGTGAATGCAATCATTCGTATGTATAACTTAATAGATTGAGTTTCAATGAACAATCGTGTAACTTGGAAGGTAAAGTAATCTTCGTGTAATGAAACTTCGGTTTAGTCGTCCGTCACTCATTTATAAAGTTTCGAAGCTTTTACTAAACTAAACTTTTGAGCGGCTTCGTGGAACAGTTAGGCAAAACTTTGATAATAAATTAAGTGGTGACTAGAGCGATACCAAAATCTACCAATTTTTTAAATGGCCCAAAATTGCCAAATGCCTTTTCTTTTTTAATAATAAAGAATAGATAAGACTATTTTATCACTATCTCTAAATATACCTTCCAGTCTGAAATTCCTTCAGATAAGCCTATTTCCTAATACTTAAGACAAAGACATGATGACCTACTCAAACATGCAATCACAGCTTATTTCTCATTATGTCTTACAAACATTCTAACTAAACATTTACATACAAAAACAACAAATTTACAAGATCTCACGAGTTAAACTGACAAGGAACGCGTCACACAAGCGACAACACACAGGTCAAAGATCTTAGCGACAGAAGCCGAGGTGACTCCGTATAAGGTCGGGCTCCAAACGCTTCCTAGGGTCAATAGCGACTTTCGCCGCAAAGCCTACCCAAGTATATATTTAAATATATTTCGGAAGCAAAGGAGTGCCTATTTACCTACCATAAATAAACATTACTGGCTAAATTCGAGAACATTTCTTTATCAAAAGACGATATTAGAATATAAATAGTGGTCATTATAAGGAACACTTATTTGGTGTCTGGTATCACCCTATAAGCCTAAGCGTTTTTAGTGTCATGCAGAATTGGCCCGCATAACACCGAATATCTGCATGTAACAATGTACTGCCACCCCGCGTCCCGGGTGCGTAGAGCACGCATATGATAAAAATGCACGCATGCGGGCTAATCCCGCGTACGTTAGCAAATCCGCATGACACTAAAAACACCCTCACCGAGGTCGATGGTTAAAATTTAGGATCGGTTTTCAATCAGTTTTCAATCAATGCTGCTGAACAAGACAAAGAATTAGGGCATCGGTATAAGGAAATGATATAATGTAATGGAGTGAACATGAAACTAGGATCGTTTCATTGCCAGAACTATTTCCAATCACAGTATAGGGATCATTAAATATAGGGAAAGGAGGAATATCCGCGAAGACTTAGTCATATTCTAATTCATTAATTTTGTTTATCCAATAGGTAACCTAATCGTGTCACACTTTTTCCTTATTACTCAGACTCTTTTCTGCAAAACAAACGCAATATTTCAACCGGTTGAACTGGGAAACCCAATATTTAACAAAAGTTTTGAAAACAATTTAACATAATGAAAGAAGGAATCGAATTTACGTAAAAGTTATTTAAAATATCCAATTTTTACCAAAAACAAAGCAACAGAAACTAGGTTCTGTTTGAACATCTTGTTTTATCGTGTCATGGCGCTAAGCCAATACCGTTAACCTTGTGTAAATATAACTATAACACGTTAAATAAACATGTATTTGGAAAACCAAATCTTAAAACTTCTGTGTATTTACCGAAACAAGAAGAATTCGCAAGAGTACTTAGGAACTTCCTAAATAATAGAACGCCCAATAATTAGTTTCAGTTTGGTCCAACTTCCAGATAAATTAGGTCCAACCCAATCCATCTACGTAATCTTTAGTTTATTCTTAGATTCCCCAGCGCTAGTAATTAACGCATTTATTTACTGTTAAGAAGTTCTTGTTAACGAAATTCAGAGTATTTATTGAGCAATTACAGGACAAACAACACTTAACACTAACTTTATTCCCCAGCGCTAGTAATTAACGCATTTATTTACTGTTAAGAAGTTCTTGTTAACGAAATTCAGAGTATTTATTGAGCAATTACAGGACAAACAACACTTAAGAGATTTGATTACACAAACTTAACTTTGGTTACACAAATAACGGCTGAATATTTGTGTAACCAAAGCTTTTAAGTAGTTTGTTAAACCTAGACTATACTTAAATCTTATCCGATTAAAAGAAGATGCCCTCGCGAGTTCTCTTCGGACAGGATATAGCGGTTAAATGAACGAGGCAAGAACACCTAAACATCTGCTTGAAGGCAAATCCGAAAGTCGTCAAAGATATACCATACCCAGGGTTAGACTGACGGCGTCGAATGAGATATCGAATCGAGGTGATGCGCTGGAAGGAAATAGCGAGAAATACTTGGCCAAGCCATGACACTTAGGTAGGTACTTGATGTACAGAATTAAAAACAATACTAGAAGAACCATATTAGATAATAAAAAAAGTTAATTGAAAACATCAAAAAACTCGACTGCTTAAAAAGTGAAGTTTAAATAAAAACTGAAAAGAAAAAATCAAGTCCAATAGAATTCTAATGTGGAACATAGCGACTTTAACAGTCGGGATCCATTATTGGGAAGATTAAAGAGGTCTCAATTTTTTATCCTCCCTCTTTCTAGCGCAGTCGAGTAAAAATTAATTAAACTAAAAACAAAAAATGCTTCTCTAGGAAACCAAAGACAGATACATAATTTTACAGTAAATTTTTGTAGCTACAAAATAAATATTCCAAATTCAAAATAGGATCTGTTGATAATTACTTTGAGAGCTGCCAGTCATCACCAGAATAAACAAACACTAAAGTAAAAGTACAATCTTATACGGCTAGCGGTAATGAGCCCGGTAGTAATTTGGCGTCGACCGTGGCCCACATTATGGCAGACGATGTTTATAATACATCATTATTTTCAGACAAATGTTCCGCTCTTGCCATCAACTTTCGCTCTAAAGTGAACAATATAAATCTTCAACGCTTCATTTAGCACCCAGCCTTTGGCACGATATTTTTTCTTTGAAGTAATCAATGGATTCAGCTGTGAAATTTAATAGGCAGACCATTTTAATTTTAATAGGCCTACCTTTTAAAACAAAAGGTGGTAATGGCTCAAAGACCGAAGCTTATACCGCAGTAACTAAATTGCTGATTGTGATAAGGCTAAAAGTTTGTTTGCCGGCTGAGACGTCGTAATTAAAAGAATCTTAACTATGCACCTCATTAAATTATCTTGAAGAGCAGTTATAAAAATAAAATAAATAAAAGCAGCCCATTACTGTCCTACTGCTGGGCACGGGCCTCTTCTCAGGATGAGAACTGGCCACCACACTGGCCTAGTGTGGGTTGGCGGAATAACACACCATCGACAACTTTACGAGGTCCTCTCAGCTGCACAGGTGTCCTCAAGATGTTTTCCTTCACCGTTATGGAAACATAATCAAATTCAGCAGCAGCAGTAGTAGTTATTAACGCTTTTTTTATTAGATATTTGCGTTTGGCTGCACCTCACCTGATGGTAAGTCATATCTATTCACTCTCGTCTTGAAGATTCTTAAATTATTCGAATCGGGGAACGTAGGCGCCTGCAGAGAATTTCTTTGTGAGCCAAACACTGCTGTATTTTCTAAAAAAAATACATGATAATATTTATTTTGTTTGCAGGCAATGCATGCTGTAGGTGCTGTTGTTACTGCTTCTAACTGCCCTTTAACCTAAAAGGCTATAGATTGAAATCTATAAGCACCCGGCACAATCTTTACAATACATGTATGGCAGATAATCCAAACAAACATCTATAATTCTATACTTCAATTCATACTGGTCCTGACAAACGCATATTACGTGACTAATTTATATGCATAATGCAATGAGATATTTTCCCAAGGCGATCAACTAAAACTTCCTTAAAACAAATAGAAGTACAGGTAGGCTTCCTATAAGGTGATATAAAGTGTACCCGCGTAAGACTTATAGCTTTCTACCGAGTAAGTTCCCTGACGAATGCCAGGGGGTTCAAAGAACTTGTGGCCAGTCCGACTGCTATATGAGCCGGGAAGGGTGGGTGGAACTCAGAAGACCTGTGTTACACTGGATTAAATACGAAGGAATGGAAGGAATCAATTACATAACAAGAACGATAATTTGTGACGAAATTAAAACGCACTATAATAAAGACTAGTGGTCGCTCAGTGGTGGAAATTCGACCGTAATTTTAGCTTTCTACACTCCTCCATATAAACTTTAACTGCCAAATCTCATACTCCTCCGTGCGCGCAATATGCTTAAAAAGGGGTACAAAGTTTTCTCTTCACGTATATGTATATAGATTAAAACAGTTTTAATTGTAAGGTAAACTATGGCAAGATCAATCTCGAATTTGGGTCCCAGAAAGAAACAGAAAAGAGCCTAACTGTCCGCATAAGTATTATCCAAATTACAAGCCTATTTACACTACAATTAGCGCAAGTAACTGACAAAGATAAATAGTACAGTGCATTGATTGCTACAAGTCCTTTACTTTGTTGATAAAACGCGATGCAGTCTTACTAATCACACGTTACATTACATTACAGTATATGTGGACGGAGTTCAGTTGATCTTAGGGCCCACCCACACTCATACTTTTAGCAGCAGAATCGCGTGTTTTTGCGTTCGTTATCCAATTTTTGTAAGCAAAACGCAGCCAACAAACGCGAAAACGCGTGATTCTGCCATTCACACTCATACTTCTAGCAGCAGAATCGCGTGTTTTTGCGTTCGCTATCCAATTTTTGTAAGCACAAGCGAAACGCGAAAATGCGCGATTCTGCTGCCACAAGTATCAATTCATCAATTCATTCAAGTCATTGTTTATCTATTCTTACGTGAGTAAATCATATAACAAATGCAACAGAAACCTGTCGCGATCAACAGAACATATTTTAGTAATTATTTTGCAGTACGTGAAAGGTTACGTCACTAAATAAGATGGCACAGAGGGCCAGCTCTATATAAGACCGCAAGCTTGCGCACACACTGCGAATAGGTAATCTTAGACGGATAAAACGAACATTATCGGTCCATTGAACGTCTATGCAGCCTAGGGCTTAGACTTAATACGACACGAGACCTTTATAAAAACATCATGGAAGGCTAGGTAGAAGAAAAGAGAGGACGAGGAAGACCTAAAAAGAGCTACGTTATAGACCAGATAAGGGAAAAGCAAGAAGTCAAGACGTGCAGATAACCTAACCGTCAAAAACCCCCGACTCCAACTAGAAAAAGAGCTGTAACTTTTGAATGTCTAAACAGATTTTCAAGCAACATAGCTAAGATTATTCCCGATTAAACTAGCTTTTAATTAGAAATAATTGCATTGAAATCAGTCCATCCGTTTTGGAGCTACGATGCCTCAGACAAACACAGATATATATATAAAGATACACGCTACAAACTTATAACACCCATCTTTTTTGTCGGGGATTAAAAGAGACAAGAGTGGAAAATGCTATACCGACAATATTCAAACTCTTTAATTTATGATGATGATGAACGTTTATGTGTGCGTAAGATTGATATTGCATATAATGCACCTTCTGTGCCTTTGATTTTATGGTTACGTACTGTGAGTCAGCGATCCGGTTCAAACCGGCTAGACGGCCGGCGCCCGCGCATGCCCACAGAATGCACAGATCGGTGATGTTATAGAGCAGCTAATAAATAAAAGTGAAGACTAAACATGTCAGTTTTATAGGTTATTTAGTTTAGACAATTTAATCGATCTTGATAAGAATTCCTGGAAAGCTGATTTTTTTGAATTAAAGGCAATTGATCTATTAAAATTTTTCGTATTGTTGGTATACATTTTATCGTAGCAGGCTGCCTTTAACGATACAGCGTACCTTTATTTCGCAACCGGTACTACTACTAAACGTTTTTTTTTACAAAATTGAGTTATTAAGAAGTATTCATGTCATCTTCTATATCTTGGCAAAACCTACAGAAACGAATTTGACATTTTATTTCCTTTAGTACCAGTTTCGTATTAAAGATGTGACATGTTCAAATCAAAATTAACATAGAACCAAACTAACGCGTTACTATTAAAAATTAAAAAAAACATACTATTAAAATTATACGCGAAATAATCTGCAATGTTGGTTTTATGTCCGCAAAATGATAATGAATGACAAACCACAAACACTTGAACTCGTTAAACGAGAGCAGGTTCAATGAACATTACGATAATAAATATGAGCCAGTAGAGCGAAATAAGCATTGCTAAACTAGTATATTTTTAAAGTAAAATTTATTATATTATTACGTGAAGATAAAACTTTGTAACTCTTTTTAAGCATATTGCGCGCACGGAGTGTGATATTTGGCATAGTTACAGTTTACATGGAGAAGGAGTGCAGAAAGCTAAAATTTATGTATATAATACCTATATATATAATACCTAATGTGGTCGAATTTCGACCACTGGGCCAGAACTAGTTTTGGCTTATAATCAGACTAGTTGTTGCTCGCGGTTTCAATCACATGATCACATCCTAGAGGAACTACTTTATGTACCCGGTCCTTAGAACAGGATTGCCAGGTGTCCGGCTTAAGCCGGACATGTTTGGCCTTTTACGGTCGTGTCCGGCCAAATATTTACGTGTCCGGCTTTTGTTAGGCTTTTTGTCAGTGTAATTGCGGTAGCGAGCAGCGCCTGCAGAACGAGCGTACTTTGTATTTACTTACATAATAGAAAATTAAAATACGTTACCGAGTTTTTTAAATAAAAAGTTATGTTCCAACTCCCAGCTTAAAAAGTAAGTATGTCCGGCTTTAGAAAAGGTATGCTTGGCTATTAAAAAAGATATGTCCGGCCTGATATAGCACCGAGTCCGCCTTTTGTATCTTAGGGCCTGGCAACCCTTGGAACATTTCAAAACAATATATTTATTACTTAATACATTTTCGTATTGTAACAAAGCAAAACCCTAAATTCTCATAGATAAATAATTAATTAATGTTTATCTTATAGATTTTAATTACAATTAGCATTCAGAGGCCCAATTCTCGTAATTAAAAATGTTCAAAATATAGTTCCGATCTCATTCCGATCTACTACCAATGTCATAAATGTCACAAATGGTATTCTCCTACCCTAACAAACAACGTCAAACGTGACATTATATTGAAATGAGATCGAAAGTTGAATAAAAGGCAACTCGGTATTCTGCTAACATTTTGAACTGACACAGCTAATAAAATTGATACTGTCGTCTATACATATAAACGTCAAAAATAAGATTGAAATGAGTTTGTAACAAGATTGAATTCAAATCATACTGGAATCGGACTGAACTTTAAGAGCAGTAGAATACATGACTTTTTGTCAATTCATAATATAATCTCAGTTCGGTCAACTTTCAGTCATATTGTAAATTAAATACGAGAATTGGGCTTCTGTTGATAACTACGTACCAATTAAAATGACTAAGTATTATATTGAGAGTTTTATTATGATTCATCTAGGTCTTGTTCTGAAGTAGGTATGCCACCGCAATAATACTTTTTATTTCTTACATAATCTTAGGCTGACAATTATTGCTTTTAGGCTTGACCTTGACTGATGTAACTTGGAATTAAAGGCAACAAATAAAAAATATGCGACGTAATTCAAAACAATGTAACATCAACAAAAAGTTGTCGATGTTGCGTCAAAATTGTAATAACTTTGTTGCAACGATAAGTTTCTGGAAATTAGTGGTCAGGTATAAATATTATTGTTCTTAAATAAAACAATATTTATTTTGTAACAACCGTCCCAACGTCATAGTTCTTGAACAGAACCGAAATTATAATGTTTGTTTATGAAGGTCGACATATGAAAAGTAAATGGAAATAACTAGCTCAACAGTCCATAAACATCAAGATAAGCATCATTTTCTTGGGCATTTAAGTTAAAAGAGCGCGTTACATGAGTAAAGCATGTATCTTTTATTCAAATAAGCATTTAAAATTAGGTTAAATAGCTACATTGTTTCAAACTGTTGGGAATTAATGAAGATAATCAGCTGTTTATAGTCCCATCGCAAGTTATGTGAGAGAGAAACTTAAGCCAACTGTCTTTAGAGATTCAAACAATTGCCTTGTTGTCAATTATTATCTACTTCTTCCATTGCTCTACCAATAATAAAAATATCCTTCATAGCTAAAAATCTCCATAGACGCTGAAAATTTAAATGTTACTAACAGCAGTATTGATGAGTTGTCATCAGTCATTGTCTAAACTAAATAAAATAACGGCTCCTGATGTACCAGTATATATTTTCATTATACATTCATGTATTCAAGTAACAGTAATCCTGTGTTTACACATAGGCGATTCAACCTCGCAACGATAAGAGCAATGACAAACGGTGGAAAAAGGTCTGTAATTACAATAATTACAGAAAAAATTGCGTATCATATATCTGATGACCATGACACAGAATGAAAAGCACTTTAATTTACAGCAACTGATAGAGATAATAATAAAGATTCCACAGTTAACAACAAAAATGAATTATTACAAGGTCGAAGTGTCAATAGCATAGTAAAGGCAGAGACATTGGACCCTTTAGACATGCAATAAAACAAATACTTAACATGTCATACGGTTTATGGTAATCTGACGTCAGCAGACTCAAGAATAGACACGAAGTTGAAACGAGCGCTGGTTATGGGAAATATCGATTGAATGTCATTTATTAATATTACTATGTGGTTTTGACATTAGAATTGAACTTAAAAATTAATTGAGTAGACGAAATCGGACACGTGTTATAAAAATAATGACTTGCCTATAGCTATGGACGATAATTATTATAAATGCAAATGTGGACTCTCTCGATATGGGGGATGAAGCATGTAATTGTTTGGATATGAATTCTATACTTTGATTGCAATTACTTAAATATGTCTAATTATCTAATAACACAATAAAGCGTCGAAAATATTCACAAATACAATTGACTTCACATTTCAAGTAGCAGCGATAAGAATTAAAATACTACGACAAAAATAGATGCTCCTAAGAAAAACTACAAATACAGGCACCTACCAAAATGATGAGCTCATACATTAAACAACAGATGTATCAACATCACAGTAAATCGTAGTAAACAACATGTTAATTTGGCAATCAAACCAATTCTGTTAAAGATATACGTTCATCCAAATAAGCCGAAACAAATCGACTACGACATCGGCATGCTGATATCGAAAGATCTTATACCTTTCGAAACGAATAAGTTCATAGGTTTCAATTGTTCAATTGTATTACGTACGCTTTCTTGGCATACCACGATTTATCAAAGGCTTCTATCATCAATCTATAAAGATACGTCGGACATCTAAGAAGAATTTCACAGTTCGTTACACAGACATTTCTTACGAGGCAACTTTACGAGAGTAATAGCAATCCCACTTGAATCAATGACACCTAGCCTCAAAATGGTTTCTTCCATTTGATCCTGACGCAGTACACAAAATGTCGCTTGAAAAGCAATATCTGAATCCATTGGACCGACTCCAAGGAATTGTTTCGCTTTCAACAATTTTACCTCTCCAAGGATAAGATATGATTTTATATAGGATTTCTTCAAAATTGTACCGATAAGGACATTCATTCATTGCATAAATTCATATTTTATAGAACACTATCTAAGAAACGATTTAATCAGCATATTTTTAACTACAGGGTACAATATAACTCCTACATCAATCTGTCACAGGTTATTGCAACAGAAATATAAGTAGCCAAATACGCAAGCATTATCCGAAGCGAAATTGAAAGAGCTTTAAATTAAACGTCAACGGCGAGTTATGGCTGTTATGGGCATCGAGTCCTGCAACCGAGAGGCCGCCGATGACATCAGTAGACGGAACCACTTCTCTGCCCACGTGTCGCCCACGACGCGAGAGCCTTGCAAAACCCTCGCTCAGATGGTCGACTTACACGAGAGATGGCGTGAGCTTTGATTAATATTATAGTACATATCCAAGACACTTATTGGCCAAAATTAAAAAATACGAGTTATTTCGCTGTCAGAAGTTACGTAGCAAAAGTATCGCGAAGGATGCTATAAAACTAGTTCCATTTTCCACTTGGATTTAAGATTATTAACATTAAATAATACGTACGGAATTCTTCATTGTGAATGGCGAAATATAGAAACATAATTTGTCAACATAGAATTAATTACAATCGGAAAACTAAATCTTTATTATGATTAATTAATTCTAGTGTATTATTGCAAAAGTTCAGTCAACAAAAAGTGCAGTTAGAAAGGTAACTCGAGTCAATTGACTGAGCGTGGCAATAAAGTTGATCGTTAATCAATAAATTGATAAATCTAACGCCATTCAATAAACTCCAATCAAATAGCCTGGGTGGTTATTGCATAGATATTGTTTAAAATATATATTGCTTGAAATAGCACAAACCCTATACCAGTCAACACAGCATTCTCAGAATTCTCAGAAAAGACATTGAACCCTTATTGAACCTCTCACCGCTATGTGACAAAAATGCAAATCCACACATTTCACTGCCAGAACGTATTACGAAACAAATAAATCTTGCTAACAAGACGAAAAACGATGATTCAACGGCAATAAATGAATAGAACGACACAGCTCAAGTTGATAATTGTTCCTGCAAACGGCTTCAGCCAATTGAGGATAACGACTTGTGTCGATGAACTGAAGTCTACGTTAAACACATGTCAGGAGGAACACCTAATATTAGATCATGATTGAAACATTTGAAACATTATTACTCGTGAGGAACAAGACTACTGTGAGCATAAATAAAAACTTGTATGTGGTTTTGAAATGATTCAAGAACAGATTAGAAAAATGTCTTGAATAAGTTGTAATACTTTAAATAATATTCTATTGCAGACAAAAACAATAACAAGTCCTGTTTCATATCAAAGGAAGTCCTCATTAAAATGTATTTTTAAAGTAATTACGAATTACGGCCAATTACAAATTATAGAAATTAATCATCTGCATGAGTTCATCAGCAAATATTTGAATACCAGATAAACGCATCAGCATTTGAAATGAGTGGATGCCATTTGTATATCGTCATACTATGCGATCAGTCTTCTTGACCTTGTAGGTCAGTTACAATTTATACGGTGTATATAATTATTATACCAGTCAACTCTATTTATGATCAATATTTTAATGATCTACATTAAACAAAGAAAACTTTAAAAAAAGAAATTGGTAAACCTTACCAGGTCTCCATATAAATGCGAGAATTGTTTGATAAGCTCGGTACAACACCAATACTTGAAATATTCCAAAGTCTGAGACCATATTGACAAACCGGTAGCAAAGTACTGCTCTCCAATTGCCACAGAATATCCATCGTACAACTGAAGACGTGGGTGGCGAAGGTTACTCTACAAAGAAGGTTAAAAACATTTGTTTAGGAAAAGATTACAAAAATATTGAGGACACTGTTGAACTACTACGAAAACATCTGCTCAATAGATTAAATTGAAAAGAATCACGAGAATATTGGAATATGTTAGAAAGATTTCCTCCCAGAAACAAATAACATAACCACGATACTTGAATAAAAACAAGATATCAAATAATAGAAGATAGTCGAGAGAGAAAGCCGCAAGTTACAATAAGCCCGCAAATCTAATAAAATACCAAGTTATTACCGCAAAACCGCTCCACGTGTTGGATATTTTTTATTTATATAATACTAGTTTTATGACAGCGTTTGAGAGAAAGTAACGAAGACAGACGTAGTATTTCTATTGTCGACGAATGTTTACGGTGCGCCTTTGGTTAGCTATGTTCTGACTTACTTTATGGATGCTATTATGGATCAAATAGTATCATAATAATTTTTGATTGGACTGGTCGTAGAGCACAAGGAAAGAGGAAAGTTTAAACCAAGAACTAAAACAACTCTTTTCTACTCATCTTCTATCCTCTTTCGTTGTTGTGCCAAACACAAGTCAAAAACTAACAAATGCCAAATATGTATAGTCAACGATTCAACAAAAATCAATCGGCCCTATATTTGCCTAAAAGTCAAATGGAATAAAAAAAGTTTATGAAATTACTTCTACATTACACACCAACTTTATTTCTAAGTTCATCGCCTATTGACCTAAAATAGACTCGCCCCGAATAGCCCACCCCCAATTGGTTATCGATTACAGGAAAATGTATTTGATGGTCTACTTTCTAATAAAAGAGTCAATCTCGTTATTTCCACTGTCTATCTCTGTGACATCGTTTCTTAATTAAAAGCTGTTGGTAGCTGCAGTAATTGGCGTCAACGATCTAATTTCTGTGAGTTAAGATTCTCGAAGATAAGATTGGTTGGAAACAAGTTTCTTGTTTTGGACCTTCGGCAATGTTTTTGCCTCTTTAATTTTGGACGTTTTTTTACGTTGTGTATTAAAAATTGGTCGTCTCTAGGCCACTGGGGCTTAGCTTGAGGATAAAAGACTACCGCTTCATAAAACAGTCCATTAATAGTTACTACGCCTACATACGTTGCTGATGACATCAGTACGATCGAAAGTGGGTTTTTATCTCAACTTGAATCAGAACTGCAATTAACGGAATGGAACGCCGCTGCAATTATCAGCTGATCGTACTAACATACGCCTTGAGTAAGTCTTACAATCCCTGGAAAGCTAGTGCTTGTTCAATGAATGATTATAATTGCCACGTAATAGGTATACTGTCTGCAACGATGAGCTAAATGTAATATAATAACTATAAAAAATTATAGCTATTCCCTATAAATAAATTAGTTATTTGTCTAAAATCAAGTCATTAGAAAAACGATTAGCAGAAAAAAACTGTATTAATAAGGAGGTCACCATCATCAGCCGATCTTCGCGGTGTTGTGTCCAATTCGTGAATTAGCGTGCGGGATCAATTCGTGTGGTTCGCTTCGGGCAGCTAATTGGAGCACAGGACAATATCGCCCACGTTCTGACGCAACACGTGTAAGGTTACTAGACCAACTGGTTCAGATGAACATGTCGATTTGATCAATGGTTTATTGAGTGAAACAAAGATCACCCATTATCGCTTTTTTTGTATAAACAGAATGTGTTCATGTATCAAAAAAATTATTAGATTAATATAAGATTCTTCTGACGATTTCTTTGTCATGGTACGGTTTACTACGCTTAGGGGTCTTGCGGTAAATCATACAAGTATAGATCCATTTTTAAATAAAACTGAAATCATTAATTTGTCACTGCTTGCACAAATATTAAAAGTTTGCCAAAAAAAATATTTGGACCAGACCGCTTGTTGATTAGTGCAAGTAATACAATAAAAGCTAAATCCTTCGCAGACTGAAATAATAGTCAAGCGTTCACAACATGTCACCTACACCTAGTATAAAATATTATTTGCCAAGTAAGCAGTTAAAATAGATTGAACGGCGTCGGCGCATTGCACTATATTATAACAACAGGACAAGAATATGAGGCTTGACACCTACACGCACGAAACAAAGCGAATCATACAATACGCAAAGCTAATACCGGTTAATAGGTAGTTTAAATTGTAGGAGCTATAAGAGAAGAAGCAGACCTAAGAGAAGATGACTGAGAAATATGTGAAGACTGTGATGAAGTCCGTCTGATAGAGATGGATGAAATACGAAATATTTGATATTGCGCCTGCCCCTAATAAAATGGAATAAGGGCAGGATGTGTCAATCTTCATGCAATTACAGTTCTAGATTAAGAAATGAAAAGACACGTTTGAAAGTTCAGAAATAACTGGCAAAGTTTTCATGCTAGAACAATTTTAAACACTAGAATTACAGCATGGCGATATTGAAGTTCTTGATGATTTAAAATATTATCAGAAAATTTAATTAGAGATCATACATTATCTAAACTCATTATATATATTATCCAGTTTAAGAAGAATATCTGAACATCAACCGGTCTAGAGCGAAGATGCGTACAATAAGAAATCTAATAGGAATCCTGACTGGAATGAAGATATGAAGCCAAGCCTTCCTTAATAAATCATAATTATAAATTGGACCATCGAGCCAAAAGTTGACATACCACCATTTCAATTGCGATTTATAATATCAGTGTCTATGATTAAAGTATAAAAACGATCATAGTACTGTTACGTCGGTTTCTCGTTTCGTATGTCGGTCAGCCGCCTGAGCGAGGGAAGCCGTTCTACAGTGACTCACCACTTGTTTGAAGCATTGCCACGCGTTCCATTTGGGGACCTTGATGAGTTATTTTGTTTCTGTTGTATATGACAATAAAAACCCCGACAGAATATTGGGACATAATTGTACACTTTAATAAGATTTATGATTTATTAAGTCAGAAACAAAGATTTCTAAGATTTGGAAGGAATTGTGACCAGAATTTTACAGATCACTTGATAAGAGAATAATTTTCGAAGAAGTTTTGGACTTTGAAGATTTCACCTTTCGCTACCGTATTTTCTGCAAACAAAACTTTTGACGGGTGAACGTTTCAACTGAGAATTGATGAGTCTCATTGCCCATCGTAATTTACACAGAAACTTACTTTCTCGGACGAGATTAAAATCCTTAACAAGGCGGGGTCTTAATGAACTTGAACTAGGCTTTCTCTTGTCCTTTATGTTTATTAATTGCCCGGCCGATGAGGTAAATTAGCTCCTATAAACCATAAAGCAGGTGTTTTCTTCAGAGTAACTAAATTCAACTTTTGTATTCATTAACCAAGAAGTATTTTTTTGTCAAGTTGCAATCTAGTTTCTACATAATATCTTTTCATTGGTTAGAAGGCCCTCAGATCGATGGCGCAACCTTGGACAGACTCGTGGGCGACCAGGAAACGTTCCGAGATCTGACACGAACATGAACAT
This sequence comes from Allophyes oxyacanthae, assembly GCA_932294325.1. Lineage (NCBI taxonomy): Eukaryota > Metazoa > Arthropoda > Insecta > Lepidoptera > Noctuidae > Allophyes > Allophyes oxyacanthae. The sequence goes on along the minus strand of OW028610.1, from coordinate 17,679,566 downwards.
AATATGAACATGTTCTCTCGTGACTTGTTCTAATATTATTGTTTCCTCTAATCACTCGACGGTCTAGCTCTAGATTGACTTTTGTCTGAACATTTCGTAATACTGAAACTTGTTTTTCGGAATTTCAGCACTACGCAATAAGTACGTAAGTGTTCTAAAAAATTGGAATGCTCTCTGTTAATTGGTTCTCAACAAAACAATTAACGAACCATGACGTCACAAAAGGAAATGGGTACTTATTATCTGCCTCTAAAGCCGAAAAAGTATTTGTTTCTCCAAAAGCACAGCAACAAAAATTAGGGCTGCAAGTTCCATTGTTCTTGCTTGCCCCTAATTGGTCTTCGAGCCAGAATTAAAAGAAAATGAACCGAACGTCAGTTGAGCTAGTTGGTCATAACCTTGTCCGTTTATTACCATGCGTGGCACACGGACAATATTGATGGCTTCCTGTGGTGCATGCTGTAAGCTCGCCGCATTCGATACGCCAAATATGGCCAATTTACGTGATCTAACTTTTAGCACTTGCAGATTATGTAGGGAAAAGTTTCCGTCAATTCGCAAAACATTCAATTTACAATTCTCAGACAAAATAATTATTTACAGAGAGTTTTACTACAATTCCTTTTTTAACACGCTTTTATTAGCTTCACCTGTAACTAACTATGTAAGAAAATCTTGGATGTTTTTGACCTACTTCCCGGTTTCCGATTGAGCTGAAATTTTGCATACACGTCCAGTTTGGATGACTAAAGCGTGTTCTATAGTTTTTTTTTAAACTATAATATTTTATCTTATTTATTACTGAGTGAAAAAATTGACTATCTGCGTATAGGACTGCGTTTCTGCACGCATTGGACGTACGAACGGAAGTTTGGTGTTGCAAATGTGTCACATTTACATCTTATGTAATTAGAATATTATTTAAGCAGCAGTTACTCTGTGTAGGCCATAATTCAAAGGACAATCTAGTAAATTAATTCTGAAATTCAAAGGCACCTATTAAAGTAATAAATCGATTCTAAACAAACCAAAATGGACGAGTCGAGGTAACAGTTGGCGCTTACGCCCACTCGGGATTGGTCATTGAATAACAATATTTATTTATTTAACCGATATACATGATTGGTAATTCTGCACACACAACCAGGCCTTTGGTTGACTGCTGTAGGGCTAGCAAGGCGAGTGGATAAATCCCGTTTCCTCCACTCTTTGTCTCCTTGACAGAAGATCAAACGACAAAACGAAAAATCGAGTGGGAAAACGGTAAATAGATGGTTTTGTCAGCGATTTTTCTGTCAACAAACCCGTTTTCGATCTTGTGTCCTTGATAGAAGACAAACGAAAAATCCAGAGAAACCACGACAAATCAACGGTTTTGTCTCCGATTTTTCTCTCCACTTTTTTGTCGTGTTACAGATCACGTACACTTTAACTCGAAAAAAAAAGATAAAAAATATAAACTAGTAAATTGGACATAATGAAGAAACATCTAGTCTTAACTATAAGTTTAGACTGCACAACTCTTTTTCAAAAGCAAAACCCATATATGATTCAATTTCGTTTGAACCCAAATGATCTCATAGTATTCTCCAGTATTTCCTGAATATTTAAAACGAAACCGCCATAAGCAATTAATGGCAACACAATCGTACCGCGCTGTCGTTGCGGTCGGCGCGTGCGCCGGTCGTGCCGTATATGGCGGTACGCAGCAAGGCCGCGGAGTTGCCGCCCCAGCAGCGCTATCATTGTATTCAAAACATTTAATATGTTTCCCCAATTCACTCATGGCTTTTTAGGAATGAAGTTTTTTAAAGGTTTTTGAGAACATGTGGAAATTATTGTGATGCCTTAAAAAGTTAATAATATGAAGGCTGTTAGAGTCAGAACTTCAAAAATGTAAAGGGTTTCGCAGTTTGAATTTAACTGCCTTTAACTGGTTAATTTAACTGGTCTGTGGTTTATAATTGGGGTAAAAAACAATGGTGAGGAAATTAAAAACTCATATTACAAAATCCTGTTAATAAAAATGATACTCGCTCAAAGTTAAAGTCACTTATAAACACATTTAATTTATATGAAGAAAGTTTATGAGCGGGCTTGAAAATTAATTAATGTTAAAATAACACTGTTACCGCTTCAACTGTAGAAGTGAATGAACATTTAATTATTACCATTGCACTAAAACTAATTTTAATCCTCAAAATACACAACTCAACAAGAATAATATTCTGTTTAAGTAATTTCCTTTTAACTCATCAATTGACAAAACATAGTCTATACAATAAAAAATCTATTGTGAGTGGGACACCAGTGTCCTTCTGTGGTCTAAAAAATTCATATATTGTCCTCAACAGACCATAAACAGCCTCTGCTAGACCTCTGGCCTCTATCTAGACCACTTTAACATGTGGTGGTAAAGTAAACTGTCACTATAATACTGTGACATTTTACTCTATTAGAAATTGCAGTATCTGGTTATTATAGGCATGATCCTCCCATGGTGCAAGGGCAATGGGGAACGAAAGACTTTGGATGGGTGGCAAGAAGTTTGCAGGTGGCAGGAAAAGCTAGCAGGAGCATCAATCACACATCATTTGTTGTTAACCATTGTGGACTATGGTAGTCATAAATGAACTTGACGGCTTATAGCACGCAATGATACGCTACCCATCTTTGCCAATTTTGCTGCAATACAACACTTATGGGAAGAGAAGGAGTTCCTTAGGCCAAAGCCTATTTTAATGTGGGAATCAAACAGCTATTTAAATATGAATTTGACCCCTTTATTTAGTTGAAGAGTTAACATATTTTGTATCAAAATATTATAGTGCTGATAATTATTTGGACATCTTAATGTTGTGTATTATTATAATGTAAAAAATTGTTACAAAATATTTTAAGAAGTACCTATTGCAGTATTGGAACTTAGTTCAAGGAGTTTCATCATCATTTAATCCTCAGGACATAATTTGTATATGTATGTTTTAGTTACAGAAGAGCATTTATTACATTAGTATTAACAAGTATTTATTACATCAAGAGATGAGCAAGCAAATAATAGTTTATCCAATCCAGATAACAATAATAAATTATTCAATAATTATATTTAAATGTCTGTATCCACAGTCTAGTTATATCATGAAGTTAAACCTGAATTTAATTATGTTGTAGAAGAAAATATAGACAGGATTTATAATAAAGCAAATTTTTTAAGACGTCTCATGCAAAAGTTTACAGATAAATACAACTTTTTAAGTCTGATAACAAGACCAAATCACTAGTAAAACTAGTGAAATAAAAATGTTGCAGGAATTTGATGGTGATTCACAAGTTAGGCTCCTATAAGAACTTTTAAGTTTGTGAAATTCTGATTGTGGAGCATACATTAGTTTCTCAAATTGTTCGCCAGAAGCCAAATGATTTGTTTTCACTTTCATGAGTAATATGGTATCAGATAATTGGCTAACGGATATACAAGATCAATTCAGTGCCAATACCTTCAGGTAAAAGCAGTTCATAGCCCACCAAATGAATCATATGGGACCCCCGAGTCATCGACCGCAGCATAATGTACCGCCAATAAACACAACTCCACCAACGAAATAAGTGAAAATATACACCAATTGTAGATATTTTAGGTACCTACGTTAGCACTTACCATCTGTTCTTTTTATGTTGATGTTAATTCCCGATTGAATCTTTATCGTACCGTCATCCATTTTCGCACAAATTTAGGCACCACATACACTATAGAACATTATTTCTCAAGGAACCTTTGTTCAAAAATAGTCTAACACATTGAGAAATTACACATGAGAACCGGTGAAAATTACAAAATAAATTTCTACACCCAGATTGACAGTTATATCGAGCTAGCTACACACTTCAGACTGGAACGTTTGAAATTTGTTTCACTACAAGAGTCAAATCAATCACTTTAAATTATTAGTTTTTAAAAGAACGCGATTGATTTGAAAATTGTAAATATAAATAAAAACTGAAAAAACCAGAAATGTTCAAATTATTTCGGTTAAAAACGCGAAATTCTAAAATTATCAGTTTGTGAGTTTGCCAATGCGTCGAAACGAAAATGTTTTGGTTGCCAGCTGTAAAAAATATTTATCACTTGATCACAAATAATTAATATTAGTAACACTAATGAAATTTCAGGAACAAATAAAAATGTAAAATGCAAAAGTATATTAATTCAAATAATTTTTCATGTATTCTTTAGGTAGCAATATTTACTAATTAGTACCTCCTCTATAGTATGAATTAAAAATACAATTATCGATATTATTATCCCACGGCCCACCTCACTAAAGAGACATAGACAACTGAACTTTCAACTTCGATTCGACAAGCTGTCAAATTAATCAATTTGTCAATTTCTATCAACGCTGTTCTTCAATTGTAAATTTATCAAATTTAAATAGGTATTGCAGTAATTTATAGCCGGTTATTATATTTTTATTACGAAAAGAATGGACAGTGAGTACAAACTGTCTCATAAAGTCAAAAAGCGTATCAAGGAAGTTAAACGGAAAGCGAGACCCGGTAAGTGAACGGTACCTAAACCTTTGCGATAATTGGCACACTTTCGGGAACCAGTTTTTGTAGTTACAATATTTGTTTTGATGAGAATTCTTCACATCTATGGATAACCTTGAGAGCTCATTTACGTTGTGAACACGAACATTCAAGGTGGTAATTATGGAAGTCTAGAATGATCTCCGAAAGCATAGCATTCTGTTTTCACGACGGCCGCAGACCTTGTAACCTTGATATTAAATAATTTAGTGACAATTGTAATAACAACGATTGAATTTAAAGCTATCAGGAATCTGCAGATCAATATTAACAGCAATAAATACCCACAAGACTTAAGTGTCTGCTGTATTTTACATAATTATATCAGTGGTAATTCATTCACTGCTCGACATAGGCGTGTACGTGATTCACTACCTTCCCTATCAAATGGTTCTGACATCTAATCTGGATTCATTCCAGATTATAGAATAGTTTTAAATTTTCTTAGTAATTATTATTATCATTACCTAGTTTTCATATATAACCAAATGTGTAACACACATTTTTATAAGAGTGGATGTATTTACGAGACTTGAAAAAATTTAGTTCCTTTCATCATGGTTGAGCTTAGCAATGTTGATGCATGTATCATGCTCGTGAACAGGTGGCGTCTGTCAGGACTGGTCACCTTGTAACAGCCATTTCAATCTTTTTCAGGGGCAATTCATAATTATTCTATTCTTATTTTTATTCACATTAAATGACATTATTCTCGCAGCTCATACCCCAATATTAAATGAATCAAGATTGTAATCTATTCTTTTAAAAAGAGTTTCCATGGAATTTCTTGCCGGTGCTTCTTCATAAGACCTACTATTTAGAACCACATGTAATCAAGTGTCTCAACATTTTATAACTGCCTGTTTCTGGTTTACATGAAATAAAGATCCAATATCTCACAAAGTTTTACAGGCATGTATATCATGCCCCATAAAGTCCACAAGTTTATAAGATAAGATAGTGTATTATTTATGGGACATTGATGTAATAACATTTCTATTGATACTGTATTCTTCATGTTCACATACTTTCTGTAAATTTTCAATTACTGAAGCAATAAAAAATAAACCATAGACTATGATAATATAATTATGATTCATAGTTAAAACCTTTTCACTGAACGTGATATCTAATATACCTAGGAGATAAGAGCTAATGATGGATACCATAATAATAATAAACAATTTAATTTAAGAATGGACTCAGAAATTAGGGTTTGATTTTAAAGTCCAAATTGAAATTATTTATATTCTAAAGCTTTAGAAGCAAAATGAAATAATGTTTTATATAGAAGAGTCTGTAGGACTTCAATTTTAAATCCATATAGTATATTTTTAACACACCGTTTGAATATGACAAATTTTGCATAAGCCTTGGCCTCCATAGATAAAGTATGTTATCTATATTATTTTTATTATTATTAATAGCCCGTAGTATCCCACTGCAGGGCAAAGGCCTCCCTTCCTTCCTTCCACTTTTCCCGGTCTAAAGCAATTTGGGGCCAATCCTTTAGACAGACGTCCAGCTCATCACGCCATCTCCTTCTGGGCCTGCCGCGTTGCCGTTTCTATATAATCTTCCTAAATAACTAATACAATGTATAGTTATGCATATTACCACAGTCACTGTTACGGTACCTAACACCAGTACAAAGTTAATTTATACACAAAATATTTACCACATGTGTTATTATTCTATTTGGTAGCAATCTCATTTGAATATTTATTGTTAGGATGCTATGTCTGTTTAACTCTTTGACCACCAGTTCCTGGAAATCTATTATGTTATCAATTTAATCGGACCTTAAACGAGCGGAGAGGTTGATGAAAGGACTTAATAATATCAATCCACTTATTTGAACAGTGTTTCTTGATAACAGTATTCACTCAGTCCTTTTCTGATTTTGAAATAAAATTAACTCATGAAATCAAAAGTTACCAAACTATATTTTTGTTACAGAATTAGCAGACAAGTACCAATGGACAGCTCTGAAATACTATACAAACTTTGACGAATTCCTAAAATGTAATGACAATGTAGACAGAATAAGTGAAAATGAAGTAACACCTGATGAATTTATAGAGAGATATGAGAAAATATACAAACCTGTAGTTATAACTAATGTACAGACTAACTGGAAAGCCAATCATAAGTGGACATTAGAGAGACTTGCCAAAAAGTATAGAAACCAGAAATTTAAGTGTGGTGAAGACAATGAGGGTTACAGTGTTAAGATGAAAATGAAGTATTATGTAGAATACATGAGGACAACGACTGATGACAGTCCGCTTTATATTTTTGATAGCAGTTTTGGTGAGCACCTGAGAAGGAAGAAGATTTTGGAAGATTATGAAGCCCCTTTGTATTTTAGGGATGATTTGTTTAAGTTTTGCGGGGAGGAGAGGAGACCGCCTTATCGCTGGTTTGTGATGGGACCACAGCGTTCTGGGACGGGCATCCACATTGACCCTCTTGGAACAAGTGCCTGGAATGCTCTGGTGTTTGGTCATAAAAGATGGTGCTTATTCCCAACCCAGACCCCTAGAGAATTGATTAAGGTGACTGGAGCAGTGGGTGGGAAACAGAGAGATGAAGCTGTCACATGGTTCAAACTTATTTATCCTAAGACTCAATTAGAAACATGGCCTAAGGAATTTAAACCAGTATGTATTTAAGATTTTTCAGTGTACTTTCAGCATAAAATTAACAACTATTTCTATTCCTGTAGGTAGTAAAAGATAAACAAGGTATTGGATTACACACAATATGTAGCTTTCAAAGAATTAAAGAATGTTTTTTCCCAAAGGACCTAAATTAAGATGGTACTTAGAAATATTTATACATTTCCAAATCCCTTAACTTAAGTTATTGAATTTCCACTTCATTAAAATTTCAGTTTCACTAAGTAACAGAAGTATTAACTTCCTAGTGTCTCTTTCAGGTAGAGATTCTTCAGAAACCAGGGGAAACTGTGTTCGTGCCGGGAGGCTGGTGGCATGTCGTGCTCAACTTGGACGACACGGTCGCCGTCACTCAGAACTTCTGCAGTCGCACCAACTTCCCGGTCGTCTGGCACAAAACCGTACGGGGCCGCCCCAAACTCTCCAAAAAGTGGATCAAAGTATTGGAGACCAAAGAACCTGATCTGTACAAGATTGCTAGTAGCATGGACTTGAGTCAAGGTACGGGTGTCGCTTCTGACAGCTCGTCTAATAGTAGTTCTTCTAGTAGCGACAGTGACAGCAGTTCTACGGACAGTTCTGCAGAAGACAGTGGCCAGGAAAGCATCACTGCTCACAAAAAAAAGAGGCGAAGAAAAATGTAAAAGGACCAAAGCGCCTTATATCTTGCATATAGATAATTTTGACTACCAAGATTCATAAAGAGGTAATATCAAATAGTAAATATCATAAGTGTAAGCCTGTTTTGTATTACTAGACATAATGACTAATAAAATTTTTACTTGTTGTTTTCATAGTGAACAGTATATTTCTTTTGTTAACTGACAACAATCTTTATGAATAAAGTAATAACAATATACAATAAAAGTTTCATTTATTGAGTCTAAAATTCAATTAAAAATATGGAAGGAATCGAGGTAGGTATAACTGCGATTACTAATGCATGACATGCTCTTCGAAATGTAAGCTCAATTCAATTCATTTATGTAAGCTCGCAGCGAGTGCTATATAGATGTGTGTAGAAGACTATCCACGGACTAATTACTAATTCTGTAACTTTAACATTAGTTTCGAATAATTCGCGACTAACTCTTCAATGCAGATAAAGCCACACTCCAGTGACTATACCTATATACATATACATTACCCACTAGACAGTTCTGTTATCGCCGTAACCGAGAGCCGAGAGCTGCAATTATTCTCAAGAGCTCACCGACTCAACAGAAGGAAACTCCGAATGCGTATGTAACCACACGCTGCGAGTGCTTATACCACACGCTACGAGTGCGTATACCACACGCTACGGGTGCGTATACCACACGCTACGAGTGCGTATACCACACGCTACGGGTGCGTATACCACACGCTACGGGTGCGTATACCACACGCTACGGGTGCGTATACCACTCGCTACGAGTGCGTATACCACACGCTACGAGTGCGTATACCACACGCTACGAGTGCGTATACCACACGCTACGAGTGCGTATACCACACGCTACGAGTGCGTATACCACACGCTACGAGTGCGTATATCACACGCTACGAATATGCATTTATTAAATATTTTTGGTCAATTAACTTGTACAAAATATGCAAAACACACTGACATGCACTCTCAACTATCTTTTAGCGTTGAGCGTAAGCGGGATTTTCATCTGAATTAAAAATAATGATCTTTGGGTGAGTATGAGAGGATTATTTAATCATTGCTTTGAGTATTGTATTTTGTTCTTTGCCAACTCGTAAATATAATCGATAAAAAGCATTTTTTTTATTTTGGGTTCTTAGTAATTTTTGTCTATGGGTTGCTCTCAGAGAACTTCACTAAAATCAATAATTGTTGTACATTGCGCATCACTAAAAACGTCAGACGCAGCGACTGGCACTCAGATTTTTAGTCTATGGTCGAGCAGCCATTTGTTATCCTTGCCAAAGTTCCCGTGTAACGTCTGATCAAAATGCTGAAATCAGCTTCTGGTGCACTGGCCAATGTCCTGAAAAGGTCCCTGGTGCCGGCGACGAAGGTCAGCGCGGTGCCCCTGCGGCGGTCGCATGGCGGCCCCGTCGAATCCGATGAGGAATTTGATTGCAGGTTAGGCTCTTGTCGGATACTTTGACGTTATGTAACTGAAAATTGTGATAATCTTGTCGGTGATTTACTGCTTACAGTATGATTTAGTGAAGTTCTGTTGTATTTTCGTCTTGCTCGGTGCAATTGTGAGCCTAGTAAATCCCCTAAAGATATATTATGGAATGTGATGTGAAATTTATATTTTTTGCACTGATAACCTCCCATTCTATCCTTGTTTTCCCTTTATTTTCATGTGCGTGGTGCCTTCAATAACAGTGCATATCATTTTATGAAAATTTGTCTGAAATAGTAACCATCTTGATTGAATATTGATTTTTGCTCTTTAGGCCACATCACCACCCTTTATTAATCTTTTGTGAATCATTCAAACACACTCAAAAGTTATTACCAAAACCTTTTACAGTTTTATACTTAAGTATTTGATCAGAAGGAGGTCAGTGGGTCATCTTAGGACACGAAAACAACAGGGATGACCATACAAACAAATTTTACCTCTTTATAATATTAGTATTCATTATTTTCATAAATGATTCCTGTTTTCTTGACTTACTACTGAATCTCTTCCTAAAACCTTAAATATAATTTTTTGCACCCTACATAATCAAGAGTGATTGAATATGATTCTAGGTGGAGTAAAAATTGGTACAAAGTTTCCACCCATTCATCCAATAAATAAATAACGCAAAAACCCACTATATTAACTTTTTTTTTCAGATACGAGACATTCTTCAACAGGAAAGACATTGACGGATGGGAAATCCGCAAAGGTATGAATGACTTGTGTGGTATGGACCTTGTCCCTGACCCAAGGATCATCAAGGCTGCGTTGCATGCATGTAGGAGAGTGAACGACTATGCGCTCGCTGTCAGGTTCATTGAGGCCTGCAAAGACAAGTGCGGCAACAAAGTCAGAGAAATTTACCCTTACATCATCCAGGAAATCAAGCCCACATTAATGGAACTTGGCATTGAAACACCAGAAGAGCTTGGCTACGACAAACCAGAACTAGCTTTAGAGAATGTTTATGACATGTAAGGTCGCCGTGAAATATCAAATTAAGCTGTAGAGAATTTGTATAATAGTTTTGTTGTCGACTTTTTATTTTACTTATAATTGTGGGAAGCTTCGCATCCATTAGAAATATTCTTGGTCCATCATTTAAAAAATCGACATGCTTGTCTAATGTGTAAACATTAGAAGAATATGATATGATATAATTATGAATGTGTTGTTTCATTTTTCTATGTCTTCTGTCACGCCTTTTATACAATTCCTTGTCAGTTCCTACTCCTAGTATATGTTGTATTTAACAATAAAAATTATAGCATTACATCACTTTCTTTTTGTAAGTGGATAGTATTATATGAATAAAGTAGAGGAGGATTTTCTAAAACAGAAACTGGACTTGTTTACTTATATCAGAATTTATACTTTACATATTATAAGGCAAAACATTTCAATATGGTGGGTTTACATTATATACGGTTCTACTTTATTAGCCAAGGCCTTATATGGGGCTATAGTACTCATCATTATGAACAAGTTTTATAGTGAGGCGAAAATAGAAATCGCGAATAAATAATACAGCTGTTCCATACAAATGATTCAATTTTACTCGGACTAAATGTATGGAATAGCAGTTTTTTATTTGCAATTTTAGCTTTTGTCCCATAGTAAAAGTTCATAATCTATTCTATTATTATAAAGAGAAAAGATTAGATTTTTTCTATGTTTGTTTGTTTGTAATAGGTAAACTCAAAAACTACTGGACCGATTTAAAAAATTCTTTCACTAGCAGAATGCTGTGTAATCACTGAGTAACATAGGCTATAATTTATAAACACACCACGCGGGCAAAGCCGCTGGCGGAAGCTAGTATTGAGTATACAATAAATTCCGCTGATAATACTTTATCAGCGGAATACCTTAAATAAAGAAATAATCAGCAAAACCATACCTGGGACTGCAGTTGATATTTAGTCTATCACTGGTCATGCATTATTTTATTAATAAAGCACACAGTCGACTCTCAAGAACAATAGATGACGTCAATGCCCGGTGGCTAAGTCATAACTTCATGAGTATGCACATGGTCCATTATTTCAACATCACAACCATTACCTATAGATAGAGCCATTTATTAAATAGGTACGTAGTACTACATACCCATACAAACTGGAAAGTCACTTCGTCCATTTCAACAAGTACCCTCCTCACAGAACACGTCCACACTAATCTGAATCATTGATAAGGGTGATGGAGGCCAGTTTTCAATCTTCAACAGCCGGCTCTCAACTTCGAGCTAAATTGTAAAAAAAAGGTAGTTTGAAGTTTAGGCTCTCACGATCGTATTGAAGTTTATTACCAGTCTGATGTTCATTACCATTTTGTTACGCGGTAGACCCCCAGATATGCGATAAAATTCTACTAGCAGTGTGACCGACTACCTATACAGGGTAAATTTTATCTGATTGAGGTTTGCTGGATATAATTAATTATATAATAGCATAATTTTACCGACTAGTGTACGTAATGTTCCTAACCATATAGGGACAATAATTATCGTCTCTATTATATAAATATCAAAATTAGGAAAACTATCTACTCGCTATTGTAAAATGTATGTAGGTATTCTACTTTTCCTATTAAATTAAAATTGCCTATGAGGTGGTCGGAAACGGAAAATCCTCAAGCGCCCTATGTACACCTATCTCTCTCTTTCGCTCAAAGGGGCGTATCTTTCGGTCCCGTTTGAGAGATGCCTTCGTTCGCCCTCGGTTGGCCGGTGTGGATCCGGCATTAGGAAATTGATGTTAGAGTAAGTACCTTCATCCAGAACGTTAAAACAGGAAATGTCCTTTAGAAACAAAAACAAGGAAATGTACGTAAATACTTTAATGATTGCCTTACTCACACAGTCATACCATTATTTACAATCACAAATTGTACTTAACAACAAAATTGTGCTTTTCATGCTATCATAGAGGACAAAACATAAACGTTCTTTGATAAATTAAACAAAAATAAAATATGGTCAAAATCAAACAAATAAAAATAATATTCTTGTCTTTTCACGGAACAAAATGTTTTATTCCTTACGTCATAATAGTTCTCCACTTTTGTACTTTTCTATGATTTCTACCTTATTTATTAGTCCCGACTATAAATCTTAAAATTTAACGTGGATTACATTGTAAAGCCTATAAAGTATAGGCTCATTGAAACAAATCCAATTTTCAACGCGCTGGACAATATTTACCTATGAAACTGTCTACGTTCAGTTTCGTACAGACATCACAAAATTGAAATAAGTCTATTCTTATACAAGAGTTTAAACACCGATAAATACTAACTCCATGACTTATGTAGTAACCCTGCGCAGGAATTATAATATTTATCTTTCAACGAATTTACATTACAGTGGACTAGGTATTTAAATTACATTTATTTTACAAAACTTACATATAGAAAAGGTTTGGTAAAGTTCTTAAATATATTTCACCCGGACTAGATTAGGTTCCTTTGACTTGGTTTAGACTAGAATAAATAAATAGGTTGGTGTAACAAACAATATGAGATAAATTAAACATAAAAACAACAAATGTACACAACAAACTCGCATCAATAAAATTACAGGAATGTATCATGATTATTACGTATATTTATATGAAATTTCAACGTAGGCGTCTAGAATAGTTCTACCGTTCGCGTACAAGAAATTATCTATACAAAATAAACGCGTCTGGTATTATATTGCACAAATCTGTTCCCACATATCGTAGATTTGTATCTAAATAAATAAGTCTTATTTTTTCATATCAATAAATTAATAAATTAAATCAAATAATTAAATAAATTTAAATCCCATTTAATGGCAAAATTTTAGCCTATTTTAATGGTAATTTTATTCTAGAATTTAAAGTCACTCTGAAATCACTGGACATCATTACAATGCGTACGTCCAATTTGAGAGACTCGTATGCGCAACGTGTGGTACGCGCGGTACTTGCGCCAAAGACGACTTGATGTAGTTAGTTTTTATCGTTCTTTACTTCACTCGTATCGTGTCGCGGTAACACTCAAGTCCGTAATAATTCTAGAATAACAACAGCCGAGGAAACGCCTCGCTTTCCGTGTAGCAGTGCATCGAGTCGCCACCTTTGGTGCGTATTAACTATCAATCTTTCGAATTTTTTATCTATTGTATTCGGAAACTGCGTGTAATTCTTGTAATAATCGCGTTAAAGGGCCGTGGGTTGTGTAGTGATCCGTCAGCATGGGCGTAGCTATCAACAAGCAGAGGGCGGTACTTCCCTTCCCAGAATGTCTAGTGCTCCGGAAAACCTTGCGACCCGTAAGCTGGGCTTCCACTGCGAAAGGGTAATGAGCAAGTAATAGCTGAGCGGAACGGAGTCCAACTAGCTAAAATAGGTTTTACCTTCTAAGAAAGAGTTGCGACCACTTTTATGATTTTCCCTTCCACTGCAAAAGAGAAATGAAAAAGTGGGATTAGCGAGCGTCACTATGTAATTTTTGATTGCTAGTCGAACGGAGCCCGTACGGACACCCCCCCCGTTTGTTTAAGCGGAACGAGTTCGTTATTAATTTCTCGGACTGAGCGAGTAAAAAGACTACGCTAGACTCTTTGTTGGTGCAAGCACTTCTATGAAGTTTACCGTTGCGAGTCAATCGGAGTCCGTACGGAGCCCGCTCCGCTGCCAGTGGAAGCCCGGCTGTAATGTGAAAACGCTCGTAAGTTACTCAGAGCATGAAAGGTCCAAACTGTATCATAGGTTACTTGGACCTTTATTTCATACGTGTGAAGTTCTAAGTCGTTGAGAAATGCTTCAATAAGGTTGGATCTCTTATGCCCACCCTAGTAGAAATTGCTAGCTACGCCCACGCGTCAGCCTCGTGGGGTTATGTCCGGTCGCTCATGAGCTCGGCGCAGTCCGAGTCTCCGTCGGGCGGCGGGGAGTTCGCCACCAGGGTTAGCAGCTAGGAGTCTGCGACAACTGCGTCGCGTTCAGCTTTTACTTGCTACAAAACAAAAAATAATATGTTAACACGATTAAGAATCCGGTCTAGATAGATAAGCAGTTATCATTATATGAGAGATAACACGAATGATTAGAAATATCAGGATATTTTTTATGTAGTGCGCATAATTTGTAGAGTGATTCAGTCTCTGTTCCTAAATGCACCCGCAGTATTGGGATACACTATAAAACAAAACGTCAATTCGACTTAGTATGGTCACGCATAATTTATTAGCGCAAGCCATACAAAGATAAATTTTTATTTTGTTTTGGAGTTAATTTGATTACTGTGGTTGCATTTGGGATCGGACACTGAATCACTGCAAATTTTACGCACTACATAATAAATAAAATATCCTCTACATTGTGATTTTGTGATGCTTAACGGTATAAATTGGTAACGTATCGTGGCATGTATTAACGATAATTTTATATACCTTATTTATATCTATGATGATAGATTTATCGATTTGCCACTAGCACAGTGTCTGTATTGACAAGTAGGTAATCACTATATTGTCAGCATAAGATTAACATTAAATCCATCCACGTCCTAAATCAAAATAATTATAGGAGCACGTCTGTTGCTGCAGTTATAAATAAAACGAATTAATTATATTGAATTATAATGGGCTAAAGCCAAACGAATTCTAATATTCTATTCTAATTTGGGTTAAGTTCGTATTTGTTTTATTATCAAATTTAGTGTACAATAAAGAATTAAGAATCATCTGCTTACCCTAAACGTCAACATGGGCGGCGAGTCCGGCTGGTGATGGCTAGCATCAACTGAGTCGGTGCTCATCAACGTGCTCGAACAGTGTTGAGACTATGAACATAAACATTTGTAAGTGTTAACATCCAACCGATTACAGTACATGATTTTACAGAGTAGATATCAGCTTCAGAAATCGATATATCTATATTAATTTATAAGCATATTGCGCACACGGAGGAATGTTAGATTTGGCATAGTTAAAGTTTATATGGAGAAGGAGTGCTGACAGCTAAAATTTATAATATTACGGTCGAATTTCAACCACTTTACTGTGGGTATTTCAGACCCATGTTGTGAGAGGGGGTGATAAAATCAACGCCTAGAGGGTGCAACGGAGGATTGAAGTTTGTGTGGTAAAAATTCAGAATCCACGCAGACGAAGTTACTATAGTATACTTAATTAAATAAATGACTGACCATGGCTTTAGTGAGTACGGTGGCGTCCTTGAGGCTGAGCACCTGCAGCACCTGCGCCTCGCCGCCGCTCTGCAGCATCACCTGCGCGACGCCACCGCCCATCGATATCGCCTCCAGCCCCTCACCATTCTGCTCAACCTGGTGTCCGAACTTTTTCATACATCACATTGCGCTTTGTTCCTCGACTTTTACAGAGTACTTGTAAAAAGGTATCGTCGATTTAACGTATATGTAGGAGACTTAAATATCAGCATAAATGCCAATAGCATTCTGTGATATTGGGAAAATAAACCTGTTACGATTGGTATCAGACCTCATGTTAAGCACCCAGCTGGGCTATGACGACAAAATCGGGGAGAAAATCATCTCTTTACCGTTTCGATTTGTCTTCTATCAAGGAGACAAAGGCAGGAGAAAATAGGTTTTCCCGCCCGCCGTGCTAGCCCTACAGGTAATAGAGAGTACTGATAAATAAAATTGCAGATTCGCAGCGCGACAATAGCGCTTATAACCCCTTATTAATAAACAGCTCAGTTTATTGCCATCTCTATTCATTGGCATACTAATGACAAGGACAGGTATAATAGACAATACGTTTAGTGTTGATTTGTAACAAATTCAATGAATAAATTGTGTGGAACGAAAGTAGTTTCTACAACTGTATTACATTGTACTGTTTGCTTCTACAACTGTAGCGTTTTTAGTACACGAATCTCAAGACTAATCAACGACAGCAAAAAAATAATTAAGATTACAAAAAAGACACCCATTTCACATTGGCAGGCTAACACTGTCGAATAAAATTCAATTTCTCTTATAATAACAAATTTTTGAACCTTATATCTATAAGGGTGATGTACACATTATGTATTGGCTATTATTTAAACGCTCACCAAAATAATATTCCAGTACCAAAAATATAATAAGAATTTCAGTCAAACACGAACTTTGTAACAGTAGGTTGAGGTGCGGCTCGAGTGGCCCTTGGGCCACCCCTACGCCGCAAACATGTATAAACACAAAAAAACGTTATAGTTAGGTATAAGATATTTTGTTAACGCAATTGGGTGAACATTTATCAGTTTTGGCAACATTTTTTTGGTGGTAAATAAGCACATTTCTGGTAAGCGTTTAAACCTAAGCCATTATGTATTTAGGACATCGGTTTGTGTTGGCCGTCCGACATGTAAAGGGTGCGTTATAAAGCAAAATAATAAAAATCAATTATACACACCTGTCATGCAGACATACAGTGATCAAGCTGAAACTCGTGCAAATGAAACAACACATTACATTCACGTTTTTATTACTGGCGGAACTCGCACACGTAAATAAAGATAAAACTTTTAATTGAACCCTAACGCAAAACAAGCACGGTCTAATACTGGTAACAAATAAATTATGACTCAAGTGTCTGATTTGCGTTAGAGCTCAATATAACAACGCTACGACACAAAACATAACTTCAACTGAAAATAAAAACTGAAATTAAATGTACAATAAAACATTGAAGCGGTACCTCAAAATTTGTACTAAATTTTTAATAATACATTTCATTTAACAAGATGAAACCCTGTGTGCAAGTATCTGATAAGCGCGTATCATTTATGGTTTCGACTGTGGTATTATGCGATAACCTAACCCCTGGATTCTGAAAGCCTGGTCAAATCTTTGACCATGTTAAATTTGATGATAAGGTGGCCATACAGCGCATAAGTTGACCGTGTGTATATACTCGCAAATCTTTATGAGCCCTTGACTGAGCTCTGAATTCTCTCTCTCCCTCTAGCACCTATAAATAAGCGTACTATTATAGGTGCTAGAGGGAGAGAGGGAGAGAGTTCAGAGGGCTCATAAAGATTTGCGCGTACTATAGATGTCTATTTCAGTGACAAGTGTACTTGTCATGCAAATTGACATCCACATACAGTCAAGTTAACTTGAGCCTCAAGTCTCATGCAAATTGGACAACAAACTTGATCGTTTATGGCTTCTATTAGCTGTTGTGATGTGATTGGTCCAACATCAACAACCATCACTTGACTTGACATGAGATTTGACGGCTGGTTTTCGATCAGCCTTTGAGAAACTAGGTGTCGGTCGGTTTCAATAGCAAGTTGAAAAAATGCAACTAATTTGCTAATGAGCTTTCGACTGATAGAAATCTTTGTAAAACATATTCTGAGGCACAAAACATAACAAAATAAGAACTTAAGATACGAACTAAAATTGCGTTTAATTTCAATTTGATGTACTTGACTGTAACGTGTCTTTGGCAAAAGGTTATTACAAGTATTATGGCAGATATTTATGGCAAATTAACGAGAAATATTTTAAAATTTTCACTATTTGACAAGTTATATTTACAATATTTTATTATTCAACGTCTATTAAGCATTAAATACCAAATAAAATAGATCTTTTCTAAAATTCAACATGACATGCATAACGTAAAAATAATTATTCCTTAATTATATAAAAAATACAAAGTCTTACCCTTCTAATTACGATCCCTTTAGGTGCTATTGTACTCATAATTATGAACAATTTTTACTATGAAACCAACCACGAAATAGCGAAAAAAACATTGTTGGTCCATACATTTAGGGCCATGTTCACCGACAATATAACAGATGGTTAAAATGAAATCGGCCGATTACCATAGAAAAATTCATGTTTAAACGACTGATTTTACTATAATCGACTGTTATGTAGTCGGTGAACTTGGGCCTTAGTAGAGTAATATTGAATTATTTATATGAATAAGCAGATTGTTTTTCGCGATTTCAGGTTTGCTCCTATAGTAAAAGTTGCTCGTAAAGATGAGTATAATAACCCCTTAAAGGGGTGGGGATTAGGAAGGTACGACCTTATATGTACGGCAAAACGAACATTTAAGGCGATCTCCACCACTGTATAGAGACAAATTAAACAGAGACTAATCTAGGACAGTCTCATTATAAAGTGTTGCACTTCTATCTCACTGGGCCGCATTTCCGACATTCGGTAGAGATGTTACTCATAACTCTATCACACGCACGCCATAGTATGTATTGCACATTAAATGGCCACTATTTACACAAATCAGCAACAAAATGTAACGTTAAATAAAACAAGCACTATGTGCACTAAAATACATGTGACTTAATTAATACTAGGAAGTTCGCAGTCGGTAGATACGGTAAACGATTCAATGCCTACAATATCATCATTTTTATACATGGTGTATATTTATTATTTAATCAGGAAACTTGATTTAAGAGATTATTTTACTAATCATTATGAACAACTTTTACTATGGAATAAAAGCAAGAAATCGCGAAAAAAACGTGCCTTTAAATACAAATAATTCAATATTATTCGACTAAATGTATGCAACAGCAGATTAATTTTTTCGCGATTTTACGGTTGGTCCCATAGTAAAAGTTGTTCATAATGGTAATTGGTAAGTACAATAACCTTTTAAAATAAGTGTCCTGTTTAAATATAACGGGTAACAGTAGCCAAAATATAGCATTGGGATAACAGTGCTTATAGGCTGAGCAGACTCATATTTACACCTGTAATATGAGCTTATTTTGTGTATTACAAAAATAATTTATTTTCAATCAAGTTAGGCGATTGTTCGGATGCGTATCTATCGACTGCTGTCAAAGCAATAAACAAATATACTATTACACAAAAACCATGCATTTGGCAGTAGCTAGCTCACTAAACAGTATACTTTGGTAACTCATAACAAATTGCACATCGTCTAACACAAATACAGCAGTTCTACCTGTAAATTTAAACTCTGCAAGATCTAAGGTCTCACAATTAATACTTTCAGTGTCATAAATAGTTGACATTCAGACACAAATAATTTAGTAAAATAAATATTAATTAATTGCATAAAATAAGTCATAACATTATTGTAATTATAAAATCTATGCAGTCCTCTGTCTGAAATAACAACGATAAGACAATTAAATCGCGAGGTTGTCAACTCTCATCCGAATTAATACCTAAAAATACCCGATATAGTTTTGCAATGTTACTAAAACATAAATGTGATAGCCAACAGTACGTTAGACTTCGTCTATGTAGACATTGCGGCCCTCTTAAGCCGGGCTTCCACTCCGAAAGGGTAATGAACAAGTAATAGCTGGACGGAATTGACCCAACTAGCTAAAATAGATTTTACCTTCTATTAAGAAAGAGTTTTGACAATTGCCTTCCACTGCAAAAGATGAAGAACTATTTTTACTCGTTCTGCCCTCTCCGCTAGACTGTGCAAGCACTTCTGTGTAGTTTACCGTTGCGAGTTAAACGGAAGAGATGATTATGAGATTAGATGGAAGCCTGGCTTAACAACAGGGTATCTAAAAATGCCGCTTTGGATGAATCATATGATTCACATTACAAATGTCAAAATACCCACTTCATTCTAATGACTCTTAATTTCATTAGCATAAGGTTCATATTAAAAAATCATATGCTTGACAGTTACCATAGAGATTCGTAAATGAATTGCTCAATGTGGCCTTTTTAGGCCTCTTGGATATTGTTTCATGGCCAAAGGCAATTTCATTAAATTTTAACCGACAAGACTCATTTTCCATTAGTTTCCTTTGTGAAAACCAAAGATTATGCATAAAAGGACTTTATTGGACTAAAATAACATTATAAGCTTAAGCACTCGGAGATCAACAAGCAAACGGGCCTATCCTTTATATACAAAAATATCACAATAATTGTCTCAAGGACAACATTTATTTACCAACAAAACTCAAATGGCACGCGATCGACAATATTAAAATAAACTCTCAAGTTCCGAATGAACACGAAATATAATACGCTGTAATAAAAATAAATTATTCACTATTTTATACCTAAATAGTACTTTTTCTTTGGGCAATCATTCCATTTGGCAATATGTTAAAATAAGCTATTGTGTTTGCAATAGTGGACGAATATTAGTAACATTATGCTCTTTACCTATCCTAAAATAAAAAAATTAATAATTAAACAACAAAATTTTTGCTAGTAGCATTATAACAATGGTTTACCGTGGATATTAACATATTTTTGTTTTGTTATTACTTTTTTTACTATGGGAATTTAATAAGGCTAGAAGTATTGTAATGTAGCCTAATTAACAATTATTGGGATTCGACTATTTGAGGGGAAATTTTCCATGGTTTATCTATCAGGGAGTCTACCGCGTAACTTAAATCATAATAAACATCGAGTCTGGTAATAAACTTCATTACGATCGTCAGACGAAACTTCGACGTGCGTTATAATTTTTTTGTAGTTCTTGAAGTTGGGACTCCCTACTTCATGGTCGGTAAAAAAAACAAGATAGCTCAAAGTTCGTATTGAAGTTTATTACCAGAGTCGATGTTCATTATGATAATAGCTACGCGGTGGACCCGCAGGTCGCTTTGCAAGCAAAGGAAAAGAAAGACAGTCATCATCACAAATAACCCGTGTCCCAGCGCCGTCAATTTAGAAGCGGTCGTTGTGTTTAGACTCGATCTATACCTACCCATAATTTTTGACTAGCAAATTGCATCTACAACTACACAGTAAAGGCCGGCTCAAATACTTTCATGAATTTAGTAAGTTGTCTTAACTTTTCTCAAGCTTTTGTCTGTAGTTGTTGCATTTGAGAATGACGCGTTTTTTGTTATATTGATTAGAAGTATAAATTATCTATATTATGCTTTGACAGTCTGTCAAGAAAAAGTAGATAACCATAGTGGGCGCCAAATGCAAATTGTCTTATTCAAGTAGTATTATTGGCGAAAACTTTTTATCACAAAATCGCATTGAATAGTAAAATTACACAGCGGCGGATCCAAACTATGGTTAGTTTTATAAGATGGCAAACGAAGAAGAATTCTAGTGCCTTCAAAATAAAGACGATTTTGTTGATAGACTGTGAGTATGGTAAGTTAAGAGGCCGGGCACTCGGCGCTAGGCAGAGGCCACGGCCCTGGGGTCGGGGCGGGGGCGGGGGCCGGGGCGGGGGCACGCGCGGGGGTGGGGGCGGGGGCACGCGCGGGGCTGGGGGCGGGGGCACGCGCGGGGCTGGGGGCGCGGGCACACGCGCACCTGCACGAGCGGCGCCACGCACACGCCGCCGTCGTGCGCCTGCATGGACGCCACCATGGACTGGTACACCGACGCCGACACCGGCACCGTGATCACGCCCGACACCGACACCGGGTAGCCTGCCGAAACACGACACTTTACATGGGGCCGCAACACTGCGCACATGCTTAACACACCACACCATGCATGCCTGCATACTACGTCGGAATAGGTTAACTGTATACACACGACTACATAGCACAAGAATACTTTCGTGACAAGACGTCGGCAGATTCATCTCGGCTCTGATTTATCCGAGCTCAATAAATGTTTTATGTATATGTAGGTAATGTTTATTTAAGTTGATGTAGTTGTTTACTATGTAATAATATATAAGTATAATTATGTCTACGCACCTCTTAAATTTGTTTTTTGGTGCATCTACCTTCATTGTCTCTGCATCACCCTAAGGTTATCTGGTAGAGATTACCTACGGCATTAACACCGCCTTTTGTACATGAAGCATTTTAAATGTATACGCTTTCGGTACAATGCAAGGTCAGCTTATACTGAATAGGTATAGCTTAATATGTAGCCGTGTGCACACATCCATACAGGTCCACAATTCGTTTCGTAAGACCTTAATCTTTCTCATTCTGAGAAGAGGCCTGTGCCCAAGTGGAATAGTATGCTGTATTACTATTAAATTCTGGCAACAATATTTTTAAACCAGCTAGCTAATGCATAGCATCATGTGGATTCAGTATCGTAGCTAAGGTTATGAGCGCCCGGGGCAAGATTTGAATATTGCGCCCCCAAAAAAAATAACAATAACAGTTTTGTTTAAACTTGGGCGCCATCGTATTCCAGCGCAAGTTAGCATATACTAAAACTTCAAAACTCGTATTTTCATTTTGTGTAAGCGCCAATTATAACTTTTTTGTTTAAAAAAATAAACATTGCTTCACACTGGAATTTCTTTTGTATCGTGGGTACAGTTGACAAATATACGTGTCACATGCACACACACCCAGATCTGGAACATCTGTAGGTAATACAAACATTTGTTCCGTGCGGGGATCGAACCCGCGGCACGCAACGCAGAAAGCCAATCGCTTAGCCACTGCGAAATCCGTGCCGTCAATTTCGCAATGTGCCTGCCATGGGGTCTGCGAGTACGTTCCTAGCTACGACACTGTGTGGAATATAATGAAATGCTAGTAGTAGGATAGTTATAAGCGGTAGTATATTACAGTATGTACCGTGGCCGTCCTCGCCGGTGAGTATGATCTGGCCGTCGTGGTTGAGCGTGGCCTCGGCGACGGCGTTGAGGTCCACGGCGACACCCTCGCCGTCCAGCGTCTGCACCACGCCGCCGCCGCCCTCGCCGCTGTGGATCTGCGGACGCACGTTATACATCTGCCGCCCTACTTAGGCACCTGTCCCACCGCCGACGATTAGCGAGGAACGAACAGTGGCGTGCACTCCATAAAGACAAAACACACTACGTACCCTAATAAATTAAGTAATAAGTAATACAAATGATTACATGTCTGTAATATCAGTTTATTTGAATGTTAGTGTGAGGTGGTCAACCTCAAACATCATTTAACTTGACAGTACAATTTGCCTGCCCTGTAAGAATATGCACGCCACTGAGAACGAAATAAGTTATAAACTAGTAACGAGGTGAGCAACGAGAAGAGATTGTGTAGTTAAGCGTTCGTTCACACTATACTTTTAGCAGCAGAATCGCGCTGCTTACAAAAAGTGAATAACGAACGCGAAAACGCGCAATTCTGCAGTGCTAAAAGTATCAAGTGTGGGCCCTAAGATAGTTTGACCGCGGGCTATGAGCTGAGCGAGTTTATCCTTTGATTGTTGCCTTCGATGTTTTTATCTTCGAAGTTCACTCAATGCCCGTTTTGTGGAAATAAACTACTACTATATGGGCTTTTCATTCAACTAGCTCAATGTTTTAACTTAATGGATTATCTTAATAATTATTGGCCTCGTGTAAATGGTCCATTAAGATATGATACGTACCACCTGCGCAGTGGTGCCGTCTGGCAGTGTGATGATGGGGTTGTTGGGATCCACTTGGATCAGCGACACCGTGCCGTCGGGATTTGTAATCGTTTGCAGAACTGCTGGCGCGTACTGTGACATCTGTGTAACATGTAACAACAAATATGTTAAAATATGTTCTTGGATTAAATGCAAGCAGACAAACGGAAGAATCGTAAAAGGCTATGTTAAAACGAAAATGAACATGCATTTATCATATTTTTTAGAAAACACTAATACAATAATTTAAATTATTATGGGTAGCTAGAGCTACATCAATTTATAAATTGTATGATATGTAGTAACCGTGCGCGGTTGAATGGTTAACTACTATAAAGTTTCAAAATTTTCATTGCCTGGTTTCTTATTTCACCACAAAAAGGTATGGTGACATGTTTTTTTTTATAGGTTAAACAGGACACCTGCACCTGCGGGTTATTTTACTCATCATTATCATATGAACAACTTTTTCTATGGGATCAACCCAGAATTCGCGAAATAAAAATCAGCTGTACCCTTTGAGTATCTGATACTCAAAGGCTGTACCATACAAATAAATCAATATTACTCAACTAAATGTATGGAACAGCTGATTTTTTTTCTCGACTTCAGGATTGGCCCTTGATTGATAATTATGAGTAAATAATATACAGTCCTGTTTAAATATACAGCCTGTAGTTAAAACGACAGGGTAATTCGTACATCGACATCTGCGAGAGTCATTCCGTCGATGCAGACTTGCTGCGACGTGAGTACGGCTTGCTGCTGGGAGCCGCGGCCCGCGCTCGACGAGCCCGACGACGAGTTGTTGGAGCTCGCGTTCGGCATACACGCCGATATCTACGCGGTTACCAACTCCGAAGCACGTAGGGAACGGGCAATGGACGTGTAGATAGGCGAAGATGTCAAGCTCCATGATTGTAGGGTTTTTCGTTATTACATAGTAAATTTCAAATGGTTTTTTGTAATGTGTTCAAACCGAGCAATGCAATAAATAGTTGATGTTTTGTAGCAGGTCACGGTTACATGCGTGTATAATACCAAGGTTATGTAAAATGAAAAGGTTACCAAATCCAGGCAGCATTCCGTGTGAGACAGCGTTAATAAACAGTAAATACAATTAAGATATAATTCCAACACGAATTTCATTGTAGTCATACGAATGGGGATTGTTTCAGGGTGTCTGTCTAGTCTAGTTGTCCTCCATTGTTATACAACTACTAAAGCACAATTGCATATTTGCCTGACCTAGGTTGAACCTGTGCTTCAGGCTAGGAAGTGCATACTTACATAATATAATTGAAAACCAGCGTCAGGTGGCCAGTATCTCTGCCTCCTGACATTATGCTGAGCTGCGGCCTTTTGGCACAATAACTCATTTTATGTTTTCTTTGATTTGTTTTATTTATTTATTTTTTATTGTGCTAATAAACTCTTTTTCTTTCTTTCTTTACTACATTACTATTTATTGCTGTATCTATTAAATTTGCTTGTTTATGAATGACTGCAAATCTGCCATATCTTTGAAGACATCGGGTGATTTGCTACCTTTAAATGTACATTATGCATAATTTCATTGTTTTAAACATCCTCCTCCATGAGTCGTTTTCCTCACTGATGAGGGTCGTGACCTCTTATGTGTGATCACCATCTTTTGGACTATACTCCATATATGTTTTAAACATAATTTAGCTATATTCTAATTTAAGTTTTTATTGTTAATTTATATTATGTAAGTATGCATACTTACATAATATAAATATATAATATATATATATACCTTCCTAGCCTGAAGCACGGGTTCAACCTAGTTCAGGCAAATATGCAATTGTGCTTTATTTTAATGTAAGATACCTCTTGTTATATGTATTGATCTTTTTCTAAATAAACAATTTATAAATAAAATAAATAAACAATTTATTATTAACAAAAAACATCTTTACAAACAACAAACAAGCTTGAATTTACCATACGTATACGTATCGAATTCTATTGATTCGTTTTGCATAAACTAGTACCTATACTCCGTTTACAATAGCATTAGACAGAAGTTAAAAAAGGTTCTTTTTAATGTACACTTTGTAACAAAAGTACATTAAATTTGTTACAGTTACGATTAACGCCAAATGTATTAATATCTATTTATATACCAGCTGTCACACTTCATTGTAATCATTTGAACTATTTATCTTATGAAATTAAGTGGCTTTTATTTAGATATATTATTTCATTCCAACTTAAAATTAAAGTGTCAATGCTAAAAACCTAAAAGAAGCAGGAGTGAACAATATCGAGAACATTTTTCGCTTCACTATAATTCTACCAAATCTAAAATGTCACCTAGTCCCTTCATAAGCTGTGACAGCCGGGTTTTTCTAATTTTACCGGTTTATGTCGTCTGTGAAATTGACGTAAATATTCTGTGATTTTGTTATTGTTTCATTCATTCCTTTTGTTGTAAGTTTGTAATGTGTGATGAAGATGTTATTATAAATAAAGCATTATTTAAAATAAAATGATTTTTATTTCGTTTATCTCAGTATTTAGTAGTCTCAGATTTATCCAACAAAGTTATAACTTAACTTTGAAATAAAAGGTTTTGCACTACTGCTTCTACGAGCCTCTTTTTTCTAATGCTATAGTAAACGGAGTATATATATATCAGGGTATTTATTATAGAGGGACAACACCCTTATGTGCCTTTAGTTATTCGACAAGGGGTGATGTAATAACCTACGAATCGGATTATTCTGTATAAAACGTGGCCGTAACTTATTTGACGACCTGAATATCGAATGACGCACGACCAGACTTCCGTGCTCAAGGTCGCAGGTTCTATTCCCGCTTACAATCTAATATTTGTATGACCTAAATAAGTTTAGGGCATGAGGAGCTATTCGGAGCGAATCTCACTCATATTGTCAGTTAGTATTTGATAGAATAGATCTTTATTTCATGTAAACCCGATACAGGCACTTATGAAATGTCGAGACTCTAGGTGCGCGGTCTAAATAGTAGATCCTATGGAGAAGAACCGGCAAGAAACTCCATGGAAACATGATGAATTGATTGATATACGATAATAGACGTGTAATTTAATAACAGCAGCTGTGAACATGACTAGAGCAAGTTCACAGCCCCGTTATTAAGAGCGGCCAACCCGTCATAATTCCCATACAAACGCTCGTACGTGATTATGGCGTTATAACAATTTTTCCTCTAGATATTTTGAATACACAGGTATCTTGTGGTCTATATCTACGTTTCTATGTAATACAAATAATAATTTTTGAGAAACAAATTCAGTAAAGACATCTGAAAAACAGCTTTTTTGCACAAATTTTATCTGAACTTTGGCCGTTCATAATGTACTCATAAATTGAAAAAGTAAAGAAAACATTTGCATAGAAACCTCGCACATGTAATGGAGATTCTAAATGACAATCAATTTTTCCAAAAACTTGTGAGCCTTTTTCAAAAACACGTAATTCTTGTTACCTGTTTTGTAAAATCTTCGCGCGCCAATTTTTATTCGATGTTATCGCCTTCTCACTTGCTTTAAGCCAACGGGACATTGCGTTGGATGAAACAACAAGCTATTCGATCATGCCCGCGTTAACGATAGACGGACCGGGAAGGGCCCTCTTAAGTTATCGTATGTCAATTCCTCGAATATCAGCCATAAGAGTGAGATTCGAATCGACAACCTTATAGAATAACTATGGTGGATGGATTTGTAAGTGAGTTTTTATGCTAGGCAGGCCTTACGTAAAACATTTCAGTGCTTGTTGTTTGACGTTCTTTGGCTTTAATATCCAAGGGAAAGAAGCCAACGGCTAAGTAGACAGGGCTTACGTTATATAAATATGTCAAGAGCTGCCAACCTTGATTCGCCTAGCATCGGACAAGTACGAGGTCGCCAGTTCGATTCCCGGTGGTTTCAAGTATACAATCTCTATTTGACGCATATGATAATGTTAATAATATATGATTATAGTGATAACTTAATGTATGTTTATTACTTAATCTCAATGCAATTTAAAGATTATGGCCAGATTAATTAATAGAAGTGGCATTAATAATAATACCACTTCTATTAATTAATCTGTGTTTAAATGTATGTAATTAATTTAAATTTTGCATGGTGTAAGTCTGAATATGGCGATCATTATAATTTATTTATTGTAACACCATGTCTATCCATATTACGCAAATAAAGAACATTGAATAGAATTGTATCAACTATCAACAATCCGTGGAGTTAGTAAGATGGCGTAAACATTAACAGAAGAATAAAATTACAGTTTATTTTATATCCTAGGAACCTAAATTGATTGCACTTATGGCGGTATTTCACTTGGCGTATTTGTACAAATAATCACATTTGTGTAGTTTACAATAAGTTCATTTTGCATTGGCCATGTAACGCGAAAGGTTTTTGGGCCAATGTGGCAGAAATCATTATTCGATTTATAATAACACATTCGCCCCATAGATCTGTTAGGATATTTTTATGCGAGGCGAAACTTTTTGGGGCGATTGTGGCATAAATCTGATATTCGTACAAATACGCCAAATAAAGTGCAAACATTACGCGCGAATTAGACGTTGTTTTCCCGAACATATTCAACTTTGGGAAGGCTACATTTCAACTTGATTGATCACAAGCTACAATGCGGCCATTGTACAATTTACCTTTGTTTATTTATTTATTTAAAATGCTTCATGTACAATGTACATGCAAGTTTTATGTGTATAATATTTGTTTTACTGAATAATAAAGAATATATAAATAAATAAATAAGCTATAAAAATGGAGGACATAAGACGCCATAGACAAGGTTTTCGTCACCCTACTTATTAATAACAATGAAGTAGGTGTGACTCACGGTCTGCGTGGGCGGCCCCTTGTCGTCGTCGTCGGTGAAGGCGGGCAGCAGGTCCTCGCGGCCGTGGTACTTGTAGCAGTTGATCACGATCTGCCGCAGCGCGTGCGTCCACGACATCTGCAATGTGTGACGTCATCAATCAATATTACGTTCTATATTCATGGCGAAGCGACTAGCCCATCAAACTATTTCCGAAAGTGTTTTGCGGCTCATACATGGGTTGCGTTCGCTTTGATCAGTGAGTCTACCGCGTAACTGAAATGGTTTTGAACATCGACTCTGGTTATGAACTTCAATACGATCGTGAGAGACTAAATTTTGAGCTACCTTGCATAATTGTTACTGATCATGAAGATCCCAACATCATAATCGGTATTTTTTTTATATGATAGCTAGTTAGTTTGTCATTTAGTATGTCACGATCGTATTATGATAAGATTCGATGTTCATTACATTTTAGTTACACGGTTGACCCGCAGATCGCATGTGTGACAAATCCTTTAATCTCTAAAATGCTAGAATAAAATTAAAGTGAAAGTTAAAGTGTTTAAATTTAACAACACGGGTATATTCTATAGGTAATAATACGTCCATTTAATGTCTCGAGTCTCGACTACTGTACAATGTGTTTAGGTCTTTCTTTCCATTTATTTTTCGATTATTCTGTACCTCCATTTGGCATGTTAGCAGTCGTAGAAGATAGGCATGTTACCTTCTGCTTCTCGTCCTCAGTGCGCGCGTCCATGCGCACGTTGGCCCAGGGCAGGTCCTTGGGCCACCACGGCGGCCGCGTGGACTCGCGGCCCCAGCCCGGCTTGCCGCGCACTGCCGACACTCAACATTGTTATAGGCTCCCGGTGCGGGGATATACACGGTATATACTGTGATAGATAGCTAGTGATAAATTAAATACTGTAATATATATTATCATGTTGTTGTCTTTGTTAAAATGGAAAGTCGTACTTACGGCGGCCGAGCTATATTAAGCTCACGGGATTTTGTGTGGGAATAAACAATGTGAAGTTATTACGTGCCGAGACGACGATCGAAGCGAATATGAAAGTCAATATTTATTATCACTTTCATATTTACTAGCTCTCGGGGATAATGTTTTCGAAATAATCTGCTTATATTTTCAAGAGCACTGTCTGAAGTTTTGAATTCCGTGAACCAGGAACTGCAGTTACGAGTATAATGATGACCAATGGGGCACAATTGTTAATAAGATCAAATAGGTATCTATAATTTTCATTGCCGCGATACTTGTCAACTTTAACGATCAATGTTACAATGAACACTCACCCATGGAGTACTTGAGCATGAGCGGTATGAACGCGCGCAGCTGCGCTTGCGTCATCTTCTCGACGGGCGTGGGGATGCCGTCGATGATGAGCGGCGGCAGCTCGAACAGGGATGGGTCCTCTTGTGGAGCCGCCGGCGCCTGCGGGCCCCCGCCCAGCCCGAACTGACTCGTTATATAGCTCATAGTAACAGCGCGCACACCGCACGTGTGTGGGTTATGTGCGAGACAACTTAGGGGAGCCATTTTAGGCTTTCGGCAAGATTTTAGTTCAATGAAAGATTAAATAGTACTGCTTCGAATCAGTAATGATTTCTAATGGATTAGAATCTCTCTGTACTTATACAGGTTTTATGAAACATTCAAAAATATGCCTAAGTTAAAGTATAAGCTCTTCAAACAGTTTATTAGACATAGATGGCACTACTGAGGTTGTGGTGTAAGTAACTCAATAAACTGCGTGCAATTTCACACATGTTTCGTTTAGCGAGAAAAATAATGCTTCCTCCAGAAATTCGAAAGTACGAGTATATTACTGTTTTTTTTTATACCTTCTTCGAAGTCTGCTACCCTATTGAGATGGGAATGAGGCCACTAATGGCATCTAAGGAAACCTAGTTACCTGCTGCGCGAGCGCGTTCTCGAGCTCCTCCATGATCATGCAGCGCAGGTTGCGCACGACGTCCTCCAGCGGCTTGGCCCCGAACACGCGGTACGACGTGTTGGGCTTGCCCGGCGTGGCCACCAGCACCACCGCCTGCTGCCCCACGCGCGTCGCGAACTCTTCGATGGTTTGCTGTACATGGAAACTTCTTGTTCTAGTCATTCGTATTAGGAACAGCACAGACGATAATCAGTTACGAATGATTTGTATGTCGTCTTTTTAAGATATCTGTAACGGTTCCGTTTTGACTGCCGTGGAATGATATTGTATAGAATTGTCGACCGTTTGACACATAAACGGTTTGACATACAAAAATGTATGGTATCTTGTCCGAGATGCTTCAAGACTTATGGGGGATGGAGATATAATTTGAATGAGAGACACAAGAAGCCAGCGAAAGTCCTTCAAAAAGGGACATTCTATCTAACTGTTTTGATGCCATGAAAATTTTATTTATTCAGCTCATTTTAAGCCACTTATGTTTTAGTAGGTTAACCCATAGTTTAAATTGAAGAAACCTTTCAAACACAAATCCGTATTATTTATGTTCGTTAGATAAATCAATAACACTTACTCTGAGTTTCCTGAGCAGTCTATTCTGATGTCGCTTCCTGACAGAGGGATTTGTCTCGAAAGAGTGCGGCCGCTTGCGTTTCTTTGAGGACGCTATAGCAGCCGCAGCGGCCATGCCTACCGGACCTAGACACAAAACCGTTTGTCATCTTTACCCTAGGAATATAATTTTGGTAGCTGTTTATGGACTAACACAACGGACGAGTGACTTGTGATGGTAGAGTCGTCGTGCTACTAAATTAAATTATTTCCGTGTGACGTGGAAGTGGGCGAGTATGTTGTGGAAAATACACTGCCATGAGTGCATATCGTCGATGACTTGCTGCAAGTTCGTTGCGTGTTGTGTACTACACGGGCGGCTTAAGAATCGTATTGTTTATTCGGCAATGGTGTAGCGTAAGTGTCGCGTAACATTCGCCTGTAGTCCCTATTATTCGAAAACTCACCAGCGGCAGCCAACTGCTTCGTAACTTCGTCACTCATGGCGTTTTTGATGAGGTCGGCGCTGTCGTCGTAGGTGGAGCCGGCCGGCGAGGACGCACAGTCGTCTTCTTCGTCTGAACCTCCGCTCAGGCCGCAGCCGTCTACTTGGGACATATCCTGCAATGAGACGACTTTTAGTCGACATTCACGCGAATATCATTCTCGATTAGCGTCAGGGCCCAGACACCTCACCAGCGACGTGATTTTCCAAAGCCAAAAATTGCGTCGTCGCTGTGTCACCGTCGATGTATCGTGGAAACTTCTATCGATATATACTTAGGACTACTACAGGGATACTTTGGACTGTTGTGAACATGAACATGTCAGGAAACAGAAAGAGTGAGGACCCAACTCCTGCAGAGATCAAGATGCAGGGGAGTCAGGGGGCATGTTATTAGATTTTCTGTATTTCTGCATGTAATTCAAGCGACATGTAAGTAGGACAACAAATAGTAAATGTAAATTTGGAGGTTTGAAACCATATTAGAATCTGATTTTAGGTTGCGCAACTGTGGTAGTACTTTGAGAGTAGGCTCATACTGGGTCACGTGGAGGGCAGGAGAGTGAGAGGTCGGGCGTCCCGATGCAGTCAAGAGAGCGGTTGGCGGCAACATACATGATACAACTAGCCGTGCACTCTACGTCAGACGAATTTGTGGTTGCGATCCTCAGTATTGAGGGACCGAGGAAGAAGAAGAAGAACTTTGGTAGTTTGTTTTGACTAAGGTGGCGAACTTTTGCTATCTGCACGACCTTTGACTGCGGGACTTCGACGCTGTGTGCGGGATTGCACCTAATTGCGGAATATCCTATCCATAATGCAGGACAGATTGCCGATTTACCTAACTTACCAACACTTAGGATTCAAGCTCTAATTAGTCCTGTTTATATTGCTCTACTGGCTCCAAAAAGATCTCATGTGTTCTAGGCTCAAGTCACGCTTTGTCATGAGTTACTTGGTTTCCAGTTCCGAGCTGACTTTGTCATTTTTATACTACGCGCACACATAAAAAGCTCACTCATGAAGCTGGCTCAACTATGTTCAGACTGTGTAAAGGGTTCTAACAGACGAGCGACGACGGTCGTCGCTAACTCTTTGTAAAGTCAGGGAGCCATGGAGTTCCTTCTCCGTACATAATATAATAATATGGCGAGCTGTTCCCGCGGCCCGACATATTATTGTAAGCTTGATTTATGAAAAGAGTATCCATGGAGTTTCTTGCTGGTATCTTCTCCAGGACCAACCCACTTGGAACCGTGCACCTAGAACCACGACGTTTTCAAAGTGCCTGCAAAGGCCCAGTTGAAATAAAAACATTGACTGAGTCGCCATCTCTACCGACGACGGTTGACTGCAGTCCTCGATGACTGTTACTCATCTGGTAGAACCCTAAGGTCGCGAGAAGAACTGCCGTCGACGCCTAAAAGCTCATGACGACATGTGGTCGCACGTTCGTCATATTTGGTCTACTATTATCTCTACAAATTACCTCTTCCGCCATATCCATGGACTCAGTGCTGACGGCCGAGTTCATGATGCTGTAGTCAGTGTCCCCTTCGTCCTGGCCGCTCAGCTCCAGTACCATTGGGTTTTCCACGACTGGTCGCGACGTGCCAATATCACGCGTGGTCGGTTCTCTTCACTAGATGAGCTTTATGACCTGGGTGAAAATGTGATATTGTGGTAAATAATATTGATGATGAAAGTTTGATCCTTATACAGGACTGTTGGGTCACATAGGGAGACTGCCCAGTATTTTATATTATCTAATTATTGGCTAGATTTCTACCTATCTACTTCTACATATTCTGATGTTTTGTTTTTGTCACAATATTACCCCTATTTTGTGATAATATGTTATGATGTTAATAATATCTAACAGCTACCTATATCAAGCAAGCAAAATTTGGAAGCATATTGTGGAAGGAAAGTAAGGAGGCGTTTGCCCTGCAGTGGGACGATCATGGAGGATAATAATAATAGGGCAGTACTCCTCGACACGGCACGCGTTGTGAGGAGGTTCCTCCTTTTGGAGCCCTAGCCGCCGATAGCTTGGACCCAGTTCCCGATTTTTTTTGTCCCTATTTGGTCCTCGAGTTTCCTTTTAAATATTTAAAAATGTAAAAAATATGTTGTATTTAAAGCAAATAAATGAGATAATAATAAATTAAAGCATTTAAAGCACCAGCTTATTGGTATGCAGAGTAATCCACACAAAAGATTCTTAGACCAATTCATAAAATTTAGCCATTTTGTGCTATATCTATAGAAGTTTTCGGTTTAAAATAATATTTTTATTTGTTTGTTGACATTTCAGTTTTAAGAATAAAATTATTGCAGGTTTATTGTTTAGGTATAATCTGTGAGATTACAAGGATTAGAAAGAAATGTTCAAAAGATAAGTTATAGGTATTCTAGAAACTCAATGTCATGATACAAGTAACAGTTCCAGCTGTGTTAATATGCTGTATGGAATTCAATGACATGTCATTGATGGAATACTGTAAATTACTATTCTTTTAGGGAGACTAATCAAGAGTAGAAACTTAATACATATTTCGATAATATGTGTAAGATTGAGTATTGATTTGACTAACTCCTAATCTTATGTAGACTATGAATGCTTAGAAAATCATTGTTCAAAGATGGAGTGAGTCCCATCTCCAAATAATTTTCTTTTCCCATGCTTGGCAAAACTATTAAGAAAATAATTGTTCAGAGATGGAATGAGTCCCATCCGAAATTAATTTTCTTTTTACATGCAAAGCCATTCATTTCTATTCCATTCCATGTGTGCAAATTTTATTTTTCCTCCATGATATTATGACTGTATTTTTGTTTTACATAATGCTTGAATCAATACTCCAAGCTCTTCATAACAGCTACTCAATATTTAACAAAATCATCAAAGTATCACACATCAGATGCCTGGTATGAAAAATCAATAGTTCAATGACTTAATCCCCAGTTATTTATGGCATTGATCAGAAAGCCTTTGGCCTACATTCACAAATGACCTCTGACCTCTAGAAATAGCTTGAATCTTTCAGTCTAGACTAAATTAATTATCAACAAAATATATTTCAACAAAATATATTTAATTCATTTTCTAGCAGAATCAAGTAGGAAAATTTGTTTTGGATTATTCCACTAGGTTTACAATCAATTTCTTATTGGAATTGAAAAATATTCCTGCTACTTTAGCAGGTTTCTAGGGGTCAAGCTAACTCCTTTTACAAGCAAGCTAGTTGAATCATCGATTGGCGACCTCTGACGTAGGTACTTAGATAGTACAGCCGTGAACAAAATGTTGGACTATTCTATTGTGTAGGAAGCTAGCTGTGAAAAATCAATACTTGAGCTTCCCACATAAACCAACCATTTTACTTGATGAAACAAAATGTATGGCCCGAAGAAACAAGAAACAAGACTAGAAGTAAAATGCAACAAAGATGCACCAAATCATGATTCCCAGACAGCATTATAATTTTCAGCTGCATATTTTTATCGGTAGCGTAAATTTTCGGACTAGTATGCGCGAATAATTGCAAAATCGCATACACCAATGACGCATTTTGTTTGATGTTTTGTTTATACGGTGCATGGTGCCCCGCTACGGGTCAGTTTCGAAGACGCATGACATGACGCAAGCTCTTTGCGGCGGCGTAAAGGATAAGCCCAACTGAATGGCCATCATGAAGGGGAGTCGCGCATTCGAGCAGGCCCAGACAGATTGCAAAGACTACGGCTGCGTACGCACCTGCGTGATTTGAAGCACATTTTGCAATCCAATTAGAACTCTTGCAAACTTGCTGTGATGTAACCCGTTCAAAACAACACTTTTTATAACATTTGCACTCGGCCAGACACTGAATTCACAAAATTTACGGAGTGCACGAGAGACCCCGAAAAATCCGAGTCCTCCATTAGTATCGATCGGTAAGCGCGGTATGTGGACCGTATAAACTTCATATCTTGGGGTCGCCATTTTGTACGAGTCTGCGCGGTGTGGTTTTCGCATGGAAAGGGAAATCGCCCCTCTGCCTGAGGGGGGACCGGATTTGTAGCTTTCTAAGTAAATAATGGCTTATTTTACGAAAGATACTCACCAATTTTGGCAGCAAAATATTGATATTTATTTATTCTGACGTCCTGAGGTGTTAGATGTTCAGGAAAATTCCCTAGTTTATTTTCGAAATTGATCATTCATGTCATACTGTAGTGACATCTAGTGAGTTTTTCAGCAACTCATTTGACGTTTGGCGATTGTAAACAAATTTTCGCTCGAGTTTGGTGAATTTGCGTGTTGTTTTGTTTTATTATTTTCGTAATAATTGAAAATTGCATAACATAATTTCTTAAATTTTGTAATAGATTTAAGGTAAGTTCCATTATTACGATCATTTTCTATGAAAAGTTTGATAAGGTTGAGGTTATGTGACAGCTTACCAATGCACGGCTGTTTCCTAAAAAAATAAAAACAATATCGAACGAAAGTGAAAACTATTTGGTATAATACCAAACAACTAAAAACAATAACAAACAATTATAAAGCACAGACAAATTATAAAGATATTCTCTTTCATATTCATATAAATATTTAGATTTTCGGTTGCCACGAAATATCTACTCAGTCATCATCAATTTCATCTAAAAACCTAAAACTAACTGTAGTAGGGTTTAGTAGGTATAGATCACGGGTGTATAGATGTTCTAATTTCAGATTATTCACTAGTAGGTATTGAGTACTTATTGGATTTATATAGGTACAACATCATACATAATATACAATTACAATATCATAATTATCTAATGGCAGCAAGTTGGGTTATAAACCCATAAAGTTATTATTACTAGCTTTATGTATAAACCTGGTTTAAGGTGGTTTCCTGATTGTCCAAGATGTATTTTTTAGACACCTGAGATTTATGGGCCCATATACATCCCTTTCTTCCCAGCATTGGGCTGCTTATAGACCACTTACTACTGCATTGAAAATTATTTGCAGCGTGATATAAAAAAAAAAAAAAGGCATTGCAAGCCTACTAGCCATGGCTGAGGCCATTAGTTTGACAGTGTGATTGGACTTTATGTTCTTGGGAAATTCTCACATTAGTCTCAAGGTTCAAATAGAGCCAGTTATTGGTAATGTGCTTAAGAGATCTACACCTCTGTAAAACCTGAATTTAGTCATAATAATGGTCATGACTGCAGGAAAATAAAGAAAATTAATTGTATTTGATACAGGAAAGCACAACAATCACAGTAATGATACACAAAAGAGTTTTAAATTAGAAATAAATAATGTGCAGCCGAGCTTGCATACTGAAAGTTGTTGTTGATTTTTGTTCTTGCACCCATAACACTATAACCTAGGGGATATTAAGATTGCAGCTTTGATGGTAAACCTGCTCATTGTCAGTTATCAGAACTTTGTCATTCAATGACAAGGTTCACTATCCTTTGCTTTATGAATAAACACTATAGAACATACTCATATTTTTATATTATGGAGGTAGGGATTTCTAGGATAATTTGTTAATTCATTTAATATTATACCTATCTTTAGTCAGATTTACTCAATTACTGTTACTGTCAGCCCATATCACCCCACTGCTGAGCAAAGGCTAACTGCCAGGTCTTCTGGTCCAGAACCAGTGTGGACCATCCTTTGTTTTATCTAGCTCATCCATCTATCTTCTTCGTGGTATGCGCCACGCCATCTTGCTGTATCAGTGGTCCACATAGTGGTAATTTTGGGCCACAGCCCATCAGGCATATGTGGCAAACCCAATTCAACTTGAGTTTTGCGGTTTTCCGAGCAACGTGAATGATTCGTAGTTTGGAGCGCGATATAGTGTTTAGATCATGGTCTGTTAATTTTACATCTAAAATACTGCATTCTATTGCATGTTGGCAAACATTGAGTTTGGACCACAGTTTGGACTTTTGGATGTTAATCAAAGATCCGGTTTGAGTCCATGGGTAAGAATGGGAAGAATGCACATATCCATGAGTATCCGCTTTAGTCACATTGGAAGTCACCCTTCATTCTTTCATAGGCTAGTAGCTCTCCCAGGCATTTTCGGTCCATCTTGTGGCTACTCAATTAAAATTAAATAATAAAACAAACTCAATGTAAATCTCTATTATTTATATTATTTCATAATCATAAATCTAAATACATATAAACTAAGTGGCGTAGAGCTTAACATCTAAATGACTAATTTATTAATGTTACAAAATATGTATAAAGTATTTGTCATAAAATTAAAGAAATCACATCATTATTAAGTAATTTTGTCATCTTGTTTGTTTTGTTTCGTTTCATCGCGGCCTCTTGTATTCACCAGACTCTTCAGATGATCCTGTAAATAATAATAAGGTAGATTTTAGGATTAACTTTCCATTTCAATACTAAAACTAAAAAATAAGACTGTTCTCCCTCTCGACTAGTCCTATTCCCATAAAATATCGTGTCAAAAACAGATACGGTACCAGTTGATCGATGGCACCAGCGTCCCCTCCAGCCAGCTTCGCACACACAAGCTCCGGCCACGCACCGGCCGTGGCGACACGTGTGCGAGCCGGTGCAGGCCTCGCCCCGACACGTGCAGTCGCCCACGCGCCGCCCCACCTCGCAGTGGTTGCCCCCCAGCCCCACGGGACAGCGGCACTTGTTCACGCCCTTACATCGTCCACCGTTCAGGCAGGGGATCACGCATTTTGCTGGGATTGAAATAGAGTGTGAGAGATTGAAATCATGCGGGAGAGAGTGCATAGAAATTCTAAACCAGTCACTGCCAAAACCATGCGGAATAATATTGCGGTATCGGCAATTTAAAATTCGGGTCCAAATCTAGTACGTTTCGGTAGATTTTGCATATTTTCATTTCAGAGTGTATCCATAATCCCAGAATACCATGATTATGGCAGATACTTACAGAATTCGCATCGCAAGCCGTAATATCCTTTAGGACAATCGCAGGTGTCTTTCTGTATGCACTTGCCGCCGTTCAAACATTTCTGCGAACATATACCTGCAACAAAGAGTCTCTTGTAATAGCAGTTATGGCTTTAATACCAGAGTGAAGGTACTCCAGTTATTGGTTGATGACAGTATACTCAAACATATCTCAAGTTAAAGTTGGCATTACCTCTCGTGCTATCAGTCATTTTAAGGTGGACAGTGGTGACAGAATATTTTTTTAGAGAGTCTTTAAATTTAGTTCAGTATTCGGCGGTAAGTTACTAGGTCAAACTTACTCTATTAGTAGAGTACGAGCCAAATCTCAAGACTAGAATAAAAAAAAAAAAAATGCAGTTGCACGACCCAGGAATCGCACAAAAGATCTCAAAGTACCCAGTAATGTAACGAAAGTATCTATTTTGTTACAGAAGTAAATCAAGATGCTGCGCCGCGCATTACTGCAACAGATACGTTGCGCACATAGCACAGCAGACTCCAGCAGGCCTTACTGGAAGAAGAACCCACACGTAAGTGTGTTCATAGATTTTATTGTTATAAGTATTTCGGTTTCGCAAATCCATGTAGCCAGCCACAAGTGCTTGAATGTTCTTAGAATGAAGAACTTAAATTCGTCCATTTCTCGTTCCAGCTCGATACGATAATCCGCGTAGACCACGCGGGCGAGTTAGGCGCGGACCGCATCTACGCGGGTCAGATGGCCGTCCTCGGGAGCACGGCGGAGGGCCCGCTCATCCAGCACATGTGGGACCAAGAGAAGCAGCACCGCGCCAAGTTCGAGGAGCTCATCAACGAATACCGCGTGCGGCCCACCGCGCTCACGCCCATATGGAACGTCGCAGGATACATGCTGGGAGCTGGTAAGGGACTCACTTTTATTTAATTGGCTAAACATATCTCGGGTTTTGGCTTAACATAGAAAGCATGGCATCACTCTCTCTTTCTCTTATGGGCGCCGAAGAAAGTAACTTCAAAATTATATCAAATTGATGTACTCTTGTCACAATAATAATTTCCAACAATCACCAATCCCTTTCCTAATTAGGGCAATATAATAAAGAAATAAATATAAAACAAACTATTGGGAGGCCCATGGTTACCAGTGGATGTCACCGGGGTAATATGGTGGTAAGCAACAGCTAAACAATTACATCAGAATTGTTTAACTTGGAAGTTCCTAAGCGAAATGTAGAGGGAAGTAGCGAAATCCCATATACTGGATGAAAAGCTTCTTTTCAGACAAGTCACAAGGATAAGTGATAAAATATGGTGGAGAACGTGTCACTACGCAGACCTTTGCAAATGAGTAACTGGCAATGTCAGTGACAAAACTGGTTTCGGTAACAAAACTCAAGAACTGCTGGTCCTAAATTGATTCCACCTTCTTCATATCACAGGCACAGCCCTCCTCGGCAAAGAAGCAGCAATGGCATGCACAGTCGCCGTAGAGACAGTCATAGTGGACCATTATAACGACCAGCTCCGAACTCTGATGGAGGACCCCAACATCGACAAGGATATCCTGGACACTATCACCAAGTTCCGGAACGAGGAGCAAGAGCACCATGACACGGGGATCGACCATGGCGCGGAACAGGCACCTTTTTATAAAGCTTTGACTGAAGTTATCAAGGCTGGATGTAAATGTGCCATTGCCATATCAAAGAAAGTGTAGACCATAGAGGAATTTACATAAAAAGGAAATATAATGGCTGCTTTACATGAATTACTAACTACTTAGAAAAACTAGTCTGGCGTCCCTGAAATATTGCACGTGAGTATAAATAATTGCACTCACGGAAGTCATGATCAAAAACTTAGAAAGGTCTCCTATCTACTTGATTGGAGCCTTTAAAATATTTGATCAAAGCTCATTGTGACCGAGCCGTTAAATTGTACAGAGTAGTTAGTAATACTATTAGTAATGAATTGATTATACATAGCTAATTAATCGAACGTAGTTTAGCAGAAAGAACTTAACCAAATAAAGTCACTTTTGAGTTATTAAATGCTGAATGAAAGACTACATAATAGGCCATTTTGGTACCAATATCTTTTTTTATCAATTTTGTGGATTGTGTCCTTTCTGATGAACTATGTCCACACACAACTAAGGAAATAAAGTGTCAGGAAAATCATCACAAAAGAATCTGAACTTCCATAGAACATAGACTGCAGAACTAACCTTACCTTACTTACTCAATTGAGCTGATTCTAACCGAATTAATTATGGAGTGATAAACGCTTTGCTTCATAATTTTATAATTAAGTTTTGATTTTTGGCATTTCTACTTTGCAACAGAAATATTTACTGTTTGTTTAGTAATTAGAAGGTAATTCGAACTTACTTCTTATTACTGGACTAGGCGCGAATGTTGGCTCATGTCATCGGGCGGTTGTGATCGGCCGGCTATGGCTTGGTCACACATGGAACGTTTGTAGGCCGATTTTATTGGCGTCCATGCTTGCTTGTTGTTTGTTTTAGGAGGTATTAGGTGGCCGATATCTAACCTCCATGCGTGCCTATCTTTGATTGTTTACAAAATTTTGGTAACCATAGACACTGCGAGTGCAAATTGAACTTATGCAGTTTATTTCGATGAAATTATAGGTTACTAGGAAGTCTAAATGTGTACGTTTATCTGAACCGAGTATTATAAACGGAAATAATATATTAAACAATTAATATAATATTGCATAAGTAGTTATATACTTATATTGAACAAAGAATTACAGGAGAAGCGTAATTTGTACGTAGCATTTATTTATAACAACAACGACTGGAATAACTATAACAAAATGTATTAATTATTTTCTTAGGCGTTGTTGTAGAAACAGAACACAATTTAGTAAACTAGGGAACACTTTTTATATAAATTTCACTGAGACCTCAATTTCTACCGTAATTGTATATTTTTATTCAAATAAACAAACTGTTAAACTAAGCTCTTGTTTTAACTTATCTTCTGTGGTCAGTTCCTGTTAGCCTAGCCAGTTGAAGCACATACCGTGGGTACGGTGCACTTACCCCACTCCTCAAGAGCGGATCCAGGATTTATTTCTGGTAGGGGCACAAGGCCAGACAAGTATGGAGTGACCCCCATACTTTGGGATTAATTCTAGATTTATCAATGACAATTGCCAGAGATGGACAAGACGTTTCACTCGCGATCTTTCTGTCGATGTTAGTAATATTTTGTGATTTGCTACTTGCGGCAGTATGGTATACTGTGCGCAAAAAGAAACGAATGTTGTTAAAGCGGTTTATTGAACCGCCTGGGGGGGAGGGGCGGCGTGCCCCTCTGGATCCGCTCTTGACGCTTCTAGTAACCATGTATTATGTTTAACTTCCTTGCAAGCGGTGCACTGTCTGCACTTTGACATCAATCAAATTACTACTCCAAAATGACGGTATGGTTGGCGCCGTGGCTAAGCGATTCGCTTTCTGCGCTTCGTGCTATGGGTTCGTTCCCCGCACGGACCAAATATTTGTATGGCCTACAGATAGTTGTTCCGGATCTGGATGTGTGCATGTGACATGTATATTTGTAAAACAATACCCACGACAGAAAATCCAGCAATTTAAAAAATATATATATAGGTATAGCAGTCCAGTTACAGCTTCATCGTACATCGGTATGAAGTTCTGCGGTGACTGGGCATAATTTTTCTTTTTTGGTACAAGCTTTTGTCCCACAGTAGACTAATAGATCAACATGAGAGCCTACCTCCTTCACAGTTGCGTCCCTGGTAGCCTGTGGGACACGAGCACACTCCGGGCGCGGTGCAGTTCCCTCCGTTCATGCACTGTGGGTAACACAGCGCGGTCCTACAGTCCTGCCCCATGTATCCTTCAGGACACTGGCATATCTTCTCGTTATTGCACCATCCATGGTTCGCGCATTTTTTGTCGCATTCCGGGTCGGGACCTGTTGTTACCAGAAGCATTATTATTAAAATCTATAAAAAAAGTATAAGTACTGGAAATAATATCTTATTTTTTATAAGGTACATAGACAGGCGGGTGTTGATCAAACTTTTATATTCAGCAAATTAAGGAGACCTTTTACACATAACATTGTGCACTATCATCTTCACAGAGCACTTCATTTTTTAAACCTCTCTGTTGGAATAAGTAGTACATTCAAGTCTCACCGTAAATTCCAAGTGAGCATAAGATTATTTTTATGCGAATCTAAACAAAACTACAAAACTTAACGTGTAAATGGGCTGACTACAAATAGTGGGAATTAGCATTATGATGATGATTTTCTTTAGTTTTAATACACATTGTTCCTTAAAATTACAGTAAATAGGTAAATAGTATTAGTTTGAAAGCATGCGTATGATACGAACCTAAAAAAACGCAAATGCCGTGAGCAGAGGCACCGTATGCAGCCAACCAGCATACTCGGCGAAATCCCGGAAAACAATGCATTCGGTTAATATGGCCTGGCGTAGATCACAGGCTTGGCATAGACGGTACA
This sequence comes from Allophyes oxyacanthae, assembly GCA_932294325.1. NCBI lineage: Eukaryota > Metazoa > Arthropoda > Insecta > Lepidoptera > Noctuidae > Allophyes > Allophyes oxyacanthae. Next base: position 17,636,435 of record OW028610.1, on the reverse strand, counting down.
AACAGACAGATGAGCGTAGGAACAATACAGTGATTGAGTATGACTGTAAATGTATAATTTACAATAGAATTCACTTGATTAGTGCAACCATAAAAACTATACCAATAGAACTTCTTGTCAACGATGTGATGAAAATATAATGTAAGATAAAACAACGAAATTCAGGACTTATGGCATTTGACTTTTCCTCAAAAAAAAGAAAGAAAACTTCTTGGATCACAACGCATATTCGGCTAGAAGTTTGAATTGAATGTAGCTAGGTAGTTTGTACCTATAGTCCGTTCACTATAAAATGTCCTTTCGGTTAGGATTTAGTAGGTCTGTAATTGTATTGTATTATATCTTTTATTACAATACAATTTCATGCCTACCAACTCCTCAACGAAATATTTTTTTACAGTGAACGGACTGTAATTAGAATACTGTTTAGTTTTCACCTTCTACGAATAATAAAATTCTAACTAAATTAGGTCCATGTGGGCCACGCCGATCTGGGCACGTCGAAGCCCAATTATATTTTAAATATAATATATATTCCATATATTTTATATGGCGACTAGTTGTGTACAGCTACAGTAGATCCACGCCACGCGACGCAACGGCAACGATCCAAGATTTTCGTCGGACGGTGGAGGGGGTAACCCACGCGTCTGATTTGGTGTGCTCAGACGTGTGAAACGACTCAGACTTGTCCGTGGGCCTAATGTTGCTCTAGCTTTAATCTTCTCCAAAATCACTGTCCGATTCATACATTTTTATCTCATTGATGATAAGAGTTCTCACTTGATCGTTATCTAGCGTTTAACGCGCGACACACGTGTACGACAAGCGTGAATGGATTTATTGTGCACAGCGACCCACGTGTGAGACGTCTCAGTCGTTGGCGTGGGCCTAATGTAGTCCTAGCGTAAATCATTCAGGTTTGAGAGAAACAGACCATTATTAACAAGATAAATTAAAACCAAATGATAAAAAAAACCGTTAACGAAAAGGTTGTTTAGTCTAAATTAGAACATTTAGGCGTGTGTTCTGCGTGTTAACAAAACGTTTCCCGAAATATATTTTAAATTATTGTTATAGCTTTGATTTTATAAAAGTTTTAACGATAAAGGTATCGATTGTTTCCACATAAAAATCGAATAATTCATCATAATATTGAATACAAAACACTAATAAAATGTCAATCACTGTATTGTTCGAACCAAACGCATGAAGACAAACACTGGGACGTGACGAACTATGCTATGAACGGTAATAGGCACTGGTAAAGCGTTCGCTCATACCAACTACCCATAAATGTATTATTAGTAGCGTAAGCATAACAATATGAGCTCGAAATATCTGAAATGCAATGTTTAGTGCTTTGGTTCTGGTACACAAGTTCGCTATACTTTAGGTACTCTCATTTTTGTACAAACGCTAAGCATGAGAAATTGAATTAATAAGCTTCGTGGGACTCAATTAGATATTTACAGTGTTTGTGGAAGAAGTAAACTGTTATTTTAAAATCAAGATATATTGAAAGCGTTACGCCTGTGTCTTTGAAGTTGTTATATTATCTAAGTAGAAATAATAATCAGAAAGTCTAGAATAAAATCAAGAGGATTAATTTATTTGAAGTAAACACGTGCAAATGCTAGACAGCCACAAAAACACAGGCGTGTAAGTGTTAAAAATGCGTTGGCGATACAATACCTGTCCTTTCTAAATACACACCTCTCTGTGCGCATTCCTTCTTTAGGTGTAACCTTAATGGGGTGCCTTTTAACGGCAATCCGCGGCCATTTTTTAGCACAAGCCCTATTTCAAATGTGGCCACGCCGCTGTTATTGCCCACACATGGCAATATTATACTGAATTCTGTGAAACAAACTTATTATTCTTAGTTGGTCAACATTTCCGTATATAAGGACCAAATTTGGGCTGACGTTGCAATGGTAAACGGACAATTCACTTCCTAAAACTTTATTTCTTATGAAAATAAAGTGACTTTTCACAATTAAATCACGCTGATCCGAATCATTCTCATATCAAACTAGCTAGAAACGTGAAACGTGGAAGCGTAGTTGTCATAGAGCAGGGTTTCCCAACCTGGAGTCCGCGGTTCTACACAAGGGTGATCGCGGATAAAACAAAAAAATTCAAATTGAAATCCCGAAAGCATAGTGATGCGGCCGAAAAGTTTTATTCCGGTTTTTTTATTTTTTATTTAGGCCGGTCGCGGGACTTATCTCATTACCGTGACCCCGGAACGTAAAGGGCTATCGAAGGAACACCGTGGATTTTAGTCAGTACAAGTCTGACAGTCCCTCCCGGGCCGCCCTGCCCGGGGCGGGAGGACTCATTTGATGATTTTACCACGCTAAAAAAAAAAAAAAAAAAGGGGTCCGCGGATCATGGTTAGATGGCGCTAGGGATCCGCCCTTGAAGAAGGTTGGGAAAAGCTGTCAAAGAATACCTTGACTGTGCAAAGACTGTCAAAAATATTAGTCTGTCATTGAAATAGGACTTTATAATTTCAGTCAAAGACATTTCTATTAAATACTTATTATGAATATTTTATTACCTTTTGATGTTTTAGGCACCCGTCCGCGTGTTTTGATTGACAATACAGGAGGTTTCAATATTGTCAGGTCTGATGACGTCAGAATATCGAAGTCATAGTAATACCGCTTCTTCGATTTCCACGTGAAGTTGACATAACCAACCTCCGAGGGTATGACCGGCAACTTGTTCGAGAAGTTAGGGTCTAGCACGTAGGGTGAGACGTGACCGTTTATTATTGCGAATACTTGCATTGATATACCTGGAAATGAGAAATTAAACGTTTACCGAAAGGACAGCCATCTCCTACATACGTATTTGTGTGTGGTAGTTTGGTTTTTGATAACAGCAGTGAGCAATTGGATGGGCTGAAGAGAAGACGTAGGTATTCAACTATTAGGGAATAGTAGAACAGAATAGATCTTTATTTCATGTTAACCAGATACCTAGGCACTTATGAAATGTCGAGACTCGAGGTGCGCGGTTCCAAATAGTAGATCCTATGAAGAAGAACCGGCAAGAAAATGTATGGAAACTCTTTTAAAATAATAATAGATTACAATCTTGATTAGTACAATATTGTGGTGAGAAACAGCTACGAGAATAATGTAATTTAATGTAAAAAAAAACAAGAATAGGATAATAATGATAATAACTCCAGGGCACATTGTTATAATAATAATAATTATAGTTGAGTGCTAGCGACATCGCCAGGGCTTTCTCCGCGCACAGCCGAGCACCCATCGAATCCGATCTGCCTAAATCTACTTACCACTGAACATTCTAACTTGTCGCTCATCGATCCACAAGGACAGGTCGGAATGATGCCTGGACTCAGGATCCTTGTAGTCGCGGCGACCGGCGCCGAGTGCCAGCGACATCGCCAGCGCCATCCCCGCGCACAGCCGAGCGCCCATCGAAGCCGATCGCCACATACTGGAGATACTGGACTATTAGTTGTACAGCCAGCGACATATGCACTGAACAGCTAAGGCCTTCAAATAGAGCGAAATATTTCAGGAACTCGTTATCTTTTAACACATTGACTGCCGCGCAACAGACAATAGAGAATCTATTGTTCTTCTTCACCGCTGATTGACATGGCGCACAAAGAGATGACGATGATTGTAGGATCATTTGTCAAGTGGATTGGGTTAGTTACAATGCCTTTATCCAGCAAAGGCTAAGTTGTAAGTTTTGGTAGACAATAAAATCTAAACCGATTAATAGGAGATGACACAAGAAAGACTATTTACTTCTACAACAAAATTAAGTCATTTTTTACTTTTATACACGATTGTGTAAATAAACGCACGTTTTAAAAGAATTATTGGAAATTCCATTTGACAAGTGGTCTTGTAAAATACACGTAAACGTCGTGGTTTTTCTACATTTATAAATAGGTATGGCGTGACTTTATTGGTGTTTTGTGGATTACCAAGTCAGCGGCTGTTTTCTAAGCAACACGGGAAAGATAGGAAAACGAATAGCTAGGTGTAGGTACCTACTCACCGGCCGGCGACGCTGCTTGGCGCACAAATACACGCTATTCGGTGGATCACCACTGCACCCGATCGGGCACCACTTCACTTGCACTTTTCTTTTGGTTTTATTTAGTGTCTTGCGGATTATGAGTTTTAATTTTGAATTTTGTTGCGAGCGCGTGATGGCGGCTAAAACTTTTTCTTCGGCGGCGGAGCGGGGGCGACTACAGCGCCTCTCGCGGCATTCGGTGGTACATCATATTTTTTTATGGTTGGGGAATTAGGATATTGGGCAGGAATATGGACGTGTTGCAAGCGTTAACATTCCCCCCCACATGAAATCACTCTAGGGATTTCACAGAAAGATAAGTTTAAGAAAAATTAACATAAAGTGAAATTATAAGAAACAAACGTTAAATTAGAAGAAGCAGAAGTTGCCTTGAAGTTGTGCTGAGTTCAATATTAGGTATAAAAATGTGGTTGTAGAAAGAGCTAAAGCTTTGATTACTGGTTAGATTAATTAATTAACTATATTATTATAATTAGATTAAAAGAAAATTAATTTTAAGGTGTAATGAAGTTAATGAGTCAATGGTAAGGGGCAAATTTTAACCACTGGTCTTCGAAGCAATCCCTTTGCAGTACGCAGGGTGACTACACGCACCACGCCGTCCGAACCGGGATGAAGTTCGGTTACTCGACCAAAACGCCACTCCAAAGGTGGAAGGTTTTGTTCCACAATCGTTACAACGTCCCCTATCTGAACATTGGCTTGCCCACTAAACCATTTGCATCTCTGCTGCAGGGTGTGAAGATAGTCGGTTTGCCAGACCTTCCAAAAGCCTTGTGTTAGTTTTTGTAACATTTGCCATCGCTCCCGAGGCGGTAGGTAAGTATCGGTAAGCGGGGTCTCTGGTAAAGACACCAAAGGACCACCAATTATAAAGTGACCCGGAGTTAACACGTCTACTTCCGTGGGATCACTCGACACAGCACATAATGGCCTAGAGTTTAGTACGGCTTCTATTTTGGTAAGCACAGTCAACATCTCCTCAAACGTTAGAACCTGCAAACCAACCACTCGTTTAAAGTGATGCTTCATCGATTTAACGCCACTTTCGAAAATTCCTCCAAAATGGCTAGCTGTTGGCGGGTTGTGCTGCCAGGTAATGTTACGCTGGGAAAACTCTGTGTTCAGCTCTAACTGATGAGAGACAAGGAACTGCTGAACTTCGCTTAAATATCTTTTAGCTCCGATAAAATTTGTTCCACAGTCAGAGATTATCAGCTTACAAAGACCGCGACGAGCCACAAATCGATCCAACGCAGCTATAAATGCGGGTGTGGATAAGTCTGTTACCAACTCGAGATGGATTGCCTTTACCGCTAGACACACGATAACGCATACATACGCCTTATAAGTGTGGGCATTTCGTCTCTTGCTCTCTTTAATTAAGAAAGGTCCTGCAAAATCGATGCCAATTTTTTGAAAGCAACGTGTGGGTTGTACTCTTGGCTCTGGTAGATTCCCCATAATTGGAGATACGGGTGTTGGATTAACCTTGAAACAAGTGACGCATTTCGAAAGGCGTGATCTTATTAAGTTACGTATCCCCAAAATCCAAAACTTTCGCTGTATAATAGACTGGAGGGTTCGTGGTCCACAATGAAGATGAAGTCGGTGATAGAAGTCTATTAGAAGGACCGATAACCGTGAGAATTTTGGTAGCATCAGGGGGTAAATCGCGGATAGCGGGAGTTGAGCATTTTCCAAACGCCCCCCCACTCGTAATAGTCCGAGGAGATCGATAAAAGGGTTTAACTTTTGAACCGATCGCGAACACAGTTTCTGACCCTTTATGGATATTATTTCATCAATTAAGAACTTAGTCTGCTCGTGTCGGATCAGCAGGGACAGCGATGTTTCTAGTTCTTCAGTTGTTAAACCTTCAGAGACTTTGGGTCGTTTTTTTAACAACGAAGCAAATCGAAGACACCAAGCTAAAACCCGTTGTACTTTAGATAATGATGAGAATTTATTTAGCAACATTGTTATAGGATCGTCCTCGGCAGGGGCCGACTCAGCGACATGCACCAGATGAGGTAAGTTTTTCATTTCAGGTAAGCTGTCAGGTTCCAATATATCTTTTGAGATGGGCCATTCGGAATAATCTAAAGAAAGCCATGGAGGACCTGACCACCAGCTTGAAGTAGAGATTAACTGTGAGCAAGGAAGTCCACGGCTGCTATGATCCGCAGGATTGTCTTGAGTTGATACATGATTCCAATTTTTAGGGTCTACCTCATCGGTGATTCTTGCTACCCGATGGGAGACAAATGTCTTTAATTTATAAGGCTCCGTGTTCAACCATGCTAATACCGTGCTGCTGTCAGTGAATGCGGTTACTTTGACGAGTTTTAAATGTGTAGTAAGTAAATCAGCCATATGTTTTAGCACACGAGCGAGAAGTACTGCACCAAGAAGTTCAAGACGATTTATAGTTAACGGTTTGATTGGAGCTACTTTTGATTTGGCAATTAACAAGTTTACTGAAATTTTACCATTACAGATTGATCTTAAATAGATGCAGCACCCATAAGCCTTTGAGGAACCATCACAAAATCCTACTAGTTCGCACTCCGTTGTGCCTAGCGGTAAAATATGGCGAGGGATTCTAACTTCTTTTAAATTTCGCAGTTCAGTGACAAATTCTGTCCACCGGTTTGCCACATGTTCTGGAACCGGGTCGTCCCAATTTAGCTGAAGGCGCCATAACTCTTGAATAAGTAGTTTTGCTGTTAGTACCATCGGCGTTAGCCAGCCTAAAGGATCATAAATGCGCGCTACATTGGATAAAATCGAGCGCTTGGTACATTTTATGTTCAACTCGGATTGTGAATACGTGAAAACATCTTCCGTGGGGTCCCATTGAACGCCCAGAATTTTCAGAGTCTGCATGTTGCTGTCGTCACAAAAAGACTTGGGCACTTGACAATGTTCCGAAGGAAGCTGCGCGAGGAATTCAGGTGAGTTACTACTCCATTTCCTTAATTCAAATTGACCACGGCCCAATAACTCTATTAATTGTGTTTTCAGATTTGTCGCGTCTTCGAGCGATGGTGCGCCCGCAGTAATATCATCCATGAAGGTGTCATGACGCAGAATTGAAGCAGCTTGAGGCCATTCCGCTCCGTGATCGTTTGCTAGCTGATGCAGCGTACGGATAGCTAAGTAAGGCGAACTGCTTATGCCGTAGGTGACAGTTTTTAGTTCGAATTCACGCACCTCCTCGCAAGATGAGTTTCGCCACAGTATATGCTGGTATTTGCGGTCTTCAGGACGTAAATCTATATTCCGATACATCTTGGAAATGTCTGCTGTGAAGACCACTTCATGTAGCCGAAACTTAGTTATAATATTTACTATGTCGTTTTGAAGTTTTGGACCGGTGTATACAATGTCATTTAGGGATAATCCATTTGTAGTCTTCGCGCTAGCATCAAAAACGACTCTCAGCTTTGTAGTCATGCTGTCTGGTCTTAGTACACAATGATGAGGTATGATGTACCTATTGTCCTCGTCAGATGGCTTAACAGGTTGCATATGATTCAAGGTTTCGTACTCCTTCATAAACTCGCCATAATCGTATTTGAGTTGTTCGCGATGAAGAAATCGTTTTTCCAAGTTGTATAGTCTGGATAAAGATGACTGGAAAGAGTCTCCTAGCTCCTCGTGTTCTTCCTTCAGTAACATGGGTACTACATACCGGCCATCTTCGTTGCGTCGAACTAGGTCCGTATACAGTTGTTCGCATTTCTCATTTTCAGGATTAAAAATCTTCGATTTGGGTGGCTCTTCTACTTCCCAAAACTGCTTGACCACATTGTCTAGGGCAAGTGTGGAAGCCAAGAGAGAAGTAGTGTAAGTAGGTGGTCGACACTCAGGGTCGAGCTTCCCTGTTATTACCCAGCCGAACACACTGTGCAGAGCGACCGGAAGACCCGGGCCTACATCTAGCCGTTGGCCATCGTAAATACTATGAAAGAGTTCCGCGCCTATTAAAAGATCGATGTCAGCTGGTTTATCAAAATTTTTATCTGCCAAAACCAGATGCTTAAAATTAGCCTTGATGTTGTCTGGTAGCTCCTCTGATGGCATTTTATACGTAATGGTTTTCATGACAATTGCTTGTATTTTAAAGCTTGGCAGCTCAGTATACTGTGGTTGTATAGTAAATGACGTTACACCCTTAATTTCATGTATAGCACTTTGACCTAGACCGCCTACGGTTATGTTACAACGACGCAGAGGTAAGCCCAAGCGCTGTGCGCATGTGGACGTCACAAAACAGTCTTGCGCGCCGCTATCGATGAGCGCGCGAAGATTATAAACTCCACTGGGGCCGTATGCCCGCACAACACACGTACCAAGCAGCACTAAAGAGCGTCCCTGTTCCAAATGTGCACTTGTGTTAGTTGAATTAATCGTCACCCCTGGGTCAGCAGAAGCCACTGGAGCCACAGGAGATGCCGAAGATGCAACCGGACACGCTGCGGTAGTGCCTTGATCGCGATGTAGGAGCGTATGATGACGTCCGTTGCATTTCGTACAACATATTTTCGAAAAGCATTTATCCACAGTGTGATTAAGCCTTAAGCAGTTGTAACACAGTTTTTTAGATTTGACTTCAGCTTCTCTTTCATTAAGAGTTTTCGCGTGTAACACCGGACACTTATAAATCGAGTGTTGAGAATGTCCACAGCAAGCACAATCTGTATATTTATTTACCGTAGCATATGCCAATGCATCAGCGTTAGGACAAGAATTTTGAATATTGGTAACAATTTTGTCTTCCAAGTCCGACCCTGTATTTAAGTGCGGCCCTGTATTTGGGTGCGACCCTGTGTTTGAGTACGACCCTGTATTTGGGTGCGACCCTGTGTTTGAGTGCGACCCTGTATTTGAGTGCGACCCTGTATTTGGGTGCGACCCTGTATTTGAATGCGACCCTGTATTATCGATTGCTACGGGAAAAGATCTGTGATTATTTCTGCGTAAGGTGGTAGGTTGAGGATTATTGTTATCAGATCTAACACTCAATTGACTCGGTTCACTAGCTTCGAGTACTTTCATGTAACTCTGTAGGAATGATAACAAGTCATTGAATGTAGGTATATCGTTTTTATTTTGCAACTCGAACCGTTTGCGTGTATCCGGGTCTAACTTACGCGATGACAGGTAGAATAATATAAATTCACCAAGGTTATCTATTTTAACGGATTTGAGGGCGTTTACAGATTCTTGTAAAAGACTTGTAAGTTTACGTAATTCATGTAGATTACCAGATTTTAAATTTGAATAACTACATATTTTTTCTAAATAATTAACTGCTAGGATTCGTTTGTTTTGATAACGATCTATGAGGGCATCGAAAACTATATGATAATTGTCTGCGGTAACCGGAATTCCCTTCGCTATCGACAGCGCAGACCCCACGAGACATGACAATAAATAATGAAACTTTTCGATATTGCTGATATTATTATTGCCGTGCACCAGAGACACAAATGTATCATAGAACGTTTGCCAATGTTCGATATTTCCGTCAAATTTTATTAATTCAATTTTAGGTAAGCGGGCTTGCGAAATAGGTTTAGAATGATACCCGGCCGCGTCCGATGCGACCGCGGCCCCCCGGCTTGAGGTAGCGCTCTCGTCGATCGGCGCGGGCAGAACAACCTCCGCAACTTCCATGACGGCGTAGTACATGGTGTCAAACGCATCTACTGATTGCATATCGATAGATTCTTTTGGATTTAATATAAGCTTTAAACTATTTATTTCGTCGGTAATACCTAAATACTCCTGACGCAATCCGTCGACTCGTTTATACCTACACCTGAATGCACCGAGTTTTGTTTTATCACTCGATACATCGCGACTTAAATCATATAATATTTGGATTTCACGAAACGTATATTGCCGTTTAGTGACAAGTAGTTTCAATTTAGTTTCATCTTCCATTTTGAATCAATGAAAATAATCAGTAGGTAGGTATAATAACTCTCTAGAACGTATAACCCGACTAAAATAAAAAAGTTTTAAATGAACAAAGATTAGGTAGGTATCGCTAAAATTTTCTAATTTTACGACAGAGTTGTGGACTGTATTTGTTACATGTTTTATATAGAACAATGACTATACTGGAGTATCTATTTGTACGATTTGAACCCAGCACACCATAGGAACTTTATGGAAAATTTGGCTCGATTGACCACTAATAATGGCGTGACTTTATTGGTGTTTTGTGGATTACCAAGTCAGCGGCTGTTTTCTAAGCAACACGGGAAAGATAGGAAAACGAATAGCTAGGTGTAGGTACCTACTCACCGGCCGGCGACGCTGCTTGGCGCACAAATACACGCTATTCGGTGGATCACCACTGCACCCGATCGGGCACCACTTCACTTGCACTTTTCTTTTGGTTTTATTTAGTGTCTTGCGGATTATGAGTTTTAATTTTGAATTTTGTTGCGAGCGCGTGATGGCGGCTAAAACTTTTTCTTCGGCGGCGGAGCGGGGGCGACTACAGCGCCTCTCGCGGCATTCGGTGGTACATCATATTTTTTTATGGTTGGGGAATTAGGATATTGGGCAGGAATATGGACGTGTTGCAAGCGTTAACAAGGTATAGCTTATTAGAAGTAAACAACTGATATTGTGCCGATACCGCAACGTAAATTGATTTAGCAATGAGGTGTCATTAAAAAAAATCTATGTTTTTTATTTGCCTTAATGTTATGAGTTGTGACCGCAACATCACCAACCTTACATTTTATTTTTGGGGACGTAGGTCTATTTGTCTTATAGCAGACCGATGAGAGTAAAGACATGAGTAGGTACTTGATATGAAGTTATAATAAGAACCATAAGAAATATGAGAGATCATATTTAATTGTACAGCTTTATGTATTTCATCATCTCGATTAAATCTCAATTAAAAACACAGTCGTAAACTCTGGACCAAGTCCGGTTCTAAAGTTAAACTCGAAACGTTCCCGAGTGTCCAATTAACAGTCCAACCCGGCTATTACCTAAAATATGTCATAATTCCATTAAAGCGATCCAACGCGGACCAATAATAAGCGTGTAAGTGGCGTATAATTTGTTTGTCGACCGTACAAAATCTCTCCACGTCCACAAACAAAAAAAAACTAAAGAAAAACAAAATTATCACAGTTAACATAATTGATTGAGACCGTTTGGGACGTGCTCCTACAATGGTATTATCGTGAGAAACGGCCGAGGAAAGTAAAAAAAGCTACAACTTCATTAAATATCCCCTGTCAAAAAGTAATGTCTACTAGTTTTTTTACTCGCTCCCGGTGTCAAATTATACGTACAAAAGGTGTTAACAAAAAAAAGAAGACTCCAATAGCTCTATTCGTAGGGGTGCACAACAATTTTGTCTAAGTTTATGGTATGTACCTTTTATAATTTATTAGAGGAGTAGGACCGACCGACAAATTAACTTCATTTAGAACACATAATAAAGAAAACGAGCTTCTATATGGTGCTGGTTCGCACCGGGTCTTTGTACATTATTGGAGTCTATAAGATATGGTGCTACAAAGAAATCCAACATCACAAGTTCCCTAGTCTGCCCATTAAAATTGAGCAGGTTACGCTATAAATCATGTTCCGTAAGAAAAACGCAAACTAAAAGAACCTCTCGCAGCAAGAACAGGGTCCTTATAGTACCCAATGAAACTTAAAATAGCCCCTTAGTAAGCTTAGAACACAAGATGAGCTTATTCACATGTTATGTTAACAGCCTATAAAAATGAAGGCAAGTAAATAACACGGTGCCAGTAAACCTTTCTGTTATTTGTTTTATAGAATTAATCAATTTGTACCAGAACCGTTGAAATGCGGTCACAATAACCGAGTAGCTTCCTTGAACCTTAGTTCATGGTGTGACCGTAAGATCTACTGCCATGTGACACAAACATGGCCCGTGCCTTTTTATCACACAATTAATGGTCTAAAACAAATCAAACAAACTTACAAATCACAAATTCTAGAAAAAAATGCGTATTTACTTTAAATGGGGCATGTTTATCACTAAGGTCAACTAATGTTTATAAATAAAGACGATTAAATTATTGTAATACTAATATTTTGGGCGCCATTCATCTAAAATGTGTTGTAAACTATACGATATTTATTTGCTTGATAACCTCAAATTAGCACAGTCCAAGTACCTCCATGTTACTATCAATAATTATTTTTTAACTTAAGTAATTGATACCTACATCATAATTAAGTTTTCACTTTGCAGGAACACACAACAAATGTTTAAACATAGTTACGATCTTTTAAATTATCTATTTTCGCTTGATCTTGAGCAAACTAGTACCTTATTAGGTAATATATATACCTAGGTATCAAGCAACGTTCTCTGCATCGTTCTTAATAATTACTAATTTACACATTGACTGCCCCGCAACAGACATAATAGACAATCTATTGTTTGTCTTCCCGGGTGATTGACATGGCGTTCAAAGGGTTACAATCAACGATTTATAATTATCGCCGATTATCGTATAGACCACGTATACTTTCCCACACCTGTCGTTAAGCACGACCGCATTAGCTTACGCGATTTAACAGCTCTTCAAATATTTGACTCTTCAACACACTGCGCGCTGGTGCATGGCTGTGCATTAAGATTGCAGTATTATCACATTATCCCACAGTTATTTCAAAATTCAAATGCAAACTAGTCACTTATATTATAATATTTTAGGAGTTATTCAATTTAATGGTAGGAATTCTGAGTTATACCAATACCGCAAGATACCTACCCTACCTACCTATACCTTTTTGCGGTGAACCATATGCCTATATGAGTATTGTCTTGACTTGAGCAGTGAGCTTTATTAGTCTCGCTGGCTAATAAATATTGTTTGTATGACGTCTTTTAGATCATTCAAATGGTATTTTAAGTCTGAATGACTGAACACGATGAATTTGCATCGTGACAAATACGATGAGAGTTCGTCAAGTTTATTTGTAAATTGATCTTACTTGTTTCTTTCACTCAAATAAATCTTATATATTACAAAGGAATATTTAATTGTAAAAACTACAGCGATTTTTTATTAAATCAATATTTAATTCTTACCTTATAACTTTTAACTTTTACAACTTTTATAACTTTTATAACTTTTACAACTTTTATTAACGAACTAATTTTGCATGGGTTCTCAATCTGTTATAAAAATATCACTAAAAGGGTAATATTTTAGTTCCGAATGTGTCTTTCTGTAAATGAGACGGTTGCATCCTGTGATAAGACATGCGAATGACCGTGGGACGATTTGCGAAACACCCGAATGTGTATCTATATATTTTCAAACCTCGTTTTTTCACAATGGATAGAAAATAATAATTATTAACGGGTTAACATTATCATATATGAATTTCGGCTCTAGAGAGATCACGTAGGAGGTTTCTTCTAATTTTAGACTACTCAATACACCAGGCCTCTGATGACTTTTAATAAAGTCCCAAAAAAAAAAGTGTCCATTTATTAATTTTTCACCGACTCTGAAAAATAAGGTTCTCAGTTTGATGATAATTATGTTTGTTTGTTGTATGTTGGGGCTAATAATCACTGGAACTATTAAATCGATTCTAAAAAATATTTCACTAACAGAAAACGACAGTATACTTAAGTGATTATAGGCGTGTGTAGTGAGTATATTTTATTTCGATAAAAGTAAAACGCCCGGATGAAACCGCGGGCAACAGCTAGTCTTTTATTTTTAAAAATGTTGTTTGATTCGAATTTAGAATCTTTTCTATTGTGACGATTTATTTTCTTTTCTGCATACTTAATATAGGTACGTATTAATCATTACGAAATTGGGTAGCAAACATCCAAACTTACACATATAAAATTAGTAGGATAATAAAACAGTGTCGTCCAAAGATCGGGCACCTCTGGCGGGTGCACTTGTTAAGCTAACCAGCGGGCAACGGGCCAGTCGATGCGATACCCGTTCAGGGAACAGGTAACAGTGTAAAAAGTAAAAGAATAAAGTCCGGCTGACGGTCCGCGCCGCGCGGCCGTCCCTGTCCGGCCAGCGGTGTAAGGGCGCTGTTCTTGACGCGACTAAGCGTTCACCTAATTAAATTTATCGAAATTTGAACCACATTTCATCAGGTTGACGACTTTGTATGTAATCCGTAGAAATATGGAGGAGAGTAAGGAATAAATTTATAAAAAAACAAAAAAAACTTACCTATGCTTGTAGACGTCGATGTGTTGAGTGTTATTAATATTGTTCACAAAAATGTTTGATCGTGACAATCGTCAAATCATCACAATATGTTCAGTAAACATTCCGTGGTATTTGGGATCCACTACGCAGGTTACAGTTGAGATGAGCGGAATGGGAATAGTGCGTTCCAGACCTAAAAAATATTCAAATTGTAAAGAATCTAATAATCTAAATTCGATTGATTACACGGATTACACACAGATTTATTTTCGTATTTGCAAATAGAGTTGAGATTGAATAGTAGCATACATTTCCGAAATACAAATGTCTTGATCCTATCATGCATTTACAGATGATTAGTAATTAACGAAAATAAATAAAAAATCTACCACCTGGAGTTGTCTGGAGGCAATGAATCGTAAAACCTACACCATTAAAACATCGTTATGTCTGAACAGAACAAATGCAAAAAGTCGAGGGAATAAATCGCATACATTTGTCAAGTAAGTGGCAGGACCATTAAAAACGTGTATCCATTTCATTTAACGATTACAACGTTGTCAGATAGATCATAAAGCCGGTTTTACAATTTCATCCTTCGTATCTTAGAAATCACACTCGACAAGTAGTCAGTTAATAGGCTGCCTTAACTAGGTACACTTGGTGCGCTGTGGAGTGTGCACTGTACTTTAACATATGATCCCATAGTTAGGGCCTCTATTAATAACACCCCGATGTTTACATTTGCCAGATAGCAATGTTTACGTTTTAATGCTTTCTTTAATCTCCTGTTTTTCAAAGCGCCGTTTTAACAAACATTGTTAATCGGTGTTTTAATTTTTAGAAATTCGATGGTCAAGCTTTTTTCAATTTCTAATAAGTACATAAGTAAATCGTAATGGAATAACAATAGTACGGTCAATAAGTGCATATGTGGGTAATTAATAAAGACGATCGCCACTTGAATTCCGAATCGATTAAACAATTAAGTTTAAGTGGGATCAACGATCTTTTATTTACCGACCTCTGTCATCCAGAATGGATTTCGCGATATGATACGGATTATAAGAACAAATTTATCTTACTTGTAATTAACGGCGTGTTCCTATTAAAATATACTTGCAGCACGCACGTTCATAATTTAAAACTCACTTCACAACTCGCGAACTCCGCCGTCTCGTTTGACAACAAATAAAAAATGTTCGATGATGTCCCGCCCTCTTGACGGTCGGACTCAGACTGCCTACATACTGGGCCTTTATTGAATACACAGCTTCGTTTTGCGCTTCAAAAAGTTCCACCACAAAGGATTTTAGACTTAACGTTAGATAAAATAGAGGTTACGTAGACGGAACAATATGGTGTCCGATATCTCGTCGATATAATTTACGATCAACATTTTGCATGTTTCCATTGATAGCAAATCATCCGGGAGACGTGGGATGCTTTACAATCTGCTAACATACAATGTTATGGCCGGTCAAATTTAGCATCTGCTGATTAGATTAATGTGCTGCTAAAAGTTAATGGCGCTGTTTTATCAATAAATCTGTCGCACGCTCACCGGATTAGCAAAAATATACTACTGTACATTACGAATAAAGATGAAAAGGAAAAAAAAAACAACTCATGTATGAGTATTTATCACAATTGTTTTTTTTGAAAGCTTCTTTAAAGTCAAAAGCTTTTGCGCGCAGACTTTTATAAAAGTACAAGCTGTTCTTGTAACTATTGTTAAATTTTATGAATGAATGGCGTGTGTAAAAACTGTAAAAAGGTTTATATTTTACCTAATACCGTTGACGTATTGTTTAGTCTGAACGTTACATAATTTACTATACGCGAAATATAAAACAAGATTTTCGACTGCGTCATACGTCAGCGTCGTCAACGTACAGTAACGTTTGATCCTATGACAGCCAGAGTTGGTAAGAGTATTTTTTTTTTTTTTTGTCTAGGTACTGAGCAATTGCTGCTGTTTTAAGCAAGATGAAGAAAAGGAGAACACACCAAACGTGTCCAACACAATTTTAATTGTCTTTTAATCTAACTAGCGAACCGTCCGCGGCCTCGCACGGCTGCAATTTCTCTACTATCATACGTATATGTATAAAGTATTATACATATAAACCTTCCATGAAAAATTATCTAGCTGATGGTGAAAACCGCATCAAAATGCGTTGTGTGGTTTAGGAGGAGTTAGCTGATATATATACAGACAAACAGACAGACAGACGCGGAAAGCGACTTTATTTTATACTGTGTAGAGTAGACATTCTATGGAAGCAAAGAAAGAAAGAAAGAAAATATTTTTATTCTGGACTCGCCAGGAACGAATAAAAGTAAAAGGTACAAAAAATAAAACAACAAATAAAACATAAAAAATAACAATGGTAAAACAATAGTCAAAGCCACCTGAACGAGACCAAAAATGCAAAGCAAGCTATTCTGTAAGAACATCTCGTATCTTGATTCGAATCTCATAGCCGAATGTCATAGCCTCATAGCCTAGCACATGATGAGCTGGACACCCATTTGCTACAGCTCGGGACACACACTGAATAGGTAATGCGCAGTCGGTGCAGTATACCCACATATTACGTTTTATTCTTTTAAATTATTATTTTTTCTACTCAATGTTACACTGTTGTTTACCTGTCCTCTTCGTATTACCATGTCTATCATTCTAGTGTGTCTTGTTTTTGTGGCAAATAAATGATTTTTCTTTCTTTCTTTCTTTTCTAATCTCACTCTTATTGTCGGTTATTATTTGACGAACTGATTGATATACGATAGTAAACGTGTAACTTATTATCAGGCACTGTGAACATGACACCTGCACTAACAAAACAATACATTCTAACAGTAGTAAGCGATCACAAGCTTTAGGGCAAAGTGGCATACGACCACGGCTGTCCTCTGAACATCACTATGAATATGTGTTGATAATTTCTTGTTTCATACTTTTTCAATAGTCGAGTTTTAGTTTTCGAACTTATTTTTTAGGGTTCCGTACCCAAAGGGTAATTCGGGACCCTATTACTAAGACTCAGCTGTCCGTCCGTCCGTCCGTCTGTATGTCTGTCCGTCTGTCACCAGGCTGTATCTCATGAACCGTTGTTGAACAGTAGAAATTTCACAGATGATGTATTTCTGTTGCCGTTATAACAACAAATACAATTAAAAAACAGAATAAAATAAATATTTAATCTCCCATAGAACAAAATAGTAGATTATTAACCAAGGGGATAAAGCAGTGTCTTCTGTCGCGGGTGACGATTTAAATCGCGAGTGTAACGAAGGACTCGAGGTTTACTCCCGAGCGTAGCGAGGGTGTTAAAAACTTAAATCACGAGCGAAGCGAGGGATTTAAGACGAGTCCTGAGTGTAGCGAGGGATTTAAGTTCACCCAAGACTAAGACAGCTTTATCACTGAGGAAAATACTCTACTTTTCGTACCATTTGCGAAAAAATTAACACAATAATAATATGAGATAAGCATTTATTAAAAATAATGACAATTAAAAGTAAAAGTTAACATTCGAAACATTGGTCCAATTATCTCATACGGCCTCGTCGGTTTTCGTAATTTTCTTTAATAATCATAACTGCATAATAAATAATGCGTATTCCTTTTTCAAAAAGATGTATAATGCTTTATATACAAACTCAATGGTGTAAACACAGATGTAGTTCAGTATCGGTAAGTATTCCAAATTTAAATCACATTCTCCCCCTAGAGGATGAATGAAATTCAGTACAATTTTCTTTCCCTGTTTTTAACAGATTAAAAATGACTATTGTTATGTTCGCTTTTTGTGGCATAGAATGTCACTTTTTTGAGCAAGTGGTACGAAAATGATTTTTTTGCCATTTTAATAGATAATGGTACGAAACCCTTCGTGCGTGAGTCCGACTCGCACTAGGCCGGTTTTATTTAAGTTATCGTATGTCAAATCTTCAAATATCAACCGAGAAAAAGAGTGATATTCGAATCGATATTTGAGATGTTCCTACAGAATAGCTATGCTGCTTGACTTTCTACCCAATCTACTGCTTTTTTTATTTATTTTCTACTGATACAGTACTTACCTAAGCACTAGGTAAAACGAGTCTAAGCGTGAACTTACGCTTCCATCTGTCAAAGTTACGAACAAATTTTGACAGATGGAAGCGTAAGTTCACGCTTAGACTCGTTTCTGTCGTCTCTGAATGTAAGCCTTGGTGATGCTCGTAGTCACTACACTGGGAAGCGCGTTGGTGATCATAACTCCAGATCCTCAGTAACGCTGCTGGGGGTCAGCAGCTTGATGTATTTGTCACTGAATAATCTATTTGGTTTCGTATTAGCAGTAAATAGAACCGGGTGTAGACGAAACTAACATTTGGGAAACTGAATGTTATGTGTAGCCCTTGCTATATGGTAGTGCACTATTATTGAATGGGTTGAACGCAAATTGGACGTTAAAAATAAAGGCCCAGTGTACGGTGCTGACAGTAGCGGATCAAGGCCCAAGGGGCACAATGGCTTATCCTTACCTAGTACATTTTAAGTAGTACCGAAAGTATGGTTTCAAAATTCAAAATTCTAGGTGTTTCCGTGACTTTGATAAAGGCTACCCGCAGCTGGGTCAAACCGCTCCCAAAGCAAAATCCTGGATCCGCAACTGTTTGCTGAAAAGTTTGTGTGCACTGGTTATTTTCGAAGAGCGGTAGAAACAAAATACAGCACTGATCATAGCACTATTAGGAACTAAAGTTATTTTGCGGTGACTGGATAGGTCTAATATTGGACTGCAGTCAGAAGTTTTGAAAGTAGGAGGTAATAAAAAATAACAATCGTAGAGTTATTTACGTGGTTTCTGACTGACAGCATATTTACGAATGAAAATAGGTACAGTAATACTCCAACCTACGCGTAAGTTTGCAGATGACTAGACATGAGAAATGTCTCCAGAATCTTAACTCTTTATCCCATGTTTCAATAATTGCTAATGGGCAATGATTAGCTGTCTATTTCAGATGTCCGCAAAAAGACCTATGTAAAGCAGTTGCCAACGTTCGGCATACTACTTACTACCAGGGACTAAATTTTAATTAAAGTTACGATTATAACGCTTTATGTAACGTAATAACGACGATTTTACCATTTTTAGTAACGTTAAAAATAACGTTAACTATAACGTTATCGATAGTGCTTTCTTTTTCTTCCTATTTATGGTCGCTGTGAGTTACTCCACTCGCGGTCTCACCCTCACAGTGTAATTGATTTGCGCTTGCCGTTGGCTCGTAACTACCGCGGTATCGACTTTGAGAAGAATTAAATTTAACGATTTATCGTTGCTTTGGAGAGCGACATAGAAATGGGAAATTTGGAAAATGGAAGGTAACGTTATAAAATACCGGTAATTGGTAACTTAACATAGCGTAACAGATTCTTTTGGTACGATACCGGTAAAATTAAGTAACGTCATCTCTCCCTGACTACATCTAGTCTACACAAACTTTTACTTTTAGTCTAAATACTTCTACTTTACTGATTAATTTGCTCGTTACCAATTTGGGATGTCGCTCCCTCAACTCCAGCACTTGATTGGCGTCGTTTCAAGTGTTAGACGCTATTCGACGCGCTGAAGTCCTGCAGAAGGGAGTCCGGAAACTCAGAAGCTTGAAGTTTCGTGATAATTACCATTGAACTAATGAGAACTGCAAAAAATGTGAACCAGTTAATACTTAATAAGAAAAATGGAGGTAGAACTTTGTTTAAAATAATGTAGGTAGCTAATTCACGGTTACCTGTACATCTTACCTTGCCAGATTAAATAAGAACTACTTTGTCTCTTCTTTACAGCTCTGGTAGCAACGCAGCCTTAAAGTAGTTAAGGCTACGTTTCTATCAGAGCTGTACGAGGTAGCTAAGCGGTGTGCGAGGAAATCTACGAATAGGATTACTTCATTCTGAATCCGCAGTAATCCTATTGTTGGATTTTTCTTCTCGCATCGCTTAGCTAAACCTCGCACAGTTCTGGTAGAAACGCAGCCTAACATTCAATGACAGGACCACTAAGGTAGGATGCCTATCAACCGGAAGGTCTTATAGATAGGTTAAATATCGTCAACTCGTTATACTGCAGTAATTTTTTAAGTCCACTTCCCAATACACCCAAGAGTTCGAAAAGCCCGATAAATACTGAAGCATTGTCAGATTATTTATTTGCAGAAACGCTGGATTTGTCAATAGGCCGCGGCCTAGAGGAGACAGGTTATGGAGGGCGCTCGTATCGAGATACAAGTGAGTGATTAAGATAGGGCAAAGAGGCGCACAGAGTGGAAAGTGGAAAAGTATAAATCCGACACTGGAGCAGTAGTGATTGAGATGGTTTTGGTTCAAGTTGGGTTAGAACTTTGATCACAAAACACGAGCCTACACTAACCTACATCCTATTATTTCTATATTTTGATATTGTAGAAACTGAACATTTTGGGATTTGGTATTTTGAGGAAGTGAACCTTTTATCAAGTATACCCTATGAAAGGCTCGATATGATGATGATGATGTTAGCCTATATCATCCCACTGCTGAGCAAAGGCCTCCCCCCATGACTTCCAGGTCTTCCGGTCCAGAGCCAGTGTGGACCATTCTTTATTAGTTAAAGGCTCGATATATCAGAAAAAAATATCTCATAACCGAATTAATCAATCTGCAAAAAGTAACAGAAAGAGAGATTAAATAAAAAGCTAGAAATTAATTTCTTAATATTTATTTTCTATGCAACATAAAAAAATATTCATCATAGTTACAATAAATTACAGTTACTTAATGCGAACTAAAATGTAATTTACGATAATTCGTGAACAAAATCGTACGGGTCAGATCAGAATTTTTTCACAAGTCTTTACCTACACTTTTGTCATGATTTTAAACATTTTATATAATAAATGCAAACTATTATCTAACCAACAAAATAGTCCAATGTTGATAAAAAGCTTGCTTAGCAAATATAATTAAATGGTTATAAGATGCTTTAACTTTACCATTATGTTTTATAACAATCGGAAGACGGCTAGCGTCTTCATTATAAAATTCTCATTCAATGTTCATGAATGAAAATTTGTCCTAATATGGTGAAAATTAAGCATCTTCAACATTATAATATAACACTGAATGTACCTCACAACAATTAGAATCTACCAGTTCGTGTATAGCAAATACTTCAGCTATTACTAAATTATATAGTGCACCAAACATATTGAAAGCGTGATAATAATACTGTGCTCGGTCAAAACGAACTCTGGCAAAAGGCCGGGAGCACCCTCACACAAGACATCAAAGATGTACCTAATAAAGTTGGTTGAATACTATGAACACAGTTTTCTCACGTGTTGTAACTATTTTGTCTAAGCGATGAACAATGCTTTCAATATGTTCGGCTACTATTAACATTAGGTCTATTACTTTCATAAATTAATATTAAAATCCAAAATGTTTCAGAAGTTCGTTACACTTGCGACCGAATAAAGTTATACAACAATTACATTTTAACCGCTAACATCAACTAGTTCTGAGTACGGCGATGTACGTTTCTATTACTTGGGAACTACAATGATAAAATTTACGGTAAATATTGTGACACTAAATAAATGCAGACATTGTGCTGTCAGGTCGAATCTGGATCCATGAAAATCACATTTTCATCAATAATTTTACGTAAGGCAAGTACTCTTTACTAGATACGTGTAAAATAAAATGAACACAGTGTATTTTAGTTGGAAAGGCAGTGAGAATATCCACCGTAAATCGGTGACTAACAATCTAATATCAAAATTGTCATTTTGAACCGTAACAAGTTTTTTAATCAAGACAAAGAATTTTCAAATCGTTAACGGGTATAAAAAGCGACGAAAAACAGACGCGAATAGAACAAGGCTCCTACTATTAATCAATTAATATTAATAGATATATATTAAATTCTTACTAGACAATAGACATGATAAAGACTCCTTAACAAATAACTTAAAGGGGTTACAATAACAGTGCCATCAAATATAAATATGCAATGTTTAAGGTACCAATAGTTACAGAGTAAGCTCAAAACGAGAACGATCAAAATGTTGGCATTCGAACATGTTACCTTTGTGAAACTATACATAATAACAAGGGGGGGAATAAATGTGTGAAGTTTAATTAAATAATTAGAGAATATAATTGCTAGTCTCCGCGCATCGGTCTTAAGTTTTATAAACATTGTTCAGATTACATCTGCACGTCGCATCATATTGGAGACATAGAATAAAGTGATTTGAAAAATCAACATGGTTAGACCGTCTGGAATGTATTCAATTAAGACCCGACACCTTACAGGCGGAGAAATAAGTATACACAAATAAATAAATTAGACAAAAATAAATCGACGATTTCTAGTGCCCGTGCGTGCGCACAGTTTGTCCGCCAGTGTACGAATAAAACCGGATACAATAGGTACATACAGATAAGGCAAAGAATAAATACATGTACAGATGCAGTAAGCGGACGCGTTAGCTACCTAACATTAGTTAACACGAGTCCCTAGCCTTAATCTAAACACGATACAATTGAGATATTGATTCATACGGGCGCGAGACGCTTGCCAACATTCAAACGTGGAATCATGTTTTTACCGTTATGCAACACAGCGGGGTCGACCGCGTAACTGAAATGGTAATGAACATCGACTCTGGTAATAAACTTTAATACGATCGTGAGAGACTAAACTTTGAGCTAACTTGTAATTTTTTTACCGATCATGAAGATAGGAGTCCCAGCTACATGATCGGTAATTTTTTTACAAGGTAGCACGGTCGTATTAAAGTTTATTACCAGTGTCGATGTGCATTACCATTTCAGTTACACGATAGATCCTCTGGTCTCGGGAAGCAATCGTCCCGAGCCCGCAATTGTCCAAAATCAGAAACATCAACTTCAGCATTAACTTCAATGTGATCGGTGCGAAACTTCAATAAGTCAAATATGAAAAATTTAATACGAAAAAAGCCTATTATGAGGACTTATTACTACGTAAGAGAGACATTTACCGACGGGTTGCCCCGCACTTAAATTCATTCGAGATTTGCGAGAACTACCACTGGATGGTCACGGATAACTATAATATCAGAATGATAAATGTTCTATACAAAGTTATCGATTAAAATCGATACAAGTGTACCGACTATCGATATCTAAAATTCGAAATGTTAGGGATAAAATGAGATTTTTGTATATTCTAATCGAGATTCTTCAGAATATCATTACGCCTACTATGTTACAGTCAGACATGTCAGTACACAACACGCACACATTTCAAGCGGTTTTTATACAAGTTGGTAATAATATTGATGATCTACGTCTATATGGTGTTTATAGACTTGCAAAAGCTTCCTTTATGGAATTATTTACAAGATTTTTCATTATTATAAGTGATATTGCGTTTTAGTTGCGTGAACTGACACCAAAGGTGGGATAAAATGACGTAAGGGGGACAGGCTTCCATCGACGTCTCCGCGCTAAATAGACGATCACAACACCGAACCACGCCTCATTAACTCTGCAAAGCACCACAATATGCCCCGGTGGTCAAACTGCGCAGTCATATAAAAATATTTAATTTAATTTTTCTTAATAAAATATATATATTTGAATTTCTTAGATAATCATAGTCGCTTCCATTGATTTTTGTTTCAAAATTTTGCAGATAATACTTAATACATACGAGAATATAAGTCTTAGAAAGAACAACTTAAAGAAGAGAGTTCATAATTGAAAAATTATAATATAAATAGATTTCCTAAGCAATATCTGCAATATTGAGTAACACGGCAATGGCACGCAACATCTATTAATTGAACAAGCTTGGTCAGCGCTTAAACGTATAGCTACATTTTAGAATGTCAAAGATATATTTGAATTTTAATAACAGTTATAGGATTGATTCGTAAAATAAAATTCTTTATGGTCTATGGTATGTTTGAAAGAGATAGAAAGATATGCACTTGATATAAAAATAAGTGATACATGAATTTTGGCTTGCGAACTGATCATTGGCTGTAAATGACATACTACATCGCACATTCTCCAAACCGTTAGACCCGATGAGTGTTCAAAAACAATAAAAAATCCTTCTCCTAAATTATCGTCTTATTTTTCTACGCCACATCTATCAAGCCTGATAAGTTCGCAATGAGCGCATATGACCACCGGAGTCCAGAGCTAATTACCTTATTTTCTGTGACAAAAATAGCTTTTCTTATCTCAAATCTTGACCAGCTACCGTATGGTTAACTACACGTAATTGATATCGAGCCGTAACATCGCCTACTTACTAACACAAGCCGAATAATATAACATTCAGGTTTTGGGACGCCGAGTGCGCAGACGCTATTGTGAAATAGAAATAGAAATAGAAATATTTTTATTCACAGGAAACATGGCTACAGGTTGTTACAAATGTGCAATGTGTATGTGTTGGTTCTATATTTAAAAAATACTGTATCTTGTTCTTCTTCTTTCTATATGGCAATTGAGCCGATGTCGACTATTCTGCCAGTTTCAAGTAAAATAGTTAATAAGTTAAATAAGATAAAAAGTAAAGATGGTTATTGATACGCCATCTTGTCGAGTCATTAAACTATCAGAAAACTGTATCAAAGTTTGGTTCAAAGTGACACTCCATAGCAGCGCAGCGCAGTAACACATTACGTTGAGCAACACGCGGGATCACGCTGCGCAGGCGTTAGACTGGATTCAGTTTGATATCTTGAAACAACTCCTGCAGCATCGTTAACGCACGCATTGAGGCTGCATTTGGTGTGGGCTAGATATTAATTTACTCACTCACCGCAGCTTTGGAAACCATCGGTTTACTGGGATTTAAGTAGGATTTAACATTTTACTCGTTTGATAAAAAAAAAATGTTGAGCTGACAAGGAACGCAAAAGCTCCCAAAACCTGAATGTTAGTGCCATTTTGACTATTACTCATTACTTAAAATCAGTCTCATAATAACGAAATTCAACAGACTTAGAGGCGATCACTACGATCTCGTGAAGATAGCCAATGAAAGGTTATAGACTATTGACACTACAGCGGCCGAAAAAGAATGGTAGGCTTCGTTACCAGCTTACACTAGCTTACTCGCTAATAAATTTCAACTAAACACCACTGTCAAATAAACTACCGTTATAGCTGATAGATTACAAACAATTTGAAGCGGGGAAAAATAGATTGCGGTTCACACGTGAATGCTACTGCGAGAAATCTTTACTAGTTTTTGAATTAACTGCAAAATGTCCTAGAAAGGCAAGATAATAATTGACCTCTTGTCCCCGCAGTAAATACTCGTGTGAATCAGCCTTATTTTTCATCCATCTAAAACATGTTGGAAGATTGGCAGTAAGTTTTAGATTAAAGATATTACCTTCGCGTCTTAAAAGAATAGAGATTAAGCTGCTAGCTTGTGGAATCGAGTTGGTCGTGGCTATCGATATAATTTATTCTCGATATTTCAACTAATGTCATAGAATGACGTTGTGAAACCTAGTAAGTTATTACTTTTTACAACACAATATTGCGAAATTAGAATCCTATATAAACTTCTGATGCGTGCAAGACACTGAAGAAATCGTGACGTATAGGCTTTCATTCTGATGTGACAGACAAAATTTTACCTTACTCTTTCACTTCTGCCAACGGCCGGAGTGAGTGAGACAGTGTGTTATGCTATCTAGCTCGCACTCCTACCGTTAACAGATTTATGGAAAGTAGAGTGATAGATATTACAGTTCGCGACAGTATGGGAGCGAGGTTATGGTATTAGTTACGAGACGGTAGCCAGGCGCTTTTTCATCCATTTTTATTTTAATTTGATACCTACTAAATAGTTAGAAACCGCACTCCCTCGCCGTCGTGAACATCATTGATACAAGCTGTGGTCACAGATCCCGTAGTGCAGCTAGCTGGTACCTAGACGTAGGTGGGCGGCATGGGCTGCGGGGGCGGCGGGGCGGGGGGCAGCACGCGCGCGCCGGGCACGTACTGGCCGATGAACGAGCCGTCCTCCGTGAAGCGACCTGCGCACACACATGCACTGTTACTATACATATACATCCACTACCTTGCTAATTATCACAGCTCAATGTGAGCGTGTACAAGGCTGATCAAATCTGACAGACGCCTCATGTCAGCTGATATTGGTTGTTAAATATAAAACTGTTGATATATCAGTCAGTGTTCATTTCTCATTAAACGAACGCAAACATGTCGCACGGCGTCTATCATCCGATGCCGATTTATGCAGATATCAATCGGACAATTCGCCCAGACGTTATAACTCTGTTTACTTACTTCTCTGTGGGTGATAATAAAATTAGCCTGTTTATGTCCAATGCAAGTGAGCTTCTCCATAAACGGCAAATAGCAATGACAGTCAATTTATAGGGATCACCAATTTTGTGAATTTCACAAAATAATGTTTTAGTTCACTTGTTACGACATCCACGGAGTGATGTTTGTTTATTTCGATATTTCTGTCATCATAATTTCCAACATCAATTCTATAATTATGTATGTAATAATTCTGTAAAATGAGTACTTAGACAAATGAAAAAAAAAATCTAAAAAAATCAGTAGGTATCTATAATAAAAAATATGAAGTATAAAATGATAGCAAATTAAATGCAAAAATAAAAAGCAAATAAATCATACCTTACAAAACGAAACAAAAACGTCGCTCGTGCAGGCAAAGAAAAGTGGAAAGGGACGGAACGAGGGAATAATATCAACATTAAAACAAATGCAAAACTTATAACAAAGCACGCATAAACATTTAAGTAGGAAATATTCACTCAAAATAATATCATTTTTGTTTCTTTACAACCTAACGTAACTTACATAATTATTCTGTACTTAACACCTAACCTAAGCTGCGAAGAATTCTTGCGAAGGGTTTGAAATGTGCAGTGAACAAGCCTTTATTTAAACTATTTCTGAAATAGTGCAATAAAGACTGGACGCCCTTTTATAAATTTAAAAATACACGCGGCAAACTATATTTATACTTCCATGCACGCGACAAAACTTATATAAAATGAACGAAACAAAAAACTATCTAAGTTATTGATTACTTATTTCTGCTGCGTACATGGAAATCGTGCCACTGGCAATATACTGCCCTGGTCAATAAAAATTAGATTCACAACATAATTCACAGATCGAAACGTAATAGAAAACAATTTTGACGGGCGACGTCACTGTCAAGTGTGGACCAATCAGAACGAAGAACAAGGGAGCTGCCTACGGCGATTGGCTGTCAGTACCAGACTGTTCTATGTTGCATTATTATGTGATGCAATGGCACTACGTTACATATCAAGCGTACAAGAACGTAGCTGTATTTGGAGCGCACTTTTTTGCATAGGCTTTGAGCTTTATATTTACTGAGTTAAAAGATATTATATAAAAACTATTATAAATTGTAGAAGACAATATTAAGATTAAACCCTGAATACATTGAAGACAAGAAAATTATCATATAAAACTAACAAAGGCTCAGATTCAGAAGCTATTAAAATAATTATTTCAGAAGCTTCTATTTTCTATAAAATTATCAGATATCTCAGTAAACATACGCAATAATGCCGATAAAGGGTGCAAGGGAGAGGAAGATAAGGGATTTATACAAGGGTCGCGAACGCCTGCGAGGCGGAATCTGTCTGTCCGGTAGTGGGCGGGCGTCGCTTGCGTCCGTACTGCCCGATGAACGAACCGTCCTCGTTCATGCCGGCTGCAAATGACATGCGCAATGCTACAGCCACGACACACGACATGCTTGTTTACGTAAAATGGGGAAAATAATAAAGAAATTCTAGGTTTAGCTAACGTGCAAATTAAGGTCAAAAACATGATGTAATAAGAAATGGTGTACAATGTGTTCTACAACGAATTATTTATTTATTTATTTATTTATATATTCTTTATTGTACACCAGTAAAACAAATATACACATAAAACTTGCACAAACATGGGTAAATTGTACAATGGGCGGCCTTATCGCACACGGCGATTTCTTCCAGGCAACCTTTGGATGGACAAGAGTAAAATTATAAAATTATTGGTCTTTTTCGACGGAATATTAACGACGGCGTAATCCAAGAGTTGAGCTTTGCAGTAACATTTGGGATCCATTTCTTCTTACTCCATGATAAAAATTAACAAAATACGTGCATTTGGTAACGATAGCTTTAAAGACCTAATAAAATCATAGATACTAATAAAGTAATGGTCTTATCAAATTATTTTGAGTTTCTACGGATTATACGAGTTCTAGTAGAGAAATATATATAAGAGTTGGCCAAAAACGATGAAAAAATGGACGTTATTCCTTGGTCCGCGTTGGCCGGCCATTGTGTAAAGGGCAACACTACCAACAGAGCAGGCAAACAGCTGGCTATTCAACAAACGTACCTGTTTCGCCTTCGCCATACTCGGCCATAGAGTCGGTGTCGCTTTCAGGGCCAGGCTTCGTGCCGCTGCTCATTGAGTGACGAGACTTGTTATCAAGACTGGAATTAATCATATTAGGAATCAGATTATGGTATAAATATGGTCATGATTTAAAAAAAAACTGTTTTTGAATCCCAATAAAAAAGTGAGATGTTATAAGTTTGTAGTATGAATCTGTGTGTCTGTCATCGTAGCTTCAAAAGGGATGGACCGATTTCAAAGTAGTTTTTTTAATCGAAAGCTAGTTTAATCGCGTATCATCTGAGGTATGTTTCATGAAAATCTGCTCAGCCGTTCAAAAGTTACAGCTGTTTTTCTAGTTGGAGTCGGAGGTTTCTTAAGGAGGTGTCTAGATAAGCCGTATATTATGCCATTACCCAGAACACATTCTTAGCTATAGTTATCACAAAACTTTATGAGCTCTCGGAAATTGAACGCGAGTGGCTGCGTAGTACGCTTATTATAGGTGCTAGAGGGAGAGAGTTCAGTTCAGAGCTCATAAAGATTTCCGCGTACTATCAAAGTCAAAGGATTTTATTTCAACTGGGCCTTTGCAGGCACTTTCAAAACGTCGTGATTCTAGGCGCACGGTTCCAAGTGGGTTGGTCCTGGAGAAGATACCGGCAAGAAACTCCATGGATACTCTTTTCATAAATGACTATCGTCGGTGCGCTTGCCAAATCTGACATGTGCATTTGAAGAACTTTTCAGGACAACAAAAAAACAACAAAATATGGAAAAAAATATCTAATTTAGTCTAAGATGATAAAAAACTTTTTGCTCTCATACACAAATGTAATAATTTAGTCTAAGATGATAAAAAACTTTTTGCTCTCATACACAAATGTAATAATTTAGTCTAAGATGATAAAAAACTTTTTGCTCTCATACACAAATGTAATAATTTAGTCTAAGATGATAAAAAACTTTTTGCTCTCATACACAAATGTAATAATTTAGTCTAAGATGATAAAAAACTTTTTGCTCTCATACACAAATGTAATAATTTAGTCTAAGATGATAAAAAACTTTTTGCTCTCATACACAAATGTAATAATTTAGTCTAAGATGATAAAAAACTTTTTGCTCTCATACACAAATGTAATAATTTAGTCTAAGATGATAAAAAACTTTTTGCTCTCATACACAAATGTAATAATTTTTTTATTATCTTAGACTAAATTAGATATTTTTTGCCATATTTTGTTGTTCTTCAAATGCACATGTCAGGGGGCCTAAAAAGGCCATATTGAGCAATTCATCTAATGATCTGCTTAGTAACTGTCAAAAAGATGATTATTGAATATGAACCTTATGCGGATGACATTAAGAGTCGTCAATTAAGTAGATATTTTGACATTCGTAATATGAATCATATTATGATTCATCTAAAGCGGCTTTATTAGCCCCCCAGATTTGGCAAGCACACCGACGTTATAGTGAAGCTCATGTAGCAGTGTACTGACGGGTGCGTGTACTCGTGGAAGCCTCCCTCGGCGTAGTCCCTCCTGCCGTGGGCCAGCTCGCGGTCGTGCACGTCGTACTTGCCGCCGCGGTTGCGCCGCACCACGCACACCAGCAGCAGCACCAGCAGCAGGAAGGCCAGCGCCAGCATCACGCCGATGAACCAGCCCGCCGTCGCCGTCTTGTCCTGCCCCGGAACCACTATGGGCCCGTCTGGGGACAAATTTTATTATTTTCGGTTTTTTTATAACATTGCCCCTCACTAGGTGGATATAAGACTGCTTTGTTGAGGAAAAGCGTTTTTGGTATGGCACCGGCTATTTTTAACCACATTCCTAATTCCATAAAAGGGGAACCAGTAACAACTTTCAAAAAGAAACTAACTGTGCTTCTATTAAATAAATGTTACTACGCCGTATCGGATTTCCTAGCTGATAAATTTTAGTTGTGTAGGAATGTTTGTAGTTTGATGATGAACTGCATCAATGTTTGCATGCCAAAATGATAGAATGTACAAGGATTCTTTAACATTATTGTAACCACCTTATTGTAAATACCTACATTCTGCGCAAATAAATGAATATTGTATTCTAGGATTTCTCCTGTATCGAGGGTACAGTTTACAAAAATACATATCACACGCACACACAACCAGACCCGAAAACTTAACTGATAATTAATTAATTAGTTAATTTAACTTACCGATAGTAGTATCAACATCCTTCACTTCACTGTAGCTGAAGTATTCTCCGTCATGAGCCGACAGCCTCACTTCGTACACCTGCCCCGGCTCCAACCCCGTCAGGATCACGTAGTCATCGTCAGTGACCTCGTGAGTCTTCGACCAGTCCGGGTGACCCTTCAACTTGTACCACGCGACGAAGTGAGTGCCTGCGTGACCGTCCAACGACGGCATCCAACGGACTAGGATGTGGGCGGTTCCTTCCTTAGCCGGCAATGTACTCGTCTCAAATATTGGCACATCAGGCTTCGCTGTGACAACGGTCTTGGTAGTCTGTTCAACGTAGTACTTGTCACCTTCACCTGCCTTAGTCTTTGCTCTGATTTCGATGCGGTACTTCGTGTTGGGTTCCAAGCCTGCCAACTTTGCGCGGTCGAACTTAGGATCAATCTCCTTCTTCCTTTCCTGGATGGGTCCTAAGGATGTTCCGGTGACTTTTTGGTAGTAGATTTTATAGCCTGTGAGGACTCCGTTTTCGTCTACAGGTTTGTCCCATTTGAGGAGCATCGCTGAGGAGCCGATGGGGTATACTTCGAAGGATTTGACTGTGCCGGGTTTGCCTTCAGGGGTGTGGAAGCTGAGGATATCACTGGCAGGTCCGTTGAAGCGTCCGTTGTACACTAAAATTCTTGCGTTATTCTTCTTGTACGGTTTGAACTTGCTGACTAAAGCGCTGGACGCGTCAGCTTTGACGAGGATTTCTTTGAGCCTGTCCTCTTCACCATCAACCCAGGTTTGTATCTTATAGCCTTTGAAGTGTCCTCTCACAGTTTCAGCTAGCACGGGGTTCCAACTGAGCAGCGCCGTGGTGCCAGTCGTGACCTGCACGAGGGTGAAGTTGGAGGGAGCCTGCAGGGGAACGTCTTCTCCGGACCAGCCGATGACTTCCACGGGCGTCACGTTTGATGTTCCTTTGTAGTTCACTGCGGTTACCTGTTGATAAAAAGATTGATTACTTATAGATACACTTCAACCCGCACTAGACCAGCATGATCATTCTGAGAAGATTTCGTGCAGAGTGGGATAGTAATAGGCTGGTTTTGTTGATGCTTTACAATGTCATATAATTTTATATTCGCTTCTTACACTCTCGGAAATAGGACTTTTTTTTTGTAGTAAGGACAATAGCTGTAAATATAAAATATATTATAGTTTAAAAAAACTGAAAATCACGCTTTTATCATCCAAACTAAACGTGTATGCAAAATTTTGACTCAATCAGAAACCGACAAGTGGGTCAAATTTAACTTCCAAGATTTTTTTTTACATAGTTGGTTATATGTGAAGTTAATAAAAGCGTGTTAAAAATTTGCACATTTTTCTTTTCTTCTTACTCACTGTCTTCTCTTCTGAGACTTTTTCTCAATTAATCTACAACCCTACTAGTTTCAAGGGTCAGAAAGCATTCGCATGAAGTAAATTACGAATATATCTAAGTCTGTCTGTAAGTCAAAGTTTTTTATTTCAACTGGGCCTATGCAGGCACTTTCAAAACGTCGTGATTTTAGATGCACGGTTCCAAGTGGGTTGGTTCTGGAGAAGATACCGGCAAGAAACTTCATGGATACTCTTTTCATAAATCAAGCTTACAATAATATCTATAGATAGCGGAAATAGTCATACGTAGAATTTGTTGTCGGAGTTACCTTGACTTTGTACGGCTGGAAGGTGGGCGTGTTGGGCACGGTGTAGTCGACTTGCTGCCAGTCGCGCACCTGCTGCTCGCTCCACGTCTGCCCCGTGATGTTGCGGCGCCACGCCACTAGGTAGTAGAAGCCGGGGCCGTTGTGCTCGATTTGAGGCATTTTCTGGATACGAACAAACGTAAATTACTGGTTTTCGTATTTGGAAACAGTATGTCTTCGAAAATAAATAGGGTATGGTTAAATCGTATGAAAAAGGAGATTAAAGAGTTGGGTCTTCTTGATTATAATATTTGCGATGAAGTTTTTTTTTATACAAGCGTTTCGCCTCCCTAGGACTCCTCCTGCATCAAGGGTACAGTTTACAAACATAAATGTCACATGCAGACACACCCAAACCCGGAACAACTATCTATAAATATAAAAATAATTGCTCCGTGCGGGGTTCGATCCCGCGGCACGTATTGTAGAAAGCTAATCGCTTAGCCACTGCGCCAACCGTGTCATCAAAGCTCACGAATTCATAATATCTTCATTTATTGCCAAAAGATATTGAATGAACTACCCACAGCTGTACAATGTAACAAGAATACTAATGATGATAGATACTGACCGACCACGAGATGACCATGTTGGTAGGATCGGATCCTTCGCCGACCACGTTGTCAGGGTTCTTGTAGGGCACGTCTGGTTGAGTGGTGCATACTTCTGAGTGCGACGACGGAGTGGAAGATCCAATCTTGTTCAATGCGCTCACCCTATAATATAATAGTAGTTTATGAAACTGGTGCATAATGGGGGTATTAAAACACGAGCGTGAGTTTAATAGTATCACACGAGTGTTTTACGAGGCGCAGGTAGTGCCACCTCATCCATCGTCAACTACGTTACCGTTATGAGTTTAAAGTTTAATTTTCGAACCCTTTGGGGAAAGCAGGCGCAATGTCATACTAAATTCAGAAATTTACTATTAGGGTATTTAGGCAGACCGACGCCTTGATTACGTAAGAAAAATCTGACAGCCACAGCGACCAACAAACAATGCATCCCTTTCTCGCTTATAGACGTTTTTATCAAAGGACACTGAATAGGACGTTTATTTGCGACAGCAACTGTCATATTTATCATACGTAATCAGGGGGAAGATGGTGAACAGTGATGATGATCGTGTGCTATTCTACCTGAAGGTGTAGTTGGCCCAGGGACTGAGCTGCACGGTCCAGGAGGTGTCGATGGCGGGCACGTTGTCGCTGGCCAGGTCCCACGTGTCGGGCGTGAACGTCGTGTTGTACTGGATGGAGTAGCGCAGGATGGGCGCGCGGTTGTCGCCCATGGAGTGCCAGCGGAGAGTGGCCGTCTTCTCGTGGCATTCGATGTTGTCCAATGCCGGAGGATTCGGTTTGTCTGGAAGAGAGCACGGATTATATAATGGTGTCAGTTAATAAACATGATGTAGTTTGAGATTTAGTGCTGATTTTTCAATCGACAGATAAATGTTTTATACAACGAATGACGGTTGACAGATTTTGTATAGGAAAGCTGTCAGAAATTCAAATTATTCCATCGTATTAAGTCATAATTGGACCCTGTTAAGCAGAAAAGATCCTACCAACATTTTTTGGAAAATCGAGTTATCTGCGTATCCATAATATTATACTCATCTTTAATAATTTATAATAATTATGCACAATTTTTTTTCTTAATGTATATGTTATGGCCTATTACACTACTAACTTTCAAATAGGTACTGTATCATACGATGTTTTAATTCTTTAACTAACGCTAAACTGCATTTACTCAAAAGTATAACATGTTGGTTGGATCTTTTCTGCTTAACAGGGTCCAATTATGACAATTGAAACATCAGTTCTTAGGAAAATTAAAAATAAGAACTCCCAAGTTGCGCCACAAATCTTGGTCCTCTGCTTGAAGCTTGATCGCAAGAAATAATTTGCCAAATATGCATGAGAGCCGAAATATGTCACAGATTATTACAGACATCATAATAGTTTCTTGGCAAAACACCAAAAAGTTTATGAACTATGAGGGTATGGAATTATGCATTTAACATTACGATACACCATAATCAAGTTTTCGTCGAGTTTTTGTGTCATCATCATCCGTCTGAAATGAATCTGAAATACCGAAATCTACTTTCTGCCGAGTATAGGCCTCACTTTGCTTCTCATTTGAAGTTTATCTCCCATAATCAGAAAAACTTGTAATATTTGAATTCTGATTAAATTATACATGTACCTCCACCAAAATGACATTATAGTTCCAATAACATTACATATTATCACAATATAGGCTCACCTTGAACTGTCAGCGTAGCTTGAGCCCTAGCTTCATCTATCGCGGTCCTGGCTATGCACGTATACTCTCCAGAGTCCAGCTCCGTGGTGTCTGAGATGAGCAGTGAGTAGTCGTTGGTCATGCGGAACCGCGGCTGGTTCTCGAAGTCAATCTGCTGGCCGTCGTTGAGCCAGATGATCTCCAGCTTGAGGGAGTCGTCTGCGTTGGCGTTGCAGCGGAACGTGGCTGAGGATCCCGCGGCAACCTCGTAGTGTTCCGGCTTGTCCGTGATAACCGTGCGCTCTGGGGAGAAACAAGTTTTGAGTATATGCTGCCTTATTGGTGCAGAAAACAATGCGTGTTAAAACAAAAACATTCATTTAATACTAATTCAATAATAAATTGATTTGGTCAATTATTAGTTATGTCAATGTTTTAGAGATACTAAGAAGAGTAAATAAGAAAAGACAAATATTGAAACAGAAACAAGAAGAGGAGGCATGATTGGTCACTTGATTAGGCATGATAAGTTCATTACCAACATTATAGAAGGGAAAATAGAGGCAAAAAGAAAAAGAGGAAGACCAAGAAGAAACTACATTGATCAGCTGAAAGAAAAAGCGAATATAGAAACATATATATTTTTTTAAAGATTTGGTGTTGGTAAGGACTGGATGGAAATTGCTACATCGACAAATTTTACAACATTCCCATCCAAAATTAAGTGCTAGGGCACTTAAATTTTGGATGGGAATGTTGTAAAATTTATTAAACTTAGCTACACCAAAACACTAAAGTTGATTAACTGTTCAGAGGGCTAATTCACGTAATTTTATGACGCGCCGATCATATTGCAGTAACGCGAGCATATCTGACTGAAGCTAAGAGAATACCAAATGTGTTGTTTTGACCAAAGTTTTACTGCAACTGCGCGGCAACTGCACTTTTTTAATTACGTGAACGCCTGCAGGTCCTAAAGAAACACAAAATGTATCAAGACATGCAACTTCTAGCCGTTTTAATTGAACGATTGCTTGACTTTTACGACAAGCAATAAAAATGAGACTCCTTTAATAACAAAGCAATATAGAGCACTTACTCTTAACATCAAGGGAACCAAACGCAGATTTTTCTCCGAACTTATTCTTGGCGTAACACTGGTACGTTCCCACGTCCGTGTAAGATACATCGCGGATCACCAGGTCGCCGTCAGTAGTTATGTTGTATCTATAATGAAATATAATGTTATATATTTTAATTTGGCCAAAGACAATAAACATAAAGTCAAGGGAAACAGCGAGTCTACCGCATAACTAAAATGGTAATGAACATCGACACTGGTAATAAACTTCAATACGATCGTGAGAGAATCAGCTTCGAGTTACTTTGTAAAAAAAATACCGATCATACTGTCGGGACTCCCATCTTCAGGATCGGTAATTTTTTTACAAGGTAGCTCAAAGTTTAGTCTCTCACGATCGTATTGAAGTTTATTACCAGAGTCGAAG
Organism: Allophyes oxyacanthae; assembly: GCA_932294325.1. Taxonomy (NCBI): domain Eukaryota; kingdom Metazoa; phylum Arthropoda; class Insecta; order Lepidoptera; family Noctuidae; genus Allophyes; species Allophyes oxyacanthae. The sequence continues at coordinate 17,599,932 of OW028610.1, read as the reverse complement.
TTCATTACCATTGTAGATACGCGGTAGACCCGCCGCTCGTGTATTGTGGGCACAGTTCAGTCATAAATCTTACATGGCCACACCCAGAACCAGAACAACTATCTGTAAACTATACAAGAACGCGCGATTTGTAATACAGATAGCCAATTGCTTATCCAAGCCAATCGTGCTGTCAAGTGTAAAGCCTATAGGGAAAGTTTTACTTAGATATTCCGCTAATACCCTGGTATGGTATTACGGCTGTTCGGTAAGTTTTTACGGATATGTTAAGCATAAATCAGTGATCCGAGCACGGCCGAGCACGAATGTTTTTAACATTATGTAACGTTAACGTAAATAAATTTAGACTTAATTTAGCTTTATCAGGTATTTTTTAAATAAACGAACGTAATACAACATGTACAGTCGGCCAAAGAATTGGTCTGCGGTTACAATTTGTTTGTACGCCATAAAACAAAAACGTTGTGATATATCCATTTGATAGGAAGTTGTGTTTTGTTATTATGTTTGTTATTTGTCTCTTTTTTTATAGTGTTATTTTATCTATAATCTTCTCTCTCTTGTGTTGTAAATGTGTCCGTGCTGAATAAATGCTTTTTTCTTTCTTTTCTTTTTTATTTATTTATTTATTAGGATTTCCAACAAGAAATACACAGTACATCAAAAGCTTACAATAACAATCTTTGATCCCTGTGCTTCCTCAGTAAAAGGAAACCAAAGCATGCATATTTAAAAAAAAAACTAACAAACAAAAAGTTATTAATACAAAAAAAACATACATTAACTAAAACAAATATACAAATTATAATAAATATTAAAATAAAGAAAGTTGTTAAAAATTGATAAGACCACTTTTTTGGCCGACCGTACAAAATTTAAGAGACGTTTCGATATAACGCTCGTGTAGGTTGACCTTTCACAGAGCTTTTATCATATTATTTATTTATAAACATTATACCTTTTATCTAAATATAATCGCATTTACAGAATAACCTTTGTACTTTAGCTTCTGTATTATTCAGACCTTTCTTTTATAAGATAAAAGCGAAAACGAAACATTTATGGCAACCAACCAGTCTATTTGATCATCCATCATAACTTCGGCCTTGTAAGATAACAAAGTTATTTCCAGGAATAAAAATACGCTTCAAAGCAGATAAAACTTCGCTTGATCGATCTCTACATTGACTGATGACGTTTAAGAAATAGTCCAATGAACTGTAAATCTCCTTTTCATGTCGTCGAGGGAGACTTGAAATCCGATCATATTTTCCTGAGTAGGCACGCCTCAGGGATGTTTTCCTATCCGATTCTTAAGAAACGTAATCCCGAGTTTGTTTGCACAGTGTGAGAAATCGGGCAACGAGTGCGGCGTGTATTTGTGTCACGGAAGCGAGAATATGCAAGCTTTGTTGTTATTAAAATACAACATGAAATGTACTTATTATATCCCTCATCGTGTGTATCTCATATTTCAGCGAGGGGAAAATGAAATCTAGTTTCCTAATGGGTTTGTCAAACATTTGCCATATCCTAGATACAGGAATTTCCTAGGAAATAGACCGAGAACATTCTAGGATAAATAACCTAACCGTCAAAAACCCCCGACTCCAATTAGAAATAGAGCTGTAAGTTTTGAACGGCTGAACAGACTTTCATGAAACATAGCTAAGATGAAACTCGATTAAACCAGCTTTCAATTAAAAAAATTGCATTGAAATCGGTCCATCCGTTTTGAAGCTACGATGCCACAGACAGATACACAGACACACTCAAACTTATAACACCCCTCTTTTTTGTCGGGGGTTAAATCAAAGAGTTTTCGAATAGAAACTACTGTGTCACTAATTTAAACCGTGCTTTGACACTCCAACATTGGTTCATCATGCTTAAACAACAGTACAAAAATGGATAAAAATACCAACAAAGTACCAGTCAAACATGTTTCTCAAAGAGCTACTTACTTTCCACCAGTGACGTCAACTTCGTCCTTCATCCATCTGACGATGGGCTTCGGCGCTCCAAACACTCTGCACTTGAGCACAGCCTCGGAACCGTCCACCCGGGTAAGGTTCTCCGGACCCTCCTTGATTTCTGGCGGAATTGCTGCACAAAAACAAAAGGATTAGCTTTGATATATTTTCTTCCGTAAAGTCCCCTCTAATCACAAATATTCTTTTTATGAATTTTCGACGCGCGTTTTTCTTTATTGTGATTGATAAATAGAATGCAGAAAATCCTTTTCATGTCTGACGAAGGATATATTTTCATTTTAAGCGCAGAGAATCATTTCATGCCGTTAAAAGTCAGAATTTCTAACAAGTCATCGTACAGCAATTTGGGGATCCCTCTTCTTATTAATTGGTCGTCGCTGCCTCGGTTTTCCCTAAAAGTCTCTATAAATAACGATGTATAAACTCCCAAAGACTTGCCAAATAACCTTATACTAGTGGTCGCCCAGTGGTCGAAATTCGACCGTACCTAATTCATTAAATTTACCTTTCTGCACTCCTCCATCTAAACTTTAACTATGCCTAATCACACACTCCTTAACCTTATACATATAATTATGCTCTTAAAAACATTACATGCATGGGGTTCAAGGAGTCTCCACGAGTAACGATACCTGAAACCGTCTGGCGCACCCTGGGCACCTAGCCTCGATACCTCCACTGCCATCGATGTCTATAGATACGCTCTGTCATACAAAGGGAAGCTAAAAAAATGAGACGTATTTTTTGAAGACGTCAAATTTTAAATTCAACAATGTTCAAATTATATTTAAATAGAACAGCGATACATGCACTAATGGAATAGCTACTATTATTATATATGTTTTATTCAATACACAAATTAATAATTATGTTTGTAAACGGCATTTGACTGGTGATCAACCACTCCATTTTTCTGAAAATGGAGTACCTGACACGTCTCACTTTTTGAGTTCACTATATAATAATATATACAGTATATCTATAGACATCGATGTCCACTGCTGACTGGCTTAACTTTCCACTACGGCATGAGCGATTCCCATATGCCTAGCCGACTCGACAGAAGACTGCAATCCAAAACTATTTTCCCAAAAAAGCACGCCAACTCATAGTTTTCGCTACAACTCCCAACAAACACGTACATAAATCACAATAACCAAGATGTTAAGTGCATAATAATATCCTTGAAGCGATATTTCGCGCGGATAGCGGGTGGGCGTGTGAGTGTGTCGCGAGGATGTGTCCAATAGACGCCCGTCTAGTAGAGACGACATATCTCGTAATATACTCATGAATTCGTAAAATGAGGACGGACTCTATGATTTTGGGGAACTGGTGAATAGTAAGTATGTGACGTACACTTAGAAGGGTAGGCTTTGGAACATCAAAGACATTAAATCCTATTTGTCATCACTCAAATAGAAAGATGGTTCCTAATAAGCATTGCGAACCTTTCACGAAGATTTTCTGAATAGTAATAATGCGGTTTCAGTCTGATTATGTCTCTTGAAAGAGCACATTGAAAATTATTCATAGAGATGTCTTTATGTTTGACATTCTAGAATGTTTATTATTTTAGTCTATCAACACGAACTTTACACACTCCTAAGTAATATCACCTCAAAATAATATTTATCTTTTGGTGATAAACGTGGAAAACAAAAACATTAACAAGTCAGTATTTCACAACAGAATTATCTGTTTTAAAATATTGACTTTCAATTCGTCACTCAATTCAAAATACGCTGAATTCATCTCATTAGGTGCCTAACAAATAATATTTTGAAGAGCTCCCGCTTCAAGCCTGTAAGCCCCCAACATAGGGAAAAGATAAATAATAATCTTAAAGTATTATTGGCTCCATCTTATGAAAAGGGAAATCAGGTTGAGTACATAAATTATCATAATAAACATTGGATTACCAATAAGTCTGTTATTTTGGTAATACGCCCGAACGTAACAAAGGGTAATTTATTACGTATGTATGTAGATGTGTTATGATAAGAGCATTAGCAGCATTAGGGCGGTGATGAAAACAGAAGTGTTGTGTTGTAATCATCTAAAATTATCTTGGAAGCTTTGAATGAGTATATTGTTCAATGTACAACTAACATTTTGTTAAAAATATGATTTTCCGAGTTCAGATATTAGACAGCATTATAATATTTAAAAAATATTGTTATTTTTTACATTGACTGTGTAATGGACTGTGTATATAGTAAATTGATCGATCGAAATCGATTATGAAATAAGTCTCGCAAAGCTACTTTGACCAAACACTTCGATGTTTATTAAGAACCGCACTTCAGATTCAGTTATTTCGTGTGTGGAATATACCCACTATTAGCATATAGATATAAAAATTAGGCGAAGCATCAGTACACAATAGAGATAAAATGCGACATTCAATGTTGACACAAAATTATTACTACGACCTGTATGCCCTTACTCGTAAAAAACATATTTGAACAAACATTGGCGTTACACCTTTTTAGTAGCAAGCATGTTGGACAAACATTGTTAACAACATTGGCTTTGTCCGGATTATCAGAATGGGCACGTCTTTACACATGCCGGTGGTGACATAACGTAGTATTGCTCGTACTTTGCAACTGTCCATCTTAATCCCAAAGGACTCCAGTGCTTCCTACTTCGCTCTTGATTCGTGTCATTCAATTTATTATGAGTTTGTTTTAACGAACTCCTAAGATGCTTAGCAATTTTGCCTCACAAATCATATTTTGATGTAAGCTCCAAAGTCTCCGGAGATTAAGATAAATTGAATATGAATCTGGGATAGGATCGTTAGCTGCCGGCGTATAGGGAACAATTTCTATAGACTTTCAAAGTTTATGGCTCGATTTATAATTCTACCAAATTTTTTGTAGCAATGTTCTTTGTTGCGAAAAATACATACATATAAAAAGTATTCTTGACGTTAACAAACAATGACGTTAAAGATCAAATGACTCGTATCGAAAGGCTCTGAGAGATCCATTACGCGCTTTCGAAATTATGTCGCAATAATATCCAAATACAACTTCAAATTCAGTTCAAGCTCTAATAATATTCGAATTGTTTGGATCTCATAATTTTAAGGAATGATTTAACAGACCCATAGAGCAGGATATGCGGACGCAATAAGGGCGGACAATACGACGTAATAGGAATTTCCGATGCCACAAACCTATGTATTCATTATTGTGGATTTTGGGGATGACTCACGGAGAATATCGTTTAGGTTATCGAATCCGTCCTAGGTTATCGAACCCTAACGGAGGAAAAAATTCGGATATTAATCCGCACCCCCAGCCGCACCTACCTTTGTAGTTAGGGGTTAAATTCAAACGTTCACAGGTAAACTGGGGTGCTACTGTTTTATTATTGCATTGTATTGTGCTTGAATTGATGTTAGATTTCAATCTCGGACTGGGTAAAAATATGGCACTTTTTTAAGCTTCTTTGGAAGTTTTTAATGCGTTTCGAATGATGAAAGGGATATTGTTTGCTGACTAACAGCTGCTGGTATAAGAAGCAAGATTTCTATTTTTTTTTTTTCAAGATATTGCAAGACCGATACGTCCACTTGTAGTTAAATTCAAAATTCGGTTTTCGCTAAACAAAATGAACGCGAAACATTTTGTTATACATACTTTAAAAATAAACTTTCGCTACTCATTCATATTCTATGATATCGATTACCGATTAACTTAATCGCGTTTCAGCATAAACAAGGCACGACTAATCGTTAACAATACTTGCAAAATAAATACAATAAATAAGATTAAACGTAACAGTTTATCAAGTAAAAGCAGCGCAGACGTTTTTTTAACCCCTAAGGGTTTGAGTTACGTGATAACCTCACGCTATTTAGCAATTAATGGGGTGCAGCAGCACACTACAGCCATAACATAGGAGTATACAGAAGGCGTATTTTTTTTAAATGTATTTGTAATATATAAATTTATCGGTATACGTAAAATGGACCTACCGCTGCAGTCGCAAATGAGTGACATGTCATTTAACGGTATTTTGTGTCTTTTGTATGTTTGTATGGACTTGTTATCACGTTTTTCATGGGAGTGGAGCCCGGATTGTATATGCGACCAAACAGGCGCCCTAGATGTCTGCATAACGTTACGTATGTTCATATGTTATGTTGGCGCGACAGACGCCAATTTGAACCGCGCCGAATAGTTATCCGTAACCCATAATCTATATAACCTAATAACAACAATTACTCACCCCCTGTGCACTTCAAATACTATACAAGATTTATTCTAATAGAAAAGTGTATAAGTGCAATTTGAAATTTCCATACTTCCCTGTGAAGTGGACCTTCTTATCTTTGTATTTCTCAAAGAACGACAACTTTATTTACAAATCCGGTGCATATTTGGCGAGTTCTGATTAAAACGTGAGGTCAATTGTGTCATATTGTTCCAAACAGTCTGATTATTGGTCTATATCGCAATAAAATGTCTTTCTCTTAATTGTAGTGCCGATAAGCCATACGAGATTCGCTTGGGCCATCCCATTCGGACACGTTTTGTGTCGAGATAGTAAGTAAGGAACTTTTGCAAATGAAACGGAATGGATGACAGCTAAGAAAACTTATTAACGTCAGAATGATGTATTGAAAATGCATAGACTGAGCAATTTGACGGTGAAAATTACCTTTACAGAACATGCTCCAGTCATGTTCACAGCACCTGTTATTAAGTTATACGTATCGTATGACAATTCGTCAAATATCAGCCGACAATACGAGTGAGATTCGAATCGAGATGCGACATGTTCTTACAAAATAGCCCCCCTGATCCGTAAGAAGATATAACTTCTCAAAGGTAAAGAACTTTTCGCAGCAATGTATATTTATTGTATACCGAATTCCATTTGTCTCAAGACATTACGAGGTGCCCATGTTTTTAACCAAAACCAGTGAAACCAGTCCCAACCGTTGGAGTTCTGCTCACGCCATCAAACAAAAAAGGGGACATGAATAACATCTCAAAATCGAACTCACGCAGTTTACATCATTACACAATCCGTACTTAATATATGATTGCGAATTGTTGCCAATAACTAAAGTATAAGACAGACGATTCTAAATTATCATGCTGTACGGTCTCCAGCTAAATCAATATCAAAGAGTTTTATCTCAACTGGGTTTTTATTTATTTATATTTTATGCTCTACTAGCGACCCGTCCCCGGATGCAATTTCTCTACTATCCTTACATTAAATATGAAAGTATTATACATCTAAACCTTCCAGAAGAAATGCTCAAACTGATGGTGGAAACCGCATATAAATCCGTCGCGTGGTTTAGGAGGAATTAGCGGATATACAGATAGATAGACCGACAGACAGACGAGGAAAGCGACTTTATTTTATTCTATGTAAAGATGTACAGACGCGGACTTAATGCCTTAGGCTTAGGCTTTGTATGCTATTTCAAAACGGCGAGACTCTAGGTGCACGGTTCCAAAATCTGCTTTGGTCCCGTGAAGAAGAGACTGACAAGAAACTCCTATGATGAAAGCAAAGTACCCCATCTCCTGAGCGAAATAAAAACTGAGTAACTTATACGGAGCAGTTGCACAGCCCACAGGTCAATGCCATATTGATCTGTGCGTGATACCATCAGACTGCATAAACTCTTCGCCGTGCGTTGCTCGAAGCCTAGCGCGATGTTTCCCCCACATTAGAATTCTCGGTTTTATGATTGTCGTTGTGGCCACATTCACAAATCACTTATAGAAAAAAAAACAGACTCATTACGAATACTTAGGGAATGCATTTTTTACCCAATGCCCCACCCTGGAAGAAATTACCCAACCTAACCGTCAAAAACCCCCGACTCCAACTAGAAAAAGAGCTGTAATTTTTGAACGGCTGAACAGATTTTCATGAAACATAGCTAAGATGATACCCAATTAAACTAGCTTTCGATTAAAAAACTGCAGTGACATCGGTCTATCCGTTTTGGAGCTACGATGCTACAGGTACACTTATAACACCCCTGTTTTTTATTAGGGGTTAAAAAGACTCCGGCCGTAAATTAATACGGTTGAATTCGTATAAAAAATTAAGCTTTTAAAAATCACTATTGTACACAAAGAGCTGGGGGCCTAAAAAGGCCACTTTAGATGAATCACAATATGATTCATATTACGAATGTCAAAATATCTACTTAATTGACAACTCTTAATGTCATCCGCATAAGGTTCATATTCAGTAATTATCTGTTTGACAGTTACTGTGCAGATCATTAGATGAATTGCTCAATGTGGCCTTTTTAGGCCCCCTGTACCAGTAATAATGCAGAAACAATTGACACAGCAGCAATTTCTCGTGATGCCAGCTGGGTTCTAGGTCAATATTCGCAGCGGTCGGGTCGAGGCATCCCGGGCTATCTAGGTCAGGGCTGGTTCCTGCGTAATCCGGGACTACGGACCACGTCATACCTATATTTTGTATGAGGTCGGTATTATACACCACAATTTTTTATATACCAGATTTTTTTTAAAGACTTTCTCTGCTTTTTATTATGAACAGCAAAAATTCTGCTGTTCTATACAAATAATTCAATATTACAAACTAAATGTATGGAATCATTGGCACATGATCGAATAGCATAGAAATCAAGAGTGGAAGCCTTTGCCCAGCAGTGGGATGATACAGGCTAACAGTAAGTAAATGTATGGAACAGCTGATTTTATTTTGCGATTACAGCTTTGCTCCCATAGTAAAAGTTGTTCATAATGTTGAGTAGAGAAAGACCTTATTTTTTTTTTGTAATAAATAATATAATTAGTTTTGCATTAATTTGTTGGTCAAGACGGTTTGAGCAATTAAATTACTTAATTCTAAGAAAGAACTACGTGTTAATTGTAACCAGAATAATAGGACTGACAATGTGTTAATAAATGAACGAAGTGCGATTTTCTCGAGATTAATTAGAGATAAGTGTCAATACATGTCATTCGGAGCAAGACTGAATCTTCTTATAAACATCCGCTACACAAAGGAATTCGCTCTCATTCAGATAGTTAAGAGCAAATCTTCTGTAAGTTTTCAAGGCAAAACGCAATACTGAATAGGAATCTTATCGAGAAGCGTGCTCTATCTTGAAATCGTTTCGCTAACCATGAGATGAAGGCTGGGGTGAGAAGCCTATCTATACGTAGAGAAGTATAGATCGTGCTTTTTGAAACTATATCGGTTCGTTACACAATATGTTTTTTCTTGCACAATTCATGTTATAAATAAGCCTTTTTTTTTTTTTTCATTTTATTCTGATCTCTCATAAAAAATTGATGTGACGCTAAAACTAAATAATCCACGTAATAATCGTAAACAGCGTTCAAACGAGTACGAAAGAAATAAGCTCATTTTATAAATATTTATGTAGTGTGGATAAGATTTAGTACGCTTACTAATCTAATTAATTAAGCCCTTTTATTATTACACATAGGCACGCAACCGAATGCCCAAGCATATCAATGCAATGGGGAAAATTAATTAATTATAATGTACGTTTTACAAGATATTATTTTTTTACCTTAGAATTTATTTGGGGTAGTGTCAAAATCGACTTACAGATCGTATAAGGAACTCGATACTGCGTTCCAAAACTCAAATTGCCGATGGTCAAACAGCTGCCAAGCTCAAATGGAACTGGGCTGGTCATATCTGCCACATGCCGGAGAAGCTATGAACAAAAACAACCACACAGTGGACAGCAGCAGAAAACGGCATCGCGGCAGGCCCAGAACGAGATTAGGGCGATCAGAGCGGGATTAGGACTCATATTTAAAGGATTGGCCCCTACCAGCAGCAAACAGGGAAAAGTGGAAAGAGGGGAGGGGAGGCCTTTGCCCTGCAATGGGACACCGTAGGCTGATAATTATAATAGTGTCAAAATACCCTATAGATTTCTCATTTTATGGGGATTTTGAGACCTGGTCTCATCACCCTTTGGTGCTGCAAGATCAGGCTGAAGCCTACAAATTTTCTCGATTTCTATCGATTGATAAGTACTGTCTTACTTTCAAACCTTACGAGTAAATGTGTAGGAAACGAAAGATCATTGAGAGATATAGATCATTGACAGATATAGATCATAGAGATATTGAGATATAATATCGATTGACGAATTAAGCTGAACTGTGTTTTGTTGATTGGTTATAACACAGCTCAACAAGCAACATTTTTAATCAACAGATATACCCGAATTTAGTTGGAAAAGTTAAGACAAATCTGTGGTTGTCTTTATATATAAACTTTAAGCAGTAAATTTATCAGCTTCATCTCAATACGGTCATGGCCGCGTTAACACTCAAGTTGAAAGTTGGCACTTGGAATGAAACGACGCATACGTAGCTTCTTTATCGAGCCTCATACTTGAGATTAATGAATTAGTGTTTGGTAATTACGAAAAATATCATTCTTGCTGTATTTGTCAGAGTAGACTAATAGAAATGGCCTCTATGTGTCATTATTTTATTCAGTAGTTTATTTTACTTAAGACATGGTCGTGTTGATATAGAAAATTACAGCGACAGTCCTTAGACAATGTCTTTTAAAATATTATACAAGATTAAAGAAATTTTGAGAGCTTTGCGAAATTTTGCGGTGGACAACATAATCAACTTTAATGGATAGAGAGTTAGAGACAAATCCTGAGTTATGCTATTGAGGCACTGACCCGAAGGTCCATTGAGTTAGGGACCCCAAAATAAGGACAGGACATGACCCTAATTAACTTGTGCAAATGGGAATCGATTTAGTTCAACCCCACACAAACCGCATGTATTGCAAATCGATAGCAATTTGACGGTGTAGACGGATATACAGACAGATATAAAAAGCATAGATCCGCACATGCAAGCTGAATAAATAATACAGCTAATGTATAACATTTCTAATGGAAATACTTCCACGAAGTTCGCTAACAAACTCGAACAGTACAGAATAGAATAGAAGATTTTTATTTGTCTTTCAAATTACATAGGTAGCAAAGAGATACATCATACAAGAAGGTAAAAGACAAAAAGGTCTTGGACTCAGCATAATAGCTGGCAGCGCGAGGCATGCACAACTGCTGATATTCTGTCCAAGCCAGTCATGCGTTGAATAGAACACAATTTTTATAGTAATAAATAGAAGACACAGGAAGAACTTTCAGACGCACATCTATATTATTACATAATTCCATTTATTTCAATAAGAGCAACGGACTGCGGTACACTGAATAGTTGATCGATAATAATAATTCAATAGGAATATCAATTCCCCTCTCTATTATAAAACACAGACCAACTGTGACGTTTGGAGAGGAACTTTTTTTTTTCCACATAATAAGTGATTTATTCCAGAGTTCATCTACGACTGACTGGGGCGAATGCCAAGTAGCGACAATACTTCAAACAAATTTGCAACCATATCTGTTCAGACATAAAGGTCAATTTAGTTTGTATGTACAAGTTTATGTGCTTACATTAGGTCATAATTAACTATGAGTGACACTTTATGTTGGCTGGAGCTTTGTCGTTTCCTTATAAAAGTTGGTGAACAGAACTTGTTACGAAAGGAAATGGAACGTAATAAAATTGTGTTCTTTATTGAACTTGTTTCTTGAAGTTGTATGAACTCATGTTTGGTAGTTGAAAACTGCAGAACAATATAAAGTTGGCAACAGTTAAGTTAGAGCCTTGGAGGGAGCGAAGTTAGTTTTAGAATTTATTACTGAATCAAAACTGGAAGCGGTTTTAATTCGAGGGAGTTGTAGGACGATGGTTTGGGACATATCCTATCGTTATAGTATCTTTGAGATATTACGATTGCCAGAACTTTAGATAAACCGCTAACAATATTACGATCGAATTGAATTGGACGTTTGCTGTATCTGGAAAGTGTAAGTAAAGACGCAAACCGATTTTATGTTTGGTCTATAAATGCTGCAAAGAACGGAGTACTTTATAAGACCAAAACAAATATTATTTTATAGCTTGGCTTAGTAAAAATCTCATTAAGACAATGCTGAAAGCAAAGAGTATAAAATCGAAGACGCCGCGGCGCCGTCGATTTGCCAAGAGGAAGAACATTCGTTTTGAAATATTTTATATGTTTCTACAATAATAATATTGTAATCTGGAACACCGCAAGTGGGACGATATATTTATGATAACTAGAAACGAGAGTTACAGTTACGCGAGGATTAGCTTTCAATGTGTGACGCAGTTCCATCGATTGACAAGTTTCTTATAAGGTGTTTTATTACGGTGAATCGACGGTAGCTATAGTTGATGACAGGTTTTATTCACACAAACACATCCATTGATATGTATAGGCAAGATATCCGCCAACCTCAAATTTTGTCGGCTTAAATTCTCGTTCCGCATCCAGGGACCACGAAAACACAGTTTATGTATCATCATTATCATTAGCCGCTTTTGTGAAGCCACTGCAGAGCATCAGCGTACTCCCATTTACGCCATTTTTCTCTTCTAAACTAATATTATAAAGAGAATAGATTTGATTTTTTGTATGTTTGTTTATAATGGATAAACTCAAAAACTACAGGACCGATTTTAAAAATTCTTTCACCAGCAGAATGCTACATTATCAGTGAGTAACATAGGCTACAATTTGTAAAGATATCACGCGGGCAAAACCGCTGGCGGAAGCTAGTATTTGTTATACTTCTTTGAAAATAACAGTGGTTTATCCTCCATACATCACCTAGTCCCGTAAAAAAAACAAAGACAACACAAAAGCATTCAGTTGCACTAAGAAAAACAAAACAGTCATAATGTACTCACATTGAACATTGATGTAGACATCTTTATACACGTATCCGATGGAACTGGTGGCGTTACATCCGTAGTTGCCCGTATCCTTCTTGACCAGGTCCGTGATGACGATGGTGTTGGGCGTCACTTGTCTGCGCGAGTTCGGTTCCGCCTGCTCTATCGGCTTCCCGTTGTGGATCCACGTGATCTTGGGCACGGGAGTACCGCCGGCCTCGCACTTGATCTCAGCTGTCTCACCTTCAGCGAGGTTCAGGATTTCTGGCTCGACCGTGAAGAAAGGCGCGGCTAGGGAAGAGAAATTTAAGATTTAGTATGTGGTACCGAAACGTCGTAAGCCGTTACACTGGTTATAAATTCAAGACGAAGTCGATTAGTTTACTACAATGATGACGAGAATCTTGACTCTAGAAACCTGGACTTGTCAAGGCTTCTGCCCAAAGAGGTGTACAGCAAAAATTAATAATATAATACCTATATTATACAATTTTCAATAGCCTGGCATCTACAGAACTCTTCAATCGCGACCTTCTGACATTAATCGTAGTTACATAAAGAAATACCTGATATCGTACGCTCGGCAGGCGAAATTAGCATATGACGTCTAACCTCCGAATTTGGAAGACATTTAACTTTAAGATGGTCGCTTAAAAGTGCCTAAGAGCGGTTTCTTTACTACTCCGATAGCTATCGGTCTGATAGAACTCCATCGTTTACTGTAGACTAAATTATTTTAATATAACCATAAATAAAATTTCGTTTAAGAATATGGCGGATCATCTTGTACCGATTACTCAAAGTTCTCTAATCCTATTATCTCCCAATATCATCAAAGTTCGTTCGTTTTCTAATAGCGAGGCTAATATGATTTTGATATCAAGCAGACGTTACACCCGCAATTAAAAGAATATTTTGCGCAGAACACCATGGTAACATCCCTTACTACCTATCCTTTATTATGTAATGTCTAGGGTTGGTGCCATTATTTGAACATTTTTTCATACTAAAGCGGGTCAAGCATAACACGTATCGACTTCTCCCATAAAGCGTATTACAGTATTACGTAGTATATTGTGGTCATATTAATAGAATGGAGAATAGATGATGTCAGAGGCGAAGTGTATGGCCTTTTAGGTACATACATTTACTGACATGACATTTACTTTGGCACTAGTGCTCCCTATAATAATATTATCTGTAGTTTAAAAAAAACTAAAAAATACACTTTTGTCATCCAAACTAAACGTGTATGCAAAATTTCAGCTCAATCGGAAACCGGGAAGTGGGTCAAATTTAACTTCCAAGATTTTTTTACATAGTTAGTTAGATAGATACAGGTGAAGTTTATAAAAGCGTATTAAAAAGTATTGCCTGTGTCTACAGACTTTTTTGTGACTGTACATGTTTCGTAGCTTCCCAATCGTTAATTTAGAGGAAATAAGTTATTTACCAAAGCCTGTCCACAAATTGGACATTAACGCTACTTTTCAACTGCTTTTTCTAATACTCGTATTTAGCTTCTATAAATTGCCTCTCTTGTACTGCCTTTAGCAACTTGAAACTAACCCACACTTTTCATTGTTTCTTTTGATCCAGTATGAAAACAAAAGTACATTTTCAGATGTATTTCATGTTGTCTACAAATTATTCGTCCATTTTGTATTGTGTATAGTATTTTAAATGACAGTACCTAAGTCTCGTTCCTGTCTACAAACTTTTCTTCCATTTTGTATTGTGTATCGTATTTTAAATTACAGTACGTCTCGCTCCTGAACGACGATGGTATCCCAACAATGCCTGCGGCGATTACGCCAGACTGCACTACATCCAAGTGCTCGCAATCTAGACGAATTGTTGACGAAACAAAATGGAGAGGAACTCATACGTAAGCCTCGGGATTTCTTTCATATGCTTTCCAAAGGCAAGTTGCAATATTACAAAAAAGAAACTGTAGCATTTTACTTTTTTGGGATAAAAAGTAGAAAAATGTAGTGCTTGTGGCGAAGTACTGATGTACAGACTGTACACGGTACTGATGATATTTTATCATAATAAGATTTATGATATACATAACGCTAATATACAGGGTGTAAAAAAACCCTTAACATAATATACGAAGTCTACGCGTACTGTACATCAAATCAATTAACATTGTGCAAAAATAATTGCTGGGAAACCACTTTTATTTTTAGGCATTAAAATTTATACTATTTCCAATAGCTCACAACGCGCGTAACAGACTGTACAAAGTGGTTGTAGAAGTGAACGGTTGGATGTGGGAGTATTTGCGCGTAACAAAGTTTAGTAATAAATAACATATTATAATTGATATCGGCAAAACGTAAAATAAAATTGAGACATTGACATATCTCCCCTCCTTCCCCCTTAACCAGTCTGTTACCAGGTATGGCCCAATCCAAAAAAAATCTTCTTGATGATGTGAAGAATACGTGACTCTCGGCTTCGCTAAGGGTCTTTTACCCCCGTTATTTTTACGGTGACCACCCTCTATCGACGGATAGAGCCGGAAATATAGAGCAACACGTCTTAAGTCGGAGTGAACGAAGTTATTGGACATCCAATCAGGAAATACTGTTTGAAGGCTATTGGATATACTGATGAGGGTTTAGTTGTACACAACGGGCTTCTAGCTTTTCCTTAACTAACGTTTTCCAACTTGCATGGGTTTTTAAAAAGGATAACCAGCTGCCAATACTCTCAATATTTCTCTATGAGCCCACTTTATATGGAAATTACTATATTGATGATACTTTATTGGGTTTGATACCACTCTATCTAGATTAACTTGAAAATTATGTTCATTCACTTTTTAACCGTCCGTATTTATTTTACACGTGGTTCCTAGTAGTCGCCATATATACAAATCTAGGTAATACCTGGATGAAGTAGAACTTTATAGTTGTCATATTCTGTTCTGTGTGAGGGGCTCTTAGCTACATACCTACCGCGCAGATTAGTCGATAAGCAAGGTTAAGCTGCGTTTGCAGCGGTCAATCCCTGGATGGGTGACCGTTTCATTGAACATCGAGACCCCTCCGTGACTCGGAAAGCACGTTAAGCAGTTGGTCCCGGTTGTCATACGAATACCTATGACAGTGTTTACGGGAGTCAGCAACCCAAAAAGTCAGACAACCGGTCTAGCCTTAGGCTTTCAGTATTTCCTAGTACCAAATTGGGTGGCGGAGGTCACATGGCAGTCACTCCGCGTAAAATACTGATTAATCCCCAACTACGTTGAGGATTAAAAAAAGGCTAGGCAGATGAGATGATGTGTTGACTTATTCTGTTATTATTTTTCTCTCACTTTCGAATCACATTATAATCAAACATGATGCATATCCGTTCATATTTACAAAACCGTCTTATTATAAGGTCGGCCTCCAAAATTGACGCGTAATAAAAGGGCCGGGCGTTTATTTAGCATTGGGAACCGGGTTACCGAGTTATTTGCGTGCATGACAAGTGATTACGTCATGAGCGTGCGTGGTGACGCTTCGACATTTTTTATACAATCTGATATTCTCCAGTTGAAGTTTTTGATAGCCCGCTGAAGCCTAAGTTTACCGGTATGAATATTTGTGATAGGTAAGTACAACTTTTATAATGGGACAACCCTGAAATCGCTGTTCCATACAAATAATTCAAAATTCCTCGACACATTGGAACAGCTGATTTTTTTCGCGATTTCTGCACTGATCCCATAGTAAAAGTTTTTCATTTTAATTGTTATTTTTTGTTTTATACGTTAATTATTTTTTATTTTCGAAATATTTTTTATGTTATATTTTATTGTTTTGGTGTCGGTTACTTTGTGATGTCTAATAAACGTTTTTCTTTCTTTTATAATTATGGTACAATAACCCATTAAAGCAGGTGCCCTGTTTAAATATACATTTGTATAAAGTACGGTATTAAAAATATTTTCGGCATCATGTGTGCCATATGCTTTCTCACATGAGTTGAGCGATGATGTCATTGATCAAGCGTTCAGAAAATTGACTCGCGGCTAGAGGTTTCAGTACCATAAAACTTTATGACTCTGTCTGTGGTCCATTTAAGTCCATAATATCATGTAGTATCATGCCCGTATTCCCCGAAGCGTTACGAAGTGTACTACTGTATAGTGTATAGCAGGGATGGCCAACCTTTCTACATCTACGTGTGAATTTCGTCAAAGATATCATTACTGACTCTTGTCCATCCAAAGGTTGCCTGGAAGAAATCGCCGTGTGCGATAAGGCCGCCCATTGTACAATTTACCTATGTTCGTGTAAGTTTTATGTGTATATTTGTTTTACTGGTGTACAATAAAGAATATATAAATAAATACTGTGGCCCTACCGCCAACAAGCAATTATAGAGTAGTGGGAAATAAGAATTAAAATTCTTTGGGGTCCTCAATAGCCGTGCCCACTATTTCTAGTCGCGTGCCATTGGTTCGCCATCCCTGGAGTTATAGTGTGGTATGTCGCGGGGACTGCCGGGGTTGATGAAACTATTTTTCCTATCTGCCCCGTTGACGCGACCGGGGTGGATGGGAGCTCACCTTTGAACCTAAAGGATCCAATCGGGGTGCTTTCAACCCCCAGTCGCTTCGTTCGCTCCGGTTATAATTTTCCTTATATTGAAGAACACGGGCTCTAGACCGAAAAGTCTGGAAATCAAGCGGAGGCCTTTGCCCAGCAGTGGGATGATGCAAGCTAGCAGTAACAGTATTAAAGATTAAGCAAGTAGTCGTGGTGGATGTTAACATTCACTGGTGTATGACCGAAATTGTCATGAAAAGAATAATAAACGGATTTTCACGAGCTAGCTTGATGGTTGATAACATAAACCAGTGTATTTTAAGATATACTGCGCTTTAGATATCACAGCAACCATACAGACATATCACCAATTCTTTTATTAAGTCCTATGTCCCATGTATAAGGGACGCGGGCGTATTGCCAACACTGGCCATATTAAAAGTCAAAACTCCTAAAAGTAAAACCCAATACGTACCAATTTGCCCGACAATAGAATCGAACCCAGACTAGACTAGTAAGGCCGTCTTTTACCATGCTCGTTTGATTATCCGAATTATAATATGAATCAATGACATCTTAAATTCTTAATCCAATACCATTAGGTGAGTAAGGGTAGATTCTTTTCGATGTACGCTACCCTAAAATGATGAAAATGAAATGTGATTCGTATCACGTGAGATGGAAACAAGACATCCTGTATAATCCAATAGAATATAAGAACTGAAAATGACAACCCACATCATATCTCACACCCAAAAAGGGATTACATAACATACATTTATTTTTGATATTTTCTCTTACAAAGGATCCATCGGTATCGTCGGTAGATCAGTATTCTATGTGGCATTAATAACGAAGTGGGTATTAGTGCTTTCAATCAATGTTTATTCACTAGAAAATTAACAGACGCCGCGCCGGTTTTATCAATATTCCTTTATTTTTAAATGTTTTAGAGAATTCTGTTTTTCAATTTGAGATCGTTCAAAATCTTGATATAAGAATATCGTTTTATCTTATTACTTTTATGTGAACAGTACGTTCGACGTAGACAAACACCTTTTGTTTCGAAGAATTCAAATTCATGTTGTGTGACGGTTATTACATTTGCATAAGTTATCACGAAGTCTCCAAACACGGATATAATGGCGTCTATTTTAGTCACACCATAAACAATTACTTATTAATTACGAACGTAGCCAAGCGTTTTATGGAGGAAAGCGGAAGTGACGTCGCTGACACAAATTATTAGCGTCATTAAGGCACCGGCCCTTGCAGTTACACTCACAATTAGCATTGCGGAAATGGCGTAGTCTGTTTGTAGGGCCAGCTTTATTTGGCACAATGTCATCTTTATTGTTCGCTGGACGTCAGTAGAATAATTAGGTGGCGACTTCTGTGACATCTTTTTAGAAGCACCTTGTAGGAGTACTTGAGATTTTTCCAGCCTAGTTCCTGAGAGGAAACCCGTGTCTTCAGTCTTAGCATTAGCATCTTCAGCTAGGCTAAGACGCGTGCCGCGACAGAAGTTTTTCGTCGTGTAAAGACGAGTTAATGCCATCGATGTCTATAGATACGCTCAGTCATACAAAGGCAAGCTAAAAAAATGAGACGTATTTTTTGAAGACGTCAAATTCTAAATTCAACAATGTTCGAATTATATTTAAATAGAACAGCGATACATGCACCAATGGAATAGCTACTGTTATTATATATTTTTTATTCAATACAGAAATGTTTGTAAACGGCATTTGACTGGTGATCAACCACTGCATTTTTCTGAAAATGGAGTACCTGACACGTCTCACTTTTTGAGTTCACTAAGCATATCTATAGACATCGATGATTAATGCCTCTAAAATTATTTCGCGGCGCCCATGTTAGCCCGGCAGAGGCAATAGATGGGTGCAGGTCATTTCCCTTGACCACGTAACTTTTATAGCTATTCAGATTTTATTCGTGTGCGTGGATTTATTTATTTGTATCCCAAATCATTTGGGACCGTGCTAAAATTTGATTATGCAGCAGTGGCAAAGAGTCCATACAACCCGATTCCCATCGGCTTCCCTTTAGGAATGGGTTAGTGCATAGACCAACGTGATATGGCTTGTTATTCAGTTAGGTCGAGCTCTTCCAGACATGACTAATAAATTACAAGAGACGGTATGGATTTTTGTCTTGCAGCATTAATTGCAGCAATTTTTAGGGGGCATTTTTAGGACGGCTTCCCCTTTTAAAACTGTCACCCTTCGCCACTGATATGCAGTATAAAAGTCAAATATCAGCTGATCCATAGATTCAGTCGAATAATACTGAATTATTTCTAGAGAGCGGTATATAAATTTCACGATTTTAGGTTTTGGTCACATAGTAAAAGTTGTTCATATTGAGTACAGTAACCCCTTTAAAGGGATTGGGACTAGTAAGGTAGAACCTTATATTTATTCTTACAGGTAATCATTTGATCGACGATATATTGTCTATTGTTTTAATTATACTGTTTACTATGTACTATGTTGTATATTTGTTGTATACCTATGCTATAGATTATTTTTACGTTGTACCTAAAATATAAAAACTATGTGATTATTTAAGTTTCTTTATTGGTTTACCTAGTTCAGGCACACGTGTTATATACAGGGTGTAAGTGACATCTTAACGAAAACAGACACCAAGAATTCCGTACATGATTCTAGACACCACAGAGGGAGAAATATGCGTCAGTCTTTTCAAAATTTTTACGATTTTGTTCGCAGTTTTTACAACCATTTAAATAATTTGCGAACAAACTCGTTAATTTTTTGAAAAGATCGACGCATAATACTGACGCTATAGGATCCAGAATCATGTACAGAATCCATGGTCTATTTTTTTTACGATGTCATTTACACCCTGTATATTTATGTAAGACTTTGTATTTGTTAGCTTATTTTGTTGTTACATAACAAATTTTTGAACGAATGATTTGATTTCATACGAAAAACTATAACAACATATTGCCATCAAACTCTTATGACACGAAGTGACTCCGCAACACAAAATTTAATAAAACCGAACAGGCGCCACACGGAAACGTGAGATTTTCAGACTATTTCATATTATGTAACTACGTATGTACGAAGTCTGCCTTACAAATTAAGGAGATCACGCGTCTATTGTAAATGATTCACCTTGATAGTAAATTCTAAAATAGCTCAATGGTTTAAATAACATAATTGAAACTAATTCCAATCCTGTCAACTTTTCGTCGTCTGTAAATCTGACGCAAACGTGATATTTGGCGTAGGATATTATAAAAAGATTTGTTGTTTGTAGATTTTTAAGCCTTTCTGGCAAAGTTAGAAACATTGTTAAAATGTCAAATGTACTAAAAATAAGACTCACCTTCAATATTGAGCAGTATGGAGTAAGATTGAGCAGTTCCCACACCGTTGCTGACCTCACAGGTGTACGTGCCCTGGTCTTCGTAAGTCGGGTACCTGATGACCAAAGTCTTCCCGTAGTTGTCCTGGGTGATGCCTTGTGAAGACAGAATGCTTCGGCCGTTCTTCTTCCAAACTATCTGTGGTAGAGGCCTGAGGGAAAGAACAGCTGTTAAAATATTGTAGCTCTTTCTTTCTTTAGCTTCTCATATCAACCAGCTTCATAGAGTAATCAACACGCGACTTTAACAAGTTTGAAGATTTCTTTACTGAATACGCAAGTAGTAACTGTAGTACTGAAGTTGCAAGGTCTACTGCGTAACTTAAATGGTAATGAACATCGACACTGGTAATAAACTTCAATACGATCGTGAGTGATTAATATTTGAGTTACCTTGTAAAAAAATAACTATTATGAAGATGGGAGTGAGAAAATGAAAGTAGCTCAAAGTTTTTTCTCTTACGATTGTATTGAAGTTTAGTACAAGAGTCAAACTACATTACCATTTTACTTATGCGGTAGACCTGATGCGAGGATCGACCTCACATTCCACTTAGAAGGAACTTCCTCCACTGCTGTTTAGGTCTTAATTATTTTTATGGCTAATTATTGAGTCCAGTAATTTTTATTCCTTAAAATCTTATAGGTGCGGTAAAATACAGTGGCGAATTAACGGCATGTATGTAATGTAACCCGATAGCTAAGAGAAAAGCCCACTCGCCGCCACTCATGCACGCAGCGGGGGCGCACCGCGCAATAGGTCAGTACCTGCCGTATAGGGTTACCAGCGCCGGAGACTAATAGTTCAATAGAGCCGTTAATTTAGCAGAACATTGAGCTATTATTTATCACGAGATCTATGATGTCATGTATACATACATGCATTATGTTCACGAATTCCTCCCATAGGGACTAAAGGCGACCCCAAAGCATATAACCATAGTACATTCATTACTTCTTACAAACGTATGACAAACGATTTTTTTGTTTTAATATAGGGCGCAATCGAGCGTGCGGTTCACTTGATGGTAAATGATCACCGCCGCCCATGAACATCCGCAACACAGAAGAGTCACCGATGCGTTGCCGACCTTTTAGGATGGTGTTAGGAAAAAAGTAGGGAATGGAGTGGGAAGGGGCCTAAGGGAGGAATTGGGACTCCGGCGCTCCACATTCACCGAAAGAAACGCAACAGTATGCATACTGCTACTTAACGGTGATATTCTGTGGGAGGGTAGTACTTCCCCGGTCGTGCCGACCCATTCATGCTGCCATGCCAGCGCGACACTGCTACTACCAAAGCCAAACACATTAAATAAACAGGTAATAGGCAGGGCATAGCGGGATGCTTCGCTCAAAATTGGAGCTGCGCGACTAGGGAAGTACCAAGTTGCAAAATATCGTAGCCAAATAACACTGCTCTTTTGCAGTGTTGAAGGTCGCTAGTGCTCTTTGGGGAATAGTGAACGCTGAACGACGCTAGTAGAAGAGTCGGCAACGCGCGAGTAATGCCCCTGGTGTTGCAGGCGTCCATAGGTTACGGTAACCGCTTACCATCAGGCGGGTCATAAGCTTGTTTACCACCTTAATGGTATAAAAAAAATAAGATGTATAATAAAACAAAAGTTCGAGTGACAAGACGAGGAACTGGTAGGTACTAGAGGTGTGCGCCGATGCCCGCAGCGGCGTCATCGGCGTGGATTGTGAAAATCTTATTAAAAATAAAATATTGCAGACCTATTCGCCAAACGACTGTGACGGACGAAGTTATCGGCAAAACATGATATTTAAATTATGGTCATATAAAAATGGTATTTTATTGAATTTGCGTAAACAAATAAGTCGAAATAAACCAATAAGCATATATTTAGATATTTCTAGTGTTTAGTTGACTAGTATATGTCTGCATTGTATCTAAAACAACCATATCCGTCCGACCATCCACGCCGATGACGCCGAAGCCGGCATCGGCGCACATGTCTAGTAGGTACTACGAACCTAATGATCTTTACGGCTAGAAAAAGGTTCAAGCTTTTGGCTAAAGACAGATGTCTGGCAACCCTAAATACATTGTCGCAAGCGCAGAATCAACGCGTTTAACCTAAAATCTCAGGTTACACATGTAGAATGTTAGACTTTTACAGTCTACTGGGTCTGCAGAGAAGGTTATATAACAGAAAAAGATTCCAAGAATGTATTGACTTTAGCAATAAGCAAGCGTTACTAAACGATATGGGCGGGAATCACTTAAAAATTTCGCGACTTTAATAACACCATTTTCATCATATGAAATACTAGCTTCCGCCAGCGGCTTCGCCCGCGTGATATCTTTACAAATTATAGCCTATGTTACTCACTGATAAGGTAGCATACTGCTGGTGACAGATTTTTCAAATCGGTGCAATAGCTTTTGAGTTTATCCATTACAAACAAACAAACATACAAAAAATCTAATCTTTTCTATCTAATCTGTGCTAAGTCTACTTGTAAGTCTGCTTGGGCTCATGAAAATTACATTAAGCAACAAATTACAAAGAATCTGTTATAATGTACTGCAGAAAAGAGGACAACGTACTGAATGTATCTGTTACGCTCGCTAATCCTTTTAGGTCGACCGTCATATAATCCCTTTCTTCCGAGGCAAACACTATCCTAAGCAAACCATATCATGGAGATTGGTCCCATTAGCTATAACACCCATCGTTAGACAGCTTACTGGCATAATATGCTCAAAATCGCAATATCGCGTAACAAAAAGGATTGCGTGCTTACCGTCTACAAATAACATGGTTATCGATTTGTAAGACTAAGAACAGACACAAAGAATTTCAACACGCTCCTTTCACATGCAGGATTCCTGGAAAATCCATGTCTACATAGTACAAAATAAAGTCGCTTTCTGCGTCTGTCTGACTGTATATTCACTACCTCCTCTTAAACCACGCAACGGATTTTGATGCGGTTTTCACCCTCAGTTAGATAATTTTTCACTGAAGGTTTACTTTGATATTTAATGTAAGGATAGTAGAGAAATTGCACCCTTTTAAAGGCGGGGACGGGTCGCCAGTTGAATATAAATTAATAAAAATGTGATAATAATACTCACGTGCCACCGTAAATACAGTACAGTTCCACCTTTTTTCCTTTCAGAGCTTTTTCTACCTTCCTGGTAGTATACTGACGGACAGGCGGATGCCTGTTCAATGTCGGCGCAATGCCAGTCTGGGTCACCTCCAAATATATCTTGTTGCCAAACTTGTACTCATTCCTGAAGATGGAATTAGCTGTGCAAATATATGCGAAGTCTACACTTGCGTCGTAACGAGTTACGTTCGAGAACCAGAGGTTTCCTTCGGGGTCTAAAGTCATGCGTGAATTGTTGATGGTTTTGAGCTGTCCCTGATCGCCTTGCAACATCCAGTAGACTTTAGGTTTGGGGTGACCGTCGGGCGGTTCGCAAGTGAGTTTGAATGGTTTCCCCTCCTCTGCTCCGACTACTTGCTGGCTGTCTGTTTCCTTGAAGGAGTTGAGTTCGGCGCGTCGCACGAAGACGCTGTTGGAGGCGGCAGTACCCCACTCGTTGTAGGAGAAGCACTGGTACTGTCCGAGGTCCTCGTCGCGCGGCTGACTGACCACGAGTGTACCGCGTCCAGACTGCTGGGAGATACGGTTGTCGTAGCTCGTGTACTCGAAGGGCTTGCCGTTTTTGATCCATCTGTACCTGTTTGGACAAAAAAGTGATGTTAATAAAATGTAAATTTTATATCTTGTCATGTGGTCTTTGCCGCGAATAACATTGCTTTTGATTCTCCGACGGACGAAATTATTGTAAATTTGATTTATGAAAAGAGTATCTATGGAGTTTCTTGCTGGTATCTTCTCCAGGACCAACCCACTTAGAACCGTGCACCTAGAATCAATACGTTTTGAAAGTGCCTGCAAAGGCCCAGTTGAAATAAAAAACTTTGACTTAGTCGTAGTGAGCTACCGATCTTCAATTCCCAGCATGACAATTTAGGCTTTTCTTAAAGATTGCTGTCTTGGGTAACGTTCTTTAAATTAATTAAATGTGACATTGGTATCTTAAGATTTTAATAATGCACAAATTACTAAAAGCACTGTTATTAATTAAAGGAAAATAGTATTATAATGTTCTATAATTCTTTTTCCTTGTTATTACTAAATAATTGCTAACAATGGACAATTAATTACATCCATATTTAGTTCTAGTTTAGTAGGTAACTCCATTTTGTCTCCAACAAGGAAACAATAATATCCTTCAAATAAAGATAATTCAATAATGTGGTTAAGTACGTTACTCATTTAAATGATGACACAACGTAGCCATAAAATAAACAATAATTTATAATAATTATACGTAAATGCGATTTTCACATCCGTAGGGAAATGATAACATTATTGCTGTAAATAGCCTGGTGGTTGTTTTTATTTTGCTAAGTACTAGATAGAGGCTGTCTGTAGCATCTGTAGGTACCAACGTATAATATTTAAGCTTTTATACATTTAAACTTTTATGAAAATCAGCTGTTTCACGCGGTTTCACTTGTATCCTAAGGGAATTACTTCATGTATTATATAAGATGCTATATTTCTAGTCCCGATCCCTTTAAGGGATTATTGTACTCATCATTATTAACAAATTTTTCTATGGGACCAACACTGAAATTGCGAAGAAATTTCTGCTATTACATACATACAATAAGACTTGTTCTGACTGACTGACTGACTGATCTATCAATAAACTAGGGCTAGGAAAGAAATTTTGAAAGTAGATTTCTTTTATGTCGTAGGCATCCACTAAGAAGGGATTTTTGGAAATTCCACTAAGAGGTAAAATATGGGATGACTGTTTTGTATGAAAATCCGTCATTTTTAAAATTAAATCAATAAAATTTGGTATTGGCATTTCGGTTAGAAATTAAGAAACACCTATTCAAGGACTTTCGAAAAGTCTACCCCTAAGGGGTTAAAATACGGGATGAAAGGTTGTTTAAAATTCTGTCATGTATTAATTAAATCCATAATATCGACTTCCACTCGAGCAGAGCCACGGACAACAGCTACTTGTAAAATAAAATCCCCGACCGCGTATGTCAGTCCGTAGTTTCAAACGTAAAGGATACATAAAATACTTATAATAGTTATAGGGTGCAGTACTCTACATAGAACCATAATACACAGCCCTTACAGCGTATTTAATCCCCGACGCGACGCAAAGAGGTGTTCGGTGTAATATAATTATGAATAGTTCAAAGAAGGCTTTGGTTACATTAATAAACCTACGTTTTGCCACAGGCCGCTTATTTTATAATCAGTATGCATTACGAATTATTTCACAATACTTCGTGGTTTTCCTACCACAGACTAATATTAGATACATTATAGACAAACAATGTTTTTCTTGAGTTCTTTCTATTATTGAAGACGTATAGGTATGAAGAATAAACTTCCAGATATAGACAGGTCAACGACCTGTCCTGTTACAGGTCGTAAAAGGGAACTAGGTTCAGTTGTTAACCTACTTGTGGCGTAAACACATTTAGCTTAGAGGGGAAATTATACATGACGCGTGAAAACTCGGGCTCTGTTCAATGAGTTTATTGAACAACCCACGATGTCAAATGAACAGTAATGGTGATGAGGCTTGACATACTTAGAGATGAATCTATTTGAAGGGAATTCTTAATAAAGTCTAATTTCACTGGTTTGATACAAATCTTGGCGATATCTCCTCAAGATAATTCAGCTTGTCGGCTATTAAGAGACAAAGATAGAAACTAATAATTAAACTTGGAATATCAAGATATCCTGTAGATTTCAAACGATTAATAAAACATTCTATAACCATTGAAATTGTATCAATAAGTCCGCTCAAAACGGAAAGAAGAATTTATAAATCGCAAACGGAAATTTAAGTTAGCAGGACAGTGAGCTCAGCGCTACCACAAGAAGGACCGTTTACAAACAGCAAAACAGGTTTTTAACCGTTGTAATATAATTATTTTTATCAAATAGACAGAGTTATTCATACATGACATAATAGTTCCGAGGATACTTATCGTGGCGTCGTCGCCTCGAGATGACTGCATTCGAACCAAGGCTGAGTCACGCCATGAATAATTCATGTCCCCGCATTTATATACTTTACTAATTTATCTATAGCTTCGATGAATGGGCCTCTATTGCGGTTTTCGTATTTGTTGTAATTTATATAAAAACTTAATTTAATTATAAATGGTCATGAACGTTAACAAAGGACATTATGACTGTATGAAGTTTATATAGACAGGCATTTGCTAATTACAGCTTACGGTAATACTAACATGCGTGCCTGACATCGTTTCATACTTCATCTATTTCTATTTCGCTTATTTGATAATTTATTTAATTTGATAATTTATTAAAAGTTTTAGCAGTTGGATACCAGCTATCATTTTTTAGCGTTCATTCATAACTAACGAACTCTTTCGAAACTTTCATAATTTATCTTCATCCATCAATGCGTACGGCACTTATTTAAAAAATAAAAAAGAGGAAATTTTATAGTTTCAATTTACTAAAATCACAGAATACTAAGCAAAATTAGACGAAAAGCTTCTTAGAGCAAGTAACTTAAGTATAAGTAAGTTAATTCATATGATCACTATAATCATTATAAACCCGTTATCTGCCACGGGTCATTGATTTCCTCTTTCCTATTCTTCTATTGCTCTTCTATTGGTTTTATTTTATTTTTTTATTTTATTTTATTTTATTCTTTCCTATTCTATTGGTTCCGACCTTAGTGTACGGCATTCATAGTAAAGAACTCCCAAGTATGGCCAAACGTGAAGAAATGCTAGGTCATCGCCTATATGTGATCGAAGCAGCAAAAACTTTATCACAATCGGTGTGGAAGTTCGTAGATTGCTACTTACGATTTAATTAACTATTTTTTGTAAACTTAATACCGTCTTCGACTTTTAATTTCCCGGGTCAAACGTGCCCTTTCTCCAAGACAAAATAAGATCGAAATTGATTCGGTAGTTTACCCGTGAAGACGTTACAAAGGGACAGACTTAGAATTTTGCTTTCGCACTACATGCCAACCATTTAAACTAGATACGTAGCCTAGCCTTAGACAGGATGGAACATACCTTTTAGAGCTTACTTACAACTTAGCTGCTTAGTCATAGGGCGCAGTTATGGGTTGAAGACAAGGAAGTGATTTAAGCCCTGCTGAGCATTTAAAAGGATTTCGAGCCGGGTAAGGCCTACGAAATAAATACTATACTATACTATTTTCTTAGTGATAAGGCCTAATTTAAGTGGTAATTTCGTGGTGTATGTTAAAAAAACCAGTTAGCTTAATTTAGTCCTTACTAACATAGTTGTAAGTTGTTAATAACAAAATGGATCTGGTTATCTGAAATAAATGATTATTATTATTATTTATGGAACCCTCGCAGGTGTGCAGGTTTCCCCACTTTGTTTTCCTGCACCCGTTACGCAACACGTGATATAATTTCACGCTAATTCCCTATACAAGCTAAGCAGATGAACTGACATGTGCGTCATTTACGGCCATCTGTGTGAAGTGACAACCACGCTGTTTTAGATGAATTTTCAAGTTCATAATTATATCTTCAGGCATGACACTCATGCCCAAGAATAGATAGACAGACTGCGGATGATGATGAACAAAACGAAAGGTCAAAAGGCTAAATAGTTTAGCTATGAAGCTCCTATAAAACGCTATGATAAATCTAGCTAATAATACAACCGTGAGTCAATTTGTTTGTCACTCAATCACAGCGGTGAGGTTGCAACAGGAAGCTTACGTCACGGTCAGGATATGCACTAGATACTATCTCGAATGAAACCGTAGTTCCCCCGGGAAATCTAGTCTAGTGTTGGTACTTTTCGCTGAGTAGTCCCCGGCTGTAAATATGCCCCGTATTCCCCGAGCGGCAGGATCCGATCTACTGAATGGACAGCATTTCACCTGCGATAACATCTGAGTGTAATCACGAAACCATTTGGAAAGTGTGCTGTTTTATAGCGTTATCCCCCTTGTTCGTTGATATGAGGGCGATTTACAACCAGCGCCAGTTAGCGTGGCACTGGCACATGCTGAGCTGGACACCCATTTGCTAAAACTCGGGATAGGTACATACCGAACGTTCATAATTTTTGTACTGTTGCCAAACTGTAGGCTGTCTTCTGATTTTTTATGTCGATCATTTTTTTGTGGCAAATAAATATTTTTCTTTCTTTGAACCAGACTTTTGACGGCTGTTTATAAGTTATAGCTGAGGTATAAGCTGTTGGATCAATTCGGGTCAGTCATGTGTGGGGATGATTATTTTTCAAATTAGTCTATCGCAATCAATTGCTTCACCTATGCTTCTTTCAAGGAAGGTTCGATTATTATTCATATCCTACATGTGTGCGATGTACGAAGTCACGGGATCGCGAGCCGTAGCCGTTAATAACAGCTAAAAAAATATTAATTCTACAGTCCAATTTCCGCCATGCTTACTCCACGTCAGTTAATAACGTTTTTTATGTACTCAATCTTAAACTAAGGCAAAACGTATCATAATTCATTCAATAGAGTCAAGACAGTATGTCTAAAAAATTCGTGCAAGCAATTTTAGCTCCATTTACCAACTAAATAAGTAGCTAAACTGTGTTACATATTTTAAACAGCATGATTAAATATTTTATTAGCGTGTTTATTTCCTTTTCGGAATGAATAAAAAATATTAAAACAGCAACCATCTTTCATTCATAACGTTATGTTGTATTTAATTCATCATGCATGACGTCCAAAAATAGTCCTAGGAACACCTTTGTGTATATTTTTGGGCATTATCTGTTACGAAACATAAATCGTTTTAGGCACTAGAGAAGAGGACTTTGTTTCAGAGTTCCAGAAGGATATATCTCGTACGTTTCAAGACGACGGCGACGACTGTTTGTCGGGTCGCGTGTTTCACGGAACTGAACTAGATATCATGTTTGTAAAACCTTCGGTTTTCGTGACGTGAAAACAACAAAAGAAAATACTATAAGAATTAGAGGACAAAATTCACACAGATACATAATTTGTGTAGTAAACTAGTAATCGTAGGAGCGTAACGAGCGACGCTTGCAATTTAGCAACCAGATAAATATAACTCAATTCTGCATTATGTCGCGGAAGTATTGTGACTATGAAAATATGGATGTGTGAATCACCGAACAGCAGCTGTGTATTGCAGCTGAACGAATTCTAAATAAGCGAAGCCGGTAGTAAAATCATATTTGTAGTACAAATACATAGGTAAGTACCTATAAAAGAAAAGAGATGCACTATGATTGCAAAAGCGATTCTGGTAATTATGTTACTATGAAAGAGTCCCATCTAATACACGATTTATTCCCAAAAATCTGTGAAATTAGTAGACAAATCACTGATTTGACAAATGACTGTTAACTAGTCTAGAAATATCTAGAGATGGGCTGAGTGATGATTTTTCAATATCAATGACTACATGACAATGACAAAAAAATATTGATGACGGGAACAATGATTTATTAATCATCAATGATTTTTCTCTAACTGTCAAAGTCAAAGTCAAAGATTTTTATTTCAACTGGGCCTTTGCAGGCACTTTCAAAACGACTGTCACCTGTCAACTGTCACCGCATTCACGCATTGCATCTTGTCATTGTCATGTCACAGCTGGTCACAGCCGAAGCCGAAGTTCACGTTCATTATCGAGTGATGATTTTGTCGTTGTCACTGCATATCGAAATGATTTTAAAATATCAATGATTTATAATGTGACGTTGATATCGGACTCAACTCTAGAAATATCCCATTTCTTGAAATATAAAATTCTATTCATGCACAGTTTCATGTTCATGTTTGTACGCTGGAAACGGCAGAATATTTATGGACATTTTAATATTTTAACAACTTTGTAACAATAAATATATTTACTTACTTACTTTGTTCCTCAAATAAAAGTAGAAATTGTTTCGCAATTTTGGCAATTTACCCTTCAGCCTCGTCCACGACGATACTCAAAAGTAACGGAACCAGTTAATAATTAAAGTTACAAACTAATTAGTAACGCGGATTCGTACACGGCGCTCACAAATTGATTGAAAAACAGTCACTCAAATACGCTTTGTTGTGCAAAAGTGTTATTTTGGAACACAGTTTTAAAAATCTAATCGAAATTAGTAGCGTGCGACTAGCATGTCGGGTCGCGAGTGATTAGTTACTAACGCGTTATAAACTAGTTTATTATTGGTTGTTTCGTGTACGGAGTCGGACCGTCATGGAAATACGCTGTGCTGTGACATTCTAGGTATAGTCTGTCAAGAAAGTCATGAAAAGGATTGAGGGCGCCACTTGTATATTCTCTTGTTTATTTTTAATATATTAATGCCGAAAACATTTTTTTATCACAAAAAAGCTACACAGAATAGTAAAATAAACACATCGTTGTATCCAAACTGACACCTACGGTACTTATTTAGGGTTGCGAGCGAAGAAGAATTTTAGTTCCTTCAAAATCCTTTTCATGACTTTCTTGACAGACTGTACTAATTCGGAAAGGCTTAGATTTAAAGAAAATATTCAAGATTGTTGAAATAAACTTTTTGACGACACGGTTGGCGTAGTGGCTAAGCGATTAGCCTTCTACGCTACGTGCCGCGGGTTCGATCCCCGCACGGAACAAGTATTTGTATGATCTACAGATAGTTGTTTCGGGTCTGGGTGGTGTGTGCATGTGACATGTATGTTTGTAAACTGTACCCTCGATACAGGAGAAATCCTAGTGAAAGTGACAACGTTTTATTAAAAAAAAAAAAAAAAAAAACTTGAAATTATTGATAATTATGTTAATCGAAGTTGAGATTCTGTAGGAAATTCTGTATTGGGCTTTATAATTTGGTAGGTAGGTACCCTGACATTTCGTTTTATAAAGTTGGTATAACAACAAGGTGACGTACTTAGGAGCCGGTTCGCCTTCAGCCTCGCACTCTATGATGAACGGCTTGTCCACTTCGCCGGGCTGCGCCACTTGGAACAGAATCTCCTCTTGCGTCGGCTGCTTGACGATCTTCGGCGGTGACGTCACTGGGGACAAATGAGATCATGATTACGATATCTATAAAAAACGCCTCTGTGTAACTGTCTGTGGGATCGTAGCTCTAAAACGGATGGACCGATTTCAATGTAGTTTTTTTTTATTGAAAGCTTTTTACTTGGGATTCATCTTAGCTATGTTTCATGAAAATCTGTTCAGCCGTTCAAAAGTTACAGCTCTTTTTCTACTTGGAGTCGGGGGTTTCTGAGAGTTAGGTTATAAGTTATTCAAGTGCAAGATATTTTCCTGAAACTGGTTTTATTTGCCTTGACATTAACCATGCAATATTTATTATTTTTATGTAATCACATGCATTACTTATTTTAAAGCAAACATATAGGCTCTACTATTAAAATTTTGCAAGTGCTATCACTTTTATTTTATTTATTGGTAAACATAGGTAGGAAAGTTGGCGGAGGGCTATACAAATGGGCCACTTACACAGACTTACACTACGCCTAGAACAGAATAGATAGGTAGGAACCTTGTTAGATGGTTCACCTTTTGAAATAATTGTCTTTTCACAGCGGCTCATAAATGCCAAGTTGTATAACATTGTGCTAGGTCAGTGTTTCTGTAGTACCTACTAGCTAAGTCATACTACTCTTCAAACATTATAAACATGACGTTTTATTTGTATATTCCTTTCCAAATGAATATTCCAAATTTAGACAATTTTTTAGCAACTTCAAAAAAGGAGAAGGTTATAAATTAGTTTTTTTTTTTTTTATCTGGTTACCAGATATTATTCAAGATTTCTAGGCTGATTTACATGTTTTTTTTTATTTGATAGCGGTAGCCAGCGCATGTCTCATATAAATTTTATAGACTGGTTGAGTGTTGTGTTTAAACCAGGTTCAATAAAATGTATTTATTCCACTTTGCCTATCTGTATGATGTCATCATTATCACACAAACTCTCGACAGCAAATTTTATTTTATTTCTGCTGTCGTCTTGGGCTTGTGTTAAATAAACTTAAAAAAACTGACTTCTAAAAAACTAAAAAGTCCCAAGTACCTAAGTACGTACGTAAGTGCTAAGTACCTTTGTACTTTGTTCTCCTATTTTTAATGTTTGCTGTGTCTTTTCTTGTGTGTACATAAATGATTTAAAAATAAATAAATAAAAAGGAATAAAATAATTTTCATGAAAACCTTAACAGCTTCTGAAGTCGGGGCCTTTAATTCTTGGATGCACCTTAGCTTGGCACCAATTTCAGAAGCTGTTAAGATTTTTATCAAAAATATTTTAACCATTTTTAGTTTTTTGATGTCAGTTTTTAAAGTACTTCTAAGCACATATTTTTAAATTGATGATTTGGAATTTATGGAATACACATTCCTAAAAAACCTCAAAAGAAATAGTAACTCCATGTCACAATCATGAGTTTAAAACAGAAGTTGTATGTTTCAAGAATGTATTTGTCAATCAGTGATGGAGCTGGTATGTTGATTACGATATGATCTACTTGGCACTGGGTCTAGCTGAATGAGAACCCTACACTGCACCTGCCAATATTTGATAGTAACATACTCTGCCAATAGTCAACTATCATGATGTGAATAATTGTCAACAATACATACAAAATGACAAATTATGCAAAACTGACTCAACTTTGCATACAATAAACACTTGGATTTTCTTTGTTTAGTGCTGTACCTATATGAAATCTGTTTTATTTAAAATATTATCAAAATTGAACACTTCAAAGGTGGCTAGAAGCCATATAATAAGGCTCAAGTTCACTAACAATATAACAGAACATGTTTAGAATGAAATTGGCCGATAACCATACAGTAATTCACATTTAAACAGCTGATTCGGCTGTAATTGTCTGTTATGTAGTCGGTGAACTTGGGCCTTAGACTTCTAAATGTTTTGCTGAGAGTTAACTTAGTAAATGCGGATAGGAAGATTTAAACATACTTCAAAGCATAAAAAATAATATGTAACTTTTTGTATCAAAGTTGATCTACATGAGACATAATCAAAGTCGGCGCCAATTCGACAATACAGTTAGCGCAGTGGCTAAGCAATCAGCTTTCTATGCCGCAGGTTTGATTCACACAGTATAAATATTCGTATGACCTACATATAGTTGTTTCGGGTCTGGGTGTGTGTGCATGTGACATATATGTTTGTTAACTGAACCCTTGATACAGGAGAAATTCGAGTGAGGGGCAAAGAAAGAAGAAGATACGATATCAATCGGAGAAGAAGAAAGAAGTAAGTTTTAATGTGTCTATAACTTTGGCATTTAACAGTTAAACCACCATAATATATCCAAGCATTCTACTGTTTACTAAATTATGAATACATTTAAAAGGGTAAGTTGATAAAGATCTTAAGATGTCCCCACATTTAAAATTTAGATCATACATAAAAAGATCGAAACAGCATGTATAAATATATTATGTACTTAAATGATTGAAATTACAAAATACCAATCTTTCTGGCTTGCTTATAAATAATCCTAGATCAGATTAGAAGCCAGATGGAAAGGAAAAGAAAGCTTGCAGTTTAATACCCATGTTCTAGCCACATAAAACCTATTATTTTTTTCTAATAAGATCATTTAATTCATTAGCTAACAAGTGGCCACTTGTTGCCATGAATTTTTTTTATGTGTTTATCAATTCTTTTTTGTCTAACATATATTATAAATAAATGTTTGACATAGAACAATGCATTCAAATTACTAATAAATTAAAACAGTATTTAAAATAAATTGTCTTTTAATCAGTATTTTTTATTTATTACTGACTGATATAATCTATAGTACATTAATGAATGGTAGGTAGCCCAAACAGAGCTAAATTCAATCTATGACATCAAAATCTTGATCACGGAATGAGCAAGGACAAAACAATGTTGTCAATTACAAATCTGGCATGTAGACTACTAAATTAAGATATGATATTATACTGATGACTAATGACTCCACTCCATGTAAGTCTTCCAAGAATTGGATGTAGATAAAAAAGGATCCAACCCACTTTTTGAGATATTTAATTTTCTAATAATTATTTATATTATAGTTTGTTACTTTTTTTTGTACTGACAATGTATGATCTTTATCGAAGAAATGCTTTCTATTCTATCTTATAAAATATGAAACCAAACCTAACTACACATTTTAAAGTTATAAAATATAATAAGTTTACCCTTTAGTTCCAATAAAACCAAAAAACGCCACTACATCAATTAAGAATAAAATTACAAAGTGAAAAATAAATTAAAATTAAATAGCTTAATGTGGGTTCAATCTTTTTCATGTAACTACGTCCAATTTAAGTTTGAAGCCCAATTCTCGTAATTATTTTATAATATGACTGAAAGTTGACCGAACTGAGATTATATTATGAATTAACCAAAAGTCATGTATTCTACTCTTCTTAAAGTTCAGTATGATTTGGATTCAATCTTCTTACAAACTCATTTTTGACGTTTCTGTATAGACGAGAGTGTAAATTTTATTATCTGTGTCAGTTCAAAATGTTAGCAGAATACCGATTTGCCTTTTATTCAACTTTCGATCTCATTACAATATAATATCACGTTTGACGTTGTTTGTTAGGGTAGGAGAATACCATTTGTGACATTTATGACATTGGTAGTAGATCGCAATGAGATCCGAACTATATTTTGAACATTTTTAATTACGAGAATTGGGCCTCTGATTGCTTTTGATTTTATTATTTGATACATATTGTACCTATTTATATATTGAGAAGTGGAAGTTGTTAAAATTAAGCATAATTAGGTATGAGCATTTACTTTTCCTCTAGGCATTTTTTAAAGAATTTCATGTGGCTTTCATGGAACTTAGTTAAAGATCTTATTATTTGATGTTTTATTACAGATAGTGGTGTACTTCTTCATCTTCTTTTGGTTTATGGCTCTATCGTAATTCGATGATTTTGCCAATGGACAGTGGTGTTGACTCTGTTGCATAATTTGACAGTACTGAACTAAACTAAACTAAACGCATCTGCCACTTTATTTTTCTATTGAAACAGAAAGAGACAATCACCCTTGGTTTCGTTTAGTCCTGCCTTAGTCGTAGAATCAACATCAATGAAATACTTTCGTTTTGTTCCTAACACAGGGAATGTTGATGTTGAGTTTTATGTTACAATTAGGAGCTGGAAGGCAATAATTTACTAAACACTACATTTTATAAGAGAGAGCTTTATTATATCCCCCGGAATGGCAAAGTGAGAAAAAGTTGAATGAAATATGCTTTGCAATACGACAAACAATTAACAGAACAACAGAGAGAGTAATAAACATTATTACAAAAGTAAATAATACTCACATAATGCCGCCGAACATGATAATAATGCCACGAAACACAGTATTCTTGTTGTACCCATCTTTACAGGTCTCCTACTTCGTAGTACTCGTATATCTAACAAGAAATCAAAGAAATTACTTTAAAACTTAGTAAAACACATTTCTCCGGCACACATGTTCACCGCACTTGATGACCTAATCCGAATAAAGCTTGAACCACAATGACAACACCCACTAAAAATAGCAATATCAAATACACGAAATTGCCGATCTCTTGTAACACAAAAACTTGTTAGGCAAACTCAAAAAGTACCGCAATTCCCTAAGCCCTTAGAGTTACACGGTTTCACAACAGGCTAACGCTAGAAAACCCGCACAATTTCACTATTTGTTGCTGTACACGGCAAATCAATAATTGCATTCCAGCACTGCTAACTCGATTATGTCTTGACATAGATTAGGTTTATACATTTGAACCAGTGAAAATTATTACCTAGGTGCCCGTTTTTATAATAATATCATCGCGAAAACCAACTGAAATAATAAAATTACGGGTATAAAGGCGGGGCCTCTGAGATTCTCAGATTCGCTGTCGTTCGTTCGTTCAGCAATTGACGGTTCAATGACTGGCTTGACATAGACAAAGCCGGACAAAGCTTTTTTTTAGTCCATGGCCGTTTTGCTGGCTGTCTCTGTTGCACTCGTGTAATTTGTATAATTCTTATTCGTAATTTTTAAATGTACATAGAGTGACATAGACAAACACGTTAGCGTTGAACGTTTAGAAATTTGTCATTTTCAAATATTGGTCTAGGTCCACAAATGAAATTATGTGAATAAATTATAGCCGACTACCCAGCTCAAATAGTAAATTTACCCCTTGTCCTAGCTCAACGGTGCGACATATTTGATGTGGATGGTTCGTCGCGGGCTCGCGGCGCGTGACGGCCAGCGCATTGTGGTTGCGGCTATGCAAAAGTTGTTGTTGAACGAACGCCTACATGGAACACGCGTGTATGACGAACCGAAGTCATTTCACAGAATAGAATAGATCTGTATTTCATGTAAACCAAATACAGGCACTTATGAAATGTCGAGACTCTAGGTGCGCGGTTCTAAATAGTAGGTCCTATAGCGAAGAACCGGCAAGAAATTTCATGGAAACTCTTTTAAAATAATAGACTACAATCTTGAATAATACAAACCTTGAAAAGTGAGAAAACCTTGTATTTTTTTTGTCATATACCGTCAAGCTTGTTAGTCAAGTGCACTACTTTTTGATGAAAAAAAATTATAAGTCCGTGCATAATTGATATTTTAATATCGATATCTGGATTACTAATAAAATATCTTTGATGCTGCTTAAATAGTTTTTTTTTTTATGTATAGTGTTTTTAAAATACATTTTAATTTGATGTTTCCAACACCCATGAAAAATTCGCAAATGGAACTTGTCAGGCGCAGCGACGATATTGTATACATAACTAATTTGTAAATAAACCGTAATCCATGAAACGAAGTACCCACCGTGCTGCTCAGCTAGGACAGAGCTTTATTGATTGTGTTGTGCACGCACGTATGGAGAAAGGGGAATGACGCAACTTGGAGAAAAGGTTTTTAGTACAACAGTGGATAACATTAATAAACAAGAAATATTAATAACTCCTTTATTCATCTTATATTATATACATCTTAATAATACTATTATTTTATACGTATCGTGAAACAATATTTTCGTAGTGGACCATCAACCGCTATGGCTCCTTCGAATTCCGCGAATTTTGAAAATAGATCATATAATTTCTCTTCATAATAACCATCCATATCAAAGAGAATAAAACACTACGTTATGAATAAAATCAGTTAAAATCTGATGTTGTAATCATGTGCATTTAATTTCAGAAATATTAAAAATTATAGTATTGTGGTATTGTATATTTAACTTTTTTGTTACATATTAGACACAAACATAAAAGTCTATGAAGTGAAGGTATTAAATTCGCGAGTAATACCTGTATTTAAAGGCACTGCAACTTCATAATCATGGGTAAGTCACGCCATAAAGTGGAAGTAAGCACGGCTGCCCAATTTGAAGTCAGATTCTATTTACAGATTTAATTATAATTTTAGGCGCGGTACAGACGACGGGCATTTTGTCCGTCGTCGCCGCGCCGGGCACTAGCAGTGTATTAGCCGGCCGACATTTCCATAATTATTAAAATTCATTGACTCCATAAGCTCTATCGTAGCGGTAAAAAATCCGACGTACAAAAAGTCGGTCGTCTGCTCAGGGTCCTAATGGGCACTCGCAGTAATTCGCCTCCCACCTCGCCGCGCATACCTCAGGGAGTGCACAGCACTAATGGCCACACTATAGTACTGTTACTGTTAGCCTGGCCTGCAATCTGCATCATCCCACAGCTGGGTAGATTCCCAGGATTATCATCGTCGTTAGTTATTATAAACTGGGTATCCTTTGACCTCTACATAGTAATATTTGAGTCTATGCTTCTGTATTCACCGTAACAGAATATTTTACATACCCGCCCTTTTGTATATTTATAGTATGTAGCCGCTGAAATGGATAATCATAGGTATAATCAATACCAATTACTACGCTTGGACAGTCGGAGTGGTGACCGCAGTAAGTCGATTCTATTTTTCTTTAGGTACGTGTACTATAATGTTGTTTACCTGCTTTATGTGTCTACGTAATATTAATTACGTACTTCTGTCTACAGGCGAAGATCCAGACCAAAGTCTCAAAGCGAGACACAGTTTCTACGTATCACAAGCACTCAAACATACAGGCAAGTCTGAAAACTATTGCAGATCCGAGATGAATGTTGTTGTCCCAAAAGAATATAGTGTCATGTCGAATAGCAATAATAGCATTCGAAAACGTGAAACTCATCCAATCAATTCTGTTCGAAGCCTTGGAGAGTACTACAAGAAATATGAACACGATGAATTGCCCGTTAAAGATTCAAACCAACAAGGTTTTACCAATGTGGGGGACAAAGGATCTTTAACTAATTCCGAACTGGATAAACTGGAAATGAAAATATTTCAGAATATGTCCCAGGAACTTCAAACGGATGATAGCTCTATCAGTAGTTTGGAGTCGAACATCAAATTTTTCAAAACAACAGTTCAAGAGATCTTTGATAATTTCTACGCGAGCATGCGCGACTTCGAAGTTTATAAGAAAAGATTCCACCAGATTCTTGCCAAGAATAAAGAGGATGCAGTTGGTGACATGGAGGACTTTATAAAAGACATGATACACCATATAATGTCTTCAGAAACTTCTATTACAAATGAAAGTAGGAAGTCCAATGATTTTTCATTAAAAGCGACCATAGCATCAAAAGACAAAGAAACGAATATAAGCAATGGTGATGATCAGTCAAGTATAATTTCAAACACTAATTCGGCAACCGAAAATTTGCATTCTGTTATCGAAGCTTACAAAAATGATAATTATCTGACGGATTCGACCTTCGACGAAAAAGCCTCGAAACGTAAACGTTCCTCTAGAAAAGAAGAAATCTTTAACATTTATCTGCTAAGTGGAAGCCCATGTGTGCAGATCAAAATGAATGATCGCAATCTGTTATCTGAAATCAACATAAAAGAACCGTCCAGTAATGAATCAGAAGGAAAACACGTAGCGTCTGCTGAGAACATGGAGAGTCTGGCTGCTAAGAAGATAGAATTAGAGAAGTATGTGGAGCAACAACAGGACAGCAACATGCCCGATAGAGAAATACCAGTTAAAGTTTCTTACGCGAAGAAGAATATACACCTCAACGAAGACTTCTCCCATGATCGTGATAGTGAAAAATCGTTTATATCTAAAATTTGTAACTTTTTGTGCAGGAAATTCCGTAAAACTTCTTGAGAGTGATGTAATAATTTTTTGATAAAATAAATGCTGTTTTAATTATTATTCAACAAATACTTTATTGTGGACTAGACAAAGAATAGAATAAGGAACAAAATCACGATTCACCACTTTCTTCAAAATTAATTATATACCACCTCATCATAGCTATATGTTTACTAAGTTGCAGTGCGAATTCCTTCTTCATGTGCAAAAATTCCCTAATGACGGGCAGATCTAGCATCACGAAGGCTTGGCCATCTATCTCTTCTTGTTTCATTTTGTCTGCAATGAGTTTGCAGTCCTCTGTGCTCCTTAAGTACGCGTATACGTCATCGACTGACCAGTCCAGAGGGTTGGCTGACAGCTTCAGTTTCCCCTTCATCCAAGTCATCGCCATATCTTTCTCGAACATCTTATTGTCGGACGGCAGAGGATCATAAGTGTTGAATTTTAACTTTTTCAGTTCTGGTTCCTCAGAGTCCGATACGTCGGATATATTTTTGGCATCTCTAGAATTGGAACTGCTTTCGTTTGTCTCGTTTTCTGTATCGCTGTCTTGCGAGTTTTGTTTCTTTACACAGGTATTATTGTATATCGTTTGTACAGCTTTCTTGTTCCAATGCGCTTCTTTCATTTGGAGAGCGAAGTTGGGTAGTTTGGCGCCGCGTGTTTTCATTTCCAATTTCGGGTAGTTATGTTTTGTTTCGCGTTTCCTGCGTTGACTGCGCTTGTACTCGACGCTGTCGGGCGAGTTGGGCCTCGTGCCGGGTTCGGAAGGTGGGGTGGAGCCGGCGCTGTGATCACTCTCCACTGACTCCACATCTTTATTGCTCTCTGTCTCTTGAGAAGGCTGTTGCTCCTTTTCTTTCTTTTCTGGAGCAGCCTTTTTCTTTTTCCTTCGACCATTAACACTGCCCTTTGGCCTCCCTCGACGTTCGGTGTTATTATCTGTAAAATTAATTATTTTACATAAATGATAGATTCTTTATGAGGCAAGTTATGATTTGACTTTGAACAAGAGTATGCATGTTCTAAAAATCTAACCCGTTAAAAGTGATGTTACCTTACTGCCAATATGGGCACTACGTCCATTACGTAACGTCGTCCATATTAACTACGTAAAAACTAGGGAAATAAATTTTCAAGGTCACCTTTTTGACCACCAATCGGAAAGCGAAGATTCAGACGAGTCAGACGGCCATTAGGAAGACAGACTACCTAATAAAAGTCGCAGCAAGGGGAGTCGCTGGATGCTGTCTCAGAACCGTACGACGTGGGGAGACATGCATCCAGCGGGATGCCGTCTCAAAACCGTACTATGTGGAATTCTATGGGAAAGAGGCCTATGTCTAATAATAAAGAAATAAATATTGTCCAAAAATGGTATGATGATGAACTTACGGAAGGTGGACTTGTCGACGTGTTGGCAGTCTTTGGGGCACTGCTCGATGAACTCGTCGGGCCCGAACAGGCACGGGCACGCCTGCAGCTTGACGCACACGTCGCGGCAGAACGCGGACACCTGCTCAGCGGACCGCGCTATCGGCACGTATGCGTGGTACGTGCTGGTTTTCAGTCTGGAAGCGAGAGATATAGGTTATTTTAATTTAGTTCATTAGCTAGTGAAATACCTGTTGGCACATAGCGTAAAGCGCAATAAATATACTTTTATTTAGGTATAGCTGAGAGCTATTACGGTACAGAGCCATAATGGTATTATGTATACATAAATAACCTAACCGTCAAAAACCCCCAATTCGAAAAAATACCTGTAACTTTTGAACGGCTGAACAGATTTTCATGAAACATAGCTAATAACAGCTAAACTAGCTTTCAATTAAAATCGGTACATCCGTTTTGGAACTACAACGCCACAAACAGATACACAGATCCGCAGATACATACTAAAAACTTATAACACTCCTCTTTTTTGTCGGGGGTTAAAAATGGCTGACGACGAGGCACTGCGCTTACTCCAAAAAAACATGTTAAAAATTCAACGATAGCTACTCACTTTGCCCTCAACATCTCGAGCCTCATTCCTTCATCCGGTGGTCCTTCAGTCTCCCAATCCTTCAACAGCTTAGCAGGCTTGTAAGACGCCGATATAATCTTATTAAGCACCTCTTTCAGCACCAATGACAACGGCCCAGGACCAACATGTTTTGGCAACTGAGATAATTTGTTCCTACTTATCGATGGTCCCGCATAACATTTGTAATTAAAGAATATCCTATCGCACCATTCGTCTGAACTCTTCATATCGTCTTTAATAGTTTTCTCTTCAACCGGCTTTGGCGGTTCTCTTTCGGTCGTTGTATCGGGAATGTGTAACGCGTAGTCATTGCTGTCGCACCAACCTACAGGGAACAGCAAATCACTGTCCTGTGCATACCAGTATTTCTCGCCTATTGGCAACAACTCCACACATAACATATGTTCCACTACACTATCAACGTTAGCTACGTGAATTTCTTCATGATTTTGCGGATTTACAGCTTCCAATTTCATATTGATTTCGATGCCGTCAAGGGGCGTTTTGTTCCCAAAACAGTAATCAGGGGCTGGGACTGACGACGTTATTGTTAAATACTCGTCCCAATCGAATGGTCCTTCTTTCCAAATCTTGGGAGTTTTTAATGATAGGCCGTTCTTCTGCGCCCATCCTATGGGGAATATGTATGGGTGCATGGAGTCACATAGCCACGCCATCTTGGAGTCCTCATAGTCCTCCAAATGGTCGTCAATGATTACTAGGAAGTGCAGATTGTTAAACACTTTGGTGACGGTCGCCGGGCGGACGGTCCTCATGTCTTGTGGACTGAGCGCTTCTACCTTCATGCCGCTGACGAAGTTGTGAGATTCTAGGCTTTGGTTTGGCTGTGGAGGAGAAAGAGATATAATGAGAAAAGGACTTTGTCTGTTTTAGTAACTGCAAATCTCTACTAAGGATATGATAAACACCCATTTCTAGGCGCATTGTTAGACACGAGAGATATAGTCGTCTACTCCCAGTTTTAAGAGATCTTCTTGTGTATCTTTTTCTTTTCTTCTTTCGATACATATGGCAATTGAGCCGATCTCGACTATTCTGCCAGTTTCAAGTGATGGATGAAAATTTATTATTATTTATGAGTACTGTACTTAAAACAAAAGCTATACACATGCCAAGCAGGAAAATAATATGCAATGTTTTCAAACGAACAAGTTGCACCAAAAAAGGATATTTCTATATTTTCCCCAAACAGACTGAAATACCGCCGTGTGACAACCTTCTTTGGGTTTATTTATTTTGTGCTCAGACTACTGAATTTCACAGTTCCCACCCTTCATCGGTAGACTCCTGACATTAGCAAGTATTTATCTAAGAAAATAAATTACTTCCATCGGTGCATACTATTTGCAGCCGGCGTGCTTGTATGAAAAGATGCATGAATGTTTAAGAAGCCAAAATGATATGTACGGTAAGGATCGTAGCATTTGAAGTTCTGTAGTTTCTGCATATAACCAAGAGAAAAAGGCTTAAGAAAAAAAAAATATTTTTTTTGGTCTTTTTTTTTTTCTTTCGACTTACTTGAAACAAGTCTGCGGGCGTGGGTTCCGAGATAGCCTCCTCAGCACTTTGCCGCAGTTGTGTGCTCAGCTTGTTCTTGCACGAGAACTTGTTCACTTTGCCAGGGTACTTGAACTGCCACGGGGAACCCTGCGATGCAAATAGAATAAGCGATTAAGGGTGGGCGTATAAGGGTGCTGTGTTATATTGACGTCAAAAAAAAAACAAGATTACTGATCTATTTTGAATAAACGCTATTTTTAAATACTAGAGAAAAGCAGAGCAGCGGTTCTACCGCGTAACAAAATGGTTATGAATATCGACTCTGGTAATAAACTTCAATACGTAACAAAATTTACCGATCATGAAGATAGGAGTCCCAACTTCGTAATTGGTTTGTTTTTTACAAGGAAGCTCTAAGTTTAGTCTCTCACTATCGTATTGAAGTTATTACCAGAGTCGATGTTCATTACCATTTAGTTACGCGGTAGACCCCCAGAGCAGCGGGTCTACCGCGTAACAAAATGGTAATGAACATCAGACTCTAGTAATACACTGCAATACGATCATAGGAGACTAAAACTAAAGACTAACTTA
This sequence comes from Allophyes oxyacanthae, assembly GCA_932294325.1. Classification (NCBI taxonomy): domain Eukaryota; kingdom Metazoa; phylum Arthropoda; class Insecta; order Lepidoptera; family Noctuidae; genus Allophyes; species Allophyes oxyacanthae. The sequence goes on along the minus strand of OW028610.1, from coordinate 17,555,668 downwards.
TAAAAATTTAATAAAGAAAGTTGTTCAGTTTGATGGTCTGATCCACAACCTTAAATACAACCTTAAATATGACCACTCATTTCTGATACGCGTTGTATTACTAGTATCTAAACTACGGCACGGTTGGTGTAGTGGCTAAGCGATTAGCTTTCTGCGCTACGTGACGCGGGTTCAATCTCCGCACGGAACAAATATTTGTTGTGAGATATATTTTTGTAAACTGTACCCACGATACAGGAGAAATCCTAGTGTGTGGGTTAACGAAATAAAAAAAACCTATTTTCTAGAGGATAATTTATTAATTGTACGTCGACGGACCGCTAGAATTTATAAAGAATAGACTTTAAGGACGAAAATAACACAATAAATATTATCATAATACCACTTGCGCTCTGTTTACCTCACAATAATCACATATTGCCGTCTCGAAGACTACAATTAGTATCGAGGTCAATAATAAAAACGATCAGCGGCAAGTGACGAGAATTACGGTTTCTTATGTTTGCCGACCTACATACATGGTACGAGAATATTGATAAATAATCTAACAATGGAGCTTTGATTGGAACTAAAATTACGTCGCAGAATCTAGGCTAAACAACTATCGTTCATTCTCTATTAAACCCTATTTTATATAGGTAGTTCTACTATAGTACTATTAGGTATTCTGTGTTCTGCGTGATGCTATTCAAAATTTAGCTTTTACGTAAAGAACTTTAACAGAAGAAAATAGAATTAGGAATACTGAGGCAAAGTCTCATGTCTATTATTCCTTTCCCGTAATAAAGAGATTGCATGTTTTTTATACCCTTACGGTGGTATAATATACAGACGTTACCCAAAATGCTGCCAAGCTCAAGTGAGATTGTTCTGGACATGTCTGACGAGCTTTGGGCTAAAAGAACAATTGAGTTGGTCCCAGTAAATATGAAACGGCATTGCGGCGGACCGAGGCGAAGGTGGCGGGACGAGCTTGACTCCTACCAGAAAAACTGGTCCCCACTAACAAAAACCAAAAGTGAGTGGAAAAAGGAGAGGGAGGCTTTTGCCCTGCAGTGGGACAACACAGGCTGAAAATAAATAAATATCCTAAATTCAGCTTTTCAGTAAAGAAGAATTAGGAATACTGAAGCAGTCTAATGTCTTCTTATTCCTTTCACATAATAAAGAGATCGCATGTTTTTTTACACTCCTAAGGTGATAAACAAGAAAGAAAGGAAACTTATTTACTTCTCACAAAAACACACGCCCACAAAGTAATAAAATTATTAAATAAATATCAGATGAATTGCAACAAGATGGTGACAGCATAATACTGTACTATTCGACCCTTATCGACCACAATAGCTTTGATTTTCAGTGTTCACCTAAGTGACTGTGAGTGAGAGTGAGTGTGTGTATGAGTGGATATTAAGCCGGCCCGCCTGATGGTAACCGGATGCTTGCAAGTCTTGCAACACCAGGGGCATCACTCGCGCGTTGCCGACGCTTCCCCAAGGAGCACTGGCGACCTAGCTCACCGTTAGGAACACAACATTGCAAAAGAGCAGTGTTATTTAGCTACGATATTCTGGAAGGTGGAAGTATTTCTCCAGACGGACGGAGAGCTCCTGTTTTGAGAGGAAAGACCCCACCTCTCTTAAAATGTAAAGTAAACCCTTCACTCTTACTGAATCTGACGCTTTCATTGAAAAATCACTGCAAGCCTCTTCTACATCTTTAGTAGAAGGTTTGGTGACATGAGGAACTGCAGTATAAGACAGTAATATATGTATTTGGGCTGCTTAATATATAAGTCGTAGACGATAAGTCAAATCTATAACCTATCCGTCAAAAACCTCCGACTAACTAGAAAAAGAGCTGTAACTTTTGAACGGCTGAACAGATTTTCATGAAACATGGCTAAGATTATACCAGATTAAACTAGCTTTCGATTAAAAAAACTGCATTGAAATCGGTTCATCCGTTTTAGAGTTACGATGCTACAGACAGATACACAGCTACACAGATACACACTAAAAACTTATAACACCCCTCTTTTTTGTCGGGGGTTAAAAACTGGTAATTAAACAAGAATGATGGTTTGATTGGAACTTTATTTACTGCGAGTACGTATATTCTAGTCGAGACGACTTCAATGGCGCGACATGCTCATGCTATGGAGTAATTTGCTCTAACATATAATTTTATACGAGACACGCAATTAACTGCAATAAATCAGGAGCTTTATGCTGGTTTCAAAAGAATTGTAACACAAAATACCCCTATTATAACGAACAAAAAAATCCTAACCGCTATGGTAACATCAGTTGGGGGTTTTTCATGATTCATTATGAAACGCTGTGAAACTTACATCGTCATAGTTACTTCTATAACCACAATAAGATCGACTATTGCTTGCTGTTAGTGCTTTGTTGAAATTAATTCTTTGTAATATCTAGAAAACTAGATGTAGCGTTAAATTCCGGCACGCCACATCCCAATTCCCATGGATCATTCGATCGAAGATGAGATTTAACAGGTCCCATTAAAAATTATAAGAAAAACTTTTATTCGTGTTTTACGAAATAAATTATTTGAATTGAATTGAATTCGTTATTTTATAGTTACTAGTGGTCGCCCTGTGGTCGAAATTGGAACGTAATTTTAGCTTTCTGCACACTCTTTCTATATAAACTGTAACTATGCCAAAGGAGATCGGACACGGGCGGTCCAAGTGGCGTCGGATGATGACAGTTATTTTATTTAAAAGCTCATAATAAAAGAATACTTTTTTTCTATGGGTGCGACAAAATCTATCCTGGGAGAAAAAAGTTATGGCTAAGTGAAAAATTAAAATATTCGTATTCATATTATATTATTAGCGGCCCGTCCCAGCTTCGCACGTGTGGTTATTTATTTGAAATATAGCCTATGTTTCTCCGTGATAATAATAGCATTCTACGGGTGAAAGAATTTTTAAAATCGGCCCGGTAGTTTTTAAGTTTATTAATTACAAACAATAACCTAACCGTCAAAAACCCATGACTCCAAATAGAAAAAGAGCTGTAACCTTTGAACGGCAGAACAGATTTTCATGAAAAAAAGCTAAGGTGATACCAGACTAAACTAACTTTCGATTAAAAAAAACTGCATTGAAATCGGTCCATCCGTTTTGGAGCTACGATAGTTTTTTGGTCGGGGGTTAAAAATACAAATCTTTTCTCTATTTATTATGAGTGTAGAAGTGTAGATGTAGATAAATAAAGCCACTTTTAATAATAAAATATCGTTCATTTGCGCGCGTCTGAGTCAGAGGAGTTCAAACACGTGGTATTTCTGTTATAACTGCTTGATAAAGAGATATCTAGACGCTCTACACGCATCGCGATAAAAGTAAGCGCTAAGCGTCCGTTCACATTCGATACTTTTAGCAGCAGAATCGTGCGTTGTCGCGTTCGTTGGCAGCCTTTTGCTTACAAAAAGTGAATAACTAACGCGAAAACACGCGATTCTGCTGCTATAAGTATCGAGTTTGGATAGGCCCTAAAGGGAACCGAGGGGCCTGAGGGAGAGGCACACACCTCACGCGCATAATGAGCACGAACTTCGCTTTTTCAGTCGCTCACTCTTGTTCGCTGGGACTAGATTTTTTGTGAAACTCATAATCAATATGTTAAACAACTTGGCAGAATATGGTATTGACAACGTGCGGCCTTCGAAAGCATCTCTCGAGCTCTTCCCGGATTACCAGGTTTTCCGCAGCTAACACAAGAAGAATTAATTCTGTTCTCGCGTGGGACTTACCATAGTATAAAGCTAGCTCGTAATTATTACAGTGAGCATGTTAGAGACGGTGTACATCATATCGAAGTATTTCGACATGCTTCACCACCCACAGGACTTCTTGAGCATCATGGAATACCTATATGACGATAATATGATATTGCTACGAGGTCACATACAGTCCCGTCACGTGAGATCTAAAATGTACTATACGTAGTACATAATGTAAGAAACAGTAAACAGAGAAAAGATTTGTATTTTTAACCCCCGACAAAAAAGAGGGGTGTTATAAGTTTGTAGTGTGTATCTATGTATCTGTGTATCTACGTATTTGTGTATCTGTCTGTGGCATCGTAGCTCCAAAACGGATGCACCGATTTCAATGCAGTTTTTTTTTTTAATTGAATGTCAGTTTAGTCGGGTATCCACTTAGCTATATGTTTCATGAAAATCTGTTGAGCCGTTCAAAGGTTTACAACTCTTTTTCTATTTGGAATCGGGAGTTTTTGACGGTTAGGTTAGGTTAGGACCGATTTTAAAAATTATTTCACCAGTAGAATGCTATTATTGTCACTGAGAAACATAGGGTATATTTCAAATAAATATCTAACCGTGCGAAGGAGGGACGGGCCGCTAATAAAATAATAATGATATAATAAATAATATTTTTCACTTAAGCCATAACTTTTTTCTCCCAGGATAGATTTTGTCGCACCCATAGAAAAAAAGTATTGTTTTACTATGAGCTTTTAAATAAAATAAGTGTCATCATCCGACGCCACTTGGACCAAGGCCCATACAAAAATGTCCGATCTCCTTTCACATTCTTCCGAGCTCGCAATATGCTTAAAAAGGGATACAAAGTTTTCTCTTCACGTATAGATTACAAAGTCTGACAAAATATTCGATCGTAACAAAAATATTTTAGTGGAATCTAGCCATCCCAAGTCGCGAAAACAAACACTTCAATGAAATTAGCTGCAACAGGTCACAAAGAAACCAAACTAAAATCGCTACCATTTGTGCGTTCTGTTTTTAATAAATTACGGTAGGAAATAACTCTAAAGGTTGAATATAAGAGTATTGATAAGGAGCTTTGATAGGGCTAAAATTACACTGTAGAATCCAGGTCGAGCGGAGGCGAGCGGGGGCGACAACGTTGCAGAATTTATTCTATTGATCGCGTCCTTAATATGTTGAGAAGGATCTCCGTCAATGACTCGAAATATATTATGTTATGTTATACAACTTTATCATGAACATTCGTTTATGACACGAAAACTTTACGTGGTATACACGCACGTCAAAATATCAGGTTCGCTTTCTAGGAATGAGAACACACAGTAAGTTTCGACACATAGTGGACGAAATTTCGACCAACCGGCCAATCAAACCGCCGGCGCCGCATTCATCAGCGGGTCTACCGCGTAACTAAAATTGTAATGAACATCGACACTGGTATTAAACTTTAATACGATCGTGAGAGCCTAAACTTTGAGCTTTTTTTATATTTTTTAATTCAACAGTTATAAATAAATCGTTTTATACGAAAAATACCGTTGGAAATGGTATAATACGGTTTAAATACCGTATTTTTGGTATTATTCAGTATGTATGAAATGGAATAATACCGCACTTACATCTCTACGCTGTCCGCGTCTGTCTGTAATGTCTGTATATCCGCTAACTCCTCCTAAACCACGCAACAGACCTTGATGCGGTTTTCACCATCAGTTAGATAATTTTTCACGGATGGTTTATAATATGTATAATACTTTCATATTTAATGTAATCATAATAGAGAAATTTGGAATGGGTCGCTCGTTGCTTATAAAATCACCGATTTATATTAAAGGATAATTACTTCATAACTTACCTTATTGGTGACAAAGCCGAAGCTGCTGAGTCGAGGATTGGAGAAGAAGATCCAGAACTGAGTCAAGTCATGGTCAGCACCATCGTATCGAACGAGAAGGCGACCGCCGACGTTCTCACACACCTAGGGACAGAGTTACTGATGTATTTATTGATTTCACTTGATTTATGCAGGGTAATAGAAAAATACTGAATACCTCTTAGCACTAACTTTGTATTATGACCCTGAACAACGTTTGTTCTACGGCAATCTTATTCAGAGGCAAATGATTATTATCCTATTCTTATTTTTTATTCACATTAAATTACATTATTCTCGCAGCTCTTATCACAACATTATAATAATATTGTATTAATTCCACACTAAAGTCTACATTTCTTTTTTTCAAACTCTCCTCTTGCAGCTCTGCTGGAAGAGATTTTTTTAGAAATAAGCAGTACCTTTGTGTCATCTTTCCTATTTAACTGTAATAATTCTTCTTTCTGTGTGTACATTAATTGTTAAATTAATAAATAAATATTATTTTAAAAGAGTTTCCATGGAGTTTCTTTTCGGTTCATCTCCATAGGATCTACTATTTGGAATCGCGCACCTAGAGTCTCGACATTTCATAATGATAATAACACAGAATCTACATTGTGCCCGTAATATTAGTAGAAACTCGACAGATGATCTCTCAGATGAAGAACCCGCTTACGCGATGCTCTATATTTTCTTGAGCAAGAACTATGCAACGTGTCCTAAAATCTTGTCTTTTTGGGGCCCGAAAGCTATTATAACTTCAAACTAGCATACACTTGAAGCAAAGCTCAGTAACAATAAAATGCCTACAGCAGTAGTGGTAATAATTAACCGAATGACGCATACAGCTTGTTACATTTACATAGTTAATATTTTGTGTTACAGGATAATTATAAAAGTTATGAAATGAAGTATATTCGTCGTCATCGAGTTGCCGCGTCCTCGCTACAGCGAACAAACTTGGGGAAATTTTTGTTTAATTTAATTACTACGCAGAGGAATGCTATAAATAAATTTGTAGTGGGTGGTACTGCTGGCTGCGTCACTAAGGCTTCAATTACAACTTTAAAACGCTGCTGGTAGCTCTTTAAAACGGTCTTGAACTAAAATGAAGTGCTTTTAACAGGCGCGGATCCAGCCCTCAAAAAAGGTCATGGCCACCCGAAAATCGGCCAAGTGCGAGTCGGACTACGGGCTCGCCCACGATCGATACATTGCATTCTTACAAAAGAGACATTTAAAAGATGTATGACGCCCCGGCCAAGGCCTTGTAAAGTGTATATAAGTATAGGTCCACGTGGACGAAGCTGCGGGGGAACATTAGTTAATTAATAAACCTGTAAAATGTTAGTCTGTTTGGTCACGAAAATTACAAAAGTAAATGTGTGTTTGTTTGTGATGTGCAAACGCACATCACAATATCACATCTAGCTAGACTCCAAACTTCTGAACCGATTTTGATGAAACTTTTACAGGTTAAAAGCCTAACAGATTAATAGTATACATTTTACACTGAATCGTTTTATTAACAGCCTATCGACCTTTAATTAGGCCTGGCTTTTAACGATAGGCTTTTAAAGATATCTAATCTAACTATTTGTTTTATTTGGAACGCTTTTTAACGGACGTTCAAACGCGCATTATTGTGGCCTTTGCAGCTAAACCCTTTTAAACCACCCACACCCATATTAACTGATGAATATGGCGTGTAATAGGGCGTTTGTTTCAGAGAAAGTAAATTATTTCCACATTTCATTTATTTCGAAGAAGTTCGACTGAAAATACTTTATTTTGTGCTCCGTGTCTACCGCGTAAAGCAAATGGTAATGAACATCGACTCTGGTAATGAACTTCAATACGATCGTGAGATGATACACTTTGAGCTACCTTGTAAAAAAAATACCGATCATGAAGATGGGAGTCCTAACTTCATGATGGGTAATTTTTTCACAAGATAGCTCGAAGTTCAGTCTCTCAGGATCATAATATTGAAGTTTATTACCAGAGTCGATGTTCATTACCATTTTAGTTACGCGGTAGACTATGGCTGACATTCAGAGACGACAGAAACGAGTCTAAGCGTGAACTTACGCTTCCATCTGTCAAAATTTGTTCGTAAGTTTGACAGATGGAAGCGTAAGTTCACGCTTCTGTCGTTCTGTCGCAGACTCGTTTCTGTCGTCTCTGAATGTCAGCCTTTGAGCCAGAGAATAAGAAGTCGCAGAAGGTAAAATATACGCGATATGGTTTAGTATCTAAATTGCGAGAAATTTATTTAACGAATCTAAAGATACGCTGCTATACTAATGGCAGTAAGGACACAGTATACAAGCAACGTTGTAAACTACAACCTACGACAACCTATTACGAAAATACGATAACAACCGCAGTGCAATAATTACTTAGAAAAAATTACGATATCTTACCGTAGCAATCCAATATCGATAGGGATCGATAACATTCTGAACTTCCACCTTCATTCCAACTTTGATTCTATCTATAGGGGACAAGCCCTTATTATTTAGAGCCTCTAGCGCCACCGACTGGCCATCTAATAAGGCTTTCTTCATAATCTCTATTATGGTATCTCCATATTTCTCATTAATCTCATCGGGGGGTTCTATAAGCTCGTCATACTTCCCACACCAGCCTAATGGGTGGACTTTTGTTGTGGATATGTCGCACCAGAAGTCATTGTCTGCACCGATGAACTTGATCCTGAGAAGGTGTCCGCAGACCATGGTGATCTCTGAGATCCAGTAGATGTCTGGGTTGTTTTTGTGACACACTTCAAGCAGCATGCCCTGTTTGATGCCATTGTAGAGGCTGGTTTCAACCTGCGAGGATCAATAGGACATAATAAATAATATAATTATAAAATTATAAACAGAAATCATGAAAAAAAAAACAGCTGTTCCATACATTTAGTCGAGTCATATTGAACTATTTGTATGGAACAGCAGATTTTTTTGTGCAATTCGGGTTTTTACATACTAAAAGTTGTTCATAATGATGAGTACAACAAATCTTTAAAGGGATTGGGACTAGAAAGGTTGGATCTTGTATTGCTCATGTTAGATCCTATTTTTTTTATTACACTGTCCCAGAATTTTTTTTCTTTTCTTTTTCCCTATTAATTCTAATTTAATATTGAAGAAAATCTCTGCCCACTACTAACTGCCTATCAATGTTTCTTATTATTTTTAAGCTTTCAATAATTCTATTAGTAAAATAATAATGGTATATAAATTATGTAAGTTTGATTTGGAACCAGCAGAATATATTGAGGCACCTATTGAGGTAAAATAGTCCCTTTCAAATTTTCATTACAAATTGAAATCATCCAAAATTAATAAAAAGTAAATCCAATTAAAAATAATGTAGAGACTCGAATAATAATTGCAAATGTATATTAACTATTACATACATACATACATACACTGTTACTTTACCTTATTATGAATAAGCCTATTGTTAGGGGATATGATTAATCTTTGTTATACAGTTTATGGCCATTTTTTACAGAATTGGGAAACACAAAATTTCCGTATTTAATCTATTTTTAGAGAATTTACCTGGCAGTCCAATATGTGTGTTTACCATTGTTTGCTGTATGTTTATTCCTACATTAGTGTTAAAATTAAACAGAAAGATTGGTGGAACAACTGCAGCTACATTCCTCATAAGAGAATACACAGAAAAACTCATTAAGTAGCAGTAGTTGCAGTGAATAGAAAAAAATTAACCATGAAGAATTGAAGATAAGGTAAAGTGTACCATGCCACCAATTATTTCTCATCTTGTAGCCACACTAAGAACATTAAGATTTTATGAGGACATTATTCTTTTTTATTATTTTGAATCTCAATTGGATTTATAATTTTTTAATGAACAGAGGTCAACATTACTATGTGCTTTGTGTGTTGATTCAGATGGTCTTGTTTTAAGCAGATCAGATGAAGAGTGGTATATAAACTATAATTCAATTAATAAAAAATGGGTTTATAAATAGTAGAAAATTTGTAATGGATGTAGCTATTTTATAAAAAAACTGAAATATTTTTTATTACTATAACATTCCCCGTTTACAAACAGCTAAGTATGCATTTTTATTTATTATTTATGTATTTGGACTCCATTCTTTTGTACCAGCAAATAAAATAAATTGAATTCAATAAATATAAGTACATGGTAGGCAACATACATTTTCCTTGAACAAAAATGATATAATTAGCTTATTTTATTCTTGAATTACAAATAAATAACAAGCAATGTTTCAAATTTCATTATTAAACAAATAATTTAATAAAACGCCATTACTTATATCATTTATCAGAAGTTCATGGCCATATGGTTACAAATATATTTTTATAATATTTTTAACTCTATGCAGTTTATATTGTAATTTTAATATATTTATAAAACTCTTACCTACAAAATGCAACGTAAAAGAATACAAAACCATTATTGTTAAAATATTCAAGGTATAAAAATAGAAATGTGTACCTATAATTATTATGATGATACACATCATTTTTAATTTCTCATTCTCTTCAAATTTTTCAGTATCACTTTTTATAATAAAAACTATGGAAAACCAGCAGAATTACTAACTATTCCACAAACATAACGAAAATAACAGTTTATCGACCTTAAAAAATATATTATACAACATGATAGAATTAATAAAATTGAAACTTACATGAGAAAATAATTCTTCAGGAACTGCTATTGCTTTACTCACTTCTAAATAATTATTCCAGTCGAAATCTGCCATAATTCTTTGCTAGCAATAAAGTTTGAATTCATCAAATTAAAATAATTATCACAAAACAAGTTAATCGAACGGTCGAACTTGTTACGAATTTCAGAAATTCATTCATAAAATCTCACAATAATTCAAGTATGGTGTTGGTGTGTCTGTCTATCTCATTTATTCAAATACATTGTTTAATGTTGTCTCTTTCTTTGTAGGTCTTTACGTTACAAAAAATATTAGGTACATATTGAATTGAAATAACCGAGGAAATAACTATGCAATAAATTACTAACACATAAGCATAATCAATACTAAAGATACACTGAATAAATTACAATATTATACAGTTAAAATATATGTTTTTAATTGATTATTTATTTAAAAATCTTTAAATCTTTTTTCATTGGTCACCAATTATTATTATTCGCCATATAAAACGAAACGTAATTTTGAATTTCTTATCTCTGACACTTGACATGCACTTGACAGTTCTAGAGGTGTGATCTATCCCTGCGGTCCGAATTGCGCTAAAAGTCTAATATCGCGAATCCGACCAAAGTCAAAAGTAATAATAATACTCAATAGCCATAATATTTTGTGACTATTATAGGTGGCATTCGCGATATTATAACTTTTATCGCAATTCGGACCGCAGGGTATGTGTGAATTATTTGTAGATTTGGAGCATTTTCAGATTTTGTTTCTTTTGCCCGTTAACGTTACGGAGCTCGACAACTTTTTATAACACTTTTTATTTTTGTAACCACATTTATTTCATCCACGCGTTTCATTTATTTCATTAAATATTATTTTGGTTGGCTACTAGTACATTGCTCGACCGATAAGAGCTAAGCTCACAAAAAGAAGAAGAATTAGGTAGGTACATATGATTTGGATTCTTTTGCACCTTAGTAGCCTTTGAGCCACAATTTGGGTTCTGTGAACACAAAACGAAGAGGGTGGCGGAAATGTAATGTGAAAGAGGGAATTGGGTAAACGTATCACATGGGTTTCAAAGTATTATTTATAGGTAGGTGTACCAATAAAAATATCTTTAAGTAGTCCGTGATAATTATTGAAAATGCTCGCTATAATACATGATGAAGTGATGCTTACACTGATTACACTTTGAAAAATCGAAACTGTCGCGAAGGGCGTATTTGCTCGCATTCGTTGATATACGCCAATGTTCGGTACCGAAGTATGTCTATGTGCCGATGTCGGCACAGGTCAGCACCTTACTCCACTATTCGTGGTGAGTGCACGCAAATGCGTACTCCAACCACATGGTCTTGTTCGCCTCTATTCACCGAACGTGTAGAGGGCCCTTTAGGATTTCGCTTACGCTCTTCTGTGTTCTGAATGCAGCTATATTATTTTTTATCTGTCACGATTCGGCGCGATGCCTAGAAGTGAGTCGTACTAGGTAAAAGGCAAACTGAGTCTTAGGTTGACATTCAGAGACGACAGAAACGAGTCTAAGCGTGAACTTACGCTTCCATCTGTCAAACTTACGAACAAATTTTGACCAATGGAAACTTAAGTTCACGCTTAGACTCGTTTCTGTCGTCTCTGAATGTCAGCCTTAGACCCAATTCTGGCAATGTCCTTTTGTATATTTTAAAATTATTATGGGTGACGCCACCGAGGCCGGCCCACCAAAAGGTGACGAGGTGACCTGGATGCGTATCAGAGGGGCTAGTTCGAGGTAGTGTAGTAAAGAGATGTATGGAAGAAATTGGTGGAGGCCTTTGCCCAGCAAAGGGACAGTATGGGCTAATAAAAAAAATCTAAAGGAAAACTTCATAATTATACTACGAATTTCAATATGCGTACCTACATGTATACAATATTATTCCTTTGACGTATTGAAACTTACTGATTAGAAAAACAAAAAAAGGTAAATAAAATTTTGGTCTAATAATAAAACATTGCAATTAGTCTATTTAAAATGTAAAACGTGCATGCAAAATATTTTTTCATCTTCAAAGTTGAAAATGGCAATGTTCCGAGGGTTGCTGAGAGTTAAGCTTTCCTGTTAACATACCTCTTATGATGAATGTGAAACACGAAGATGATTTGAATGTTTTAGATTAAGGAATAAAAAGTAAAAATCTGTTCCACTTTATATAAAAAATAAAGAATCGCAAATAACTTACAAAATAATGGCTTTATGAAAAAATATCACTAGAATAGAATAGAATAGAATAGATCTTTATTTCATGTAAACCAGATACAGGCACTTATGAAATGTCGAGACTCTAGGTGCACTATATAAAATATTGCTAATCAATAAAGGAATACACGGATATATATATATTTTTTCCAAAATAAGGTAGGTACTTGATTTTCAAGAGGCGCTAAGTCTATGAAGTTTCATTTTTAGCATTTTCAGCCCACTGGCGCATGGCGCCGCGCCCTACGTCTGAATACTCCAGACGCGTGTAAATGCCAAGCACGGAATAGGTCTATAAGCGTCTAGTCAGAAACAGCGTTGCCAGACGTACGAGAAATCTCGTAACTTTACGAGATTTACCAGATCTGTACGAGAAACGAGAAAAATAAAAATCTCGTACACTTTTTTACGAGATTTTAACAATGTTGACTGCCTCCGTCATGTATAACCCTAAAACATTATAAAAAAGAAAAAAAAACGATCGACCTAACACATCACTAGACTAATTTCCTCATAGGCTCATACCAAATGTATCTTTAGTCGTTGACCGGGGAATCGACACGGTTGGCGCAGTGGCTAAGCGATTAGCCTTCTGCGCTACGGGCCGCGCGGGTTCGATCCCCGCACGGAACAAATATTTGTATGATCTACAGATAGTTGTTTCGGGTCTGGTTGTGTGTGCATGTGACATGTATGTTTGTAAATTGTACCCTCGATAAAGGAGAAATCTAGTGAGGGGCAATGTTCTAAAAAAAAAAAAAAAAAAAAAAATCCCCACTGTATTTTTTGTTGTAATCCATAATGCACTAATGATTATATTGATTCAATTTCTTATCTCTTTTGCACTAACTGAAACGTGTGGGTGTGGTGGGGCAATGTATTTTTACGCTAGTACGCGTATAGTAGGTCGCGGGACTTATCTCATTACCGTGACCCCGGAACGTAAAGGGCTATTGAAGGAACACCGTGGATTTTAGTCAGTACAAGTCTGACAGTCCCTCCCGCCCTGCCCGGGGTGGGAGGATTGATTTGATGATTTTACCAAGCTAAAAAAAAAAAAAAAAAAAAAAGTTCGCGTATAGTAGCTGTAGTTCCAGCGCAGTTCGGAATTTCACGCTAAATATTCAGTGGATAATTTAACATAACGAGTAGTGACAGTGAATCTTCATCTACTCCACCTAGTAAAATAACAGAAAAGGGAGGATGGACTGCAAAAAAGCAGACAACATTTAAAATATATACTTTTACGAGATTATGTATTGAAATTACGAGATTTTTGACAGCCCTGGTACGAGAAAAAGAAGTCGCCATCTGGCAACCCTGGTCAGAAACCTATTCCAGTATATACGTCTCACCTCTAGGGCCGACAACGCGACTTTGTTTGTACGGCAGTGACGTCCTGTCGAAGAAACGTCATACATTTTATTATCTTTTGATCCAATTTATCTGACAACAATAGAATTTCCAGATGGTATCGAAATTTGAGTACACAGGTGTATACAAACGATATTTTTTGTGAAGTGTCAGTGCATTTTCTGGATTTGTGGAACCCTCATTATGTAAATACTTTCTCTTTTATCGCCTGACTGACCGTGTTGCGACATCGAAAATGAGTCGTTATACAAACAGAGTGCTACAATATACTTTAGTTTCGAATAGCTCAAATGGTACCGACGATGAAGGCTGTATGTTGGTGAACACTACGCAGAATGTGATAATAACAGGCGCGTACAACGGCATTCCACAGACTTTGATACTCAACTTGGTGTCGTGGTCATGCCTCATTGTTTTATTCAGTGTGCTTCGGCGGACTGCGTGGAATTATGGGCGAATGGCGCTAGTTCAGCGCACAAAGAGTCGGTGGACAAATTTGTTCTACCGCGGCGGTGATGGCGACGCTTTAGTAAACAGGAGGCGCAGCGCCGATGAGTCATTCAATATAGATGAAGGTTTCTTCACGTGGCTACCAGCTGTATTCCGTCTCACCCGAGAGCAGGTACTGGCCAAATGCGGTCCTGATGCTGTCCACTACCTGTCCTTCCAAAGACATGCAATAACATTAATGTTCATTGTGACTTTAGTTGCAATTGGTGTGATCCTGCCCATAAACTTTCAAGGAACAAATTTAAATGTTGATTCCAGTACTTTTAGTAGAACTACTCTGTCAAACCTTACTGGTAGATCAAGTTGGCTGTGGGTGCATACCTTGATAAGCATCTCATTCCTACCCATATCTGTGTTGATAATGAGGAGGTGTACTGGACGCAAACCGATGCCAACATCCATGACTGGCACTATTATGATCACGAATATATCAAAAGCTGACAGAAATGAGGCCACTATAAAAGCTTATTTCACTCACAACTTCCCCCACATCCAAATAGTGGACCTCCGCCTTGCATATAACATCAACATGCTGAATGAAGTGCAAGAGAAGAAAGAGATGGTGACCGAAGCTCTCATATACACTGACACATACTTCAAGAAGACCGGCAAACGCATCACTGTGAAGCCAACATGTTTTGGACCTGAAGTGGATGCTCTGGAGTACTACAGTAATGAAGAGAAGAGTCTGAAAGATGAAGCGAAGAGATGCCGTGCTATGGTACTGAATGATCCCCTTGGTATTGCCTTCTTAACTTTACCATCTTACCAGCTAGCGGAACATGTCATTAATAACTTTAGTCTGCACCGCGGATGGGTTTTGGCCCATGCAACAAATCCCGCTGATATTGTTTGGGAAAACTTGAGTGTACAACCTGGTATGTGGTACCTTAAGGCTATTGTACTCAACTTTTTCTTATTTATTGTTCTGTTCTTTTTGACAACCCCTGCAATTATTGTTAATCTTTTCAACACAATAGTGGCTAAGCCCGAGACTCTGGGTAAAATTAGTACTGTAATTTTTGAATTCCTCCCTACTCTGCTGCTTTGGACCATGGCTGCTGTCATGCCAGCTATTGTTTCATTCTCTGATAAATTTCTTTCGCACTGGACCAAGTCTCAACAGAACTATTCCGTTATGACTAAAACTGTTTCTTACTTGTTGTTGATGACTCTAATCCTGCCTTCATTGGGTCTAGCTAGTGCTGAAGCCTTTGTCATATGGACAATACATCATGAAAACGATACTATGCGCTGGGATTGCGTGTTTTTGCCCGATAAGGGCGCATTCTTCGTCAACTACGTCATAACCTCGGGCCTTATTGGTACTGCTTTGGAACTGGTCCGTTTCCCGGAACTGTTCCTCTATGTATGGTATCTGCTGCAATCTAAATCGAAGGCGGAAAAAAGTTACGTGAAGAGGGCTATTCTGTACGAGTTTCCCTTCGGCGTTCATTATGCTTGGAGTATAGCAATTTTCTCAATAACGATGGTATACAGTCTCGCATGTCCATTGATCGCCCCATTCGGGTTGCTCTACATGATGTTAAAACATGTGGGCGATAAACATAACTTGTTTTTTGCTTACGGTCCGTGTGACATGAGCGGCGTTGGCGGTGGGAGAATTCACGCGACGGCCGTGAGGCTCATCCGAGTTTCGGTCCTACTGTTGCTCGTTAACATGGCCGCGTGGGCCGGTTTAAGGGCAGGATTCGAAGCTAGAACTATTATTCTTATAATGGCATCGATAGTTGCTTTCGGAACGTTCTTGTTGCTCAGTCCATTCCCGAGCTGCACACCTCCGGCTCCGCTGCAGGAGGAATCAAGTGTTAGGTTCCCGGAGTACGTGGCGCCCGCGCTGACGAAGCCCATGGATTCCCCCCCTAGCACGACGCCTACGACCCCGGATTACGGGGCTTCGTCACCTGTAACAACCCATTCGTATTCATATAGTCCCGATCCAATAAATATATAAGTAATTTGATATTTAGCAACTTTCCCTTTATCAACTAATTGCCTTTACTCGCGGTCCGATCATATCAGTGATAAACGAAATCGTGGATGGATATCGTTTTTGCGATAGAGGACGGATGATTAGAATTTTATATCAATGTAAATAACCAATGCAATATTTTTATAATATATTGAAATGATATTGAAGTAGTTATAGAAGTAGTTGACTGTCTTATGTTCGGATCTTAATTGTAGTGCTCACGACATTTTGTTAATGTTATTCGTCAATCGTGTCGATTCTGTTGTGTACTTTGGCAGGACTAAACTAAGGGCGTTTGTCTCTTTCTGTTTCAATAGAAGCAGAACGTGACAGATGCGTTTAGTCTAGTTTAATACTGTCAAAATGTCCAACAGAATCGACCATTGAACCTCAAACTGGCACGATAAAATAATACCTAGTGTTACTTTTTTACTACTTCACAAAATAAACAAGCTTTACTAAATGATTTTTTATTTCAGTAAAGAAAACTTCGAAGTAGGTAACAGTCACGCTATACAAGCACTAGGTAGGGTTGCTTAGGTCTCAATTAATGTTTAAATTAGAGTATAATGAGATTATAGAATCATAAATATCTGATCCCAGCTATATCTGGATACTCCTAGAAAATAAACGAACGTTTATTTTACGTCTTGGATTCGTCATGATCCATTTATCGGTGTCTACATTTTTCTTTTCCAATTTGCTTTTAGAACAATAGTCCAGAACATAAGATGTCAGAACTTTCTTAATTTTGTGATTATTTTATGGCTGTCATTTTTATATTTCCTAATTCTTAGTAACTTATTAGACGTTAATTATGCTTTATTTTGTACATAATGTAACGACATCTTTCGTGTTATATTAAGGTGAATTACATCGTATTTATCTAATAAACACTGAAGTCATTTCTATTTGTGATTTTCTTTTAAACCAAATTGCCTATGCATTGTTTATGGCACTATAAAACGCCTAAATTAATTAGTATCCGTAATGGTTTACAAGTTTTATGAGTTACATACAGTTACATATCGACATTTTGCAGTTGCCTAATACACATTCTTGCCAAAACAATTCGATTAAAAACTAAGCTTACTTATTCGTCCAATTTTAATGGTATTTATATCTTTATTAGGTACCAGGAATCATTATCAAGTAACATATTATTATGTTCTCCATCGTTGAATTAGGATATTATTCAAATTCCTTACACATGGTTTGGCAATCTTCATAAATTAAAGTCAAATAAAAACTATTAAAATTTCATGTTCTTCACCTTGATAATAAGATGCTGGAAATACCTACCAACAATATTCGCTTCTTCACACACATTTGTGAAAATTACAGCTGTACCTACTCTTATTAGGTAACTACCTACCTAACTTTTTGTTGACGTAATTTAGCTGCGAATTTGTAGACAAACCGCCAAACAATGTTCTTTTCCATATTTTTGGGGCAAATGTTTAGTAGTAGTTGACTATATTTTAAAACTTCCTAGGCAACGACGACGCCTAGTCTATGACCGTTTGAAGGAATCGTGCGAAGAAAATTACTTATTCCGGCCTTGGAAAAGACTTACGCCAAGGAAATAACCAGCTCTCGAAGAAGTACCTATGACTTAATTAAGTACACCGGTTATGAAATAGTAGCAGTTTCATTGGTTACCGATAAACTTAAAAGACAGTAATTCGATACAGCGCGAATGTGAACTATAGGACGATGTGTCAAGGTTTTTTGGTCGGAACTTGTTAGATTCTTAATCGAATTACTTCTCCTATTTTCACGTTGCTTTTCGTAAACTTTTCAAGTTTTACAACATTTGTAACAGAAACAGCCTTGTTTTACTATTGACTTTCCCTACAGGCAGAAATGTCTCGTCATTCTAAAACCCTGTGTCATTGTGACATTCATTGGTATTAGTAGCAACGGTGGTTGAGGATTTTAGGTTCTTCTGGTCTACCGCGTAACAAAATAGTAATGAACGTCGACTCTGGTAATATACGATCGTGAAAAACAGAACTTCGAACTATTTTGTAAAAAAAATACCGATCATGAAGATGGGAGTCCCAACGCGGTAGACCCCCCTGGTTCCGATTCCTAGAATCCTAGATCGGAAAAAAAAAGGATTTGTCTATCAAAAACACCAAAAATCATATTAGTTTTATCCTATATGGATGTTATGCTATTGTGCGTGACAGATTTGTATACATCAAAAAGGTTACTCATTCCTAGTGCAGGTGTACCCTACACACCTCACCTAACACATACTAATTGGCTGTATTGAAGCCTTGCGACTGACATTAACGGTTCGTTGATAACGTTCCTTCTACATTAGTCGCGACTCGCGCTATAAATGATCCAAATTACTTGTACATTAATTTGAGCAGAACATTCTGGACAGCATCATAAAACATATCGTTTATAACTGGCACATATTGTTCGCTGTTCGCTTGGTTTGTTGACCGTGCGATGTATGAAGTTAAGTATCGATGTTGTTTTCTTTGATATGGGAAAGCAAAACTGTGTCGACCATCCTTTATCATAAGTACATTGTAGTTCGCTAGTTAGCTGTGAACTATGAACCTGCTACTATTTTCACATTATTGTGAGAATGATGACTATTATTAGAAAAGGCGCGTTGTTTTGCTTTACGTAACGACACGACTGACAAGAGTGTTTTTTACAAGGACAAGGAAGCGATACATCCGTAATATGGCTTCATTTGGTCAAAGTAGAGGCTCTTTTGTAGCAAGAAAAGAAAATATTAATTAGTGTTCTCGACCGTCCGGTCGAGAACACTAATTAATATTTTCTTTATTTATAAGTATGTCCATAGGTACTGTATTTCCAAACAATCTAATTTTACATGAAACTATAGTAATCACGACTGGAAAAATTCATTATTTATGTGACTAATGGCTACAGGGATAGTCTGACATGCTGACATGGCATCTATCGATCTGCAAGGTCGTGACCCTTTATAGACGTAGCCAGCCCACCTCTGTCGCAAAGCTAGCGTTAGCTATTAATAGCTTTAGTGTGAACTGTTCAAATATACGTAGGTATATAAAGGTCTGCTAGTACTTCTGTAAAATATACTGGACATTATCTATTCGGACGAAATGACGTCACATATCCCGGCTGTAATTCTCATGTTATTTTGTATTACTATTTGAACTTTGAGCTTTGTTAAAGTAGGTCTAGTTCTGGGAATTGCTAGCGCGGCAGATAGACAAACCCGTTTTGTCCACCCTTTGTCTCATTGAAAGAAGACAAAACGAAAAATCGAGAAAGAAAACTGTAAAGAGATGGTTTTGTCCCCGGTTTTCCTCTCTACTCTTTTTTGCCGTGCTATCCCGTAGGGGGAAAGTGTCTCTCCCTAGAGCTGTGTGGTAAAACCTCTATTTTGAAAAATATGGGTCTTACTACGAACTCTTAATAGCAGGGCTGAAATTGAACTGCCCAGATGATTCCAGTGTAAGCTGACCTCGCACTGTACAGGCTTTTCGTACAATGAAAGGTCAGCTTATTCTGGAAATTTCTGGGCAGTTTATTTTCAGCCCTGCTATAAGAGCTCGTAGTTAGCCCCAGGTCCTTTACCTGGATAAAGAGACATAGTACGGGCGGTGCATGGGCACGCGCTGATCTTATATTTTCTGTCGGTAAATCAATTCTAATTAAAGTACATAAGTACCTATTTGATTGGCGTGATTGTTACCTAATAAATAATTATAATGACATTCAAAAGACAAGTTTTTAATTGGACTGGTTTTATTAATTACATTGGTATGGGAACGAGAAAATCCACATCCGCATCCAATTTTTTAGTTTTTCTTTATAACTTTTATTAACCCCCGACAAAAAAGAGGGGTGTTATAAGTTTATAGTGTGTATCTGGGGATTTATGTATCTGTCTGGCATCGTAGCTTCAAAATGGATAGACCGATTTCTTTGCAGTTTTTATAATTAAAAGCTAGTTTATTCGGGTATCATCTTAGCTATGTTTAATGAAAATCTATTCAGCCGTTCAAAAGTTACAGCTCTAGTTCTAGTTGGAGTCGGGGGTTTTTGACGGTTATTTTGGGGTAAGTTGTGTGAAACGCCCTTGGTCTAAATGTGGCTAGAGATATTAGGCAAGTCAGTTCATGGTGACAGTTGGTTAACCAACAAAGGCAAGTTATGAACTTGAGTTTGGTAAATGTCGCAATAAAAATACGTTCCATACAGTCTAGAAAATTACGCCAAACATAAGTATAAAATTGCATTACAGCGACTGAAATTCGGCTGAAAAAATTATATCTATCCGGTTCCATTGATGTACCAAGCACAATGAATTGAATGATGTACAACGAGCACGTGACACGATTGTTTGTAAATCCATAGTTTAGACGAGTTAAGTCCTTATCAATACCATTATCAAGTTCAGGGAATTCATATTGTATCTTTTATCGAAATTAGTAACTACTCACGTTTCTTTACCTGCACAAAGTCGAATTATCATAACAGTTGAGCAAACAAGATTTTTATATTACGGTATTAATTTAATAAACATGTAGGTACCTACCTAGATATTTGTTCAAGACACGTACCTAATTATTTTTCGTTATGATCTTGACGTTTCAATTCGCCTCTAAACAATCGTAAGCCTTTCGATTTACTCAATCAGGCACTGACCTCCACTCTATGAATCAACCACTAACAGAAGTTTGGCTTTACTTTTTTGGGAGCACCTTTCTTATCCTAAGCAATGGCCGATTCGGACAAGTCCTATAAATAGCTTAGTTTTTTAGAAGTCTGCAATCTAGGTAGGTATATTTAATCGCGTGGGTTTGACCAACCAATTGATCAATGACAGGTAGAATATTTACCAAACTAAAGATAACGGGGGACTAAATTGCTCTTATGGGCGACTAGCTGTGAGTAGTAATAGTTAGTATTCTTTGCCTATAGTATAATATTATATGCGGCCTAAAAGGAAAATATGACACCAGTGTATTATCAGCACAGCGAGAATAGTTTTTTTCTATTATCGGATATTCCGCTGCAAGATAAAGCGTGAAACATAAAATGATTTTTCATCCCACCATCTCGGAAAGAGTATTTTTAATCTTCAATATCTGAGTTGAAAAGCCGTTTTTATTCTCTAGAGGATAAAGTAAATTTTCATCCCACCATCTCGGAAAGAGTATTTTTAATCTTCAATATCTGAGTGGAAAAGCCGTTTTTATTCTCTAGAGGATAAAGTAAATTGAATTTAGAACATCGTGTGCACTAAGTTTGTGAATTAAACGTTTTTTTTTTTGCATTTAGTCATTTCCTCGCTGAGGTGGAATGAAAAGTTACGTGTTGCACTCGAGTGCAAAGATTTTTCACCTCGTGCTCTTTTGATTCCCTCGCTAACGCTCAGGATTCTAATTTTGAATCACTCGCTGCGCTCGTGATTCAATTTTAGAATCCTTCGCTTGCTCGGTCATCAAAATTGAACACGCGGTTAAAAAGCAACTTTGCACTCTTGTATAACAAATAACTATTATCGAAAACGATATTGATGTTGTTGTATTATGTTGGGTCATTTGTTTTTCCATTAAAACAGATTAACACTTAACCGCAGTAGATTTTTTATCTATAACTGCCGGGTGATTTAGACGTCTACGTCTAGATCCGCCAGGTTTGCTTTTGAACTCAATTATTCATCTATCATCATCGCTCTAGTCTTGATTGTTAATCTGTAATTTATAGATTTCACCTGTTTGCCTTATTAATTTTATTTCCATCGTAATTAATTAATAATTAGCTTAATGTAGCTAAAGATCTGTAAAAAAAATTGATTGTCTTCTATCTTCTATTCACATGCACGTTTTACAAAGTTAAGAAATCTGTCTTGTAGCAATGAGATTTCGAACTACAAGGATCTTATCAGAGTCGGTTCAATGGCTCCCATAATCAATAGATTACCCATTCTATCGCATAAAGATTCGTCGTCCAACCTCTGTGTAGACGTTGTGTTTTTATTACAAAGAATTAGGTCTCGAAACATCAATATCAGAAATTCTCGTGTTCAATGATTCAAAGTCATTTGCTAATGATTTTAGCGAGAATTTGACGAGTGTTTGGATGTTTGTAACTAGATAATTTTCCTCAAAGCTATTTTCAGAGCAGTAGTTCAAAACTGAGCTCTTATAAAGCGTCGTTTTTCATCGGGGGGTCACAAAGACAAACTTAGGGTCGCAGATAGAAAAACGTGAGAGCTCGTGAAAGGATGGTTGTTTTTCTATAGATCCTTATCTAAGATAAACAATATTTTACAGACTAGAAATGCTATTTTTGCCTTATTGTTTGATTTATCATTTACACGCTACTTTGTTCTGCTAATATCCGCAGTTGTAACAAAGGTTATAAACTGGAAACATAGGACAATTTTATAATGATAATGCCACTTTGCTTAGATCATCATGTTGGTATTAGGTTCTTATGTCATCTTTGGAAACTATTTTCGACGTACGTTGACCGTTTACTTAGTCACTAATAAACGTCATGATGAAAGAAGCAGCAATGAATGCAGAAGTGTGGCCTTTAAATGAATAACCTTCGATTTAATTCAAGCTGCATACATTATATCTACACGGTATAGGTACTGCTGCATAAATTAAATCAGCCTCATGTGGCATAGATAGGACGAGTTATTCAAATTGTTTATACCTTATAGATAAACAAAGTCCGAGTTCGATTTGTGAATCAATAACCTATTATATTATTTATAATTTATTGAATAAGTAGGTAATATTAAATTAGTTGCTTTGTTTAATTTGTGTTGAGATTGTAAAGATTTAATAATTAATTTATAGTATATTGTAATTCTGGTTTTGTGTAACATTACTTTGTCGCTTAAACAATCCACTAACAAAAACAACTATGGATGACTGCCATGTTTCAGTTCGAATTTCAAACCGTGCCGATGACGTCACTGCCATGATCTCTCTAGGGCCCGTTTACACGTTTTCACAAGTTGTTTACGTTTTCATTTCACCTTTGCAGACGACACATACCTTTTTTTCAAATGATCATCCATTTCTTTTTGTCATAAACCCACGACATGATAAACAACTAAGAAAAATAAATAGGTAGGTAAGTACCTATAGAAAGATTTTCACTCAGTAGGTGGATACTTGTATTTGTGGAGGTGATAATGTATGTATTCTATTCACAAGCAATGTATAACTAATTAAATTATTCAGGAAAATTAGATAGAAGACCTAATTCCTGCACTACAGAACTACTTACTTATAGGTACTTACAATATAGGTATTTTAGTCTTGATTTGATAAAATAAAGGTTGACGCAGAAATGTTTGTAAGAAAATGAAACTCGTCATTCTTGATTTAAAGATTTGTAAGAATTTCATATAATTTTATCTTTTACGGATGTGAATAATATGTACGATTATCTAAAAATATTAAAACTGACGTAGAGACTTACTGGGGGCTTACTGCGAGCAGGGCAGAAACTGAACTGCCCAGACATTTTCCAGTATAAGCTGACCTTTCATTGTACGAAAAGCCTATACAGTGCGAGGTCAGCTCATACTGGAAATGTCTGCAGTTCAATTTTTGCTCTGCTATAAGAGTTCGTAATAAGCCCCCCGTTGACGATTCTGTTGCGCATTTGACAGTACTAGAGTAAACTCGTCTGTCATGTACTGTTTCTATTGAAACAGAAAGAGACAAACGCCCTAGTCCTGTCAAACCCTGCGGTCCGAAATGCGCTAAAAGTAATATTATCGCGAACCCGACCAAAGCCACAAGCATTATTATTACTCAATAGCCCTTATATTTTGTGACTATTAAATTTGGTCGGATTCGCGATATTATCACTTTTATCGCAATTCGGACCGCAGGGAAAGTGCGCTACAGAATGACAACAACTGGCTTATTTTGAAATTATAACATGTTAATAAAAAAAACCACTGCTCTTTTTTGCACGAAACTGCATTGTTGTATAGTATTGTTTGTATGTATATTAAGCTTTTATTTAGATATTATATTATTGTTTATATATACACTTGTTTACTTTGAGAAAAAGGTATTTACATATATAGACTAAATATTTACAAATAAATTAAAAATAAATTAAAAATTAAAAATTAAAGATAAATAAAAACAAAGAGGGAACACTTAGGCGGCGTCAAAGTACTCCTCCGCATCGCTGTCATCCGGGAACGTGCCCAGAAGACTGGCAGCATTGCCACGTTGAATGGCAATGCTAATTCTTTGGCCAAAGAAAGAGCCAGCCCTCTGGTCACGCGAAGTGTCGACCAGATGGCGAGAGATTTCCTTAAAAAGGTGACGCGCACTCGGACCCCATGACCCGAGCGTTTCGACCCCAAATGGCTCAAATCTGTAACAACCATTAAGGTTACAGTATTTGCGCCGCTTGAGGGTCTCAGCAGCTGCAGCAGCAGCGCCTGCACAGCCCGCCGTACTTGCAACGTGAGATGGCGCAAGGGTGTCGACACAAGTAGCGTCCCACACCAAAGGCCTACCCACCTTCCAAGGCACTAACGTCATGCCGTCCGGTCTCTTTCCATCGTCACGTACCAAGCCGTTAGGTTCTAAAACCGCTGGTACGCCGGCGCTGGCAAGGGCTCGACGAATAATGTCGTTAATATAAATAAATAAATATTATAATAATTATAAATATTATTAATATTAAAAAAAAAAAAAAAAGCTTTATATATATTATTGTTTTGTATGATTTCTGTGTTTAATTTATATTTTACGTGAAGTAGATAAACCATAGAGAAGTTTCTTCTCGCTGGGAGTTTGGGTCAACGGATGATTTCAGATTTTCCTACATTTGTTTTCTTGTCTATCCATAACGTAGATGGTTGCGATAAATGGAACCGCTCCAAATTGCTGGCCCCTGATTCCAAAAATCCCTAAAACTAATTAAACATTCCCAGCCATTATTTACCTACATGAATATCCATAGAATCCCCCCCATCTCCAGAGGCCCTAACGTAAGGTTCTGAAAACAGTCTCAATTTTACAAATCAACCGCTTTCGGCGCTCTGATTGAAGAGCTCGAGGCGGGCTAAATAATAGTTACATTAGGTATATGGGCACCTAGGAGCAGTGGCATGCATTCCATAAAGTCAGAAAGACAGGGCCTACCCTAATCAATTAAGTGGGTAATACAAACTTTAATATCTTAGGGCTATGTTCACCGACAATGTAACAGATGATTAAAATGAAAACATTAGTACATTATGGTACAAGTGTGTAATGTTGGTGATTACCGCTGAGGCGCCATTGAGACCCGAGCCGTTAGGTGAGGGTCTTAAGAGAGCCGAGGACGGTAATCATCAATACACACGTGTATCATACGACGTTTTTCAACACACTTGTGAAGAAAATAACTATAATTTCAACAGTGAAAACGAGTTGTGAAAATTTTTTCGCTATGGCGGGAAAAATTAATCAGTTTTCCTATGCGCGCGCATCTAACAGATTGGCCATAGACTAAAAGAATGAGGTTTCTTTTTATTGGCTTTTCTCGGATAGCGTTTTAGCCCCGTACAAAATGGGTAATTCAAAGTTTTCTTTATCACAGAAAACACAAAAGTTATATTTGAGTGAAAGTTGTATTTATTAAAAACGTAGGTACAAGTTGAAATTTATCTATTTAAATACGAAGTTGCATGAAACTAGCAAGCAATAGGTAGGTACATTAATTTATTTGTACTATTGAACACGATCTTTTTGGTTTCGAACCTTTTTTAAAAACAAAGCAACTCAACCAATTTAAAAAAAGGAACCTATAACTCACTTGTGAATAATAGTAAAGAAAAAGTCACAGTTTGATTACAGGTGTCATTATGTGCCTAATTGCGGTGAAATTAGAGCCATTTTATGAGCAAGTGTGTTGAAAAATATATTATAAATGTTCATGTCAAACGGCTGATTTGTGACGTGGCCAATTACAAAACACTAAGTTGTTTTTGCCTACCCTACGTAGGCAAAAAGGGTCACTGGGTAGGAGGAAGTTACACCTACTGTACTAGGTACCCTATACTGCTATCCATAGCTGCTATCTGTGCTGAATATCCAAAACAGAATCTATACTCAAACATGTTGCGTCTTACAAGGCTTCACAAATTGAGCCAACTAAAACGAATCGTACATTCAGGCGATCCAGACTACTCAGCGGTTAACGAGTTGAATAGATCGCAATTATATCATACACGTGACATTGTAAGTATATAACAGCGATGCGTCTAGAATTGTTACGTGGTTAAAGGTTGGTCAATTCTAGCAGAGCATAGCAATATGCACTTTTTATTATGAAATAAAAATTTGTAACAGAGTGAGTGGCCTTGTATGTTGCATTACTTTCTCTCGTATGTTTAATTAAATGCACCTAATCTACTTCCGAGTGGGGGGGGGGGGGATAGGTTGCGTTATACAGTACCTGCACTTTTTCGCACTAGACTAGCGTAACATTCGAACTTTCGTGATTACCACCACAGACTGCTCTTCTGTAAGAACATTTGACGAATTGATATTGGTACGATAATAAGGCGCAAGTTCAACATGAATTTTTGTATGGGTATCGGCCGATTTCATTTTAAACATGTGTTATAGGTACGTATTAACACTCCATCTACGGTTGTGTACGTGTGACGAGTGTCAAGGTTGTGGCAAAAGTACCTACTTGCTTGCGTAAAGCTATTATTATCTAGGTATACCGAAATTCTGATGTAAAGCACAGATCGCTTTTAAAACTAAAGCTAAGAAGCTTTTTTAGCTTCGGCTGCCATGTTTCTAGTCTATGGCCAGTCTTGTTGGGACATTATACGCACCGCACAGTTAAAAGCAAGATATAGGTAATTCGAGATCGACGCAGTGAAAAGCAAGATAATAATTATAATTTGAGATCGACGAGAGTGAGTCCAAGGTTAAAATTAGATCCGAAATTGGCGAAGAGAAGCTAGTTTGGCTGGAATTGTTTATATTTCACTATGTCAATCAAGATTTGATCCAATTACGGTTGGCCTTGCTCATAACTTTTCTCTACCGTCACATCCACATAGAAATTATTAAGTACAGCGCCATCTAGTGATAGATGATACAACTATTTAACCAATATTGACTTTGGGTTAGTAGTTATTTAGCGTTGTAGGTAGAAATGAACGCTTCAGATTTTAGGAAGGAATTCAGAAGTGCGTCAATCAAGTAATTAAAGTAAGGATATTTTATTTTATTTTGTAAATAACATCAAAATCCCCCGACTCCCAACTAGAAAAAGAGCTGTAACTTTTATACGGCTAAAAAGATTTTTATGAAAGATAGAAAACCGACCGAAGATGATACCTGAAGCCCAATTCTCGTAATTAATTTATAATATGACTGAAAGTTGACCGAACTGAGATTATAATTTGAATTGACAAAAAGTCATGTATTCTACTCCTCTTAAAGTTCAGTCCGATTCCAGTATGATTTGGATTCAATCTTCTTACGAACTCATTTCAATCTCATTTTTGACGTTTGTGTATAGACGAGAGTGTCAATTTTATTATCTGTGTCAGTTCAAAATGTTAGCAGAATACCGATTTGCCTTTTATTCAACTTTCGATCTCATTACAATATAATGTCACGTTTGACATTGTTTGTGAGGGTAGGAGAATACCATTTGTGACATTTATGACATTGATAGTAGATCGGAATGAGATCCGAACTATATTTTGAACATTTTTAATTACGAGAATTGGGCCTCTCTGATTAAACTAGCTACTTATCAATTAAAAAAACTGCATTGAAATCGGTCTAACCGTTTTGGAGCTACGATGCCACAGATAATATATACACTACAAACTTATAACACCCCTCTCTTTTTATCGGAGGTTAAAATAACATCCGGGGCGGGAAATTCAATATTTTTTCAATTTACGGAGACATAATTTTGATTAAACACATTTTTAATATGTATATTTAAATTATTGTTTGCCTTAAAATAACAGAATGTAGGTATATAAAAGTTGCAAAAAACACCATTGTTTGAATTTAGATGACAATTATTTAAAGGTTAGGTAACAAGCCAAAAATTATACATGTTGATGTTGTATATTAATTAAACAAATACCAAATGACTTACTTCTTAAAAATTATTCTAACATATACAAAAAGGCCTGTAAAAATATTATACGCTTCTGTGGTATATTTGTGCACTGGGTTGGTGAAGAGAATAAAACTGCTTGCTACTTTTTCTATCTTGAGTCTTCCTTTATTGTTCTTCTTATCTTGAGTACTGCCGCCGAACTGTGTCGGTCGACAAAAATGTTCCTACATTTATTTTAAAAAATGTAGGGCCTCCTATTGGCTGGCCAATCACAAACAATACATTTTATCCAATAGGATTTAAACGAACATAAACATAAAAACCTTAAGTACTAACAATCTTTACCGTAACGAGAGCCGCGATACATTTTTATTGATTTTAACCTATTTTGGCAATTAAAACGCACACAAACTATATATTTTATTGAAATAAAAACTTATTATCTATACGGTAAAATTATAAGAACTATAAAAAACTACAAATTAAACTATCTTAATATACTAACTATTCTACCTATGTACACAAGCTTTCCCATTGGCTAGTCAGTTTGTAGGGACCGCGGTGCTTCACTGCTATTGGTTGTTCCGCACATTTCTCCCGCCGTGCAACTACGTTGCATGATCTTCGGGTGCGGGCTCGACGTCTGTAGACAGGGGCAGAATCACCAGCTTCTTGACCGGCCGTCGCAGCACTCCTCCCTTGGTCCGGATGTCCACCGTCCGCACGATGCCGTCTGGTCCCGGGTACGTGGCGATGACTCGTCCTCGGATCCACACGTTGCGGGGTAGGTTGCCGTCGACGATTTGCACGAGGTCGTCGATCTGTACTGCTGGGCCTCGTCCGTGTGGCTCCCGCCGGTTTTGAAGTTCGGGGAGGTATTCTTTCACCCAGCGCGTCCAGAAGATGTCTGCTAGTCGCTGCGCTGATCGCCAACTGGATCTGGAGACGGTGTCTTGCTCGGTGAAGGTCCCTGGCTGCGGTACTCGTCCAGGTCCTCCCAGCAGGAAATGGTTGGGAGTCAAGGCTTCCGGGTCTTCTGCGCTGACCGATACATGCGTCAGCGGACGACTGTTGACTGTATACTCGACCTCGGCGAGTAGAGTGGAGAGGACTTCTTCTGTCGGGTGGCGTTCATGTAGCGTCGCTGCGAGTGCTGTTTTCACAGAGCGAACCATTCGCTCCCAGGCTCCGCCCATGAATGGTGCTCCAGGCGGAATGTAGCGCCAGGAGATTGTCCTCTTTGCTGCCTCTTCTGCTGTTGCTTCGTCGATTGCCTGTCGAAGCTCCTTGTCAGCTGCTTTCAGGTTGGTGCCGTTGTCCGACCAGATTTGGGTCGGGCAGCCACGTCGCGCAATCATTCTTCTAAGTGCCATCACTGCTGAGTCGGCGCTGAGCGAGCCGGCAATTTCTAGGTGAATGGCTCGCATGGTGAGACACGTGAAGATGGCCACGTATCTCTTCTGGCGTGTTCGCCCGACGGTCACGGAGAGCGGTCCGAAGTAGTCGACCCCTGTAAATGTGAAGGGTCGCTTATGGTGAGCTAAGCGACAAGCAGGCAGGTCTCCGGTTCTTGGATGTGGCGGCTTCTGTGTCTTCATTCTGCAGAACAGACATCTTCGTAGTATCATGCGTGTGATAGGACGCACACGCAGTACCCAGTATTGTTGTCTGCACTCGTTGACTGTTGCTTCTACGCCGGCGTGATGTAGTTGACGATGAACTGCTTGCACCCAGAGCTTGACTGTAGGATGATTGCTGTCGAGTACCATGGGGCTCTTGAAGTCTTCTGTCATGTCTTGTATCGCTTGAATACGACTTCTGAGTCTTATGGCTTCATTCACATACTCGACGCTCAGATGGTGAAGTCGACTTTCTCTGTTGATTGGCTTCTTGTTCTTCAAGTCTTCTATCTCTTCTGTGAAGGAGTCTTCTTGTGAGGAGCGCATTAGGAGTTCTTCTGCTAGTCTGAGGTTCTCGGCGGAGACTGGCAGGAACTTCCTATTCTTCGGTGCAGATACCTTCTTCACTGTTGAGTTCTGTTTTGTAGCAGGTTTGGTTGTCTTCGTCCAACTCGGGTCCGCTTCTGTATTTTTCTTCGTTCTTCTGTGATTCACGCTCTGTTTAGTAGGTCTACAGAGCTGAATAAATTGTAGAACTCTTGCTGTCACATATCGGAGTCTGTCCCAATTTGAGAAGTGGGGGACTCTGGGTAGGCTCTCTGCTAGCTTTGGTCTTCCCTTGTCGCTCACGTGGTGTATCTTCTCTTCACCAGAAGGTTCTTCTTTCGCTGTCGTGGGCTTTTCGGTCGGCCAGAGGTCTTCTGTTTCGTAGAGGAAGTCAGGTCCCTTGTACCAGCGATGATCCTTGTTAAATGTTGCTGGGACGTCTCGTGTCGCGTCGTCTGCTACGTTCATCTTCGTCGGTACCCAGCGCCACTCGTTGACCTTGGAGCACTCTTCTATTGCTGCCAGACGATGAGCCACGTACGGTTTGTATGAGCGTGACCCAGTCCGTATCCAGGTGAGTGCTGTCCTGCTGTCTGTCCAGAATATCTTGCTGTCGGGTTTCCTCTCGTGTTCTTCTATCACTGTTTCTGCTAGCCTAGCTCCCATGACTGCTGCCTGTAGCTCCAACCTCGGGATCGACGTTAACTTCAACGGCGCCACCTTTGCCTTCGCCATGATGAGTGACAGGCTGACTTCACCGCTCGGCGCTACTGTTCTCCAGAATAGGACCGCAGAGTAGGCTGACTCGCTGGCATCGGTGAAGACATGCAGCTGTATCGAAACGGCGTCACTGTAGTGGAGATATTGCCTCGGGATCGTCACGTTGCAGAGATTCTTCAGGTGACTCATCCAGTTCTCCCATTGTCCTGCTAGGTCTTCGTCGATCTTGTCATCCCATGATGTCCCTCTGCGCCACACCTCTTGCAGAAGCTGCTTCGCTTTTATGGTAACGGGCGATGCGAAGCCAAGTGGGTCGAATAACGACATTACTATTCGTAGCGCTTCTCTCTTCGTTGGTGTCTTCCCTTCTATCAGCGTTGGTGGGATGCGAGCTAGGTTGAGATTGAAGGTGAGTTCATCGGCGTTGAGTTTCCAGATCACGCCCAGCACTCGTTCGGTCTTCTCTTCTGTTTTGTAGAGTTCTATATCTTCTGTCTGTTCATTTTCGCCGAGTGCTTCTAGAAGTGACGGTGAGTTGGACTTCCACTGTTTCAACTCGAAGCTGGCCTTCGTGTGCACTTCTCGCACACCTCTCGTGATGCGCACGGCGTCTTCAAGGCTTTTGAAGCTATCTAAATAATCGTCGACGTAGTGCTTCTGTATGATAGCGGTTGCTGCTTCTGGGTGAGTTTCTTCATGCTGTGTTGCGTTCAAGTTCTTGACGTATATTGCTGTTGATGGAGAACTCGACGCACCGAAGATCAACGATGTCATTCTGTATTCTTCTGGAGGCTGGTTGTCTCGACGATCTCCACGCCATAGGTATCGAAGTGAATCCCTATCTTCAGTTCGCAGCTTGACTTGCATAAACATTTCCTTGATGTCTGCGGTGACTGCGATCAAGTGCTGCCGGAAACGCATGACGACGCCTGGTAGAGACTGCAGAAGATCAGGTCCTTTGAATAGCATGTCGTTTAGAGCTACTCCTTTCGTCTTGGCTGCGGCGTCATGGACCACTCGTAGCTTGTCGGGCTTCATCGGATTGATCACTGGAAAATGCGGTAAGTACCAAGTCTTGCTTGGAGTCTTCTGATTCGGAGCGGGTTCAGCATATCCTTTCAGGACGAGAGCTTCCATCTGTTCTGTGTACTTCTGTTTCAGCTTGGGATCGCGATCAATCTTCTTCTCGATGTTGAAGAGTCGCTTCAGTGAGTTCTCGTAGTTGTCGGGGAACCTGATGTCTTCTTTGCGCCAGAGGAGTCCAGTCACATATCTTCCTTCTTCTGTTCTTGTCGTTGTCTTCTCTAGGATGCGTAGTGCTTGCTCTTCTGGGTCTGTCTTCGGCTTCTTGGGATTTATGCAGAGCGCGTCCATCTCGAAATACTGCTTCATGAGTTGTTCCAGGTTATCTTCTGCTTCTTCTGAGACGTGGGACACGAAGTCGATGTGCCTGCAGGTGCGAGTTTGACTCCCGTGAAGTACCCATCCCAACGGCGTGAGTGAGGCCACTGGTTGGTTCTTGTCTCCTCTTCTCACATCTGGTGTCAGCAGAAGATGCCAGTTGTCCTGTCCAATCAATATTCGTGGCTTCACGTCTGTGTACGAGAGATATTCACGAATGCCTATCAGGTGCTTGCATCCTTCAACCAATTCTCTTGAAACCTGTTGCGACGATACTTGTAGGTTCTTCACTGTGCGTGCTTGTACTTGCTCTTCATGATCGTTGAGTCCTTTCAACTTGATGGTGACTCTTCTTGAGGCTGCCTCTGAAGTCTTCATATCATTGATGGTTTCTATCTTCAATGGATCAATCGGTCCTGTTGCGCCAATACATTCGGCTAGGCTGTCGTCGATTAGAGTAACCGTTGACCCGTCGTCCATCAATGCGTAGGTGTTGACTGCTCCTGTCGGCCCTTGAACTCGTACAGGTATGATCTTCAGATACGATTGCTTCCTCTTGATTGTCCATGCTGAGTTGATAACTTCTGTTGCTCCCTTATCTTCTTTCGATGTCTTTTC
Organism: Allophyes oxyacanthae; assembly: GCA_932294325.1. NCBI lineage: Eukaryota > Metazoa > Arthropoda > Insecta > Lepidoptera > Noctuidae > Allophyes > Allophyes oxyacanthae. The sequence goes on along the minus strand of OW028610.1, from coordinate 17,522,398 downwards.
TTCTGTCTTCTCTGTTGCCTTACCTGTTGTCTTGTTGTAGTGCAGCATCTTGTGGTGAGAATATTTGCAGTCGTTGACACCGCACGACGTGGGCTTGCAGCTGTGTGTTTTGCTTCTGTAGCGAAGACATCGAAAGCACAAACGCTTGGACTTGGCCGTGTCCCATCTTGCGTTTTCATCTAATTTCTTGAATTTTTCACATTCTGCAGAGGTGTGTCCGGCTTCTTCACATACAGGACACTTCGGCGTATAATTATTATTCTTCTCGGTCATGTTGTGCACCTTCTGTGGCCTCTTCTGTGTGGTGCCTGGTACATGTGCTGCCACCTGTTCAGGTAGCGCATACGGTCCGCATAAGTCCGCTTCCCTCTTGAGGAACTTCTCTATTTTCAGTAGATCAGGATCTTCTTTGGGCTGCGCGGTCGCAAAGTCGTAAAATCTGTAGCGCAGCGTAGGTGTAAGCTTGTCCACAACTGCCTTCGAAACTTCTGGGTTGTACATATAGTTCACGCAGCACAATGTCTTCAAAGTTGCCACGATGTTGGAGACCTTAGTTGCAAATATGCAGATGTCCCGCGGCGATTCTGTAAGGCGTGGCAGTCCGCGGAGTGCTTCCATCTCCATCATTGCGATCGATTCGGGTCTTCCAAATCTTGACTCCAATGTCTTCATAATTTCTGTAGGGTGTGCGCTGGTGATAAGTAGACCTTCAACTGCTTCCTTGGCTTTTCCTTTCAGGTTTCTTCTCAGACGGTTTGTATTTTCCACTGCAGAGAACATCTTCTCAGTTTCGAAGTACGCGGCGCGGAATGGTAACCATTCTTGATGTGACCCGTTGAAGAAGGGTAACTCGATGAACTTGGGGCGTTGCGCTGCCTTGACAGCGTTCGTGATGGCTGCAGCTAGCTCCGTGAAGTCAGGTTGTACTCCCGCCGGTGCTTGCTGCTGGTGATGACGCTCTTCTGTATTTTTCGCTGGGTTCTGATCTTCGGTGGTTTTCACTGCCGGCTCTTCTGCCGGGCGGTGCAGCTCGTTGATCGTTGGTACTGGCTGCGCGGCGTGGCTCTTCACCCAGTCGTCGACACGTTCATTCACTTCTGTTTTCGTGTATACTGAGACGTCATCTTCTTCTTCCGAATCTTCTGTATCTTCTGTTTCTAGTGCAGCTAGGCGCGCTGTAGCTAGTTCAACTTGAAGGCGCAATAATTCTTCCTTAGCCTTCGCTATCTTGTACATCTTGGTTTTGCTGTGGGTGGACCCCCCCTTACCCCCCTTCTTGCTGGGCGGGCGGGAGTCCCGTGGTCTGCACGGCTCTGGCAGACCGGCGATGCCTTTCTTCATTCTTCGTACTGTTGCAGTTTCTGTATCTTGAAAGGCTTCTGTTCTGTCGGTGACAGCAGCGGCGGCAGGTACTCTGACAGGCGGTTCAGTCGGTTTCTTCAAAATTGCTTCGGAGGGCAGCGTCGGTGCGGCGGAGGGCGTAACAGAGGGTGCGGCGGCTGAGGTCGCGTCGATCGCGGAGGAGGGTGCGGCAGAGGGCGCTGTCGTCGCGGAGCTTGTAGTTGCTGTCTGTTCGGTAGTCTCCGTGGCGGTGGTTGCCGTCCCTGTTTCCCCGCTGGTGCCGGTCGCCGAGGTAGCGGCTGTACCCTCGGACGACGACGGCGTCTGTTCTGTATCTGTCTTGCGGCCTCTTCCCTCTGAACGCGTTACTGCCATTCTTGCAATTGATTTTTCACTGTAGCAATTTCTTCGGTTCCTCTTCACAATATCCGGCTCGAAGGACCATTAAATATACGCTTCTGTGGTATATTTGTGCACTGGGTTGGTGAAGAGAATAAAACTGCTTGCTACTTTTTCTATCTTGAGTCTTCCTTTATTGTTCTTCTTATCTTGAGTACTGCCGCCGAACTGTGTCGGTCGACAAAAATGTTCCTACATTTATTTTAAAAAATGTAGGGCCTCCTATTGGCTGGCCAATCACAAACAATACATTTTATCCAATAGGATTTAAACGAACATAAACATAAAAACCTTAAGTACTAACAATCTTTACCGTAACGAGAGCCGCGATACATTTTTATTGATTTTAACCTATTTTGGCAATTAAAACGCACACAAACTATATATTTTATTGAAATAAAAACTTATTATCTATACGGTAAAATTATAAGAACTATAAAAAACTACAAATTAAACTATCTTAATATACTAACTATTCTACCTATGTACACAAGCTTTCCCATTGGCTAGTCAGTTTGTAGGGACCGCGGTGCTTCACTGCTATTGGTTGTTCCGCACAAATATTGAATTTCCTTCCACGCTACATCCCGTATCCCGTAAAAATATTTGTTCTGTGCGGGAATTCAACTCGCGATCCATGTCGGGGTAAGCCGATCACTTAGCCACTGCCATTCTTATCAACTGCAGTTTTTTTAATGTTGGTCTATAGCGTTGAAATAATAAGAGTATGCATGCCGCGAAAACGAACTCTCCGTTGGGCGCGATCCAAATGCTTGCCGCTATCTCACCAAGCGCCGCGCCCGCCGAAAGGAATAATAGATAATACTTACCTATATACCCAGTAATGTGTAGTCAGAAGCTAGTGCACGCGCACACACGCCCGTATTGTAAAAATGAAAGCGCGATTTTTTTATCAATCCTTTGGGAAAAGGGTTCTAAAAAACTATTAAAATGTATCTATGCAAAATAAAGATAATTAACTTTCGAGTATATAAACATCGATGTCTATTGCAATATTATTTTAGTGTTTTCATACTACCAACTAATGTTATTTATTTACGTCCAAAGTCGCGGTAAAATAAGTGTCGAAATATGAATCTTTCGAGGCTCGTAATTATTTAGCAATAATCCTAGATAACCACGCGATGCAAAGGGACAAATCGATATCATGCTTAGTTTTGGGCGTAGTGAAGTTTATTTATTTAAGTTCTTACATACAGCTACCATAAGTTATTATCTTTCTACGTTTGTACGGAAAAATAACCGGCAAACGCAGCCTAATGATGGTTCAATTCGGCTGTGCAATTTTAAAACCTAGCAACTGACATTTTAAAAAAAACCGGTTTTTTATTTTTCACTTGTTAAGATTCTTAGGCTTACATTCAGACGACAGAAACGAGTCTAAGCATGAACTTACGCTTCCATATGTCAATTTTACGAACAAATTTTGACAGATGGAAGCTTAAGTTCACGCTTAGACTCGTTTCTGTCGTCTCTGAATGTAAGCCTTAGCAAGTGAAAAATGCTAAAACACCGATTTAAAAAAAAATGTCAGTTGCTAGGTTTTAAAATTGCACAGCCGAATTATGGAGATGCGGAAAGTCGCGCGGTGGGCGCGCAACGCGGATAAAGACGCGCATATCTCCGTTCGTGTAGAGCGAGCGAGAGAGCAACGCGCCGCGCGACTCTCCGTTTGCCGGAGTCTAATTTTTCCGTACAAACGTAGAAAGGTAATAATTTCACTATTTGTTGGCTTTGGATTCACAGATTTTTTGGTCATGAGAAGAAAAAGATAACTCGTCTTATAAAAACGTTTTTTTATTGTTCATATAAATTATTATTAACAAAGATGTTGATGTACATAACTAATGGAGTGAGATAGGTTACTGCTAACATTGTACTTATAGAATTTGATTAATAAAATCATTTAACTGGGCGCTTGCTGTCAAATAAAATTCAATATTAAAATAAATGTTTAAATGCAATTGCAATAAAAAAAAAACAATAATAATTATAAAAAATAGGTTGTAAATTCAGTACAAGTTCTATTTATTTTACTTGGATGTTATTCACAACCACATTAAACACAAAATTACACGTTACTGTGAAGCAGTGCAGTGCTAGAAATAAGTCTTTTTGAAGTGCAAGCAGATTGGGATAGTGTGACGCAAAGTTTTCCTTCCTTTAACGTCGATAAACTTAAGGTCACGTAAAATTAGCCCTATCTGCTTGCACATATATATAATAGGTGTCGTGTTAAGTATCACATGCATATAAATTAAACATAAAAAATGGTCAGTCATGTCACATACTCTCATTTGGTACACAACAAAGTTAGCAGCAACCTAATTACCTAACTACGACCTAATGAGCCTTCTTGGGCTTGGCTAGCTTCTCATATTTGCTCTTGGAGGAGAACCACAGACCGAAGGGGATGGCTAAGGATGGGAGGGTCATGACGGCGAAGGCGGTCCAGTCCAGGATGTGGGAGGAGAATTTGCGGTCGTAGTCCTTGAATGCGACGATGGCGCCTTCACCGGGGGAGCTGCTGATAGCCTGTTGGACCTGGAATGTGAATAAACAGTATAAGTGTTATAGAATAAGTTAGAGCAGACGCGGGTACAGAGGGGCAATGGGTGCAATTGCCCCCCCCCTAACTCAGACCAAACACATTATGGGGAAAGGTTGCTTGCTTTTGCTACAAATGTTTTTTTCTTCATACCAAAAACAAGTAATGGAACATTATCCAGTTTCCATACAAGACAAGTATTACTTGAATAAAAAATAAAAGCATGTCATTTTTTTTGTTTAGATCGAATTTTCTGGAATATAAGTGAAATCACACAAAAAAATTAAGAGTCCCCCAGTGGAGTGCACTCTATAAAGACTAAGAGGCACTGCCTACCCTAATAAATTAAGTAAGTATTTGGTAATACAAACATTAACATGTCTGTAACTATCAGTTAATTTACGTCTTAGGGTGAGGTGGCCAATCAAAACATCATTTAACTTGATAATACAGCATTATGCTGTTTTTGCCTACCCTGTAAGAAATCTCTGTGCATGCCACTAGGACTCCTTTATATGAGTCAATGGGTCAGAAAACATCTCACATCAACTTTTTAATTCAGAGAATATACCTACATCATTATAACAGAGAACAATTTGTATTACAAAATCAATCCCAGGCAAAGACAATACAAATATTAGAAGAAGTCATCCCATATTAATCATGCTAGATATTGAGTAGTAGAGCAAAATACATGAACCTATCAAATCAATTTAATTATTAAAAAATTATGAGGTAAATCTCACATGAGGTGGAGTCCCACCACATCTTACTAAACCTCACAACGAGGGGAATGGACATATTTTTTTATGTGGACCCCCGCCATTCACATAAATACCTTGTGTCATTAGTAATGGACTTTTAACATTTTAACCTTCTTTCAGCCAATTTCAGTAAATTAATTTAACTTTTAGGCATAGTGAGTAATAATATTTTTCCTCATGATAATAATACAGTTATCATTGGCATAATGAAATTAATTCCCTTTACACTAATGTATTTATTAGTGCAAGAAATATGTTTTTTATTTTATTTACAACATTATTCTTAGTAAGTATATGTTATAGCCAAAAGTGGGTTATTATACTTCTTTTATTCATTTTTTATACATATTATTTATATTTTTAAATATTTTTACAAAACTATATTAAAAAAAACATTTAAAAAAATATGAAAAAATAGTAGCCCACCGGTATCTAGAATAGGGTCCAAGCTACCGGCGGTCAGGGCTCCAGAGAAAGGAATCTCCTGACAATGCGTGCCGTGTCAAGAAGTACTGCTCTCTGAATCATGCCCTTGATCCAACTGCCTAACGAGAGCCTCCTAAGGTGTCGGTCGAGACTCTCGGTAATTAAGCCATTGGCCGAAACGACTATCGGCACAATGATCGCTGAATCCACATCCCACATGTCGACAACCTCGCGAGCCAAATCAAGATATTTGATCTGTTTGTCTTTCTCGGCTTTCACGAGGTTCTCGTCATGCGGGACCGTTATGTCGACAATCATTGCGCGCCGCTCTGATCGATCCACCACCACTATATCAGGTCTATTGGCTACAATAGTCCTGTCAGTGATGATGGATTAATCCCAGTATAGTGTGATATGGCCTTTTTCAAGAACTGGGTCGGGCACATACCTGTAGTACGGCACTTCCGATTCCACAAGGTTTATCATTATGAGCAACTTTTACTATGGGACCAACAATGAAATTGTGAAAAAAATCTGCTGCTCAAAACAATAATTCAATATTACTCGGCTATGGAGCAGTAGATTATCTTTTTTTACAATTTCTTTGTCAATCCCATGGTAAATTTGTTTATAATGATGAGTTTATTAACCCCACTATGAGAATATTGACAGTTAGAAAAAAAAAAACTTGCACACATAGCCTTTGAACCATTGATATTATTATACTAAGTATAAAGTTGTAAGAGAATGTACATTGTTTGATGTAATTCTGATACATTTTTCACTTTGATTAACCTTTAATATTAGACCATACTGTAGATAACTGTAACACCTTTCTAATTGAGTTCAACAACCATTTTTTTTGTGAAAGTTAATAAAAGCTGCTCACCTCAGGGGCATCTTCGCTGGCCTTGTATGATACTTCAGCAGATGAGAAGTTGAAGTAGCCATATCTGCTAGACCGGACAGTCACAACATGAGACACATTCGTCTGGGGAGGTATCCTGTCAATCTGCGCCGACAACTGCCCACCGACGACTTGGAACACTTCAGGGTGGAAACCATTGTCAACCAGCTTAACTTCCACAGCGGGCGCGGTACCGACGTTGAATATCGTGTATTTCACTAAAATATCCATATTTTCTACTAAGTATTTGTTCAGCACTTGCTTGGAGACAAGTAACCTCGCAATCGCAGGCTCATCTTCTGCTGTCACTGCTGTGGCGATGATGAGGATCAGGGATAGCAGTTTGGCACTCATTATGTCTGGAAAGTGAAAATAGAGTCTTATAATTTTGGCACTAAAATAGGTTGCAGATGGAAGGTATTCAAACACGATAATTTTGAATGAAAACAGTGGGTTTTGTGGGAATTTCGATTAGGGATGGCTTTAAAGTTAAATTATTTTGATTTTTAAAGCAGAATTACTTTAACTTACCTTATTTTACGCTTATTATTAAACAACTAAGAGGTGAAATTGGTTAGCGCTGCAGACGATCGGTGACAGTCGTTCGTACGTGGCTGACGTTTCACTCCACGCAGTCAAAATGATTGCCAGGAACAAAATTCAATAAAATTCAGTGATGCGTTCCTTATTATAAAATGTAATTTTCTCGTAATTAATTGATTACTATTTGAGTTATCTCATTTACGTTATGGCATATTGAAATGAACAGAATTATTGATGATCGAATAAAATTATCAATAAAACATGCTGAAAATAAACATGAATAATTATTCATAATTTGAACGGCATTAAGAATTCCATGAACGCATTTTATGCAAGAACTGTCAAAAAATACGTGTTTGTTTTCTCGTCGGCTGAGAGAATTTTGTTGAAGATGGATTTCTCCGGAAATTCGAGATAATTTATTGGATATTTCTTATTTATACAGTAGTGTAGTGGTATTATATAAATAGAAGATTTAAAAACTATGACAGAGAAAGAAGATATTACCAATCAACCCGAAAAAGAACCATTAGATGACGAAGCCCTAGAAAAGTGCGTTTTTGATGTTATTCTCATAATTAGACTATGAAAACCTTATTTATTTTAATGTAAATAGCTATTTTGATGTTTTGACTAAATTATCTCCAAATATTAGGTGATTCCCATGTTGCTAGACTTTGCTAGTGTATTTTTTGATTGGCAGATTATTGAAATACATTATTTTGTATTCCTGCATTTAAATTATTAATGGAATTAATAATGTTTATCAAATACCTCATGCTGGGCGTATAATCTAAAGTATTTATGTTTATGTATAAATTTACCTTGGCTGTGTGTCTGTTTATTGAGACAAGAAATCCTTTGACATTTATATTCGCAGACTAGCGGTAGAAGAGCTATTGCGGGAAGCCGTTCAAGGCGCCGCAAGAGCCGAAATAGTTGGGCCGTCCGGTTGGATCAAAGCTCCACAACAAAAAACCAACAAACGTTTTTTAGTGAATACACTACGGAATGCTGTAACCTCTAACAAGTATCACTCACGGCAACGCCGGCACTCGCACAAATCGCCCAACCGTGAAAAACATCCAGAGCCATCAATAAAAAAAGATAGATCCAAAAGAAAACATTAAAATGGAGGAATACAATGTAGATGATGTATTAAAAAATATCTTTGATATCAATGAAACAAACTGGAAACCTTCCGAGAAGATTCCTCTTGTATCCAAAGAAATAGAACAATTGAAAGATGATCTCAAGTCATTTTTGAACACCACCGAGTATGATATGACAGCTATATTAGAAGAAAGTGCAGAATTATGCAAGGAAACACAAAATTTAGCCAAGGACATGGATGTGTGCAGGCAGGAAATAGAACAAGAGACCATGGCAGAAATACTCAAATCTTTAGCAAACCGTGACCAGTTAACCAAAGAATTACGATCCATTAATTTTGCTATAAACATAGTTTATGATGTCCTCCAGTGCGGGAAGTTTGTGAAAGAGTTTGATGATGGTAGGGAAGCTCAGAGCTTCACAAGGGCTGTAGAAGCAGTTTATGATCTTCTGCAGTACACAGAGCTGCCAGCTGAAGGATTTAAGAATTTAGATGTGTACACAAATACAAAACATACAGCCCAGTTGATATGGGACAGCTTGCTCCATGATCTGTTTTCTGAATGGGGGAGAATGGTTGTCTGGAATATAAAAGCCGGTACTCGGAAAACTGTAATCACCATAACATTAACCATAGATGATACCCCCATTGTTGTTGATATCTTGAATGCACTTGATAGAAGTAAAAAACTTTCTGAAAAAGTTTCCGAGTTTGCTCAGTTTCTGCTGAAAGATGTATTGGTTGCTATTATACATCAGGATTGCACTGTGTACGATGAAACGGAAGAACTGATGACTGTTACTATTATGCACAAGCCGAATTTTAAGCCACAGTATGACGCTGTTATATCAAACTTGAGATTACTCTTTAATTACTTGAATAATAAGCTAAATGTTGATTTTAAAAGAGACACCACTATTATGACTATTGTCGGCAGAGAGATCAGTTCTGAGTTTAGTGATATCCTTGTCAAGGATTGTCTGATTGATACTATACCGAACAATATCAATGATTTACAGTGCTATGGAAGAATCACTTCAGAAATTGAAGGTTTCCAAAATTTTCTAGTGTTAGTCAAGTTCTTTACTGAGAAGTTTTCTATATTACAATACGTTCACAATATTGATGTTTTATTTGCAAGTAAGTCAAGCCAGCATTTTTTGGAAACTGCAAGAGGTATTATGCTGAAAGATTTGAGTGCTACAATGTCGATTGGCGTAGAGAATATACAGGAAGAGGATATCCCAATACAGCCCAGTGAGGACAGTGCCGCATTAAATATTTTAGATAAGACGATACCGAAGAGTTTGTTCTATTTTCCGAGGTGCATGATTTCCAAGACAGCTCAGGAGCTGTTGGACCTTGTGTATGTGATGATGGAGCAAGCAGTGCAGTGCTCGGACGTGGTATGCATGAAACTGTACAATACCACCAGGCTAGTGTTTGAGCTGTATGATGCTGTAGTACCATATCATCATGAAAATTATCTGCAAACCATTCCACAGTATGTTGGTAAGATTATTTGTAAAATTATTGTTATTTTAAAAACACAATTTGTTTTTAATGTACATTTGAATTCAATTCTTTATTCGCATAATATGGGTTTCACATAAGATGTCACAATGGTGGATGGTGGTGTGTAATAAATTAGTTTCACCACATTCACTCTATGAGCAGAATCCTATTTCTATGTATAATGTTTTAATTTCTCTATAAAAATCCATAATCTAACACGAACATCTTGATATAGCTAGTGCAACTAAATATCATGTTGTCACACAGTTAAGTGGTCACTAGCCCGACTGCTCAGCATCAGATCCTGGGGCTTGATTCTTGGGTCGGATAAATTGTTATCAAGTTTTTCTGTATGGAAATCCTCAGACTCAATTGCGAATGTTGTCTTCTTTTCTAATTATATTGTATTTTCCTTGCAGCCCTCTTCCACAACAACTGCATGTACCTAGCGCACAACTTACAAACATTCGGTGACAAGTGGCTTAACCTCATGGAGGGCCGAGAGATGGAATACCCCATCAGTTTCGTGGACCTGGTGCAGAAACTCCGAGACTTAGGCTACAAGCACCTGACCATACACATGCAGCAGCAGAGGAAACAGATATTAGATAATATTAGGTCTTCTGGTAAGTTATGGCATAATATTTTAAGAATATGGTACATGATATTCTTCTTTATATAATATTCTCTGTGCTACATATTGATTCAGATTCGTTGCTGTCAGAAATTGGTCAGATTTTTCAATATTTCGGATTAGATGTTCTGCTATGGTCGAGATTTGGTTGAAGTAGTTCAATATACTTTTACACTACCAATAAAATGAGTTTTGTACCCACAACACCAAAATTTTATGGTACCTTATAGACGTGTGCGCCGATGCCGGCTTCGGCGTCATCGGCGTCGATGGTTGGACGGATACGGTTGTTTTAGATGCAATGCAGACATATACTAGTAAACTAAACACTATAAATGTCTAAATTATATGCTTATTGGTTTATTTCGACGTAGGTACCTATTTGTTTATGCAAATTCAATAAAATACCATTTTTATATGACCATAATTTAAAGAGCGCGTTTGGCCCATAACTTCGTCCGTCACAGTCATTTGGCGAATAAGTCTGCAATATTTTGGTTTTAATAAGATTTTCACCATCCACGTCGATGACGCCACCGCGGGCATCGGCGCACACCGCTTAGTGAAGTAACTAACTTTTTAGTTTTGACCACCATGAAGTAGAATTCTATGATTTATATTATTCTAAGAATTCAGTAAGTAAGAAGTCTGATCTAGTTGTAAATGGAAATGATTACTATTTTCATTACGTACATAAACAGTAAAATAAATATGTCTGGCCTTCAAATACTTAGATTAATTGTGATTACACTTACGAATCGTTCCACGTCGCTGCTCTCGGCGGCAGTTTTAATGCGATATGAAATAATATTAAGCCTATGAAGACTCCGAATCTGTTTATACAATGCAGCATGGTCATCAGTGTCCAGGTGGATGCCACGGCCTCATCATTAATACTAATTGCCATTAGTTGTGAGTTGATTCTTCATAGCTTGGTGTATATGCGCATCCTCTAGCCATTTCAGTTCTTCTACCTCGATAGATACCGTACGGATTCCGGTCACAGGTTTGGGGAAATCTAGAAACCCGCGCCATATCCTGCATCGATCTATAGAATAGATCTTTATTTTATGTAAACCGGATACAGGCGGTTATGAAATGTCGAGACTCTGGGTGCGCGGTTCCGAATAGTGGGTCCTATAGACTAGAATCGGCAAGAACATCCATGCAAACTATTTTAAAATAATAGGTTACAATCTTCATCAGTACAATGTTGTGGTAAGAGCTGTGAGAATAATGTAATTTAATGTGAATAAAAAATAAGAATGGGATAATAATGATTTGCCTCTGAATAAGATTGCCATGGCATCTAAAAGCTGACCAGTTCCGACAGACAGCACCCGTTCACGAAACCCGTACCCGTTTATGAAAGGTTTTATCGACCCCCTGACAACAAACATGTTCGTAATCTTTATTGGCATCAGCGCCTTAATGCCACAGGACCCGGATATTGAGATGTATCATATAACTCAATATTCAGCAATCAACTTCTTATTACAGATCTAAACTGCATTGTCGTGAAAGACGTGCTGAGCGACAACGCTGAAGCGGCCGTGAGGCAGTGCCTCCGACAACTGCATTTACTGAAGAACGTCTGGATTGGAGTCTTCCCTAATAACGTCTTCACTAGGTAAAACCATATAACCTAACCGTCAAAAACCTCCGATTCCAACTAGAAAAAGAGCTGTAACTATTGAACGGCTGAACAGATTTTCATGAAACATAACTTAGATAATTCCCGATTAAACTAGCTTTCAATTAAAAAGACCTGCATTTAAATTGATCCATCCGTTCAGAAGCTATGATGCCACAGACAGAAAAAGATACACACTACAAACTTACACCACCCCTCTTTTTCGTCGGGGGTTAAAACCATAAAATATAATAATATGGATAATAAAATAGGAAAGATCTGGCTATACACTAAATTAAGAAGATATTTTTGCTGGCCTTTTCACCATCAGGAGGATTAGAGGATAGCTTGTTTGATTGCCATTCAACTGTATAACAGGTGTAAAAAGACCCTAAAATGATTTATGTAGTTATGAATAATAATTATAAGTTCACTAGTACATAGGTACTTTTAGTAAATGGCAACACTTATTTTTTTTTCCTAGACTTATGGCAACCCTGGTGAACATGTTCTTGGATGAGCTGATCCACCGCGTGTGCACCGTAGAGGACATTTCCATGGAGATGGCAACACAGCTCACTGAGATGTACACCATCGTCGTGCAGAAAGCTCCACATTTGTTCCAGGTAACTTGCTATGGTACTATTGGACGTACTGTATAACGCAGGTCGAACTAAGAACTATGAAAAAATTTATTGATACTGCAATAAAAAAAAAATAGGTATATTGTTCTGTATATTTAAAAAAAGAAGGCATTATTATTTAAAAAAAAAAAAAACATCATTGACAGCCTGTTTTTACCCACTGCTGAATATAGACCCCCTCCATTTAATGAATCATGAAAAAAAAACGATTACTTATACCTATTTAATTTTTGCTATTTCAGACTCCTTCGGATATGGAGCAACACGTAAAATCCTGGGTCAAGCTCCAAGAATTGATCTTCGTACTAGGCGGTTCACTCAAGGACATAGAAAACCACTGGATGGACGGCACCGGCCCCTTGGCTGTTCACTTCAGGAACGAAGAACTCCGTAGTCTAATCAAAGCCCTGTTCCAAAATACGCAGATGCGTGCCAACTTATTATCAAAAATTAAGTAAAACAGTTCTCTGTGTTTGACGTCAATATTTCTATCATATATTATGGTGTTAAATGTGTCATTTACTTTACAGTGGTAAACAATTTGTGTAAGAATTGGTGTTATTAACTCACAAGATACTTCATTACTTTAATAAGTAAATAATTGTAATAAATAAATTACCCGAATAAAATATGTTCACAGAAGCAAAACGAACAGTGCTCATTCGTTTTTATATTCTGGTAAACAAATGATTTATATACATTTTTTTTCTTCCCCTAGTATGGCTAGTTAATCTGCTTTCCACCTCGTCGTATTCTCGCATTTCATTAAACATGACCACCACAGACCTGCCTTCGCAGCTTCGCTAACGCTCAATGGCTAAAGAAACCAAGAGGATTTTTTGGTCATTGCTAACGCTCAATGACCACCAAAACGGACAGCCTGATTGGCCTGTTAGCTCAGGACATGATCTGACCAAATGAAGACCGAGTTGCGAGATACTGTAGTAGGACTAAGGATTGGACTAACTTCTCATAATATCCATCTCTTCTCGATTCATGTAAATACTGTCCATAGATTTGATGGACTATAATGTACGTCGAGTCTACGAGTCTATCAAATCACGTGGCATTTGAGCGTAGGATCTAATAATCGGAAGATGAGAACATGAACAGTCGCGTTGCTTCACGGTCAAGATAGAAATAGAAATAGAAATAGAAAATTTTTATTTGCATAAACATGTGTATACATACAATTGCATGCAAGATGTAAACATAGAAATTAATTTGTTCGTTCCAACATGTTTGCCACAGCAATGGCGTACAAATGTTATGTAGGTATCGAGGTGCATAGGATTGAATACACTCACACAAAAAGTGAATGTCAAGTAAGAGCAAATTGGTCCGTTAGAAAGTCCGTTACATTATAATATGCTTTATTAATTAAAAGCGTCCTGACCTTGGTTTTAAACGCCCCATTTGTGAGGTCTTTCCAACTCTTAGGGAGTTTATTGAAAATGATCGGCGCCATGCAGAAGACACTCTTGCGCATAAGTGCAGTCCTAGCCGGGTTTAGACATAACCTACTGTTGTCACGTCTGTTTCGAGGAAATGTGTCTGCTAAGGTCGGGAATAAGTTAGGATTTACTTTAACAAATATCAAAATTTCTAAAATGTACAAAGACGGCAGAGTCAATATCTTATATTGTCTAAAATAGGGTTGGCAGCTATCAGTCATATTTAACTGGAACATAGATCTAAGACATCTTTTTTGAGCTTTAAATATAAGTTCTTTGTTCGTAGAGTTGCCCCAGAATATGACGCCGTATCTGAGAACGGATTCAACTAGTCCATAATAAGCAGTAAGGAGCGCATCTATACTAAGCGTTCGCGACAGGGTATATAAAGCATACGATCTGTTGCTTAATTTTTTGCTTAGCACTTCTATGTGATCCTTCCAATTTAGAGCCTTATCTATTGTAAGTCCTAGAAACTTAGTTGAACTAACTGCGTGAATTTTTTTATTATTATAATTAATGTCAAGATTTGTGAATGTCCGCCGTTGACTAAAATTCATAATGCATGTCTTATTAATATTTATTTTCAAATTATTATTATCTAACCATTCAATAATAGTAATTAACGCATTATTGATGTCATTTTCAAAGGTGTCACGGCATTTACATGTTATAGTAACTGTACTGTCGTCAGCAAAAAGCGACATAGGGTGTACAGTAGCTTTAGGAAAGTCATTGATGTAGAGAGTGAAGAGAAGTGGTCCAAGTACGCTACCCTGTGGGACTCCGTGAACCACTCTGCGTTCTTCCGATAAAAATATGTCTTCCATTTTTTTGTTATTTATTCTACTTATTTGCGTCTTTTGTCTCCGATCACTAAGGTAAGATTCAAAAAGTTTTAGGATATTTCCTCTTACTCCGTATGCGTCTAGTTTTTTTAAAAGAATATTATGCTGAACATAGTCGAACGCCTGTGTCATATCGCAGAATATCGAAGAGACTGGGGTATTTTTATCCATATTTCTCAACACAACGTGAAGGAAATCGTATACGGCCATATTTATTGTCTTTTTTTCTCTAAAACCTTTCTGTTCATCACATAATATGTTATTTTTTTCTAAGTATGTGTTTAATTGTCTATAAAAATATTTTTCAAAAATTTTAGAAAATACAGGAATTAGTGATATCGGCCTGTAATTTTCCATTTGCTCTTGGTTTTGTTTTTTATATAATGGTTTAATGATGGATGTTTTGAGAGCATCTGGAAATGTACCCTCACTTATGCTTAGATTAATTACATAGCTCAAAGGAGCACATATCTCATTAGCAACTACTTTGACTATTTTTGTACAGATGCCGTCAGAACCCACGCTGTTAGTATTTTTTAGTGAAAATATTACTTTTAGTACATCATGTGGTAGACACGGTGCCATGTACATGGAATCTTTTCTGCTTAAAATATGCTTTGACACGGAGACTCCAGAATGATTTATTGGTTGAATTTTATCTATAAAATAATTATTGAATAAATTTGCAATCTGTTTTGGATCGGTAACAATTTCGTTATCCGCCTGAAGTTTACAGATATTGTTTTTCGGAACATTTATTTTAGCTTCATTTATTAATTGCCATGTAGTCTTAGCTTTATTTTTTGATGTTTTTATTTTGTGATCATTCTGTGCCCTTTTTGTCAAATTAATAATTTTTTTAAATAGTTTAGTGTAATTGTTTAGTATTTTTTTATTATAAGGTATAGGTTTTATTCTATATTTCCACAATAATTGGCGCTTTTTTTTACTGCATAACTTGATGCCTCGCGATATCCACTTGTTACTTTTGTTTATTTTCACCGAAATTATAGTTTCAGGAAAACACTGGTTATAAAGAAAAGAAAAAATGTCAATGAAAGCATCATAAGCTAAATTGGTGTCACAGGATTCATAAACATCTGAGAAAGATAAACTACTGATATAAGTTTTGAATTTTTTGACATTTTCCTTACTGTAATCGCGTTTCGTTGTACGCCAGCTATTAAAACAACATACTGTTTTTATTGGGCATTTAAGTAATTGAGCGGTGTGATCAGATAATGCTAATTCTAATACTGTGGCTTTACAGGGCTTACTAAAATTATGCGCAAAGTTGTCAATGCATGTGTGGCTTTTTAGGCGGGTCGGTTGATCAAGTGCTAGCTGTAGGTTAAAGTTTAGTAACAGATTTTCAAATTCTATTGAATGACAATTTTTTTTCAACCTGTCTATGTTAAAATCACCCGTTATGACGACATTTTTAAAACACTTCTTCATTAACTCCCTTAATAAAAGTTCAAGTTTCTCGAAACACGCATTGATATTGCTTGTACTCGGTACTCTATAGATACAAACAAGAGCAGTCTTATAGTCTGTCAGTTCTATGGCGCAACATTCGAACATGCCACTTGTAGATATTTTATTTATTCTGGGCAGTTCCTTCCACTTGACACCATTCTTAACAAGAATACAAGCCCCTCCTCTCTTGCTTTCTTTTCTGTTGAAACAAGCTGCTAGGGAATAGTTAGGTATGCTCAGATGATTTTCATAGCCTTCCATCATGAAATGCTCGGTAATGCATAGAACATCCACATTGATATTCTTCTCAATCAGCTCATGCAGGCAAACTGTAAGAGCGTCAGATTTTGATAACAGACCTGCGATATTTTGGTGCATAATATACAAATGGTTAGTCAAGAAAAAAATTGTTTACTGTCATAGATTCTTCATATTCGTCATTTTTTCCTGTTGGAATGTCAGTGTTTTGCATTATGTCCTTAATTAATGTCAACAAATCCTTAAATATCGTACGTAGTCCAAAATTATTTATTGATCCACTATATCTATTAAACATTGTGAAGTCATTTTTGAGATTGCGGTTGCTATCTAGTAGATATGCATGACCGTGAGTCCTTATGTCCATGCATAATGAATTATTAAATATCTCCACTCTCCAATTGAATAAGCTTAAAAAGCTTCCATACTTATAAGTTGGTAGGCAAATAATGACGTTTGTGTGTTGGATGTGTTTTAGCACATCTCGGATATGTGTAACAATCTTATGGTAGTTGTATGTCGACATGAAGTCCTCTTCTCCCAGAAATATGATGCAGAAGTCGCTAGTATTGAAGTCCCTTACTTTTGATTTTAATCCATCTAAAAGCTGATTGGTACTAGCGTTTGGTTTAATATAATGGAATATTTCACCAGATTGGAAGATGTCCTCGGCTATTGTTAAAATATGATTTTTATTATTTGTACTCAATATGCACATTTTTTGTTTCGATTTATTTAGCTCCTTAGGATCAAAGCAAGGAAACTGTGTGTAAGCAAACTCCCTGCCGTTAGCGTTATTAAGTGCTGTAGGCTTTTGTATACCTTTCAAAGGGTTCTTTGATGTGCCGTAATTGTTTAGTGGTATCTTGTTATTATCTACTTCTTTATTAAATTTTTTACTCATTGTAGACACTTCCAATGCTTCTGTTTGTGTTGAATGATGTAACAGAACTGGTAATGTCTTTTCTTGAACCAAGTTATTTACACTAGAAGAGAGTTTGGGGGTACTATTAGTACTTGAGTTAGTTATCCTTTTTTTCCTTCCCGAAATTGGGGTACGAGTAATGTTATCTTCTAAGGGTCCGACTTTTTTGTAGACTTCGATCACCTTCTTGTGCTTGTCTAACTCTCGCTTTAATGAAGTATTTTCATAGTTAAGGTTTTCTATCTCTTGATTTGCGTTCTGTAATTCTTCTGTAAGCTGTCTTATTTTTTCGTTTAATTCTTTTGTATCTTGGGTATCATTGAGTGAATTGTTTGGAAGGCTTAATATTGTTGTCTCGAATAGTGATGAGTTCTTGGATATAATTGATACATCGCATAGCGAGCTAGATCGTTGTAATTTTCTAAATGTTATATTTTCTGTAGATTCATTCATTTTGATACAGATACAATTATGTCGCCTTTAGACCGTGATTATGATTTACCTATGTCAGTGTTAAGAAGAAATAGTAATTTTAAAAACATGCACAAAAACTTTTGCGGGTTGCAGGGCTCGAACCGGGGTCAATCTTGATGCACGGAGCTAATGTGCAGCCGCTATCTTTTGCGTCAACTAAACAGTTGCATAGATGATTGAAATAGCACTTTACTATGTAAGTTAAGTAGTATTGTGGTTTAGTGGTAGGGATACGGTCATTAACCTTTCTTTGTTTGTCAATGTCAACTGCACTTAGCACTGGCAACCATTTGAATAAAAATAACGTTTTTGTTTTAGTATTTTGCTGATTTTGCACTGGTTTCCGATCACTTTACTTTGTTTATTATGTTGAGTTAAAGTACTTGTTTAGACGCACACACTGATTATAAATGTTTGATTCCACGTTAATTTTTATGCCACTTTTCAAATTAATTTCACGGAGACAAAAGTTTACGTATCTGCTCGCGTTTAAGTTCGCACGTCGAAGATGGGAGAGCTCTTAAAAAGATACAGGGAAAGCCTTAAATAAATTTATTTATTTATTATTGTAAATAAGTGTAGACTTCTCTACACGTTCTATAAGAGATCTCTTGCGTAAAATGGAACGTCTTTCAATTTGACACCTCAAAATATTGAAAACGTCAAAAACTCTTTGTTTTTCTTGCGCAATATAACCTCAAAATAAATAAAATGATCTAAAATACACACAAAAATGAATGCAATAAAAGTGCTGTTACGAAACAAAAGTCCAATTGTGGTTGCCAATCGCTATTATGCCACGACCAAGAAGAAAATTCCAGATCCTGATGATGAAGGATCGCTTCCAAGTAATAACCGTATTAATTAGTAAATTGTAAATTACACAGCGTATTTATTGGTAAATTACGTAAATGCAGATAAAATGTTTGATTTTCAAATAACATCTAAGAAGTAAATTAACAAACTTATAGTCGAACGAATATTTTTGATTAATTACCTATCTAAAATAACTATTTTTGCACTCAAATAGCAACTTATTTTTTTTTTAAACTACCATTCGTCCAGCTTAGATATCTAGGATTAGATGCTCAAAGACAACAGGTTGATACAATACAAAATATAGATAAGGAATAATCTGTATTTAAAATAGGTAGGTACTATTATAATTAACATTTCATATTTTAGTTTTCCAGTACCCCATAAGCAAGAGTACAGACCGTCGGATGTACGTCTGGGGTCTGGCCGAGACGGGCGCTTTGGGAGTACACATACCGCGAGGCAAGCGGGGCCGAAAGCAGTACAGGAACAACTTCTCTCTCTGTTGGCACCCTATGAGGTCAAGCTTCGGTGAGAGATTTGATGTGAGTTATAAGACTATTGAAGAAATGTTAGAAGGTTTTTTATATTATTTATAATTTTTTGTGAGGATCTGCAATCAATACACTTTTATTTTAAACATATGATTCTTGTGCTTGCTGTTGTTTTGAGTGTGTCCTCCAGTGAGGCCAACTACTCATTAGTTAGACTCCCGGTCTAGGCTGTTAGGATATCTTTTCATTTGAGTTAGCATTTCAGTTAGTGAACAATCAAACGGACACAGCGGGTGACTTTATTTTAGATAGCTTTTGGTTTTGCATAAAGTGATGAGAATATTTTTTACATCATTGGGTATAAATAAGTAAATTTCTTGAATGAAGATTGGGTCGGCCTCATCAACACATTACTTATCGATTTATGTTACGAATTCCAGATTACTCATGTCGCAGCAGGGTATGGTTTCACAGTGGCTTCAATAAAGACGGATGAGTTGCATAAGTTATTTGGCACTGGCATCAACACTGACTCACAGATCGGCTACCACGCGCCGCGCATTGGTCACCCACTAGAGTTGCTGCTCAGCCCCTCACCAATATACCTGCCATATAAGTCTTTAGAGACGAAGGTAAAGTATTATAATTAATGAGGTATACTACAATCAAAGCAATCTTGTGGAGTCATTTTAGATTCTACTTCTGTACTCTATAATTCAGTGCCGAAATGGAGTAATTAGTATTGTTCTTGGCTGCAGGCGAAAGATTGTGATTACTGATTAGAAACATTAAAAAAATTACTCAGTGGGTAGTGATGTTAGGATAGTTGGTAAGGTTTTGGTAGTCACAATCACAATCAATGACATTTCACAATATTTTTTAGTAAAATGTCATTGGTATATTATAATCCTGAAAATTTTCCATTGATTTATTATCCTCTCATATCGCTAAGAAATGCAAACTTAATTTGTTGATGGATTTATGTCCTTGAGTTAGCAAACTTATTAAAATTAGATACTAATCTTGTACAACGGCGTTATGCAGTCATATTTTATTCAATTTAAACTGAGAATGGTACCCAGGAACTCCAGCTGATCTGAATGAATCCCTGAAGTTACTAATATTTTTATTACAGATCATCGGTTTAGACGCGGGCCGCGCCCACACAGCGATATTGACCGACAACGAGGGAGTGTTCACATTTGGAAACAACGCTTACGGTCAGTGCGGACGGAGGATCAACCCCAACGAAGAGTACAAAGGAAGCATGGTGTCACACAATATAAAGAAGTTGGGTAAAGAGAAGATTATCGATGTGTGCTGTGGACAGGATCATACGTAAGTATGTTTTGAAGCAGAAAAAGTATTATTATAATCTCTTTTATTCGGGTCTCGTCAGATCTTGCCTTTAAAGACTTCCAGCAGAGAGACAGTAACAGTCTTATCATCTTATTACAAGAGATGGTTTAAAAGAAGTCTGGGTTAATATTAGTGTTGATTTAAACCATCTTTTTTAATAAGTGGTAAAGGTAGATGAAAGAAAAAAAAAAGTATAATATATTAAAATTTATTAGAAAGATATACATTTAGCCACTGGATAAAAAAAATGGAGTGTCGTTAATAGTTTTGTAGAGCAATTTGGGACATAGACTATTGTTGGACATGGACCATGTCCAACAATGGACTGATTGCACTTTCGGTTTTCCTTTTAAGTACTTAATAATAGGGACAAGGCTTACAATTACCAACGGCTGATACTTCTCCTCGCCTTCCTACTTGCAGACACTATCCTATCATGCAACATTTAATCATGTTTCAGTCTATTCGTAACACAGAGTGGGCAGGTGTACGCTTGCGGCTGGGGAGCGGACGGCCAGACAGGCCTCGGCACTTTCGATAACCAGGCCATACCGGCCCCCGTGAAGGGCGATATTACTACAGAGAAGATTGTCAAAATCGCGTCTACTGGCGACTGTGTGCTGGCACTCAATGGTGGGTAGGTTTTCCAAGTTATAACGTTAACCTAACCGTCAAAAACCCCCGACACAAACCAGAAAAAGAGCTGTAACTTTTGAACGGCTGAATGGATTTTCACGAGACATAGCTAAGATAATTCCCGATTAAATTCGACGACACGGTTGGCGCAGTGGCTAAGCGATTAGCCTTCTACGCTACGTGCCGCGGGTTCGATCCCCGCACGGAACAAGTATTTGTATGATCTACAGATAGTTGTTTCGGGTCTGGGTGGTGTGTGCATGTGACATGTATGTTTGTAAACTGTACCCTCGATACAGGAGAAATCCTAGTGAGGGGCAACGTTTATAAAAATAAAAAAAAATAAAAAATTGCCATTTCAGCTTGCTAATTCTATATGTCGATTATTCTGGTTCTCTGTCTGATCACCTCATTTCGGATTCGATTCTTCAGAGAGTCCAAGCATAGCTTTTCCATAGCTAGCTGAGCGACTTTTAATTTGTGGACCAGCCGTACTGTGAGTGCCCACGTTTTAGCTTCGTAAGTTATGACAGGTAGGACGCACTGATTGAAGACCTTAGTCTTTTGGCTCTGTGGAATAGGCGACGGGAAGACTCGAAGTAGCTTCCTAAATGCGGCCCAGCCGAGCTGTATTCTTCTGCTAGCCTCTCGATTTCTCCGTCATTATTAAATGATATATAATGCACAATCGGCGAAATTTGGGCGAAACAAAATAACTCTAACCCTTCGGAAAGGCTGTTCACACGAGCTACTTGTAGCATCGGCGACTAGAGATCGAAGCTAGATGCAGCGATCGATCGCTACCCCGTTCACTCGCGATACTTTTAGCAACCGCGATCGGACGCAGTGAGTCGCTAAAACGCGATGCAGCATCGATATGCTATCGCAAAATAGCTCGCTTAAAAGTAGCTCGTATGAACGGGCCCGAAAATGCAGGCGTGCATTTATACAAAAAACATCAATTTATACAAATGTCGGTGATTCACAATAATGACATTTTCTTTTTGCACAGATCAAGGTGAACTATTCGGTTGGGGCAACTCTGAATACGGTCAAATCCCGATGGCGACTCCCACGCAACAAGTAGACACGTCGTATGCTCTCACTAATTTAACCAGAGGCTTGGGCAAGATTACCGATATTGCAGCCGGCGGATCATTTTGTTTGATTGTTAATGGTTAGTATAATGATTGGCATAATTCACCTTTGTGAGTGTGGACCGGATGCTAGTTGGTTAAACATTTGGATGGTGTAACCGTAATTCTGAGGAGGTTAGGAATATAAAGTGATCATTCACTATTTTTAACCGACTTCAAAAAAAGGAGGATGTACTCAATTCGACTGTATGTTTTTTTTGTTAGTTACGCAATTGCAGACTGATTTTGAAAATTATTTTTCGTTTGAATGGGTATATAACTGTCGAGGCGGTCCCATTTAAATTTGGTGAAGATCTAATGAAGTACTTCGGAGATAGACAATGGAACTCTTGAAAGAATAACAGCATATCACGCGTGATTGCTGTAATCGCGTATTTATGTATTGTTTATGCCACTCAATATAGAAAAATAAAATGAGCTTAAAAAAGTGGAATCAGACTTCAAATAATTAAAAAGTATAAAATAATTTTCTATAAAAACTTAACAGCTTCTGAAGTCGGGCCTTTAATTATTAAATATACTTTAGCTTGGCAGTGGCCCCGGCCTCAGAAGCTATTAAGTTTTTTAAGAAAATTATTTTATACTTTTTAGTTTTTTGAAGTCGGTTTTTACTTTTTTGATTCTAATATTATTTGTTTATTTTTGTGGATAGAAAACGAGGTGTATGTAGGAAAAATAAACAAATAATAAAGGGAAAAATAGCGAATTATCACTTTTAATAACCACTCTTCGAGTTGGTTATAACAACTCTATTTTAATCATAGCTTACTAGTTTCTAGAGTTGTGTGGAAAAAAATAATACAGAGGACAACTTATAAATATGCTACATTGTTCTTTCATTGTAAACCTAAACAGATTACTTAATTTCAAACTTTTTTTATTTCTTATTAAACTTAAAACACAAATACGTTTTTTACAGAGGCAGGCGACGCGTTCGTTTGGGGCTACGGCTTACTCGGCTTAGGACCCAATGTGCAAAATGCTCCAAAACCAAAGCAAATACCAGCCCCTTTATTTGGACGAAACGAATTCAACATGGACTGCCGGGTAGAAAAAGTAGCTTGTGGCATCGGACACTTAGCAGCTATAACAAATAATGGAGATTTATACATGTGGGGGAGAAACAGACAAGGATGCCTCGGCTTAGGTACTACAAAAGACCAACACTTCCCTCTAAAAGTGGCAATTGGAGCACATGTGCTGAAAATCATGTGCAGTGTCGACCATTCTGTGGCAGTTTGCAAGCCATACACGTAATTAATATTTTTTTAAGACTGTTAGTTAATAAATAATTTAGTTGTTAAACTGAGTGTTTTATTTCCTATTGTTGAAGTGATTAGAATAGTAAATTACTAGCATAGAAACTTGCTAATTGTAAACTTCACATCTATACATACATACATAAAAAATTCAGTTCCTTTTTATTCATTGTATAAACAAAAATGAACCCTTCATCATATTTATGCACATTATAAACATAACGATACTGGAAAAGCAAATTGACTAAAGCGCCAAGCACATTTTAAAGATTCTTTTTACGATCAAATGCAAATAAATTTATTGAGTGGATCATTTTCTGTAAATGTATATTCTAATAAATCATATTATGATTTAGGTACTAGAATATAAGTATTACAGAAAATAAAAATAAACCTTTAAAATGTCCTGTGTAAAGTTTATATATTGGCGCTTTAGTCATTTCGCTTTTCCAGTGTTGATATGCATAAATGTGGTGGATCTGTGTACAATTTAATTGAGACTATCTCAATAGTATGAAAATACAATATATAAACACACTGAAACATGAGATAAGGTCTAACCTTTCTAGCCCTGATTCTAACTACCTATCTTTCTAAACAAGCGGCCGCGTTGGGCCTTGATTAAAGTATAATCTATCTTCCAAATATGTCTGTTTGTGGCAAAATCTATCTTGTAAATCATTTTACCAGACACAAACTCTAAAAATGGTGTAGGACTAATGATGAACTTTTACTATGAATAGATTCCAATTATTGTCAAGTTATTATGAACCTATACAAAGTCCAACCATTCAAATCCCAATCCCTTTAAGGGATTATTGTACTCATCATTATGAACAACTTTCATTATCTGAAATAAAAATCAGCTGTTCCAGACAAATAATTAAATATTGCTCAACTAAGGGCCATTTTGATTGACAAGTTATCAGAGGAAAAAGACAAAATCTGCTGTTTACAATGAACTTTTATACTATAAAATAACCTATTTCATTATAAACATCTGTTATTTCATCGGTGAACATGGCCCTTGATTTATAGAACAGTTGATTCATTTTCATGATTTCAGGTTTGTTTATAGTAAAAGTTGTTCTAATGACAAGTACAATAACCCCTAAAGGGATTGGCACCACCATCTTTAGAGTTTCTTCCTGGGGACATTTGTTTTGCCACACACAGACACATTTGGATGGTAGATTTTACTGAAGTCACCTATTAACATACAGTTTGAAGTTTGACCAATTTGAGCACTAAAATAAGGGTCCGATTTACACCAGTCCGCAAAGTGTTAATAATATTGATACTTAACTCATAATACAAACTACAACTAATATGATACACACTTTACATAGCTTTTATAACTAAGAATGTCTTGTAATGTCCATTATACATTTTTTTATTGAAAGGGAGAGCTCCCAAAAATGTTGGTGGGCTCTCCCGATCAATACCACATTGACTATTGTTTACATTCATCGTGAAATGGTTCCAAGGTACGGAAGTCTCGCCATGCAGGAGGCAACAATGAAGTATGGTGCAGGTGGCAACCGCACCTCTTGCATGGCTCGCTGAAGAGATTTACGTAGCTATGCAACCATGTCATGAACGAACGCACAGCCAGGTCCGGTAACGTTGGAGAATAAAAATGTAACATTGCAGCATGAGCGTTTTCTGTAACCTTTCTGAATACATGATGCCGAGACTCCGTCCACAAGTCCAATGTTTCTCCATATCCTTTAACCATGACCCACTCCATGAGTAGTCCTTTGAAAGCGACTACAGCTTTTAGTACATGGCTCAAATTGATCTGTACAACTGCATTGCTTGCAAATGGTCTGGATATTGTTATCTTCATATCACTGTAGGACCTATCAATGTTATTGATCACATTATCAACTTGCGCAGGCGCGACGTTATGGTTACTTTGCAGTTTCCCGCGTCGTTTCGTACTCCCAGAGTTTATGTACGATCGTTTGAGCGAATTTTGACTTAACAGTGTGTGTGCAAAGGAGCTGTACTCATGAATCTTGTCAGTCCATTTGTAACTGTTTACAAGCTGAGTATAAAGCGCTTGTCGGTCTTGTGTGGTTTCCTGGCTGAGAAATGATGTCGTACCTAAATTAAATGGCGCTGTGGGTATTGGTAGTCCGGTCACAGTTTGTTCCAAGTCTCGTAAGTTAATGTTCACGTTGTTTAGGAGCTCCTGAAGCTCTAAAAGGAACTTATCTTTGCCGTCGTCGCCGTGGTCGGCACGCAATCCGTTGGAGAGTGTTTCGAATACGTGACTGACGCTGGATCGTAGTATTCGGAGAGAGTTTAAAGCGGAATTTAACTGATCTACGTTCATTGCGTTATTATTCATTTTGAAGGTTTTTATGAAATTTTTATCACTTTAAACAAACTGATGCACATTGCATACACAAAACACGAAATCCAAATTCACGACAGGCAGGATCACAATTTTGACACAAATTTGACATGACTTGACAGTTGCAAGGTTGCCAACTGTAGAACTTTTTTCCTCGTATATGTACACCAAAAAATTTCGTACTTTGGCTTTGCAACCTCGTACATTCCTCTCAAGCATATTAAATGCCAAAATAAGACAAGAAATGAATGTGATCGTCAAAAAAAAAAGAAAACCTTCCAAGTGCAGTCGGACTCGCGCACGAAGGGTTCCGTACGTCATACTTAACATAAAAAAACATGTTTGTTGTATTGCTCCCTTAAATATTTATTTTATTCTGTTTTGCAGGATTTGTTGTTATAGCGCCAACAGAAATACATCATCTGTAAAAGTTTAAACTGTCTAAGGCTGACATTCAGAGACATGAACATAAGACGGGCGAAGACCGCTCTAAGCGAAGTCGTCGCTAAGCGCATCTTCAAAATTCGTATTCAGAGTCGCAGTGTAAGCTTAGCTAAGACTCTCTTCTCTATGGCCATTTTTAATAGCAAAATGTTTATCGGTAAGTTACTTTTTTATGAAAATGAGCAAGTAGGCGTATATAAAAATTAAAACAGGATAGCAATATATACAAAATGCAATTGGAGTGAACGAAACAAAATATCTGATACATAAACCTATTTATTTAAGTTATGAGGTTAGTCAGACTTGAAAATCTCAAATTGTCGATATTAATTTTACGAACAAATGACAGATGGAAGCGTAAGTTCACGGTTAGACTCGTTTCTGTCGTCTCTGAATGTAAGCCTTAGTAATAGGGTCCCGTTTTACCCCTTGGGTACGGAACCCTAAAAAAGGTCGTCCGGCGTAGACTTTGTTTTCTCAAACAGATAATGACTATATTCAAGACAGACTGGGCAGTGGACAAGTGTGTCTAAGGCTTACATTCAGAGACGACAGAAACGAGTCTAAGCGTGAACTTACGCTTCCATCTGTCAAAATTTGTTCGTAAAATTGACATATGGAAGCGTAAGTTCACGCTTAGACTCGTTTCTGTCGTCTCTGAATGTAAGCCTAAGGCTTACATTCAGAGACATGAACGTAAGATGGGCGAAGACCGCTCTAAGCGAAGTCGTCGCTAAGCGCATCTTCAAAATTCGTATTCAGAGACGCAGTGTAAGCTTAGCTAAGACTCTCTTCTCTATGGCCATTTTTAATAGCAAAATGTTTATCGGTAAGTTACGGTTTTGATGAAAATGTGTAAACAGGCGTTTATAAAAATTAAAACAGGATAGCAATATATACAAAATGCAATTGGAGTGAGCGAAACAAAATATCTGAGACATAAACCTATTTATTTAAGTTATGAGGTTAGTCAGACTTGAAAATCTAAAATTGTCGATATTAACTCCACCTAAGCCCGCTTGGAGGCGCTAGTGTCGTCTTAAGTAGTCAATATTCACTACTTGGCTTAACTTAGTTTACGTTAAGTTTAAGTCGTGTTTCGAACGTCTCTGAATACAAATATGAGCGCAAGCTGTTGATTTTGACAGTTGGAAGCGTAAGTTCACGCTTAGACTCGTTTCTGTCGTCTCTGAATGTAAGCCTAAATTTCATTTAGTACGCCATTTGTAGGCAAAACAGTGAAAACCCATTATAAAATGTCGTATATCAAAAATCTCGTACAAAATTGTACGAGGTTCATTGTGTCCTCGTACCTCGTATCGCAGACCACAAATCTCGTATTTGTACGAGGAACCTCGTACGTTTGGCAACCCTGGACAGTTGCCAGTTGGTTGACAGATTGACACAGATTATTATAATTACGTTTTTTATTTTTTTATGTATATATTAAATATTTTTAAGATTACATTATAAAAAAAATATTTCGTGATTCTTTATTTATTTCATTGATAAAATATTATGTAGGTACTTGTATAGATATTTGAAGTCATTGATTCATTCGTTTGCAACGACCTCTCTGGTCGGGTCTTCCTATCTTATTTTGTTACGGAAACCTAAAATAGATGGCAGCACCATCTTCATAAAACATGGAAGCGTTATAATCACGCCATTGCCCATCGGGCTTGGCTACAGATGTAAAGCCGGTTGAAAATGTTTTCAACCATAAACTTATTATTACTATTTTCAACGGAGCAGATAAAAACAGCTCTTTTCGCTTACAAGTATTTTTATCCATCTAAGCCTGTTAGATACGAATACGTTACATCCCGTGCTCCTCACCTCGCAACGCACGTCGAATGAGGTAGGATAAGTAAGTAGGTATAGGTTCATACTTACGTGTAATGGTTGTGTATGGATGTGATGGATCTAGAGTTGATTTACAATAATAATTACCGACATGTAATTATTTTCTTTTTTAACTCCGCACCTTGTAAAGTGCTTTTGATATTTATTTTCTATGCGATAAAGAATAATATAACTTATCTTAAAAGTTTTATAAAAAGTATAAATTTTATAACTGTATTTCCAAACAAAAATTGATTAAAAAAACATAACTTTCTTTCTTTGGCCACATCAGATAAATAGCTGTTCCTAGTCGGCTGCATAAACGTTAATATCGACTGTTTTGGATAATTATCAGATAACATCCGCTTTTTTACTATTTAGGTTTGGCAAAAACTATAAATCGACACTTGCTTAGCTTGATGTATCAATCATAGCAAGTGTCGTATCGAAATAGGATCTTATTGCATTTGTTATAATTATATACCTACCTAGTGAGTAGGTAGTAAAAATCGAATAGGAAGGTGGAAGAAAAAAGTTTGGGTTTGTGGACTTCTGTCAAAAAGACGATATTTGCGGTGAGTAAATATAATGCTAGATCTAGCTTCTTCGTACCGGTCCCTGCTGTTTTCGACGAGTTTTAATGTTCGCCCCATCTGTCAATATCCAGCAGACGTTTTTCATTATTACAGAAAGCTGTGCTTGGTGTAAGGCTGACTTATACTGAGATGTATTTTGAGTATGTTTGTATTTGAACACATATTTAATTGTTTGATGTCTATAATATATTTTCTTTTTCTTTTCCCCTTTTTGTTTCTATTTCTTTACCTTCGTCCGTGCGTCACTGTAGGGGTGCCAACTGAAAATTAGCGTTGGGCTCTCCGCGCCCAGCAAATGCTGAGCTGGCTACCCTTTCGGCATGGCATGCTTGGCAGCATACCTATATTTTTTTTTGAATTTTATTTCTTATTTGTCTCTTCTTGTAGTGTTATTTTTTATCTTTGATCTACTTTTTCTTGTGTTGTCAGTGTGTACGTGCTGAATAAATGTAATTTCTTTCTTTCTAGATAGGTACACCGCAGGTGACTAATGGCCTAATTACTTATCTATTAATTCAACGACGAGCTGATATTAAAAGGGAAAGACGGGAAAATGTTTACCTACAAGAAGAAAGGAATAAGTAATCAGAACATTCGTACCGGCCGGCGCTGCCCAGAGTTCTATTTACCCAATAAAGAGTTAACCAGTCTACAAACTACTACGTAATACTTCCATAATACGCTTCATTTTCGTATGTAAATTCACTTTTTGCCAACTTGGCATCAGTAATAATCCCAATAAATGTGTAACTGTATTTTTCTCTCGTAAACTGGTATCTATCGTGACAAAATGTCTGTACATTTTGACGCCCCGCCTGCCTATTCCGACGATGCGTTCCTCCATTACTGGGCGACTTAACTTCGAATTTTGTATGCAAATGGGAACATTTTCACGGCAGCCATCTTCCCGAATTAGCGCTAAGCTTTTTAGGTATTCAAAATGGCTATATTTAATAAAAAGTCCATATACTTTTTTGCCATATAAGGTTGCCAGAGTTTTGATTTTTTAACTCCCGACCCCGACAAAAAAGAGACGTGTTATATGTTTGTAGCATAGACGTAATATGCTACTAGTTGGTAGTGTATTTATCTGTGTACCTATCGGGTACCTGTGTGTCTCTGTGTGTGTGTATCTATGTGTCTGCTGTGGCATCTTAGCTCCAAAACGGATGGATCGATCAAAATGCAGTTTTTTAAATCGAAAGCTAGTTTAATTGGGTATCATCTTAGCTATGTTTCATGAAAATCTGTTCAGCCTTTCACAAGTTACAGCTCTTACAAATCACATCATGTTACATCATCATGTCTTCATGTTACATATCTTTTTTGTCGGGGGTTAAAAAAGCTTGAGTAGGTACATACATAAGCATCCGTATTCAAGCTTTTATGAGTTCAAATATCCAGCTATGACTATGTTATTACGGCGCACGCCAGTACTGTCCAATACATGCAAATAAATGCATCGAACGAAAGTGACAAATATATTTTCCGCTCTACTTTCCACGATATCGTTCATATGACCTACCTAGAACCTACCTTATTTTTCCAATGGATATTTGAAAACACCATTTTCTATGTCGGATGTTAGAACCGTAAGTAAATGTAAGATATCAGTTGTATTTATTTATGACTGCTGGGCCAGAGTAGAGTCCAGAGGGGCGGCTTTTAACCCCCGACAAAAAAAGGGGTGATATAAGTTTGTAGTGTGTATCTGTGTATCTGTCTATATCATCGTAGCTCCAAAACGGATAGACCGATGTCAGTGCAGAGTTAGTTGTAGAGTTAATTGAAAGCTAGTTTAATCGGGTATCATCTTAGCTATCTTTCATGAAAATCTGTTTAGCCGTTCAAAAGTTACAGCTCTTTTTCTAGTTGGAGTCAGGTCATTTTGACGGTTAGGTTATAAAAAAATAACCTGTATCCTTCATCATGGTTCACACATATCCTTGTTAATTTTCATCAAGATTGGTTCAGCCGTTTAGTCGGGAAAAGGTAAAAATTCCTAGAATCACTTATACGACTTTATTAGCACATTATTTCCAATTTGAATCCCAATAGGCATATTACCGAATGATTAAATAATTTAGAGTACTAATGATACCCTGCTGATCCCGTCGAGTGTAAAGTATACAAGATAAAGTATACCAAAGTAGAATATCAAGTAAATTACGACCGTGTGACAGATGAACGGACACTGACGCGGGGCTACAATGAAATTATGAAGGTCCCTAACAGCTTTGAATTTTTAAAGCAATGGAATTAATGCTATGTTAATGCATTTTTCATTTTAGTGTTATTAAAGCTTTATAATTGCGAGAAATATTTGGTTAAGTTTAATAATGTAGTCGTAAATAACTTGTATATAGGATGAGATAGTTTGTAGATTAAAACCCTAAAGACAAAGTCACAGTTTTTTATTTCGACTGGGCCTTTGCAGGCACTTTTAAAACGTCGTGAATCTATACGGTTCCATGTGGGCCAACCCACATGGAACCGTGTAGATGATCCTGGAGAAGATATCGGCAAGAAACTCCATGGATACTCTTTTCATAAAATCTTAAAGCATATCTAACTAATTTCTAATAATAAAATACTATAGTTTAACAAAAATACTATAGAACATGCTTTAGTCATCCAAACTGAACGTGTATGCAAAATTTCAGCTGAATCGGAAACCGGGATGTGGGTCTTTAACTTCCAAGATTTTCTTACAGAGTTAGTTAGTTACAGGTGAAGCTAATAAAAGCGTTATTCAATCAACTACAAAAATACACGGAAAATCGTTTGGATTCGCGGTCTGCTACGGCGTAGATCTTAGAAATCTGCTACGACAGCGTAGCGCGGGCGAAGCGGTGACATCATTTCTTAGCACGTCGTAGCGGCTTTGTAGTTCCTTATTTCGTAAATACTTTATTTTATTTATATAATTATATATATATTGTATTTTATTTCTCTTTAAAAAACGTTGCCCCTCACTAGGATTTCTCCTGAATCGAGGGTACAGTTTACAAACATACATTCCACATGCAACACACACAGACCCGAAACAACTATTTGTAGATCATACAAATGGATAATTGCTCCGTGCGGGGATCGAACCCACGGCACGTAGCGTTGAAAGCTAATCCTTTAGCCACTGCAACTAAACTGTTTTCTTCTTCTTTTTTCTTTTTTTATCACACGGGGCAAGATGATTGCTGACGGCAGAACCAATCATCATAAGGACCTTAAAATAAGAGAAATCCTGCTCATATCAGCGTGAAAACATTTGGTACAGAACACACATTACCTCCCACATGATGCGAGTGTTCCATACGGTTAACAGTCATAACCATCTCGGTTAATTGGCACTTGCGAGATTGCAGGCTAGCCATACTTTAGATTTAATCCTTTAGTCGTCTTTTACGACATCCTTGGCGAGCAGTGATCCTAATTGTGACCTAACTGTAGTGTTATTATATTAGCTCCTGTACGACCTAAGTGTATCTTAATTATAATGCCACTTTACAGAATGGCTTATGACGGTGTATCTTCGACATTACTAAGGGTACTATAACACTCGATACATGTAGCAGTAGACTCGTGCGCAGTGGCGGATTTACACATTTGCCGCCAGTAGGCTATTCAAATTTTGCCGCTCGTACCAACGTCTACAATTCGATATCCTAGTTCACAATCATATTAATTACAAATTTATGGTCAATGAAATTGTAACCTTATAATTTGTGCACTATCGTCTTAATTACACCACCTCATTTCCGTAACTTTTATGATTGTGAAATACCCTGATCGATGTGTCAGTTCCTAGATTATTTTTACTACCCAACGATTTAGTTAAGATTAGGTACACAAGAAATTGTTTTTGGGTATATTTCTGAGCTAATAAAAGGTCAATCATGTACTACTAATAAGGCGGAGTAAGGTAAATAGTAAGGTAAATACCAAAATTTTGGCCTTAAATTTGCCGCCCCTAAAATCTGCCGCCCTAGGTTTCAGCCTACTCAGCCTGCTGGTAAATCCACCATTGCTCGCGCGTTTTACCGTTCGTTGGCTACCTTTTGTTTACAAAAAGTGAATGACGAACGCGAAAATGCGCGATTCTGCGGCTAAAAGAAGCGAGTGTGTTATGACCCTAAGATCTCTCATAGACAAAGGCTTCTTACTGTACTTGTTGTGGTATACTTATTTTTATAAAGATTTTTCCTTCTCTATGTATTATTCCTGTATCTGTGTATCTTCTTCTGTTTTCTGTTCTCTTTGTTCCTGTGTGTCTGTGTGTGTGTGGTGTGTGTATCGTGGGTGCGTTTCTTACAAATATAATCTTCACATGCACTTAAACATCCAGACCTGCAACAACTATCTATAGATCATACAAATATTTGATCCGTGCGGGGATCGATCCCTATCATTCAATTACTGCACCAACCATGACGTCATGCATTTGATTCTATATAATTATGTAGTTATAAGGTCTAATTAAGTAAAATTCATTGATTTGTAGCTGCAATGTGCTTAATAAATAAATAACAACAACGCAATTTAAAATACAGTAGTGCAGGGGTAGCCCGGGTAGCCAACCTGCGGCTCTTTGGATGTGAAGCTGTGGCTCTTTAGTTCCATACGCAAATCACTAGATGGTCCTGGCATTATTTGCCGAAAAGACGAAAGTTTGTGGAAAAATAAAAAACTGGCTCTTTAAAAACTTTGAATTTTGTAAATTGTAATTTTTGACTCTTCTGACTCAAAAGGTTGCCGACCCCTGCGTAAGGTTGTCTGGTAGAAATCGCCAAGTACGATAGGACCGCACTTAGGCCCGTATTAATAAACCAATCTCAGTTTTGAGTAGGCCCTTAAGTAAACACTTAAGATGCTGGACTATATAATAAACAAAACTTGAGCTGGTAGTTAAGTGTCCGCTATCAGCTGAGTAAGGTCCGTATTAATAAACTAAACTCAGTTCTCAAGAGCTCTCTTGAGGTATGTAATAAGATGCTGATTGTTGAGTGCAGTCGATTCGTGACTTAAGAGCGTGAAGGTGTATTATGAGTTTGAAAAGATTATTGCTGAAATAGACTACTACGATGTATTTGATCATTATGACGATATTTTACGGCCACTGCAATATCTTTTACCGAAAGTTTATAGGGATGCCACAAATTCTTTTGAGTTACACTACAATCCTTTAAAAACAGGACAAGTGCGAGTCTGACTTGCGCACCGATGGTTCCGTACAAACTTGTGTAGGTTGTTCGTCCATCACGGGAATCGAACCTCGAAAGTTTTTGCCTATGAAAGCACCGAACATTAACGAAAAGATAGTTCGGATTGAAGGACAAACTTAACTTTGTAGTTAAAAAAAGTTCTCCCAGACATTGAAATACGTCACGGTCAATTCTTCAACTGAAAAATGTAAGTTTGTAATCGCAAAAGAATATTTTTTATATGACATAACTACAAATTGACTAATTTAGAATTTTTAACCGACTTAAAAAAAAGGAGGAGGTTCTCAATTCAACGCGTATGTTTTTTTTTATGTTTGTTACCTCATAACTTTCGACTGCGTGAACCGTTTCCGATGATTCTTTTTTTGTTTGAAAGGGTAATACTTCCGAAGTGTTCCGCTTCTTCTCTTCTTCTTTCCGCGGCTTCTGAAGTCGGGGCCACTGCCAAGCTAGGTGCATTGAAGAATTATAGGCCCCGACTTCAGAAGCTGTTAAGTTTTTTAAGAAAATTATTTTATACTTTTTAGTTTTTTGAAGTCGGTTTTTACTTTTTTTTTAAAGTTTATTATTTAGTTTCTTGTGCTGTGAGACCTTGCTTCTTGTAAAATTATATGATTCTAGGTCAATGGGAAGTACGCCAAGAGTAAGTAATTTAGAATTAAAAATATATTGATACAAAGGGTAAAATAAACAGTAAACACAAACTATATAGAGATGACAATAAACAAACGCGAGCGCAGAAGATAGAAAGTTTACAGACAGAAGCTTGGGAGTTGTTTACGTTTTGTAATTTGTAGTCTTTTTAACACATTTTGCTTGATATACTAACTTTATAATTTCATGTATAGAAACAGGATGAATAAAAAATATTCTAATAAAAATTCTAATTCTGTTAAAAAAGTGCTTTAAGAGATTTTATCCAGTTAATATTACATTTTCGTTAAGCAATAACAGAAAGTACCTAGTTACTTGAATGATACAAAATAGTCCGTTCAATATGACGTAACCGCTATCAATCTCGATCTCAGATGACGTAATTTGAGACGTTGCACTTGAGGGTGATATTGTTTGAGATGCTGTTGATATGTGTTTATTATATAGCGACGATCTTAAGATGCTGACCTCGCCTTGAGAGCCTATCAGCTGAAATCGCACTGGAGAGCGAAATTGAGATCGGTTCATTAATACGGCCATTAGAGCATCTCTTTTTCAAAAAAAAAAACTGTTTCTTTTTTCTCTTTCTGGTGTGCAATAAAGTGTATTTTATTGTATTCGGTTGCATCTAGAGAGACTGGAAGTCAAGGCCAAATACTAGCTAGAAAGACGTAGTAAACATTAAAACTAGTAAAAGAAAGAAAAGAACATTTATTCGGCACAGACACATTGACAACATAAGAGAGAGAAGATAAAAAAATAAAAAATAATAATTATAAAAATAACACACATCAAAAGTAAAACTATACATTTTAAATTTTCAAGATACAATTTTTCACTTTAAGTGATGCCACACGTTACTGCTTGAGCGCGCATCATGAAAATCCATCTGGATCGTTTACCTGCGTTTTAAATAAGGCACCGACGCGCCATGCGATCATGTATGCAAATGTATAGGATTTGTGCAGTCGGCCCCGCTGAAGTATAATGTGCGCGGGGCTTTAGTCTCACGATCATAAATTCTTGGGTGTGTTTTAAACTTTTAAGTCTTATTTTGTTGTTCACGTTTGAAAATGGAATCTAGAATTATAAATGTTGATTGTCTTGGCTAAAATACAAAAAGACTATTTAGTAAACAGAAATCTTAATATGAGGAGATCATTTTCTAGCAGTGGAACAATATATATATTTTATAGTAGGTATAGGGGGCAAACGAGCTTGCGGTTCACCTGATGGTAAGTGATGACCGCCGCCCATGAACATCCGCAACACTAGAGGAGTCACCGATGCGTTGCCGACCTTTTAGGATGATGGTGTAGGCTCTTTTCTTAAAGGTCCCCATGTCGTATGTGTTCGGGAAAACCGCTGATGGTGGTTAATTCTATAGTTTCGTGGTGCGTGGTCAAAATTGGCGCATGATCGCGTTCTAGTGGACCGCATACCGTCAAGCAAGTTGGTGGGGCTAGAATTTGGATTTGAAACTGGTTTTATTTATTTATCCTTATCTATAACCGCAAGAGAACATTTTTACATTAACATAAAAGGATTTCTTTTAGACGCGTTAACTTACGGATGGTGAAGTGCTTAGATAAATAGAAATAAAAATTACCAAGTATGTTCAGCCTTTAGCACCATACACATTTATTACCGCACTTAACAGGCCATACCTCCAAAACACGCGATACGGTTCAAGTGAGAAATATTTTTATGCGGTGAGCCTGATCGCAATAAATTCACGATGGGAACAAATCGCACGAAGCTCGGCACGGCTCAAGCTCAAATTTTATCATAAAGGGCAGGCGGGCATTCACCCCGTTCTTATTTTGAATTTTCTTTATTTGTTTGTGGTAATTACTGTATTTTTTGTTGATCCGTGTGGATCGCATGTTTTAGTTCTTTTGTTTTTATGGTTTTTCAGGCCCTGATTTTTTTTTTTGAGAATATACCATTACGGTATTCCCCGAAGGGATGCACTGCATATGCATGCATATTTCACTGACAGCGGTATGCAATATCAGGCCATATTGGGGACGAGTTTTTACCTTATATCGGAAACAATTCCAAATTCCGGGCTAGTCCGAGAATTTTCTATTAACACTTTGGTACGACCTGACAGTCGAACCTTGGCCTCACGTTCGGTAGCCGCACTTGCGGCCTAGTATACTTATGTGACGGTTCCAATATATTTTGTTATAGTAAAAATATAAGTACTAAAATATAAGAAGCGATTGTCCTTCGCTAGTGTAGCAAAGGCACTATCTCTATATGACCAGTCGAGATAAGAAGTAGAGTACGCCAGTTTACTTGACCTAAAATATTTTCTCGTGCAAAACATTCATTACGGTTCATTGACTCGTTCATGGTGTAAATGATGTACCTACAAGCAAACAAACTTCTGGATTAATTTGTGTTTTAGGTATAACATACTTGAGTGTTATACAAGGTACTACCTTTTTGGTCCTGATCCTTTTAAAGGGTTATCATTATGAATTTTTTTTACTATGTGAACAACTCAGAATTCGTAAAAAAAAAACAGATGTTCCATACCGATAATTAAATATTTAGTACTCGACTAAATGTATGGAACAGCGAATTTTTTATTCGCAATTTCAGTATTGGTCTCTTGTTAAAAGTTGTTCATAATGATGAATACAATAATCCCTTATAGGCTAGAAAGATAGGACTTTATATGACCTATATATTATAACTACTAGTAATTTTCATATTCTGGAAAAAAACGTAGCTATTTAATATTTTTCTTATTTTTCTTGACGACACTAATCAATAGGATGACTATTTTACTTAATTTTTTTATTTTTGTTTTATTTTTACTTTGTTCTTTGTCTGTCTTATTTTTTATTTGTATTTTTTACTGTTTATAGGTTTAAGTAATTTTTTTTATTTCTCTCTCGTGTGTTGTCAATGTCCGTGCTGAATAAATGTATTTTCTTTCTTTCTTTTCTTTCTTTCTTTCTTATTGTATGGAAAATTTAGCGTCGGTCACAATTTTTTCTTCAGTTTATTAGATGACTTCCTTATTACTTTTGTTTTAATAGATGGTTATATTACAAAATAGGGTCGACAAAGGGAATAGGAGTCATTTCGAACACTACAAGGAAATTGTAGAGGTCCTCCGCCATTTAACGTTTCCCTTCTATTTTCGGCTTAACTTTTTTGGCACGTAAACGTTCAGAGTAAGCACAGATATCTCGCAAACTGCCTAAGAAGTTCGCGTTCAAAATGTTAATCTCAGTAAAGGCGTGGCTGAACGGCGATTTTTATCAATTTTCATCGTAGATCTTTGTCATATTTATGGCCGAGGGTTGAAACACGAGCATTCTCTTCAACGAATATTAAGCAGGCGACTTCGAACGTAACAAGTTCTACAAATATGGATTTTGGGAAATTCTACAGCTTTTATATTTTTTTCTAGCTTTCTAAGTTTTAAGCTTTATGGATGACGGCTGATTTAGGACAACATTTTAACGACTATTGATGAAATTAAAACTCAATCCGATTCATAGTAGGTATAGATTCCGTATTAAATTGTTTTATTATTTAAAAAAAAAAAAAAAAAAAAAAAATGAACGGACACTAAATAGTAAAAACTCCAAGTTATCGGGAAACACAGACACCGGAAAGAATTTTACTCTTTAGCAATACACATGAAATCAAATCAAATATATTAATTTGCATAACAGGAATAGATGTTACATAATGTGCACTGTATTTTAACAGAATTTAAGAATGCATATTTTTGGTAAATGGTTTCTATCCTATTTAGGGACGGTACATATCTAACGGAAAATGCGTCGAGCGTATCATCATCCGTTGAGAGACGCACTAACGCATCATCCGTTGAGTGTGAAAGGTTGAATGTTTTATCATATAATTGTCTGTTCTGGCGTTACGCAACCGATAATAGGCGACGCATTTTCCGTCAGATAATATGTACCGACCCTTAATATACATTTTATTAAAATTGAATATCATAAAAAATACGGACAAACAAAGAATAAATTATTTTAAAGAACCATTTATAACATAATCTATTTGCCCTACAACCACTTAAAATGAAAAATGATTGAAAAGCTGAACAATCCGCAAAATATTCTCGAAAACTACCTATTTCATTACAAATGGCAATATGTATCCATTTTATAGTTAACCGAATGTTTCCCCTACAGTTTTACAATTTCCGTCGTTTTAAATTATTGTATTTGAAGGATGGCCAACCTTTTCACTCCCTATCTTAATAATTCTTCAATGCACCTAGCTTGGCAGTGGCACCGACTTCAGAAGCTGTTAAGTTTTTAAAGTTTTTTTTTTTTTTTTGGTTTTTGATGTCGGTTTTTACTTTTTTTTAAATCGCATTACATTGTTACGAATCTTTAGCGCTGTTCAAAAATCCGTATAACGAATGAAGTGGATATATGCAAGCTTCATTTATTCTGATCAGACATAATTATCACGCATACCATTAAGTTAATGTAGAACCACTTCCTATCATATTAGTAAAGTTCGTAACATAAAGCGGGAGGACCATTATAACTAGTTTCTGATTAAACTTAAATTATTAGCAGTTTGAGCGGCGGCCCAGAGGAATAGCTTTCGGTTTACGATATTATCAATGGCCGATAGATCGTGTCTCCATGAAAAGAGCAGTCTTACGTTTTAACCAACGGTACAGACACACGGAACGGTACAGTGAGTTAAATAAGTAAGTATAATTATATTTTATAGTTCTATTAACTGTTTAGAATAGAAATGAAACGGAAATGTTATGAATTGAATGGAATACATTTTTATTTCATGTAAACCGGATACAGGCGGTTATGAAATGTCGAGACTCTAGGTGCGCGGTTCCGAATAGTGGGTCCTATAGAGTAGAATCAGCAAGAACTTCCATGCAAACTATTTTAAAATAGATAATAGGTTACAATCTTGAATAGTACAATGTTGTGGTAAGAGCTGCAAGAATAATGTAATTTATTCATGTTGTTACCAATAAAAATCTAGATCTGGTAAAAGGTTATAAGGTTTGAATTGAGATTACTTTCTAGAACTTAGTACAGTTTGTAGCGTAAGTTCATACGCTACCTACGTTACCATACATTAAAGTTGAATGAGATTTAACGAATTGTTAATGAATAGACTATCTTGCGGCGCTCTTCTCTTCAATATTTTATTGGCACGTAGGGATGTACCTTAAACGCTCCAAGGGCGCATAAAGAGTGGGCGCGAGTCGCCGGAGCGTCACCCGCCCGGGCTGCACCGACCTTGGGCCCTTGCCCTACTTAACGCCCTTCATTTTTATCGCACTTATAATTTTCAGGGTGTGTCGTAGGTATATTTGTACAAAGTTGAGATGGCGTTTGTAACTATTGAGTGATTATTTTACAGGCGAGATGATAATAGAGCCTTTTTCATGGGGTAGGGCTCAGGTCGGCGGGGTGCCGCGCGCACCTGTCCTGGCGGCTGCGCAGCGGGCGCGGGGCGCGCGGGCGGGGGGCGAGCGGGCCCCGGGGGCGGGCGCGCCCAGTCCCGCGCCGGGCGCTGCTCGGGCCGGCCGCACGTTGTTTCAGGCCGCATGAGTGCGCCGGCGTGCTAGCGCAGCGTGCGCGGGTGTGGTATGCCCGCGCGTCGCCGCTATGGCCCCTATGTTGGTGGCCTTGGCGCTGCTGGCTTTGCTGCCCGGTGAGTGTTCGCCTCGTGATCGACGCAACAGGCGTTCGCCGCGCCCCCGCGTTTGTTTACCCCTATGGGGATCGATTGGCGTGATGGTGAGAGCTGAGGTGTTGTGTGTGATAGATACCCTATGAGCTGAGCCGGGATGACGGCCGGCGGAGGTAACGCGGTTCGGATGCCGTCCGGAAAATAAGGTTCAAAAGTTGTACAGGTAAAAGGTATCTGCGTGAAAATTTCGAATTAGGAAAACATTTGGAACTCATTCGCAAACGGTTCGTCTGTTTTATGTTTGTAAAGTTGGTTGGGGCACGTGTTGTGTCTAAGTTTCCATTTCGCAAGTCGGGTCTGTATACGAGGTAATAAAACGCAAAAATGCAGGTTTTACGAGTGAATCTGTACGTAGTTACTGTGATGGTAATGATTGGGTTACCGCGGCTCGTAGCCGAGGTGCCAACTTTATGGTTCTCGTCTGTGAATTTGAGGTCTTTCGTTTTAAGACTGTTTTTTGTGAGGAATTTTGTCGGGAAAATGTGTTTCGTGGAGCTAGGTATCTGTGTTTTACGTCCTGAAATTGTTGCGTTCGACGTGAGGAACATTTTCTTTTGTATTTTAGGTAGGCTTTATTCAGAAAAAGTATTAGGAGGAGTAAGTTTTTCATTACAAATGTAATGTTAAAACCTCTTTGTTATGTGTCTTCTTTTACAATTCAGTTACATTGACACCAAATCTTTTAAATCTTTACATTACTTTTGAAAGTAGACACGTAAAAAGTCAATGTGAAAAAATCACATCTCGCGTCTAAAGTTAATTAAGTCCTAAAAGCAGGAGTCCTCCCTGGGGCAGGTATCGCGATGAATAAATTCATGAGCACTTGGGAACACTCCCGGGACTACAGAGCCCTGTTGACTTGCCAACAGGTTACAATCTCGCTCCTCTTTCACCCGTATTAACTTGGTTATAATCTTAGTACATTGTCTTTAAGACGCTCAATGTATTCTGGGTAATCCTTTGCCTATAGAAGCAAAATCTTCTTTATATCCAGCTAGCTCAATAATAGGATATATATAGGATGGTCTCAATTCAAACCACTAACTATATTTCTGTTGGTGCGGTTTCGTTGCGGTACGATATCTGCATAGAGCATTTACCGTGCGCATACATTTCTACGAGCCCGCATCTCGAGCAAGTTAAGAAAGGTTAATTGTAATGTATGCTCTCAGTAAACGTTCTGTGCTGATACTGTACCGCAACGATACTGCACCAATATTAGAACTGTAAGTTTTCGAGACCGAATTTGTACCGAGCAAAACTATATTATCGCACCGACCGTGGTGATGCGTAGAACATTGAGAGTAATTCCTGTCTTTTGATTTGGAACAAAGGACAGATATGACTATGTTCTGTAGGAACAATATAATATCAAGGATCCTCCGTTGTTTGAAGATCATTTTTAGCGCGTTAATACTGAAGCCATGGTTGAGCTTGTTCGGAAATCAAACACGTATTCTAAAGGCGGCATAAATTCAAATTCATCAGTAAATCATGGGTACAATTGGATGTTTAAATATGTAATTAAACAAGTATCTATTAAAGCTAAAATACATTGAACCTTGTCTCCTGGGGTTCTTTCACTTAGAATTGCATAAGACAAAGACATTTATTGCAGAAAATGTGTACAAAGGTATTTTTATAAATATAGGTATCAACAGCCTACCCAGTCAGGTGTTACAATAGTATTTAGAGAGAGCTAACACAACAAGTATACCCTAGCCTAAAAATAATTTGCATTACAATCACTTTTTGTCAAAAAAATCATGTAAATTATAAAATCAATTTTGAATTAACCATGTTTATTTCTTAAATTCTCTTATATAATACATCCAGTTTTTTATGTCTAGAGGTAACTGGTTAACAAACCAGCCAACAGGTCATAATCTCGAAAACGGTTCACTGTTCCCAACAGACCTTAATTAACATCTCAGAGCTTATTAGATGCTACACAAAATATCTATGAGAATCCTGTAGTCTTATTTCAAGATACTCCGTCTTTGTTTTCAACCTAAATAATGCTCAAGACTCTATAGTAACTTCATTTAGTTTCAAAGTTATGATTTTAATCAATATTCGGGCGATATCAAAGCTCAAATTGAGCTTCATAAGACGGTGGTCGAGAAAACGATAAATCTAAAGGAAATACAAAAAAAAAAAAAAAAAAAAAAAAAAAATTAAAAAACGCCCAATAAATTATTTTCGTTTCCTTGCAACATAGATCCCACAATATCCCTGTAATGAAGATCAAATTCTATGAAAAGGAAAGCGTTCGTTCATTTTTCCCGATAAAATATGCACACAACGTTTTCCCGTGAAACTGGTGCCCGACGAACAGATCCAAGGAGTGTATTTCATTATCTCCCTAAGATAACCATATATTCTGGCAACTTTTTGTTTTCTACCTGCATTTTCGTTTACTTTCTTCCATTTAAAGATCTCGCTTGATTACACAAACAAGTTAATGAAAGATTTAAAATGTAAAAGATTTAGATTAAAATGATGAAAGTCGAGGGGTAAATGGAAAGCAGGAATTTGTAGTCCTTTGTTCTGTCAAAGAAGGGAAATAAGAGCGATGAAATACTTATTAACAGACGAGGAAATACGTGGGTATCGTGGGAAGTGAAAGATATAAATTTTGATGCCTAATACAACAATGATGACGTGTTTGAGAAATTAATCAAAATAATTGATCTTCTTTGCGAAAATTTAGCTGCTACGATAATATGATTTGTTTCTTTCACCTAATTCATAAGTAT
The DNA here is from genome assembly GCA_932294325.1 of Allophyes oxyacanthae. Classification (NCBI taxonomy): domain Eukaryota; kingdom Metazoa; phylum Arthropoda; class Insecta; order Lepidoptera; family Noctuidae; genus Allophyes; species Allophyes oxyacanthae. Next base: position 17,479,132 of record OW028610.1, on the reverse strand, counting down.
TCTTTCATAAGTACCGATAGTTCAAAAGGTGGATTTAAATCTATTGTTTACGATACTGGATTCGGTCTTGCTCTGCCACTATTGATTTTCACGTGTATTTGTTCATATGATTCTCATTTGAAGTGTCTAATGCCAATTCAATTGTAATATTGGCCAAAAACTAATTTACTTATTGCATTTCTGACAGCCAAACCAACCATATATCTCTATTCTTCATCTCTGCTCGTTTTATTTACCTTGAGCAAGATAATGAAATCCATTGACCTCAGACAATGTAAGACTGGATTAATGAGCACAGATAAAACAAAAGTATCCATAGAGTAAAATGACATGTTTTCTGCTTGCTAGACAAAGACACAATGCGAATATGTTTGTTCTGATTGGATAGAGACCTTTAGCGGGTAAATACCATTTTAATTAAACTAATAGAAATCTCAATTTCAGTAAATGATTGCTGCTAAGAACTAAAAGCACAGACTAACTAATTGCCTATGGCTTTTAAGTAGTTGTGAAACTTTTTCTCGACAACGAAATCCGTTTCTGGCTCTATGAACGATAATTAAGGCCAGAAGTTTTAATTTGTTTTGTCTTATCTTAGAATTGACATGGCTATTCTCGCAATTTAGGGGAGATTATTATTAAAGTACTGCTTAATTGGGGGCAAAGGATTTTGTGAATCCTTCTAACAAAGTAAAGGAGGCTTAGCTAAGTTCAACGACTCAGAACTTAGCTAAGCCTCCTTTACTTTGTATATTTTTTGTACATTTTTTTTGTACATTTTTTAGAGAAGTCTGTATACTTGAATTCATGTCTCTAGGTATTATGATTGATTCAGGATTTTATATAATAACCTAACCATCAAAAAACTCCAACTAGAAAAAGAGCTCTAACTTTTGAACGGCTGAACAGATTTTCATTAAACATAGCTAAAATGATTTCCGATTAAACTAGCTTTTAATTAAACAAAACTGTATTGAAATCAATCTATTCGTTTTGGAGCTACGATGCCACAGACAGATACTACAAACTTATAACACCCCTCTTTTTTTGTCGGAGGTTAAAAATAGGTCTTAAATCCACACAAAGACAGCCTTTAATAAGACTGTACCTTCAAACAAAGCCAATTTAAGTACGCTGTGCAAACTGGAAATCTTTGTTATTTTATGACTCATTAAGTGGACAAAAGCATAAAAGGTACACTAGATTTCTGGCATGGCAGTGCAACATGTGGTGATATATCATTTCACACCATTACAATCCGGACCTGAGTTCGCGAACGTTTTGTTAAAGTGAAGTATTCCGACATATTTTCATATTGTCTCGCACAAGAGACTACTTCCACCATTTGCAAGTCCAGAATTTTAGAAATATGTTTCTATATTTATTTGGTTTAATAAGGAAACGTAAGATAATGAATAAGTTTTGTTTAGGAGTAATTAAAACCTCGGATTTAAAAAGCCTATTCAATCTCTGATTAGTAAATTAACTTTCAATTTTATTTATTTTCATTTATATAATATATTTAAAACGACCGCAGGCTATTTATATTAACTAGTGGTCGCCCAGAGGTGGAAATTCAACCGTAATTTTATCTTTCTGCACTCCTTCTCTAACTATGCCAAATCTCACACTCCTCCGTGCGCGCAATATGCTTAAAAAGGGGTACAAAGTTTTCTCTTCACGTATTAATATTGTATAGATTATAGACATTAAATTCATACGCTTATCTCACAGTACTCCAAACATACCAACATTAACGACTTCAATTATTATTTCCTTTATTTAATTTTTAACATACTTGCCGGTGGCCTACTACTCTTTTATATTTTTAAATAATTTTACAATTAAATAAAAAAAAAGATTATAAAAACATTTAAAAATATAAAAGAGTAGTAGGCCACCGGCATCGGGAACAGGGTCCAAGCTACCGGTGGTCAGGGCTCTAGAGAGAGAAACCTCCTGACAATGCGCGCAGTGTCAAGGGGTACTGCTTTCTGAATCAAGCCCTTAATTCAGCCACCTAGCGAGAGCCTCTCGAGGTCAATTATTATTATTATTATCAATTATTAATCAAATCTCATGGCAGTCGATGGTTGGCTGCTGAATTGATTGTTGATTTTGATCAAACATCACTGTTTACATAATTTACTGAGATTTGATGAGCTTCTAGAAATCACAGGTAAAATCCCTCTATAACTTCAGTCTTAATTACTAGAATAACAAGAAATGGAAAAGGTTTCACATTGTGAGCTAGCATAAGTCTGAAATGTCTGGAATGTGTCGATATTACGAGAGTTCAGTTTCGTTTGAGAACGTGGTAAAGAGATTTACAATGGAGTTGTGTTGTGCAGTTGTATAACGATTTATCATTCTCATGCACATCAAAACTAGTGCACGTGATGGCACCAGCAGTATAATACCGGCTACCGGAGTATATTCGTGACGCATCGTCACGGGAATCGTTTAAACATAAACATAAAATATGGCTGGTTGAGCAGGCATTTTATAATGTGAATGATAAAAGCCCTCTAAGTGGCTAGGATTGGCAAATAATACTCGTAATAACAAACATTGAAATATTGAAAATAGGATAAAAAAAATCTATTCCAATGCAAACTTGTCAAGTTGATCATTAATTTTGTCTTTTTTAAAGTCCTCAATCACTTCTGAATCTAAAGTGCATGGTTTATTCTGCCGACTTGGCATTTTACTTACTCTGTCTGTGAACCAGTGGCAAGATTAACAGCGTTGTAGTGCACTGTGTCGATCTATCATTTTCGTACCATTACCGTCGCGAGCCGGCGAGAGCGCGAGCGCGGTGTTCGTCATAGCTCATAGCGTTGCACTGACATAGCGTCATTTATCCCTATAATGCCGTTTCAGTTTAGTCGGTTAGAAGAGTTCGGTGCACAAAAGTGCGTCAAAATTTATGATAAGTTCTTTATCAAAGCGTTTCCAACCCATTGTTGGCTTTGCTCAAAACCAAGAACAGTTCGTTTCTACTTTTAGTCCTAAAATCTCTTTTTAAATCTTTTATGCTTGTTCAAATGTTTTGTGGTAAGTCCGTATTTGTTAACTATCTTTAAATTAATATACGTGAAGATAAAACTTTGTATCTCTTTTCGAGCATAGTGCGTGCACGGAGGAGCGTGAGATTTGGCATAGTTATATGGAGAAGGAGTGCAGATAGCTAAAACTTTTGTATAATATGTGGTTGAATTGGACCACTGGGCGACCACTAGTTAATATTAACGACCTAAAACTACCGGTAACTTTTGACTATCCATGTTAACTATGTCTATAAATCTATTTGAAAATTGTCGATCAAGCTCTTACAAGCGTTTGACAAACTAGAATCAGCTAACAGCCACAGAAACCACAAATTAACTGGATTAACAATAAAATAACATTTTGTACGTCTGTTGATTTATTCCCAATGTTTTTGCGTTCAGTCTGTGGGCCAAAGTTAATTGGTTTTGACACAGATTTATGTTTTCTGTTTTGTTAAGCATTTCGCGAGTGTAGCCGAATTGTGTGGTGTGAGTTCGACAGTTTGTGAAAAGAATGAGTGATTATATCTCCAATAATTCATATTTGTTTATTTTATTTTGTATTGTAGCAAAAAAGTTATATTGTTTGCGACGATGACAAGGATTTTATAGACTTGTCGTGAATTATACCAATTTTCGTTTATTTTGATTAAAATGTGTATCTACTATGGTAATGTTTTTTTTTTTCAAATGTGAATTAACATCCTTTTTACTTTTAGGTAAATAAAATGTTTATAGACACTTTTGTCACGTTGAACCCTTTTAAAACGAGACATGAACTTTACCTGAACCGAAAATATTTACTCTTTACTTTGAAATACTTTGACACCTTAAAACTCCGACCCGTTCTAAATTGTACCCTTTGATGTCACGCAAAAAGACCGGAGTTACTTAATTAACCCAACAAATAATTACTGTTTTTATTATTTAAATTTACCCAGACGTGGGATCAGACCGTGCTGTTAAAGCAATTCGTAGGCGAATCACATTTTTGCAATATGGCAACACTGCGGGTGAAGCGGCTCGCAAAATATATTGCTATGTCAGAGTATACATTTAATGTGGCCGCAATTACGACCGTTGTAAATTCTGAGTCGGGTAAATGATTTTAATTATCATTATTATGCTTCTATTCGAGAAAAGAGAAAAGGGTGGATTAGTTGCTTGTTCTGCGCAAACAGGCAATCAGGCAAGTGGCAAACGGTGTTTGTGCCGAGCGAGTGTTCATATTGATTTTAGTTCTCTTTGAGCCATCGCGTGCTGGGTAAAGAAAAAAGGAAAGAAAGAAAGAAAGAAAAGAAAGAAATTCTCTATGTCTATGTGATGTGTTTATTGGTCAACACAACTCATAGACAAAAAAGACTAAAGAATAAATTAAATCTGGTGGATAAGTTGCTCATTTGTGTACCACAATTTGTTTGCACAAGTCAAAAATACAGGATGTCGCAGATGTCATTAAATTAAATAAAACCATGTCATTGGTATCATGTTCTGAAGACATACTCAAAAAAACAGGGAGTTTTACGAAAATTTCTTTTGCAATGAATTTCACTCTGCTAATACGTAGTATCTCTAAGGCTGACATTCAGAGACGACAGAAACGAGTCTAAGCGTGAACTTACGCTTCCATCTGACAAACTTACGAACAAATTTTGACAGATGGAAGCGTAAGTTCACGCTTATTTATTTCTCCTTTATCGAGGGTACAGTTTACAAACATACATGTCACATGCACACACCACCCAGACCCGAAACAACTATCTGTAGATCATACAAATACTTGTTCCGTGCGGGGATCGAACCCGCGGCACGTAGCGCAGAAGGCTAATCGCTTAGCCACTGCGCCAACCGTGTCGTCGTATTAGTGTATTTATGTTTGTATAACTCAATATTTTATTGAATTGTAATAGCGTGTATTATATTATTATATTTAAGTATTGGATGTAAGTACAATAATGTACCAGCTTGTACACCTGGACTGCCCATTACCTATTTCTTTTCTGTTATGTCCATCCAAAGGTTGTCTGGAACAGATCGCTGTGCGCGATAAGACCGCCCATTGTACATTAGCTTAAGTGATTCTCAATCCTGTATTTATTACCGGTGTACAATAAAGAGTATAAATAAATAAATAATAAATAAAGATTTATGATTTATGATCATGACGTCTTCGTTTCGTATTAAAGTGTTTTACGTGCCTGGTCACTTGTAGGGTCATAGGCAATCAGTAAATTGTGCCAAAATATTCGTAATCATAGTTCGTAACTGGTAAACTTTCCGCAGAGCGATCAAATTGTTATGTAGGTTCGCTAAACTATTATACATGTATGTAACGCTGTGGTATTGGTATATTGAAATCTGGTGAAAAACTTACTACACTAACCACCTCTTTGCGGTCGAATTTTGTGTCTTTAGGGTTGCCAGATTACGTACCAATTCTCAGAATTAGCATCATTAAAAAATCTATAGTGAAATCTTGGTTTGGGTTTCGTCTTTCTTAAGAGATGTATCTATGCGCATTTCCTTCGTTGATTTATAGAAATGTAAGTTAAATATAAGTGATCGAAAAGTCTAGTGATTTAAAGTGGTTGGGTGCATAAATTTTATCGAAAATATAATTTGTCATATGATGTTCAGAAATTGCAAAGGTTTCATATTTATTTTCTTCAATTATAATTGGCCATACTACTAAAAGCATTTTTAATTATTGACTTTATTTTAATAATATATTTAACTTGACTTACGTCGGGTAACAAGCGCACTATATTTCTTATTTATACTATACAAACATATACAAATCGCCGTGTAGTGATGGGTGTTAACTAACATACTTTGTAAAATTGTACTAATATGTCATTTGAGTAACGAAATTTTGAAATTATGGATTTATATCTGAAATAAATTAATAATAATAATAAAACGTAGTGATAATGGCGGAAAAATGAAAATGCGTAAAAGGTGTATTATTAATTTATAAACCGCAAAGGTTCTTTTTGAAGTAATGTGAGGAGAGCTTTTAAGCCTAAAAGAGGCTACTTTTTAGTTCTACGTTAGTAGGATTACCGAATACGTTACGCGGTTCTGTTATTATACTATACTAGTAGCTCATCCCGGCTTCACACGGGTAGAAATTTATTTATACTAGTGGTAGCCCAGTGGACGAAATTCGACCATAATTTTAGCTTTCTGCAGTCCTTCTCCATTTAAACTTTAAATATGCCAAATCTCACACTCCTCCGTGCGCGCAATATGCTTAAAAAGGGTTACAAAGATTTCTCTTCACGTATTAATATATAGATTAAACAATAATGATAATAATTTTGGTTTATCATCAATACTTTTCGCAGCGCACGCGATGTAAGGAAGTTTATAGGTAATTTTTTTACACCTTTGGTTACATTATTGGAGTTATCGTAGGGATACCTAATGTTTTTGAAAATAAAATATAACCTATGTTTCTTAGTGATAATACAGCATTCTATTGGTGAAAGAAATTTTAAAATCAGTCCAGTAGTTTTTGAGTTTATTCATTATTAACAAAAATACAAATCTTTTCTTTTTATAGTATTAGTAGATATAGATTATTGTTATATATCGTCGGAGATACAATACCGCGTAACTAGCATTAGTAAATACCGCGTAAGTTGCGAAATTAGCCAAATTGATATTTCGCGCCAGTGCACTGCTGAAGCTGATTAGCACTCGTTGAATCTCTCTCTTGAAAAAAATGGTATTTGACAGTTACGCGGTATTTATCAATGCTACTTACGCGATATTGAACTATCCCCGACGATATTCGGCTTTAGGCAGTATTCATTTCATTTGGTTACAAATTTGGCAAACATATGAACAGCTTCGTCAATTCCGTCACATATAGCGATATGACTTATGTCATTTTCAAAGAAAATCTCAAAAAAGTAAACTGAAAATTCCTACAAAAACCAAAATAAATGGTTGAAAAACCAACCAAGTTAATTCATTTCCAGTATAATCTAAAACTTGATTCAGTAAATCGGCTTAAAACTCGATTCAAAAATTAAATACAGAGGCGAACAAAACAAATAACCTTTGGCGCAATCTGAATGGACCGAAAGAGTGGGCTTTGGGGACTTCACTGAAAATCGCGGCTCGTTGAGTTGTGTACAGCTACAAGCTGGCTTGCTAAGCAACAAGCACCTAAGGGGTTGTTCGTCACTGCGACAGTTAAATCGAATATTTTGTTTACAAAAAGCTTTTGCCTTGATGCCTTGTAGTGCCTTGGAAAGATTTTTATAGTCTGAATACAATATGCAATTTATTGCCAAAATGTTGAATTGTGATATAAGCTTTGATTTCAGAATTGAATAAAATTTAATAGAAATACTCTTTACCTGATAAAAGAAGAGCAATATACATATTAATTACAATTAACATTTTAAGATTGTACAATGGACGGTCTTATCGCAATTGGTGAGTTCTTACAGACAACCTATGGATGGACAGTACAGCATGTAAAAAGCTTGGGTAGCCCGCGGTGTAGCATAAGCTAATTAACTTTAAAATTTAAATTAAACACAAATAAAACTAAATTTCAATTCTTTGAAAGTCACATAATATAATATAAATAGTTGTTAATGTAATATAGTATGGTCACGATAATAATAAAATTCATTTAAAAAGAAAAGTAATTAATGATAAATTAAACTTTAACATCAATAAAAAATAGCGTTTCATTGCTATATAAATTTAAAATCGAACATGATGTGAACAAAGAGTTTTGTTTTTCTCATAACGAAGATGCCAACGTATCAGTTAGATTTTAAACGATACAGGTTACGTTAACGATATCGTATCGATAGATATTGGTTCCGTCAGAAGATTTTCTCAATAAGATGCCGAATTTTATTAGTTTGTAGTTTATGAAAAATTTCTCGTTTGAAAAGTGCAGTTTTAGTCATAAACGCTTTAATCCACTGAATAAGCCTCTACAGACTTAATGAAGCGGAATACCTCAGTTATACATCGATACTCGCTTGTCGGATTAAATTGTCGACTTAGCGGGGATCACCTCTAACGTTCACTCCGATATTGGCCCCATTCACTCGAACCAAAGTAGAGCCATACCGTTCTATATCGATACTGTGCTATAAAGAAAAAGGTTCAAGATATTTTCGATATTTTGTATTTGTATTTCGTTCAACCTTTTTTATTCAACATAGAACAAGAGATGTGAAGAGATTTGTTTTTTATTAAACGTACTTTGTTTTTATTAAAAAAAAATATAATATCGTTAAAAATAAAAGCAGTACAAATAAAAATGAAACATAGATACGAATGAATGAAAGACCAGTGAAGCTCACAATTATAATGAATATAAAACGGCAAAGTTGGAGATTCCTTTTTGCTTTCAGCTATCGGTATTTCCATCTACGATATTATATTATACGAAGAACTTTCTTGTTTTTATTTTTTAACCTCCGACAAAAGAGAGGGTTGTTATAACTTTGTAGTGTGTATCTGTGTGTCTGTCTGTGGTATCATAGCTCCAAAACGGATGGCCCGATTTCACTGCAGATTTTTTAAATTGAAACTTGTTTAACACTTTCCGGGACAGACCGCCTCTCGACGTTATCTCGGTATATCGTTACGTGACAGTACGGCTAAGGGCGGTGAACTTTATTTCATGTAATTTGGCAAAGCGTCGATGGCCGTTGCTTGCCCATAACATTCCTAGGAAGCATATGATCTAGTGTCACATCACGCGACTTTGTACGTTCGTAGGTGTCATGGCAAACACTTTTCGTGTCATTTTTCAACACACACGTACGCAGTGCTTATGCACTAAAACAACACAGTCACACCGCCGACAGGCGTAGACTGAGCCATACAAGCGTCTGCATGCTAAGCGTCTGTGGCCGCATTTGTCGTATCAAAAAAAAAAAAAATGTAATAATTATGGTAGTACGGCTGTAGACGGTTTGATAAAATGTATGGGATTTTGAAGTGTCATATTATGACATTTGCAAATAGTCAATTGTCCCGGAACGTGTTAATCGCAAATCATCTTAGCTATGTTTCATGAAAATCTGTTTAGCCGCTAAAAAGTTACAGCTCTTTTTCTAGTTGGAGTCGGGGGATTTTACGGTTAGTTTATTTTATTATAGATTTGAGTGCGTTGTATTAGGACTTAACTACTATTCCTTAGCTATATATTGCTGGTAAGTCTCAAAAGCGTCTAAGAGACTTAGAGAGAGTTTCTTAAATGTGGTTAAAAAATTACTAAAGGAAATCAAGTACCTAATCATTACCTTATTAAAAAAGAACGTTTGAAAATTGACGTTTCGTTTTTTAATGTCAGTTCCTCACAAGCATAAACAACATCCAATCCAATTAGTCGTTTTTTTATTTTTTATTCCCATTTGCCTATACAAGTTTTCGGCAACGGACCAGGCCTTTGGCAGCGACCGGGTGTGGGAATTTCAATTAGCGCGGATTCACTTTCGACCAAGATTCCCGCCAAAATACAGGCTTGGCCAGGCCGTATTCGGCGCAATTAAGCTTGGTTTACAAAACGACAACCAAGTTGTGCTTGCGGGAATCGATGAAAACAGAAAAAGACAAAGTATTTGCGGGTGGGTGTTTATAAGCAGAAAATACATGGTAAATATCCCGTTTTTTGTGCTATAATAATAGTAATAACCATGGCAGTTTAAAAACTTATATGATACATACACTTTTACATTCACTTTTTAACCTCCGACAAAAAGAGGGGTGTTATAAGTTTGTAGTGTGTATCTGTGGATCTGTGTATCTGGCTGTGTCATCGTAGCTCCAAAACGGATAGACCGATTTCAATGCCATTTTTTAAATTGAAAGTTTGTTTAATCTGGTTATCATCTTACCTATATTTCATGAAAATCTGTTCAGCCGTTCAAAAGTTACAGCTCTTTTTCTAGTTGGAGTCGGGGGTTTTTGACGGTTAAGTTATATAAAATTATTGATTCATAATCGAATTATTCATTAGCAGTGTTCTTTTAGAACGACTCACAAGTGAAGTGTCCGCCCGCATGAGATGGTTCTAGAGCTAATAAACGCCGTCAGTTTCCAGCCACCACTCTCAAAACTTTCCTCTCATGTGGAAATGCTTAACCGACTTCCATGTACACTTGGGTTTACGTAATTAAGGCACTTTTGTTCTGCTATTGTCGCTTGAGGAACGTTCTGGACGGCGGCGGTCGTGTTTCAATTCCGTTGTTTCAATTTTAATTGATATTTACGGCGAATTAAGACGCTTGTTTAAGTAATGTGCTTTGAATTAATTTGTGGGGGAAACGTTTTAATTTAACGTTTGGTTCCAAAGCCTCGGTTTGAGATGTGACGGTTTTGTTAATTACTAATTAACTTCACGACTAAACATTATACAGGATGGCTGATTGAACAATGGACATATTAAAGGAGGGTTTGTACTCATCATTATGAACAATTTTTACTATTAGACCAACAAAGAAAATGAAGAAAAAAAAAAAAAGTTAATTGTATAAAATAAAAATTGTAATATTTAGGGAGTCGTAACGGCTAATGGCTTAATTACCAAGAGTCTCGACCAACACCTCGAGAGACTCTCGCTAGGTGGCTGGATCAAGGGCCTGATTCAGAAAGCAGTACTCCTTGACACTGCGCGCATTGTTAGGTTTCTCTCTCTAGAGCCCTGACCACCGGTAGCTTGGACCCTGTTCCCGATGCCGGTAGCCTACTACTCTTTTATATTTTTAAATGTTTTTTTTTTATTTAATTGTAAAATTACTCAAAAATATCAAAAAGTATGTTAAAAATTGAATAAAAGGAATAATATTTATATGCTTAATTTTTTTTTTTAAATATTTTTGTGAAAATATTTAAAAATGTTTTGTATGGTTTATAAATGAATAATAATGAAAAAGCAATTAAAAGTTTAACTACACAAGTAGTGAGTTTCATGAATTTATCGTAAGTGTTAAAACACTTGCTCGACTAACTAAACGAGTTTTAAAACTCGTGAAGGTTGAGGCACTCACACAGCCTATAAAATATACTATAGATACAAAGTGTTACATTGCATTTATTCTGTGGTGTTAGTATAAACGGGTGAGCTGCCAGCTCAGACAGGCTTCGGGGCATGTAGGGCGCCTCTCTAGGATAGAGGACAGACTATTGTTATTCAAAGCACACACACACGCACCCCCTCGCACACATACAGTACCGAAGTAAGGTCAACACGCAATTGATTATGCGTTAGACCAGGTCCTATCTTTCTAGTAGCGGTCCCTTAAAGAGGTTATTGCACTCATCATTACGAACAGCTTTTAGAAAAGAAAGAAGAAAGAAAGAAAAATCATTTATTTGGACATCAGACAACACAGTGCACAAACATAAAAAAGTAAAAAAAAAACCAAAAAAGTAACAATAAAAACAACGTGCTGTCGGAATGCCAGTACCAAATGGGTTGGCAACTCAGCATTTGCTGGGCATACGAACACCCAGCGCTGATTTTCAGTTGGCACCCCTGCAGTGACACACGGACGGAGGAAACAAATATTCATATACCTACATATTAAAGAAAATACGATACTATTTAAAATGATAAATAAATAAAAGAGTTGCGGCCTACAAATATAACTTAAATAATATAAAACATTTTTCTTAATTCTTTATTGTACACGAAAATGAGATAAAAGACAAGTACAATATATTATATAACAAGAACAAAAAAATAAATTAAAAAGACAATATAAAATTAGTAATTAGTTTTACTCTGGGACCAACCCTGAAATCTCGAATTTCGGCCTATTCATGCTTGGAAAATGTTTATGATTATAATATTACTTATAGTCACGCTTTATTGATCTTGTAAAAACAAAATACAATACACGTCACACCTCGGTCTAAATTCAAATCGACGTGAATATTTAACCGATTTTTTTAAATGATGATTATCAATTAGAATTTTTTTTTGCATCTAAAAGTATTCTTTGAGAATCGAAACTCAAGCGGTCAAATGCATAAAGATTGACGTTTACATTTTGACAGCTACATGAGTGTTATCCGGTGCTATCACTCACCGCCACTCACTTGCGTAAGACGAAGATTTCTTAGCAAAACTATCCTCGAATGTTAGAACATGTAAATGCCCACAAACATCTTAGGAACCAGTTACAACGGCACAACACTCCCTACAGTACTTACTCAGCTTCAGACTTGCTTAGTTCAGCGTTTAGCAACGTCCACAGTTGAGACAAATCTGTTCCTTGTCTCTGGATCGTGTTAGCCCTAACAAATTGTCTACAACTACGAGTAGACGAACGGTTGTGGCTGGTTGTTTAAGTATGGGGCCGAAATGTTAGGGAACATAGATTTACCTCCCTAATAAATCTCCTAATAATAATATTATGGTTTAAAAAAAAAACTAAAGAAAACGCTTTTGTCATCCAAACTAAACGTGTATGCAAAATTTCAGCTCAATCGGAAACCGGGAAGTGGGTCAAATTTAACTTCCAAGATTTTTTTACATAGTTAGTTAGTTACAAGTGAAGCTAATAAAAGCGTTTTAAAAATGAATGTCTGTTTTTTCGTCTTCTATGCGCTAGGAATAACATTCATATGATTACGATGAAACTTGATGTGTTGAGCGCGCCCCGCGAACTGAATACATCCAAGCGATGCCAAAAGTAAATATTATTTTATTACATCATTTCATTAATGTGTAATTTTCATTAACTGTATTGGCTATTACATAAACAACTCAAAGCCAATCCAATAAAAGTAATTTAAGTGCAAAAAATCGTATAACTTATGAACAGATAAACCGTTCCGCAAAATCTTATTAGTGCCCGGATCGCTCGTGATATGGCCGATGTATTACATTTTTATGATAATAGCCTCGTCTGCGAGAAGTTAAACAGAATATTGCTCAACATAAATCACAGAGAATCTATTACGGACATTTGGAAGAAGACGATTTATCGGTGTTGGAAATTAAATAAAGAAATCGTCTTACGCTGATCTGAAAATACTGTTTTTCACAAGAAAAATACATTATGAGCATCTTAGCTCATCGTCATCTCATATTGTCATAGTCCACTGTTGGACATAAGTTTCTTCCAAAGTGCATTAAAACACTTGGTCCTCTACCTACCACATCCTGACTTTCCTAACTGCGTTCTTTGCTTCTTTGGCTAGATCGAAGAGTTAATATTATTGTTCTGGATTTTTATCAAAGTTCTATCGTGCAATTTGCAAACTAAATATTATGTTTTGCATATAAGAAAAAAAGAAAGAAAATACATTTATTCAGCACGCACAGTGACAACCCAAGAGAAAAAAATAAAATATAAGATATTATACTAAACCTTAAAACAATAAAAAAAAAAACAGACACATGAGAGAAATTTTAAATAAATGTAAAATAGTCATCACTTTTGCATTATGTTGCCAAGTATGCCCATGCCGCGAAAACCCAGCCAGCTCAGCAGCTCATATCGGACTCGGACCACACAATTAGCTATGATAATATTATCATGGTAATGATAATAATGTAAGAATCACGGACTGTTAAGCATCGTCGACAGATATAAATTGCAACACGATAGACATAATGCTTGACACTAATTTCTTGCAGTTTATAGCTAGACTGACACTTGTAATACCTAAATGTCAGACACACATTAGTTTGTATGTTTATGCATAAAAATCACCTGACAGCGACCCAACAGCCACGCGACAGCAGACGGAGCGCGATCGGTCGCGAACTGTCAAACAAATTCGTATTATGTATGGCATTCGTCCGACTGTGGCTACTTGTCGCGTTTGCAGCGCCAAGTATGCACTTTTTAGTTCGTATATTGTCTGCCAGAGGGCGAACCCGTAAGCGATAGCTGTCGTGTCACTATCGGCAAATCCGTAATACCAAAGTGATGTTTGACAGTAGATACCACGCGATTTACGCCTGTCGCAAACTGTCTGCTACATTGGTAATTAGGGGGCCGGTCATGGTACAATAGGTGTCGAAACGGCCTCGTGGACGTTGCCTTACACAAATCTATACGAAGAATATATTTTTTTGCCTGATACACTCCTATTACGGTCTTAGTATGGTACAGATAGTGGGCAGAACAAAAAGACACTGAAATTGGATTGACACAGATTTTTTTTTCCGAGAATATTTATTCTGGCTAGACTTGGACCCATCCTAAACATAGCTGAGTAAAGACTGTACCTAATCGTATTATTTAGCTCATAGCACTGCTTCTAAGTAAAGAGATATAAGGTAAAGGAGAGAAACCTGTTTGTATGAATATTTCAGAGGTAACCCTGTATTTTGTAAGGCTCGTATTAAGGCTACTAGCAATTTATTTACTTTTGTATAGTAAAAGGAATCTTTTTGTTGCGATTTTGTTACAGTCGTCTTATGACCCTTATTTCGGCGGGTACTGGGTATATAAAATGGTCTTTTATGTTTGTATGCTACCTACTTTTGTAAGTGGATACCGTTTTCGGTAAGTAAGCAAACTTCAGCATGTTTGAATTATAAATTACTCCTATTAATAATAACTATGCACGTGGGTCCGCTCGCAACGTTGGCATATTATTATAAGTTTATTAGATAATGAGTAGAGAGACAGGTGGTTCCGATAAAATCAAAGACAAATTACCTTCATATACAAGGTGATAAAAAGGCACTCAAAAGAGAATTGGAGAACAACTCATATTTTTTCCCGATCAATCAATGCTAATGGTTACCGAAAAATATATATTACCTCATTTATTGGTATTGTTGGTTTTTGTGGCATTCTCCGTATATCTTGTATTGTTATCTTCGAGATGTATTTTTGTGTTGGCAGCAATAAATCTCTGGTTTATTTCCATTGGGTTTGGAACAAAAATGGTTTATGGCAGATAAACAACGTTTGTTTATCGCTACGTGGTGTTTGGTGAGGGTTTTATTTTAATGATGCTTATAGCAGTGGCATGAACAGACCTTTCTTCCAGGGTAGGCAAAAACAACTTGTTGTAGTAAGTGTTTTATTAGCAAGTTGAATGATGTTTGTGATTGACCACCTCACACAGTACTACCAACTTATCTGTGAAGTGGCAGAAAATGGAACTACAACAAATTCATACGATTTGACAGTTGAAGTCTTGTCAAAAATGCTTTTTCTTAGCCAACAGCGCCATCACTGTTCGCGGATAACGTGGTCGAACTGTAACTGAAATTACAGACATATATCGTTTGTATTACTAAATATTTAATTAATTAGGGTAGGCAGTGTCTTTTTGTCTTTATGGAGTGCACGCCACTGGCATATTAGATATTGAGACACTGAAAGTGTTATGTAGAAGGAACGCTTTTTAAACATAGCAATACGCCAATTGGTTGGTTGGTTGGTGGTACTGGTTGTATGTGCGTGTGACATGTATGTTTGTAAACTGTACCCTCGATACAGGAGAAATCCTAGTCCTAGTAATCATAGTGAGGGGCAATGATTAAAAAAAAAAAAAAAAAAAAATAATTATTTAGCAAATATTATAACACAAATTATTGCCGTGCGGACCCAACTAAAATTGGTAATAGAGTCTTTTCCTAAGGGTATCATTAGAGGTAAATAAATGATTATGTAAAATATGAACAAACTGAAAATGCTCTGAAAACTTTCATTAGTAAAGGTCCTTTGTGAATCGCACGATATAAAATGGAAGACTCGTAGTACTTACAAAGGTAAAATAGGCAAGAAGCAGTCACAGGCATGCCAATAACACAACATAAGTCTTAAAGTAAACTGGTTCCTAGAACTAATCTGGCACATGCTGAGCTGGACACCCATTTGCTACAGCTCGGGACACACACTGAATAGGCGATGCGCAGTCGGTGCAGTATACCCCACATATTTTTTATTCTTTTAAATTATTGTTTTTTCTACTCAACTTTACACTGTTGCCATCCTAATAAAAATGTCAGCTCTGTCTATGCACCTGTCATCTTCTTATTACCCATGTCTATCATTCTAGTGTGTTTTATATTTGTGGCAAATAAATAATTTTTCTTTCTGTCTTTTCTTTCTCTAATCTAGAAAAATACAAGACTCTGCTGTGGCAGTCTACAGAAATTTTTTGGCCGAAATTCTGTGGCTTTTTCTATTGAATAATAACTCATAAGCAGTACCTTTGTATCTAAGTGTTCCTAATAGTGTGCTGTGCTGTGTGCTCTGTATTCTGTTCTGTTCTGTACTAATATTATAAAGATTTTTTTTTTTTTTTTTTTCTGTATTTTTGTATTTAAGTAGTGGTAATCCCTGGAAATATTGAACCGATTCTAAAAATTCTTTCACTAATTGAAAGCTCAACTATCCTTGAGTAATATAGACAATATTTTATTTTGATAAAAATAAAACGCGCAGGCGAAACTCGGCAACAGCTAGTAAATAATAAAATAAATAAAAATGGAGAAGATAACATCAAATTAATAATTTGAAGTCGTTAGTAACCATAACAGTACTTTAAACTTTACACATTGTCTAAGAACCCGGTCATATAGAATTTTATTGTCCTCCTGTGGTGTCTAACTAACATAAACTTAAACGGACATTTTTAAGAGTTTAGGAAGCGTACCCAACATTACTTTTGATGTTCATTGCCAGAAAACAGATTTGAAATGTCCATAAAATAAGTTTCTGAACGATGCATGTGAAAACTGTGTGAGGTAAATTTTTCGACAGAATAGAATAGAATTATTATTATTATCTTCTCTATTATTATTATTATCTATTAGTTCTTTTAGAGAAATAAATTGTTGAATCCGAAAAAAAACGAGCATCAATCAGTTTATATTTCTTCGGTTTCTAGACAAGGATAGGCACAACCCTCCATCTCTTTCTCGCAACAGTACGATAGTTCCCACTCCATACTCCATACTGTATATACCTTTGTTCGCAGATTATTATGATTAGTTCACTAAATGCGAGCTCATTTGCAAACTCGGAACTGACAGCGGTTTGATACGCCTCGGTCTGGGAGATTGAAGTAATAAACACGCCTCAATGATATGAGTTTCGACTTATTAGGTTTGGAGTGTCAATAAAATAGGTAAGACGTAGACTTACTTTTAATGGCATTAATCATGTTATTTAACAACTTCTGGTTTCTACGTAGCTAATGAGACTTGATAATGGTGCCGATATTCTGGCTAAATCTCTTTCTAACTTAACCTAATCGTCCAAAACCCTTGACTCCAACTACAAAAAGAGCTGTAACTTTTTAAAGGCTGAACAGATAGTCATGAAACATATGTAAGATGATTCCCGATTAAATTAACTTTAAATTTTAAAAACTGCATTGATATCGGTCTATACAGATACACAGATACACTCTACAAACTTATAACACCCTTTTTTGTCAGAGGTTAAAAAACACGAGAAAAAGATGGAAGATATTTGTTCTTGCCAATAAAATAATAAATAAAGAATAAAAATAAACCAAGCTAAAAAGGAATAAATTGTGAGGCGAACATGGATTTTTTTATTTGAGGCGAAACTACGTGGAGTGAATGTGGTATAAATGTGAATTAAGTTGCCATCGCAATAGGTCGCGCCTAATTTTCCGTAAATGATAATAAGGCTATCTATAGACTAAGGCCCAAGTTCACCGACAACATAACAGTCGATTAGAGCAAAATCATCCGTTTATCATGAATTCTTGTATGGTTAATCGGCCAAATTTATTTTAAACGTCTGTTATATTATTGGTGAACATGGCCCTAAGAATATATTTTCATTACCCGTGATTAACATGTAAGCTACACTCACCGTGTTTTCATTAATTTTTCATTAGCAAAGTATGTTGTGAACGCTAGCCGGGAACACATAAAGCATGATTGCAATGCATAAGTTATAATAGAGTGCCCTTTTCCTTTGAACTTTGTTGTTTTCTTTAGCAGAGTTGTGCAACTTTTGCAGAATGCATCACGCTTTATCTTATGCTGCGCTCAAAGATTTGTGCAAATGTTTGAACCATACTTATTCACATATTTTATTATTATTAACGAATATTATGAATCTTTTAATATTCTTTTTATGTGTTTAGCACATGCTGAGTTGGTAACCTTTTCTACATGAGCATGCACGACAGCACCATTGTAAAATTTCATTTTTGTGTTATTTTATTGTGACTGTGATGTTGTCGTATGTAGAATAAAATTATTATTTATTCTTTCAAATCTTTTTGAAAATGTTTGTCAAAAATAACAGTTGCCTTAGTTGTATAGAACATGCCTTATTTCAAATATTTGCGAACCATTTGGAAAATTACTATCGAAAATAACAGTTGATATTTAGTTATTTTGATACTGAACATACTTTTTATGAATATTTGCGAACCAGTGCTTGTTCCTTTTAATTTTCGACGAAACATTTGAATTAAGAATCTTAAATTTTTTAAGCTTTGAAAAATGTACATATTGCTTCTTTGAGCCATAAAGTTATTATTCACTAGTAATAATAACTTTATGCTTTGAACATTTGAACACATAACCTGATTTCTACTATATTAGATACGGTCGCTTCTGTAACTATTCGTGTAAAATCCATGATTTCCTTTGATCTGTATATTACGATAATTTTAAAACGCATGATTTGCAGACTTTTGTTTCTTTTCTCAAGTTCTAGACTTTCGTTTCGGATTGGTATTCCTTTTACAAATAAATGTTGAGCAGGCATAGACAAACCCTTTCTATAAAAAAATTGCGACAATTTCTGTGCTTTTGTTTCGTACCTAGTATATTCAGAATATTTTCATACTCTATGAATATAGGAAAGAAATCGTCATTGTTTTGTCGAGATTATGCCGAGGATCAGTTTCTATGATTCTTTCGGGAGTTTTTCTTTCCCTTGAGTGAGTTGCACGCCACAATGATGAGCAAGATTTCCCTTCCGTGGTATATTTTTTTGTTTCCAATTTGGAAGGGTAGTATCGCGGGATATCAGCGTTGTTGTACGTTGTTATTTTTTGCTCGTTTGCAGATGTATTTGTGTCTCGATTGAGATTAATATTTTATACACCTATACACTGAGCAGTGATAGCCTAGCGGTTGAAGACTTGAAGAGGTTCTAAGATCAAACCCGGCCCGCACGATAGATTTTTCTAATTCATGTGCGGATCATAATTTGATTATCACTTGCGTTAACGGTGAAGGTAATTAGGTGATTTGTAAAACATCGTGAGGAAACCTACACACTTGAGAGGGCTTCATAAAGTTCTCGATGGATGTAGTCCGCCAACCCACACCAGGCCAGCTTGGTGGACTAAGGCCTAATCCTTCTCATTGGAAGAAGAGGCCCGTGCCCAGTAGTGGGACAGTAATGGACTGAATTATTATTATACACTACCTAATATTTTTGTATCCAAATGCCAGCATTATTGAATTGTTGCCTTTCGTCTTTAGCCTCAAATTATTATTTTTAAGTTAAAGCAAGGCCTTTGGTATGGTTTTTTACATATATAATCGTATATTAGCTACTTATTGGTCTTCCTATTAAATATTAGTGGTCACCCAGTGGTCGAAATGCCACCGTAATTTTGGCTTTCTGCACACCTTCTCCATATAAAAGTTAACTTTGCCAAATCTCACACTCCTCCGTGCGCGCAATATGCAGAATTTTTTTCTTCACGTATTAATATATAGATATTATTTCCCATTTACGCAATTTTCGACACAATGTCTCGTGTACATAAATCTTTTGAACCCCACGTGCTCATGTTCCGCTATATTTCTCCCATAAACAATTACAATGACTAAATTTCATAATAAATTAGTGCACGACACAGGTGAGCGTGCTGGTTCAGAGAAAGGCCAGCCTCTAAATTAATTAAAGTGAGAATTAGAGGCTCGTTCATAAAGGTACGGAGACGGCGTGAAATTAGGTTAATATGGCCTTCAGCTATTTTGTATTAAGAGGAGAGATATTCTGTCAAATTTATGGATGTTATGAAGATGCTGTGATAACGTAGACGTTAAACGCTTGAGAGCCAGTAATCGGCCCCCATCTCTCACTTTTCAAATTTATGTGCGTTTTAGAATTTGTAGAAAAACATCTTGAGAAAACTTGCATACTTCTGTGGGCTTTTAGAATAGATCTTATACAGGCACTTATGAAGTGTCGAGTCTCTAGGTGTGCGGTTCCAAAAATTAGGTCCTATGGAGAAGAATCGGCAAGAAACTCCATGAAAACTCTTTTAAAATAATAGATTACAATCTTGACCAGTACAATGTTGTGGTGAGAGCTGAGAGACTAATGTAATTTAATGTGAATAAAAAATGAGAATAGGATAATATTGATTTGCTTCTGAATAAGATTGCCATGGCAGTTACAAGCTGACCAGTTCCGACAGACGGCACCCGTTCACGAGCATGACGCATGCGTCAGCATTGCTAAGCTCAACCATAATGAAGGGAACTCAACATTATAATCATAATTGTAATCATAATTATAATATTTATTATTTAAAAAAAACTCAACATTATGCTTTAAAAAGTTCTTGGTTGTTTATGTAGTCCGCCAATCACATTAGAGCAGCGCGGTGGACTAAGGACTAATGCCCTCTCATTCTGAGAAGATGCTCGTGCATGGCAGTACAATGATGTAGTGTGGCCAGGTTCGGTAACATCAAAATCAAGACAGAAGAAAAAGAAATCGGGACAGGTAAAGGTTTTCAATTCACGATAACTAAAAAAAAAATTTTATAATCATCATTTTTATTATTAGAATGCAAGAGATCACATCATATCACAAAAAACATAACCATGCGCGCACGGAGTTTATATTTTTTGAAGATCGAAGTCTGAATCACCAAAAATCTAAACATTTGGCGTCCTGATCATGGGTAAATAGGGAATCCTGGCAACGTTAATGATGGGGTGGATTACTATGGGGCTGTAAGAGGGTGATTATAGGGTGAAGGAAAAGAAACCACGAGATAAAAATTAATTGCAAGGTCGAAGAACGTCTAATAAAATGTTATTGCAACACACAACACACAGAAACACACACACACACACACACACACACACACACACCACAAAACCAAAAAAAGCCATTTGTAACATGGGTTCCTGCTCGCCCGGAAACGACAGGCTTCCCATGTACAAAGATAATGAAGAATGTGTACCTAATTGTTCCAGCTGCGAGATGGTCACACAAATAAAACAACTTCAGTACACTTAAAAATATAATTTATTTAAATAGGCATTTGGTATGTTGCAGATGTTGACATTGTAGTTACCCACTATATAGTTACTTGTACGAGTTAGTACTTAAGAATAACTAATAAAAGTTTTTGAGGTTATCTAGGAACACATGTTAAATTGAAGTGGCACTCGCTGACACAAAACAACTTGTCTGCGGTAAACTCTCTAAATTGCAGCACTACTTATCCCTACGACATAAGTCTTGGGATCGACTGTGATCAACCCAAGTGTCAATAAGTAGTACTGCAAAGTTAGAGCTCGCTGACAACCTAGGTTGCTAAACCCAATCTAAAATATAAGTTCCACCAAGATTTCCTTTGCAGCTATGCCACCAGAACACACTAAGAATTTTGCACAGAAAACCATAAAAAATATATCTAGATAATACGCTGTAAGTATCACTTAGACTACATTAACTTGATGAAATATTGTTTGTCATGATATTGAAAGAAATTGAATATTTTAACCGACGGCCTCCTATCGCGCCATTTTCAATACACTATCTATCTTCTGCCATAAAACCCCTTCTCTCAGTCGAAGTTTACGACTTGTAGGGGTTGATAAGCTTTTTGTTTTCTTTTACTTTTATTCTGTTTTTCTTTTCCTCTAACATCAATGCCGAGAAAAAATTACATCCCTTCGAAGATACCTTCAGAAAAGCGGTTTAGCTTATCGATCGCTGTTGCTAAAAGTGTTGTTGTATGAACTCTTTGATTGGAGACAAAGTAATTTTTTTCTGTCATTGACGAAAAGTCAGTGAAATATAAAGGATTGACAGTGTTAGTTTGTAAGTAGTGACTTGTTGTATTTAAATGATAGCCGTAAATCCCATAGAATCATTAAGAAATATAGCTCAACTGCTTAGTACATTCACATCTATATAATAATACGTGAAGAGAAAACTTTGTACCGCTTTATAAACATATTGCGCGCACGGAGGAGTGTGAGATTTGGCATAGTTAAAGTTTATAAATGAAGAAGGAGTGCAGAATTATATATGTACCTATGTGGTATATGTGTGTGGTGTATTATTATATTTGCATGCCATTATTATATGGCGGAATGTGTCTGCACTAAAATACTCGTATAATGTACCATCTATTATACCGCATTTTACGCAAATTGATTTGATTTGATTTTGAGAAAGCTAAAATTAATATATAGAATTACAGTCAAACACCACTTGGGCGACCACTAATTTTAATAAACGCTGTATAACTGAAATCTATTATTTATACTATTGATAAATAGAGCACCTATTATAACTTACTGTTTAGTTGATATTAACTATAAGTGTAGTCACCACGGCAACTAAATTAATATTCTTGTATATACAGAGTGTAAGTGACATCGTAACGAAAACTGATACCATGGATTCAGTACATGAATCTGAACACCAGAGCATAAGAATTTTGCGTCGGTCTTTTCAAAATTTTTACGATTTTGTTCACAGATTTTTTAGGTAGGCATAAAAACTGCGAACAAAATCGTAAATTTTTTGAAAAGACCGACCCATAATTCTTATGCTCTGGTGTTCAGATTCATCTGCTGAATCCATGGTATCAGTTTTCATTACGATGTCACTTACACCCTGTATATTAAAATAATTCAAATCAATCATTTTATTGCATACATGTACAAACAAATCAATTTTTCTCAGCAATGAATTTTAAATCCATCTAAAAAGTGATTTTGTACTGGCTTTGTAAAAAAAAAAAACACATTACTCTAAATATTTACACATAGCAGGTGTCAAGTGTTCAGTAGCCCACACATGATGGTTCACCAAAGTTAATAAACAGTTTCATGTTACAAAGCGTTAACTTTAAAACTGGCCTGATTAGTGTTAACTAGGGACTTTGTGGCGTACCGCGCTGTTATTAGGTCATGAGGGGAGGTGCGGACGCTCTTTGTGGACCACACAATATTATGTATAGTATAAGATACTATCGTGGGTGTTACATATAGTTTTCTGTAAAGAGAACTGTGTTACGCGTGGAATTTAAAGTTATGTTTGAGTTTGTGTGGTTATAACAGGGCTTCCAACGCTGATATGAAAGGAAATATAGTAAAATCCTAGCAATCTGTCTCAACATACTTTTTCCTATAATTACGCTAGACGTAGGTTGAATTGAGTAATACCTTGGTTATAGAATAGAATAGAAAGCATTTATTCTATACAGGATAAACATTGTCAGCACAAAAAAACAATTGAAACACAGAGATCACAAAGAAACAAAAAAATAATAATAAACACGAATAAAAAATAAACAGGAGATTTTACTGCACTGACGAGCACGCCCATATCGAAAGGGTTACCAGCTCAGCATTTGCTGGGTGTGGAACACCCAGCGCTGGTTTTCAGTTGGCACCCTGCAGTGACCCTGGTTGAGTTTCAGAGGCCGATAGAGATATTGTGTGCATGTTACAGTCGTTGAGTTTCCTACATTATGGTTGAGCGTAGCGATGGTGAGGGGCGTCATCCTCGTGAACGGGTGCCATCTGTCGGCACTGGTCAGCCTGCTGCCATAGCAATCTTATTCAGAGGCAAACCATTACTATCCTATTCTTAGTTTCTATTCACATTAAATTACATTATCCTCGCAGCTCTTACCATAACATTGTATTAATCAAGATGGTATTCTATTCTTTTAAAAGTTTCCATGGAGTTTCTTACCGGTTCTTCTCCATAGGACGTACTATTTGGAACCGCTCACCTAGAGTCTCGACATTTCATAAGTACCTGTATCTGGTTTACATGAAAAAGAAAACGTTTAAATGAATAAATTATATTCTATTAACCAAAGATGTGTGATAAGCAAACGCGCTGGCCACCGAAAACATACTCATTTTGCAAGTAGATCGCAGTTCGTAAGGGCTATGAGGCTTTTGTCGATAGCCATACAAAATAAGTGCACATTTGGAGCCCTTTCGTAGACCTGTACATACCCCAACGAGCCAGACAACTAAATGTTATCCCCATTACATCTTGTTAGTACAAGCGGAAATTTATTCCAACATCCATTTTGCTATCAAGATTATAATAACAAATTAAAACAAAGCGAAACGACAAAGTGAATTGTTAATCTTAAATTTAACTTAGACATTCGGAGTAAAGAGTGAGTGAATGAATGGTTCCGCTGGGACCGAATGAGTGAGCTCGTCTCATTCTTCGTTTTTGTTTCGTACTTTTGTTTCAACTGGGCCGGGTTTTGGTGGTAACATTTTGTGAATTTTCATCAAACAGTGGTTTTGTAAAATGGAGACTTTTACCAGCCTTTAAGGTCGTTTAGGTCGACAATAGTTTCAATTTTTTACGTTGCTGTAGTTGATTTAGTTTTTGGTTGAGTTGAAGAATTGTTCGCTACCACAGACCAATACACAGACATTTTTGTTAGAAAATGGAAAATTTAATTCTTTTCAATTGTTTTTTATAACTCGTCATTCATCATTTAATTTTATAATTTTTCTTACAAGTTTATTCATTTTCCTAATTATTTTAATCATTGATAATAAGAGTTATTTACAGTTCTTTATTCCAAGCTTTATTCAGGCGAAGAAAGGAATAATTTTGTTGTGGTGTAGGAGTTTCTAGGCATTGAAAGTACTCACTAATCTATTAGCAAACAGTTTTCATCCTTATTAACCTAACTTTCAAAAACCCCCGACTCCAACTAGAAAAACAGCTGTAACTTTTGAACGGCTGAACAGATTTTCATGAAACATAGTTAAGATGATACCCGATTAAACTAGCTTTTAATAAAATAACTGCATTGAAATCGGGCCATCCGTTTTAGAGCTACGATGCCACAGACAGACACACAGAGACACACTTTTTTCGGGGGTTAAAAATGGGATTGGCTTTACAATTGATTGATATAATTATTATTTGATTTCTACCCTCATTGTACTGTTAATTACCTACTTTTATACAATATCTCACTTTGTGTGTTTTTCCTTTATATAGTCGATGACACTGATGCACAATAAAACTCGAATGAGTTTATGTTTGCATCTTTAGAATGTTTTTGTTATGTGTACCTCTACACAACTAAATCAATAAAATAAAATGAAAAATCTAAGCTTTGGGAATTAAAAGCGCCTTTATTATAATCTGGATTAATAATTATACAGAATGTACACACAGACTTATTTACCCTAACCTCTATCCAAGATCTCTTATGTAATTACATTCATACACGAACCGTTACACAGGATAATACGTCACAGAACAAATTCCCGTCCACAGAGTAGCACCGGCAGTTTATTCGTTGCTAAGTAATTTGGTTCTCTCCTGTTTTTCTTAATTAATCTGTCAGTGTCTTCCACGCGTCTTGCTCTGGAGAAGTGTTTATATTTCTTTGGTTTATGGGACGAGGTAATTATCGTATTTTCTTTACTAAAAAGGTACGTGCAATTATCATTACAATTATGTTATAACAATACTCTGTAGTGTTCTCGTATTTCGCTGTCCCATTTCTTTATTAATATTAACTGAAGATCTAATTCTAAGAATTGCAATGTTTAGATTTTATTTTTTAAAAGCTGAGCTGCCGCACCAAAATGAAATTATCATAATCTATATTATTATTATTATTATGAGCCCGTAATGTCCCACTGCAGGGCAAAGGCCTCCCTTCCCTCTTTCCATTTCTCACGGTCAGTTGCGATCTGGGGCCAATCCTTTATGAAAATGTCCAGCTCATCCCGCCATCTCCTTTTGGGCCTGCCGCGCTGTCGTTTCCTGCCGTTCGGGACCCACTCTGTGGTTACTTTAGCCCATAGCTCCTCCGACATGCGGCAGATGTGGCCAGCCCAATTCCACTTCAATTTGGCAGCTGTTTGGCCTACGTCAGCAATTTGTGTTTTGGAACGAAGCATCGAGTTTCTTATGCGGTCCGTAAGTTTGACTCCCAGGATGCTTCGTTCCATAGCTCGTTGGCAAACCCCGAGTGCGGACTTCTGACGGAGCGTTAGTGACCATGTCTGCGCTCCATAGGTGAGGGTGGGGAGAATGCACATGTCCATGAGTTTAGTTGAGTGAGTGTGATAATCTATATATGAATATATAAAGAGAAAGCTTTGTACCCTTTTTAAGAATATTGCGCGCACGGAGGAGAGTGAGATTTATCATAGTTAAAGTTTATATGGAGAAGGAGTGAAGAAAGCTAAAATTATGGTGGAATTTCGACCACGGGCGACCATTATTATAAATAAATGTTTTTTGTATAAATTCACGCCTGCATTTTCCAAAAGGTTAGAGTTATTTTAGTTTATATGGAGAAGAAGTGCAGAAAGCTAAATTTAATTAATGTCGACCACCGGGCGACCAGTAACAATAATTTCGCCATACTACGGATAAAACAAGTCCTTTATGAAGGCCACCGAGACAGATATAAGAGACGTCTTAGCTATGTAGATACAAAAACTGAGTAAAGTCCATCGTATTAGTTCTACATTTATAATATCTTTGGCAAATTTCCACGTAATTAATTATATAGGTACCAATTTAGGAAACCAATTATTATTGTAGATTACATGGAATAGTGTAGTAAGCCTTTGTTAGAGATCCATAAACTAATAAATAAGATCTACAACTGGTTTTTATTTTAACTAAGTACTTGTCGGCCTACTTCTTAAACCCACACGGAGGACACGGCGCTCGCCCACAGAAGTGACATTAAGAAAAAATATGTCGTATTTAAAGATGGAGTGCCCGCTCGTTCATCTTGTAGGACTAAGATATATGTAACTTGTTTGATTTACTGTACTCGGTGGTTTTATATTGGCGGTGTTATACAGGATTTTTTTTTATGGAGTACGCAAAATTTGCAGAGTGATTCAGTGTCCGTTCCCAAATGCAACCGGATTACCAGAATTCACTCCAAAATAAAATAAAAAATTGATTTTGTATGTCTTGCGCTGCTAAACTATGCGTTTCTCCCATACTAAGTTGAATTTTAGTTTTGTTTAAAAGTATATCCCAATCTTGCGATTTTATTTAGGAACAGAGACTGAATCACTATAAATTATGCGCACTACATAATAAAATATCCTGTAGCCAATAATTTAAAGTTTATTTGTGTATTTTTACTGTGTTTTTGGACATACTGACCCTGAAATTGACATTGTTTTTTCAACCTTTGCTGCTAAAACAACGATTCTATTATCATTTATCGAAAAGTTGTAATTTATACAATATGGTGCAAGCGGGTCATAATCGTTTTAGTGGTATCTGTGGTGGAGAAATAGGGTCTCCTAGCTGGGCTCATACGGCAAACAGAGGACAGAGAAAATTGGGGACAAAACCATCTCTTTACGTTTTATCTCATGATTTTTGTTTTATTTTCTGTGAAGAAGATAAAGGATGGAGAAAACAGGTTTGTTCACCCGCCGTGCTATCTGTGCAGTTAACAGGATACTGTTACTGTTAGCCTGCATCATCCCACTGCTGGGCAAAGGCCTCCCCCATGATTTCCAGGGTTTTCGGTCCAGAGCCAGTGTGAACCATTCATTATTAGTTTTATCAAGTTCGTCCCGCCATCTCTTTCGTGGTCTGCCGCGTCACCTTCTCGTCATATCAGGGCTCCACTTAGTGGTTACCTTGGCCCACAGCACATCAGGTATCCGGCTGACGTGGCCACCCCAATCCCACTTAAATTCTGCAGCCTTATGAGCTACGTCAGTAATTTGTGTTTTGGAGCGCAGTGTAGTGTTTCGAACACGGTCTGTTAATTAATCACCTAAACACTACGCTCCATAGCACGATGGCAGAATGATGAATGATGGATGAATTTAGATGTTAGTTAAGGGCCAAGTTGTGGACATGATGATGATGATGATTAAACGTGATGTAGTTTGAGCATGACATCGGATCATTGTAACCACTTTTTAAACCACATTTTTCCCTTAACCGAGTGTAAACAATGTTATAATAAGCTACGATGTTATACAGTTAACATCCTAATTAACTCTCTTCCCCAAAGAGACATCTGAGATACCGTACATACAACTATGCGCATAACTATGTACGCTTACACGAGCCTCAGAACCGCTTTGAAGTCGGCAACATTAATAGAATATGAAACGTACCTATTTCGTATATTATTGAGTGTTTCATGCAAATGCCGCCCTATCTGAAAGGACTGACAGTTAGATGAGATGGGTTTTGTAAGGGACAGCCCTATTAGGTATGCTTACGAATTGTGGTTTATTCGAAAATATTTAAAGGTGAAATTTATGTTAGAGACGCCATCTTGGTTTTCGTTTGAATAAGTGATTTGGACTGTAGAATAGAATAGATCTTTATTTCATGTTAACCAGATACAGGCACTTATGAAATATCAAGACTCTAGGTGCACGGTTCCAAATAGTAGATCGTATGGAGAAGAACCGGCAAGAAACTCCATGGCAACTCTTTTCAATAATAGATTCAAATCTTTATCTGTACAATGTTGTGGTAAGAGCTGCGAGAATAATGTAATTTAATGTGAATAAAAATAAGACTAGGATAATAATGATTTGCCTCTGAATAAGATTGCCATGGCAGTTACTAGCTGAACAGTCCCGACAGACGGCACCCGTTCACGATTGTTGTGATCTGTGATTATGATATACGTAAGAAATTAACTTTTATGTTGTCTTTGTTGTTGTCATGTCGACACGGGCTATAATGTGAGAATTGCCCATGTCGTAGTGCAAAGATAAGCCAGTCACCAGTCCACGTACGTCATTTCAATCACCATCATCGAATTTTGACGTCAATCCTTGTTTCCTTGGTAACCATATTGACACTCTATGAACGAGCGATGCAATGACGTCATGTCACGTGACTTTATTTTGGCGCGAACATTTGAAAGTCATATTTTTATTTGTGATATTTGAATTATGTTTTGTTAACCTTCAATCTAAAGGCTGATTTTTCAAAAGCCAGATAATGTTTTACCCAACGAATGAATTTGACACTTGCCACATTTTGTAAAGATGTCAAAAATTCAAATTTAATCCCGCGGATAAAGTTATGTGGCGATTGAAAAATCTGCCTTGAAAATAAAAATGCCTGCACGTTCACTATTTGATCACTTATCAAATCACCCATTATAATTACAAGTATATTTAGCAAATTATAGACCCTAACTTTAATTAAATAAAGTCTTGCAGCGTTGCAAGTTCCCTAAGTTTGCGGTCACGAAGCCCTCAGTCCGCTTCCAACCACAAACTCATCATGGCCGAAGAAATTCGTCTTGTGCTTGACGTGTACTGACCAGCTCTTTAGCAAAATGGTTTCTAGCAACAGTCTACGAAAACGTTACCATGGAGAATATCTATTAAACTATAATGACGACACGGTTGGCGCAGTGGCTAAGCCATTAGCTTCCTACGCTACGTGCCGTGGGTTCGATCCCCGCACGGAACAAGTATTTCTATGATCTACAGGTAGTTGTTTGTGTGTGCATGTGACATGTATGTTTGTAAACTGTATCTTTGATACAGGAGAAAGCAGCAAGAGGGGAAAAGTATTTATTTTTATTTTTTTATTCACAATCAATCGACTAGAATCTGAGATATTGCTTGGTCTATAAGGTTCATGCTTGATTCGTGAAATTAGCTCACTTTCCGAATTAAAAACGAGAGAAGCTGCGGCAAAAGTTCGTTGTACATAAAATGGATAAATTGTGACAGTTTGCCGAGCGCCTACTTAAGAACACTACATTGGCCCATTTACTTAAGTTCTCTTGTAAGTTGCGTGGGAAGTAGCACATATTCATTACATTACGCGATCCAACTCAGCCTATCACATCACCGTCAACTTTCATTATTACATGAACTAGCTAATAGATTACTACAACGAACGAACCTACTAGAATAATGGGGGCGAATCTATTTCGCCGTAAAACTTGCGTCGGATTTCGAGCAGTAGACTTGATTCGAATGAGTATGAAACATATCTTTAAAATAATCAAATCAACTTCAAAATGATTGATGCAACAAGGAAACTAAAAAACAAAACAAGACAAGGAACAACTTTTACTACGGGATCAACCATGAAATCGCGAAAAAATTTAACAGCAGTTCCATACAAATAATTTAATATTACTCGACTAAGGGCCATATTCACCGATAATATAACAGATGTTTAAAACGAAATTGGCCGATTATCCATACAAAAATTCATGTTTAAACGGCAGATTTTGCTATAATCATCTTTAAAAATCTGCCATTCCATACATTAACATAACAATACAATGTTCTCGGTGAGCTTGTATGGAATAGCAGATTTTTGTTTCGTGATTTCAATGTTGTTTCTATAGTAAAAGGTATTCATAGTGGTGAGTATAATAACCCCACTACAAAGGTAAGAAAGAAGGAAAGAAAAATAATTTATTTGGTTGTTGTTTGGTTGGTAAAACCTTCTAAAGTTTCTAACAAATAGATGGCAGTTCAAAAATCAAACATGTATTTGAAAACCCTTACTCCGCGCCATCCTTATCAATTCCCACAAAGTTTGCAGAGCTATCGAATCAATTAAAATTACGTTCCGTTTCGTTAGTCTGCCACAGCCATGTTTGTTGATAAATAATCTTGTAAATTAGGCGTTTGCTTGCTTGGCATGTTGAATTACCATAATTGTGTGGTTGTTAAACCTGTTACGTGGGTCTCATCTATGTATCTTTGGAGTATATTATATCGTATATGTAAAGCCATGGAGATTGACATACTTATGTATGTTGAAAAGAGGACAGATGAGAAGACCGGGTTAACATGAGCGCTGCGAGATAATTTTCTCGTCGCATTATCTCATGCGGGAACAGGTTTTTTAAAGACATTATCTCGTCTTGTCATGACGACAAGATTTTGTCACGGTGCGCATGTTAGCCATTCTAGTCTATTAGCGTATCAAGAATTGGCGGAATTTTGTGATTTTCTTATTGTACCGATTCACTCGATTTTCACTCGATTTTAGTAATAGATAATATATGATAATTGCTATTGTATAGATAACTAGCTGTGCCCGCGACTTCGTTCGCGTGCTGTAGGGGTGCTCGAGTTATGTTTTGAAAATACATGTTTCTAATTGTATAAAATTTTATCAATTATATTGATAATGAAACGACCTGTCTCTCAGTGCCACATTACCTTGATTTTTGATGGATGCGAGTCAATCGACAGAAGGAAACCTAATAGCATACATTTTTAGATTGATATATTAATTCAAAGATATGTTTCATACTCATTCGAGTCGAGTCTATCTACTACTGCTTGAAATCCCACGCAAGTTTTGAACACCCATCAAAAGCCGTGACGGCGAGCATAGCTGTTGGAAACAGTATAACAGTAAAATCGGATTCTATCGGGCTTGCTCTCGCCCCGCGGCTTTATAGTGCCTGGCGAGTAACAGGAATAAAGACTAGCAGCCTCGAGTATTTTACGAGAGAGAACTTGTCATGCAAAAGAAACAAAGAAAGAATTGAATGCCCGTACATTTTGTCGCTCTGTCATCTCCTAAACAATACTATTGAGCGCCATGAATTCAAATAATAATTATACCACGTTTTTAAATCGGACTAAAATAATTTATCTGATGAAAATACTGGTAAAATTTTAAAATAAAACCGTGGGGCGTATGATATTAATATTAATTATTATTATTTATTAATTTCTTTAGAAATAAGCAGTACCTTTGTACTTGATATCTTTACTTATTTTCTTTGTCATGCATATGTGTGTACATAAATAATAAATACATAAATAAAATTAACTGTTGTGTGAGTTTTCTCAACGAAAGCTCCTCTCTTACTAAAATATTCATCTATAATTATGTAATAATTATCTATTGCATGCGCTCCATATTTTTCGCTTGAAAGCAAGTAATTTAATAAAATAAATAATTTTCTGCTTTATAATTAATATTATATTATTGCACTGTCATCCAGTTCTGAGCTATATTTAAAGTTACAAGTCTCTAGCTAATCGGGAAGTTAGTTTAAAATCGATTGCAAAATTTGTACCGAACAGACAAGAAAGCGAGTGAAATGACTCTATAGATTAACATAAGGAACTCATCAGAATAAATACTGTTGCTCTCTGTGCGGCGCTTGCATTGCCTCTGCGTCCGGCCAGAGGACGTCTTAATATTGGACCGGGAGAACAAAACTTATCTCTTTACAATATTACTACTTCTACTTTGTGCTCCAAAACACAATAGCAAACCAATAGCAATAGAATACGGATTGCCCAATATAATGTATATCCAGCGCTTCTTCGCCAACTCCATCTCATAACGCAACAATTGTGACTTTCGTACTTATTTCTTCGAAGATATCTGACTTGTTGTTTCAATATTGGTCGTTTGGGATCCTCTTTTTATGTCCACGTTTGTAACAAGTCCCCGTACTTTTTGTTGGGACATTTGTCTTGCTCTGTACACTTGTACAGTTTAAGAACAGTATTGGGCAATTTAAAGTTGAGATATTGTTGTCTTTATTGCTCTTTTTAGTGCTTTAATAAGAGTTATTTAGAGCTCTTTATTCCCAGGTTTATTCAGTCGAAGAAAGGAATAATTTTGTTGGTGTAGGAGTTTCAAGGAATTGGAAGTACTAATATATTAGCAAACAGTTTTCATTCTTAATAACCTAACCGTCAAAATCCCCTGACTCCAACTAGAAAAAGAGCTGTAACTTTTGAACGGCTGAACAGATTTTCATGAAACATAGCTAAGATGATTCCCGATTAAACTAGCTTTCAATTAAAAACGATGCCACAGACAGATACACAGATACATACTACAAACTTATAACACCCCTTTTTTTGTCGGGGTTAAAAACTTTGGGCAATGATTACCTATATTGTTAACCCCAGACAAAAGAGGGGTGTTATAATATGATGCTGACTATG
The DNA here is from genome assembly GCA_932294325.1 of Allophyes oxyacanthae. Lineage (NCBI taxonomy): Eukaryota > Metazoa > Arthropoda > Insecta > Lepidoptera > Noctuidae > Allophyes > Allophyes oxyacanthae. The sequence continues at coordinate 17,445,937 of OW028610.1, read as the reverse complement.
CAAGTGTATGAAATAAAAATCCTTGACTTTGACTTGTATATATAGTCTTTTTAAAACTTCAGGGCATATAGGCGTGGCGCATACTATCCTGCTATAACATAGCAGAATAGTACCTAAGTTTACTATGATACTAGATACAAAAACATTTCACGGCAGTTGGCTTTCATATCCCACAGCAAAAGAGGCACCCGATACAATCTTAACCAGTCATTTTTGTCCCAAAATATTTGTGTCTGGCACGAACAAACCCTCCCATATTTACCTCAAAGGTCGCTAGGGGCTCGTAAAATCTATTTTATGATAAGTTCCGAAACCTGACCACCTGTACACAGCTTGGCCGTAACTCGCTATCGAAGAATCGGGAACGCCACATTATTTTTTATTATAAGCTAAGGCTAGATAACTACCAAGTACCTTCTGTAGAGTAGTGTATGTACAATATACGCCCGGGATATTGTTGAACACTTCAGCGGGATCTTTTCGGTCGTTAGCCGGGACTGGCGGCAGATAATAGTGATGGCTGTGTGTCCCGGGATGTTGGCTTGTTGCCGGATTTTTGTGATGGCAGGTAATTAGGTAGTGCTTTGGGAAAACATTTTAATATTACAAGATTTTGTAGATTATTTATTCACAAACCTCAACTTTGGAAAATAATGATATCACCATTAAACCTAAGCTTCGCGACAATTAAAGCTGTTACAGATTTAGTGTTGTACTAATCCCGGAATTGTGTCAGTGCCAAATAATGCCATTTCTTTCAGCTTAAATATTTTAATAGCTCTTCGATGTTTGGGACACAATATAATAGAATAGAATAGATCTTTATTTCATGTAAACCAGATACAGGCAGACTCTAGGTGCGTAATACTACTTGATTAGATACGTATATTTTAGGTAACCTTTAAATAAACTATTTTTTTTTGGTCAATAAAACTTGATATAGCTCCTCTTTATTTTGTTATGTTGATGATTTATCGCTTAATAAAGTATATGGGTGAAGGATTTTACATGAAATATGTAATGTGATATTCCATTTAATGTACCATTAAAAAAGGTTGATAATAAACCGATTTGTATGTGTCGCTATTTTTAATAAAAATAAGCATTTTAGGAAGTTTTTGTTAACGTTTAGTTGATGGGAATTTCACAATTAATCATTTAATAAGAATATTTTGTCTCTAGATATTCTCACTCGTTGCTAATTGAATAATATTAATTTGCACAAAAACCATGATTTCAACTTACAAGCATATTTTATTGTTTATTGTAACTGGTTTTGTATCGTTTATTTAAAGTAAATTTAATTAAACGATACAAAACCAATTACAATAATAAGAGGTTGGCATTATACACAAAATTACATTACACGTTACAGTTATAAACAAAATAACATTTAATCATAAATATACGATATACATAATATTATTATATTTATTCGATTGGGATTCTCGATAGTTTCTCGAACAGTTTTTGATTCTCTGATACAGAAAACAATACGGAATACAAGTTTTTTTTTTTCAAAAATCTTTTTACTTTTTAATTTTACGCTCAAGTATACAATATAAAAAAGCTGCAATATAAAAAAAAACAAGAGTCACCAAAATAGCAAACTCACAAAATAAAAATTGTAATTTTTTTTGACATCGCGTCGCCAGGATTACAACATAAAAAATATTCATTGAAGCATTTTATTCGTAACACAATGGGGGTAATAAAATAAAGAAATGTAATAATGTCCCCGCACATCGTCATATACGGGTTATATCACCGTTCATACCGGCACGTGCATTTTATGACAGTCACGTGGCAGGGTTGTCTGCTCCAAAATTAGATAATCGAAATTGAGAGGAAAAGAGATTTATTGATATAGCCTGAAGAAGTCGGGCTATATTAAAACATGCGTGAAATGTTTTACACTGAAGTGTATTTTTTTAAACCAATAGGTGTCTCTCTTTTGGTCGAGCAACCAAATGACAGTAGCTCAGTGTAAACTAAACATCATCAATAACTAATTAACAATTTATTTCGTTTCATCTGGTTAGATAGCAAGTTGACGACATATGTAACAAGTATCTGCTTAACATAATTATGTATAGAGTAAGGCATCCCAAGGCATTATTTTATTTAAGGCATCCCATTGTAATACAGAAAAATAAATAAATATATATACCAAAAGGTGAGGTTGATGATATTATGTTGTATACTAGCCTACCATATTAACGTCTCGTACACATATTATGCCTATTTGAAAAACCTTACATCATGTCAAACTAGTAATGGCCATAAGTTAAAAATACATATCCCTATATTCGTTCATCTGCCAGCCCTATCCAGCTGTATGGTATACACGAATAGAGATGGCAATGACACAATTTTGTCACAAAATTATTGTTACCGCGGACTGTACGGGATTTCCTTATTGTTTATTGCTTAAAGTTGGTTGTTTGTTTCTTAGCTCGTTCCAGTAAGGAATAGATAGGGCGGAATAGAATTTATTCGATGTTTCGAAGGGAAAATAGCTGGTTTTATTGCCCTTGTGCAGGGGTGCGGCGCGAGCGCTATAATTTTTATTACTATATTCATCAAATAATTATACCTGACGTATTTTTGATCTTTTATTACTGCAAGTAACATCGGAATTATCACTTGGAGACACATCAGAATCGTTTTAATGTAGAAATATAATGATAACTTGTTCTGAGATCGAATATATTTCCTCATCTCAATAATTGATTTTTCATTTTATTTTTAAACATGGCCTCTCTCTTTTGTTTCTCCTGTGTCGTGGGTACAGTTCACAAACAGACATCTCAAATGCACATACACCCAGACCCGCAACAACTATCTGTAAGTCATACAAATATTTGTTCCGTGCCGAATTCGACTCCGCAGCACGTAGCGCAGAAAGCCAATCGCTTAGCCACTGTGTCAACAGTGTCGCCAATTATAATGATGTTTATGACTCCCACAAAACTGGTGTATAATAAAGAGTATTTCTATTCCATTCCTCATAATTTTCTAATAGCAAAGAAGCTAATATTCCTAATGGATTTGCGAGTAATCTCCACATAATATTATTGAGTGGGTAACAAAAAGCCACACACCGATGAAAAATGCCTTTCCTCCGTATTATGCTACAAAAGATTTCAATTAATCCCATATTCTATAATCCCGGTATCGGAATTCCAGTTCCAATATTGCCGGCATTTTTTGCTGGTATCTGTTCTCTATACCGGAATTTTATGGGTAGCAAACTGGAGTAGAACTGGAGATTTATAGATGAAACCAATATGTTTGTCTTGTGAAACCCTAAGCACTTTTTATTTTTAGTGATTTCGGGATATAATAAAGCTTTTCAAGTAAATGCATCAGTACAGTCAGAGTCACAAAGGGTTTGTTAATTTATTAATTTATAGAAAACGCTTTAGATCCTTATGACAGAGAGAGAGAGATTATGTACCTTTCATCAAAGTCAAAGTCAAAATCTTTACTTGTAGAACATAGGTATAAAAAGATGTTATAAAACAAAAAATATAGGGATCACTATGTTTAGCCTTCAGTGGCGTATAAATTAATTTAATGTATTATATCTGTGTATGTGTACAAAAAGAAAAAGAGTTAAAATTACTACTTTGTTCTACATTAACGTTAAAAAGTTCATAAAACAGATACTGCATTACATTTGTAACAAATTACTCATGAAAAGCCGTGTCAATTAACAGTACTTAATAAAAAAACTATCAAGTTTTTATTGTAAAGAACGACGGACAGATAATTAATTGTCAATGCATTTCGTTTCATCTTATTACATAGCCATATGTAACAAGTACCTGCTTAACATATTATGTATTAGAGTAAGGCATCCCAACGCATTATTTTATTTAAGGCATCCCATTATCATACAGATAAATAAATATACCAAGAAAGGTTTTACATTAGATTCTATTTCTTATTTTATTACTAAAAATGTAAGTTTTTAGTAATAAAATAAGAAATAGAATCTACAGAGTAATCTATTTACAGAGTAGTGACATGTATAGCTGTAATGAAAATAACTATCCCTCTTTCTGTGGTACAAAGGCGAGTGAGTAAAATGGATGACTATGGTGCCCGTGAGCGATGGCCTTATAATCTGTCAGCGTTTGATATATTTTTAATCCCACCATGTTTTATTTACGCTATACGTCACCGGCGGTGACCTCTTTATAAAATGTGAATTTATTGTTGTTGAAAGTTACAACGAAAACAACATGTAAATATATGAGTGACAAAAATATCGTTCATTTAATATCACAGAATGATGTGTGATGATATAAAATGTTTCAAGAAAGTAAAAGCAAAAAAGTAAATTTTATTTTTATAGTAAATCTATGTAGAGAATTAAATTATTTATAAAAGTAGCTTCCGCCAGCGCCTTCATCCGCGTGATATTTTTATAAATTATAGCCTATGTTACTCAGTGATAATATAGCATTTTACTGGTGAAAGAATTTGTTTAATCGGTCCTTTCGTTTTTGAATTTGTCCATTACAAACAAACATACAAAAAATCAAATCTTTTCTCTTTATAATATTAGCTTAGACAATAAAAAAATACTTATGTGTAAAAGTCTTGATAAGTCACACCTAACATATTTTCTAAGATACCAGAATCCGGGAATTATCGGATATTGGATACTCTAGTCGTACTACACTGAGAAAAAAATCTCGTATAATCACAAAAATTCTCGTACTATATATCACAACAAGAAGCATTTAGTAAACTTTACCTTTTGTTGTAATTAATAAGTATTTTTTTAAAGTTAACGCAAAGGATTTTTTTATAAATAGATTATTCATTATGGAGTACTAACGTTTAGTTGATATAACATACTAAGCGTTCAGTAACTACAGAAGTGCAGTTGCCGCGCAGTTGCAGTAAAATTTTGATCAAACAACACATTTGGTATTCTCTTAGCTTCAGTGAGATACGCTCGCGTCAAATTCGAGCGTCACTGCAATATGATCGGCGCGTCATAAAATTACATGATGAATCATAGATGTTTAAAATGAAAACGGCCGATTACCTATACAAAAGTTCATGTTTAAACGGTTGATTATGCACTAATCATCTGTTATGTTGTTAGGCCCTCTGGTAGTCTTGTTATCTCAATATTTTTCTCCGTGTACTAACATAGATAATTTTAATATTAACGATTTATGGTGCCTAATTTTTTTTACCACAATACTGTGATACCAATATAAAAACAACTAACCTTGAAGGTATTTTAAAAAAGGGAAAATCTTAATTATTTGAAATTTTTCCGCCATTAACTCTCATAATAAATGTAGTCTTACTGGCCCGTTAACGCTTATAATCGACAATAAGCCGGAGCTTTAACAGGAAAGCTTAATAATTAACACGGGAAAATAATTTTTTTTCATTAAAAATTATAGCAATTGCGTTTTATCTTGGTCCTCTTTTTTCTTGTAGAAAAATGGCCATGCTTGTTCTATGAACCAACCAAGAAATCGTGAAAAAAAATCTGCTGTTCGATACATTTAGTCGGGTAATATTTAATTATTTGTATGGAACAGGAGATTTTTTTTCCCTATTTTATGGTAGATCCCATAGTAAAAGATGTTCATAATTATGAGTACAATAACCCCTTTAAGGGATTGGGACTAAAAAGGTAGGACTTTTTATATTACAAGATAATTTGGTGATCATTGGAAACGCATTGATAATATTATTTTTTGTTCTTTTTTCTAGGCTATTGTCTTTATTATACAACTTGCCTGTGACCTTTAAGGGTCACAACCTCTAGCAGAGGGTTAAGTAAAGACACATTGATAAAGTCTCAGTTCACCTCTGCGATATTTATCAGACTCAAGTTCAATCTTAGATAAGAACTCAGGTTTCAGATATTTTCTACTGAAAATCGAAGAACAATGTTATCTTGACATAGGAACCGGAAAAATCTTGGAAATTATAAATGCTACGCCAATGTACACCACAAAATTCGACACGACACGTTTGTCGCAGTGGCTAAGTGATTAGCTTTCTACGCTACGTGCTACAGGTTCGATCCCCGCACTGAACAAATATTTGTATGAAACAGATAGTTGTTTCAGGTCTGGGTGTGGTGTGTGTGTGTGAGATCAATTATCTTTTTATCTACACGAGATAATAACCAACGGATACATTTACGTTTTCTTTCTCGCTTAGAAACCACAACAAATCTTCAAGAAACAAAACCCTATTCAAAATATCGACAACTGAAATTAATAAACCTTTCAATACCAAATAAAGTACCAAACAGTATTGTCTCAGTATAAATAATCTCAGAACAACTATTTTCAATTTAAAAACATTGTAACCCACTCTCCCCTCCCCCGACCGAAGGGGGATGATAAAATCGATCGCGACACAATAGCTCTTACTGTGGTGAGATGTTAAGGGGAGAATGGAATAGTAGGACCCACGTAGCTGCCAAGTGGTGAGAAATTGTGGGCCAATTTGCTTTAGTAGTGGTAAGAATGATAGCGGATTTGAATTTAAAATTCTTAGTGGGTTTACTGTCGACGTTTTTGTAGTCATAGTTCGAATGGGAACATTTTTAACCCCCGACAAAAGCCAGGCGTTATAAGTTTGTAGTATGTATCTGTCTGTGGCGTCGTAGCTTCAAAACCGATTTCAATGTAGTTTTTTAAAATTTAAAGCTAGTTTAATCGTGTATCATCTCAGCTATGTTTCATGAAATCTGGGGGCCTAAAAAGGCCACATTGTACAATTCATCTAATGATCTGCATAGTAGCTGTCATACAGATGATTACTGAATATGAACCTTATGCGGATGACATTAAGAGTCGTCAATTAAGTAGATATTTTGATATTCGTAATATGAATCATATAATGATTCATCTGAAGCGGCCTTTTTAGCCCCCCTGTTCAGCCGTTCAAAAGTTACAGATCTTTTTCTAGTTGGAGTCAAGGGTTTTTGACGATTAGGTATATATAATTAGTCATGCGCGTGAATTCGTGGGCAGCAACTACTGTTTTACAAAGCAGCATCCACCACCAGCCACCAGCCCCAACCAACCACCACCAGCGCTAGATCCAGCATTGGGTGATCAGTATTACCGTACTGACACCCAACATTATGCTGAGCTGCTGGCCCCTTTGGCAATAATCTACTGATTTCATTTAAAAAAAATGTGTATTTAGCATGTATTGGCCAATCAACTATATTTCTTTCTATCCTTGGTTGTTCCAAATAAGAAAAAGTTTCAACAGCATTAGAACGTTAGCATACAGGACAATATCCACTTCTTGGCCGTTAATATAATAGTTTATAAAAAAAGCTGTCGCTAAGTATACTTACAAACTACTTACATAGCTTAAGTCTTCCTTTGTTATTAACCAAATGGACCATATCCGACAATAAAAGGCTTTTTATAGTTGACACTATCCGGAAACCTACTTTTTCTTATAAGTAATTTATTACATCGTTATAAGACCTAAATAAGTTCTATCCAACAACATTATCCATGAAATAATTTCACCATAAAAACAGCCACCATTTTGTATCATACCAAAGGAAATTATAAAGCAAATGCTTATCAAACACCATAATTATGCACGTAAATGCAAAATACAGCCTCGATAGCGAAAAGGAAACAGCAAGAACTTGTTTATGCGACATGACACACCCGGCAATCCGATGCAGTGTTGTGCAAAATAAATACAGTGTGCAAGAATATGCACTGTACTGTAAAATAAATCCAAGGTACCAAGAAATGCAGTGACTACTAACCTGTGTAAATTATTCAGACGAGAAAGCCATGCATCTTGCATGACATGCTTTTGTTTATATGTCTCTGGTACCGCAGTCTCGGTTTATTTATAAGACGTCGAGAAGTGAATTATTGCGTGGATTGGAGGGTAGGCAGTGTGTTAATGAGAGTGGTTAGGAGAGGAAAAATTTTAGTATTTCTGCTTTCCTACACAAGGATAAATATTGTGCTAACAAGACTAATCAAAACGCTTAGTAAGTTGCATTAAGTAAACGTTAGTACTTCTTAATGAATATTCTATTTATAAATACACCCTTTGCGTTAACTTTGAAAACCAAATCTATAATACGTGAAGAGAAAGCTTTGTACCCCTTTTTAAGCATATTGCGCGCACGGAGGTGTGTGAGATTTGGCATAGTTAAAGTTTATACCGAGAAGGAGAGCAGAAAGGTAAAATTACGGTCTAATTTCGACCACTGGTCGACCACTGGTCGACCACTAGTATTATCAATTACAACAACAAGGTAAACTTTACTAAATGCTTGTTGTTGTCACATATAGCACGAGATTTTTTGTAATTACAACGAGATTTCTTCTCGGTGTATTTTTGGTTTGAAGTTCGTCGGGTATCGGAGCGTACTGCATATTCTGTGACAACTTTTCAGTAAATAAAAACGTGTCCATATGATAATCAACAGTTTTTATTGGTGTGATGAGCTGTCTAATAACCGGGTTCTACGCTCAGAAAGAAAATGTTCTTTATTTATTTTTGGTATTATAAATATTTCTTCCTCTTTACTCATAGCTCTTTCTAGCATAGACAATCATAAATACAAATAAAATGCAAAAACTCAACAAATTAAAATATCACTCGCGAAAAAACAAGGCAGAAAGGTTTCCTGTCAAGTCTGAGTCAGTTCCGTTTACCTGGTCGACGGAACTTTAATAAATTAGAGGTAAACGTGGAAAACCGCAAGTAACCGTGACGGGGGCTTCGGGACCCTCGGGTAATCATGACTTCGTTGTTAAAGACTTCATTGAACAATTTTAAAGTTCATAAAGGTTTTTATTTGTGGAACATTTATTTTTAATGTATTTAATCTTGTTGGTTTTATGCCTGTAGGCAGAAACTTGGAACAGTCGCAACAATTTCTAAGGTTTCATTGTTAGCAACATGTAATATATAACATAACCGAACCGTCAAAAATCTCCGACTCCAACTAGAAAAATAGCTATAACTATTGAACGGCTGAACAGATTTTCATGACACAGCTAAGGTGATACTCGAATAAACTAGCTTTTAATTAAAAAAAACTGTGTTGAAATCGGTCCATCCGTTTTGGAGCTACGATGCCATAGACGGATACACAGGTCCACAGATACACACTACAAACTTATTACATCCCTCTTTTTTGTCAGGGGTTAAACAGACATCTCCTAAACTGACCGTCCTCTTCAAAATGCCACTTGTCCGTTTAACCAACTGTCCGAGACATTACGAAGGCTCAAACTAATATCCATCGGCGCTTGGCCCAACGCCTTCCTAAGATCACCTGCCACGATACGCCTCCAGGCGTCCCTTCTAATACAGACCCGGAAAAAGTCGCCCTTATCCGTAACGTCAGCATCTTTTGTTGGGCCTTTTATGAAGAGCTTTCGCTTCAGCAAATATGTACATAATATGTATATGAAGGGTAAATAGTGGGGAAATCATCTTGTTTGCTTGCCTGGCAATTGCGTATTAAAGGAGTCAATGCATTACTTTATTGTGCTTCTGTATTTTGGAGATCCTTTGTTGGGGAAGTAGAGTAGATAATAATATATCCATGTTTCTGGAAATTGTATGCTTTGGAATAATTTCTTTGAGTTTTCACAGCAATGTTTTTTAATAGGTACTGTACTAGGTACGGTAGGTAGGTAGGGGCTCGTAGCTACATAGCTACCGCGAAGATCAGTCAATCAGCGAGGTTAAGCTGCGGTTGCCGCGGTCAGTCCCTGGATGGGTGACCATTTCTTCGAACATCGAGACCCCTCCGTGCCTCGGATAGCACGTTAAGCAGTTGGTCCTGATTGTCATACGAATACCTTTGACAGTCGTTACGGGAGTCAGCAACCCAAAATTCTGACAACCGGTCTAACCAGGTCTAACCTTAGGGTATCAGTGTCTCCCAGTAATTGGGTGGCGGTGGTCAGATGGCAGTCGCTCTGTATAAAATACTGTTACTCAGCCGCATTTGGTTAGACTGGGAGCCGACCCCAACGTAGTTGGGATACAGGCCAGGCAGATAATGATGTTTTTTAATAGGTGTAGGCAGGTATCTAAGTGAAAATATCGAAAGCTAAACACAATGTCCTTATACTCGTAATTTATTATCATAATATATCTTTTGATCATGCCTTATACCAACGTGAAGAGCGGAATCGAGAGAAAGGGAGGGCCGAGCCGAGTTCTAATTGCACGATTGAATTAGTAAGGGATACGTGATGAATAACTACAATCACCAACCATAACAATGTTATATCTGGCATATGTTATATACAGGATAATTTTTTATATAGGGAGCATAGTTTGCTGAATGTTAATCTGTGAACAGCACTGTGGGTTACATTTTTATTTATAGGTTTACGCACTCTATTGTTAATATTTTATAGTGTAACTGTTTGTTGTTCCTACCTAATAAAATAAAATGATTTAGTGTCCGTTCCCAAATGCAACCGAAGTAGGTACTAAAATTTACACTAAAACAAAATAAAAAATTGATTTTGTATGGCTTGCGCTAGTAAATTATGCATGTGCTCCGTACTAAGACGAATTTTCGTTTTGTTTTAAAATTAATTCTAATACTGCGGTTGGATTTAGGTACAGACACTCATTCTGAAAATTATGCGCCCTATTTAAAAAATATCTTTGTATTATGATTGAATTTTATTTTTTTGACGACACGGTTTGCCCTTTTTGTCCCTTTTTTTCTTGCCACGGTTTGCTAAGCGATTAGCTTTCTGCGCTACGTGCCGCGGGTTCGATATCCGCACCGAACAAATATTTGTATGGTCTACAGATAGTTGTTTCGGGTCTGGGTGTGTGTGCATGTGACATGTATGTTTGTAAACTGTACCCTCGATACAGGAGAAATCCTAGTGAGGGGCAACGTTTTATTTTAAATAGAAACGGAAACAGAATTGTATCTTGATTAAATAACACCCTTTTCATGCTCAAACAGAGCCCATGCGCAGCAGTGAGTTAGTTTGTGTATAATTTTATTATTTACTAGCAGCGCCCGCGACTCCGTCCGCGTGGACTTCCTGGAAAACTGAGTTACTTTCCGGGAGTATAAGAATCTTACGTCCTTCCCCAAGCTGTATTTAAGTTGTTTGCCAAATTTCGTGGAAATCCGTTGATTAACAAATAACTAAATGCCTATGGCATTAAGTCCGCCTTTGTGCAGTGTTTTTTTTTACCTGTGCATAAAGCATTAAATAAATAAATAAATTCATGAACTCACAAATATCCAAACTCACAATTTTTTTTTTCTTTATCGGTTTTGAGGTTTTTAGTTCTCTTTAAACTTAGGTAGGTATTATTGTTAATTTACTTATTCATGCATCATCATTATCACATAATCTACGGGTTTACGTCAAAGTTATCAATCTGGTCAACTAATTGTCGCATTGACAATCGATCAAATAGCCCAGCCTAAAGGCGATATTACACGGATCAACCAAATTGAAACAATTCCATTGAAAAGCATCGAAAATTGCGCATTAAACGAAATTGACTATACACACAAAATTATTTAAATGTATTTAGATGTCTTAATGCCATTGAAGCAATCAAATTGAAAGCAATATAGAACCGTGTAACATCAGCTTTAGACACTATCCCGTCTATTTCTTGTCAGATTACATTTTCTTTTCATAACAGTTTCAACTACAATTTGTGTAATGATAAGCGAACTGTCTTACGCAATTGCTTAATACACTTCGAAGTCCGCTTGTAGCAACAAAAGCAAATTAGGTTCTGAAACTTAAAAGGAGCCAATAAGGCCTACTACGTCTTAAAAAGAGGTTTAAAAACCTTTTTAGATCCTTAACAATGGCAGACTTTGCCTTTTGGCCGTCGGCCTGAACATCGGCTAAGTTAGTCCATCTTTTATTTAGCATCGATGTCTTTGGCGCTTGTTCGTTCGGAAGTTTATTTTAAGAAATCTGTCTCTTGTTCGAAAGTTAAGTTATTTTAAGCGATCGCTGCGTCATATCCTTGGGAAATCAGTTGGTGTTGTTATTTAAGTTAAGAACTGTTCGATTCTGTATTTAAATTGATCTGAAATTGCAGAGGTCTTTTGATTATCATTTTTAGTTGCAATGTAAAAACTAGCAAAAGTTTTTTATGAAAATATTGGTAGTTACACTATACAAGAACTGACCTTCTTCTCCTGACCTTTATCCTTTAAGGGGTAATTGTACTTACCATTATAAACAACTATTACTTGGGGATCAAAACTAAAATGTCGAAAAAAAAAAAAAAATTTTTTTCGACTAAATGTATGGAACAGCTGATATTTTCACGATTTCAGTGTTAGTCCCATAGTAAAAGTTGTTCATAATGATGAGTAAAATAACCCCTTAAAGGGATCGGGGCTAGAAAAGTAAGACCTTACAGAAAAGTATGAGCTTGGAAATGATGTAATTATAAACAATCAAAATTGAAATATTTTGCTAACAAATCAACACCCATATCGACAGTTTTCAATTTCTAATATAATAACGCCTAAAATTCTGTAGACCTACATATTAATAAAAAAAAAACCCTGATAACAAGCAATAAATGGGTTAACATTACCACAAGGACACAGAATAAGCCGCGCCATACCAAAAGTGAGGTTAAGTACGAATATTGCTTTCGTCGCCAGAAAACTTCGCAAAACATAAATAAATACTTTCCGAACTTACATCAGAGACAAGTGTCGCCGATTTTCTTGAAGACAAACACTACACCATAAATCCTGGCCACTTCAACTCGCAAATTCGTCGCCGAAAATGTTTTCCCGCGCGACGCCATCTTGCCAGTTATTGGTCATAAAGTGTCCCGTGTCTATGGCCGTCTGAGGTAAACGGGCAAAGGTCTTTCATGTAACGACGTATGTTATTTTTTATTACTTTGTGAGTAGGAGTATTGTAGTTAATGTGTGTGTTGTTTTTGGGTTAGTAGGAATGGAATTGACGTGTATTAGTAGTGTAATGTTATATTGAAGCAGTAATAATAAGTTATTTCTTAAGAATACTTACACTTTTTTTAATGGTATTTAAATGTAAATATTGGGATATTTTTCACATTTATAAAAATCTAAGGATAGTGTTGTACCGTTGAAAATCTCTCCACCCTCCATATCCAGGCTATAAATACCAGCTTGCGGAGGAAAATGACCAATATGACCAAGGCTTTTGTCCCAAGCTGCCATATTCCAGCTAGGGATTTGACATTAGTAGGGCACGTTCTGATTTTGTACGCAGTCTACTGTTTTCTGTCATGTAACCCTGTGAGAATCTTAAGGCCTGCAAATATGAAGGCAATAAACTACTGAGTAGGTTGGTACGGTCAGCAGTTGCTATCAAATGAAAATATCACTAAAATTAAAACTTCATTATTTTGACAAGAGAATATGTACAATATATTTTTTTATGTAGAGCCCAAAATTTGCAGAGTGATTTAGTGTCCGTTCCCAAATGCAACCGCAGTAATAAAATTCACTCCAAACAAAATAAAAATTTGATTTCATATGGCTTGCGCTATTACAAATTACTACTACTAATTCAACCGAGTGTGACTAACTATTATGGAGAAAGAATGTCAAAATTTATAGTACCTAAGATATTTAATAATTTAGGCCTTTTAAGACAGAACCCTAAAATGAGTAAAGGCATGTTAAAAACAAAACTGAAGAATTTGCTTCTTGATGAAGAGGGGACGTTGTCAGGATGAGGTGAAATACACTCTGGTCAACGTCTGCTGGCATCGAGAAGTAAATTCTCAGTACATCTAGTAGTTTTGTTTAAGTAATCTGTGTGTTAAAGCATGTAGCATGTTTAGTTAATGTAAGTTAGGTTATGTATAGTTAATAAGTATTAAAAAAGAGCGCGTCTCGCCCTCAAACTTAAAAGTTTGGCAAGTATATATAGATATAAATAAATATATTGTAACATGGAAGAAAAAAAAAAAAAAAAAAAAAAAAAATAAATAAATTATGCGTGTCCCCCATATTATGTCGAATTTTTGTTTTGTTTTAAAGTGTATCCCAATACTGTGGTTGCATTACGGAACAGAGACTGAATCGCTCTACAAATTATGCGCACTACATAAAAAAATATCCTGTATATAGATGTTCTTATTTATGGCGTGCAAACAAATCGCAATCTTAGGGTGGTAGACCAATTCTTTGGCTGCCTGTACTTTGCTAAAGCCTAAATAATACAAATTCATTTCTTATAACAATAAAGCTAAATACATTCCATTCTATTCGGAGCATTGCTGAAAAACTTCCAAATCCCGCTGCCATTGAAGGCTTGTCTCGGGATTCTCCTAATTGCTTTGTTGATCTCCCTCGTATTTATATTAGCCGTCTTATAATTCGTAGATAAGCTGGCGCAGGGGGTGAAGATTGAATCTCTGGATGATCGTTAGGGAGACATTTATTTACGTTAATGTTCACTTTTGACTTCGGGGTTATCAGTACCTAATGTCAGGTGATCATGGTTTTTTGAGTATCAAATATTTTACTTTAGCTTTCATAATTTGATATCTGATGTAGTTTTTATTATAATATCCAATTTTTGATGTACCACCGCTAGACAACAGTAAAAGTATATTTTTAACTGACCTCTCATTGTACGGAAAGCCAATGCGAGGTCAGCTTATACTGGTACTAAATAGTTTGATATGTAGCCGTGAGTACCACTGTATTTTTCAAAAATACAATTCACAGTTTATTACCTTCAAATACTGAAGAAAATAGCAAGGAAACCAACACGTCTTATAATAAATTCTGAGCGTAATACCAGGAGAATAGCGGTAGGTGGAGCCACTTCTCACGTCGGGCGTGAACCACTCACTATTATATTATTACCTACTATATTAAAACACATATTTTGTTTGTTTTTACGATCTGAATGTACGGTTGCTGAAGCAATATATACCCACCAACATTTTGAAATGAAAAAGATCGTCTTCAAATAAAAAAAAAATCGTTGGTTGAGACAAAACTTAGGGTCACAGTACACTAGCTACTTTCTGCAGTATAATCGCGCTTTTTAAAGAAAGAAAGAAAGAAAGAAAGAAAATACATTTATTCAGCACGGACATTGACAACACACGAGAGAGAAATAAAATAAAAATTAATTATTTTTCGCGTTCGTTATTCCCTTTTTGTTAGAAAAAGGCAGGCGACGAATGCGAAAACGCGCCGTTCTACTGCTAAAAGTATGGAGTGTATAAAGACCCTTAAAACGACGCTTCTTAACAGCGCTGACTAGCAATGTCAGCATGATAAACACAGTAAAACAGTTTCAGCGACGACAAATCTTTGAGAAAGGTCTGAAATCTTCTTAAACCTTTCCATATATTCTGAATTAAGTTGAAATACACATCCGAAAGTCATCCTGACGATCCAGCCTTTCATTATAACTTATCACGCTTATGCCATACAAAATAGAGTCTTATTTTATTTACTGTATAAAGAAACCCGTACTTCATCCCAGGTTTTGCGCGAAGCCCTTTTCATTATAACAAGGCCAAAGTCATTAATCATGTACTTATTTAAAGACTTAATTGTAAAATTTGTCGGACCTGCGCCGTGTTTGACGTAAACCACTCGGGCCCTTAAGGTATTGCTAAATTATTAATGTCGTGAAGTGATGTATATATAGCTCCTACGCAAACGGCAGAGTGAACACTTTTGTAAGGATTAAATAGTAAGGTTTTTTGCTCTTTTTTATTAATTTGAATGTTTTTACAAGCTCTTGCAATGTTTGTATGTATGTTTGTTTGTTTAGGTCAAATCTTGCAACTGAACTTTGAACCATTTCCACCCTACAGATTTTGCTGAAATTTTGCATACAGCTTTAGTTTTGGTGACAATGCAATATGCAATACTTAATATTGTAATATTTTCAAAAAATATTTACATAATATAAAATAAAGTCGCTTTCCGCGTCTGTCTGTCTGTATATCCGCTAACTCCTCCTAAACCACGCAACGGATTTTGATGCGGTTTTCAACATCATTTTAAGCATTTCTTCCGGAAGTTTTCTCTATATATTAATACATGAAGAGAAAACCTTGTACCCCTTTTTAAGCATATTGCGTGCACGGAGGTGTGTGACATTTGGCATAGTTAAAGTTTATATGGAGAAGGAGTGCAGAACCTCAGTCGAATTTAAACCACGGGGCGACCTTTATTATGTATAATACAAATGTGTAATCAAAGAAACATGACACAAATTTTTAATCTTAGCAATATCAGATGTCTCAATCACGATCGAAAATATCAAACGAGTCCCATAAAGTAAACTGTTTATGCAAACGTAAGCGGATGAGAAGCGAAAATGTGCCATTCGAATGAGGATACTTATGCCAATAATCGAAGATATTGAATCACTTGGCACATTATTGAAGTGGGATCCAACTTTATTCTGCTTTCATGTCTTTGATATTAATTTTGGATGGTTTTATGGCATTTTATGCTGATAATAAGACTGGAGTATGAAATTAAATAATATTGAAGAGCTCAAGAGCTTTTTATAATTACCTCTCTTCTTCGTAAAAGAGGCAATTCCTTGAGGCTGAAGTCTTAAGCTTTTCATATAGCTATACCTATATTTTATACAGGATGTAAGTCATATCGTAACGAAAATCGATACCATGGATTCGGTACATAATTCTGGAAACCAAAGCGAAAAAAAATAGGCAACGGCCTTTAAAAAAACTAAATAATAATACTGTTAGCCTATATTATCCCACTGCTGAACAAAGGCTTCCCCCTATGCCTTCTGGTCCAGCCGGTTGCATTTAGGAACAGAGACTGAATCACTATAAAAAATTTGCGCACTACATAAATAAAATCCTGTATATTCTAACATTTTCCTGACTATGATATTGCTAAAGTAGTGGATAAACTTTGAACAAGAAACGTAAGGAATAGAGATAAATGGAAGCAATTGGAGGAGGCTTATACCACCACAGGCACTCTTTACACTGATAAACCGTTAACCGTTAACTAACACACGGTAGATTAGAAACTAACATAACTTAAGATGACCATACTAACGCACCTATTTCTTTATATAATACTAGCTTAGCCTGCGTGATATCTGTATAAACTTATACCTTATGTTACTCAGTGATAATATAGCATTCTGCTCGTGAAAGATTTTTTAAAATCGGTCGAGTAGTTTTTGAGCTTATCCATTACAAACAAACAAAAAATATACCAAAAATCTATACTTTTCTCGTTATTAGTTTATAGATAAGAGAAGAGACAGAGAAGACAGTGTTACTCAATAAAGCTTAAAAATAAATTAATAACATTTTCCTGAATAGTTGTTAAATTGTAAGAATATTTTTGTTTGCGTATTTTAATTTACTGAAAATACTTGATAAATTATTTCATTCGTTCAAAATACAGGAGAAGTAGTTTTTCCTATACGGCAATTATATCACAATAAAAATGTCATAGTTTTCCATAATCTCGGCCTAAATTACATATTTTTCGCCTCTCTACTACCCATGAAAAATGGTGCGGAACCACCCATCCTTTACGATTACAATCTGCGTCATAGATAGTTATCGCTGAGACAGATTGCACCACATTAATCTTAGTTAGCAATGAATCAGAATGGGTATAAAAGAATCGCTACAAAAGGCAGCTATCGACGCGTTAAACGATGGTTTCTTGTGTTTTTATATGAGATTTCTTCAATCTTTTGTTAAAAACATTTGATATTTTAGTTGCATATTAAGGTAGAAGAGTATTTTATTACTTTCTATATATTTTGACGGTCGGTTGACGCAGTGGCTAAGCTTTCTCCGCTACGTGCCGCGGGTTCGATCCTCGCACAGAACAAACATTTGTATAGCCTACGGATATTCTGATTGTGTGTGCATGTGACATGAATGTTTGTAAACTGTACCCACGATACGGAAGTAAGAGCGGGGGGCATAGTTCCTTTACAAAAGAAAATAAAATTATTGTAACTGTGTGTAGGTATATTATTTATTCCGAATTTCTTAATTAACTAACCAATATCTTAATTAAAGAAATTGCAGTTCTACATGACCCGCATATTTAATTTGTCGTTTGGCTGGTAGATAATTTTTCATTGTTACAGCGTTTCCGCATTCGTCACGATATAGTATTTTGAATTCCCGACAAAAAAGAGGGGTCTTATATGTTTGTACTGTGTATCTGTGTATTTGTGTATCTGTCTGTGGCATAGTAGCTCCAAAATTAATGGACCGATTTAAATGCCGTTTTTTTAATTGAAAGCTAGTTTAAACGGAAATCATTTTAGCTATGTTTCATGAAAATCTTTTCAGCCGTTCAAAAGTTACAGCTCTAAGTCGTTGTTGGAGTCAGGGGCTTTTGACGGTTAGGTTATATAATATAATATAATAAAGCTAATTTTGATATATTAAAATTTAGTTCCCATTAATAGCAAAATACACTAGTAAAAGGAAATACCTACCCAATATTTTATTCCTTTGAATAACGTCACTATAAAAATACATTTGCAACCACAACACAAAAACTTCACCATTATCTCATCCTTTTATCCAAAACCATGTTTAGCGGTCCGTGCAAAAAAGAGACGTTCTAACGGGAACACGCTGACGCGAGCCTGTCCTGTCATGGCGTGTTTGTAACTTGTCACGTAGTAGACAACCCGTCAATATCGTGGTTTTTTGTGATTCTGGGATTAATTGGTGTGCGTGAGTATTTGTGTTTTGAAGAGTTTTGTTGTGTACGCTAATGGTTCTTTGGTAGGTTTGTATACAGGGTAGAACTGAGGGAAAAATATGTTAAAATTGATGATTCGGTTAGCGCAGTGGTTTGTGATTGTACTCATGGTGATGACGAATTCTGCAAAAGAAAGAAATTTTTCACCACCAAGGAGTTGCATCTGATCGCGCGATCCGATGGGAAGTTTCTCCGATATCAGATGCAACAAGCAACGGATCGCGCGATCCGATGGGAACAACCCAATTTTTAATAATCTTTACATACAAACTCGACAAGCTGAACGTACCAATAAATTGTATGGGAACCCGAATTTTCTTTTCTAGTAGAAAGTTTACCTTTTGCTAAGTTGTTTAAAAATTATCCTGAGGACAATCATTCGCGTAAAATTCATCTTGTATAGAAGAAAAACTAACCTTGATAGAACTAGAAAAGACTATGTGATGAAGTAAGTGGCAATAATGATTATAACGAGTTAAAATAACATAAAAAGACAATATTATAGAAAAAATAAAAAATGTAACAAAAAGTAAAAAAACATAAAAATTGCAGATTTTACCAACTTGAAAAGTGTACCATCTGAGAATAATAGGCTAATATTGTAGCCTAAGTTTTACCCCACCATTATGGTAAGCGACAATTATTTGCATTTAAATGGGTTCTTAAAAATGTTTCTTTTTACAACAGAACTTTTTAGTTCATCTATATTTATGGGCACGTCTAGAAAAGAAAAAGTAAATTTCGACGCCATTAGTGCAGGTGCTATTAGGAGAACGGGCAATAACCAGACGAGTTTAAAGCCTTATTACACAATATTTTACACTTGTAACTAAGACATTTTTGTAAGTAAGTAAGTGAATTTTATTTGTGATTTTTTTCACAAAATTTATATTCAATCACACTTAAACACTATACCACTATACGCTAGTAAATTATGCGTGTCCCCCATACTAAGTCGAATTTTCGTTTTGTTTTAAAGTGTATCCCAATACTGCGGTTGTATTTAGGAACAAAGACTGAATCACTCTACAAATTATGCGCATTACATACAAAACTATCCTGTAGAAGAATATAAATAATTTTACTATTTCCTTATTTAAACCAGCACGGATTTAATATTCCTTGCATGATATTCTTATTCCATTTAATTCCATACAAACGAAGAGTCAAGACAATAGTTATTATTATGACAATACGTGAAGAGTTTTTATATTTTCCTGTGTACATTAGATTTCATTGTTAGTTTAACCTACGCCGTAGCTCCGTAGCCTCGTAGCTCTGTAGCGTAGTGCTACGAATGTGCGATAATTGGCTTTCGTCTCTTGATGTTTGTTTTTCTGAATCATTTTAAAGCAATGTGATGTGGGAATATAATGCTTGTTGTTTATTTATTAACTTTTTATGTAGTTGTGTATAGCGATGTCTCATCATCATAATCGGTTTAGCAGAGTATCTAAAAGCATTAGGTGTTAGATTAAGACATTGTATTGGAATTAATATATCCGTGAATATCAATCAATAATTCATATTATAGCATCGATGGTTTTATTTTTATTTATTATTATTATTTTTGATGCGGCTGAAACATGTATTTTTTTTTTCTTTTTTTTTTTAAAACATTGCCCCTCACTAGGAATTCTTCTGTATCGAGGGTACAGTTTACAAACATACATGTCACATGCATACACACCCAGACCCGAAACAACTGTCTGTAGATCATACAAATAATCGCTCCGTGCGGGGATCGAACCCGCGGCACGTAGCGTAGAAAGCTAATCGCTTAGCCAACGTGTCGTCTAAGTGCAGTATAGATGCATTTAGATCTTTTTTAGAGCTATTATGACTAATAAACATTATAATAACCACTTTAGAAATAGAAAAGGTAAACGTAAGTCTAAAAGGGTTACATAAACAATTCTTCATTGTTTTATCAAAACAAAGCATTCACAAAAACTGGCGTAGCATCACAGAAAACGCCACTTCCCATTCGTTGCACCTCTATTTGTTCCACAAATACTTCGCAAAAAGCATTTACTTCGCAAAATCCAATACTGACACACAAATTGCTACGGCGTAGCATCTACGTAGTACATCCGTAGCAACTCGCTACGGCCTACGCGGGCAGGTATAATCGTTACATTTTTCACGGCGCGGTCAGGGTTGTCAACGTTGCCTTTTAGCGTTGATTAGTTTTTGTGAATGCCGCTCGAAAACTGACGTCCCTGCGTTGCTAGAACATTGTTGATTGCGTTCGCAGAAAGCGATTTCAGTTAATCCACTGTTAGAGTTAGTTCGAGACTATTGTTCTGTTTCGCATTGTTTGAAGTTTTTATGTTTTGAATTCTCGTTTGTTTGACGGCTTATAATTTGTTTGTTTGTTTTGTTATCACATGTTTGTCACAAGCATCAAATGATCAATATTTATTAAAATTATTGACTGAGACATCTAGCTTGCTGTATTCCTTTTTAACCCCCGACAAAAAAAGGGGTTATATGTTTGTGGTGTGTATCTATGTATCTGTCTGTGGCATCGTAGCTCTAAAATGGATGGACCGATTTCAATGCAGTTTTTCAATTGAAAGCTAGTTTAATCGGGTATCATCTTAGCTATGTTTCATGAAAATCAGTTCAGCCGTTCAAAATTTACAGCTCTTTTTCTAGTTGGAGTCGGGGGCTTTTGACGGTTAGTTTATTTAAAGTAGGGGTATCGTTTTTCTCATTTCTAATAGCTTATGTCTGCAACTGATTCAGCTATTCGCGTGGCGGAATACTGGGCCAAGTACATTTAATTTGCCATCGACACGCTAAGAAGATATTCTAATTCCATTTAGGAGTCTGTCTCAACACGTTATTTCGACTTAGTTGTTGATTTTGTTAATTTAACTCCGATGTTAAAACATCTTAAAATAACATCGCATTGTCTCTTATCTCAACAAATCGCTGTAAACACATTTCATTTAGAACATCCGGGCATTAGCAGCATCAGAGCCATAGTAAAAATAATTAATTAAACTCGCCCCCTTCCCCCCATAACCCTCCATCACCCCCTACCCTCGTTAGCAACACAGATGTTCTGTTTAATCTAAATGAATTCTTGACGTTTAATGATGGTTCAGAAACGTAGTACTCGGAGCTACGGCGTAGTGCTCATGACTACGGCGTAGCTCTCGTAGCCATGATGACCTCGAACATTATAGAATAGAATAGATCTTTATTTCATACTGGTATCAAGCCGTCATTTTAGTAAACTCCATATCGCACATTCCACTTTTGTTGATAATGTAATTTAATGTGAATAAAAAAGTAAGAATCGGATAATAATGATTTGCCTCTGAATAAAACACAGATATTATTTATTTTAGAAAGTTTCAAGAAACTTTCTAAAATAATCCAAACCATACATACGTTCAACCATAGATTTAGGAAGGGAAGCGAAAATATTCTAAGTTTATGTGTTCAACATTACATAACCGTCAAAACCGCCGACTGCAACCAGAAAAAGAGCTGTAACTTTTGAACGGCTAAACAGATTTTCATGAAACATAGCTAAGATGATACGCAATTAAACTAGCTTTCGATTAAAGCTACAATGCCACAGACAGATACACAGACCCTCTTTTTTGTCGGGGATTAAAAACACTGATTGGTGCGCTGCCAAACTTTCTAGAATAATCCAAACGAGTTTGTAGAACAAGCGAACAATATCAGCTTATACACATTGCTTAACGATATTAAAACTACAGACTGAACCAAAACTGAGTTCTGCAAATTTAATTTTATCTACCACTAAGCTCTCACTGCGAAACGCGTTTAGATAGAGAAATTGTTATACATCGCTGGTTTAGTGCAGAGAATTAAAGTTTGGAATGCATTCGGGCGGCGTTGGATCGCGAATGGAACGATAATCGTTGGAATGACATGTTAATGGCGGATGTAGTAGGAACGAGAGCATATGGAGGATTAGTTCGAGTCATATTCTGTAGAGTTCGGGCCGTTTCCTTGAACGTTGGGCTTAAGGCTGCGCTGTTATGATGCCATGATCCTTTATAAGTTGTACGAGTCGCGTCAAAGTAGTTTCGGAAATTAACTGTGAATTTTAAACGCTCTTGTATGAGATTAAGTATTTATTAGGATGTTCTCTCGCAGTATTGGACTTGAATTTATGTTATAGGCCAACTGCTGGGGGAGGTTTTAAACACGCCTACTATTGGCTAAGCTAAGCTTTATGGTACGTATCATGAGCCCGTGACTGACATCTCGCATCACACCCCTCCCGCACCGCGCAACTTCTTCATAAGCTCAGGCACCTACCGTGTCAGTTAAGCGTTCGGCCTATAGTCCAAATCTGTCCATCCTAAGGTTGTCTGGTAGAAATCGCCACGTGCGATAAGACCGCCCTTTGTACATTTCTTTTTCTAATTACTGTATCTTTTCTTCTATTACTGGTGTGCAGTAAAGTGTATTGTATTGTATTGTATTGTATAGTAGTGTTTTTTTATGCGGAAATAAGTCGCCAACTAGCGAAGCCCGATAAGTATAGGTAATTTATGTACAACCTTTATATCATTATGAACAATATTTACTATGGGATCAACTATAAAATCGCGAAATAAAAATATGCTGTTCCATACATTTAGTCGAGTAATATTGAATTATTTGTATGGAACAGCAGATATTTTTTTCCGCGATTTCTTCGTTTGTCCCATAGTAAAAGTTGTTCATAATGATGAGTACAATGACCCCTTAAAGGGATCGGGACTACAAAGGTTGGATTTTATATATAAGTAGGATAAGCTGCTTGTATCCAGTTGTGGATAATGATAGACTGTTAATAATGATGACGATAGTATAATTATGTAATATATTTCAAAATAAATGAAAAATTCTAATACTTATGTTAGGTTTTCAAATCGCCATCAAATCTCAAAACTTTTGATAAACTCCCCAAAGTTTTATTGAAACGGCTTATAAATTAACAATAATTAATTTCTTACTTCCCAACTTATCGGTAAATCCTTGGCGCTTCGTCTTTTCATTCATTTTAATGGATTGGATGTGCTCCATAATTAATTAGATTGATTACTTTCTTTAATACAGTGATGTGAGAGAAGCTGTTCTATATCTCAGTCTGAACCGAGCCTACAGCCTATTTACTCATACTTTTGATTGCCTAGTCATTATATCAGTCATGAATAACCTGACCGTCAAAAACCCCAAGACTCCAACTAGAAAAATAGCTGTAACTTTTGAACGGCTGAACAGATTTTCATGAAAACAGATACAACTGTGTATCTAAGTTACAGCTCTTATAAAGTTTCAAGCGATAAAGTGGCAAGGTGTTAGTCCAAAACCGTCGATGTCTATAGATATGCTTAGTGAACTCAAAAAGTGAGACGTGTCAGGTACTCTATTTTCAGACAAATAGAGTAGTTGATCACCAGTCAAATGCCGTTTACAAAAATAATTATTAATTTGTGTTGTTAATAAAAAATATGTAATAACAATAGCTATTCCATCAGTGCATGTATCGCTGTTCTATTTAAATATAATTCGAACATTGATGAATTTAGAATTTGACGTCTTCAAAAAATACGTCTCATTTTTTTAAGCTTCCCTATGTATGACAGAGCGTATCTATAGACATCGATGTAAAAAACTATAAATTAAACTCATTTGACCTAGAAAGACGAAAGAAAGAAAATTAAATATATATTATATAAATAATAAATAACAGTCATCCAGACTGAAAACAATTATTATAACTACTGTTATTATTACTAACAAATGGGAGAAGGAACTCCAAATATGAACTATGTTTTTCAATTTCATCTTTATAAATGTCCGACATCATAAAACTAAAATACTCCTCCAAAATCTAACTGAATAAACACGTAAAGACGTTCAATCGATGCAGTCTGTCTGCCCTTCGCTGTACTGAGCTTTGTATCAAATCGTTTGTCGAGCAGTAACTAGGGCAAAAATTGAGGTGGCTCGCCCGAGCCGTTGCCATGACAACGCCCCCTCCCAGGCTGTTGCTTCTGCCGACAGATTTACTCTTAGCTGTGTATGTACTGGGATGCTGGGAGATTTGGACTGACGTCAGGATATGGTAGGCTTTCATTAATAGTTGTGTGTAGGGAGGGTATTTGAGTTATACTTATATGGATTAGGTGTCGAGGTGTTCCTTTGTTCAAGCATGTTTTATTTATTTTGATTAGGGTGGAGATTCGCCTAATGTACCTACTCTAAATCAATGCTGGGCATTGATGTCTGGCATACGCTGAACTGAATCTTTTTGGTGCAGCCGTGAGGCCCACATCATGTGGTATAACCTACATACATACTTTATAATGTATGTGATTATTTTAACTTTTGATTTTTCTTGTTGTTTTTGCTTTCATTTTTTATTGCATATGGTGCCTTAATTTTGCGCCCAATTTTTTTTTTTTATCTTTCTTTCAAAATTGTAAGATTTTACGCTGATCGTGTGATAGTAGCATTATTTTTAATAGATACGATATAATTTGCAAATAACACTATTCACATTGACCCCCGTTCGGTATCAAACATCCATGAAACACACATAAAATATGACATCATTCCAATATTCATTGAGTACCCAATTTGCGACTCAATTATATTATCCATCGGTCCAAGAGTCCTAAACTAACAGGAGACCTCAAGACTGACCATATTACTACATAATTTGAAGTAAACAGGAATAATAAACTTAAAGAGGTTAGACATTTTGAAGAAAATGTTTTTATATCCTTGGATATTGATTCCGTTCGATCGGACGAAAATGAAGCTGAAAATATGCGCATGTATTATCATTGAGTGGCGATTCGCCGAAAAGAATTTATGCACCAGAATCTTCGACGAAAAACGGTCGTAACAGTTGGGATAACCTTCTAAATGCCGTCAGCATTTTTCGACAAAACCCTTACATACTGTCGGACTCGCGTCGTGGTTAAAAACATTGGTGGTTAAACAAATACAGCGATATTAACCCGTTCGGGTATGTGAACGGGTAGTTTGACGTGTCTGTAAATTAAACCCATGATACAGGAAAATTTATCTCTATGTTCTGTTGGGAAATCCTAGTGATACATTGAAAACGAATCCACTGTAAATGCATTGCAGTAATTGAAATAATTTCATTTCATAAGTGCTCGTATTTGGTTTACATGAAATAAAGGTCTTCTATTGTATTTGAGAAAAAGTCGAGAAAAATGCAGATAGGATGCCGATTTTATATGCATTTTTCCTGTCCTTTTTCCTGGACAAAAGGCTGAAAACAAACCTGTGACTGAATTTGACTCTTTTTTAAATAGTTAAAAATTAAATATTAAAACCCAGCGTGGGAATTTAGTGTAGGTATATTGAAAGTCTGTCACCAGGGAAATTTCCACGTGAAGTGCCCGTAAATAATGAAGATGGTATAAAATTATATGTACTAATTGTCGTGATGACATGATTTACCTGTAAGAACCTTGCTCAGGGAACTTACTAGATAGCGGTAACATATTAATTATACACATGAAATTAAAAGACTTTATTCCAGTCAGCAAGCTCACATCAGCAAGCTTGCTGCTCGTCCATAATTAAATAATAATATTGTAATATTTACTTTTTATCTCTGCTATCTGTATGTTCTTTTTCCCAAAGGAAATAATATTTTTTTTCTAAACAGTACTTCTCTTTTGATGATGTAACGTGTTTTATAAGTCCCTTTTGCGCTTGACAGCCACATCAAGCGCTGGTTCTGACACTTTAGCCGGCAGTTCATGCTCAAAAGATGAAATTATCAAAGTAATTTTATAACGTTTTTGACCATAATATGTTTTTACACCAATAACTATATATTTGGGCTTATAGAACACTGTACATATAAATTAAGAGACTATTCATGAAGCTTAAAGATTTTATGAAAGATTTCTACCAATGTATTTTACTATTATTTATTTTAACCGTTCCAAATATTCTGAATATTATTATTAGAATTTAAATCGGGTTATTTGTCATGTATTAACTTTTTAATACGTATAGTGAATCTCCCGATTTTAATTCTAATAATAATGTTTGTGACCATGATGTACATTCACAAAGAACTGGTTGCTTGAATAGGCTTAAGTAGAGTCCTCAACTGTAGAAATAATAGACAGGATACGACACCTTAACTCGAGAAAGCCCTTAAAGATTAGAGGTGTCGGGTTCTGGAAGAGATTGCGTTACTTCATTGTTTGCTTTCTGTCGTGATGTTGTGAGCATAATTTCTGGCGGGCAGAGACGAAGACATTGTTAAGATATTTTTTTTATACCTTTAACCTTACGGCCCACCTGATGGTAAGCGGTAACCTGGGGATACGGACGTTTACAACACAAGCGGCCTCATTCGCGCGTCGCACTAATGAACGAACGAACGTTGTTGAAATGCTTTCACTTCCATTTTGAAGAACCCCATAGTCTCTTGCAAAAACCTCGGTGGTAGAGATGAGTCCGATATCATGTCACATGTATAAATCATTGATATTTTTAAATCATTTCGTCATGCAGTGACAACGATAAAATCATCAATGCCTAAAGTCATCACTCGATATTGGCCATGACTGAATGAACGTGAACTTCGGTTTCGGCTGTGACATGACAATGACAAGATGACAACATGCAATGTGTGAATGTGGTGACAGTCAGAAAAAATCATTGATGATTTTGTCATTGTTCCCGTCATCGATATTTTTTTGTTAATGTCATGTCATTATTGATATCGAAAAATCTGCACTCAGCCCATTTATACTTGGTAAGGTTCATTCCAGAGCGTGGAAGGAAACTCCTTTGAAACCGTAAGAAAGAAAGAAAAAGAAAAGAAACCTGCAAAAACACGATACACACAATACAAATAGATACAATACAAGTCGACTGAATGTGTGATTAAAAAGATTATTTATCCTTTTCATTGATTCATTAAAATCGCATCGACCTAATGTTCTATCAAATTGTTTCTCTCCATCAAATTCAAACAATTATAATACTCTTGTACCCCGTTTTGTATTCCCCAGGGCTTGGTAAAACAGAAATACAGAATGTCCGCCGAACATCGAAATGCCTGGCGACCCTACCGCCTCATTCCACCCTCTCTCAACCCAACGCCTACGTACGCGAGTCCAATAGTGTGTTGTAATTACGAGATAGGCCGTTCAGTTTTGTAGGAGAAGAATCGATGAATGTTGCCCTGTCAGTGGAGAAGAATAAGCTGAATCTTTCTGTGGATATCGTGAAGTGACTATGGAGTTATATTGGATATATTGGCAGTCATATCTCATCTATCTATCATACTAACAATTAAGACGCTTCCAACGATACCTCATTTGTCGAATTATGATAAGTAGTTCAGAAGTTATATGGGAACAGATGAACATACATACATACATACATACCGGTCAAACATATAACCCTCTCCGTAGTCGGGTAAAAATCAGCGCTGGGTGTTCCTATGTCGAGCCGTGTTCTACGTGTACGAAATCGCGGGTAGATCTAAATGTAATATGCAAAACTTAAGTTCGAGTACTTAGACATTAATTGTACAATCATTCACCGTGAAATTTCAAAACAACGTTATTTCTCTATATCCTTCACTACACTGGGTAGCAATAAATCCGGGTCACCAACTTATTAAACGTTAATATCTTGGAAGCTAAGAATGATAGCTTATTCAAATGAAAAGTATTTTATAGACCTATTTAATACTTCTCAAATAATACGCCTCGAGAGCTGAAAATTGCATTGGTAGAGGAATGCGGGAATATTCCCTAACATCGTCTCAGAAACCTCATGCCATATACCAAAGCACATGACATCTGTATTAACAATACACGGAGGTAATATAAAGTATTAAAATGTGAGAAAATGACATATGTAAAATAATGTTGTTTAAAAAAAAAATACTTTTTATTTGAATAAGCTAACATTCTTAGTTTCCGAGATATTAAGGTTTATTATTGACCCGGATTAATTAATTCCGAGTTTATCTATAAACAGTTATACAACTGCAAAGCTAGCCGTTTCAATATCCCGATATTGACTACATATGGAATAATACCAAATAATCAATTTACCGTCTGTACGGGTTGAGGTGCACTCCAACTATTAACTTGTCTCCAACTTATTTGACAACTGTAATACAGGGCCGGATTGGTTAAGACAATATATGCAGAGAGAATGTGATTTGACATCTAACATACTCGTAGACGTGGCATAGCCGTTTGTTTGCACTTTTGTGATTTTCATAATTTTCTACGCGCTTTGGAGTACCCAAGTTTTGGCCTAGAGTAGGGAAAATCGACCTGGGGAGGGAAAAAATAATTTCAACAGTACTTAGGCATAGGCAAATAATTAACAAACTAAATGTATGGGAGGCAAGAATGGCTCACGGGTAATAATAAAGAAAGAAAGAAAAATAATTTTAGTAATTCTTATAATGTAGAATAAAATTAATTTTCTCAATAAAAAAACAAAAAAAAAAGTTTACATTGATAATATACCTAATTGTGCTGTCGAGCATGCCCATACAGAAAAGGTTACCAACTCAGCATGTGTGACTGTAAGTGTAGAGAGTAATTAAATTAAAATAAATAAATATGCTAGGCGTGGGACACCCAGCGATGAATTTTAGTTGGCACCCCTGCATTGGCACACGGACGAAGGTAATTTAATAAACACATAGAAAAGATATTAAAAGACATGTAATGATTTTCTATCAATTTTAGCAAAATCGATTGTTATTCTGGTTATTAAAAATGG
This sequence comes from Allophyes oxyacanthae, assembly GCA_932294325.1. Classification (NCBI taxonomy): domain Eukaryota; kingdom Metazoa; phylum Arthropoda; class Insecta; order Lepidoptera; family Noctuidae; genus Allophyes; species Allophyes oxyacanthae. Next base: position 17,416,353 of record OW028610.1, on the reverse strand, counting down.
CCGCTAACGCACACAAAGGCAATTGGATGCACAGATGTGTCTATTGGCCGATTTGTCTTGTTTGTGTCATGTCAACGCCACATCTGCGCCACGTTCATTATGTGTGAGCTGTGTGTAAAAGTTGCAATGGTGGACTTTTGCGGTTAATGTTTATTTACCTGTAGTAAAACAGTCTGTAATTATTATTGTTACTGAGTATTGGTCTACCTCGGTAGCTCAATTAATGGTCTGAGGTATTTGCATAATTATTACGCTTGCCATGATTGGTGTAGGTATATTTAAGTATTTTTTTCCTGCTTATAGGGTTATTGTACTAATCATTATTAAAAAAAAAAATGCGAAATAAATTAGCTGTGACATTAAGTCGAGTAATATTGAATTATTTGTACCTATGGCACAGCTGTTTTATTCTCGTGATCTTAGCTTTGGTTTCATATTAAAAGTTGTTCATAATTATGAGTACCTACCTACAATAACCTCTTAAAACGAGTGTCCTCCTTAAATATAGAAGAAGAAAGAAAGAAAATATTTTTATTCTGGACTCGCCAGGAACGAATAAAAGTAAAAGGTACAGAAAATAAAACAACAAATAAAACATAAAAAATAACAATAGTAAAACAATAGTCAAAGCCACCTGAACGAGACCAAAAATGGCTCCCATCTCAGCATAATGCTGTGGCATTTAGAAATAGAAAATGTCACAGCGCTGGTATTCTGATGGGACCGTTGTAGTGATTTACATTCTGTATAAATTATACATAATCAATCATTTTCATGTTTCCTTAATGAACATTACTGTTTTTGAAAGGCAACGTATCTACTCATTCTTAATTAAAGCGAAGACATATAAAACAATATTTTCATGTAATTGTCAGTGGTTTTAAAGCTTTAAAATTAATACACCAACATCATCCTCGAAAAACGTTAGTGTTTGATATAACCAACCATACTAAAATTTACCCAAAAGGCTTATAAAGTATTTAGTAACTTAAGTTTAAAGGATTTAACTATTGCGCACTAATTCTGAATCCATCCCTGTACGCAGCCCTTGCTTCAGTTAACACTGTTAACAGTTTAGAAAGCGGCAGCGGACGTTTTAATTAACCCTTTCTAGTTCATGTTAGACGGGTCGAATGTACCCCTGTTCAACCACTATTGCGTGTTGTGTTGTTGATTTAGTGCGGCTCAATATTGAAGCGTTTGGGGGTTGGGAACAATGTTGGACAGCTTTTGAGATAGCTTGAGTAAAGAGAAATTTGTGAATTAATTGTATGTCAATGTATCAATATATTAATACGTGAAGAAAAATCTTTGTACCCCTTTTTAAGCATATTGCGTGCACGGAGGATTGTGAGATTTGGCATAGTTAAAGTTTACATGGAAAAGGAGTGCAGAAAGCTAAAATTACGGTCGAATTTCGACCACTGAGCGACCACTAGTATTATTAATTCTTTCGAATTGCAATACTACTTTCGTTACTCAAATGTTTTTGTTACTTAGTATGTAATTTTCTTTACTTTTTTGAAAAACATTGTCCCGCTAGTATTTCTTCTATATCGTGGGTACAATTTACAAATATACTTGTCAAAACACACACACACCTAGACCCCCAACCTACTTGGAACCGTGCACCTAAAATCACGACGTTTTGAAAATTCCTGCAAAACCCAGTTGAAATAAAAAACTTTGACTTTGAATTTCACAACAACTATCTATAGACTTTACAAATATGTATTTGTTTCATGCGAGGATCGAAGTTGCGGCACGTAGTGTAGAAAGCTATTCGCTTAGCTATTTATATATTTAAATATTATATACTTTATTGTACACCTAAATAAAACAATTTTGTTAGTAAAGGAGAATACAATATTAAACTACAATGGGCGGCCTTATCGCATAAAGCTACTGTGCCAACCATGTTAAAAAGCATCAACCGTGTCATTAATACAGTAGAATCTGGATATAACGACTTACCGTTTTTAGCGACGACGATGTAAACTCAAGTTAGATTTCATAGTTAGGTACGTAGGTCATAAGTAGGCCGTTTTGTGCGTCGTCCGGTTAGTACGACAGAGTGTCGCCGGTCCCTTGAGGGTCGCTATATCCGGATTCTACTGTATTTGAATTCCTTGACCGCATCTTCCAGCGGAGAAGAATATCGTAACAATGACTATAATATCTTGAACGAGTATCATGAACACTATCAGTGGCGTTCACTCCATAAAGATAAAAAGATACTGCCTCCCTTAAAAAAATTGTATTAAATTATACAAACGTTAATATGGCTGTAGTATCAGTTAATTAAAGTCTGACTGAGGTGGCCAATCACAAACATTATTTAACTTCACAATACAATGCTGAGTTGTTTATGCCTACCCTTTAAGAAATGTCTATGGACGATGCACGCCACTGAACAAAACATAAAATAAAACAGTAAATGCCTCTATGATAAGCACGCACTTTATGTATGTTTATGTGATTATGTGTACGCGCGTACACATACATAATATATATACATAAGGTCGTAGATACGAACCATATGACACAATTCTACAGCGTACATAGCGTTACTACAATTTTTGTATAAAAAAGAATACAAACGTATATTTTCCGCATATATTGAAATATCGAAAGAAACAAAAGCTTTTGTCTGTACGTACATTTTTCCATTACCGGTACAGTCGGCGAGAAAATAATTCAATGATAAACCGCTTTAATCCGTCAATTCGACGCCCGCCACAATAGATTAGCAATGCCTCCGTCGTAGAATATTTTCCGATATTTCCCCTTTGTTGCCATCAATTTTTATTGTTACATTCCATTATCATAAAGTGAATTATTTTATCTTGGCCTTTTTTCTTGAGGGTTGCGCATGACTGTGACGGTTTGCTTATTTTAGTTTCGAGAAGATTGGAGTAGAATAGATTACATGCCATGATTTTTGAAGTCTATGTTTAGGCATCATTATTTACGAATTGTTATTTTGTCGGCGTTTAGATGCAATAAAGTTGTTCAACTAAACATTTCCACTCATTTGTGCTATTGGACTGTGATAACAGATAAAATAAATATCGTACATCCTGAAAAGACTGAGTGCACATAATTATTTATGTCCCTTAACCTAACCGTCAAAAACAGTAACTTTTGAACGGCTGAACTGATTTTCATGAAATTCATCCATCCGTTTTGGAGCTACAATGACAGACATACAGATACACACAAAAAATTTATAACACCCCTTTTTTTGTCAGGGTTTAAAAATAATGATGTTGTCATATAAAGTACACACGCACAAGTTATTTGTCTCAACATATGGGTACAGTACATACTATGCATTTACAATATAATATAAGGTCTTATTTTAATAATGCAGAATATTTTAGGAAGTAAAATATACAATTATATTTAAAAAAGAAACTATAGCTGGTTACATAGACTATTTTTAGAAAAAAAATAGTTTGAAATAATATCAATATTTTTTTATGTTTTCATAATTAATTAACGTAATTGATGTTTTCGTTTGCACAAATCCTTTATCCTCCATGATTATGAATGGCACTAAAGTCATGAACTCGACCACATGACGGTAGGCTCGGCTACTCTGACACACACACGATTCGCGCCGCAGCACCGCCTGGATCTTAATGCCTACATCATTTTTGAATCTACTGCAGCTTTAATTTGATATTTGAAATTAATTCTATACCATTCATAAAGCCTAGCTTAAAACATTTTGCATTAGTAAAATAAGACCTTATTAATCCAACGCATTCGTACACAAAAATGCGTTTGACAAAGGAACTGAACTAACAGCAGTAAACAAAGATATAAATCGTATTTTTTACGCGTTACGTGTTTTGCTTCTTATTGTGAATAGTTAGTTATATGTGTAGTACTGCCATAAAGAAGAATAGTATGCCTTCCTCTTACGGTTCAGTGAAATCGAATGTTTTGGCAACATTGCGAATGGGTGGAACAGAATAGATCTTTATTTCATGTAAACCAGATACAGGCACTTATGAAATGTCGAGGCTCTAGGCGCGCGGTTCCAAATAGTAGATCCTGTGGAGAAGAACCGGCAAGAAACTACATGGAAACTTTTAAAATAATAGATTACAATCTTGATCAGTACAATGTTGTGGTAAGAGCTGCGAGAATAATGTTATTTAAAGAATATATCAAATAAGAATAGGATAGTTATGAGTTACCTCTGAATAAGATTCATGGCAGTTACAAGCTGACCAGTTTCGACCATAAAGTTATGTAATAATAACTTTATGGTTTCGACAGACGGCACCCGTTCACGAGCATGACGCATGCGTTAGCAGATAGAAGTGAGAGTTTGCATCACAAAATGTGCTCGAAGGAAACAGTATAGAGTTTTTATTAAGGTTGCAAAGGTTTTAATTTTAGTCAGAATTTAATTCTCTCTTCGTTACGGATTTAATAAAGTTGAAGTTGAGTTGAATAGATAAAGTTGTTCAGTTTGATGGTCTGATCCACATCCTAAAATATGACCACGCATTTTTAATACACGTTGTGTGTATACTGGTACAGAATAATGAATAACAAGTTAACTCAAAATTTAAATTCTCAAAACACCACACCAAAAACGACATACAGAAACAATGTCGATAAAGCGACAAAAGCGCTTAAATTAATCCATACTAGCGGTAATAATAGCGCTGCAGCGGCGCAGCGGTAGATTAGCGGTCTGATGCAACTTTATTGCTACTTAATGTAAGCAATAGTGGGTAAGCCTCAAGTTATTGTGGTTTGAAGATGCTCGCTTTTTCGTAATGTTGCATGAAATGTTCTAAGCCCTTGTTTGGGGTTTAGCGTTTGAAAGGATCTGAGGATATTCCGTTTAGGAATTGTATGAGCATACAATTTGTGGATGAACACATAATCGAGGTTGTAATTTGATTTTTGTTTAACGCGCTCGGAACATGGTTATAGCGAACAAAAGTAATTGCTTTTAGGAATTAAAATACAAATATTGTAATTGTGCGACGACTGCCGTCAGGTTTCAGGCCATAGTTATAGTCATAGTATTTAATTGGTAAATAAGGTACAGGTCAACATAATTATAATCAATAAAAATAATAGGTAAAGTAAGTATGTCTCGTTTATATTTTTAAATGTTTTTATATTATTTTTTGTAAAAATATTTATACATTTAAAAAGTATGTGTAAATAATTAAATAAAGTACGTTAAAAATTGAATAAAGGTCATAAATTAGAAAATATAATAATCATAATATAAATCAAATAGATCTAAATATTAACGAAAATAATAAAAATAATTTCATTTCTATCATATCATAGACTGTCTATATACCAGCGTTAACGCTGACGCTAACATGTGAAGGAATTTTTCTGTTTACAAATTATTATGTATTTATATCCCACGAAAAATAGTAATGATAAAGAAATTGTGAGTGTACGACTAAGCACGTCTGCCCGCCTCTCTTGAGAACCAAATACGTGGCCAGTAATTTTAGCTTTTTATAAACTGTAATACCTATTTCAAGAAAAGAAAATACTTTATCCCCAAAGCAGTCTTTAACTAAATTGCTATCAAGCTAATCTGTCTAGACAGACTCGCCAGATGCACTCGCTTCAACAATCTTTAAACTGGCGTCAATTTTTCAATCCAGAGGGCACTTGTGGGTAAAATGTAGAGTCACCAGGGTTGCCAAACGTACGAGGTTCTTCGTACAAATACGAGATTTATAGTCTGCTGTTCGAGGTACGAGGACACAATGAGGCGCGTACAGTTATGTACGAGGTTTTTGATATAGGAAATTTTATAATGGGTTCACAGTTTGCCTACATCGGCTGTACTAAATGGAATGTTGATACAGTGGGCCACTGGCTAGTCTGTCTTTATCACAGTCTTTATCATATAGTCATTATCTCATTGAGAAACCAACCGCCGCGCCGGACGACCTTTTCTTTAGATGTTCACAGTATTTCAAATGCCTTATTATGTGTTTTATAGTACATTTTATATGCTTGAGGAATGTACGAGTTTGGAAAGCCAAAGTACGAGAATTTTTGGTGTATATGTAGCAGTGATAGCCTAGCGGTTGAACGCTCGCCTTCCATGCAGGAGGGTCTGAGTTCGAACCCGGCCCGCACCTCTGACTTTAAGAATTTATGTGCGGATCGCAATTTGATTATCACTTGCGTTAACGGTGAAGGAAAAACATCGTAAGGAAACCTGCACACCTGAGAGGGCCTCATAAAGTTCTCGATGGTGTGTGTCCGCCAACCCGCACTAGGCCAGCGTGGCGAACTAAATCCTAACCTTTCTCATTCTAAGAAGAGGCCTGTGCCCAACAATGGGACAGTAACAGGCAGTTTTTTTTTTTTTTTTTATGTACGACGAAAAAAGTTCAATGATTGGCAACCCTGAGAGTCACTTTACTCAACAAACTTCATGCGAGCTCGAGTACCCGCAAGTGGGGATAAGAGACAACTGGGGAACGGTATATGGCACTCGTGGGCAAGGTGCCAGGTACTTACGGTATCAGTACCGGGATTAAGAACCGATATTACTGTTGTAGAATCGAGTGGGGATGAAAAGTGGCTACAGCTCAGTTTAGGCGAACCAAAGTGGGTCGCGAAATGCTACGTTGAAGTCTTTCTTTTGTCGTGTTGGGCGAGTACAGGAATTGTTCATGTTACGCTGGAAAGATTAGCCGCTGATCAAGTGTTGTAAAGGGGAAGATATTTCACCAGGTACCCGGGACAAACTTAGATTTTTATCTATGTATCTTTATTTATAGTGACTTTCGTTGAACCGCAAAATGTCTCCTTATCATTTAATATTTTCTATAACTATTAGAAACGTCAGATAGCTCACGGCATATGACCATGAGGCATGAGGTATATACTTTTTATTATTTTATTAAAATATAAAATAGAATAAAAATATTATTAAGCTTTATTACACACCAACATAAAAAGACAATCTTATCGTTTATAGCGATATTTTCTACACAAGTGAAAAAATAAAAAAATAAAATATACCAATTTATAAAAAAAAAACTACACAAAGTAGGTAATTAGTTCAAATAAAAGAAGCAAGAATTCTCAACCACTCCGCTCGATTAAGGTCCGATTAAATTGAAAACATAATAGATTTCCAAGAATTTGTGGTCAAAGGAGTCAATATTTGTAGCGTGTATGTTTAAGCCATCGATGTCTAAGCCTTAAGCTTTAAATCTTAAGTCTATGGTGTGTGGTGTTGCTGTCTTAACCGCCATTTTATGGAGGATAATCTAAAACCATAAACTACAGTCTAACATCCCTAAACTTAATCACACACTCCATCTTATTGTTCACATTGTCGCTGGTACATACGTCTTATTACAGTGTCTTCAAAATTTGAAGTAGTTCTGAGGGTCGGGAGCAAATAAATTGCGCAGACAACGCCCCTTTGTTCTTAAAGGGATGGGATTACGATGATTGCCAACTGGGTTTCTAGTTACAGGCCTGTTGCCAACTAGCTTTGGGAAGGAGGTTTGTTGCGCAATAATTGTTTTACGGATCCAGACCGTTTTTAACACATTTCAAAAAAGGAAGAGGTTCTCAATTTGACAGTATGTTTTTTTTTTTCATTTGTTCAGCGATACTTATCTTCGGCAAATGTGAACCGATTTTAATTATTCTTTTTTTTTGTTAGAAGGAATATTCTCCCAAGGTGGTTCAATTTCAAATAAACAGTCGCGATTGCTGTATTCGCATGGTTATGTATTATTTTTACTACTCAAAATAGAAAAATAAAATAAAATTATTAAAGGATGTGAAAATCTAAAAAGAATAAAATATTTTTCTTAAAAAACTTAACATAGAGACTAAACTGTTTTAAGGGTCGTCTTTATAACGACTTTTTTTTTAAATATTTTCAATATCACTAATGTTGCAATCTTGCAATGGATTACTATTTTATTCAGCGGTTTTAAATTTTTTTTTTCGCCAGTAAAAATATGTAGGTTGTATAAATATCATAAAACAACATTAAAACTTGCATTTTTATCGCGATAGGAGAAATTATTTAAATATTTAACCTCCATGTCTGACATTTATATTGGTACAAGTGTTCTTAACAGCCTCTGACAAACTCCCCTAACAAACATGGCAATTGAATAATAAATTGTGTTAAAATATTTGCGAATGTTTGCAAACACACTTTTTATCCAATTACGGTGATTCAAAGTGAATTTGACAGCATGCGTGAATTTGAAGCGTATCGACGCCTCTTCGTGTTATGTAAATTTTGGTTCAGATTTGTTATCTAACCTAACGGTGAAAACCCGACTCCAACTAGAAAAAGAACTGCAACTTTTGAACGGCTGAACAGATTTTCAACAAGATTTTCATAACCAAGATGATACCCGATTAAACTAGCTTTCAATTAAAAAAACTGCATTGAAATCGGTCCATCGTTTTGGAGCTACGATCCCACAGATAAATACACAGATACCTTTTTAAACCTTAAAAAATTCAAACAAATACTTCTAATATTCAAAACTTTCTAAATACCGAAATAACCGTCATTTGGTTTCGATATCATTCAACAACTATTCATTCAATACCACCGAGGTTAACCACCGTAAGTTTACGAAGGCGGCTAGGAGCGTTAAGCTCTGAATGGGTTAGGTACGGCCACAAATAAGATGGGACAGAAAACCCACTCGGAACAACTCACGCGCACAACCATCTGATACTGAATATTCCTGAATTCTCTGAAGGGAAAGGTTAAGGTGGCAATTTTACCATAAGTCGTCCATGATGGTATAAAGTTGCATATGTCGCAGGGATTTTGTCAAACCAGTGATATTATAATTTCAATAGTGAAATTATAATTGCACGAAACTTTGACAACCGCCTTCATTTCTCACAATTTCACGGGCTCATTTCAGGGACATTATAATTCTACTGGACCCACGCAGTGATATTGCAAGGCAGTAATATTTTTGAACATTTCACAATTTAACGGTCTTTCACATACAGTGAAATGGTCAAAATATTACTGCCTTGCAATATCACTGCGTGGGTCCAGTGGAATTATAATGTCACTGAAATGAGCCCGAGAAATTGTGAGAAATAAAGGCGGTTGACAATAATATCACTGGATTGACAATATCACCGCGACACATATAACAAAGCGCCGAAGAGTCTATACTTAACATGTATCACGCAAGCAAAAAAAAAAATGATATGAATGATTTAAGTGTATACTGTGACTAATAAACCTTTTGTAGCTACTTGGTCAGTGGGACAGACCGAACCGCATGTTGGGCGCCGCACAGATAGAGATTTTAGCTGCTTACGTGCTATTTTTAAGCCCAAAGTGGGGATTTTAGTTTTTGTTGCCTTTTTGCGGTTCTTTCTTAATAGTGGTTTGTGCGGATTGGCGATAGAATTTGTAAAATGTATTTTTAAGCTTAGCAATTGTTCTATATTCTTTATTTTTAATGATAATCAATTGGCGAGAGGTCTCCTGCGACCAAAATAATAGAAAGAAGACGGAAAGAAATTTATTCCTTCTCTCTTTCTTAATTTTTTAATGATAATCATTTAGCCAGAGGTTTCCTGCAGTCAGAATTTTGCCGGACTCCCATTTTGAGCTCACTTAATTAATGGACGCTCTCTAAGTCACGCGAAGTTCCAGATCTTCACAGAATCCTTCACAGTAGAGCTGCTGAAGTTTCAACAAATTCTCAAATTCTGAAACTATTACCATTAAACACAAGTACCTTTAAACAGGATATGTAAATTACTTTCTCGTGTAGAACACTCAAAATTCCGGGCCCTAACAAGATATACCGTAACACTATAACTAGTATCAAACAAACCGTTAGTGATACAATCAGCGAGACCTCTTGTAATACAGTTAAGGCTAGTTCACCAACGTTTAAAATGAAAACGGTCGTTTACCCATATAATATTTTATGTTAAATGGCAGATTTTGAGCTAAAATTAGGATATATTATCAATTTAAAAAATCCGAGCCTTAACGAGATATATCATAATCAAACAAAGCGGCAGTGATACAATTACGGAGGCCGTTTGTAATAGTTTGTTACGCGTATTAAATAAATCCAGTCCATTACTTACATTACTGTCCCACTGCTGGGTACGGGCCTCTTCTCAGAATGAGAAGGCTAACCCTTAGTCCACCATGCTGGCCTAGTGCGATTTTGCGGACCACACACACACCATCGAGAACTTTATGAGGCCCTCTCGGATGTGCAGGTTTCCTCACGATGTTTTCCTTCACCGTTAACGCAAGTGGTAATCACATTCTCACGCGCACATAAATTATTTAAAAATCAAAAAGCCATCATTGAAATGCGCAGCCAGTCAAAAGTTTTCGAAATTCATCATTACGGATGGAAAACCGTTCAAATGAATAATATTCGTTTGAATATTATTCATCACATTTATTTTACTTATTGTATAATCGGCTTATTTCAACGGTTATTACTGTATTAACCTTCATTCTTGTTAGAATATCAAACATAAATCATTAAATATTAATATTTGGAATATTAATGAGGTATTTTCAATGTATTTCAAAGCACTCGTTCACAATTTGATAAGTGATTGTAGAAGAGGTGAAAGTTAGTAAATGAGGTATTTTAATAATTAGTAAGTGAATATTTTAAGTTATTCTAAAAGTCAATTTACCGTAGTGGTAGTTAATCACTTCCATTAGTCAAAGAATGTATGAAAACATTTTTAGATAATGCTGCCAAGTACCAAATGAAACGTTTCTATGTGTGGATTTCCAATATAGCTTAAACTAAAGTTATGTGAGAACGAACAAGATATATACTGGTCAAAAAACTATTAGAACATAGTGAAATCCTCTTGAGACCTCAAGATACTAAAGAAAATAAATTACCTGATTTTGCGCGCAGCCGAGCAGATACATCTATCCTTTTCTAGCGCACTAATCCGAGCGTACAAGCGCGTTATACTTGTCGTACTCTAGCTTTCATACATCACGTATAAGAGCATTGTAAGCCCCTAAAATGAGTGTTTATTGCTGATCCTTGTAGCTGGACTTTTGTGAATATCATCTATATTGCTGAAGTAGGCTTTATGTCTCTGTTTTAAGGGCTATTTTGGGGTGTATACGGGTTCAGGTGCGTAGACCGGCTTATCCAGTCGTTACTCTTGCGGCAGATGTACGGAGTCCTCGGCTGAACTTGGGTGAACTATAGGGATTTGTCCAATTTGTTGTGAAAAATTATGGTCTATTTTGCTCTTAATTCTTTTCGTCTCGTAAATTATTGAGTATCTTTGTTCTTTAGTTTTGTTGTACCTCTATTCACTTACCGTTTGTAAGTTCAGCCTTGAAAGGTGAATGTCCTTTTTATATTTATTTTCTTTGCCTTTTTGTTTTCTTTGTCTTCAAACTTTGCCCGTTGTTGTATTTATTGTAATGATCTTTATTGTCATCGCGTATTTCCTTGCTTTCTTCATATCAATATGAAAATGTAGGATTATTTCTTCTTATAAATAAAAGTTGCTCGTTTCTGCTTCTACATAATTGTGTTACGGAAGAAGTAGTGTCGTGTATTTTGCGGAAATAATGTTTCTCTGGTTCTGTGAACTATGGTTGTGAATAGCGACGTGATCTTGATACATTATTTATATCCTTAAATACATGTCCTGAATATATTTGCGATTGAATAAGCATGTTTGTATTCTAGTTACAAAAGAAATATTATATAGGACTAAGGTTTTAGTATTTACTCGTACAACTGTGTTAGCAATTGAATATAAGCTCTTTATCGAAGAGTTTAATGTTGAAAATACGGTATCAACACACCTCAGCTCTCACCAAGTAGGTAGTTTATTATTTTACCTTTTAGAAATGGAATAATTTGAGATCTTATGAAATTGTTTTGCTTAGTTTCCATTTAAGCGCGATCTAATCAACATTTCAGGATAAAAGATTTAAAAGTTAATCATAATTTATGCTTTTACAAAAAGATCTGACCTTTCAGTAATTCCTCTTTCATTCTCATTTCTTTTGACAAAGTTTCATATTTTTTTAATGAATTCCTATTGAGTCTGTTTTTTGCAAAAAAAACTCCGTTTCACAATCTTTAAAAATCATTATACATATAACATACCTTATTACGACATTCACGTGATAACTTCTTACCCAAGATCCACAATTCCTAATCAAAACATAGTCATTTCTGGAAGGAGACTGTTCTGATCATTTTAAATAATAAATTAATTTCTTCATTTCGCAGTATCGGAGCAAGGTCCCCACGAGAAGCGTCTTCTGAACGCTTTGTTAGCAAACTACAACACACTGGAGCGGCCAGTCGCGAACGAGAGCGAGCCTCTCGAAGTCAGGTTCGGCCTCACACTGCAGCAGATCATCGACGTGGTGAGTCCATTTGTGGTTGGAGTGGCTTCTGATGTGTTGAGGGCTAGCCCCGAAGTACTAGTTTTGGAACCTGAAATCTATACATATATTAATACGTGAAGAGAAAAAAAAATCCTGCGCACACGGAGGTGTGTGAGATTTGGTAAAATGGCGGTCGAATTACAACCACTGGTCGACCACTTGTAAAATTAAACCAGCATGCAAACCAAACCATGTCATAACAGAGATTGTAAGCTTCACGGATGGCATTGCAATATAAAATACAGGGTGACTGGTTGAATGAGGGAAATATTGAAGGAGGGTATTGTACTCATCATTATGAACAACATTTACTATGGCACCAAACGTGAAATCGCGAAAAAAAATCGGCTATTTCGTACATTTAATTGAGTAATTGAATTGATCATTTCTTTTTCGCGATTTTAGTGTTGGTCTTACTGTAAAAGTTGTTCATAATGATAAGTACAATATCCTACTTCAATGTTTCCCTCATTCAACCAGTCACCCTGTATAAAAAAGCACTGTCTTAAAATAAAAGAAATTACTTTCAATTCTTATAGCTCAGTCGAGGATCTTTTTATTTCTATTCTCAAATAATGGATGGCTAGTTTCATTCATAATTTTAGATTAGGGTCCGGGGCGATTCGCTTCAGCGACCTCTCATAATAATTCTTGTATAAAAGTGCTATTTCTCTCTCAAATAGCACTTTTGTTCGCGGATTAAAGTGCCAAAGGGATTTCCATCGTACGCCGCTTGACGGGTGCTGACAGTTTGACATTACCGTGTCGAAAATCGACGGCTCTCAACGACCCTAGCTTTTTACTTAAATAATGTAGCCCTTTTCTATACAACGCGTATCCGAAATGAGTTGTCATATTTAAGGGTGTGGATCAGACTGTCAAACTGAACGACTTTCTCTATAGAACCAACACCGTAATCGCGAAAAAATAATCAGCTGCCTTCACGGATATCTATGGCTGCCCTATACAAAACTTTAATACCTACATACTCGACGCAATTCGTATATGAAATCGTGGTAGGTACTTGTTGTAAAATAAATAAACATGTCAAAAAGAAACATGATGTACTTGTGATCGTGTTGAATGTGATTCTCAACTAACTTGAGGGTAAACCGGTGGTGTGAGCGGGATGCGTAATGAGTACCCACATTTTGTTTAATCGACTGTCGACGAATCAATGGTGTACAGAAAAACCTAATGTGGTTTATGTTTACACCTTAAGGAGCTGTCTTAAAATGTATATTATTGTCCAAGTATTAATAAATAAATAAATAAATAAACGTATGGGGCAGCCGATTATTTTTTCGCGATTACGATGTTGGTTCCATAGAGAAAGTTGTTCAGTTTGATGGTCTGATCCATACCCTTAAATATGATCACGTATTTCTGATACACGTTGTATATTACTAATATGTTGAAGAAGACAGGGGTAACTTGTAAAACAACTTAACTTGCACAGTCTGGTCTTTAGACATATAATTTTTGTCAAAATAACTGAAAATATTTGTCTTTTACTTGGTTCCACGAATATGTACCTATAAATCTTAATAATAATCAAATTATAATCTTTAATTTAATTAGTTTAATATTTATAATCCTCAACACAACAGAAGCTTCTAAAATGTATGTGACCTACCTGATACTTACCTTACCTTTATACTTAGTACCCTAAATTACTCCATCAGACGGCTAGCCATAAAACAATTTTTATCTGGTCATCGTTAATGTGCTTTACGCTAATATTAATAAAAAATCTCTTGTTACTACGAGTAATGTAATTAAGTTACAAAAACGTGTTTTTATGTAACAAAACATTATTTAAGGTCGTCAAATGTTTAGTGAAATATTCCAGCGAATAACGAGGTAGAATAGAATAGAAGATTTTTATTTGTTTTTCAAATTACGAGTACGTAGGTAGCAAGGGGATACATCATACAAGAAGGTAAAAGATATAAAGGTCTTGGACTCAGCATAGTAGTTGACAGCGCGAGGCATGCTCAACTGCTGATATTCTGTCCAGTCATGCGTTGAATAGAACACAATTTTTATAGTATTATATAGCTATATATGTACAAATGCCGTAATATAATGTAAACAAATACATCCAAGGACAAACATGCCCCAAATTCTATAATTGAGTCCCAGAAACCAATGATTGCTTAAGAGAAAGAAAGAAAGAAAGAAAAAACGTTTATTAGACATCACAAAGTAACCGACACCGAAACAATAAAATATAACATAAAAAATATTAATAAAAAAAAAAAAAAGACAAGAAACAACAATTAAAATTAATTATAATAGTAAAACTATTCAGAATCATACATAATTTTTTAATTCGGCAAAGCAGTCTCGGTGTCGTTATGGTGTGTCTAATAAGCCTCAGCTCAGCAAAAAGCTGCAGCTAGCTGCAGCGCTGATTTTCAGCTGAAGCCCAAGGTATCCTGTAGGCCTGAGGTATCATTGCTATCTGTGAATCCTCCTCCTCGCGTCGTAATCCTTATTACAGGGTCATGATTCTCCCATGGAATCATTTTCTCTGACGCCACCTGTGCTGGTCTTTGGCAACGTGAAATGCCTCGTGGAGTTTGGTGTCCAGAGATCTTCGGATTTGGTCTGACCATCTGATAGGACTTCGAACCGTGGAACGCTTGCCGTCGATTATTCCTGTTACTATCGTTTGTTCAAGGTTGTGGCAATCTTTCCGGGCAATGTGACCAAAGAATTCAAGTAACTTACGGAGACAGGTGGTAGGCAACCTGGTTTTAATATTTACCTCCTATCTGTGAATACAAACCAGAATAAATTGACGAATTTATTTGTTTATGTACTCAAGTTTTGGGAAGCATAAAATTAAAATACATTTGCAAATTTTGGATAAATAATAATATTCCGTATTGTTTTAAATCGAGAAACTGGTTGGAAATTATACCAACATTATAGAGGACAATGCTTCATTGGTGATAAAACATCGGCATTTCTGTATTTATTGCTTGACTTCGAGTTTTCAGACCCACATCAGTATAAGGTCTTATTTTAAAATCATGAAAAATATTTTAGGAGGTAAAAAACTATTTTTAGATTTTTTTAAATAATATAAAAAAAATATTTATACTTTTTCAAAAATAATTGATGTTTCCGTTTGCATAAAACCTTTATCCCTCCATGATTATGAATGGTACTAAGGTCATGTACTCGACGACATGACCTGGTGGGCTCGGCTACTCTGACACACACACGCATGGCGTCGCCGCGTAGGCATCGCCCGATCTTAATGCCTACATAATTTATGAATCTACTGCAGCTTTAATTTGATATTTGAAATGAATTCTATACCATTCATAAAGACTAGCTTTAAAATATTTAGCGTTATTGAAATAAGACCTATAGTTCTGACTATGGTCATAATTATTGTAAATTATTCTCTATCAGTAGACTGGGTAACCGAAGGGATGAGTATCAAATCGCACAAAAAAAACACTCACCTTGAAGTAATACTTCAGATGAAATAACTCTCGATTACCTCATTAGTCTAGCAAGTAATTGGATACTTGTTTGCGGTCAATTTATGAAGCACATTCTCGTAAAGGCCGGTCTAACAAACATCATAATGTGGGTAAACGATTACATTTTACGCCGAGCCGATAACTTTAACGGCTCCTTAGAACTCCGGGTTACTTTATGCTCCCGAAAATGCCGCCCTAAACTGTCGGGACATTATTATACACAATAATTAAGGTAGGCTGTTTTAAGTGACAATATTTCTCAAGTCACTTTTAGGTACGGTTTGTATTGAATTTGGAAATATCGGGTTTGTTAATCTGCGTCCCAAACTTATCTGAATTTGAAATCTGTTCCCTTTATGGAAATTCGCGTAACCCAGGTGTTAAATACAGCCAGTGATAGCCTAGCGGTTGAACGCTTGCCTTCCATGCAGGAGGGTCTGAGTTCGAATCCGGCTTTTTAGATTCATGGGCGGATTAGAATTTGATTATGACGACACGGTTGGCGCAGTGGCTAAGCGATAAGCTTTCTGCGCTACGTGCCGCGGGTTCGATCCCCACACGGAACAAATATTTGTATGATCTACAGATAGTTGATTCGGGTCTGGTTGTGTGTGAATGTGACATGTATGTTTGTAAACTGTACCGTCGATACAGGAGAAATTCTAGTGAGGGGGCAACGTTTTTTAAAAAAAGAAAGAAGAAAGATTATTAATTGCATTAAGGGTGAACGAAAACATCGTGAGAAAACCTGCACACCTGAGAGGACCTCATAAAGTCTTCGATGGTGTGTGAAGTTTTTCAATCCGCACCAGGCCAGCGTGGTGGTCTAAGGCCTAACCCTTCTCATTCTGAGAAGAGTGGCAGTGGGACTGTAGTGGGCTGGATGTATTTAATTTTTATATTTTTTCTTTTCAATACAGTTTCGCATTTACAGTTTTAATTAGGGTAATGCTCCAATGCTAAAATATGGGATCATTCCGAGTACGTTCTCGATTTCTAGTATTTCTTTTAGTCTTTTAAGTTGGCGGATATCTGAATTTTACTTGGTATTTACAGATTTTCATGCAGAGGTTTCTGATCCACATTTTTTTGTGCCGGCTTAAAATATCAAAGCTTCCAATTTTTGGTATACGCTTTTTAACGTTCAAAAAACGCACTCGTAAGGAAAAATACACGGATTTTATCATGTGTAGGTATCATGTTCGGAGTTTGGAATGAAATATAACAGTGGGGTATTTAATTCTAACGTTCAATGAGATGTACGAAAATAGGTCATTTACCTGACTCCTATTATTGCTAAAGCTAATTAACTCAGAGGCTATTTTGATACTCTTGATGAGATGAAAACAAGACTGATGCCACCTGCTTAGCTACACAAAGGTCATGCATTCGAACGTATTCTCAACTTGTCTCTAAGTAGGTAAGTATTCTTTAGCCTAGCTTTTTAATCGATATTTTAAAATAGAATACAATATATCTTTATTTTATGTAAACTAGATACAAGCACTTATGAAACGTCGAGACTCTAGGTGCGCGGTTCCAAATAGTAGCTCCTATGGAGAAGAACCGTATAGACACTCCATGGAAACTCTTTTAAAGTAATAGATTATCTACTAATTGATTAGTACAATGTTGTGGTAAGAGTTACGAGAATGATGTAATTTAATGTGAATAAACAATAAGAATAGGATAAGTTCAAGCCAACGATAAAGCTTTAGAGGAATCAATTAAAAGAATATTGTAAAACAATATGGTAAGAAATCTTAGTCCAGCAGTCGGATAACATAAGTCACTAAAAATGCAGATATAGAGAATAGAATAGAGGATGAGAGAGGGGAGGTGACATTCTTCTCTGTTTAGAATAGTATAGTGTAGACGGCAGATGTATTTCCTTTCAGTGACACTTGCCTCGCTTGTTCTCCATGAACGGAGATACGCGCCTTTCTCCGCGTTGCGCGCCGCTTTGCGCTCCGCGCTACTTTCCGCCTCTCCTTATTTGAACCCTTATAGTTCTGCTGAACCCACAATAGAGAAAAAGTCTGAAGACCTTTAGTTTAAATCCATAAAAGGTAATTTTAACTTTAACAAGCTTGTTAAAATTCTGATTAATCCATTTTTACATTTTGTATGTTATTTTATTTTATAAATGCTAATGAATTTAGCTTCTGGAAATACTCGTAAATGAACCATACATTAATATTTACGTGTGATTATCCGGAGCTGGTTTTTATTCCAACGGTTGTAATTAAATTTATGGCTAGTGGTTTTAATATGATTGGATTATTACTACTTAATTTGTAGTTTTGCTTTATAATTTGATTTATTATGAATGTTTTGTGAGCGTATTGCAAGTGTAAAATTATTGTTTTCATATCATTTAGTTGGTTCATTAATTTTACGAAACGTAAATGTTCAAACTCAGCAATAATTGCAAGAGTTAATGTATAAATTATTATCATAAATTTAATTCATTTAATTCGTTAAATAATAAAAAGAAAGAAAGAAAAAATATTTATTTCGGACTCGCACAGGAAAAAACATAAGCATACAGAGAGAAAACATTAAAATAATAATACAAAAAACTAAATAAAAAATCCTGCATGAGGGCAAAAATGGCTGCTATCAGTACCTGTACCATGACTTTTCCGTGCCGTCTAACGTTCACGTTCACATGCAATATTTGTATGGAAAATTTTTCAGCGCCTCTAGCGGTATAAATAGTGAACTAAAGTCGCTTTACAAATATTGCATGTGAACGTGAACGTAAGACGGCACGGAAAACTCATGGTAGAGGTACTGAACACTAAACATGAATTATTTATTTAAAATGCTTCATGTACAATGTACAAAGGCGGTCTTAATGCCGTAGGCATTCTCTACCAGACAACCTTAGGGTGATGCAGAGACAATAAAGGTAGATGCACCAAAAAACAAACTAAGTGAGAGGTATAACTATTATACTTAAAAACAACTATATAAACTTACATAAACATTACCAACATAATTATATATAAATAAATATGTAATATATGCTAAATAAACTAATTACACATAATAAATAATAAATATATACCTACATTTCGGAAAAATCTGAGTCGAGATGAATCTGCCGCCGTCTTGTCACGAAAGTATTTACGTACTTAAAGTTAACTATTTCCAATTTGTCCTCTCAATTTGAGCAGGACTTTTATCTTTATCTTGTTTGAAGTATATTGGACTGGGAATAACAAAATCCTACATCAAATGCACCTCAGAGACAAAATCAATTTTGCAATAAGGACTCAACAAGTCTATTCTGTATTAAAAACCACGTCACGCAAGCACAACAGTTGAACTGTTTGTACGCTAAAACGTTGGGAAACATTCGGCGTGAAAATCAACGGTACCTACCGCGGAAATTGAAATGTCTGCCTGAAAAAATTCCTTTGAGTATCACTGTATTGAATGGGACTTAGGTAAATGTAAGGAATGCCGACGGGCATGGGTACCTATATTGAAATGAGGTATAAAGTTTAAATAGAGACTTGTACACAGGGTGCCGCAGAGGTTATAACATTAAATTGGTATTTAATGTTATAATATGTTATATTTGGTACTATTGTAATTGGTTGTTTATTAGTTTAAGTTCTTAGCTGTCGCATTAGTTTAAGCAGTTATAAATAAATAAATAAATAATAAATGGAACCACGTATTTAGTATCATGTTCTGTGATCGTACACAAAAAACAAACTAATTTAAAATTTCATAATTTTACACATATCACGATCTCTAGGCAAAGTTTGAAAAGTCTCCAACGTATTCTAACCAAAATTATTTTTATTCACTCGTGTAGAACAGATAAAGGTGACCTAAATTTCTATTTCGATGTCCCTCCATCTAGACGAATGATAGAAAAGTGAAATTTATTGCAAAAAGAAATTGCGTTGAAATCGCTGATTCTTTGAGTACGCCTTCAGTGGGCCGAGCACGAATGTTTTGACGTATCGTAACGTTAACGTAACCAAATTTGGAACCAAAAATACACGTTTAATCCATGATATTTTTTGTAAATACATGCAGTTTTTTTATTTTTTTATTAAACAAGTGTGTTTTTTGCATAAAATTGAACAAAAATGCGATAGATTCATTGTATTTTGTAATCAAAATTTGCTTACGTTTACGTTACCATACGTCAAAACATTCGTGCTCGGCCCTCAGAACATGATACCAAATACTTGTTTTCATTTAATGTGGTAACGTCTGCGGCGCTCTGAATACATAACTAGTGACCCGCCGCCAGCTTCGCAGGGGAGAAATTTCTTTACTATCCTTACATTCTCTCTTTTCCCGACTGTCAATCCCATCTGGTGGTGGGGTCAGCCTTCTTTATATTTCGCTTCCACTTCGCTCTGTCTTTGACATCCGTGTCGGAAACTTTGCATGTCGCCATATCTCTGTGCACTACATCCATCCACCTGGTTTTAGGTCTCCTTCGAGATCTCCTACCAGGTAAGGACAGCTGCAGTGCCAGGTTGCCTACGTAATCCGGTGGTCTTCTCTTTACATGTCCATACCATCTCAGCCTAGTCTCCTGCAGCTTGTCGGCGATGTCGCGTACACCAAGACTACCCCTTACGTACTCGTAAGGGGGGTCTTTACTATCCTTACATTAAATATTAAAATATTATACATAATTATAAACCTTCCGGAAGAAATGCTCAAAATGATGGTGAAAACCTCATCAAAATCCATGGTAGATATAGTTAAGAAGTAGTTAGGGAACAAACAGACAGACGCGATGGGCGACTTTATTTTATACTATGTACTGTATGTAGTGATGATTAAATACAATTTTAAAGTTAAACAATCTGAAGGAAGTGGCAGAGAACAGTAAAGGATAACGAATAGAGTTAAACTTTGAAATGCATATAATATATAAGTACTAGTAATACGGTAAGATACGAGAAAAAACAAATATGGAAGAGGTTAGTCATTAGTTTTAAATAGAGAAGGAAGAACAATTTAAGGCATAAAATAAAATTATGCGAGAAAACTCAGAAATAATGAAAGCAAGTTAAAAAGAATTAAATAATGGCTTATACCAAAACCAACAATCGTTTTTTCGAAAATGATCCAGAATATTCCGTATGAGGCAAAATTTTCAAAACTGCCAGTTTATTCAACATAGAAAATAAAATAACCGTCAAAAACCCTTGACTCCAACTAGAAAAAGAGCTGTAACTTTTGAACGACTGAACAAATTTTCATGAAACATGATGAAATGAAAATGATGCCGATATCGAAATTTTGGAGCTACGATGCCCACAGACACATACATACTACAAACTTTTAACACCCCTCTTTTTTGTCGTGGGATAAAAAAAGAAGAATCAAGCGCAGTAACAATGCTGTACAAAAGTGTATAGCGCCTCCAGCAACGCAACTCTGGACTGAAGCGTTTCTTAGCAAACCCTTGTCGCCTTGAGTGCTGTATTGAATAATTCCGTACGTAGTTCCATATTGACGCCTTGTTGGGGTGAGTGAAAGAAAAGAAAGAAAGAAAGAAAGAAAAATCATTTATTGAGAACTGAGTGACTGAGTGAGAACTGTTGAAAATTGTAAAGTGACGAGGTATGCTAAAATAAATAGGTTGTTTCTGTTTGCTAGTAAAGAAACAAAAGAATTTCTCCGTTTTGAAGTTTTTGGTTAACTTTGGACTAAAGAATCGGTGCTTGAATTTAATACTGTTCCAGAATTTTCTTTCGATGATTTGAGTTTCAGAAATTAATATTAATACCCTCCATAAATATGTCTCTCGTTCAACTGGTCACACATAAAAAGCTTCATATAGGATATTGTTATTAATAACTACAGAACCTTCTTCTCCATAGGGTCTACTATTTGGAACCGTGCACCTAGAGTCTCGACATTTCATAAATGCCTGTATCTGGTTTACATGAAATAAAGATCTATTCTATTCTATTCTAACCTCATTGATCTATCTAAAATTGTTCGTCCGTACTAAAATCACGCATGTATTGCCTGAAGTATTATAAATAGCTGTAAACAGTACAACAACACTACGAGCAGTAATTAACGCTTCAAAAGTAACTTTACTACTTGAACCAACATCCAAAACGCTTGATTAAACTATTTCAATTCTAAATCTGTTCATAATTGTGAACGTAAATTATACATTCTATACAATTCTAAACATATTTGCTAAGTAAATATTTACAGCTACATTTATCATGTACTCGACACTAGTAACTGTAGCGTTTAGAGAGGGATCGTTAACCGTCAGGGGACTGTTGTGTCGTTGTGTCATAAAATATGGCCGCCGCTACATCCCGTACCGTTTTATGTTTTAAAGTGTGAAGATGCTCGTTGTAATGGTATTCTTGGAGGAATTGTAGCTTAGATCAAGGAATGACGATGCATTACATTCATTTGTATATTTTATTAAAGGTTTTAAAAATCATTCTCCTGCCATTATCCCATTTTATTTGGGGTGCGCGCAATATGTGTTTTTCTTCCATTCATCTCTATCAGACGTCATTTCCAGATTCACTTCCTTCACATTCATGTCATGTTTCACACAGTCCATCCACCTTTTTTTGGTCTGCCTATTCACTGATATTTAAAAAAAAAAAACAGTCAATTTTTTATTCAAATCCAAAGGCAAGAATCAAATTCCACACTGAAAAATATAACGGCTAGAAATAAACAAGTTATTACTTTACAACCGAGCACTTCGTTCGGATGGAGCTTGCGAAGTCGTTTTTCCGTACAAATTCTCCCTAATAAGGATGTTTATCGAAATCGTGCTAAGAACTTCTTTCGTATTCTTGAATTAAATTATGGCTTGCATACTTTTAACTTCGGTTCTGGAATTTAGAACACCAGTTAAAACAATAACGTTAAGTTTTACTTTAATTCTACACACTGCAGTTATCTGTTCGTCAGCATTATGGTTTTGACCAATAACTTTACCAGCAACTTCTTCATCTGCCAAATGAGTAATATCTCTAACTATATTGTTATTACATATTACAGCATTCCATAAAACGGGGCTATCCACCTAATCAATCAATCGCCGTGTCCCTTCGGTACATAAATCTCTCTGTGTCATAAACTTTTATCAGATGCTATCCGAACTTTATTGGTCTCCAAAGATCGTTGTTTATGTCATTCATGAAAGTTAGGCATAAACATGTCATAGAATTTGGGTCTTGGGAGTTTGGCGACTAGGTTTTGGGACTCTTCTTCTTACTATAAAAAACTTCTCTACATAGTATAAAGTCGCTTTCCGCGTCTGTCTGTTTGTATATCCGCTAACTCCTCCTAAACCACGCAACGGATTTTGATGCGGTGTTCACCAAAATTTTGATAATTTTTCACGGAAGGTTTATAAGTATAATACTTTCATATTTAATGAAAGGATAGTAGAGAAAGTGTATGTGCGAAGGCGGGAGCGGGTCGCTAGTAGAGTATAAAACATAGTTGTCTTCTATATAAAAGCAGGTGCAGGATTTATTTTTAAAATTATAAATTTGAGTGCTTTTGTCATCACCTCACCTGAAATCTTTATAAATCGGTTTAGTATTAACATAAACGTACGTCGTTCTACTATTTTCGATTTGACAAAGTTCAGTGAACGAGAGTATATGTATAATAACGGGTAGGCTTATATAATACTGTGTAATTCTTTATTGTACACGAAAATGAGATAAAAGACAAATACAATTGAGATGGTATGTACACAGGCGAGCTTAACCCAAATTTGAGTTTTCTACCAGCAAACCATGACTTAGCTACTAAACTTCGAGTATAATTTGGAATAAGCTACTGCTAATAAATTACAGTAAAGTTCTTCTTGAAATTTACTCGACGACCCATAGATCCACCCCAATGTAAATGCAAGCATACACAATTTGTCATCAAACTCCACTCTTGCACAAAGTACAAGAACAAACAACTAAAACCCGAAAATGAAATCTGTCTCCGTCAAATGAAATCTGTCATATTTTACAAATTGCCGTATAAAACAACCGTCGAGTGGAATCGTAAAACGCATTACTCATCACTCACTGCTCACAGTTATTCGCTGGAATATTTAATTGCTTCGTCTTAACGACTGGCCTCAGCAAAAGTGGATTATCCAGCACTTAAAATTGAGGGCAAGAGATTAAAACAACTTTGTGGTTCATCTGTGTTTTTAGATTGATATTTAGCTGACTTCAAAGAAGACTTTAAATTGTTTGCCGTTTTTGCTAAAATGTTGCTAGGAATAATTATGTCATCAAGGTAAACTGAATTAAGACGAGTATGATTGGAGTCAGTTAAATTCAAATTAAAAGGTAATAGCTTAGACCCCTCCACGGTACTGTTGTTCACCATATTTTTTCGTTCCTTTCTTGCGTCGGCGTGCGTACCTTTTACAAAATAAGGATGAGAAAAATCAAATCCTGACCACAAACGTCTGGCTCAATTTGGTAAGTGGTAGGAGCCGGGTATGGCGCCTTCGCCCTCCCGCCCCCCGCAATCCCAACACTACTGGGTAGCGAGCGAGAACTACCGTACTTTTACACTTTCAATCAGCACTATTTTAACGCACATTTTTAATTCACCATTTAATGCACTTCAAGGAAAAGGTTACAGGAGGCGGGCGCGGATAGAGGGCGCCGCCTTCGCGGCAGATCTGTCGCATGGAGTCAGTGTTAAATTGTTGTAAACTACGCATATAATATCTATTTAGATTGTGTGTCCGGCGGCGCGCGAAAATAGCTTTTAAATAACGCATGACAGGTGATATTTTCGCTCGCCGCCCCAGCCCCTAAGTATTGTGTCTCCGGCGGTGTGGACCAGTTTGTTTAGATCATCATACTGACTGCGCCCTTTCTGTTTTTGTTGACATCGTCTAACCCAATAGGACGAGAAGAATCAACTACTTATAACCAATATATGGCTGTCGTTGGTAAGTGTGAATAAAAACCAAACCTAAAATTAACACTAAAATTTCTAATCATTATTTTCGTTTCTACTCTTTTTTAATTTATTTCTTTTTTGTATATTATTATACCTTCGTTCTGTCTATCTGTTTGGGTTAACTATTCTTCTAATCTATGACTGTTATGAAAATTGCATAGCATTGTGGAATATGCGGCAGTCCTTTTTGTATTTAAACTGTTGATGATATTTGTATGGGAGTTGCTTGACATGTCCAGATCCTCGTCATCGCTGACTTCGGTTCGTGCTGTAGACTAGCCAGTAGACCCTATCATGCATCCCTTCATACAAACTGTCATAAGTTAGTTATTTAGTACTTTTGAAACTATGTAGCCAGTATAGTCAGTACTGTAAAAATGTACATTTTGTTAGTGGTAAGTATCGTGAGCGGGATTGTGTATACATTTGTGTGTATCAGCTCCCAACTGCCGCGTAAGCCGCAATGCATTTAACAATATGTACTAATGGTTGACGTTAAGTGTGATTTAATAATTAATAACATAAAATATACATGATTTTCAAATGAAAAATAACTTTATAAACTATGTGTTAAAGTGGGTCTCGTTAGGTCAATTGGAAGTGACATATTGGTGAAGACTTATGTATATTGATATGCACAAATATTGTTATTGAGATGAAATGTGGTTTATGTACACTGTAAATTGATTATGCACAACCTGGGTACCCGCTGTTAATTTTGTTTTGTTTTCGCTACAAGGAATTGTAGTATTTTTCATAAGTATATGCATGGCCATGGAATGTTTATTATGGGAGATATCCTCGTTCAAATGACAGTGTGGTTACCATGCTCGATCTAGTTTGCCTGCGGAGTTAAACCTCATTGGGACGACGTTTTCAACTATTTAAAAATATAATTTCTAAAATGTATTATTAAATTCTTTCTTGCTATTTGAAATGTTTTGTGTCTTGGTACCTGTTTGCGTCATAAAAACTAAATTTTAAAATTATGTGTACATAATTGACATTAAATGTACACACTTTTAAAATAAATTATAGACCCGTTTGGTTTTACTTTTATTTTGACGACGAAGAGATTTTTATACATTTAAGTTCACGATTTTATCGATAAAGTTTTCTTATTATTTTATTGTGTTTTTAATAAAAATATTAAACGATGATGCTTAAAGAACATATTTTTGATGTTGGCAGTATTAATTGTATATGCATTTTACAGAGAGTATTAAATTAATATATGTATAATGTATATGTATACTTTCTTTTATATGATTATGAATATATATTATTTTGTAACTTTCCCAGCAATGAAGGTATGTTGTTAAGCTGTTAAAACTATAATTATTTTAGCATTTACCAATACGGCAGCTTAGTTACAGAAACTGTAGTGATCCCCAATCCCTTGGTCTTGTTATTGTCGGAAAAAAAGGCAATTGCCTTTATATCCTTGCAAGGAAATTAGAAAAGTCGAGCTTTTAGTACGTACGAAAAGTGTGCTTATACATATTATGGAAATATGTGATTTTATTGATTATTGCATGTTTTTTCTATCGCACGTTTTACCGTTTGTATAGAAAGTGTTTTGTATAATATACTTCTCTTTTTAGCTTTCGTAATTTTTGTATACATTTATTATATTATGTGTCGTGTTTGTGTTGTGCTGTGTTACATTATACATGCACAATGTACAATTAACTAAATTGTTTGCGTATCATCTTTCCATAAATATTAGCTTTTTATAAACTTATTTTAAGAGTTTCTTGTCTGTCTCTTTGTCTTCTTAAACTTTTATATTTTCATTGAAACATTTTCTACATTTTTATCCTAGTTCATTGTACATTATTCTGAACACTTCAAAATAAACTTTAAGAACTTGATAATAAAGTTTATATTTTGAAGTACTGAAATTTAACGATCAATTTATCAAGTTACTATGTTCTTCTAAAAATTCCAAAGTTAGTGTTCTCTCTTGAAAGTTTCTAAGTAAATAAATTCATCAAATTGTGTGTTAAGGTAGATTAGAAAATATATTTTGAAGTATTTCTTTCTTCGGGTTCATCGACATTCAGAATACACAGAAATTTTAACCATCCTAACGACAAGAAATTATTTATTACATTTAAATGATTTATTACATTTTCATTTCAAACAACGGTTTTTATTCGAAAAATATGTTTGTCTTGTAGAATTTTAGTTAATTTTGTCAGTTTAACATTTGTTAACTGAACTTAACTACTATACAAATGTCTTACTTGTGACTTGAAGAGGATAGGATTAAGGAATCCAAATATAAGTACAATAATCCCTTGTCATTTCTGAAGTGATTAGAATTTCAACATAATATGTCTATCCCTTAATCACTTAAGTTATCTCAAGTTTACGAGTTAGTATGCCACATAGGCCACATATAACACCGTATGTTTGAGAACAATAAAGCCGTTAAACTATCTAATTGATACCTACATAAACCTTCAGGAGAGAACATTTGTTATATATCTGTCTCGCTCCCACACCGACTGTCTATCGACGACTGACCCAAATTGGATAAGCTTTTTAGCTACCCAACATCTATCTCTCCCACAAATATCTCAAAAAGCAGTAGTCAATTTCTGAGAAAATATAATCTTAAATGCAACACCACTATCCAGCTACATTTAGACCTGTGTTTCATAAAAAACAGTAATGTAGTTTCGGAGTTATGACTAGAGTTGAAAACTGCGGAAAGTTTCCGAAACTTTGGAAGTTTTCCGGAAGTTTACCGGTAATATTCCCGAAAACTTCCAAAACTGCGGCAGTTTTGGAAGTTTTCAGAAATGATTTTTTACTTATAAAAACAGTAATTGGGGATACTTTATACTTAAAATATGTTACATTTAGCTAGATTTTAAATATTCGAACACAGCGAGCACGGGACGGGATGCGGGGTAGGGTACAGGTTAAAAATAAATATTTCCAAAACTTCCGTCACACCGCTCGGTGTTTACATTATGCCCGTTGCCTTCGTATGATTTATGCCGATTGAATACAAAACGTTATTTCATCAATTTGCTTCAATAGGTACCATAAATAATTAAAATAATAAAAAAAACAGAACTAAATTAAAGGATCATTTTCATTTGCCGTTACTGATTCTGAGTAATCCCAAAGCAACGAATTTGTTGATTTCATAAATAGAAAAACATAATTTGAAAACTTCCAAAGTTTCGGAAGTTTTGGAAGTTTTCAGGAAACTTTCCTCAGAAAAGGAAACTTTCCTGGAAGTTTTCAACTCTAGTTATGACGCTATTTCTGAGAAGTGCCTCGGGCGCCGAGAATCTAATATCATACAACACATACGTGCATATTGCTAGGTAGGTATTGCCGCTAAGTTGTGGGTATAACTTTTGTAATATTAGAGGAGTGGGTGAGTTTGTAGGGCCGCTTTGTTTTGCCGGTATCTAAATGGGGTAGTTGTTATCCTAGGGGTAGTGAGATGATATTATAGCCGGTGTGGCAGTGCTCACAGCGGACGATAATATTGGAAATTTGGAAATTGTGTACCCGGACTTCAGGATTACTGTATATTAAAATTCTGAGTAAATATTTTTCGTGATCGGAAATGAGATTTTGGAACAATACAAATGAAAGTGTGTTTTGGGGATAATATGTTTGATTTCCAATATTGTTATCCGAATTGTTTGTTTTTAATATGAAATAAAGAATACACTAATACCATTTCTTCTCTGTTATGTTAGGCCGATTTCAATAAGACGGATTTTAAACTTTTGCTATTGACATTATTTTTGTAATGTGTTTTACAAAAACCACACACCTCTCGTAATATACACATAAAAGTATATTAGGATACTCTTGAAAATGAAATCCACGGATTAATATTGAATCATTAAAAAAAAAAAAAACATATTTAATTTTTCGTCTGTCTCAGCATAATAAAGTCTTCGTAAAGTTAATTAAATATTGAAACTTACATAAAATTAAATCACTGAGATTAATTAAAGTTTTAACTATCCTTTTAGACTATAAAAAACAATTTAATTTTCAGTCTCATTAAAAATTTAAACTGATTTATAAAATATTTAATCCGAAATTTATTATGAGTCTCTCTCGAAGGTGTATAAACTCGCTTGACTGGGTACTTGATGTTAACTATTTTTCCTCCTGTTCTTTTAAGGAAAGTCTATGATAGGCTGAGTAGATGGATAACAAACTAATACAACACTATAGAATATGAATGACCTTATAACGTTTATACACCAGAAAGTTTGAAAATAAATAATAAACTAAAATAAAAAAATTGTAGGTTAGAACATATTTTTTTTTTTTTAGTTGCTTATGCAATACATAAACATGCAATTACAGGAATCGCGAAGGATATTCTGTTATTCATTGTATATTTCTGATGGTTATCATCAAATTAAAATGAAACCATCTTGGTAGAAAATACAAAAAAAAAAAAGATTCAGAATTGGCGAAGAGATCGCTAAACAAACACATTTTTTTAAATACATTTATTAAAATTGAGAACTTCCTTTTTGGAAGTCGGTTAAAAATATACCTTTTCATTTTATATACAATCAACAATTCCCATTTTCTTAAACGAAATATCCGGACATAGCAACAAGTTCTCCTCGGTGTATTAGCTTGCAAAAGCAAATCCCGAATGTTCGCAAAACGTTTATTGTCAGAAATATATTGCGATTCGACACACAGCCTACATCTAATGGATACTGAGCAAACATTGATATACCGTAGAAATACAATATCAATTATTATATATTAATACCGACTCGAACAATGGGTATGTTTGCTCTCAAAATATGTATGAACGCTTTACTTGTCTTCACCGGCTCTCGCCGAGATGAATTAACAAGTAATTATTAGCTTGATATTCTTCAATAATATAGGAAGGGTTTTCTTACGCGTCTGATATTTGAATTACCCTAAAATAAGAAAAGAAAAAAATATCTATGCCACAATCGCCCCACAAAGTTTCCCCTTGCATAAAAAATCCATAAGTCTATTAGGATTTTTTAATGCGAGGCAAAACATTGCGGGGCGAATGCAGCATAAATTAAAAAAATCACGAACTTGAGACTTGAGTGTCAATAAAAATAAAAAGTAAAAAATTGGTACGTTGATTTTTTTTATTATAAAATGACAAGGAGTCAAGTGTACGGTCGGCCAATAAAGTACTTAAATATCAATTTTAACAGAACTTCCTAAAAAATGAAAGTATCATTAAAGTTGAAACTTCATTATTTTGACAACAGAATATAAACCTTTTTATATTATGACGTACAAATAAATTGCAACCTTAGGTACCAATTCTTTGGTCGACTGTACATAAAATTAATGGAACTTTACTTATTTGTTTGGCTTGAAAAAAGCTAATGCAAATTCAGCAAACAACATACAATATCCTATTGAAAAAATTCACCAGTGGACAATATTTAATGTTGACATTTAATAACATATCTGCTAGTATAGGTTTTTCAACAAAATATAATGGAAGCTTTCAATTTAATTTCGAAAATTCAAATATATAACAGTGATACAAAGAGATATAAAATATAATTTGGTAAGTTCATTATATAAAGAAGAACCGCCCATTGTACATGTTTATATTTATAAATAATGTATCTTTTGTATTTCTGGTGTACAATGAAGTTTATTGTATTGTAAAGAAAAGAAAGAAAGAAAAATGATAATTTTTTTTATGATGAAGATACAAACAAAACTGACAAAATATGACGAAAGAATAAATTATTAAAACGCAAAATAATATAACAAAAAAGTATTAAAAGAAATTAAATACATATTAATATCTAAAAAATGAAAGTATAATATGAAATTGATAGAGATTAATACGACGCGAAATATAGTTTTCTATAAGAAAATATTCTTCGTCCTCTCAGAAAGGGTAGGATCACGGAATAGGTACAAAGTGTGCAACACAATACAAAATAATGTCAAAGGAAATCTTTACGTTGAGATCGGCCGTAAAAACGACACCCACCCCATTGTTCCGACTACACTGGCGAGCAGAATGACTGGAATATTTTTGATATGTATTTTTATATAACATTGTAAAATTCCATTCTTTGAGTCGAAGCCTTGTGCCAAAGTTATATTTTGACGTTTTAAATTGTTGTAGTTTTCTACAATATTACTGAAACAGAGAATTTTACGTCAGCAGCTTTTTCTAGGTATCTTCCTTTGATTGATAATGGATACGGAAACCTTTTGACGATAACATTATATAAGGCTTCCTATTTCATGTCAAGAACCACAAATATCTCTTGCTTAAATTACGACATCACTTCTGACATTTCTATCAAACGTTATCAGTACTTAAAAGCGCTATTTTCACACAATTTATCATTCACTACTCACAGCACCGCACTTCATAATAGCTCTGTTGACATTGAATAATTGCGCTTAAGCATCGTAAGGTGGCTAGCAACTTTTTATTACAGTTTTAATATTTACCCTAATTAAAAACTACACTTTTTACCTTCAACTTTTATCGCATAACTTTTAAAATCAGAAATGCTCCAAGTTTTTTGCTCGCTTATGTGTGTTGATGTTGATGTTGATGTTTCTGATTGTCGTGATGATGTGGCAGGAGTGGAATGACTACAACCTGAGGTGGAACGACAGCGAGTATGGGGGAGTGAAGGACCTGAGGATCACGCCCAACAAGCTGTGGAAGCCGGACGTGCTCATGTACAATAGGTGAGCGTACTGGAAACGGGTTTGTTTTTTATAGTCTCTTTAAAAGGCAGTATACATTTTGTTACAATTTTTTCTTTAGGCTTCACAGAGTAATAAAAGTATTTTAAAGTTTGAAATGGCCAGAAACAATTTTTATATAATACTATGGTTCAAACTAATATGAACAAGATATGGGATACTAAAAAAGAATACTCAGAAATATTTCGACTCAGGAGTTTATTTTTATTTTTAGAGACTGCTTGATTTATGTTTAATTAATGAAAATCGGCTCTTGAAGAATATAAAATATTTCAAGAAAAATGAAACTGAATTTTGTGTATCTTGATTTTTTAACAAAAATATAATACAGCTATAACAAGAAAATATATTTACTGACAAATATATTTTTACGTACCTAACATAGTAAATTTATTCTTTTGGAACAGGACAAAGAAATATAATATAAAGAATATCTTAATTTTTTGCAACCAATTTGTCTAAGTTATGATAAAGTAACGGGGCTACAAATAAAGAGTTGACTTTTATTATCCTAACAACTGACACAATGGGGTAATGCTATTCCACTCTCGGAGAGAGGTTTAATTTTAATGAAAGTACATTTTAGAGTTAATTAACTCTAAAAAAAGGACAAAGTAATTTTAATTTAGAGAGCTTATAAATCGTAAACTTTAACAAAGGATTCATTTATAATATATTTTTTTAGGTTGGTGAAAATAATTTTTAAGTTACTATAAGTGATTACAGGATTCAGGCGTCACTGGAGAATCCTAACTCATTTAAATATGCGACCGAAATAATTATAAATTTCCGTAATTTTCGTCCCAACGTTTCAGGGGAAGAAATATTTTACCAGACCACTTTACATTTCAAAACCAGAAGATTTTAATTATTGCCGAACAGTGGGGAACATTTTAAGCTTAGTATTTCAAATTTCTTGTAACTGTCGACTGGGGCGGACCACGAATGTTTTTGACGTATCGTAAGTTACGATTCGTAATGTTAATGTCAGCAAATTTTGACTATAAAATACAATGAATCTATCGTATTTTTGTTTAATTTTACGCAATAAACACACTTGTTTCATGAAAATTTTAAAATACTGCAATTAAAAAAAAAAAAAAAACCCCTTTAGAAAAAAAAATTGTAATGTAAATTGTTTGAAATCTATTAATGTCAAATGTATTTGTTTTAAATTGAATTATTGTAATCTCTTATTGGGGGATTTAAAACTGTTAGCAATAAGATGACTATAAAATAAATAAAAATACACGTTTAGTGTATTTTTATTCCAAATTAGCTTCCGTTAACGTTACGATACTTTAACGTTAAAAACATTCGTGCTCGGCCCACTGTTCGCAATAAGTGCTTCATTACACGACATCGACTCTGCAACATACAATTTGTAGAGTCAGAACACAGGGTGCCGTAGACGTAGACGCAGCATTAAATGAAACCATGTAGGTACCTATTTCGTATAATCCGTGTTTCGTGTAATTTCTGAAGCCGTACTTACAAAAAAAAAAAAAGATTTTTACGCAAGTTTTTTTTGCAATAAAATTTCACTCTGCTATCATTCGTCTAAGTAAAGGGACATCGAAGCAAAAATTTATGTCACCTTTATCTGTTCTAGGTACACGTGTAAATAAAAATAATTTAGGTTAAAATACGTCGGATATTTTTCAAACCTTGCCTAGAGATCTAAAATATGGTGTAAAATTATGAAATTTTAAATTAGTTCCTGTGGTTAAACTGATTGAATTTTATTGTTTTATTGTGTGAGGTTACATACAGTACGTGATAGTAAAATACGTGGTTCCATTTCATGTGGCAACATCTGTGGCACCCTGTATAATCATACAATTTATTTTCAAATTCAGATGCAGTCGCGTCGTTCAAACGTCGTTAACTTTAAACAAATTTTCTCGGCAAACAGACGCCCGCGCAAAGTGGCGCCATCTGGCCGCGCGCCAAACATTTTATTCATTACACCGTTAAGGAGCAAATGATATAAAACCGAGTGTCACATGATTTAATGTTAAGTGTATTCCATGTTTATCGGCACTTACCTGGCCGGAAGCCAGACGTATATATGCGTATATCTTAGGCTGATAA
The DNA here is from genome assembly GCA_932294325.1 of Allophyes oxyacanthae. Classification (NCBI taxonomy): domain Eukaryota; kingdom Metazoa; phylum Arthropoda; class Insecta; order Lepidoptera; family Noctuidae; genus Allophyes; species Allophyes oxyacanthae. Next base: position 17,382,591 of record OW028610.1, on the reverse strand, counting down.
CTTTTACGAACATACATAGATAAACAGTTATGGCCCAACACTACTGTAGTTTAACGACGCCATTGAATATAAGGACATTAAGCAGTAGATAGCAGATTCACTGCTCTGCTATTTTTTCTTCAGCTATCCACTTTTATTTATTGCGTCAATGCTTCTTGGAATGGAAATGTCTTTAGAAAGGTACATGACCTCTCCCAGTTGGAGTGTTCATTTATTTTTTATTTATTTTTTCTATACTTTTTATGTTCTTTTTATGATTTGATGGGAACTTGCAAGCCGGGAAGTGACTATAAATATCACTTAATGATACAAGGAAAATCTGTGACATTACCCAAAATTAAGGCTATATATAACGCCCACGTATTAATTTATTTCTCTTGCTTTTACCCAACATTAATCTCCCAAAATTTTCCTCTCCAAGATTTTCAAGCGAGATATTCGGACATCCAAATTAAAATAAAGGTTGGGTAAACTGCAGAGTTGCAGATTCGGTTCGTGTAATGACGGCCTAACCGCTCCATCGGCGGTGTTTGGAACTGGCCACATTTCAACGTTTCCAGACTTTTAAGTTGGAACTAAACGGTAACTGTAAAACAGATTTAAATGGCGGAACTGAGTCGAAAAACTAAATTTGGATGTTTGCCAGTCAACTACCCTTTTACAATAAAAAGTTCTTTCATCTGTGATTTGTTGATGCGTTAGCGGTATTACTGGCTGCAATCTGCTAATAGAATATTTTAAATGCGGGATTTACGTGTTTTTTATGCTATGGGGCTTGTTTATGGGATAACGAATTGAGTACGGAGTATAGAGAAAGTGTGATACAACAAACAGCATAAAAAATATAACTTTTTATGAGGAAAGCAGTTTATATTCATCAAGTGCGGAGTAAAGAGACTGTCATACAAGAAACAGTATAAACCTTATGATTTTTTACGTGAAACCTGAGTTTTTAGCACTTATTAAAATTGTTTTTCAATTTTTATAAACTGTGTAGAAGTAAAAATAAAATATATGTTACAATATACAAATTATTTTTAGGGCGTATTTTAGAGACACATTAATTACATTGTCTGGCACTGTAATAGAGCACTCAATAGTGACAGACAAAGTGTCTATAAAATACATCCTAAAAATAATTACTTTGTTCAGTTTCTTCGCGGATAATAAGAATTGGCGATATTTGTATCGTAAGTGATTCACAATTTCATTTCGGGGCAACATAAATAATTAGGTAATATATTGCCTCGGGAAAATCGAGTAAGCTTCAACAAAATAATTTTATGAGGAAAAAATACGAGAATATGATATATAAATGTATATAAACGTATGTTTTGGGGGCGTATTTGAACAAGTTTGAGCTTGTTACATGGTATTCCATGCCATTCCATTCTATAGAACATGCTTGAAACGTGAACTAATTAGGAGTGAACAAGACTGTTATTTATTAATTTTATTGGGTTTTCTAACAATGAGTACCTACACCAATACATGAACGCCTTACATACTACCTATAAATTAATTGCTAAGTATCAGCGGCGTGCACTCATTAAGACAAAAATACACTGCCTTTCCTAATAAATTAAGTATAAGTAATACAAACATTAATAAGTCTGTAATATCAGTTAATTTAGTCTTAGAGTGAGATGGCAAATCACAAACATCATTTAACTTGACAATACAACACTAGGTTGTTTTTACCTACACTTAAGAAACTTCTGTGCACGCCACTGCTAAGTGTATCATCACTTAGATAACACAGCATGAACTAAACCTAACAGTAACCTTCAGGTTAGTTACACACAAACCTTGGCAAAGAAAGATTCGGCATGGATTTTAAAAAACAAATGCTTGATCCAGTCTGTTCTCATGATTCAAGCAGCGAGTATAGATATAAAATAACCTAAACATCAAATCCCCCGACTCCAACTAGAAAATGAACTGTAACTTATGAATGGCTGAACCGATTTTTATAAAACACAGCTAAGATAATACCGATTAAACTAGCTTTCAATTACAAAAACTGCACTGAAATCGTTCCATCCGTTTTGGAGCTACGACGCCACAGACAGATACATAGAACCACACTACAAACTTATAACATCCCTCTTTTTTGTCGGGGGTTAATTACATTCATATTTATATTATATTTATTTATACGGACCGCTCAAGCATTCACTATGCGCCGAGCAAATAGCACCAAGGATCATATCATGCGGTTTTGCAGTTTAACATAAATCAAACGTACTTGCTGCTGCCTGCTCGGGAGCAGTCGGCATGTGCCCCCCCCCGCATCCGTTCATCCTTATCTTCCCCTGCTAGATCCAAGTACACAACGAATGGTTGAGTGGTTCGTGTATCTCGAGATCTGCTTGTTCGTCTATTCCTGGCTTAAGAGGAAGAGAATTGGAATTTTGGAAGGTGTTGAAAACTTATGAACATATGACTTGATTGAATTTAATAAGATGTATGGAATTAGGTGGTCCGGGGGCTATTGTGTAGGCAGCTGCATTTTATCTACTGTTAAATATGAGTATACAGGATATTTTTTTATGTAGTACTCATTTGCAGAGTGATCTGATGTCCGTTCCCGAATGCAACCGCAGTACTAAAATTCACTCCAAAACAAAATAAAAATTGATTTTGTATGGCTGGCGCTAGTTAATTATGCGTGTCATCCGTGGGGGGGTGTGTTCGTGTGTATTGTGTGTGTGTTATGCGTGTTATACTAAGTCGAATTTTCGTTTTGTTTTAAAGTGTATCCCAATACTGCGGTTACATTTAAGAGCAGAGACTATCACTCTAAAAATTATGCGCTCTACATTAAAAATATCCTGAATAATATAATACACGTATGATGAAATCGCGTCGCGTTTTGCCTTTGGGTAGTTTATTCATTTTTAATTCTTAATATTTATAAACCGAGGACGACGACACTTGAGATCTTCTGGCGCACCCTGTGGGCTAATTCACATAACTAAAGAAGTGCCTTTGCCGCGCAGTTGCAGTAAAATTTTGATCAAAACAACACATTTGGTATTCTCTTGGCTTCAGTGAGATACGATCGCGTTCAGTTCGATCGTTACTGCAACATGATCGGCGCGTCATAAAATTACGTAGTCCTCTGGGCAGTCAGCCTCAATATCACAATTACTGTCTGGCTAATATTTCCACTACGGCATTAGAAAAAAGAATAATTAAAAAATAAAAAAATTCTAGACGTAAAAAATGAGGAAGAATAATATGCACCAAGTTGATGTCGTTATTATTCTCAATTTCGCGACAAACTTAAGACATGTATTTATGTAAATTGTGGACATTAATATGATTCGCCCTTATAAAAGAATTTGTCGTGAAAGTAAGTGTTTACGAAGAAGACATTTTTATGCCTTATTTACATACATCCTGGCACTGGAGCTAAAGTTAAGCGTAATATTTGGCTCGGAACGGTACATAGATTTTTCTGGCAATAAAAATTGTTTATAAGCTTATTTTCATATGAAAATGCGTTTGCCATGAAATTACTTTTCTAGATAAAAATTATCTTAACAATTTATAACTATCAAGACAATATCATCTTTTTTTGCTATTCGAAGCTTACCCAGATCTCTCATTTATCAACATGATAGATAAATTACCAAATTTATCGCCGCGTATATTTTTCAAATTAATAATTTTGATATTATTTTCAATCCAGCTTACAATATCATCGGTTATAGATTAGAAAATGAAATACTGGATTTACATTACCAGTTCAACCTATTGATTTTATGTTCGACATTACTCAACACTCTATATTTTAGTCTGTGGTCCACAAATCTACATAGACTAGGTTAGTGGGATGTCATTGGATTACTTAGTTTAATACGTTTACCACAACCTAGGGAGCTTGTGTAACAGTGAATGATGATAGGCTATACAAGTATCTAAACGTTCGTTGACTGATATTTAGTTATCGAGCTTTGGTAACGTGACCGAGAGCGCTGTACCGAAATACGCCATACGCACATGAGATAAAAAATATTATCTCATGTAGGTATGGCTACACATTTCGGTGCAAATAAGGCGTGTAACAGCGAATGTCCGCGAACGTCGTGGAAGGCGACATGATAGACAAGAACAAGCTGCTTCCCTCTCGCGTCTCGCCACGCAACTACTTGAGCGGTATAGCGCTCGCGTTCACACTATAATGCCTAACTTCGCGTCTTTATTCTATTCTTTAATCTTTATTATGTTTATTGTTTTATATTCTGACATCCGAGCACAAAAGTCTATAAAAACAGGTAACTCTAGAACGTCTGCCCTACCAACCCTACCCAACTATCTGCCCTTGCGTCGAAAAAAATACGCTTACAAAAAGGCAATCAAATTATGTACATCATTGTAATGGCTGTAAATTAATAAAATCCCAACGGTATCTTAAAAAAAGTCAACCAAAAGGCAGCCAATATTTCAGCCAACACTTCAAACATATTAGCAAAAGAACAAAAGACACCCATTTACGATATTGGCAATACGGCGGACGAACATTGGCGCCGGTGTTGGCGTTGGGCCAGCGGTGGCCGCAGCATTCGATTATGAAAGCTTTTAAATCACTTACAGGCTGTGTAACGGTAGCACCTTGTTTACCGTCTCCGTGGCTGCCCGTTGAGGGTAGAGGGAGTCTGTCACACCGAAATGTAATTTAAAATTTTTGACGGTGTTGCGTCGTTCTTCCGCAATATGTCATTATGAATATTGATGTGATTAGATGCGAATAAATAACATTTTTTAAAGTCCGTGTTGGAGCCTCTAGTTTCTAGAGAGTAGTGAGTATTATTAGGATCCTGCAGATTTTGTAGAAGATTGATTTAAAGCAAGAAATATATAAAATTTGATGCCTAAATGTAGACCACAGAAAGCACAACATTTCTTTTTATACCAGCTAATTATTAGGTACTAATAGAGCTTAGATAAAAATAAATGCAACTAAAAAAAATGCTGGCCATCAACATCCATATACATATTTTATAAACGACTTAAAAAAAAAAGTGAGATTATCAAAAAAAAACGTAACGGAATACGTAATAATTTTCATAAAGAAACTTAAGCTTACTAACTAACTTAAACTTACTTCTGAAGTCTTCTCCTTTAATTCTTCAATACACTTTAACTTGGCCGTGATACCGACTTCAGAAGCTGGTAAGTTTTCTTTATGAATTTTTTTTATACGTTTTTGTATTTTGAAGTCAGTTTTTATTTTTTTAATACTATTCTATCCCAATAAAAACAACAGAATTACACTTCTGTTTGACACGAGGTCCACGTAATACGGATTTTTTGGCGGCCCGCCAGCTAACGGAGTGGTTACACACGACACGTACGACGTCCATGAATACTTTATACTACATGCAAGCATGACAGCACTTCTGTCGTAGCGCACGCCCCCGGACGATTTCGGGGCTTTTCACTATGTGGGAATTTTATCTTGTTTTTCTATAGCTGGAGAAGTGGACGTAGTTAACGGGTGTTTATTATTATTGCCAGTGGTTAATAAAACGTTTCCATGTGTAATGTGTACAGAGACATAGGTACGAGTATATTAGATAGAAATCCATTCACAAGAGACTTAAGATTTTCATAGGAATGTCTTCAGCTGATCTCAGTCGTTGGATCACGAGATTTTTATCAAAGAATATCATATACTGTTGATAGCATTATTCGAATTCGTGTGGACTGTGAATTCATGGGAGTACTCTACTAAAATAGCTCAGATTGCATATTTTTTCGTTAAACCACAAATTGTGTTGCGTGATCCCCGAAATTAAGCGACTCAGTTTTACCATTAAACACCTCAGACATTAATAACTTAAGTTCATGAAATAAATCCCAAAAGCAAATTAAAATTAACTACTTTATAACGCCAACATCAATTAAAGTTAGTTTAAACTAGTTATGGCCGGCCGGAACCGGTGTAAACCAGTATCTTTATTTCATCGACTCCAGTCCCCGGACGAACCCAGACCCAGACTAATTATAGTTTAAACTGTAACTAAGACTTGTACTTGAATATTCGCTTTGTGGTTAAACGTTTAATTCTATTAGTGTTAATCTCGGATTAAAGAGACGGGAAAGTAAGATAATGAGGGACGAATTTATTTTGCTTGAGAGAACGAGAATGGATGGCGCTGTTTGATATCCCGGTTATTTATGATTGGCAAGGTTGATTGTCTGTGAAACGTAGGAAGAAGTCTTTTTGTGCTTCCGTAGGGAAGATTTCAAAACAGAAACAGCAAAAAAGTATAAATGATACCTTCTAAGGAAACAACAAAACAGTTTAAAACGGATCTTTTATACAACTAGCTTAAAGGAACCGTCAACATCAAAGAAATCACAAATATCTTTAAAAGTGACAAAGAGCCATCTTCACCGACAATATAACGGATGTTTAAAACGAAATCGGCCGATTACCCATACAAAAATTCATGTTTAAACGGCTGATTTTGCTCTAATCGTCTGTTATGTTGTCGGTGAACTTGGGCCTAAATCGCTAGTCGACCGATGCTAAAAGTATCGAGTGTGCTATTGCCCTAAGGGAGCCGAATGAAAAATACTAATGATCAGTTGGTGAGAGTTGATTAATAGATGTGGCCGATAAGGAAAGCCAGAGGGGTTCTTTATCTAGCTTTTAAAAGCCTTTGTCAAGCTGTTTCCATAGACCTTTGCAAAGGCTTTTAAAAGGAGGTTTGGTATTTTGTACATTACTGTACAAGTTACACAATTTTTATTTAAATTGCTAATGCACTTAAGCATTTCTTTTAATTCTGCATACTTTCCATTGCTTAACTTTAAGATGGCGTACCTACCTAAATTTTATTTTTGTGTACCTATTATTTCTTATTATTAAAATAATATACTTAACTACATAATTTTCAGAATTGTGACAGCACAGTAGGAGATTTGAGAACCCCGAATGTGACGATTGGTGCTTGACCATTTTATATTATATTTTTGTTTTAAAAGTAACAATCGTTCGCGCGGATATTTCTCCTACTCGGTGCTGCCACAAATAAAAATAAAATAAACGTACATGGCACGCTAGTCGCTGATTTGAGACACCACTGTCATCATCTCGCTTGTCAGATGTTTTTCATAACTGGCAACTCGTCCTTTTACAGTTTTTTTAAACGATAAAAGAACGAACTTTTTAAATTTAGTTTTAAAATCTGGTGAAGCGAGAAGATGATTTAAGTGCTGTCAATGATAAGAAAACGATTTTGATTACACGTTTGTCAATGACAGCACAATTTTAATTAACTATCGTCCCAGATGAACCGAAGCACTGAAACTAAATTCCAAATAAAAACTAAACGCTTTATTATAAAAGCTAATTTTGTTTTTGACTTGGCTTTAATAAAATCATAAATAATATTTTCAGTATATAAAAAGATTTATTTTATCTAAAAATAATCTCGAACTTAATAAAGCAACAATTTTGCTTTGATTTTATTCTTGATCTTATTTTTATGCGACTCCACTGACGCTTTTTAGACTTCATTTTGTATATAAAATAGTTTTATAGGATTTCACGAATTCAGAACCTCATATCTATATTTATAAGAACTTTTTTTTTATGATTAAGTAAGATTCTGATATGCAATGTGTTCAAAGGGATTTTTAAATTAAATTACGAAGGCTGATCAAAGAATGTTCTCAGTACCCTACGTTCGCATCCTATTGTAAGGGCTTGATAAGGGTCAGTTGGTTCATATAATTTATTTCCGTAAAATTTCCTTGATAATTCATTTATTAAAGTACGTACCTTAATATTGAATGAGCGGAAGTTGACTCCAAAAAACAATGGCGTGTAAACTCGTATTATTTATGATGCTGGCCGCAACGTGAAAGTTCAATTCGAATTTTGAAATATTTGAAAACGAATTATATGGATTTTTTTATTGGGAATTCAAAATGGGGGATCATCTGTGATGGTCATTGGTCTTTGCTAATAAATTCCATAGGTACAATGAAAACCTTTATGATATACAATAGTTTTTATTAGACTATATTATAACAACTTAAATTATGTACAAAAATAAATCATAATTTACTAATATCGAAATACAAGTAACTATAAATATAGTTTATGAAAAACAAGTTCTTATAAGAAATAGAGATGTGACACAATTTGTATTGATACATAGTGCTGACGAGGGTTTTGACGGGACGTACCAGACCAACGTGGTGGTCAGAAACAACGGCAGTTGCCTGTACGTGCCACCTGGCATATTCAAGAGCACATGCAAGATAGACATCACGTGGTTTCCCTTCGACGATCAACACTGCGACATGAAATTTGGTAGCTGGACGTATGATGGCAATCAGGTAGATAAATCTTAGAACTTCCAAATGAAGTCTATATCAAAACTGTTTAGTATTTCTTGCTCATTTCTATATCAAATTATATATAGTATTGGGCCAAAACATATTCTATACAAAATCAATTGATTGTTCTTTAACAAACGTACTCATTTCGATGCTAGTAAACGATACTTTTTTAACATAAATTAGTCTATCTTTTATCCTGCTTGTATCTTGTAGGTAAATATCGAGCAAAGTTAATACAAATACACATAAATTACGGATTCACCTGTCTGCACATTTAAACTCGAGATTTATTACCATGTGAGCTCCAAGAGTATTTACTCTAACGTTAATTTAACTTGGAGTTCTGTTTTATCGGAAAGATAATTAAAATGGTTCTATGGGTTGTAAAAAAAAAGATTGTTAACATGATTAAAAAATTGCAGTAATTAATCTGGTATTTATGGTTTCACATACTGCCAAGTGTAACTTCGAAGTTTTAAATGTGAACAATGATGATGAACATATCTCAAGGCACGTAGACCAATAATAATAATGACGGTAATAATGACTTTAGAGACTGCAATGAAATTAATAACGTAAAAAAAAAATACAAGGAAAATAAAAAAGAAAGTAGATTAAAATTTCTCTCCTTAGCGAAACGGGAGCAAAATAATAAAATAACCATGAAAGGCAAGCTTGAGTTTAGGATATTTTATCCATTTGTAAGAAGTCCTTTGATATATATTTGACTTTTTAGATCCGGGCTGTCACATTTGGTTAAGTATATAAGAGTAGGTAGGTATAGTACATATTGAGTGTAACTTGAATATTAATGGCATGTCAACTGATAAAAATCCATTACAATAACTTATTTACACTCAATCAAATAATATACTCACAACGTAAGATATTATGAACTGCAGAATGATTAATGTAAGAAAAACAAAAACAAAAATGTCAGACAGGCGATTCTGTAATTGTAAAGAAGTTTTTAAAATCATTCCAAATTATTAAGCACCCAACAAACATCTTTTCATTAACAAAGCGTAGAATTACAGCCTCATTACAATTAATTAAAGGTAAATTAGCGAGATTTAATTACATTATAACATTGCAAATAACAGCCGTGGCTGGAATAATTAAATTAAAAGATGGCGCGGATTAATCTCATTAGGATAAAATACAGTTGTAGAAATAGGTATAAGTATAAGAGATAAATAGGCGAGGTAGGTTAGGGAGAAATCTAAGGGAACCATGTGAGAAACCTAGGATATATCCATATCCAGTTTTGTATGTACTATTTTGCATGATGCAAAAAATTAGCACTACATAATATGGAAAAAGTTACTAATAAAAAGACGATTTCGATCCGCCATACGGAAAATTCTGTAGAACATTTATGTGTATTGTATTTTATTTATTTATTTATTGTAATTAATTTTATTGTGTACATTTTAATTGATACCTACTAGATATGTGCGCCGATGCCCGCGGCGGCGTCATCGGCGTCATCGGCGTTGATGGTGAAAATCTTATTAAAACCAAAATATTGCAGACTTATTCGCCAAATGACTGTGACGGACGAAGTTATTGGAAAACGCGCTATTTAAATTATGGTCTTATAAAAATGGTATTTTATTGAATTTGCGTAAACAAATACGTCGAAATAAACCAATAAGCATATATTTAGACATTTCTAGTGTTTAGTTTACTAGTATATGTCTGCATTGTATCTAAAACAACCGTATCCGTCCGACCATGCACGCCGATGACGCCGATGACGCTGATGACGCCGAAGCCGGCATCGGCGCACACGTCTAATACCTACTAGTGGTTACACAATACATTGGGTATTTTAGACCGAGCATGTGAATTTTACGTAATAATCACTCGTATTCAAAGTGTAAAGTGTACACACTGCTACTGTTCTGTGTGTGCACTGCGTAATGTTAGTGTTTAGTTTAACAGGTAGAAAACGGTTCATAGAATATATGAAAAGCATTTACTGTTTATTATTTGCTAAATTATTCGACGTGTTTAGTGTTTATCGTTCATATGTAGTTCAGTATACTTTAATTTTGTAAATTATCATGGCCTGGCCTCGTCCTAGTCATATTTTGTGATCATATTGTATTTAGAATAAGGTAAGACACTAATAACCACATGAAAATTTAAATTGTGATGGCACCAGTTATCAATGAGTTCTAAGTCCAAGGTCTATCTCTTAAATCTTGTTGTGTCAAGGATTCAAATGGTAGGTTTGAGACTACCCAAAGTAGTCAATCTTGCAAAATCAAAAAGCCCAATCTTGAAAAAATTAAAACCATATAGAAAAATAACTATAATCTTCATTTATGTTAGAATCACCTGTATCAGTATCAGTAGTAGTAACTTCACCTGTTCTATTAGCGGAATAATTGTCATTTACATAAATAACAATTATTCCGATGTTCAATTCAGTGTGTGCTTTGAGAGTGAACTTTTTTTCATCTCAGAAAAATTACTTACCGTTTTTTTACAACTCTTATTTCATCTGTCTATTATATCTAGGTATTAGGTATCATATGTCCATGGTACTTAAACTTGGAAGTCTCATAATTACTGAACAGATCACGTAGTTTTACATATATTTAAATCGTTATATAACACAGTAACCTCTAGACTTGCGACTAGATTTTAATAGATACTTTTATAGAGCTAAACTTTCAAATAAAATAAATTGAAATGTTTCGAATAATTTAGCATCCATTCAGACGATTCAATCCGTTTTCTATTCTGTAGTTAAAATTAATGTCACTTTTATATAGTTACAAATATTTTGTTCGAATTTTGTAGTTTTTATAGTATAAAATTTTAATATTGTGTATTTATTTCTTTAGATATTGAAGTTGTAAATAATGTTTGGTAGATTAATTTATTTGAAGCACTTAATGGAATTTATGACAGTCTATATTTTAGAGTTTAATATTGATTTTCAATTGAGAGTTCAGTCACGTTTGTCTCCTTTGTGATTTTGTACATTTTTTTTGTTAATATTTATATACCATTGAACCAACATCCTCTGCAATGTCAAACGAGATGCATTTAAAAGAAACATGTTTAATAAGCTTTAAGTATGATTGATTTCTACTTGTACAAGAATTCAGTCGAAAGAACATTAATATGGATGCACTAAATTGCAAAATTTAATACATGATGTATTGACTCAATGAAACTGGCAATTTGTTATCAAATTATTGCTAACCTTGACTATCCTCTGGTTACAATCAAAAAGTTTTGTTAATCATCACTTGGTTAGAGTACAAGCCTTTTCTATCTAATATTTATTTTTGATTGGTTTAATTAACAAGTACCTATACTCAAAACAAAGTTACACGTAAGTAGACATAAAAAAAATTAAGCGAAAAAAAAAAAAGTATATTTGTGTCTACAAGTAATTCTGATGCGCTTGCTTCACAAATTACTTTAGAAACTGTTCTCTTCAAAGAAATTACAAAAACTGAAGTAAATAATACAAAAGCTGTCATAAATATCCTGTATGCTGAGTGATAACTTCTTGAATAATTCCGTAGTATCCCAGAGTTGTGGGGCGTCTCCAACCTCATTACTCCAGTCTCACACCACGTGCTTGTTGTAGACTTAATCTAACTTTGCCTTTGTCGTTTCCCCGTATTATTTTAACTTTCATTATAATGAGTAGTTTTAGAATTTGAACTCAGACGTGGTGTAAGGAAACTGGATTAGCTTTGTTCATTACTGCAACGTGCGGCTTTGAACCATGCTAACTTTTACTGTTGGCATCGTTTGGAGATTTTCTCAATCTGTTATCTCAGAAAATTTTGAACTTCTTTAGTGCAATTTAATTCTTCTTGTTACTTTTTTCTACCTTCTATTGGGGTATTTTTAAAGGTGTATGCCAATTTGTCTATATGTAGTTTTTAACTTTTGTTATGCCTTTATATTTTTACAAATAACTACTATTTGTTACTGCTTTTCTTCCTTAGTCATTATTAATTCAGCATTATCTTTTTATTAAGACTACCTAGATCTTTTTTTTGTAACAACATTCCGTATGGCGGTGATATTTTCAAATTGTATGTAGCATGTTCTTGCATCCCTTTCCTTGTCTTGCATTTAGAGGTTCTCACATTTCCCCTTTGATCCAAGATATTAATATTTTACAATAAACTTCGAAAACCGATGGCAGGATCAAGATTCCAAACAATATTATTTAAGCCAGCAAATGCTGGATAATAAGCTGCAAATCGTTTATGACTTACAAATCTGGAGATATTTTATATTCATAAAATATGCAAAAGGAAAAGGAAAGGATGAGGAAAAATGATAAATCATTTCATTACAAAATTGCTTCCTCAACAGCAATCACATTGCCTTAACAAGTCGGCTTTGAAGCAAATCATGCGAAAAAATTGTCCCTCGGTATTTGGTCCTGCCATCTCATGGTTGGCATGTTTATTTGTATGGGTTAGGATGTTAGTGCATCTTGTTTGAATGTGTGAAACTACACCGTGTTTAACACTGACAGTTGGATCTGGTGCTGAAAGATGAGGCAGGCGGTGATCTGTCGGACTTCATAACAAATGGGGAGTGGTATCTAATAGGTAAGTCATACTAATGGTACTTGTCTCTGTTGTGTTGAAAACTATTAATGTTTTCAGAATATAACTTTAATGATAACCTTTTGTTCTGTTTTTATCCTTGAGCTCTTTATCTTTTTTATAAATTGTAATTTTTATTTCTACCAAGTTGTATAGTTTTTTTTTTCCTTTTATCGATATGTTGTTTATTTTCTGACTGCATAACAGCATTTATTTTGTTCATTTAACCTTTAAGTTTAAATCCGGTTTATTTTGAAATTCTCTCAGTTTTATATATTCTTACTAATGCTTGGCACTGACTTGCCAACTCACAGGAATGCCAGGCAAAAAGAACACAATAACATACGCGTGCTGCCCAGAGCCTTACGTGGATGTCACCTTCACCATCATGATCAGGAGACGAACCCTGTACTACTTCTTCAACCTCATCGTCCCGTGTGTATTGATATCATCGATGGCACTACTCGGGTTCACTCTACCACCTGACTCCGGGGAAAAACTCACTCTCGGTCAGTATATTGTCCATTAGGATTTTTTCCTAGATAATTCACTAGAAGTAGAATATTCAGAGGTACCTGAAGAAAGTCTGCTTTGTTGACAACTGAATAACGTAGAACTTATAGTAAGCAAAAGAGGCACGGAAGAGCGGAGAGAAATCGTGTTCCATTTTCTTATCTTGAAAAGGCCACAATGTGCATATTCGTATCGTACTCATACAGATGTGGCACAAGTGCTGATGTATGTTCGAGTTTGCAGCACATTTTATATGTGTCAACAGTGGGAAGAATCAGTAACTAGGTTAAGGCTTTTGTTGTAATTCAAATTAACCTACCGATGGAAGTGAACTGAGCTGTGCGAGTACTACATATTCTAGGTAGTAAACACTGTGGGAAATAATTTTATTTAACCGTGGAACCGTCATATGCAAGTTTTCATTCCTTGAATTTTGTAGTTAGTTAATGATTATTAAACGAGTCATGTTTAGTAGCTTTCTGAAACCAGGGCAATGGACCGTTCCATGAAATATTACAAGCAAGAAGCAAACCGACAACCAGCGAGCTTCCATAATTTGTAACTAAAGATTGTTCATGGTCCATAAAAGACAGTTTTACAATTTAATTATAAGCGATGAGTATTTAAAAGCAGCTCTACTGGAACTAAGAACGTACTTAAATTTAATGGAGGAACGTCTGAAGGAGGCGTTCGAATTATTATTGCACAGACTAGAAAATTGGCCTTGTTCAACTCAGATTTGAAGTATCATTTACGGTTGAGTTACTTCCAAATGTTAGTGGAAGTGCTTAATAAATTGTTTCAGTTCTTAATTATATTTCAGTGATGGTATTCAGTTGATGTCTCAAAACATTTTGAGGTTTAATATTTTATATTTGATTAGTTAAGTTAGAAATTTATTTGAAAATTTAAATACTGGTAATTATTATCCTATTTAAGTACTGCGTATGTTCACAATAATGAAAATATCACGCCATCCCCAAACAGTATTTTCCGGTCGACAGATGATAATGATTATAATCTTCTTGTTGTCATTGACCGTGTTTCTGAATCTAGTCGCGGAAAAGATGCATCCCACGTCCGACACAGTGCCACTAATAGGTACTGTACTGCAGGAAATAACGCTGACGCGTTTGCACGCTGTTGCCGTTTTACAGGTGTTCCTAAGGGGAGTGTACTGGGACCACTTATGAAATAAACGAGTAATGAGGTTTCAATATTGAATGAAGTATTTGTAGTCTGTTACTTATTATATTGCTAATTTAGAAAAGTGTTGATGGTTCAGTGAAGTTCGGTTTTGTAAAGTAAATTATAATCAGCCATATAAATATTTAACCATAGACATTCTATAAAGTAGAAGGCAACCAATACAAAACATTTAAAGTGTAATAAGAATTACAAACGAATTGAATATTCATCTCAAACCACCCATTAAAAGCAACAAGAACCATTTTATATTACACTGTGGAGGCGAGAATTAATCAGAAATAATAAACGTGTACAGTAAAAGCCAAGAATTCTCTCTGTACAGCTTGTTGAACGTACCAAAGGGGTAATAAAACTTTTAAGAGCCGTTCGGAAGCAGCGTGCACTGAAATGAATATTAGATTGTCTAGAATGTGCTATGACTGTTTATGTGTTGGTGTTAACCGCAAAGATCCAGGCAAATAAAGGCGTGAGACGGTAAGTTTTTATTGCCGTAGATATCATTTCGGCATTGTTGTCATCCATTACTGTATATCTTATGGACACACATAAATTGGTAGATACTATCGGTTGAAACGGCAATAATTAGGAAAAACGTTGTAGAGTTGATAACGATATCAACATTAGTAGGGATGTTAACCATGTGTTTGATTGCAGGAGTCACTATTCTTCTCTCGCTGACGGTGTTCCTCAACCTGGTAGCCGAGACCCTGCCACAGGTCTCCGACGCTATCCCCCTGTTAGGTACACTGCCCAAACCTAACCCACACCGTTCGTCCATCCCGCTTGTCTCCCACGTTTATTTTCTCTTCATGTTCATTATATCCTGGTACTTTTATTTCATCTTTCATACTATTTTTTATTTTATTTCAGCTCTCATTTGTTTTTTTATTAAACAAGAAATAATTAACAGTTATTTTAAAACATTATAAGGAGTAAATTATGTACGTTTAAAATTCATTAAAATCATTGTGAGCTTAAACGTTGCTATTAAGTGGTTTCAAGCTTTCAGTTTATTGTGTCGATAAATTGCGTGATTGATTTACTAGACGTTGTTAAATTGCTTTTGCTTAAAGATATGTATTGTGATAATCGTATTTCTATTGAAACGCGAATTGTAAAGGTACGAAATAATTATGAAAGTATTTTTCTTTTTCGTATTTCCATAAATTTGGTTTTGGTTAACAAATCTTGGAATCGATTCCGTGATTCTTTGCTTTGTCACTTGATTATTCATTATTTTGGTTATTTGATCGATACATTTGGGTAACGATATTAATTTTCCAATTTAAGTGGCATGGCATGTGAATTTAACTTTGACATCAGCGTTTTTAAAATTGCGGACTCGAAAGGTAAGTATCGACATTTTTATTATATATATGTTTACACTCGTATTTTTATTATATTTAAATATTTATATAAGTTCGCTGCCTACGTAATCGATTCCATGGTGTACGATTTGTGTTTGGGTGTTTATTTTGAATGTAATTGTTTTTTGGCAATAATAATTTTATATCCATAGGATTTTAAATTCGTGGTCTCTGGATACTTGGAGGGTGGTGTAGATTTAGTGAAAACTACTAATAACTCTTTTCAAATAAATTGATAACATAATAATAATGATAAAAACCCAGCGATAAAACCCTCTATAATAGTGTTTGCATGACTATCCTTATGTTTCGTTTATGATTTCACTTGAGCCCCTGATACCGACTCAGCACACAAACAGGACGAGATCTTACCAACGATGTTATAGAATGGATGGTACATAGGTTTAACAATTGTAAATAGAATATCTTTATTTGATTTTGTTTCATAGTTTATATTGATCTTTACAGGTGTTACAATTCTCCTGTCGCAAACAGTTTTCTCTCTATTGGTGGGACACGTCATCACTAAAACCTCTGAGGCGATCCCCCTAATAGGTGAGAAAAGTACCACGCGTTTGTTGATTTTTTTATCTAAATAACCGATATAAAAATAATGATGAATAGTTTATTTTCTAAAAGAGAATGCAGTTTGAGGGATATTTTGGGGATTTCAATCTAAAATGTCCCTCTACTCTTTCATGAAATATTTACTTAACAAATATCTAAATAGATATAATTTTGCTTGAATTTTTAAAGGAGAGCGTATAGTTTCTTATATTTTTCTGTTTTCGACTTGCATTTTAGAGTCTCACCGTCTCTGGAGACTGATCTATGCTTGAACAGCGCTCTTGCGGCTCTCTCAACACTTGAAATAGAGTTATTGCACTTTAAATTCGTGCTGTTGAAATAGTAGCTATACAGAGTCTATCTAAAGGTAATTTCCTGAATATACCGGCACTCGATCTTCTTGTAATGTATTGAAATAATCTACTTATTTTCTTGGTCCATTATTTGAAATTCCATTTTGAATCTAATCTACTTCCTTCGTTTTAATTTCTATTGGCTTTTCTGTAGACCTTTGTCACGCGACTAACAGACGTCAGCTTCGAGCATGATTTTAAGTGATTACAAAAATTTAAACACTCAAAGTTACCGTGCAACTCTCCTTAACTAAACGAGCTTCTAAATACTTAATTGCTTGTAGTTTAAAAGCAGGATTTAAAGTTAAACAACAGTATAAAGCAACAAAGTGGATGCGGGTAGTGAGGGTCCAGCCTCCAAGTATCTCGTGAACGTCGGGTCTCAACTTTGTCGGGTCTGTTACCATCCCTGTAATTGACAAAATGATAAACTTATTGAAACCTTTGACAAAGGCATTTGTTGAGATAAAACTGAGACTACTCCATTCATTTACAGTTCAATTGTAATCATAGTTTGTTGTACCGAATAGACTACACTTACTTCTCGTCAACTATTAACTTACTACACAAATTCTCGAGTTGACATTAAAACGTAGTCGACATTTAATTAGTAAATGAATTCCTTTGTCAAAGTTGCATCTCTAGTAACGTTAGTGAATATTAAGATATGTTAATTTAACTCTGTGCGTAACTACTACATCGTTACAAGAGGTGCTAAATATTAAATAGAAAGCGCTTGTCTCAAAGATATAATTGCCAATTTAATGTTTTAAGTAATCTCGTGACAGGCACTTTCTCTGGCATAAACTAATAAAAGTAGGTGATAAAGAAAATAGGAATCATAATTTGTCGTGTTTATTACATTTTAAATTTAAAACGATTATTTTTGTAGATAGACACGACAAAATATCGTAAAAAGTTGACTTATTAATTTTGATACCGTCAATGTAACGCTTAAAAGCTAAAACTCATCTAAATGTAGATTAGACCATCGCATGTACAATTAAAATGCATGAATGTGGCTTTCTGTGTCATTGTTAATTTGATTATGAAATCTCGCTACAAACCACGTGGTATTATGATTAAAAATATAATTATAAACGTGTAAGATAAAAGCGTTGAAGTACTTAATTTTCTCCTTACCTTTTTTGTTTATTTTTCGTGTTTGTTTGTCACCTATTAGTTATAAGATGATGTAAAATACAGATATCACTTTGCACAAAAATATCCCTGATTATGTCTATACTATACTGAGAGTGGCTTGATTATAATATTAGTCATTACAGAATTTCGCTGTCTCGAATTGTTAAATCCTCCCATAAGATTGCAGGTCAAGTATTAACCTGTTGTAAAATTAAAATTTCTTTTGAATATTAGTTTTAAACCAGAAATGAAACTATTTAAAAACTTGACCCCTGTCTCTAATACTTTTTTGAATACAAAACAATAATAACATCATCCACATATATAAATAAGGCTAAACTTATGTAAAACTAGAATTTCTATGTAACAGGGACATACTTCAACTGCATCATGTTCATGGTAGCGTCGTCTGTGGTACTAACAGTAGTTGTACTCAATTACCATCACCGCACCGCAGACATACATGAAATGCCGCAGTGGGTGAGTATTTGATGAAAAGCAAATGTAATATCCATGACTATCCAATGAACATTCAAGTGTTCATAAACTTACAAGATTATAATATTATTTTAAATTTATCTTGTATCGTATATTTTAAGATATTTCAACAAGCAGTAGCAAATATAGTATACAGAAATCTTGTAAATAAATTCCTGCCAGCATGGAAGTAACTTTGTTTTTGGGAGATATGAACTCGGGTTTAATAATTATTTCATTACAGATAAAATCGGTGTTCCTGCAATGGCTACCATGGATTCTTCGCATGTCGAGGCCAGGGAAGAAAATAACGAGAAAGACGATAATGATGAATACAAGAATGAGGGAGTTAGAGCTCAAGGAGAGGTCATCCAAGTCTCTGTTGGCAAATGTGCTGGACATAGATGATGACTTTAGGCATGGCCCTCCACCTCCAAATAGTACAGCATCAACGGGAAATTTGGGGCCAGGGTAAGAAAAGGCCTTATTAATATATTTTCAATTAATTAATACTACACTAATCTTTTTTGGCTTAAAGGCAGGTAGACACCGAATTTTACTATTTATCGTATTTGAACATTAGTTACCTTTTTATTTTATGTTTTGTGCTAAATTCACTATTCAATGAAAGGCAGAATCATTGTATACTTGGTGTTGTTACAAAATTATAACCTCTGCTCTGTATTAGAGGATTATTCTCAAAAAGTGGCACCGTAACCAGTCACTGAGTTTTTGATTGAGACTTATAGTTTCAACAGTCACTTTTCATAAATTATCATAATGCAAAGAGGTCAAGTGACGCAAGTCATTTTATGAAATAATTTTTCTCAAAATGACTGATGCACAAGATTTATTTAAAAAAATCGTTTTAAGTTTTTGATGCCCTTTCTTTTCCATTTATAAAGTTTTGCTTGAGATAATAAACTGGCTAACGTGATTCAATCAATTTATTGGTTCTTGATTATACAAACGAGATTTTAAGTGACCAAAATATTTAAAGAGCCAGCAATCAGTTCACATTCCTAAAGAAAAAAACAACATGAACTAAATTCTCGTTTTGAGTCAAAATGACTATGTTCTATGATTTGTCCTAATCGGCGCACGTTACACGTTTCTTATTATAGTATTCTTTATGTCTAAGTGAAGTATATTTTTTTATCATTTTTATTCACGTAGTAGAGTAGTTACAAAGTAATATGCTGGAAATTGGCCCTCTTTAATAATTTCACCCGTGAATGTTCAAAAAATGATGTTTGGCATGATTTCCTCACTTAACCTGTCGAAATTATAGCACTTATTGTCGGTTTAAACTAACTCCTATGTAAAATGACCAATCACTATCCGGCTAACCATCAGTTTTTTATTTCACATCAGACTATGCGTATCGGAAGTTTGTGACAGGTATGTTTACTTTATCCTGATAAAAAAGATAAATAGTTTTTATAATATTGTCTTTCTGACAAGTTGTATATTTTTCATTCATATTTCTATTCAATTCTCTCCAATAAATACGTTTTTGTTGGAATAAATTGATTCATATTATTAAAACTAAATATTATTCCAATGTTTTTCAATAGTAAACAATATTTGAGCGGTGCCACTTTTTTGAGAACAATTTCAGATTTGAAGTTATATAGAATCTAAATTTCATCGCTGCCTAGATCTATTTCTTTACTTAAATCTCATGTAACATTTCTAATACAGTCTTTCCAATCACACTGTATCGATCTAGGTGCTCAATATTCCGAACGGATTTCCGTCGGTCATTCGTCCGTCCGTCCACAATGGAAGACGTGGGCGGCGGGCTGGGTAGCCACCACAGAGAGCTTCATCTCATCCTGCGAGAGCTGCAGTTCATTACTGCGAGGATGAAAAAAGCAGACGAGGAAGCTGAACTGATCAGCGATTGGAAGTTTGCTGCGATGGTTGTTGATAGGTAAGAAATAATTTTGATGTTGAATTGTAGAATATTGTTTTTGAACATTAAGGTCATCTATATATTAATACGTGAAGAGAAAACTTTGTACCCCGTTTTGAGCATATTGCGCGCACGGAGCAGTGTGAGATTTGGCATAGTGAAAGTTTATATGGAGGAGGAGTGCAGAAAGCTAAAATTACGGTTGAATTTCGACCACTGGGCGACCACTAGTACCATATAAATATGTAGCCATCTTTGAAACAAAAGCACGGTTTAAACACATTGCGTACATATAGGTTCTTGAAAAGCAAGGGGAAACGTTCCAAGGGAGATAAAAACGTGACGATACATAAAAATATGAAGCTGTAGTAAAAGCAAAGGATAAAAATTTTATCCACAATTCGGTATTCAAATAAATCCGAAAAGCCTCAGTGAATTGATTAATGAATATGGTAAAACTAAATTCACTGATTTATAACTATATTGTTCCCACAATAAAGGGGGATTAACCAGCACCACGCTTTTGTTACTTGAAGTGAATGATGTTGGTAATGTTGGTACCTATTTAATTTCCGTATTGCACGGTCTATATTTTGGTAAAGAATTTTTTGAAACTAACTAACATAATTAATTTGATGATACGTGAACGGGTGCCGTCTGTCGGGACTGGTCAGCTTGTAACTGCCATGGCAATCTTATTCAGAAGCAAATCATTATTATCCTATTCTTATTTTTTATTCACATTAAAGCTCTTACCACAACATTGTTCTAATCAAGATTGTAATCTATTATTTTAAAGTTTTCCATGGAGTTTCTTTCCGGTTCTTCTCCATAGGACCTCCTATTGGGAACCGCGCATCTAGAGTCTCGACATTTCATAAGTGCTTGTATCTGGTTTACATGAAATAAAGATCATACTATTCTTCTATTCGATATTATCCTTTTTTTTATGACAAATGGGGTACACCATCGTGACATAGTTTTCTTTCCAATGTCATCCTGAAAATGAGTGGTTGCTAAGTCATCTTAAATAATAAAGCAATGTTTAAATCAACATACATTTCTTCCTGCCCAAGTCCTCAGAGTACTAAAATCCTAGCCAGACTTGAAGTGATTCAGAGCTTTCTTTTAAAATATTATGTGATAGCACTGTTCGTTCGCTAAGTTGGTTAGCTAACATATGAGCGCAGTCATTTATAACATTTTCCTGAGCAAGATTGTACGTTACCGACTTCGCTTTATCAGCTTCAAATTCTTTTTTAAATATATCGTTATGAAGTTTTATTTTATTTTAATAATTTAATGGTACAACAGCATCTCATAATTTTTTATCGTTGTGTGCTGAGAGTTGAAACAGAATATAAAACACTTTAAGTTTTATAGTCTCCATAAACCCTGGTACTAACGGGTTAACTAGTGTATTAACCTGTTGATTTTGAAGATCAAACACAACGTTGAAATTATACTATTTTTTGCTAAATAATAATAACTAGACACGGTTGACAAAGTGAATATTTTGTTTTTAATACGGTGCCTTCAGCATAATCACGATACAGGCTCATAATAGGAATTGACAAAATTTTGACAGTTCTCTTGAACTGCTTTAAAAATCACTCCGCTTGGTAAATGGAACAATACAATAAACATTCTTATGTTTATTGTATTGTTCCATTTACCAAGCGGAGTGATTTTTAAAGCATACTGAAAAAAATAAAGGAAGAAAAGACATTTATTAGACATCACGAAAACCAACACACAGTAAAATAAAATAAAATATCAATAATAATTACGCACACAGAAAGGATAAGACATAAACAACAAAGAAGTACAACAACAACAATCGACGGTATCAGGCTACCGATAGTTTGTGCGATGCGTGGCAGGCTCGGTGTGGTAATGTGTGTCTAATCGGCCTCAGCTCAGCATATTGCAGCAAGTAACTGCAGCGGTGATTTTCAGCTGAAGCCTAAACCAGTGCAATGACCTAACCAGTGCAATGAACATTGTAGAACTCTCAAAATTTAATCAATCTTGATTACGAGCCGCCTTACTAGTTAAGTAATGGACTCACCGCGAGAATATCACTGATACTGATTTGTTTCAGAGGTTAGACAAGTGTATCGCACGAATGGTTTTTACCGATTCTAAAACCAATAAGATTCTTAATCGATAACAGGGAGCCTAAAAAGGCCACATTGAGCAATTTATCTACTGATCTGCATAATAACTGTCATACAGATGATTACTGAATATGAACCTTATGCGGATGACATTAAGTGTCGTCAATTATGTAGATATTTTGACTTTTATAATATGAATCATATTGTGATTCATCTAAAGCGGCCTTTTTAGCCCCCCAAAAATCTAGTTCTCGTATCTCATAGACAACATTTGCTCCAAGTACGAGTAATCTGACCTATTATCATTAATTACTACAACTACTGTGCCATATCATCCTAATACTGTGCAAAAGCATCGTCTCATGATTACCAGACCCTCCGATCTAGAGCTAGGGACCATTTACTAAGGAAAAATAATTATAAGGTGAAAAAAAGGGACCAATTAGAATTACACATTATCGGATTAATACCCTGCAATAAATAATAAACCCCATGAAATCCTAAAGTAAAGTAAATTGCTCCAGAAGCCGCACAAAATTTAATTAGGAGCGAATAAGCTCGTAAACTGGCAGTTTTATGGTCGACTAACAAGCTTCCCCACAATCTGGGAGCAGAACTTTGTGTGTCAGCTGCATATGTGGAGCAATAAAACGGGGAGGATGAAAAATAGGAACATGTCACTGTGATGTTACATGGTTATCCTTTTGTTTAGCTGACATGTATGTAAGGTGGATAACGCAGTTGGGAACCTAACTGCCGAGGCAAATCCTATGTACCGGAACGTTCCCTAGTTTTATGGATGTTATGCCGTCGAGTCCACGGACATATATATATATATATATATTATATATACGCATGGTTGCGTTTCTAGTGCAGTGTCAACCTAAATCTTCTGAACATCTTGAAATTTTATTCTGTTGGGAATTCTAACTGAAATTCATATTTGTTCAGTCTTTATTTTAAAATTCAAATGAAAATGTGAACTCAAAGTCTACAAGGGTTTGTATTTTGAGTTTAGAATCGTAGTAAGGGAAATGAAGTTTAGCGGCTGCAGCGCACATTGTGAGACAATGTCTCGTGTCTTATGAGACAAATTCTTAAGAGATACTACTCGATATGATATTATCGTACACATTATTTTTTGTGTAAGATCGACATGTCTGGCCTGGACAAGATGTCTTAAATACGTTAGATATATTTGTAGGATACGTAATATAATATTCTTGTCTACTCCAGACAAGATACTTATCCAAAAATCAAAGATGTTGGAAAGGAGCTATTTTATCTGCAGCACAAATTATATTTATTTTAAATGCTTCATGCACAATATACAAAGGCGGTCTTAATGCCGTAAGCATTCTCTACCAGACAACCTTAGGGTGATGCAGAGACAACGAAGGTAGATGCACCAAAAAACAAACTTAAATAAGATGTATAATTATATTTAAAAACAACTATATAAACTTACATTAACATTACCAACATTTTATTAACCTATATAGGTATACAATATGTAAATAAACTTAATACACATACTTAATAATAGATAATTATATACAATTCGGAAAAATCTGAGTCCAGATGAATCTGCCGATGACGTCTTGTCACGAAAGTATTTACGTACTTTAAATTTAAAAGAGAGCTTACTGTTACTGTACTTTGATATTTGTTGTTACGTTGTGCTAACATGTTACCTTTGTCCCCAGGTTTTGCCTGTTCGTGTTCACACTTTTCACAATCATCGCAACAGTAGCTGTCCTCTTGTCCGCACCGCATATCATCGTGCAATGAACCAACTACTGAGGTGCCCCGGGTGCACCTGGCGCAAGTATGAGAGAACTAATTATTAGAACGCCGATTTGTAATTATAATTGATAATATAATTAAATTAAATACGTGGTTGAAGCGCACACGTCTCCATAACAAAGTCTTAAGACATTAAAATTATGATAAATTTACATATTTGTAGTTAAGTGGTATGTTAGTGGAAATTTCAGATGCAGTGAGACTATTCGTTGCGGGTTTGTAAGATTTTTAATCTGTACGGTGTAATTGAATAAACGCAAAACTTCAATATAGTTTGTTCATAATTGACCAGTGAATTGATTCCAGTAACTTTAAACAAAGGTCTTTAAAAAAAGAAATCGTCAATCCGACGCTAAACTTGTTTGAGTAAAAGAAAATTAAATCTCATTTCAAGACAATAAGACTCAATTTTAAATGCAGTAAGTAATCCTAGGCTCAAAACTAACTTCTTAAAGCCTAAACTTTAAAAGACTTAATTTTGGGTTATTGTTTTATGCTTTTAACTAGATATTTTAATTGGGTTTTGCGATAATTAAATTACACGTCTTTATTTTAAATTAATTTCAAATGATTTATATTTACAAATATGGTTTCTAAAGTTATCAGTAAATGATTTTTGAACCATCATACGGATACAATGGTTATATTTTCTTCTTCGAATTTATAACTAATTAACTTTAACAAAACTCAAACTGAAATTTCCATTAGCAATTATTTAAAAAAATGTGATGTTGACTAGGATGATATACATATAAATGTTGACGTGTATACTTTGTTAAAAAACAATATTAATTACTATTTCTAAACGATAGTGTATAAACGAAATACTAATGAGGTTTTATTTAAAGGAAGGGAACGCTTTGCAGGCACGGAGTTGCATTAATTTAAAAAAAGAAATCGCAAAAGTTTTCTGGCAATCGAACTCTTCAGATAAAAAATAAGATTCGATAAAAAAGTTTGCTTGACGGGAATTTCGGTTCTGCGTCAATGCTTGGATTAAAAGTCGCGTAAATTAAAGAAAATTGGAGTTCTTTTAAATAAAAAAATGGTATCCTTTTACATGTAATGAGGGATCACAGATGATGACATGACCTTAGGGTAATAAGTAATGTATATATTGCAACAAATATCGGTAGAGTCAAGAATAGCTACTTAACGATTTAAGAATTTTCCAATCGATATTAAAATTCGATTAGCGATCATCGCTGTCTATATTGATACATGCCGATTTAAATCGATATGTAATAATATGGATAGATCGGATTATTAATTATGGATATGGAAATAAAATTGTAATTATTATAAAATTGTACTACGAAGATTAAATCCAGGAATTGTTAAACAGTTGTGGAATTGATAAGAAATCAACAATTAATACGGAACCAAAGATAGAATAGGTCTAGCATCAGAGGTGTTGAATTTAAAAAATAATTAGGAACGACTTAATACGGAACTTAACGGTATTCGATAGGACTTTTTAGTTATAAAAAATCATTATCGATTAAACGGAGTACGTAACTGTTGATCTCTCGTATCGATAAATGCTCACAAATCTATCGATAGTATAAAATTATTATACTGTTAGTATTTATACTTAGTATATCGATATGAGAGTAAGTCCTTAGCATCAAAAATAGAAAGTATTTAGGAATCGGTTTGTGTTAACATTTAGACAATTTTATGCTTAGCAAAAATATTACAATGCTGTACTATCACTAACCACCACGTAACCATATTGATAAAATGTAAATACAGAATATTGCGATGTGTATTTGTATATAAACTTTAGAAAAAAATCGGAAAAAAGACTAAAGTATCGCATTTTTCACTCTAGTATTATAACAACCAGTCTTATTGGGCAGGAATAGTACACTATTACTCATAAGTACTAGATACTGTCATTATATTAATATCATGTCGATATTTAAAATATTAATCAGGTTAATTTCAAAACTACATCGATTGGAGCGATCCGAAATTTTTCGCGCCCAATAAGACGTCAAAATGTCACTTTGACGAATGTTCGATTGGAAATCTTTTTAATTGTAATATTGATCGTTATCGATTCAATTCGTCAAGTGTCTTCTCGGTTAGAACCTTTTAGCACATACTGTAGCATCTATATAATAGTCATATTATTTAAAAAATAAACAATTTAAAGTCTTTATCTATGTCCGTTCCTCAATTTCACTCTTATAGATGTCGTGATAGTTTAGTAAATGTCGTGTCCTTTGATTTAAGCTAATATTATAAAGGAATACCTATTAATAAGGAAGCTCACTAAAATCTAGATATAAAATTTACGCAACTCTGAGTGTTTTCGCATTCTTTTGTTCAACTTTTTTTCTTAAGGAATAAAATGTAGAAAATGTGTTTTATGAGCTGTACCTTTTTCTTAGGAGTTGAAGGTACGAATTCTGAATGTTAAAGGGGTCACATAATGTGTTCAGAAAAGGGTACAGCTTATTCATAAATTATATTTGCCAGAATTGTATTATTAAAACCTAATTATGTTAATAATGTTCCCGAGATTATAAACGTTGTCGTTTATTAGTATATTATATTTTAACAGTGTGGTGCTGAAAAATATCAGGAATCAAATGTTTTCTTTTATATTTCTTATGTATAATTGTTAAGTATAATTTTAAATTTCAAGACCCTATTGTTACATTTGATTGTGTATATTTCAATTTGAAAGTGATTAAAAAAGAAAAATTGTAAAATTAATTAATATCTATATTTAATTAGATTTGTTAGTGCCAAAAATAGGGTTTATAAATATTGAAGTTAAGTTGGATTTTAGGTATAAACGAGGAAGTTGAGAAGTTTATTGTAAAGAAAAAATAAAAAAAACGAACTAGGGTCTTTGTTAACGTGTAATTTAACGGGTTAATGTTTGTATTGGGCCGCGGCTACGGGTTATTCAGCCAATTTTAAACTTATTTTGTTTAAATAAATAAATGAGAGGTTGTGAAATCGAATGTACCGCCCGTGGTAGCGGTTCAATGATAAAATATAATAAAAATATTGATAAATTTTAAAAACTAGTAGCAATGATCTACGATTTAATAAAAGCCGATTAATAAACGCCTGCATGGGACCGGGTTAAAACTTAAACGTACAAAATGAACTGACGTAAGCATGCACTTCATATGCGATGCATACACATTTTAAAAGCAGTATTTATGGTTTTAATCTCTCACTTTTTATAACTCGATACACCAAAACAATTTTTTTACAATTTACACCTTTTAGAAGGACAATTAAAATTTTGTGGGGAAGCTACAGAAATTGGAAAAGAAAAATCTAATGTAGTTTTTTTTTGCTCTGGCCGTTAGCTGTTTCGGCAGGTTAACGAATCATTCATCACAGAATTTTAAATCTATACCGATTCTGTATAGATTTAAAATTCTGTCTAACATTTATTTACATTACGAGGAAGTGAATTGTCAAGCTTATAACATAAAATACTTGTTCACTTTCTATAAAATTTACAGTAAAAACATTATTCATAATGTCCTTTCAGTTCTGTAAGTCCCTCACATTATTTGTGACTTTTAACTCTATTCTACTTCCGAATTTCACTGAACACTGGGGAACCATTTTACACACTATCGAATTTCTACACTAATACATATATGTATATATCTATATATAATTTTAATGTTTGTATGGCATATAGCTCAAAAGAGACAGCAATATTTTAGCGGACATAATTATTACTTTTCTGCATAGTTTTGTATTATTTTATATTATAATCTAAATAATAAATATTGATAATTATATATGTGAATCAATTGAATTTATATATCAACCAAATACCTTCTTATTTTCAATCTTACGTAATAATGTGATTATATTTACGACTTAGCCATGTGAAAAAAAGCTTTTGTCAGATTTAACACTTAAAAATATATTGCCTTATTTTAATTTTATATTATTATCATATTAATAATATGTCATACAGACAGCTCTGCATACTGCACAACAGAAACAAAATGCTTTAAACGTGAAACAGGTATTTTGGATTTCCATGTATATTTCTACTTCTGAACGCTGTAAACTAAGATTTTAACTATTTCGAGTCTCATCTACTCTTGTGTCGTTTAGTTATAGAGTTAAGGCAAATTTACAGCGGTTTAAAAAAATCTTGTTTAGTGCAATTTTGTTGCCAAGGACCTAAGAACCTACCAAAGGGAATTTTTCGTTGTAAATAAAAGTTAAGGGAATAAAAATAAAACAATTGAATTTTCTAATATCAAGTGTGTCTTCTTTAATTTCCCAAAATGTGTACCGAAGCCTGTTGAGTTTAATTTTAAGAATAAAGTATTAAAAAGCTTCGATGAACGAATGATGATGGAGTCATCACCAAACATTAAAATTAAATTGAGTCTCAGAATTTTATAAATTCACATTTTGATAGAAAACATAAAAGAAAAGTCAATTCTATACTATACGGGACAAAACTTTCTCGGTTTTCTAGTGACGAAAAATATAGTGTACCTTTTCACGTAACTCGTGAGAGACGGCAGCCAGTGACAGCTTGTTTACTCGCAAGACCAAGCTTGCAACTCGTGCTGTTGTGATCGTCAAGCCCGATAAGAGTCGAACGCTATTGACATATGTCGTGTCTGTTACTTATTTTGCTCTTGCACACAACTCTGCGAAGGAAACAGCGTAAATGCTATGAAGAAATAAAGTTTAAAATATATTCTTTGCAATATAAATTTTACATGATGAAGAAATATTACAAAAACTTATTTTATTTATTTTTAATCTCAAATTGCTTTGTATTATAACGGTAATTTTGTTACAGAACACTGGTCATTTTGAGAAAAAGATAATTAATTCATAAGTAATCTTTTGTATAATGAAATACTTGTAATATAAAAGATTGTTAAAACGTTATATTTCGTTTTGACGTTTTAATTATTATCGTCCTAAATATTTGAGTTTATGATACTCTTCAAAGGTGATGTTTAGATCATCATTTGTGGTCTAGACAGGCTTTATCTTGCCCTCATAAAGCAAACAGCCATTGAAGAGTCTTTACTTTTTATTATAGCAACAATTTCTTGTTATCGACTTACTTCTCAGTCAATTTCTAGTTTTCTTTGATTGTATTTAAATTAACTACACTTATATGTAACACACCACCAATTTATGGAAAAAGTCACCTATTACACAACCATTTATAGTGCATTTAAAAAAAAAAAAACCTTTTTATTAAATCTTCAAAAATCTAAAAGTGGTTCTTATGTTCCTTGGCTAACAAATTTAATTCTGTGTCTCATACAATCACTATTTAGGCTACATCTATAAACATTACACCTGGTATGTGCTCGCTTACTTAAACACCAACTTATGTATGCAACAAGTTATAAACGACTATATTTTTTACATTTTTCTCATCCATTTTCATCTCTGTGTTGGGTTTAGCTTTCCAAGCCATATTAAGTATTAGATTCAGGGCTGCAATTCAAAATACGTTAGTCAAAATTGTTCGATAGACCTTTTCAATCTGTTTTTAGAATAGTTCTTATTATATCGAGTTACGATAACTTGAATTAATAAGAACTATAAAAAATATCCGCGAAGTTTACGTTTATTTCGTATTGATCAGTCTTGTAATAATAATAATTACATGAAATGTTTTACTCTTTGGAGAATATATTTTTCAAGAATTTGTATGCAACAATTCCAATCAGAAAATCTGTATTACAGAATTTATAGATAATGCGTACGACTATCTCAGTTAAAGAAGAAAATTATTTTCATCTAAATAAATAACAGCTATTTCTTAAACAAATGTAGAATGTTGTCTAAAATAAAAAAAATATGGCGACTCGAATGGCAAGCTAAACCAACATGCGTTTGAATACAAAAGTTACGACCAAACTTGTTTTCAATAAACGAGCTTCTCATAAATAGTTTGATAATTATTTTCCTAATCACACATAATACTCCACATTGTGTTCCTGTGGCTTAACCATAGTTGAAATAATTAATTAAAATTAAAATAAAAAAATATATACGACTGCAGTAAGTTGATTAAATACAGCCGAGTGTAATGTAAGTTTATAATGAAAAGCCCCTATGGAGGTTTTTATAATAGATGAAAAATAATAAAAATTAAAATACAAAGGTAAATTTGTAAAAATAAATACAACGGGTAAAATGTTTATTCGTTAAATTGACTATCGTAAGTAGTATTCGATTTGTATAAAACTAAAATAAATTAAAGCAATCTGATTTATAATATACTTGTTGTTTTATTTCGACACCCTTTCTTTGTAACATATTAAAAGCCATGACAGCGTACTGTAATGGCTTTTTTTAGTCAAGAAAGCTCACGTGACTTTTTCAGACTCATAGACATAGTAAAGTTAACTAATGGACATCTGCTTTAAGGGGTTATTGTACAGAATAAGAATAAGAATAAAAATACATTTGCTGTTCCATAAAAATAATTCAACATTACTCGACAAAATGTATGGAACAGCTGATTTGTTTTTCGTGATTTCATTGTTAGTCCGTTAGTAAAAGTTGTTCATAATGATTGTTCAACCTTGGATAATGTAAATGATACACTTATTTTTGTAAATAACGCAAATGAACCATGCTACACACTTATAATCAAATAGGTACTGAAGTTTTCTAAAAACTGTTATCTTAGATTATTGATTGGTTGTCGCGGCCGCTCCAACTAGATACCGCACTACCTAAGAAAAATGGCTCTTTGAATGCGTCAACTCATGTATTGACATGTGATTGTCATGTGGTGATTGTCATTCATGGTTTGTTTATTTATTGTTGAAATTATTTCGTTAATTATACAACTTTACTAATGGTACATATCCCAGTATTTTTTAAATTTTGATAGTGTTGTTTTTGCACAGTTTTACTACGCAAACCGGCATTTTAATCTGACCGACTCACTCGAGTACGCCTATTCTTGCGTAGTATGTTTTGCCGCATTTTATTAGTACGCCGGCGGAATCTAGTTGGAGCGGCTGCGACAACCAATCAATAATCTAAGACTGTTATCTTTAACTTGAAAGATTTCTATTAAATATGATGAAAATGCGTTATTGTTCGGCGTTTATTAGGTATAGAACGTTATAAACGCAATACAAGGTTAACTATTTGATAAAAAAACTCCGATAAAAAAACTAAAAGACGTAGTAGGTAGTGGTGAAGAAGAAATCACTAAGCGACTAAATATAGTAATTTAAAATTACAAGGTACTAAAATCCAATGACGAATTTAATTTAATTTCGATATCAATGATATCAAAGCCGCAGTTGCGAAGATTCTTCATAAATTAAATGATTTTATATTTTGTGAATGATAAGAAAATCTTCAAAGAGAATTACTTCTCTGGAGGAAGTTGTCAACAATTGATCAGATTAATATTATTTCGACAGGTGGCTGTTCCTCAAGTAATTTCTTTTGACATCAATGAGATGGAGACTTCCTTTGTGAAGCTATCTCATAAATGGTTTAGAAATATTTTAAAATTTACTGTTCTGTAATAAAATTATTACAGTGCTTGGATTTAGGTCTTAGTTTTATAGTCAGCACGAGCTTAGTCTCGAGCGAAGGTTTTGTCATTGAAACTTCAGTATAGTACCGATAGAAATAAAAACTGTTCTGTTAATCTTTAAAAAGCAAAATAGGTAGAAAAACTGTTGCGTGCAGATAGGTAAATATGATTTCTGTGCAGTTATAAGTAATAGTGATATAGGCAGGTAACTACACTGAATAATGTAACAGCTAGAAATAAATAAGTTGTTGCTATTTACAACCGAGTACTTGGTTCGGAAGGAGCCTGCCAAGCCGTTTTTTCGTGTGTTATAAGATTTTCAATGAGTTTAGGGTTCTCGAGATTCTATAGAGTGATATCTAAAAAGATAAATTTAAGAGGTAAATATTAGTATCCGGGGCATCAAACTTCAACTATTTAGTACCTGGTAGTTTTTCATTTATGTTAGGTAATGTGTTTGTAGTTTTTATTTTATTTGTATTTGATATTATATGATTTTATTTTATTTTGGTAGATGTGATTTGATTATTTTATGATTGATGGATGATTTATTTATATATACATATAATTGCATGTTATTTGTATATTTTATATAAATTATCTGTATTTCTTATAGAAATAAAGACTTATTTAGGTACTGTATTTTAAGGCTAAGCCAATTAATTTACACCTTATCAGTACACTCCTAGACCAATACCCCACATTTTTACTCAACTTTTGACGCGACAGGCGGCAGGTGCTGGGTTATTGGTTATCTGACAGGCAACGGGGGTCGGGGGATGGGGGCCGATCGATCCCCCGGGACGAAGTGACACGGCATTTTGGCAATCTTCAGTAATCGCTCCAATTGTCACAGGTGTTTAAAGTAATAAGGTATTGAAAATTCTAAAATATTTTTGGTGAATAAAAGGTTTTTTAGACATTTCAAAGGTAGTTTGATAGAGATTCACGTGAAACTGAACTTTTGTTAATCAGAATAAAATAAATGCTATGGTTGCATTTTTTTCCATTTGTACCTACTGTAATCTTCATTTACCAACTAAACTAAGAGGAAGAGAAGTACTTTGACGCCGAAGTGCATGTGTATTTGTATTTATATTTTTATTTGATGTTTTGAATAATTAGGCTGTGTACTTGGTTACAACTATATATATTTATTTTTAAGTCACTGTTGATAGAATAGAATAAATATTTATTTGGACACAACATACAGAATTAATCCTTTGAACACTAATTCTGAGAAATATATTATGTTTTCAATTTAATCAGACCTTAATCTAGCAGAGAGAACTTGATATATAAAGAAAACACATGAACGAAGAGAATAGCATCAAATAAAATTAAAAAAAACAAAAAAGATTGATCGGTCTGTTATGCCAATAGGTACACCACACTAGAAGCCAGCACCTGGGGGGCCACCTAATCTCACCAGATGAGGTTAAATCCCTCCACCCCAAGAATATAGTCAATTTTATTATTGACTTACGGCTAGAGGGAGTGCTGTAATAATACAAGAGGCGTCACAATAGATCTTCGCAGGTCGCAGTGACAAAGGGACTCAAACAAATAAATAATAATAAATAATACCAATAGGTATGCAGAGAAGTATAAGCACAGCCTTATAATTTTAAAACGATCGCGATTTTGGGGCGATTGAAAGGTGTATGGCGGAGCGTTGACAGCTCGTCAATAGAGATACCTACCTATTAAGATAAAAATCCAAACCCATGGGTACGGTACAAAAAAGGTATAATACGACACAGCTAAGAAGTTACATCGATGTACGATCGGCCAATTAATTAATGGTCTATAATTTTTAACAGAACTTCCTATCAAATGAAAATGTCACTAAAATTGAGACTTGATTACTTTGACAAGAGAATATATACTTTTTTGTTTGATGGCGTAAAACAACAACTAATTATTAGGCATACTGTGTCTGATCAACAACAAATGGCAGTCGCTCGCTTAGATAATTTTACAACTTATTGCGTCAGCGTAAAGATCATGTTTTACTGCAGTACTAATAAACATTTGTGGTCTTGAAGACGCACTCAGTTCGGAAGAGATCGGTTTTACGAAGTTTGTCGAAGCGACTTCTTAGTTGTGTCGCACTGTACGACAGATGGGTTTGAACATTTTTCGGACGCGAAACCCTCACGTAGAACAAGACTAAGCTTATTGATCCTTCAAACGGCGCCGAATTACCGAATGTTTTCTACAAAAAAACACTACTCGAATACAAAGCCAAATTTCCCGGTATTAAGCTATCAAGCTGTCAATTTAGCTTCCAGGAAAGCAACGTTCTTGTCCAAAGCTAGTATTATGCAAATCGGATTGCTATAGCAAAAAGCTCTGCCAATATTACGAGTGGCTAATCTGATTATAAGTATACTATGGCTTATTCTGGCCTAGATTTCGAATACGACCCGCTTTTGACTTTGGTATCGTGGGAAAATGTAGTATAGTTGGATTTGCGATAATGAATTTTTCTTTTTACCTTGTCTGTCGAAAATGGTTCATAGAGCCTTTATTTTTTAACCGGATTTTCGGAGAGACCTGAAGGGCCTCCGACCTAATTAAAAACACATGACTCATAGATAAGACATTTACTTAAACAGAACAAAATAAAGCGTAAGTTTTTAAACTTTCATGGTCACTAACATTAGTATTAGAGTTCAAAACGGGGTATTTACCATGTCTATATCTTGTTTTGAGTTCCCGATATTTCGGCACTGTTGCAAGCGCCATGGTCACGGATAGATATCGGGAACTCAAAACAAGATATAAACATGGTAAATACCCCGTTTTGAACTCTAATACTAAATCGTAAGTATCTCAATGTTCTGTGTTTAGTGTTTACTGTAATATTTTTTTTTAGGTAACTCTGAATGGTTGAATAGGAGGTACACTAACCTATAAGTAATAGAATGGTTGAAGAAATGAAACAAGCAATTATATAAAAGAAATATATTTGTTAGGGTTTCATTAAAATCTTGCCGTCCTTACATACACAGCTGCTCTTTGTGGATTTAATACGAATTGACCTACTTATACAATTTCTTAGAAATTTTCTTCATCAAATGACGTGAAAAGAACGCGGCGCTTACGCTTACATAAAATATTTAATTAGATGTATTTTCTGAACATTTTAATTTGATTTTAAAGAAAAACAACCTCGTATCCCGTGGCGGCTTTCCAGTTTGTTACATTGGAAACCATCTTCATCATCCCTATCCGTATTTTCGATCCCCTCACGGAACAAATATTTGTATGGCCTAAGTTGTCTCGGGTCTGGGTGTGTGCGCATGTGACATGTATAT
Organism: Allophyes oxyacanthae; assembly: GCA_932294325.1. Lineage (NCBI taxonomy): Eukaryota > Metazoa > Arthropoda > Insecta > Lepidoptera > Noctuidae > Allophyes > Allophyes oxyacanthae. Next base: position 17,347,284 of record OW028610.1, on the reverse strand, counting down.
TTGTAAACTGTACCCACGATACAGGACAAATTATAGAGAAAAGGTTTAAAAAAAAACTGTTCTGTGGCCCTTTACAATTTACCAACGTGAATCTCCTTAACAAAGTTTCAGAATTGCAATTACTTCATTTTGTTTAGTTTTGTTAGGTGTTTTTTTTCAATCTTTGCCCCTCGTTATAATTTCTCTTGTGTTGAGGGTACAGTTTACAAACATACATCTCACATGCACACACACCCAGACCCGAAACAACTATCCGTAGATCATACAAATATATGTTATGTGCGAGGATCGAACCCGAGGCACATAGCGTAGAAAGCTAATTGCTTAGCCACTGTGCCAACTATACTGTCAAACATAGCATTACACACACACTGACATTAGCTGTTATTTAACCGATTTGAATATGGAACGTCACTCAATTACGTAAACTCCAGCGCATAAAACTTTTACACAAGAACGGAACATCTCCCAAAATCACGGTCCAGCACCAAAGGTCCCTTTATATCATTACAAGAAAAATGTTTTGGCACTTTGAGAAAACAAGTGTCCCGAAGTTTTTCACTTAGTTGCTCACTTTAATGACTTCCTCGGGAATCGCGATACAGGGCCGCACTCTGATGGGTGGCATTCTGTTCAAGTTAAAGAAATTTAGATAATGTCTATGTTTTGTTTAGCTATGTCTTACTTTGCTTGTCTTTTTAACCCCCGACAAAAAATGGGTTATAAGTTTCTAGTATGTACCTGTGTGTCTGTGTATCTGTCTGTGGCATCGTAGCTCCAAACCGGATGGACTGATTTCAATGCAGTTTAATAATAGTTTAATCGAAAGCTAGTTTAATCGGGTATCATCTTAGCTATGTTTCATGAAAATCAGCCGCCCAGGCGGTTCACCTAAGCGTCTAGTCACCTGACGCGGTTGGAATAGAAGCTCCCAGCCATGGCCGTGGTAGCTTGGTGCATAATAGCCAAGATGAGGGCCAGCTGCGAAATAAACCGCTGCCCTCCATACCACCGCGGCTCAAATTTTGTGGCAGCTTACGTACAATGTGAGCAGTTGCATAATATGTATTACTAGCAACCAATCCCTGGCTTCGCACGGATGCATTTTCTCTACTATCCTGACATTAAATATGAAAGTATTATACATATAAATCTTCCGGAAGACATGCTCAAAATGATGTTGAAAACCGCCTCAAAATCCGTTGCGTGGTTTCGGACGAATTAGCGGATATACAGACAGACAGACGCGGAAAGCGACTTTAATTTATACTATAATTATCTTCTTCTTCTTCTTCATCGTTCCCTCACTGATGAGGATCGTGACCACATACAACGCGCCTCCAAGCCATGCGGTCTTCCGTTGCGTGGACCGCCTTGTGCATGCTGCCTCCACCAACCCTCCTTATTACATCCGACCATCTTATCGGCGCTCTGCCCTGAGTGCGTTTCCCGATAATATTAATAAATAAGAAGATATAGAGATATTTTAGTATTATTAAAATAAAAAAGCAGTTAGCGGCGCGGTTGAGCGCTAGTGTGTATTAGCCTTGTCACAGAACTCGATCGCAAGTCAAACGCGGCCGGTGAACGCCATATTCTCATAGAAGCAGTAAAGAAATCTACTTCCAACTGCATAATCTGATAAATAAAGCTATAAACCCAAATGCTTATTACGGGCCTACCTTCATACAAAAATTGTTAGGTTTGACTGCCTCTCAAACACCACCAAGTGGCATAACGTACAAACTGCTCACAGGGGCGTTATAAGGAAAACCCGCCACTTTGAGAGCGCTTCTACAACTTTGTCATAGCGTTTTTGCGATATCCTGCCCCTGGGTGTAATGTAAGTACTGTACTTGGGTATTATCAATTGGATTTAAATATTATAATCGGAGGAATAAAAACATTAGCAGAATCGATAAAAAAAACGTAAAAACCGACTAGAACTAAAACGTATAATTTTTTTTTCTTAAAAAGCTTAACAACTTCTGAAGTCGGTGGTATTGCCAAGCTATGATGCACTGAAGAATTAATGGGTATTTCAGAAGCTGTTAAGTTTTTTTAGAAAATAATTTTACACTATTTAGTTTTTTGTGTGATTTTAACTTTTAATTTATTTTTCTATTTTTAGTGGCATAAACAATACATAAATATGCGATTACAGCGATTGCGAGTTATTTGCTAATATCCATTGAAGAGTTCTATTGTTTATCTCCAAAGATCTTCATCAGATCTTAACCAAATTTTAATGGGACTATGGAAGAAAAGGGAGAACCTCTTTCAAACAGTAGATATATTCAATTTTTCATATAAGTGAATGTCAGTTCTTTTGACAAATAAAGCTATCTTAAACCTGAAGAATTTTCCTGAAAAAACAAATAAGCAACTTTCCCAACTTGAGATTAAATAAAATTAATAAATACGTTAACAGCATAGGACCAGCCGATTTTGATTAAAATAGTTCAACGAGGTCGCCAAAAGAAAAAAAAGAAAAACTAAATAATTTTATTTCATGAAAAAATCGCTTATAATTCCTTCTTACCACTTAGTGACATTGGTTTAGCCTATATTCCACCCTTGGGTATAATATACCGAGGCGGCGGAGCTGCTCAGAATTGCGTGTAATTAGTTTAATTGACAATCCATTTAGTGGATAACTAAGTGACGATGACGAGGATGTCTAGGGGCTCGTTACTAAGTGGATACTGCGTAGATCAGTGTGCGAGGTTAAGCTGCACTTGCCAGTCAGTCCTTGGATGGGTGACCGTTTGTAATAAACGAACGCAATCTACATACTATAGATGGCTAAGTTTTTAGTTTTGAAATCATAACATATATTATTATATAATTATTGTCGGTTCGTTGAGTTCCCTTCATTATGGTTGAGCCTAGCGATACTGACGCATGCGTCATGCTCGTGAACAGGTGCCGTCTGTCAGAACTGATCAGTTTGTAATTGCCATGGCAATCTTATTCATAGGCAAATCATTAATAATTTATACACTTAATTTATTTTTATTTTATTTTTTTGCAATGCTCTCTTTCTCTCTGTGATATTTATATGTATTTATAATGTATTTGTGCTATATTGATTCATATATATTTAATTCTTTTTTAATTTTGGTGAAAATTATTTGCTTCATCAGCATATATGTGCACCACAGTCTGCCCCATAACTTGTTTGTCACTTTATTCCATCCAATGGTTGCCTGGAAGAAATCGCTTTATGCGATAAGGCCGCCCATTGTACTTTAATATTGTAATCTCCGTACTTACAAAATTGTTATATTCAGGTGTACAATAAAGTATATAATAAATAAATAATATCCCATTCTTATATTTATTCACATTCAATTACAGATTGTAATCTATTATTTTAAAAGAGTTTCCATGGAGTTTCTTGCCGGTTCTTTTCCATAGGATCGACTATTTGGAACCGCGCACTGAGTCTCAACATTTCATAAGTGCCTGTATCTGGTTTACATGAAATAAAGATCTATTCTGTTCTAAGCTAAATATGCAGCTGAAATATTAGTATAGGTATGAGAAATATCAATGTGTGCGACATATCCACTAAATTCTATTAACTCCTGTCCTGGTAAACGATCAACTTCACAAGACGGACCGCTGCGATAGCTCAGTGAATTGAAATGGAAACTTGTAATTTTTCTTAGGGACACCGACTCGGTATTAGTTCCCTCTAATATATCGATAGTAATAACTCGAGGAAATTGGAGGAAAAACGGGGATATACTGATGATGAGGTTATGAATTTTTCGATGGAAAGATGAATGGAAGATGGTGGATCGATATTAGATCGTTTCTTTACTCATTAATCTAAATAAGACTGCAAAAACATAATTGTCGATGGATTGGACTGATTAACATTCAAAAGTGGGATATCATTGTTCAATTGTAAATTGTCTGTTGTACTCTGAGCGCATTCACAATTAAAGCATTACATACAATATGTTACACAGAATTGCGCGATACGCCAAATACTTATAATTAGATTAGATTAAATTATACCTAGATTAGATTAAATAAAAAAAATAATTCGATAGGCTCAAAAAATGAAACCGCTCATTGAGCGTAAAATACATCCAAAATGAGTTCTGGTCTACGTGTCGGTGTCAGAGTTGAAACATAGAAGGCGTCGGAAACGACACGAATTTCGCTTTGTGATCTTTACGAGATGGTCACAATGCGTTGTGCCCATAGATACAGATGGTTGTGTCTATTTTTACAAGCGCTACAACACCAATATCGCATTGTGGAAGATTGATGTTTTATTCGGTGCGTTTTCTTCCTTTGAGCCTTACATATTTTGTAGAGTACGTTGAAAAAATATCATTTAAAAATAAATATTAAAAATGTTCAACGGTGGTGGCTCTCGGGTTGAACATTCTTATATATATAATACCTATATATGATATATATAGATATTATATATATCTTATCTATATCTATACTTATAATAAAATCGTAACGAGGCTAAATTTTTAGTAAAAGGCGAAACATTTTTGCGTTTTGAAGGGAATCCAGAGTGACAAAACAAAATAGTTCAAACAGACCCAACTAAACTGCGGAAAATCTTAACACCGCCATTCAGAAAGACGCCATGAATGTACAGTGACATCTATTGAATAAAAGCAGTCTTCAATATAGTACCTCTAAATGTATATAAAATCGTAACGAGGCTAAATCTGTACATTGAATATAAAAAAAAGTAAGTGCTACGTATACTGGGAACGATACAGAAAAGTGCTACGTATACTAGGAACGATACAGAAACCGAAACATACATTTTTAGAATTTTTGTCAGTTTGTCGGTTGGGCGGTTTGTTTGATTGAAGATAAAAAAAAAAAAACTGCTACGTGATCTATAATCGACATTGATGCCAAAAATATAGTTTTTAGAATTTTTGTCTGTTTGTCTGTTTGTCTGTTTGTCTGTATCTCTGTCCGAGCTTCACGGCCAAACCGCCGAACAGCTACCTAATCACGATGCACGCTCGTAATCGGAATCGACTCAATTTTTTCATTGCGTTGCTCAAATTGTAGGCGTAGTGGTTTTAAAAGCATACCGCGCAATGTAGTTTGTTGTACTGTCAAAATTGAATCGATTCCGATTGCGAGTGTGTATCGTGATTACCCTGCCGATCGTCATGAAATTTAAAAGTAAAATCCGTTAATGGCCTGGTCAACATATAGGGTACAAATTATTACGCTATTGTCAAAGGGGGGTGAGCAATAAACCAATATGTCTGTGTACAATTATTATTCGCTACCTATATGACGAATCCATTTGAAATATTGGATGATTGTAGTTAATAGATCCGATTAACATTTTATATACAATAGAAATCATTTCGCATTTTTTTAAACGTACTTTTTCATTTATTCTTTAGCCTTATATATTTTAATTCGTCTGTTTATACCTAGATGGCATTAGTAGTAATTTATAGGCGAGTTTTTAATTTCCAATATTTTTATAAGCGATTTTTTTATTGATACGGCATCCAAACTCCTGTAGGCCGAGTTCTATATAATAATTTAATTTGTAACGTTCAAATATCTATACTTATAATAAAATCTATACTACTTATAATAAAATCGTAACGAGGCGAAAACTATACATTGAATATTTTTCAAAAAAAATGATTGCTGCGTATACTAGGAACGATACTGAAGCCAAATCAGATGTTTTTAGAATTTTTGTCTGTTTGTCTGTATATCCGTTTGTCTGTTTATATTATGTCCGAGCTTCACGCCTATACTACTGGACAAATTTAGTTTAAATTTTGCAGTAATATCTGTCAAAGGGCTGGTCAACATACTATTATCTAAGGGGGGTGAGCTAAAGTGCATTATGCCTGTGTACTATTATGAGCAACCACTTCATTATTAAGAGCCGAATCTTAATGAAATATTGTCTTATTATAATTCATAGGTCCGGTCAAAATATATAATATAAATCATCACCCTATTCGTCTAGGGGGCTAAGCAAAATTAATCTTCGTTTTAGTTTCACAGTTCCTGTGTTCATTTTAACTCCTCACTTGATCCCGTTCTTAAATTAGTAATTTGGTATATTTAGTAATGCCCAGTATTTTTTTTTACTGATAAACGTTCTTTCTTTGGCATCTTACTTTAAGGTACGTATTTCACTGACTGCTATGTTCCAAAAGGTGAAGCGTGATGAAAGCATACGACATAATACCTTACCCACGAGATAATTACTTTTTTAAATGCTCTACCAGATATTTCGACGTAACTTTGATTTCATTATTATTTTATTACATTTTTCTGAAACTAGATGGCGTTAATAGACTTTTTAACTAAGACCAAGATTTTGTATTTCCAGGAAGTATTTTGATAAGATCATTATTAAGACTTTATTAGGATTGGGTAGAATTTTTTTTTATCCATAGAAGTTATCGGAAACCTGTAGGATGGGCTTTTCGGAATCTAATAGGTAATTATGAATTTCAAAGCCTTATTGGCAGTACTATAATGACGTGTGCTTGCTGTTTACTGCTACCATTTCAAATTGATAAGGGCTAACATCGTTTGCATTCTGGAGAACAGCAAATTAAGTTCATAGAACATTCTTTTTATAACAATGCCTTTTGCCTGATGCACGGCAGCTGAAAATTCATTGACTTGAGGATGACTAGAATGATCGGTCGGCTACCAATTTCTCACTGAAAATAATAAAATAATTATTACCTTATGTTTCTTTAAATTTGTCTTCAGTCTCCCTAGATAGCGTTGGGATCGAAATATTTGTTCTTTTAATTGGGTTTATGTGTTTACGAAAATGTAAAGTTTATAATTTGGATGTTTTCTCCAAGTATTTTAAATAGCTACTATTGTTAGATTCAAGACGATAAAATCATTACGAGGGGCAGTAACGGTTACCGAATTTTCACCGACTACATCGTTGTCGTTGTTAGTCGTTAGTAGAGTGTAGGCAAAATAAAGGTATCGCTAGATCACCTGCTTTGTATTTATGGGATGAAAGTCTGAGAGCCAACAAAAAAAAAAGAAGTTACTCCACCTCGGGAAAACAGCGAAAAATATTTCAATGAAACTTTACGGTAATTGTATAGATAATAGTCTAACTTAACAACTTTTATTTGCAACAGTAATTGACTAGATCCTTAGATACAGCTTGATCGTTCTATTGTAAGCAGTCCCGTACAAAGCAGAGGTCACGATTGATTAGTTATACAAAATAATGTTGTATTGGACCTACTTTGATGCGACTTTCACTGTAGTATAATTTATAAGGGATCGAGGACTTATAGTAAACATATTTCATCGCACTATCACTCATAGGAGTCGAGCAATGTAACATATTTTGTGTATAATGTATGATGGTTATGAAATGTAAGAATTTAACAATTTCGATAGGACTTTCACAGTAGCGCTACTAAGGGGTCGACTTTTTAACATAAATATGTATCATCACGCTACGCTACGCTCACAGGAACTGAACAGTGTAACATTTTTTTTTTGTACACACGGCTACTATCAAGCTATACATTTCCAGTAAAAGCTGACCACGTATTGTATAGGCTTCCCTTACAATAAGAGGTCAACTTATTATACTGAAAATTTATAGCTCAATATGTATCCGTGGGTACTAAGGTCGATAGTTAAGAAATTTGTGATTTAAACGAGTTTATTTATTAACATTTTCGGTAAAAAACCATCACGGAAAATTACTATACATATGAAGGAAACTAGGTATTTTTTCAACATTAGAAATGTTTATTTCGATACCCATCGTAACTAGCTAAGTGGAACGGTAAATAGTAGAATAGAAGCCGACAAATATCAGGTTCAAATCCGGTCCCCGCGTTGTAACTGTTTTTATTTAATACTAATTGATACAATTTTATATTATTAGAAACATGTATTTTCAAAACATAATTCGAGCACCCCTACACCACGCGAACGAAGTCGCGGGCACAGCTAGTAATATATATATTTATTTCAGAAGCTCAGCAGAATCATAGAAGGAGAAATACACGTGCATTTTCAATAAGCTCAAACCAAGTTCCTAATAGCGGACCCGAAGACAGATAAAGACATTTTAAGGATCAAAATCAGGAGTTTATATTAAGTTAATAATGTACTCGACGTAGAACCAAGCATTCACCAAGCGTGAAGCCACTTTTTATCGTCGGTTTTGAACGTAACAAAACAGCAAAACGCCATTCCGGGTAGTTTGGGAGAAAACTGGCGGTAAATTTTTTGTTCCTATTCCGCGGGCTTCCAATTTGGAGCCACGAAAAAGGCTATAAAAGTCGCCAGCACTGGTACGTCTAACCTCATAACTCGAGACAAACTCGATTGGAACTCGATTGTTCGATTGTAGCTCGGCGACTCGGCAATCGGAGCACGCTAAGATTGGTTTCAGTAATAAATAGCGTTCTTAGTAGCATTCCGATTCTATTACGGTTTAGTTCGAACATCAATGTAGTGCTTTTTGAGGTCTTCCATTGACCTGATTCCAGACTGAATAGAAGTAGTAAGAATGACATTTGTACCATGTTTTTTACGCAAATAAATATTATTCTATTCTATTCTATTGATAATGAATGTGCGTCTTTTTTAGGAAACGAACTGCATTAACAAAATAAATACAAAAGTCACACATTTCAAAAAATCAAAAATGATTTTTTTGCAGAAAATGCATCTTAAACGATGAAAATTATTTTTGCAAATGCCGCTCCTGTATAATTTGCTTATTTTGACTTGTGGTGCTTTTGTATTTAAGGAGCGAAATGAGGAATAAAAATCTTCTATTAACATAAACATATTCGAACAATATCAAAGTCAAAGTCTGTTGACTTTTTTTTTCAATTGGGCCTTTGCAGACTTTCAAAACATCGTGATTCTAGCTGCACAGTTCCAAGTGAAGAAACCGGCAAGAACTTCATGGATACTCATTTATAATAATGCAATTACAATAATAGAGCGGCTCCGGCCAAAGAGAAGTCTGAATTTACACAATCTGATGAAATATAATTTAATTAATTTTTTCCGGCTGTTTTTTTAACAGCCAAAATTAACAAAAACATCTGGAAAAAAAAAATTATGACATATGTAGGTATTACAGGAATTTTTTTCGTCCGTTCCCAAATGCAACCACAGTACTAAAATTCACTCCAAAACAAAATAAAAAATTGATTTTGTATAGCTTGCATTAGTAAATTATGTATATAATAAATACAGGATGGCGCAAATTTTGGGGTAATAATACCCTATAACCTTTCTGTTATAGTTAGAGTGTTCTAGTCATAGGAAACTAGGTGAATTGTGAAGACTTTAAAAACCCATTATTAGGTTTTTGAAAAAAGGTACAGTCAGCGAGAAAATTGAAATTTCTCAAAAATCTTATGTCAATATCTCATAAATCCTATGTTGTCTCAATCGACTCTTTTACAATCCACTATCTACGTATCGATATCACTGGTGCGAAATTCAAAGGTTACTATCGACTGATCTGCAATAGAATCTCAACCATAATATGAATTGCAAGTCGGATGTCCTTTAAACTACAACATCTGTCTGAAGTTGCGGCGTATGAATTATTTATAGAGCGGCGCAACCGGTACATCTCGTGAATTGGGTTTGACTTTACACCGGGATCGGTAAGTGACTACATCTGTCAGAGTATGGTGGTATTTACGTTTCTATTTATATAAAACCTTGCACTTTCTTTGAAAAATTGTTCAAATACTGTAATTGAGGCTATCAGTGCAAAAGTGGTGTAAGCCACAATTTAGCATATTGTTGCTTACACCATTTTTGCGCTGATAGCCTCAATTATAGCTGTATTGTATCATCGGGCATTTCAATTCGAGATTGTATTAGTCTCCCTAACTTTACCACTGAGATTCTTGAAAGACAAGCTAACCTCTAATGGTCACTAAATGCGAAGCATTATTGCTCTACGTGTCACTCACTGTCTCATGATGTAAATAGAAAAAAAAAGCAAATAATAATGTAACTATTCCTGTCCTTGAAAAAAAAACATGAAAAGAATCCGATCCGTCTGTCGTTTTGTTTCTTTTGTTTGGTAGTATTTTTTTCAGAAAAATTAAATACAATACCTAACTAAAATTGAATAAAAAATCAAATGTAATTAATGTCAAATTATGTATATGTATACATATATTAAAGCTTAGATTATGTAATAATCTAAGTATTAAAGTGAAAAAATGTAATATCAACTCATATTTAACGAAAACCACCTTAATTTTATAAGTTACTTTTTGCTCAGTCACTCGGTGTTGCCACTTAATTAACTTAATTATGTTTAGCAGAACAATAATTTAGTATTATGAGAACTCGGCTGTGCAATTTTAAAACCTAGCAACTGACATTTTTAATCAGTGTTTTTGCATTCTTAACAAGTGAAAAATACAAAAACACCGATTTTTTAAAAAATGTCAGTTGCTAGGTTTTAAAATTGTACAGCCGAACTGCTTTGGTGTAAAGTTTCGTGCGTCTTATTGGGCGTAAAAATAAAAATAAATCTTTCTTCTTTCTATGTTTTTTATTTATTTTAATTTTCGTAACCAAACTATAGTTCTAACAAACTCTGCACATATCTTTGAGTAGTTATGCAACTTTATTTAGAAGAGAATAATTGGGACAAATACATTTATTTTACGTCGTACATGAAACAAGTCAGCCTATGCGATAAGTCAAATTGTCTGTCGCATTGTCTGTCTAGCGCATAATCTGGCGACATCAATCACTAGACTATTACTCATGTTTCGTCGACCTTTTGTCCCTAACCACTCAAAAACAAAATCTTCGAGACAAAACTTTGAACAAAAGATTTACCCGAGATTTAGAGGTCAGCCCGGCGACAAAATTAGTGTTTTAATTATTAAAACTGAAACAGGCCTGGTGAGGGTAGCAATAACTTCAGCCAGTGACAAAAGCGGGTCATTAAATTTAATATTTTACAGAGTGGCGCTAGTTTTGCCACTCGACCCGATTCGCTCGCCGGGGTGCAGCGATGTAAAGTGGATCGCGAATCGAGGGAATTTTTTGGTGTTGTTTACCTGCTTCTTTGGTTTGCTTTTAAGTTGCTGGTAAACTGGAGATTTCTCATATTGGTGGAAGATTTTTTTTTTGTGCTTGTTCTTCTGAATTTCGTCTCATAAGACTGTGTCTTCAGCAAACAAAGCTAATGCTGAAATTTAAAAGAAAAACGTAAAGAATTTGACTTAGATTCGTAACCTTAACATTTCTTAAAGATTAAAACAGCTTTTTAATGATGCGTTTATTTGAAGTAGTCATGTAACTTTTTTAAGAAAACTGGGCTCAATTTATTTAACAGGCGTACAAATGCTCTTCCGTCGTGTAATGTCAGTTATGTCGAGATATTTATGACTAGCGCAAGTCTTTTTTTTTTTTGTAGCTGTACACTTTCATCACCACATCTTTACGGATGTGCAACAGCATCATACGATGCTCTTCTTCGTCTTGATTAGAAAATCGTCTGAGTTTTTTGCGCCCATCAGTTCCTATTTAACCGCACGCACCGCAGAAGTCGATATGGTGGTGGAGTTGGTATGGTATGGTGGTATGGTGGTTGGTATGGTATGGTGGTATGGTATGGTGGTATGGTGGTGGTGGTGGTCGGTATGGTGTGGTATGGTATGGTGGTGGTCGGTGAGGTATTCTTTATATGAAATTATATGCGAACTGGCGCGCTTAACCGCGTCGTATGCGCCAAATTTCAGTAAAATGCCGTAGATTTAACGATTACACCCGCATTTGCGAAGGATGCCATCAAATTCAGTGCGTATGGCGCGGGTGACTTGATTCTGATGACGTCATCCGCATTTTGTCCCAAAAATTCTGCGATACGGACAATAATGGTTGTTCCGCGCATTCGGCGTACCTATACGGCGCATTTGGTACGGATAGTTGCATGAGACCATCATTAAATTCGATTATTTCGGCGCGTGTATCTGCGCGTTCACCTTTAATAACTTAAACCACAGCAAATGCCTGTTACCGCACACATTCATACAGGATTAGCGCAGAACGTCTGTTATGACATTAATCTGTCGATTGCAGCCATTATTGGATAATTGCTGCACGTGTAGTGCTTAGTCAATTCAATTAGATACTGATGTTATCACCAGCATTGAACTATTTTTAGACATATTATACTTTGTTGGTAAAATGTTTATATTGTGATCAAATGATAACATCGAAATTTAGGAATTAAATAATAAGGTTAATTAATTAATTTATTTATTTAATGAGCTGTTTATTACTAATATAGACCTTAAGAAAATTGTTACTAACACTTATGGATTTATGTCCGAAATAAATGGTTTTATTTATTTATTTATTTATGTACACACAAGGAAACATGGTAATAAAAATGTTACAGACAAATGAGCACAATGGAACTACTTATTTCTAAAGAAATTTCTTCCAGTAGTCCCGCGATTGGAAATAAGGATGATAGACACGTAGACACAGTGTGTAAAAATTACAAAGTAACTACTTTAGACTACTTAAACTTATGGTATACTAAACTAAACCAATAACAGGTAATAATAGGTTTTATTATTATTAGGCTGTATATTTCAGGTCAATTCATTTTAAGCATTAGGGATTAGTTATAATGTGAGGCATCTAAGGCGAATAACACACGGAGCGTTCCGGCGCCGACTGCTACGGAGGTGCGTGGTCGAATTTTGAACCACTCGATAAGTAATCCGTTGAGTCTTGGCACACTTCACCGCGCCACGTGTGTTTATTCACCTAAGAAATTGGTGGAAACAAAATAGCTGGCATCTTATTACCAATGGACATTAAATACATACAATTGTAAATACAATACAATACGATTAATGAATATATAAACGATACACAAATATTTCCAATTAAATTAAATAAATAATACTATAAATAATACAACAGTAATAATAAAACGAAATAAATGAATAGATATAAAAAATAAAATAAAAACATATTAAATTCCATAACTATTAGTTAATAATAATTTATAATAAACTAAATATATATTAGGAAATATTATTAATAAATTAAAAATTATAATATGCTACCCATATTTATTAATAAATTAAAGCAATAAGTAAACATAAGTACCATCTTCCTCTCTCCTATATTTTGCTGTGCCCTACAGGGTCCATGATTGTAACCTACCAAATTTTATTTTTACCACCTTATGTACATTGTGGAATGCAAATAAAGAATATGAATATGAATATGAAATAGACAAAAAAAAACAATGTTGGTACTTGACTTTACTTCCCTGAAAGAAAAATGAAAGGTGGAAATGTTAACATTGTAAGTAAATATTTCGCCCGACTCCAACTAGAAAAAGAGCTGTAACTTTTAAACGGATGAACAGATTTTCATGAAACATAGCTAAGATAATACACAATTAAACTACCTATCAACTAAAACATGCATTGAAATCGGTCTATCGGTTTTGGAGATACGATACCACAGACAGATACACAAATACACATACACACAGATCCACAGATACACAGATGCACACTACAAACTAATAACACCCCCTCCCTTTTTGTCGGGGGTTAAAAATGGTATCAAATCTGATTTTATTCATTTCTAATCAGTATTAATAATAAAACTTTGTATTGAAAGCATACGTCGAAATTCCTCAATTTCTGTACCGCGTCACATTCTGTTCGTTTGAGGTGGTTCATGATTTTGTGGGTTTTTGCTCGACTCCAGTTTAATATAAAGCTAAGCAAAGCCAAACACCTTTGATGGCTGAGTCGAGTAATATGAGCAGGCTTTGGTGTTCGAGTATTGTTCAATTAGTTCTTGCTTATTTTTGAGTGAAACTTATGTTGTAGAGGATGTCTTACATTTATTATGGTGGAATGTGTACAGAACAATTAAAACTGGAAAGAAAAAAAAAAACAAGTCCAGTAGAATTCAAGTCCGTCCGTAATTATTCAAGTTCTAAGTTATCTCTGTATAAGTATTTACAATCTTTGACCTATGATCAAACGGAAGATCTGATAACCATTGTGAAATAAGTAAATTAGGTTAATTAGGTTTATTATAAGAAAATAATTTATTTTTGTATTACATTTTAAGATTGCTAATGTTAAATATTGTTAAAAACTTTGTTCCTCTTAAGTACATTATTGTAAGCACTTCTGCCGCCTGTGGCACAGGTTTATCCTAGTGCAGGCACCTATCAGTATGATACCTATGTTATAATTATGATTTATATTGTGTTTTTTACCATAAGTATTATTTTGAATATCTTTATCTTTTATCTTTAATTCTAATTCGGACGGGAGCCATTATTGGGAAGACTTGAGCCGGTCCCGATTTTTAATGGGTCCCGACTGTTGTCCCTATGTTCCGTATTAGAATTATACTGGAATTGTTTTTTCTTTTCAGTCTTTATTTAAAGTGATTTTAATAGTCGGGTCCCATTATTGAAAAGATTTGAGCTGGTGTCGATTTTTAATGGGTCCCGACTGTTAAAGTCACTATGTTCCGCACTAGAATTTTACAGGACTTTTTTTTCTTTTCAGTTTTTATTTAAAGTTCACTTTTTAAGAAGTCGGGTTTTTTGATTACTTTAATTAACTTTTTTATTTAAAAGAATATCCGTGGAGTTTCTTGCCGGTTCTTTATAGGACCAACTCTTTTGGAACCGTACACCGAGTTTTGAACGTTTCATAAGTGTGCATTATTTGGTTTAATTGAAATATTTTTTTGGATAGGAGTTGTTTATCATGAATAGCCATTATTTAAGCAACTCGCTTAATCAAAACATTTTCTTCTCACCTTCACCGTATAATGAAGGGTAGCACCGTATCTAGGGTTAACGGACTTGGAATACATGTATTATAAGGACAATTCCTTTTTTTTTGTTTTACGTGGTAAGAACCCATCATAGGGCTGTCCTCCGCCTGGGGGGGGCGAAGGGGTGTGCCGGACTCCTACCGGCTAAACTCACCACGGTGGTCCACTTCGGCACCTACAGATGGGCTTTGGGTACTCTTAAAAGACCGCACCGAAGCCCACCTCGGTGCCACGCCTATTAGGGACTAGGCGCCGAGGCGGTTGCTCCTCGGCGCCTTCTTCTCCGAGCGGGATCGGCCCTCTCTCGATCCCGCTCTGCGGTCTCTTTCTGGAGCATAACGGCTTCACAGAAAGAGACCACTGCCCTCCAAATAAGGACAATTCCAAGGCCATGCATACAATTGGCAATATTCAGATGCAAATCGTTATCATCCTATTCTTATTTTTTAATCACATAAAATTACATTATTCTCGCAGCTCTTACCACAACATTGTACTGATCAAGATTGTAATCTGTTATTTTAAAAGAGTTTCCATGGATTTTCTCGCCGGTTCTTCTCCATAGGACCTACTATTTGGAACCGCGTACCGAGTCTCGACCTTTCATAAGTGCCTGTACTTGTATTGTATTAAATAAAGATTTATTCTATTCTATTCTAATTGTTTTGAAAACTGGGTGGCTTGAGTGTTAAGTATGTAACTACTGTTTAAATTGTAGTGGCACTTAATATGATCTTTGCTCTTCTTTTTTATTTTTTGTAATATTGTGTAAATGCGGGTCGAATTTTAGCCGGGGCCGCTCCCGCGGCTCCACATATTATTGATAACTTGATCTATGAAAAGAGTATCCATGGAGTTTCTTGCCAGTATCTTCTCTAGGACCAACCCACTTCAAACCGTGAACCTAGAATCACGACGTTTTGAAAGGCCCTGTTAAAATAAAAACCTTTGACTTTGACTTCAAATTTTGAAGAATAACTTAGTTGGAATTATTGGGAATCTGCATTGCTATTTTGTTAGATCTCGCATCTCGATTCGAATCTCCCTGTTATTGCCGGTTGATATTCGAAGAATCGACATACGATAACTTAATAACATAGCTGTGAACATGCTCTAGCCATGTTCACAGCTCCTGTTATTAAGTTACATGTTTATTATCGTACGTATCTCTGTTACTACCTAGGAAGTACTTCTCCAGTCGGGCAGCTCGAATTTTGAGCGGACTGTAACGCTATGCCCTACCTCTCTGAAAATATATTATATATTAGAGCATGGCGTAATTACAGTCCCTCTGCTGGGCACGGGTTTGTTTTTAGAATGAGAAGGGTCCAGGCCTTAGTCCACCACTTTTGGAGAAGAACTGCGACATGGCCCTCTTGCAGGTTTCTTCCAAATATTTTCATTCGCCATTAGCTTTTCTTTTCTATCCTCCGTATAAATTATTTATTAATAAACAATAGACTATCTACAACCATAACATATAAACATGAGTATCGACTGCAAGCAACCAATACAGCTGCTATCTAACATTTTTCTCTAAAATTGATTTTAATGTCATGTGGAACATACATTACATGTGTAAACTTGGAGTTTCAGTACCTAAATACAAGCTAAATTAAAAAAAATATATATATATAAAAAAAAATCTTGTCAGTTAAGAAGTATTGGACGCATGTGGTCGATATGTACACTAATTATTGTTAAATAAATAAAACATAAAATAAAAAAATACAAATATAAAACTGAGCACCTAGGCGTCAAAGTACTCCTCCTCATCGCTGTCAATTGGTAGCGTGCCCAGAATACTAAATTGATATTTAAAATAAGATACGCACATGAATTCGGAAAGTCGTTATATTAATGTTTCAGCTAACCAATTAGAGATCGTTCAATATTTTAGAGTACCATGATCATAGAGATTGTGAAATGAATTTCATATAAATTGGATATGCCTAGAGCATGTCCACAGCTGCGTTATTATAGTTATCTTAACTCAATTCTTCTAATATCTACCGACGAATAAGTGTGAGATTCGAATCGAGCTGCGACATGTTCTCTCAGAATAGCCCCTGTACTTACAATATATTGGTTTTTATCACTCAAAGTAATTCGATTTCAGATAAACTAAAAAAAAACTGAGCTATTTATTTATTTAATGCTTTTCATACAAATGTGTACAAAGGCGGTCTTAATGCCTAAGGCATTCTCTGCCAGACAACCTAAGGGTGATGCAGAGACAAAAGACATGGTAGATGCACTAGTCATTATTAATATTAGGTGATATACATACAAATGGGCTACACATACTACATAATACGTACTTACATACTATAAAAATAATATACATACATAATATATAGGTATTATAATATCAAGATAAATCAAAGTCGAGATGAATCCGCCAAAATCTTATCACGAAAGTGCTTACGTAACTTAATTTAAACTATTATAATTCGCATCAATTTACCTTCGCGAAAAACATCTTCTGTTCGTTATTTTTAATTTAAAACAAAGCCCTTTTTTGAACTAAAGACGGATTTTTAATTAAATAGCCCAATACTTTGTGATCAAGTGACTGAAACGAGTGTTCAGTCTCAAAGGAAGGGGTGGGGGCGAATATAAGGGGCGAATGGGGGTTATAGTTTAATTATACCTAAATAGCTTCACACTGGAATGTCTGTTCTAAGGGAAGATTCTCTCCGACTGTGTGATCTGTGGAATTTCTTGAATTCCTTGTCGGGATTGATTAAATTGTCACCTTTGTCGTGTAATATGATGTATTTTCGTAGGTATGTAATATCTGTACATAATGTTCTCTACGTTATGTTATAAAGAGGCAATTATTTGTACTACCCATGCACAAATAAGGGATGGGAATAAAAATGGCGTCTCCACTACCAAATGTGTTGTTTTGATCAAAATTTTACTGCAACTGCGCGGCAACTGCACTTATTTATTATTTATGTACACACATACACATGACAAAGAAAATAAGTAAAGATATCAAGTACAAAGGTACTGCTTATTTCTAAAGAAATTTCTGCCAGCAGACCTGCGACAGGAAAGAGTGAAAAGAAAAGAAGACACAGTGTGTAACTAAAGGAAACAAGGTAGGTAGGCACTTCTTTAGTTACGGGAATTAGCTTACAGTACCTACAACTATTAAAACCGTCAAAATAATTTCCGCACGGAACAAATATTTGTATGATCTACAGATAGTTGTTCCGGGTCTGGTTGTGTGTGCATGTGACATGTATGTTTGTAAACTGTACCCTCGATACAGGAGAAATACTAGAGAGGGGCAACGTATAAAAAAAAAAAATGTAAATACTGACGGTGTCATAAGCGGCATACAGTGCCACAAAATTATCTGACCCGGTCATGGCGTCGCTGTCGTCGCATTTACCAATGTCATCTCCCTACAAAAATGACATTTTGAAGTTAATTTTGTTCTGTAGCGACGTTAGTTCCAATTTTGGTCACCGGGTCAGATAAGTTTGTGGCACTATATTTGCGCCAACGCTTCGCATTTCAGCTTACATAACCTTCAAGCATAGTTTTTACTTACCCAAGGACCTTCTAATAAGCATATAATTATGTTTTTCTTTGAAGATACTTGCATATTTATAACACTATCTTCATAGTAAGTTGGATAAACAACTTTTCTTATTAGCAGACTACGTTACGTGGGTAGCGACCTTTGTTAGTCAAATGTCATCAGGCAGTATCCTTTTTACCCGACTGTGCGACGCAAAGGAGAGTAATGTTTACTTTTCTAAGTACTCTGAACTCTCTCCCTCTAGCAAAATTTTAATAGTACGCTTATTATAGCTGCTAGAGGGAGAGAGAGAGAAAGAGAGAGTTCAGAGGTCAGTTCAGGGCTCATAAAGATTTGCAAGAACTATACAGGGTGTAAGGGACATCGTATCGAAAACTGATACCATGGATTCAGTACATGAATCTGAACACCTCAGAATATGAATAAGGCATAGGTCTTCTCAAAAAATTTACGATTCTGTTCACAGTTTTTATAACTTCCAAAAAAATCTGCGAACAAAATCGTAGATTTTTTGAAAAGACCGACGCAATACTACGCTGAGATGTCCAGAATCATGTACTGAATCCATGGTATCAGTTTTCGTTACGATGTCACTTACACCCTGTATATACACTAAGTTTGTCTATCTGATATTAATTTATTTGTAACTGTCATGGCAATCTTATTCAGTGGCAATTCATTATTATCCTATTCTTATTTTTATTCTCATTAAATTACATTAACCTCGCAGCTCTTACCACAACATTGTACCACTAATCAAGATTGTAGTGTAATGAAATCAAAGTCAAAGGTTTTTATTTCAACTGGGCCTTTGTAGGCACTTTCAAAACATCGTGATTCTAGGAAAAAATTAACAGAAGAGAGACTTTTTTTAGTAGCGTGATGAGACCCGGTTTTGATCTATCCTTAGCTCCACTTTTTTTTAAACCAGGACATCTACTTTTAGCTTTATTCTACTCATCATTATGAACAAACGACGATTCGATTCGTACTTTTTACTATCGGAAAAAGTACGAAATTGCGAAAAATAATAAAAAAAATACTCGACTATGGAACAGCTGATTTTATTTCGCGATTTCATGGTTGGTCTCATAGTAGAAGTAATGATAAGTACGATAACCCCATAAAGCAGATGTCCTGTTTTTAACCACCGACAAAAAAGAGGGATGTTATAGGTTTGTAGTGTGTATCTGTGTATCTGTGGATTTGTGTATCTGTCTGTGGCATCGTAGCTCCAAAACCGATAGACCGATTTCAATGTAGTTATTTTCTTGAAAGCAGATTTAATCGGGTATTATTTTAGGTATGCTTCATGAAAATTTGTTCAGCCATTCAAAAGTTCAGCTCTTTTTCTAGTTGGAGTCGGGGGTTTTTAATAAGGTGTATAAGTACTGGTATAATATATTACATTTATGAATAAGTAAACTGTAAGCTTTCAAATTATACCCGAGTAGGTACTCTATAATATTGAATGATCACTAATTGGCTAGAAAACATTGATATTATCAAGTTGAGTGGATTGTGTTTGTTCACTTCAATATCGAGGGCTATTGATTTTGTATTAAGAAACGTCTTCGTAATGGGCAAATGATACGTTGCAGTTTTAGGGTTTTATTTCAAAAATGCTTTTAGGGTGGTCATAAACAATTTTTAAATAAATTCATAATTACTAGGGTATCGAAAAACACGTATTTTGTAGGTAGAATGTAGATTAATAACATTAATTTAACCATGAAGCAATTGTAAAATTAAAACATTTTTGTAAAAAAAAAAACACTCACTCTCATTCTATCCTGTCGCAGGTCTGCTGGCAGAAATTGGTTTAGAAATAAGCAGTACCTTTGTACTTTGATATCTTTACTTATTTCCTTTATCATGTGTATGTGAGAAAAAAAAAAAGCAATATTTTTATATTCGATTTTTTCTTTGCTTTTTGGCGTGTCAGGAGAAACTAACTTCCCTATAAATACGTGACGTCAGCTGTCTACATCTAAATCAAGGGGTTCTTTGCAGTATTTTATTATTGGACTTCGCTGGATTTCTTTTTGACATATTATTCCCTCAGTCCCATTTTACGACACCGGCAATAAGGCAACTAGCAGTGTTCTTTTCGTTGCCAGAATGTTTTTTGACTAACTTTATATTGGTAAAAGAACAGCCTTAGCGTATTATACGTTAAAAGCTATTCTATACATATAAAATTATATATATCACTAGCTTCCGCCAGCGGCTTCGTCCGCGTGATATCTTTATAAATTATAGCCTATGTTACTCACTGATAATATAGCATTCTGCTGTAGAAAGAATTTTTAAAATCGATCCTGTAGTTTTTGAGTTTATCTATTACAAACAAACATACAAAAAATCAAATCTTTTCTCTTTATAATATTAGTTTAGATATTATATTATTATATAAAAAATAATTATAAAATAATATATTTATAAAATTATTTAGATAATTCTATACATACTAATTACATAAAAAAAATAATGTAATTAGTATGGAATTTTTTGGTTTTTTGCCTTTTTAAAGTACATCCCATGTAATGCTGATATTAAGGGCTGAACTTCGTATAGCACGCTCCTGGGGCTCGTGAATGAATGAAACGATAAGTAAAAAGTTTTTAATATCGAGCGAGATACACATTTTTTTAGATGTTTGTTTTTTATTGGAGTTTTCGTTTATTAATAATACAGATATTTTGGAGAATTGTGAAAGGTTCTAACAGCACTATTCATTATTTTTATAAAATTAATTAATATGTATAAGTTCCTGGGCCATGGTTTGCGGAGAGACGCCGCACTCGCACTAGGTCTAAACCATCTGCGAAATTCCACCTGTGAAGATTATCTTTCCTTCGGCCAACTTGGGATCTTAGTCTATTAAGAGATTTCCAAGTCGGCCATGGTAGTTTATGTCCAGGTGAAATGGTTTCTGATGGCGGGAGAAAGTATGCAGGTGGATCGAATTTTTCTTGCCAGAGATTGCACCTAGCTTTAGAGGCATCGATATCAGTGGGATCCACACACTTGATGAAGTTTTTACGACTTCGTAAGAAGTTATTGTACTCATCATTATGAACAACTTTTATTATGACACCAACCAGGAAATCGCGAATAAAAATCGGCTGTTTTACACATTTAGTCGAGTAATATTTAATTATTTGTTTGGATCAGCAGATTTTTGTCGGTGGTCTGTCGATTGTCTGTTGGACTCATAGGAATTGTGTCCATTGTTTATATCAAAGATATATTATTATTACAATTAATTCAATAGATTTTTGCATGGTGAACAGCTTTATGTGGTGATGTCATAAATCATCTTCTTCTCCATAGGATCTACTATTTGGAACCGCGCACCTAGAGTCTCCACATTTCTTAAGTGCCTGTATCTGGTTTACATAAAATAAAGATCTATTCTATTCTATTCCATAAAAACCCATAATAATGCAAAAAAAGAACCTGAAAATCGACTACTACTACAACGAAATCTACAAAAACGAGGCGTGCGGTCGAGTTTATTAAAAAAAAAATAGCCTAGACACTCATACACTAAAGACGAAACAATCGATACCACATTTGTCGAAACCGGGTCAGTTGTTTTTGAGCTACGATCGAACATCCATAAATAGATACGTTTGCTGCGTTGTAGTCGAGTAAAAAGACACCACAAGATTGTTTATAATATCAGTCATTTAAGATAAAACGGAATGTTGATTAATATTGCCACGAAAATCGCGCTTTGCAAAGGAATGGTGATTGAAGTATATAGCTTCGATTACTTTATTGAATAAACAGTAGATTTCAATAAAAAACGTTTAATTTATAGGTAACATAAAATTTGGTTTTATTCGTTTTCATCTTAAGTCATGTTTTTCGAGGAGTAACAAGTCATAAAATTTATTAAGTAGATATCTGATAGCTCGCCTCATAAATATGATTTATTAAGTCGGAGAAATCGTAAAATTTGCGGTCAATGAACGTGGCCTGAAATTTCTTCGTGTATAATTTAAAAAGGTCTGAATATATCAGGTTGTAAAAGACGTTACAAGTTTTACAACCTATGTACGTAGTCGCTTGAGAAGTGTTATTGTTTTTACACATTCTAATACGAAAACTATAAAGCCGGGCTCTTATTTCTAATTTCATTGCACACGAATTGCTACGGTGCAGTGTAGACATGTTATAGCATAGACATGCTACGACGTAGACTTGCTATGCTGTAGTCAAGCTGCGGCGTAGACTTGCTACGGCATAGAAACGCTATAGCATGGATAATATGCCTTGGCGTATGCTCACGCCGTAGCTAACAAGCTACGGCGTGAGCATGTTTTGTCGTAGATATGCTATGGCGTAGACATGCTTTGGCGTAGACATGCTCTGGCGTGGACATGCTACGGCATAGACTTACTATGCTGTAGTCACATTATGGCGTTGGTAACCTTTATCGTAGACATGCTACGGTGTAGTCATGCCATTGCGCGGACATGCTACGGCGTAGACATGCTACGCTGTAGAGAAGATTTGGCGTAGACAAGATCACAGTGTGTGACTAGCGTACTGGAGGATGCTGATGCCTTTTATTTCCCTTGTACGATCTCCATGGGAAAGGATGCGGTGGGATATTCTTCGCCACTAGTCGCAAGGCCAAGTGGGTTATGGGTCCATCCACACTCGATACTTCCTACCGACCGCCTTTGTACATTGTACATGAAGCATTTTAAATAAATAAATAAATAAATACTTTTAGCAGCAGAACCTTTGTTTCAAACATGCGTCATGCTCGTGAACGGGTGCCGTCTGTCGGAACTGGTCAGCTCGTAACTGCCATGGCAATCTTATTCAGAGGCAATTCATTATTATCCTAGTCTTATTTGTATTCGCATTGAATTGCATTATTCTCGCAGCTCTTACCACAACATTGTACTGATAAAGATTGTCAAGATCTATTATTTATATGAAAAGAGTTTCCATGGAGTTTCTTGCCGGTTCTTCTCCGTAGGATCTACTATTTGGAACCGTGCACCTAGAGTCTCGACATTTCATAAGTGCCTGTATCTGGTTTACATGAAATAAAGATCTATTCTATTCTATTCTAAACATTGTGAGGTATAAGTTCAAACGCTGTTTACCCTGTTATTATTAACAAGCGTGATGTTATATAAGTAAGTGTTCAAATCCTTTGTTCTGACAATCACGTGTAGTTCGGCGTTGTTCCCCAGAGGGCGTACTTACCGTAAGCACACAGTTGCGAAGTTACTTCCGCCCTTACTTTAGCTTACTTAATGCTCGAAGTATTATGTTTATGTGAAGGGTTATGTTATTTTTGAGGAAAATATAAGTAACATAAAGATTGGGTTGTGAAAAAATTACGTGTAGGATGTTGTCTTATGTTGATGTCAATGAGAACAAAAACTAGTTTATTTTGAATAAACCTTGGAGTATAAAAAGTATAGAGCGATCTTACAGAAGTATGAACTATCAGCACAGTTGAGCACAGGTATGAACAACGCTTTAGTACCCAAAGCCCACCTTTAGGTGTCGAAGCGGACCACACCGTGGTGAGTTTAGCCGGTACGAGTCTGGTACACCCCTCCGCCCCCCCCTCCAGGTGGAGGACAGCCCATGACGGTGCTGACAATGTTTATAAAAAAAATGAAGGTTTTGAACAATGCAGCCGCTACACGAACTGCGCATTCATAGTTCAAACGACTTGCGGTTGTTCAGTCGTCGAGTAGTTTCCCAGAGCGGAAAACGTAGTTTTTAGCCGTAAAATTGTTTTTAAGAAAACATAATAAACGAATTGATAATATTACATTTCACCAATTTTTCATTTGTTTCGATACTTTTACCGAGAAGTAATGACGAAAAACTCTTATTGTCATTTTTTCGTACGATGTTAAGTCACTAGTATAGCATACTATAAATGCATCTACATGCAAACTGCTCACGCTTCGCACAAGGTAATGTAATTTACGTTAACACTCTATACTTTTAATACTCTAAGGTCAACATAGTCTTATTAGGAACCTAACGAAAGCTAGCTGAACTTGAATGTTTTCTGTTTTACTTACTATAAGCACGACTGCTTAACCGAGACGGTTGGTCGGGAGTTTATGAAGAAGTAGCGCGGTGCGGGAGGGGTGTGACGCGACATGACAGTCATAGGCCCATGATAGGCACCATAAAGCTTGTCTTAGCCAATAGTAGGCGTGTGTCACCCCCCCCTCCCCCCCGGACCGTAAAACTACCTCAAATTCAGACACAAACCGTCTGATCGTCTTTCTTTAAAGAATTTCTGTTATTTGTGTTACAAAGCAGCGCCTCATACGCACTATTTTCAATTTTAGGATATGAAATTTTTATGTTACAGAGCAAGGAGGTGGCGGAATTAAAGAGAGCAAGTTCACGGAGAATACTTGCAAGTCTTTGCAAGTATGTAGACATTTACATTTATTCGGGGAATACATAATATGAGCGCAGACAAAGAAATTGTGAGATTAAGTTTGTTTGTCTGTTTGAAATAGCGGAAAACTGAGACAAACAGAAACTTTAATTTTGGATTTGCGGAAAAATACCAAACGTTTCGCGTCTCTTGTCGTAAGTTATTACTTAACGAGTTGTGATAACTTTTGCTATACCTGATGGTATAAATACCAGGAGCAAGTATTTTGTTCAACTAATTCCTAGTAATGGTATATTCTAACTAGTTGATATGTCAATAAAACCAATCATGGTTTCAACTAGTTTGTCATGACTTAGTTGTCAACTTGTTGTTAAACAAATCGGCCGTAGCTTCTTTTTTTAATACTTTGGCCCTCACTAAGAGTTCTCCGGTATCGTGGGTACAGTTTACTAACATACATGTCACATGCACACGCCCAGACCCGAAACAACTATCTATAGGCCTTACAAATGTTCCGTGCGGGGATTGAACCCGCAGCACGTAGCGCAGAAAGCCAGTCGCTTAGCCACTGCGCCAATCATGCCGTCTCAGCATTATTCTTATATACTTGAAACGTAATATTAATCTTAAAACAATGTTGGAAGTCAGGCGAAGCCTCACAATCGTGCTAGTACACCAGAACCGTAGACAAAGGAATATATTTTTGTATTAAGCATACCGACCTGCTGTATTTTGTTAATAACGCCGCGAGATCTCTCAAGAGTCACCTGCTTGCCTTCCAAATTTTAATCTTATTACCATATAGATTAAGTAGACTTTTCAGCGACGGTAGCTCGAAGAATTTTGTAAGTGCGTACATATATACCGTTTTATTGTGCCCCCACAAGAGTACTCGAGTTATGATTGAGTTTTTTGTATAATATTGTTATGGAAATAACGACCAATATGTTGTTTTGATTGTGTTGTAAAACCGACACCTAGGCGTTTGATGTTTGATAAAAAATTGGTTTATTTTAAATTTTGTTTTGCACGTGGGATTTTCTTTTATCACGGTGGAACTGTTTCGTTATTCTGTGAGGAATTAAAGGATAGCGTTCTCGATATTATACTCAATATTAAATATTTATTCGCATTCCATGAAGTGTACAGTCCGCGCCTAGGAATCGGGGGCTGAGAAAACGGACACTTTGCGTTGCGACCGACCGTAGCTCATATCTCGCACTCTCCCAGTACTTTCCTGCATGGAAGGCAAGCGTTCAACCACCAGGCTATCATATGTACAGTAACGCTTAAAAATATAATAACAACAAAATAAAACTCATTTTATACTGAGGCAACACCCAAAAGAAAATCCGTGAGATTGCCATCAAACTTATTCATAAATATGAACGCTTCGATACTTCATATTATATTACTTGAACAGAAGCAGAGGCGTATTATTTAAATACGTAAGCCTACAAGAGGCTGACTATGCGTAAATAATTCCGAGAAGCGAGCGCGACTCGAATAAATAATCGATTTGAATCGATGGAATAGTACTAGAATGGCTTCCTTTTCTTTGGTGGCGAATAAAAAATGAGTGCATCTTATAAATTCATAGAATAGAATAGATCTTTATTTCATGTAACCAGATACAGGCTTTTATGAAATTTTGAGACTCTATGTGCGCGGTTCAAAATAAGGTCCTATGGAGAAGTACTGGCAACAAATTCCATGGAAACTCTTTTTAACCGACTTCAAAAAAGGAGGTTCTCAATTCGACTGTATGTTTGTTACGCGATTACTCGGTCAATTGCAGACCGATTTTGAAAATATATTATGTGGTATACTCTCGAGGTGGCCCCATATAAATTTGGTGGAATTCTTGAATTAATAACAGCATATCATATAATCGCATGTTTATGTATTGTTTATGCCATTTAAAATAGAAAACAAAAATAAACTATAAAAAAAGTAAAAAGTATAAAATAATTTACTTTAAAAAAAAAAATAAGAAGAAAGAATTTTCTTGTATAAATAAGATCTTCTGAAGTCGGTTTAATTCTTGAATTCACCTAGCTTGGTAGTGGCACCGACTTCAGAAGGTGTTAAGTTTTTTAAGAAAATTATTTTATACTTTTTAGTTTTTTGAAGTCGGTTTTTACTTTTTTTAAATCTTGCACCCATTCAACGCTGTATTTGTATACTTATATAATATAGGGTGTATTTATATATCCAGTGCACTAAAAACATTTCATCAAATATCAAATGCACAACTGTAAAGTATTTAAAGCTGCAATCATTCTGTAGCTAGAAAAGGGTAGCTATATAAAATACATAGCGCCATCCCTCTCATACACACTGGTGCGTTCAAAAGTTCATGGTGTGTGGTTCTCGATGGAGATCATTACAGACATAATAATATGCGGTCGTTCCAGCTCGTTACTGGCTTTTATTAGTTAAGCAGCTTATTTTATCTTTTGCATGTAGATATAATCATGTTAAATATTTTGAGCTCGTATAAATTTATAGTTATATTCAGCCGCGTTTGTTTAGGGAGCCGAACCAAACATTAGGAAGTGGCAGAGGTAGAAATGGTAGCGTTAGGTTAAAATAACTTTAATTCTCATAAGAACAATATTACAGTTCACTTAAAATGAGATTTTTAATTATGTAACATTTCAGTTAATTTAATTTATTATGATCCTCTGGTGTCTCCTTTTGAAGAACGGTACCGATCATCTCAGTTAAGCGGTAGGCCTATAGTACTAAGACACTCCCAAAGCAATCCCTACATTGTATCTGGAACACACAGGCTGTGTATTTCCATTTGATCCTGTTTTGGTCTTTTTTGTCATAGATACCTAGTTATGTGATTTCAGTTTGGTAAATATGGTAGCGTTGCGGGGGCGATTGAATTTTCGAGAGTTTTCTATTATTCCATACCTATGCATACTCGGAAAAATCTTTTACTCATGCAAAATAATAGGCAAAAGATAGTTAATAGGAGCAACAGCTTCCGTCAACTTTGCCCAGAGAGTTGGTTCATATTTTTATCTTTATTTTTGTTTTTCTTACTCCGAGCGGTAACTCAGCGGAAACTTGAAGAGGTAATTTAAGTTTAAGCGATATCGATACTGGTAGCCAGTGGTTATTGATACTTTTAATAATTATGCTGCGTTTAGACTCGAATGGCAAGCTAGGTCTGCTAGAACTGTGTGATGTGTAGGCTTACTGCAAAGTGTAGCAGACTCCTATGTTACTGCCAGTATTATTTTTCCGGATTCTATATGGTGTTGTATTGTGTTCAGGGACCGAAACCTGTATTACTAATGAAGGTCAACCGGCAAGAAACTCCATAGAAACTCTTTGAAAATAACAGTCTACAATCTTGATTAATACACATGTTCTAGATACTCAAAGAACAAATGTAATTTAATGTGAATAAAAAATACGAAACTTTTGAACGCCAGAGTATAAACGTATCGCCGTACCCCTGACGCCAGGCCACTTTTTCTGTCATATGATTTTGTCATATATTTGTGACGTAGGCGTTCAGGGTAAGATTTCGTTTGTCACATATATGTGACAATGGCGTTCAAAAGGTTAAGGTAATAAAGATTTGCCAGGAAGATTTTTAGATTTGATTTGATTTGAATTGTTTTTGTGCTGTGTCAAATAAATACTTTTTTCTTTCTTTTTCTTTCTTTTCTTTCCTTTGAATAAGATTGCTATGGCAGTTACAAGCTGACCAGTTCCGACAGACGGCACCCGTTCACGAGCATAACGCATGCGTCAGCGTCGCGAAGGTCAACCATAATGAAGGGAACGATAAACCAGAAAAGTCCCCGGTCAAAATAACCTAACCGTCAAAAACACCCCCGATTCCAACTAGAGAAAGAGCTGTAACTTTTGAACGGCTAAACAGGTTTTCTATCTCTATAGCTAAGATGTTAAAAAAAGTCTGCATTAAAGAAAAGAAAAAAAAAAGAAAGAAAAGAACATTTATTCGGCACAGACATATTGACAACATAAGAGAGATAGAAGATGAAAAAAAAAAACACACACATCAAAAGTTGACAAATAAGAAATAAAACGAAATAAAATATTTTTTCATCCCACCATCTCGGAAAGAGTATTTTTAATCTTCAATATCTGAGTGGAAAAGCCGTTTTTATTCTCTAGAGGATAAAGTAAATTTTCATCCCACCATCTCGGAAAGAGTATTTTTAATCTTCAATATCTGAGTGGAAAAGCCGTTTTTATTCTCTAGAGGATAAAGTAAACTGAATTTAGAACATCGTGTGCACTAAGTTTGTGAATTAAACGTTTTTTTTTTTGCATTTAGTCATTTCCTCGCTGAGGTGGAATGAAAAGTTACGTGTTGCACTCGAGTGCAAAGATTTTTCACCTCGTGCTCTTTTGATTCCCTCGCTAACGCTCAGGATTCTAATTTTGAATCACTCGCTGCGCTCGTGATTCAATTTTAGAATCCTTCGCTTGCTCGGTCATCAAAATTGAACACGCGGTTAAAAAGCAACTTTGCACTCTTGTATAACAAATAACTATTAAATAGGTATATTATACTGTCAAGCATGCCATGCCGAAAGGGTAGCCAGCTCAGCATTTGCTGGGCGCGGAGAGCCCAACGCTGATTTTCAGTTGGCACCCTGCAGTGTCGCACGGACGAAGGCAAAGAAATAGAAACAAAAAAAGGGAAACAGAAAAACAAAATATATATACATCATACAATAAAATATGTGTTCAAATATAAACATACTCGTAAAATAGGATAAAAATCTTAATAAACAAATAAATATAACACGTGGCGGCGCGTACTTCTGGCTGTCAGTACTGTCTTGAAATTTTTCCATCCGTTATGGAGCCACGATGCCATAGACAGATACACAGATACGCATTTTTTGTCGGGGGTTAAAACATATTGAGAACCATTGTCCTATTTACTATAAGACAAAAAGCATTTTCATAAAAGCACAAACAGAATAATCAAACTCCATTTTGATACCGACCTCTTTTACGTTCAATTTATGCCGCCGAGCCTGTGTTCTACTTGTGGCGATAAACAGTCGAGTTCTGCCGCCTGCTTTATTGCCGGGCAAAAGTATTGTTTTTCATTATCTTATCGCACTGAGACCTAAATAAAACCGTATTAAGTTGGAATATGTTTTACGTTGATCTTGATAGGCGGACTATACGAGCTACGCTACGGATGTATTATAATACCATAGACTATAGACTCTATAGTATAGAGCATAGACTTTGACCCATATACACCATATTACATACCATACCATATTACACGGTACAAATCTATACAAATAAATAAAATTGAATTGTCTGTTTGTAATGTCAAAATAACATGTTTTTACATATTGCATATGAAAGTATATACGGTACATAAAACAATATGAAAGTATAGGTATAGGGTACGTAAAAATACTTTATTTTTGGTTTTTGTTTGTCTGTTTGTTTGATACAGATAATCTCCAAAACGGCTGCACCGAATTTGACGGGACTTTCAGTGGCGGATAACTGATGGTATTTACTTTTAATTTAAAGAAAAAAATATTTTTGATATATTCCACGAGGACTAAGTCGCGGGCACAGCAAGTTATAAAGAGATAAGGTATCATTGTTTGTTTGTAATGGATAAACTCAAAAACTACTGGACCGATTTTAAAAATTATTTTACCAGCAGAATGATATATTATCACTGAGTCACATAGGCTATAATTTATGAAGATATCACGCGGGTGAAGCCGCTGGCGGAAGCTAGTTATAAAAATATAATTATATATAGGTACATTTATTAAATATTACTCTGTCTGTCTGCATATTCCGAGTTTTCTCGGCCTCAACCGAAGTTACCGTAATGCCGAAAATGTATGAAAGAATGAGCGCACTGTTTTTTTAATACATTTTTGGTTTTACGGTAACTATGGTTGAGATCGAGAAAAACTCGCATTTGTGGTACTGGTGGATCCCAGGGCCTCGCTGCTAATTGACATGTCTTTATACAGGCAGAACGTAGTATTGATCACAAACCACTTATTATATCTGGTAACATTTGTATTCTAAGCAAATAAATATTTCTTTCTTTCTAACCAGTCTCTGTAGGCAATTAAGGACGAGCAACATTCATCAGTCCAAAATCACGAGTAGATTCGCTATCACTCCGGGGGTAACAAATCCGTCTGGCAGTTATGCAAATCTCCTTGCTTGTTCAGCGACGAACGTTTTCCAGCTGACATAGCGTGCTGTCCATTATCTTGCCAAATTGTAACCAAACCGGGAGCTGTGGGAGTAGTAGTTGTTCCCAACCAATTGTTTGGAGTAGACAAACGTTTGGACCAAAGCTTGGACGAATGGGTAACGAAAATTGGGAGAAATTAAAGGTTCCTCTGCACCCGCATTAAACCGTCACCGGCAACGCATCTGAACGTAAGACAGCACGTGACGTAATACAAAATGTACTAATAACAGAATAATATCGCAATATCGCAGGTCGCAAGTACGCGTACTATTTTGTATCGTGACGTTATTATCGTAGCAGTGTGTAAGATTGCACGCGTCCTAATACAAAATGTACTAAAGATAGATATCGCAATATTGCAGGTCGCAAGTACGTGTACTACCTTCTATCGTGTCGTTATTATCGCAGCAGTATGTAAGATAGCATGGGTCCTAATGTAAAATGTACTAAGAACAGATATCGCAATATCGCAGGTCACAAGTACGTGTACTAACTTCTATCATGTCGTCATTATCGCAGTAGTATGTAAGATCGCATGCCTCCTAATACATTTACTAAAAATTTATATCATAATATCGCAGGTTGCTAGTACGCGTGCTACTTTCTATCGTGTCGTTATTATCGCAGCAGTGTGTAAGATTGCACGCGTCCAATTACAAAATGTACTAAGGATAGATATCGCAATATCGCAGGTCGCAAGTACGCGTACTACCTTCTATCGTGTCGTCATTATCGCAGCAGTGTGTAAGTTCGCATTAGGTCTAATACAAAATGTACTAAAAATAGATATCGCAATATCGCATTGCGATAATATCGGCGTTATAATGCGGCTGTATGGTCCAGCCTTAAGGCTAGCTGTGATTAAATAAACTGTATAAGATTGGCCGAGATGAGAAAGTTTAAGTGCGGGTATCAAAAACTACTACCTATGTAGGTATTATATACTTCTAAGTTCACTGGGGCCCGGGGGCAGCCCGTTTCTGCTACGTGAAGGGAGGACTCATAAATTATAATGGTAACTAGAGGATTATGTCAAAATAATGGACAAAACCGTCCTCTTATGGGATCAAATTAAATATTTAAAATATTATACTCCGAGTATACCTGACAAAGTTAAAGGTCTTCTCAGTTTCCTGTTATTGATACTGTTAGCCTGTATCATGCCACTTCTGGGAAAAGGCCTGCCCCATGGATTTCCATGCTGTACGATAATGTAGCAATGATGACCAGTCTTTGCTGAATGTGTCTAGTTCGTCACCCCATCACGTGTTACATACATTTGAAAACGACTTTTGTTTTTTTTCTTTGCGTCTTTGTGACTACGCCAGCCTCGCAGGTTCACTTACATTAAATAACATAGCTTAAATTACAATATACCTCTCTATCTCTACATAGTATAAAGTCACTTTCCGCGTCTGTCTGTCTGTATATCCGCCAACTCCACCTAAACCACGCAACGGATTTTGATTATTACTAGTGGTCGCCGTGTGGTCGAAATTTGACCATAATTTTAACATTCTGCACTCTATCTCCATATAAACTTTAAATATGCCAAATATACACATACATATTACACTCCTCCGTGCGCGCAATATGCTTAAAAGGGGTACACAGTCTTCTCTTCACGTATTCATATAATATAGATTATTATTATTATTTATTTATCAGGCAGGCAGTTGAGACAACTGGTAAGTGCCAGTATCCTGCTGTTCCCTACTTGGTTTTATTCTTGCAGTTGAGAATATTTGTCAAGTTGATTCTTGAACTGATTTACGTTTTGGGGCGGTTTTCACCATCAGTTAGATATTTTTTTACGGAAGGTTTATATGTAAAATGCTTTCATATTGAATGTAAGGATAGTAGAGAATGTGTACCCGTTCGAAGCTAGGAGTGGGTCGCTCACGGATATCGACTAGTAAATTAATAATATGACACTTTTAACATCCATATCTGACGCGTCTTGAAATCATGCCGCGTCAACCTTGCTCGAGTGCAATCTCCGGAAAAGCTTCTTATACCTTGACCGACATTATAGACAAAAACTCAGAGACATACAGATGGATGGCTGCAGCACATCTTCTTATTGGAATCTCTTAGTGATCTCCGACACTAATGGAAAGTTATGAGACTATCAATGAATCAGAATGTTCTTTATTTGCATGAAATATGGGTTTGTACAGTTCTTATTACATACAGATAAGTTGCCACATATTTGACCATTAAAATGGCATGCAAAATAGGCTTAAAATAACATAGTATTTATCTTAAGACTTAAATTAAATTAATCCATGAGACTAATGGGATATTTTATCATCTCGTTGGTTCACTATTACAAGTTACAATTTCAGCACAATGGATTATGAATGCTACAAGATTAGTATGACACATAAAAACTTGTCGCCAAAATAATTGTTTCTGTCTATTAGTACAAGTCCTAATTTGTTTTCGACAACAACAACTTTTTTAAAATTCGAAATTAACTTTCTTTTAAATCTAAGAAACAAAATGACAACCCCAATTGGCACAGTGGTTCTGAGCTTTCTGCGGATCGAGGTTTGATTCCTTCACTGAATACACATTTGTATGGCCTACACAGTTAATTAATTTGTCTAGATCTGGGCGTTTGAGCATAGCAAGATTTGTGTCTAGTAAAGGACCTACAATGCGAGAAGGAAAAAAAACCGAGTGTGGGACAAATTAAAAGTACCTAACCGTCAAAAACCCCCGACTCCAACTAGAATAAATATTATAGTTAAAAAAAACTAAAGAAAACGCTTTTGTCATCCAAACTAAACGTGTACCTATGCAGAATTTCAGCTCAATCGGAAACCGGGAAGTGGGTCAAATTTAACTTCCAAGATTTTTTTACATAGTTACAAGTGAAGCTAATAAAAGCGATTTAAAAAGAGCTGTAACTTTTGAACGGATGAACAGATTTTCATGAAACATGGCTAAGAGGATACCCGATTAAACTAGCTTTCAATTAAAAAAACTGCATTGAAATCGGTCTATCCGTTTTGGAGTTATGATGCCACAGATACACACTACAAATTTATAACAACCCACTTTTTTGTGAGGGTTTAGAAAACTTTTCTTGAGAAAACATTTAAAAAGCAGTATTTCAGTTCAATAAACAGCTATTATCCGGAGCAGCTGCGACGTCGGTCTTTAGCAGGATGTGTCCTGCTCCGCACTAAGCTCAATTACTTTTTCATTAGGCTCCTTTCACGTTAGCGGGAAGAGGGTACACAAGTAATAGCCTATTAATGGCCTTTCACATCGGAGATGAAAAAGCGTATACGTTGCTTTATTGTTATGTTCGTATCCTTGCGATTATTTTTTAATTTTAACCCCCGGCAAAAAAGACGGGTTTTAAAATTTTGTAGTGTATATCTGTGCTGGTAGCTCCAAAACGGATAAACCGATTTCAATGCAGTTTTTTTAATTGAAAGCTAGTTTAATCGGGTATCATCTTAGCTATGTTTCATCAAAATCTGTTCAGCCGTTCAAAAGTTACAGCTCTTCTTCTAGTTGGAGTTGGGGGTTTTTTACGGTTAGGTTATTTATTTTCCAAGCAATATACTGTATGACGATGAAAGTTATGTGCCTCGGCTTTCGGCTGTATTCGGCTGATAGTGTATTAAGAATTTCAATATACCAACATTGGGTAGTAAACAGTTCATGTAAGTACTTAGGGATAATAATTACAGTGAGTGTGCTGCCCGAACTGCATACACTTGAGAAAGTTGTTCCTAAGAGATCAGTACACGTCGAGGTCATAAGTAGAATCACACCTAGTCATAATTATCCTATTCTTATTTTTTATTCACATTGAATGACATTATTCTTTTCCATATTAATATGTAGGTATATGAATATTTGTTTCCTCCGTCCGTGTGTCACTGCAGGGGTGCCAACTGCAAATCAGCGCTGGGTGTTCGTATGCCCAGCAAATGCTGAGTTGGCAACCCATTTGGTACTGGCATACCGACAGCATATTGTTTTTAGTGTTACTTTTTTGTTTTTTTTTTTTTTACTTTTTTATGTTTGTGCACTACTATGTTGTCTGATGTCTAGTCCAAATAAATGATTTTTCTTTCTTTCTTTCTTTCTTCTATTCTCGTAGCTCGTTTGTTTACTAAGGCTTCAGAATATGATACCAAATACGGAACGTTTCATTTAATGTGATGTGATAACATTTGCAACACCCTGTTTAAGCAAGCCCTTCACTATACAAATACAACCCAGTGGTGTAAAATTGGTCGCGGGACTTATCTCATTACCGTGACCCCGGAACGTAAAGGGCTATCGAAGGAACACCGTGGATTTTAGTCAGTACAAGTCTGACAGTCCCTCCCGCCCTGCCCGGGGTGGGAGGACTCATTTGATGATATTACCACGGTAAAAAAAAAAAAAAAAAAAGTGTTGTAAAATTGTGAATTTCTATATAAGGTCCTACCTTTCATCTCGGACCCTGTAAAGGGTTATTGTACTCATCTTTATGAGCAACTTTTACTGTGACCAACCCTGAAATCGCGAAGAAAAATCAGTTGATCTGTATAAATCATTCAATATTACTCGACTAAATGTATGGTACAGCTAATTTTTTATTCGCGATTTAAGTGAGTCTTATAGGGATCAGGATTAGACCTTATGTACTTACGTCAAAGATTAGCAGCAGATGATTTATTTTAAGTACGTTACACAAATTCAAGTCTATAAAGAGTCCAATAAAATTATTATCTTCCAACAGAACCAGGACAAAGACCGCTGAACAAACGGCCAAGAGCAGTTGATAGATCACAGTGTTGTAGGACAAAGCGTCGCGTGCGGCGACTGTATTTATCAAGTTTAGATACGCTGAACCGCTCAGTCTTAAATCATTCGGTTGTGCAAATAGGCCAGATAAATTGTAAAGACTATTTTTGTTCTTAATCTATACTAATAAATAATAATATTTATAGTATAAAGTTAAGTAACTACGTTTATTTACAAGTTTGATGTAATCTCATGAATTAAAAAATCTATTTTAGATGTTATAAATACCTATACAATAATTTTCTTAAAAAACTTAACAGCTTCTAAAGTCGGTGCCACTACCAAGCTAGGTGCATTGAAAAATTTAAATCCCACAAACAAGGACTTCAAAAGCTGTTAAGTTTTTTAAGAAAATTATTTTATAATTTTTAATTTCTTGATGTCTGTTTTTACTTATTTGAAAAGTTTATTTTATTCTTCTATTTTGAGTGGCATAAACATTACATAAATATGCAATTACAGCATTATGTTGTTATTTATTCAAGAGTTCCATCGTCTATCTCCAAAGGTCTTCATCAGATCTTCACCAAATTTAAATGTAAATTCGTAGAAAGCAAACCCATAAAAAAAAAAAACAAAAGCAATGTGTAATTGGCGGAGTAATGCGGCGTAACAAACATACAAAAAAAAACCATACAGTCGAATTGAGAACCTCCTCCTTTTTTGAAGTCGGTTAAAAATACAGCTTAACGACAGTTATATCCTGTACCACAAAGAGGTTTTACGACAAAGTGTGACGTAGTGACACGGCGACACAAAGATGTCCAGTAGTTACAACTACATAACTGTGAGGAGTTTAAAAGTAGTGCTGATACTGTTGTGTTTGTTACTTTGTTATATTCTGGACGAGTGTACTGAGTTTGTTTAAGTTAATGTACTTTTATTTTGCATTATGAAAAGGAAATTAATAACACATATTTACTTACTCCACTTCCATAATATAGAGCCTGTCACTCATGCGTCAAAAAACAAATAAATAAGCATATTAGTCTATGTGTACGCAACCTTACAAATAAGGCGAAGTTACTGTTTGACTATAAGCCTTGTGTTGCCTGAAGTCAAGTTAGGTAAATCTTTTGAGTTACTCTAGTCTAATGTTATGATATTTATTATACAATTTTTCCAACAAAAAAAAAGAAATTAAAAATATAAAAGAGTAGTCGATATTATTATTCCTCTATTAATTTATACACACACAAATTACATTTTTAAAATATTTTCACAATATTATAAAAATCAAAATACATTTAAAAATATAAAAAGTAGTAGTCCACCGGTATCGGGATCCAAGCTACCGGTGGTCAGGGCCGCAGAGAGAGAAACCTCCTAACAATACGCGCTATTAATGTTATTATTATGAGCTTGTGATGTAAGCAGATGTCTGCAGGGCAAAGGCCTCCCTCCCCCCCTTTCCATTCTTCCCGGTCCGTTGCGATCTGGGTCCAATCCAAACGTAAGTTCATCCCACCATCTCTTTTTAGGACTATCTAATATAAATTAATATAATTTTATTTCTAAATAACTAGCTCTTTTAAAAAGCAAATATACCTAAGAAGGCGTTACTGAGTGTTAAAACCGGTTAAGTATATAATTTGTATTTAATATAAATTAATAAAATTTTGACACTAAATTTATTTATTTATTTATTAACTACAATATAAGCTTACAGTATAAAAAACACCAAAACGCTTATTATGCTAAAAGAAAGAAAAGAAAACAAACAAATCAATAGAAACATCATAAATACACATACATTACAAATTAAAAGTACTATTGAGAAACAACAATATTTTCGTTTTCAGCACATTAATTTTATCTAATAACCAACTCAATAACCAACTCTTTCAAAAAGCAAATATGCCTAACAAGGCGTTATCGTGTGTTGAAATCGTACAAGTATAATATAGTTCGTGTTTAATAAAATGTTATTACTAAATAACTAACTCTTTCAAAAAGTAAATATGCCTTACAGGGCGTTACCGCGTCTAATACAAAATCGTTCAAGCACAGCTGTTCGTGCATACATCCGAGTTACTATGTCTAATATAAATTCACCGCCGCGGAATATTTAGGAAATGTGCTGGCAAATTGAAACGTTATGACGTCGTGTTAGCTCGTATATTGTTCTTACAATGTATTTTATTATTTGTGGTGCCAGATTCGACGAGTTTTGATGGTTGAAAGGTTTGGATATTTTTGGGAAGGTATTTTGTTAGGATGTTTCTGGTTTTTGTTTCACTTCATTAATATGAAGGCTATAACAGAAGTAATTCAACTAGATGTTAGATTTAGGTTAAAAATTGAATTAATTTTATGGTTGTACATCTGGCAATTTTTCCGGTCGACCATCTTTAAGGCTAAAATCGTTTGCGCTCGGCGTCCAAACGCAGAGTTACTAACTCTAAGCGGGCCGCAGTTGTTCAAAGCATTTTGTTTGCGAAATGTATCACCGCAACGTATCGTGATTATACATAAAGTGCAGTAGTGTGTTCCAGATACATGTAGGGATTGCTTTGGGAGTGTCTTAGTACTATAGGCCTACCGCTTAACTGAGATGGTCGGTGCCTGAGCTTATGAAGAAGTTGCGCGGTGCGGGAGGGGCGTGACGCGAGATATCAGTGACAGGCTCATGGTACGTACCATAAAGCTTAGCTTAGCCAATAGTAGGCGTGTGTCATACCTCCTCCGCATCGCGCAACTACCTCAACTTCAGACATCAACAGTGAAGTGTAGGCAAGTGAAATCTTGCCTCTTCATGGTGACACCAAGCTTTAACAAAAGGTTTACAGAAGAGGAACTTTCTATGAATAGGAGCCGCATCAGGATCCTGATAAGAACCCTTACTGGGGACTGAAAATTTCACAAACAACAATTTTGTTATGTGTTATTGTTGATGTACATGTTGGCAAATAAATAAATAAATATCAAACATTTGTACAGAATGGGCCTTAGAGACACCACAATCTGCAGATTCTGTCGCGGGAAGGATGAGACGCCCATACATATCCTATGCGAGTGTGACGTAGTACACTACACAAGAAGCCAGCACCTCGGAAGCCACAAAATACCTACCCAAAGCTTTAGTCAATTTTGTCACAATAGATCTTCGTAGGTCGTAGTAGCTAGGGGGAATAGCACCCTACCTCTTTCCCAAATAATAAATAATGGTGACACTAAGGGTCGGTACATATCTGACGGAAAATACGTCGAGCGTATCATCATTGGTTGAGTGACGCACTAACGCATCATCGGTTGAGTGTGAAAGGTTGAATGTTTTATCATTTATTTGTCTGTTCTGGCAACCGATAATACGCGACGCATTTTCCGCTAGATATATACCGACCCTATACCGACAGAAATAAGTACGACTTGGAGTCATAAGCCACAGAATTTCTCAGTCAAGTTTATTACTTACCCACAAAATAATAAAAAGAGGTATATAAAAGGGAAAACGTAGGATTCTCAAGTTACAATTGTCAAAAGTATCTGGCAACTTTATAAGATGTTCTCAGAGGAGATATTAAAACTTGCAACATCGTTTCAGTAGCAATGGCTGCCTCTAGTCGTAGCGTTTAGCTGTGGAATATCATTATATACAATGTGGTTTTTGTTGTTTACTTGCTAACTTTTGGTGCACTTCAGCGCTGCACACAGCTGCACATCCGCTTGGTATAAGTCATTACTTAAGTATTACTTAACGTCCTCAAAACAATTTTGGACAGAAGTATACTTTCTATCATACAATTTGATGATGTTGGCAGTGGATATGTAGTTCTTTAGTTTGACGACTAAATTAGCAATCAGTTGTTGGTTTTCTGAGCTAAGGGGTTTTTCCAGGATATCTGATCACGGGACTATTTATAGCCTCAGCCATTTTTCCAGAATCAGAATCAGAATGTTCTTTATTCGCAGGAAATATGGGTTGTACAGTTCTTATTACAAAGTCATAAGTTGCCACACACGACTCTAATCCAGGACTGATTTTTTTGCAATGGGAGTGCTGTGCCTGTAAACATACTCACAGAACAAATGGTAGGCCATTGTGAAGTCTAAAAAACCTAACCATCAAAAACCCCCGACTCCAACTAGAAAAAGAGCTGTAACTTTTAAACGGCTGAACCCCGAGATGATACCCGATTAAACTACCTTTCACACAGATACACAATACAAACGTATAACACCCCTCTTTATTGTCGGGGGTTAAAAATAGCTAATGAAAGTTCTGCTTTTCTTAACAGAACAATATTAAAATAAGCATTTTAAGAAAAGAGATAGAGATATGAGAAATGCAGATACTTATTCAGTCGTGAGTACTGAGTTACTTTGAGCTTATATTCAGCAATGGATGATGATATGCCGTCTATTGGGCCTGGTAAGCTTGTAACTGCCATGACATTCCTATTTAATGGCAAATCATTATTATTATCCTATTCTTATTTATTTTTATTCACATTAAATTACATTATTCTCGCAGCTCTTACATTGTATTTTACATTGTACTAATTATGTAATCTATTATTTTAAAAGAGTTTCCATGGAGTTTCTCGCCGGTTCTTCTCCATAGGATCTACTATTTGGAACCACCCACCTACAGTCTCGACATTTCATAAGTGCCTGTATTTGATTTACATGAAATAAAGATCTATTCTGATAGATAAAATCATAATCAAAAATCAAGTTATGTAGCAAAACTGAAAACTACTGAACTATGTGTGAGTATGTTAAATACAATTCAAGTCATTTATGTCAAACGTTCAGTGCACTTTGTTGCGGTAAACACATTAACTGCAAACGTTAACTAGTTTATAGTCTAAACCTGTCTAAACGGAATGGTAGTAATCACATGGAGTTAGTTAACCATTCGATTTGATTAAATACAGATGAAACGTACATTATAGAAAAGTATAGAGTCTCCTACAGTTTTCGTATTTAATTTCGTCGACACGGTTGGCGCCGTGGCTAAGTCATTAGCTTTCTGCGCTACGTGCTGCGGGTTCGATCCCCGCTTGGAAAAAATATTTGTATGATCTTTAGATAGTTATTTCGGGTTTAGGTGTGCATCAGAGATGTATGTTTGTAAACTTGTACCCTCGATACAGAAGAAATAATTGAGAGGGGTAAAGTTAAAAAAAAGCAGTGCCATGCTGTTGCTCTTCCAAATAAATAACCTAACCGTCAAAAACCGTGAATAAACCTGTGAATAAATATTTTCTATGTTCTTTTGAACGGCTGAACAGATTTTCATGAAACATAGTTAAGATGATACTTGATTAAACAAGCTTTCGATTAAAAAACTGCATTGAAATCGGTCCATCCGTTTTGGAGCTACGTTGCCACTGACAGATACACATTACAAACTTACAACACCTCTTTTTTGTTAGGGGTTAAAAGGAATTGGTAGGGGTTTAATGCCATACGAACATTTTATGTATCAGGGCTCAGTGTTATAAAAGTTTATTATTATTTATTAAGAGCTCCATATACTCCAATACTAAAGTAGATACGCTCTATACAACCCAAATCCTGTAAAAGGAAATCCTATTCTTGCCGGATTCGGAAATCGAAGCTAGGACATTGAATATAAACAGTTCCCACATAATACCTAATAGCTTGTGTAGTCTTTCAGCGGTATCCTCACGCTCAATTTCATCAGGAGGGTTCTTAGTTCGAGTGGTATTGATACTAAGTGCATTGGCACCCGTCCAAGTCGCGGCTTACTCGTGGTTTTAGCTCTTTGAGAACTTTTTGTTTTAATTTTTTTTAAATGTTGATGTTAATTAAAGCAATATGCTAGTGTATAGAATTTGCAATTAGAAGTAAAGAAAGTAAATAGCATTTTTATATCTTACAAAATTTCTCATAGAAATTATTGTTGTATAATCTTTTGCTTCGTATGCACGTTAAAATTTTATTCATACTTTCTACTTTTATAACAAAAATAATTTTCTGATGATCGTAAAGATATTTGTAATTACTTAAGGCTCTCTTATAGTGCGGTGAATACAAATAAAAATGTACTTTAATCGCAGTAAATAGGGTTTTTTTCGCGGCGGGCGCGAGCGCATAAACTGCTCGATATATCAATTTTTATTTCAACAAAATGAAAAATGAAGACTATAGATATTAGTATTACATTATCTGTAACTATATAAAAATCTATTCTCAGAATGACCTAAAAATAATAAGGTCTATATTTTGGTATAACTTTTAAATGGTTTAATGATGGAATTTTAGCGAACACGTTACACGTGTACACGTTATAAATAGCGAATTAGTGTC
Source organism: Allophyes oxyacanthae (assembly GCA_932294325.1). Taxonomy (NCBI): domain Eukaryota; kingdom Metazoa; phylum Arthropoda; class Insecta; order Lepidoptera; family Noctuidae; genus Allophyes; species Allophyes oxyacanthae. Next base: position 17,305,095 of record OW028610.1, on the reverse strand, counting down.
AACAATATGATTTTGTTTATCGAGTCAATTATCATGATTTACTCTTCTATCTTCACGCAGCACTTGACCGTACGTTCAATATTGGAAAAAGATTATCTTTTTGCGCAATATTTACATTAGTTAGATTTACAGAAGTTAAAGAAAATTAAAAAGTATAACCTCTCCTTTACGTTATAAACGTAGCATAACACAGTTATAGCATCACATTAAACATTTTAAGGATATCGGCTTATTACTGTGAGGAGCACGGATCATAGAAGCAGAGTAGATATGCTAAAATGATGCATATACGCGAACGGGTGCCGTCTGTTGGGACTGTAAGCTAATTCACGTAACTAAAGAAGTGCAGTTGCTGCGCAGTTGCAGTAAAATTTTGATCAAAATAACATTTGTTATTAGCTTCATTGAGATACGCTCGCGTCAAGTTCAAGCGTCACTGCATGCTCATATGGCATGTATGTATGATTGGAGCGTCATAAAATTACGTGATTAAATTGGTCAGCTAATAGAGCCAAAGAAATGTTATTAAAAAAAAAACTCATATCAAGGGGTTATCTCGTGCGGATTGCCCAATCCAAAGCAAATCGATACGTGTTGTAATGGGTGTTGACTAACATAGTTTGTAAGATTTATAAACAATAATAAAATATGTAATTTAAAAAAATAATTTTAAAATAATTGAAATTTTGTAATTAGGGATATCCTTAATATCTGAAATAAAAGAATAATAATAATTACCACCACCTTTTACAGCAGTATTGTTTTAACCCTATATCAAACTTTCGTATTTTAATGTCCATAAAGCAAAATTACTGTAATAAGAAGTTTTGTTACGACATCGTTAATTACGAATCTAAGACATCTTGTGCAGACGAGACATGTCGATCCGACACAAGACATATCATTGGTATAGCGTGTACAATAATATTTATATTTTTTTTAAACTTTGCTCCTCAATAGTATTTCTCCTGTATCGAGGGTACAGTTTACAAACATACATGTCACATTCACACACACCCAGTCCCGAAACAACTATCTGTAGATCATACAAATATTTGTTCCGTGCGGGGATCGAACCCGCGGCACGTAGCGCAGAAAACTAATCGCTTAGCTACTGCGCCAACCGTGTCGTGATTTCATATACAAGTAGTGTCTCATTAGACAATTTCTCATAAGACTCGACAATTCTCGGCACGTCCTCTTTATTTCTACAATCCTCGGTAAGGCGCTATAAAGTAGAAATTTTGGAATCAGCCATAACTTGTAAGTGGTGAACGGTGATAAACCGGGACGCACCCGGGGGCTCGGTTAACCGCGTTTATTATTCAACCGGGAACCCAACCGGCTGTAGACTTCGACTATGTCAGCTTTGATAAATTGATTCTGAAATCTGGATACTTGCAGGATGTTTATTAAGCCAAATAGAATAGAATAGATCTTTATTTCATACTAGTGGTCGTCCAATGGTCGAAATTCAACCGTAATTTTAGCTTTCTGCACTCCTTCTCCATATAAACTGTAACTATACCAAATCTCACACTCCACTCCACACGCAATATGGTTATAAAGGGGTACAAAGTTTTCTCTTCAAGTATTAATATATAGATAATCCAGATACAGGCACTTATGAAATGTCGAGACTCTAGGTGCACGGTTCCAAATAGTAGGTCCTATAAAGAAGCACTGGCAAGAAACTCCATGGATACTCTTTTCAAACAACAAATTTATAATAATATGTATCCGGTTAAAATTCGACCTGAATTTACACAATTTAACGAAAATAAAAAGAACAGCAAAGATCATAATAAATGCCACTATAAGTTAAACAATACAAGTAGGTACATACTTAACACTCAAGCCACCCAATTACGAAAGCAAGGAAAGTGTAATTAAAGTTAGCTTGTGAAGACTAGAAGCAGCAATGTAACAAAGGGTGAACTTATTTATCACTTACCTGATGAAGCACAAGGGTAAGTTATTCCTGGCTTAAAATAAAATACGAATTCTAAGCTGAATAACATAAAGTACGAAACAAATAATGCCTCAAGTCTGTACAATGTGCACATACAATACACAGTCGGGAGTATTTCCAAACAGAAGTTTAATTATGAAATTGTCTCTACGCGAGCAAAGCTTGCAACTTGAGACTTGTGTTAATAGTAATATGTTGATGACATGCACTATGGATGTCATGTAGTATTCAATACAGAAAAATTTGTTTATTAATTTTAATTGAAATTCCGGCATTCCATCTCTTTATCATCTTAACAAAGATTCACTCATCACTGGGTGGTCTGTTGCGCTCTCACAGAGTGGCCCCCGAGATAGCCCGGGATAGCACTTCTAGCTATTAACAAAACAATACAATCTAACAGTAGTAAACGATCATTTGCTTTAGGGCAAAGTGGCATACGACCACGGCTATCCTCTGAACATCACTATAAATATGTGTTAATATTTTCTTGTTTCATACCTTTTCAGTAGACGGGTATTAGTTTTTGAACTTAATTTTTACTATCCAAGGGAGGGGCTCGTAGCTGCTCAGTTCATCAGTTGACCAGCGAGGTTAAGCTGCGGTCGCCGCTGTCAGTCCCTGGATGGGTGATGGTTTCTTCGAACATGGAGACCCCTCCGTGCCTCGGATAGCACGTTAAGCAGTTGGTCCCGGTGGTTGTCATACGAATACATATGACAGTCGTTACGGGAGCCAGCAACCAAAAAGTCTAGCAACCGGTCTTAGAGTATCTATCAGTGTCTCCCAGTAATTGGGTGGAGGAGGTCAGATGGCAGTCGCTTCGTTTAAAATACTGATATTCAGCTGTATCTGGTTAGACTGGGAGCTGACCCCCAACGTGTTTGGGATTAAAGCCAGGCGTGTTAAAAGCTCTAAGGGCCAGGCAGGTGGTAGCAGAATCGCGCATTGCCGCGTTCGTTGGCTGCATTTTGCTTAGGTACCAAAAAGTGAACAACGAACGCGAAAACGCACGATTCTGCTGCAGAAAGCAATTAGTGTATAGCCCTTTTTTTTTTTTTTATCGTGGTAAAATCATCAAATGAGTCCTCCCACCCCGGGCAGGGCAGGAGGGACTGTCAGACTTGTACTGACTAAAATCCACGGTGTTCCTTCAATAGCCCTTTACGTTCCGGGGTCACGGTAATGAGATAAGTCCCGCGACCCCGGCAGGCTTCGGCCCTCTACAGGGGGGGCCCCGTCATCTTGCTGACGTTCTTTGAGGCGCGCGTGGAACACAACGCGCCGTCGACCCGGGCATGGTCCATGGTCGGACAGCGAGTTGAAAGTGTATAGCCCTACGAGAAATTTTGTATTAAACTATGATTAGGCAAATTAGTTTCCTCATTATGCAGCCCATCCGCATAGTGTCATCCAACATCAACCCACCAACTATAAAGTTACATATCAGTTGAAACTTTCGTTAATGAACGCGCCCAACTTTGCCATCCCACTTACATTTTTGCATAATTCACAAGCAAATTAATGTCAAAAAGATAACGTATACTATTTATTTATTTTAATAAAATTATTAATAATAATATTTTTTTAGTTTCATCAACAGCACTGATAGCCTAGCGGTTGAACGCTTGCCTTCCATGTAGGAGGGTCCCAGTTCGAACCCGGCCCACACCTCTGACTTTCGAATTTATGTGCGGATCGCAATTTGATTATCACTTGCGTTAACGGTGAAGGAAAACATCGTGAAGAAACCTACACACCTGAGAGAGCCTCATAAAGTCCTCGATGGTATGTGTAGTCCACCAACCCGCACTAGGCCAGCGTGGTGGACTAAAGCCTCACCCTTCTCATTCCGAGATTTGACCCGTGCCCAGCAGTAGGACAGTAATGGGCTGGATATATTTATTTATTTTATTTTTACCTGTCCTACGTCTAAGTGAATATCGGTCTGTGGCATCGTAGCTCCAAAACGGATGGACCGATTTCAATGAACTTTTTTATTGAAAGCTAGTTTCATCGAGTACAGCTTAGCTATGTGTCATTAGCCTTTCAAAAGTTACAGATGTTTTTCTAGTTGAAGTCGGGGGTTTTTGACGGTTAGGTGATTGTACTTATCATACATTTGTTTGTTGTTATATTGATCCTAAACTGTAGTCAATTTGATACACCATGATTGTCTCCTTATCAAGAAAATGAATGCAAACCAATGCATGCCCCACAGTCAACAACACAATTTAATTCAATGCATAAAATTTAAAAAATATAATATACTCCATTAATTTGCAATAACACTTCTTTTTACAATTATATTACACATTTGGAATAGTTTCTTCTTTAAACTTTTAATTATTATTATAATTCTGAAGTTTCTCTTTTATCTGACTTAATGTTTTCTTCTGGTATACTATTTTGATTAGATTTTCTACTTACAGTACATAAATACAATTGGTTGGAATCTACAGAAGAACGTCCAGCAATGTTCATTCGCCTCTTCTTCTTTACCTTATAGTATTCTACAAGTGGTACTCTTCTTTTCACTGATCTGGGCTTGCAACAGCAGCGTTTAATTCTTTTGCCGCATCTTTTGAATGAGTCGCAAAGGTTGCACCTCCTGCAGCATGCGCCCCAACAAGGTAACCTTCTGAACTTCATTCGGCATTTCTTACAGCATCTTGGTAAACGTCCGCCACAAGTGAACACTTTCTTTGTACATCTTTTGAAATTAATACAACATCGTTTTAATCTTTTACGACTTCTTCTACATAATATTTTGCATTTTCCCATAGTTTTATCAGTGTTTATTTCACCACCATTTTAGTATATTTTTTAGTATTTCATTTTTCTGAACCTTGAATCATTTGAACTAGTAATTTTGATTGACTTTTTGGAAATCTGACTCTGTCTTTCAAAAATGACAGCTGTGTTGTGTTTGCTGTATATTTTTCTAGAAGTATGGTAGCACGGGAATTACCTATTCTGTCTGTCATTTGGTTTGGTTAAGGTTATTTTATACATTTTTATTTCTGCAAGCAAAAAAAGTTAAATGCTACACGATTTATACAAATTTTCTTAAATAACCAGAATTCTTCTCATTCGACCACCCTAGAAACACAATTTAGAATATAATTACTGTGTTTGGAGCAATGACCAAAGAATCCTCATAAGCCATTGGTTTGGAGTTACCAAGTTGATAACCCGTAGAAGGACAATGGGTCAAGCACATAGAGATAACTATGGTCAAGCACGAATGTTTTTGACATGCGTAACGTTAACGTAAGCAAATGATTTTAAAATTACAAGAGTACGTAAAAAATAAGAAGTCCGCCATCTTGAACGGTCCGCCATATTGGATTTAGAGTAAAGTCATTTTGTTTTTTGTATTCTTCTCAGCAGACCCTTTCATTTGATACATATATTATGAGAGTGCACAAAAAATAACTAGTTCGCCATCTTAGGCTATCCGCCATATTAGATTTAGAATGACGTCACTTAGCTAACCATGCGTGGTCATGGAAACTAAACGTGTATGCAAAATTTCACCTCAATCGGTTGAGGATAACTGCTTCAAAATTCAGTTGCAAGATTTAACCAGAACATACATACAAACATTGCAAGTTAATAAAAAGCTTGTAAAATACAATGGATCTATCGCATTTTTGTTTAATTTTACGCAATAAATACACTTGTTTCATAAAAATGTACAAAGAGAGCATGTATTAAAAAAAGAAAAACATGGAATAAACGTTTATTTTTTATTTAGCTTACGTTAACGTTAATACGTCAAAAATATTCGTCCTCTGCCCACTGGAATGGTCCAGTGGGCAGAGGACGAATATTTTTGACGACCATGATTTTTACCATACTCGGACCATATGGTACCATTTGTTCCAGTCTTAGATAAAGAAGCGTGTTCTTCGTGTTCCAGTCGACGACGAAAACAATCGCAACAAAACTGAAAAAATCAAGTAACAAAAGTAGACGTCAAAAAAAAATCCTTGCACCATTTTCCCTATTCCTACGGAGTTCTACGTATACCGTAGGGCTTAAGCCGAGTACGGCTAAGTACCGACAAAGCACTAAGATATATGTATGCGTAGTGAAGGCAATATTTGCACCGGCAAGCTCTGGCCACCGAAGTTTGAACTTAACATTTGTATGTAGGAACCATGTACGAACGGACTTGATGCAGTTGTATTCTGGGCAATGTGGAATGTGAATGTGAATATCGTGTATGGGGATTATGTGATTAATGAGTACATAGCTGCTGAGTGCATTAGCCGGTTGTATTTGAAATATTGAATGAATATTTGAATTATACCCTGCAGTGGCGAAGGGTAACACTTTTAAAAGGGGAAGCCGTCCCAAAAATGGCCTCTAAAAATTGCTGCAAGACAATAATCCATACCGTCTCTTGTAATCTATCTATAGTCATGTCTGGAAGAGCTCGACCTAACTGGATAACAAACCTTTTTTTTTTGTCAATTGGATGAGTAAATAATATAATATTACGTTGGTCTATGCACTAACCAGTTCCTAAAGGGAAGCCGATGGGAATCGGGTTATATCATAGAGTATGGACTCTTCGCCACTGATACCCTGTCATTGCGGGGGTGCCAACAGAAAATCAGCGTTGGGCTTTCCCTATGACCTAAGCTATGACCAAAAAATCCTATGACTCTCCACACCCTGCAGATGCTGAGCTGGCTGTTTCGGCAGGGCATACTTGACAGTATACTTTAAGGATTTTAATTTTGTATCTTTTTGTAGTGTTTTATTTTTCATCTTTAATCTTCTCTCTCTTTTGTTGTTAATGTGTCCATGCTAATAAATGTTTTTTGTTTCTTCTATATCGGAAAAAAAGTTGCATTGCTGTTGTATATGAGCAGTGGTGGCTCCAATGACGTAAGAAGCCTCTCTTGGGGCTCAGTGACTATTGCCACCGATTTACAAGTCCTAAGTCAAGGCCTTGAAATCAGACAGGTGTGCGCATTATTCGACACCATTGTTTTAACGCTCATAGAAAACACTGAGAGAAATCTCGAAATAAAAATGAAGATGCAACCAAAAATCCTCATTGACACCGCGTGATGATGGCCCAGTAACTCTCTCAGGAGTAGGTCCGAGACACAGCATTAGGACTGCAGTAAGCTGATAATGATTAACGTACTGATAACCATTCAACCATCATGGGTTATCCTTCGCCTGGGGAACGGGAGTGCCGGACTCCTGCTGGCTAAAATCACCACGGTGGTCTGTTTTCATCACCTGATGTCGGACTTTGGCACTGGGAGACTGCAAAGCGGTCATTCTCCGAGGCACGTCCCGAGGGAAACTTTAAAGAGGTCAGCTAATCTGATGATTTTTTTTTATTTTTTTTTATTTATTTATTCAACTTTACATGGACAACATTACAGTGAATACCAATACGTTGCACAGTTAAAAACAAAAATAACGTATGATGAAACACCTCCTGGACCGTAAGCGAAATCTCACGTGTATGTCCTGTTATGTCGTTTTTTTTTTCTTTATTGCCTCACCAACACCATCTAAGTCAAGTGTTACAGTTTGTTACAGGTAATCACAGCTTGCATAATTGTATATTGTGCTAATTGACGCCAGGCAGCCATCTGCGGCCTGACGCTTCAGCTGAAAATCAGCACTGTAGATATGGGCATCATTCGCTGAGCTGCAGCCTTTTGTAAACGCAATTCCACACTTATTGTGCGCGGTAACATGCTAACTTTTAATATTGCTGTTTTCTGTTTTGTTTACTGTATATTATTTATTTACCTAATTGCTCTATGTTGCATGTTGTTCTGTATTGTGGACTGTGTGACAATAAACGTCTCTCTTTATATGATTCAAGACTTGGCTAGAAAATGTTTCTTGTCCTAATATCTCTGTCGTACCGATCAAAACTCGCACGGTGGTTTCAAGTATTTTATTTTTGACATTACAATACACTTACGTAAACATTAACGATACAACACAATGACGATTACACGGACAAAACATTACACGAACACATAGATATTTTTCTTTAATTGGGGATCCCAATTGTTTTGTTATTTAATTGTAAAAGACAGACAAGACAAACATTATGAACTCTATACATTGACACACAAAGTTAAACTTATTAATACCATAAATACGAATGGTTAATAATGTTATAGTAATAAGGGCAACAAACCTGATGAAGAATTTAACGATGCTAAGGAATACAAGAAGGAAGAAGTTGGCAAAATTGTCTTTAAACTGGCTTTAAATATGGAAACACGGATATTTAAGACGGTTAACCGAAAAATGATGGAAAATAAAATTTACCATGGACACCATACCAAAATACAGAAATTTTAATAATTTAGTACAGCCATAGATTGAGAATTCCCAGTTAGTCTTTGGTGTTAGAGGCATCTCTTGACGCAAGACTCCCAAAACAGTGAATAAGATCCAGTTCTTTTGAAACCCCTATAACTATAACTATCTATTGTCTTTAAAAGTCCAAATTACACGACTTCAACTTCTTCAAAAATTCTTATCACTATAACATTACTATCCATTTTCCTGTTTCTCCAAAACTAGCGCTCATCGTTACATAGTTCATTGAACTCCAGTAGATCAGTGTCAGGTCTCGCAAAGCTGAAGTACAGATAGTTCTTGGAGACTCTAAAGGAGAGAAGCTTCAGGGACGGGGTGATGCGGACCGTCGCCAGCTTGATGGTATCCTGGTTCGGGTACGTCGCGATCCGAGGCACCGGGTCTTGGCATTTTTTATGGCAGAATTGGCTCCCTCTGAAACTGAAAAGGTTCTGTTATGGTTGCGTTTCTGAATGTAGAAGCTTCCTTATGGGTGGAAAAAGTTAGATTAGCTTATTGGACATGGATGCGAAAAACAAGCATTCATGATCAATTGAAGGTAAGGCAGTAGACTCGCTTCCTGTTACTTAGGACCTAATAACGGCATCGGCGAAATCTAGGTGTACAATAGCACCCGGGATGAACCTGGAGGACAGACTTACAGTGTTCTATCCGAGATTTGCTACAACAAGGATGGCACCGTGGTGGGTTTCGGCGCGATCTTTAAGAGTTCCATAAGTCTACAGCCAGGTGCCGAAAGTGGGCCCCACCGTGAGAGTACAATATAGTTCACGTCTCGTCCGTTTTATCGCAACTTTGATGTTCACGCCTTCGAAGTCGCAGGCTTAGGGCACAGCTAGTATTTATATTAAATTCAATATCATACAACTTTATTGCAAAATGAATTTCAAAAATATATACCGCTTACCAGACTGTGTAAAATCTTTTGAGTGCACCAGAAATTTTGATATTCATGTTGACAGGATTATTGGAAAATTTAACGTCAAATAGTGAAATCCTCAGAAATCCTTCAATATCGGTGAAATGAAATTTTTAAATGTATCGGGACTATGAAAAGGTTGCAAGGAGAATTTAATAAAATAATTTTGTCTATTCGCCTCAGTATTTAATCCACCAATGTTTACATTTTATAGTAGAAGGTTTTTGGCTCTATTTTAAAATCAAAGCTTTATTTTAAAGGCTTTTAACATTACACGTTGTGTAGAGAGACCATGACCTAACTGTCAAAAACTCCCGATTCCAACTAGAAAAAGAGCTGTAACTGTTGAACAGCTGAACTGATTTTCATGAAACATAGCTAAAATCATACCCGATTAAACTAGCTTTTAATTTAAAAAAAACTGCATTGAATTCGGTCCATCCGTTTTGGAGCTACAATGCCACAGATACGCAGATACACAGATACATAGATTCGCAGATACACACAAAAAAATTATAATACACCTCTTTTTTGTTGGGGGTTAAAAATAGGAAAGTTCAAAGTGTTTTGTTATTGGGTTTTTCTCAACAGTAAACCTCTGCCTAACCCTTCGGCGAATATAAGCGTGATGCTACGTTTAATTATGATAAGTGAGATACTTCGATGTAATAAAAAAATTCAACAAAATCTATGGAACTCTCCGCAGTATTAAAAAAAAAGTAGAAAACATTCAAAAAATCTCCTTAAGACCCACCGACGGAGGACCTGGAATTCTCCATGAATTTTCTCCACCTCTACATGAATTTTTAATGAAAATTTAAAGGTATGACACCTTCCAGCCTATTATACCCTGGTTGTTGTATAAAGAATTCATAACAACGACCTTAAGGGTCTTATAAGAGATTTGTAAAAAAATATTGCTGAACTTTTAAGTGGGTGGACAAAGTTTCGCCGGGTTTGCGCGGATTTTTCTTGCCCACCCTGTATAACTCATCCTTCCCACCCTGGCAACACTGGCATGTTTAAATTCATCTTAATGCTGTTTTATTGCCGAGATTTTAGCGTCCAAGCGTTTGTTTATTATTTCCAATTGATTATGTTGTTATGTCATTTTCCGCAGTAAATTGCGGACTCGGTTTTGCACTGCGACTTTCGCCTGGAAATATGGACCTCTTCCTGTATATAATTATAAATCTCCTGAAAGTATAGACCTCTCATTGTATGGAAAGCCTATACAATGCAAGGTGAGCTTATACTGGAAATGTACAGCTTGATATGAATCCGTGTTTACTTACTTATATTTCAAGCAAATAAAAGAATATTGTATTGTAGTTTGTCTAGGTATAGAGCGAAGCGAAGTATTTTTACATGTAGCATACTGCCTATCAGTGGCGAAGAGTCCATACAACCTGATTCCCATCGGCTTCCCTTTAGGAAGACCAACGTAATATTATATTACTCATCTTACTGATAAAAAAGGCATGTTATTTAGTTAGGTCGAGCTCTTCATATAGAGTACAAGAGACGGTATGGATTTTGGATGTCTTGCAGCATTATTTGGTGAATAGGCTTTTTTTGCAGGGCTTTTTTGGGACGGCTTCCTTGATGAAAATTTTCACGCTTCGCCACTGCTGCCTATGATCGATATATACTCCTTTGGAAACAAAAATAATTTTATTGTACTAAGAGGTACTGCCATCAAAATAGACTCTAGCAGGTCCCAGTAATCAAGGGGCTTCTACGGACGTAACTATTTCTCCAGAAGCATGTTTTACCGGATGTCGTACAAACTTTAGCTATTAATTTATATTGGACCTACCTACCTACCTGCTGAATACACCAGCTGCTCTTGCCAACATAGCTACCACAACCTCTGTTCGCAGTCACCGCGCCACTTCATCATGTGACGATAAATATGAAGGGGAAATTTGAATCTGCGAGCAGCCGTCGCAGTAGCACAGTTTAAATATATAGTAAACAGTTGGTAAGCTACGTACTTACGTTCCGAATTCAAACACACACAGAGACGTGTGCTCTACAGGGATTTCTCGGTTAGGTTCGGTTAGGTAACAGCGAAATATTCAAAGGTTGTCAGTCGGTGTTACTTCGAGACAAAGTCGGTCACGATTTGTGTTGCTCCCATATTATATATATACTGTGGCAGTAGCTCGGTTGGCAAGAGCGGCTGTGTACTAAACCAGAAGGTGGCAGGTTCGAATCCGGATCGTGGCCGAATATATCTTTACAAAAAAAAATTTTTTTTGCCTCCCTGTACTAATGAATATTTTACTAATGTTCTTTATGGAAGGAAGTTTATAGTAAAGCTGATATAGCAATAAAACAAAATGCTACGGTTCTACTTATCATCCTTCGCCAGGCGGATTATGGATTCTAGCGTAATACTTACTTTACGAGCCATGAAATCGTAAAAGTTATGGCATTATTAATATAATTAACTTGCGTTAATAATAATAATAATTTTGAGCCTCATAAAATAAGTGTAGGCAGCAGAAGTATTTTTTATTATTATAAAATAATACAGTTTAATTACACCGACATTTTTCTGCGAACAGGTTCGCAATAATTGTTACCATGGCTTTATAAACTTAAAAAATAGTTTATTTTTATAACAGAATATATTTATTTCATGTAAACCAGATTCAGGTAATTATGCCTAACCCTTCTCATTCTGAGAAGAGGCCCGTGCCCAGCAGTGGGACAGTAGGTAATGGGCTGGTTTATTTTTATTCAATAGTAAAGGTCTTAAAAGTATATGCAACGAGACACCTCTTCGGCAATAGCTCAAAATACGTAAAGACGACCACAAACTTCACTAATTTATTAAAGTTAATAATAATAATTGTTCATTAAGAAGTAAATTCACTCCAACCAAGCAAAGCTTCGAAGTTGGTACAATTTCTTACAATTAAACTTTTCAGTTATCCTTTGATGTGTTTCGTGAAAGACTTAAAACCTGCAAAAACTAATTATGAACTCGTGTAAAGGATTACATTTTTGTGACGAAATGCGGCCCGTGTGATGTTATTATGCCGGGAAATTGAAATGTGTGTTGAAATTCATGTTGTATTAGAGAAATTGGGATTAGAATTTGATTAACCCTTGCGATAACGGTGAAGGAAAACATCGTGTGGAAACCTGCCCATCTGAGACGGTCTCATAAGGTTCTCGATGGTGTGTGTAGTCCGCCAACCCGCACTAGCCTAGCGTGGTGGACTCAAGGCCTAATCCTTCTCAATCTGAGAAGAGGCCCGAGCCCAGTAGTGGGACAGTAATGGGCTGGATTTGTTTGTTTTATTAGAGAAAGTAGTGATAACAGTATCTTAAAAACACTAACTGAATAGAAGTATAACCCATTTGTTGAGGACTGGGTACACCATGTCAACCAGGTGCCAAAAACTTCGTTGGTATTTAAAATAAAATTTAATAACATAGCATTATGATCTTGTTACTAACACTAGTGCAAAGTGAATTGCTACTTACATAGTCCTAAGCCTTATTTGCTAACACAATTTTTGTATTTATCTTGATATGTATAATATGTTTTGTCAACTACCTCCAAAGGTGCCCAAGATACAGGCCTATAGCCTAGTTTGGGACCAATGGAAGGTATTTTATATTGTAAATATTTATAGAAGTAAATTGAAATTGAAAATGTCTATGGAAAGTCCGCAATAAATATTATAATTATTATAATATCTAATAACCCTGTATACGTAACGGTTTGGTACATACCTAGAAATGTACATACGTGCGACATGCATTTATAACTATTCAAAGTCTCTTCACCGTTAACTAAACGATAGTTCAGCGGTTCTAATCACCCGATCGCCTGCCCGCGCCGTAATCTTGCGCTTAAGTCCCTAATCCACGGCACGTTTTGCTACTAGATATTTTAAGGTTGCAACCACAGTATAGTAAGTTTTAGCGGATTGTATAAACTATAAATTACGTACAGTCACGATAGTCGCGTGATACATTTCGCAAACAAAATGCTTTGAACGTCTGCGGCCCGCTTAGAGTTAGTAACTCCGCGTTTGGACGTCGGGCGCAAACGATTTTAGCCTTAAAGATGGTTGACTGGAAAAATTGCCGATTGTACATTAAATTCACTAAATAGGATTCGGCTTCTAATCATTTTATCATCCATTTATTTATTTAATCATTTATGTACACACATGAAAAGACACAGCAAACATTAAAATAGGAGAACAAAGTACAAAGGTACTGCTTATTTCACAAAAGAAATCTCTTCCAGCAGAACTGCGAGAGGAGAATTTAAAACACGAAATGTAGACAGCGATGCACAAGAATCTAAGATCAAAACTACAAATTAAATTTATTAAAATAAACATAAGTAAAATACATACTTCAAACAAATACACATAAATATAAAAATATACATAAATAAATACATCCATCCATCCAAATCCATGTAACAACAATTGTTGAAAAGTTAAATTTTGAATGGTAATGAGCATTTTTTGAACGACTCTCCGGTGGTTTGTAAAATTCTGTTTAACCGGGCATTAGCGAAAACGCTCACGCTCACGGTGAAACGCCCATATCCGTTCTAAAATATCAGATAACAGTAATTGATAGTTGTATATAGGTACTGGTAATAGAAGGCAGAAAAATAACAAAAACATAAATAAAATAATAAGTCAAAGTCGAACGTTTTTATTTCAACTGGGCCTTTGCAGGCACTTTCAAAAGTGCACGGTTCCAAGTGAGTTGGACATAAACATATAATAAATAATAAACAGAACTAATATTACCTAGGCAATAGAAGTCAAAATATGTTGAACGACACTGCAAAAACCATAGACTTATGATATTTTCGAATAATATTATAGTTTGAAAAAAAAACTAAAGAAAACGCTTTTGTCATCCAAACTAAACGTGCAAGCAAAATTTCAGCTCAATCGGAAACCGGGAAGTGGGTTAAATTTTACTTCCAAGATTTTTTTACATAGTGAGTTAGTTACAGGTGAAGCTAATAAAAGCGTTTTAAAAACCAACAATTACTAGACCATTCTGACATGATTGAAATAGCAGACTTGGGGCCCTGGTTGTTTCATAAAGTTGTAGGTATATTATTATGAAAATGAACGCTCTAATTCACAACGATATGAAGAAAATTCCAACACAAATATTACGTCACATGGTTTGAAGTCGTGGGATGCTCAAAGCATAACGGTAGGTACTGGTAATTAGCCAAACTATTTGCCTACTACAAATTTATTTGCCAAGCTATTACTGGTATTCGATTGCCTAGAAATTCTGTTAGTATTTACATTTAGATGAAATTGATAGGTATTTTCGACTTTAGGATTGTTTAGAATAGCTGTAGCAAATATTTGAATCATATTTAGAACAGACATTTTATTGAGCAGTAAATAACAACCCACTCGTTCTTATTCCTATTAATAATTAATAATATAGAAGTAGAAAATAAAATACCGGTACTTTCTCTCGTCTGGGCACTCTTTCAGAATGAGAAGGGTTAGGTCTTAGTCTTCTTCTTCTGGTGCGGTACACACACCATAGAGAATTGCTTACGTTTACGTTACCATACGTCAAAACATTCGTGCTCGGCCCTCTGATATACATACATTATGGGACGAATTATCTCTTGTTTTCTATTTAAATGTCTTCTCTTATCTATTTTCCTAGTAATCTTGAAATATCAATTGAATCGCTGTCCCGAACATTGGGTACACCCTTACTAACGAAGGAAGCACGCGAGACTCCCTGTGGACATTGGTCACGCGCCGAACTTTGTCTCTATTGAAATTTGGAATAATACATCAACTCGCCTTGCTGAAGTCCTGGTACTTGGTACAATGGCGGGTATACGTAGGTAGGTAGTTAGTACTGCCAGGAATTGTGTTGGACATAGATTATTTAGCTTTCAGTGGGGAGACCAGATTCTTGATGAATTTCAGATACGACACACCGACAACGTGTCAGTTACAATGTTCGTTCGTAACATGTATTTTAGGTGTGCAGCATTTGAACGTACGGCTACGGTTAGCGACAAAAGTTTATAAGATTTTTTAAGAATGAACACAAAATACCTTACAGTGCCACAAACTTATCTGAAAATTGAAACTAACGTCGCTACAGAACAAAATCTGACTTCAAAATATTTTTTTTATGTAGACATGAAATTGGTAAAAGCGACAGCAGCGACGCCATTACC
The DNA here is from genome assembly GCA_932294325.1 of Allophyes oxyacanthae. Lineage (NCBI taxonomy): Eukaryota > Metazoa > Arthropoda > Insecta > Lepidoptera > Noctuidae > Allophyes > Allophyes oxyacanthae. Next base: position 17,289,603 of record OW028610.1, on the reverse strand, counting down.
GGACAGATAAGTTTGCGGCACTGAAAAAACTATTATTATTCATAAATAAAATATTATAGTTTAAAAATACACGCTTCAGTCATCCAAACCGAACGTGTATGCAAAATTTCAGCACAATCGGAAACCGAGAAGTGGGTCAAATTTAATTTCCAAGATTTTCTTACATAGTTAGTTACAGGTGAAGCTAATAAAAGCGTGTTAATAATTGTGTAAAAATACAAACCTTCCTTGATTTTTTACCTGAAACAACTCTTATGTCAAAAACTTTTTTTTGAATATTGAATATCTGTTATTCTTGGCAAATTGGTAATAACAGTTTCGCTGGATATCGGCTGGCTTGTTGATTCCTCGTCATATTGATAGCGACGTTGCAATATTTTGTTTTGCAACAAAACTCGCCGTTTTTGTTGTTATACGAGTGCATATCGTGATTGGTAGCACTGTTTCAATTTTGATGATTTTTAAAAGGTTACTGTGCCTAGGAATCAAAGTTTCGTTCACAACGGGTAGTTCAAGTATATTTCACGTAGGGTTTCCCATGTATTTTATGTGTGAATTCATTGTTAAATAATTCGCTACGAAAGCGTAGCTGGCGTAGACGTTTGCTACAACGTAGCATCCGCTTAATCCCCAATTTTGATCATAGCACTACGAAATTGCCACAGATTATTTATTACGTATCCAGCTTACTCATACTTACCCCTTTAGTCCATCCATTTACAATTCACCTCAGTTCCTCATAACAATAGATAGTTGTAACAAACAATTATAATTGGAGGTCAGTACGACGTTAGCCGTCGTAGATTTAATACAAACACAACACAAGCACGAATAGAAGGTTCCGATCCACTATAACAAGCTTAAGTACATAGGTGCATAGGTTTATAGAAACACTGCCCACAAGAGGACACTTAATGGTGCTGTAACGGAGCAACCCCAAATGAGCAAAAGACTGGTTCGCTGCTCGCTGTGTGAAGTGAGAACGTAAAATATAAAGGATAAAAAATTTAAACAAAAAAACAAAACATTTGTATTGATTCAGTCTCTGTTCCTAAATGCAACCGCAGTATTGGGATACAGTTTAAAACAAAACGCATAATGTATTAGCGCAAGCCATACAAATTTTTATTTTGTTTCGGAGTGAGTTTTAGTACTGCGGTTGCATTTGGGAATGGACACTGAATCATTCTGCAAATTTTGCGCACTACATAAAAAAAAAATATCCTGTATACCACACACACTGTGCTACCCATCACCACTGGCCGACGAGGCTCTGAGAATAGGAAAACGACGCTTTCCCGAAATCTCTATCAAGACATCCATACTGGTGGGTGAAAATTGTGCACAGATTTATTTATTCAGTTGAAGAAATAATATAAACTTATAAACTATAATCTTGACTCTGTGAACGCACGCATTAAAACTTCTGTGCATCTCCGTACAGTGGTACAAACACGCCGCGTGAATCTGTATTCAATTCTAGGTATTTGCTCTGACTAATTGGAATGATGCCTTTATCAAAACCACGTGGAACTGGACTGCTCTGAATTTAATGGAATTGAGACTTGTCGTGACATTTACAGGGATTACTGAGAAGGTTGCCTTTGTTATGTAGTCATGCGGACATTAACAGGCTCAGCAAGTTCGTTCAATCTTCATAAAGTGAATTCCTGATCTCAATATATGGAGTAATTGCCTTCCGATTTCAGGAACTGCGACTATTGTCGCTTTGTTGTGCTGTGACTATTGGCGCGTCTACTATTGTAGGGACAAATATTATACAGGATATTTTTTTACGTAGTGCGCAAAATTTGCAGTGATTTAGTGTCTGTTCCCAAATACAACCACAGTACTAAAATTAACTCCAAAACAAAATAAAAATTTGATTTTGTATGGTTTGCGCTAATAAATTATGCGTCCCCCCATACTAAGTCGAATTTTCGTTTTGTTTAAAAGTGTATTCTCAATACTGCGGTTGCATTTAGGAACAGAGACTGAGTTACTCTACAAATTATTATGCGCACTATATAAAAAATCATCCCGTTTAATGATTATGATCGCAGAATGTAATGATTTAACGGCTTGATCGGCGGAGCTGATTAGTGCTTAGTGATTGGTTTTCTGGGACATACAAGGCTTTTTTAAAAGTTACTTACTAAGTAATAGCATTACCTGTGTAAGTTCAATTAAGTAAGCTACGCAAGGAGATAAAAGACTGCAGAGTGCTATAATAGACACAGGCACCTGGATTAGTGATCCATTCCATTAATGCCATCTACGAAGGCAAGCTCCTTTGTGTTTTATGGGTGCCTGGTACCATCACAATGGCTACGCTTTTCAAAGTTAATATTAAATTACAACGGTATTGAAATATTTTCTTTGTTGTTGCATAGAAATATGGTTGGATAATACGATAGCCGCATAAAAGTAACCAGCTTTTGGTATTTATGTAATAAATCCTAGAATAGAATAGAAATAGTTTTTATTGTACACCTGATAAAAGAGGAGCAATAGACATAATAATTAAGTATTAGTGGTTGTCCAGTGGTCGAAATTCGACCGTAATTCATAAAAAAAATAAGTTTGAACGTTATTGAGGTCTTTTTGTCAAAAAATATACCTCTATAAACATTGCATTTTTTTTTAAATCTTTTACTGCAGCTGCGAGCGTGTACAAATACGTCATTAGCGTGTGTATTTAGTGGTACTAACATTCAATTTATGCTTTCTGCATTCCTTCTCCATATAAACTTTAACTATGCCAAATCTCACACTCCTCCGTGCGCGCAATATGCTTTTATAGGGGTACAAAGTTTTATCTTCACGTATTAATATTACAATTAACATTTTAAGATTGTACAATGGGCGGTCTTATCGCAATCGGCGAGTAAACGGGTAGTTACTTAACCTCACAAGGTTAGGTATGGGCTTAATTATGTTTTAAATATTATATATATAAAAACATTATGTATATTAAACATTATAAATAATAAAAAGAAAAAAAAATGTAAGAAAATTAGAAAAACATGACCTTATTTTTTAAAACTATTCAACAATTAAATCCATGTACAATTTCTCAGCAGATAGAAATTATTTAGGTATACCACTATGAACGCTTATTTATTTTTATTATGATCTATAAATATATAAACCTTTGTATCCTTTTTTAAGCATATGTATTATTATGAATTTCGACAACTGGGCTACCACTAGTAACTTTTATTGTATACCAGGTAACAAAACAAAGGGTTAAGGTTAATATAGGCTAATGTACAATTGGCGGTCTTATCATGGCGATCTGTTCTAGACGACGCTTGGATGGACATGTGAGACATTGTTCGGGATTTTCCTGTATCATGCAATGTTTAACTCGTTTTCTTTATAAAATAATACTAATTTCTAAGATCCGCTTCAGCCCATACATCCTGTGCCCCACTTTGGAGCTAATCGGCAATACATCCACGTCCCTAGTGAGGTTTACGGCATTAGTGCTGTACATCCGTTAAACCTCGCGTAGAATACATTAACCGGTTTCCGCTTTTTACAAAATTGCAATATAATATTAATATATGCAGCTGACTGGAGTTTCAGGTTATGCATCTTGTTTTGTTTGAATATACCGGGTGCCGTAGAAGTTATTAAATTAAATAAAACCACGTATTTAGTACTATGTTCTGAAGATATTAAAAAAAAAAAAACGATTTTTATGCAAGCTTTTTTTGCAATAAATTCCACTCTGCTATCATTCGTTTAGGAACATCGAAGTAAAAATTTATGTCACATTTATCTGTCCAACACGTGTAAATAAAAATAATTTTAGATAGAAATACGTTGGAGACTTTTTAAACTGCCTAGAAATCGTGATAATTATGTGTAAAATATTATGAAATTTTAAATTAAGTATTTCATGTGGCTAAGCTACTAATTGGTATTATTTTTTTGTGTACGGTCACAGAACCTATACTCCGTTTGAAAGAGGATTAGACACGTTTAACAAACCCTTTTACAGTGTATTCAACCGATTTTGACTTCTATTCCGTACGCATAAGGATGGCATTAAAAGCAAAAACGTATTTACAATAACAAATGTTTACTGCAGCTGTAATTTGTCATGTCACCAACGTAATAGAAGTCAAAATCGGTTGAATAAAGTGTAAATGCCTACTAAATACGTGGTTCCATTTAATGTTATAACATCTGCAGCATCCTGTATTAGTTACTAGCAGCCGGTCGCGGGTCCCACTGGTGGACCTTAAAACCCTTAAAAATATTAATGTGTTCTTTAAAACTGTACTACATTAATTCGTTCTATCATCCATAGATTTTTCACAGCGCACGCCATTTAAGGAATTTTATAGGTAATTTTTTTACATCTTGGGTTACATTATTGGAGTTTTCGTAGGGATCCCTATTTAAAAAAAAAAAAAATATAGCCTATGTTACTCAGTGATAATATAGCATTCTGCTGGAGAATTTTAAAAATCGGTCCAGTAGTTCTTCTGTTTATTTATTACAAACAAAAATATAACTCTAGAAATCTTTTCTCTTTATAATAAGATTAAGAGAAAAATTGTCTTATCATGAATGACTGAAAAAGTCTATAGAAACTTAAGTGTACAACAAATACCTGCCTAACCCTCGCGATGCAATGTTATACATAAATTATACTACATTAACCCATTATATTCTCGAAGCATTGTGTGAACTATACACCCGTATAGCTACGATAGGTATCTATTGATCCTGCCGCGGGTGTACCGGCTCCGTTCTAAATTTGTGTAAATCAATGAATTGAAACCCTGCGGCAGAGACGGATTTTGATACTTGTGGCTTTGTAAAGTGTTGATACTTCATTATCTTCATGGAACAAGATAATATTGTCTTATATTTTACGTCTTTGGTCTCAATACGTTTTTATACCGATATTTTTTAGGTTTTTGCGTGCCATACCTTCTTTATCTTATAAAACTTTCTGTTTCTAGATTGAAATTATTAGAATATAATATTCTGTTTTTAACCCCAAACAAAATAGAGGAGTGTTATAAGTTTGTAGTGTGTATCTGTGTATCTCTCTGTGGCGTCGTAGCTCCAAAATGAATAGACCGATTTCAATATAGTTTTTTTAATCGAAAGCTAGTTTAATCGGGTATCATCTTAGCTATGTTTCATGAAAATCTGTTCAGCCGTTCAAAACTTACAGCTCTTTTTCTAGTTGGAGTCGGGGGTTTTTGACGGTTAGGTTAATGTTTTCTGCAGTTATATTTTTTCATCGCGTATTTTCACAGGATGAAAATCTCATCATACAAATTGCATACAACCCGACACGTCATTAGCGATGTGCACATATCAATTTATCACAGGATTACGCAATCGTCACTCAAGATCGGAAGATTTACGGCAGGCGAAAGGCACACTTACCCGACTTGCCCCAATCATTACGTCAGATACACACTGGTCCCTTATTTGGTCCCCTTCTCATTCTGACAGGATCCACCCTTGGGGGCATATCGCGAATTATCTTTTATGTCATACTACTGTTTACCGTTGACTTCGTTTGAGTTGGCAATTTTGTTTTTCCGATGGTGTTTTGTTATTTTTAGTGGGTCATGAACAGCGATCAATGGCTATTATCACGTGACGTTTCTGTTATGATAGTAACCTATAAATAGATATTTTGTGCCTTTTATATTATAATTTATGTATTTTAAGCTTGTGTTAAACACAATGATTTTTTAAAACGCTTTTATTAGCTTCACATGATTGTAACTAACTAACTATGTAAACAAATCTTGGAAGTTAAATTTGGCCCACTTTCCGGTTTCCGATTGAGCTGAAATTTTTCATACACGTTTAGTTTGGATGACAAAAGGGTTTTCTTTAGTTTTTTTTTAAACTATAATATTTTTTATTTATGGACTTTGACACACATGGTAGGAGATTTTTGAAACAATGCACAATGTAGTATTTGGAATGCAATCTATGTTGTAAATAAATAAATTACTATCACAACTGTTAAAGGATTGCCTATCGCTGTATCGGTGTGGACGGCCTCATGTTGCTTTTTGTCTTTTTGATATAATCCTCAAACAATTGTCAAAGTATAACGGCAAATTATGTCACAATGAAATTCTCATTTGTGCCCACAATGCAAACTTTTAGACAGTTGAATCGGGCTAAGTACTTACTTTCGCATACTGGGATAAACACGGACAAAAAATTGTTTAGCATTTTTGAAATATGTTTTGTGAGCGGACTGACGCAAATACTGTGAAATCAGGTTAGTTTCTCTCTGTGCGTATATGATTATGAAAAAATATGCCTTTTATGTGTTTTTGTAGCTTATTGCTAAGCTTTGTCTTTCATAGTATGCGCAATGCTCAGTAGTCATAGTTATTCTCATAAACATTTTAATAGGGAACTTGAGTATCGTTTTATTTTTAGTTTATCGTAAAGATTTAAATAAACAAAGCAAAAACAAAAAATATACATGAAAAATATAATAAATAAAAATATGTCTTTCAATTGTTCATAGCGTACACAGACCTACTTACGTGTAGTAAAGCGAAATCCTAAGTCTATGCATGATAGCATGTGAATATGGTTACCAAGGAAACACGATGGAGTGACGTCAAAACTCGATGATGGTGTTTGAAGTAACGTTCCGTTTTACGTAATTTTTAATAAAAATAATTTGTTAAAAAGGTGGTAACTATATTTTTTAATAAATCTTTCAATAAAGCACTTTTCTTAAATTTTATTATTGATTTAACTTAAATTCTCATTATAATTTAGGTGTTAGTTCCCTATTATGGGCAGGGTTATTGAACAGAATTCGTCCCTGTGTTCAGTGGCGGTGCCTGACAGATTAGGATAGGTTATTTACTAGGTATTTACTAGGTAGGTACTGTTATTGATGTATATGTTAACGGAAAAGTATGTAATCCGTCATTCTATAAAATACCTAGGAAATGTGTACAATTTCTAAAATAGACAAGAAATCTATGATATATTTTGTAATATGACTAAAAAAATTCAGCCACACATGAATTCTGTCATAGTAGGTTAAGGTGCGAATATGAAACTGAACAAAAGTGAAGATTACAGGATTATACAGATTGTTGGTAACGTCTGTTATCAGAATTGCATATATTTCCTAGGAATTGTGTACAAATCCTAGGTTTCATACGTTTCTGGTAACATATGTATATAGGTACACTATTGCATTCTATGCCTTGTTGTAACCACCTACAGAGCAAGAGCTTCCGAGCAAATAAATGTATATCTATTCTATTCTATTCTATTCACGGTCTCTTCTTACTCAGTAATTAATTAATTCTGAAGATCGCAACCACAAACTCGTCTCTATTAAGATTTGTATAACGTAAAATGCTAAACCAACGAGGCGACATTTTATATTTTGTTTAGTTCTTAGGAATTTGTATTTTCTTTGCGGTTTATGAAGCATCCAATGGAATTTGATGTATTTCGACCCTGTGTTAATATTGACAAGGTCCTCCGCCCGGGGCAAGCCTGTATCGATCTACACGTTGCATTCCTGGAACCCTCCGGTATTAATTTACGATGCTTATTAATCCTGACAAATTCGTCTTTCTAACGTGTCTGAAATTGAGGGCTGGGACGGATTTGATTATGGGATAATTCTGCTGTTTTTTTTTGTAATATTGTGTAAATTCAGGTCGAATTTTAGCCGGGTCCGCAAGAGCGACCCCAGATATTATTGTAAATTTCTTTTATGACAAGAGTGTCCATGGAGTTTCTTGCTGGTATCTTCTCCAGGACTAAACCACTTGGAAGCGTGCACCTAGAATCAAGACGTTTTGAAAATGCCTGCAAAGGTCTAGTTGAAATAAAATCTTTGACTTTGATAGTTCAATAGTATAAAACAAAGTCGCTTCCCGCTGTCTGTCCCTATATATATTCAGATCTTTAAAACTACGCATCCGATTTTGATGCGGTTTTTTTTTAATAATTAGAGTGATTCAAGAGGAAGGTTTATATGTGTAATACTTTCAGATTTAATGTAAGGATAGTATAGAAACTGCATCCGTGCGAAGCCGGGAACGGGTCGCTAGTACATAATAAAAAAGAAATAAGGTTATTACTTCTAATGATTGAAGACAATTTAATTACTTTTGACTCTGCATGTTGTTATTTTTACTTCTTCAACTCTGACGGAGTAAGCGCAACCCTCCCGATAGTTTGCGGGACGAGGGCGGCGGGTGTACATAGAATATATAGGTACACGGTACATACTGTGATAGATATCTAGTAATAAATAAAATACTATAGTAATTTATTTTCATTAAAAAAAAACGTTGCCCCTCACTATGATTTCTCCTGTATCGAGGGTACAGTTTACAAACATACATGTCACATGCACAAACACCCAGACCCGAAACAACTATCTGTACATCATTCAAATATTTGTTTCGTGCGGGGATCACGTAGCACAGAAAGCTAATCACTTAGCCACAGCGCCAAACGTGTCATCAAACGAATGCCTCATAGCATTAAGTCCGCCTTGTACCACAATTATTCATTTCAATTTAAATAAATAAATATATGATGAAGCCACATCTCTACTGTCACAAGCAAAGGCGGTAACTAATTACGTTTCGAGATTGCAATAATATTTAGGTATGTAGAGAGAGATTGCTGCGCATTTCAAAGTACATAATTAATCTATCACATATCTCATTATCAGTTTCCATTTTCCCATTCAGTCGATTCTTTATTTTTTCTCCGGTATGTTTTTTTTTTTTTCAATTCAATTTCAATTTATTTCATAAATATTTACAATATAAAATATAAAATACCTTCCAATGGTCCCAAACTAGGCCTAGGCCTGTATCTTGGGCACCTTTGGTAGTTGACAATAAATAATTATTATAGGTAGGTACATAAACTTAAATACAAAAAATGTGTTAGAAAATAAGGCTTAGGACTATGTTAGTAGCACTTCACTTTGCACTATATGTCTTTGTGCTGTCCTGTGGCACTTGTCCGCGAAAGCGACGGAACACCACGCCCTGCGGCCAAAAGTCTTCTTCCATGACGAGGGGCAGAAAACAGTTCGGTACTCGCACCACGAACGCCTTGAAGTTGACATTGCGGCGCGACTCCAGCAACTGCACCCTCAAATTGAATTATATTTTCTTAAATTCCTTCTACTGATATTAGTAAAATCTTGCTTTAATCGTGCTTGTGCCAATTAATTTGGAGCTTAGTATATAAATCTAAATTGGTTTGAATACATTTTTAAAAAGTGCTGATTAGATTTAGTAAGATTATCTTTGTGACATTTAATTTAAGTATATTTTAAGATATGTTATTTAATGTATGTATAAGAGTGAACCTATGAGGCTGGTATAGTCACCATGGTACACAGAAACATCAACAAAAATATGGATAAAAAAATACTGTTGTGGGAACAGTTTACAGTACAAAATTGTGCTTCAGTGCCACAAACTTATCTGACCCGGTCATGGCGTCGCTGCCGTCGCTTTTACCAATGTCATCTCCCTACAAAAATGACATTTTGAAGTACTTTTTGGCATAATGGCATAGACATAATAGCATAGAAATAGTAACTATATATTATCTCTATGCATAATAGTTATTATATTAGTCTATGCTTTTTGGTCTGTAGCGACGTTAGTTCCACTTTTGGTCACCGAGTCAGATAAGTTTGTGGCACTATAGCACAATTTTGTACTGTAAACTATTCCCACGACAGTAGAAATCACTGTCAAAAATATTCTATGAAGCGTAGCCTAAAAAGTATCGCAAAATCAATGTCACAGTCTTTGCGCTTCTTAAAAATATAATCGTGTCCCTTCGCTGATATTTCGGGGGCTCCTAAGCATCTATTAAAGAGGTTCCATTACCCCGATAGTCTGGACGGGACTTTTACTCTATTTCACGTAAAAGTCTTCCTTTGTGGCGGCCGTCGTAAAATTTCCTGTGTGTAGTTTATTGATTATTGGACGATTTTATATGTATCGTCTGGTTTTCAGTTTTGGGTTATAAAATGGGAATAAACCTAGTCATAACAAGTATCTTTTGAAGAAGTTTAAATAAAGGTTTAGTGCCTGAATTTTGTATAGGTACATACTAATACCAAATGTAGAACTGCCTATTTATGGGAATCATTACGCATCGCTACAGCTTGGCGAGGTAACGCTAAGTTAGAGAGTAAAATGTTGATACTCAATGTCACTAAAACTAAGTGTAGATTAATTAATTCAAAACAAAACAATAACTAAATTACAATGAAATTTTACAAATAGACACGTTGCCCACACTCTATATTGGCAAGATAAATGCAAGGTAAGTGCCCTGCAGCGACTGAGAGAATGAGCATGCAGCATCTAATGCCACGTAACTAAACGTCTATATTCATCTTTTTCTAACAACCAACATGGCGTATGGTGGCTTTAATATTCTTTCCCTTTCTTCGCGCACTGTATGTACTGCTATGTAGCTATAGTAAAGTTTACGCCATTTTGTAGTGCATTAATGTTGGTGTATGGCCCGTCTATTTGTAAAATGTCATTGCTAAATTATCCATTTGTGAAAATATTTGTTCAAAATTCGGTATGTTTAAATAACGAGGTATGTTGCTGCCCTATCTGATCGTACCAAACAATAGCAATACTATAAAATAAGACTACAATATACCCTTATAAAATACAATAACAAACTATGTATTTCTTTGGGTGTTTTCTTTAGAATGGGAAAGTCAAGTACCTACCCTCTGTGAATTGCCAAAGATTCACCCGTCCGATAATTTTGCGCTTCGAAGGAAACACGATAAGAAACTCGACCCCAAATTTAATTTTATAAGCAGAATCTTCAGAATTTAATCTGCTATAAATAGTGGAATTTTTGTGGGAATCTGACGATCATGGTTGCCTAGGTAACAGCGTTTCCCTTAATTTCAGGAAAGCATAGAATTGAATAGAAATATACTTTATGCATGTTTTTATACATATTGGTAACGGTACCTACATGAATACTACACCTACACAATATGTTTTATTTTATGTTTGCAGCGGTTAGCAATCCTTCTGAGTTCATGTGCAAATCTTGCCATCGGGTTGTATAAACAACATGCAAAATCAACATTCCTTTACATAAAAAATGTATCAAAAATAAACAAATCCATCCAAATCAAACATGAAATGCGTCGCAAAAATAACGCATCAGTGACAAATATTGTCCCGCTAAATCTCCTAAAACAACAAAACGTACTGCCAAAGACAATGCGCATGTATTTTTTATTCAGCCAACTGGCGAAGGAACCGTTCAATTCAGCCGGGGCTTCGGTTGTATAAAATATTCACGAATTCAACCTCACTGAATCAATCTGCGCCAGGAAAGGTTCCAGATTACGCGACCGCTATATATTCTTTAATTGGGCCACCCTCTGACAGATTTCCGGACGCATTGTAGTTTAAATCACTCTTTCCGTCTATAGAATTTGTTAAGAAACAGGATCTAAAAAGACCGTTTTAAATGAATCATAATAATGATTCATATTAAAAATCTCAAACTATTCACTTAATCCATTGCAAAACGGTTGGTCGACGCTACGCGTGACCTGATGGCTGGCCTATTCTTTGGTCAAAGGATAAGCATTGCCATTCAACGTGGCAATGCTGCCAGTCTTCTGGGCACGCTACCAATTGACAGCGATATAACGCCTAGGTGCTCAGATTTGTATTTTTTTATTTTATGTTTTATTTATCTAACAATAATCAGTGTCCACTTAATTGATGACTCTTAGGCTTACATTCAGAGACGACAAAAACGAGTCTAAGCGTGAACTTACGCTTCCATATGTCAATTTTACGAACAAATTTTGACAGATGGAAGCGTAAGTTCACGCTTAGACTCGTTTCTGTCGTCTCTGAATGTAAGCCTTAATATCATACGTGTAAGGTTCATATTCAGCAATCATTAATTGTTTGATAGTTAGCATGGAGATTCGTAGGTGAATTGCTAAATGTGGCCTTTTTAGACCCCCAGGTTAGACATTCTTGACCAATATACTGCTGTTCACTGTACGATTTTCATCTATATAAGATGAAATCCCAAATCCTCAAAACACGTTGTTTGTTTGACAAACACTTCAAACATCCTCACAGATTCTCCAAGAATTTGTCAAACACATAAAATTCAGACATATTGATGCTTCTACAGGGAGAGAAAACTATCACTTTAACGTTTTTTCTCTGAATTTTTTGTTTTATCTTCTGTCAAGGAGACAAAGGGAGGAGAAAACGAGTTTGTCCACCCTCGTGTTAGCCCTGCAGCACGCTAAACATTAACGTATTTGAACTGTGCCCTATTTAATAATTTAAAAACCTTTTTGTCTCCCATTCACTACCATAACAAACGAAAAAACAAACAGAAGTCGCTATTGCATATTATTTCTTTTGTTAATTTTCACAAGCGCACGCGACGAGGCATTAGCAAGAATAACAGAAATATTCCGTCACAACGCATGAAAGGAACTCTTAATTAAGGAAAGAAACTCGATTGTATTTTTCACAAAGTTTTCAGCTGTGTCGAGCAGCCAATTCAGATTTCTTCGAAATGTGTTACAAAGGGCGTTTCTCAAGATTTATATTTAAACTTTTTTTTTTACTGTTGTGATTTTTGAGAATGTAGTTACACTAGTTTTACAAAAACAGGTCTGTTTATCTTTGTAATCATAACAAAAATAAGTTATAACAAATAAATATTATAGTTTAAAAAAAAAACGCTTTTGTCATCCAAACTAAACGTGTATGCAAAATTTCAGCTCAATCGGAAACCGGGAAGTGGGTCAAATTTAATTTCCAAGATTTTTTTACATAGTTAGTTACAGGTGAAGCTAATAAAAGCGTTTTAAAAAGAACTTGAAAAATGATGATCCAGCGCAACGTTCTAAATTCGAATTGAAATTTTGGAAGCATGAAGTGGCCAGTGTTGAGGATGATAGCCAGTATTACGTAATGACATTTCGTAAAGGATGACGACGTCACTTCCTTAAACACACCATCGCTTAGCATTGACAAATGAATTAGACCCTAGATTAGACCACGTAGCTCAATCCCAACGATTATTTAATTTACTCTTTAACCTAAATGAAAAACGATCTCTTCCTGTGTTCTGTGTTACCTACATTATACCTATTTTAAACTTCCCGTATCTCCTGAAGACACTATTAAAGTAAACGTAGAGTTATAAACATATTTTTCTTCATATTAGAAAGTTGAGTATTTCCCAACGTGCCGCCCATGCTAACGGGAAAACTTTTCCCATTAAAAATCAACTGAAAAGCTACTTTTTGCCGGATTAAACGTAATGAATAAGCTTTGAATTGAATACGAACAAATTGTATCTAATGAATATTGATGTTAGCGATATTTTGTTAAGTGCCTGTAATTTTCTTGTTGGTTTATTATGCGGAAATAAAAAATGGAAATTTATGAGTTCTACCCGGCCAATTAATCTATAACGAGTTTTGTTTTTTATTTTTTTTTTATTTAATAATTATATTATACACTTAAATCACTAAGCCCCACCAACGAAAACGCAGGTTTATCTGTGGTGGGGCGATCACCCGTATTTACAGTACCCGTGTTACAGTACACAATAAAATTAAAAATAAAAGAAACACACATTTAGTAATTCTATCTAAATTGTATAAATTGACATTGGTTATTTGGCTAGGAAGTGTCTTTTCAGATTTTTTTTACATAACTTTTGTTTTAGGTTCTTAGTTAGTTCGCTCACAATCTCTTTGGGTAGCTCGTTACGTTAGAAATGCGTAGTCATATTTAAAGATGTAGATCAGACCATTAAACTGAACGACTTTCTCTATCGCACCAACATTGTAATCGCGAAAAGTAATTTTAGTTTGTTGTGTGTATCTGTGTGTCTGTCTGTGGCATCATAGCTCCAAAACGGAAGGATTGATTTCAATGCCGTTTTTTTAATTGAAAACCAGTTTAATTGGAAATCATCTTAGCTATATTTTATGAAAAGCTGTTCGGCCGTTCAAAAGTTACAGCTCTTTTTCTAGATGGAGTCGGAGGTTTATGACGGTGAGGTTATTTCAAAAAGTTGTAGAAATAATTTTGCTTCATTCTATTACCCATGTTTGCAAAATATGAATATCTTTCGCTTTTCGTCTTTTTTCTTTCTTTCTTTGTTTTTTTTTTTTTTTCTTTTTTTATGTCTCGGGACTACTGGAAGAAATTTCTTTAGAAATAAGTAGTTCCATTGTGCTCATTTGTCTGTAACATTTTTATTACCATGTTTCCTTGTGTGTACATAAATAAATAAAATAAATAAATCTTTATCCTTACTTTTGTAAGTCGGTCTATGTCTAGCAGTAAACTGTGAAAGGCCGTTGATGTAATATAACATCTGTAGCAGCAGTAACATGTATTAAATAACCATACAAATATTTCCTTTCGTCCAGTTTATCTTACTTTTATAGTTGGGGCAAAACGGAGTGTCCCGGGCAAGTCACGTTTCTCCGATGAACCGGAACGCTCCGGCCGGACGGCTGTTCCAAAATAATTGGGGATGGCTACATTTGATAACACACGTACCATCTGTTGAGGGTCCGGATTGAAAAGCCTTAACCCTTGCGTTACTGTTGGAGATTTTGAAGAATGGTGATAAGGTTAAAACGGTTTGTTGAACTCTTAGGTTTCCTAAGCGATATTATCTGGTGGACTACAAAAATTTTCATCTGAATGCTAGATTCTACAACGTATAATTTAAGTAACGCAAAACCTTGCACACCCCAATGAGAATATCTATATTATATTAATACGTGAAGAGAAAACTTTATACCCCTTTTCAAGCATATTGCGCGCACGGAGGAGTGTGAGATTTGGCATAGTTAAAGTTTATATAGAGAAGAAGTGCAGAAAGCTAAAATTATGGTCGAATTTCGACCACTAGTCTAGTTAAAAGCTTAATGTAGTAACCAAAACCTAAGTTTTTTAAAGTTAACTAAATTAATAAATAATAATAATAGTTAATTTAAAGAAAATAGTTTTGAACCGAGAATTACTGCATTTACTTACCATATTAATTAGGTTTAATGGTATATTGCTTACATTGTTATTGATTATCAATTGGATGCTGTACCCATTCATCGCGTCCCATCCCATTCCGAGAATCTATTAATCGCTTTACGACACCTTTGGGAAGTGACGGGTTGGGTCTGTTAGTCTATCTAAAAGCTACGACCGTAAATGGGAATCAATTTCGCTATAAACGCCAAGCACACTTTACGCTAGCTCTAAGACAGTCTACTGCTCGACATAAAAAAGAAAGAAAGAAATTCTTATTAGTTACAGCACATAAAAACGATTATAAGGAATAAAAATAAAAATAAAATAAAAATCTTAAATAATATAGTTTGTACGTCGCAGCTGTATAAAGGCTTCTTCTATTAGCAAGTTGCATTTAAAGAAATAAATATAGCTTTATCTATAAATAATTAATAAGTAGAAAATAATTGATAAAGACGACACGGTTGGCGCAGTGGCTAAGCGATTAGCTTTCTGCGTTACGTGCCGCGGGTTCGATCCCTGCACGGAACAATTATTTGTATGATCTACAGATAGCTGTATCGGGTCGGGGAGTGTGCGTATGTGAGATTTATATTGGTAAACTGTATCCTTGATACAGGAGGATACAGGAGAAATCCTAGTGTGGGGCAACGTTTAAAACAGTATTTTTAATTTATCTACTTGTCTTGAGAAATTTCATCCTAGTATATTTTCAATTTATCCGAAAAAAATACAAAACTTGTGAATTCAAATCTCTGATAGAACATTAGGTACAGAGCACAAATATAATTATAATTATTTCCCACTGTAATGACCAACAGGTGACAGCTTCAGCCGCCTATCTTCGTTAATACGTAATGTTACCGGGCACTGTGTATAAATACCGGACATTATTTACATTATTCAGCTAATGTACTTCCTATTGTTCTACACACATGCTTATTTTGTTACGAATGTGTGGCTTCCACTGCGAAAGGGTAATGAGCAAGTAATAGCTGGACGGAACGGACCCTAACTAGATAAAATAAGTTTTACCTTCTATTAAGAAAGAGTTTTGACAAATGCCTTCCACTGCAAAAGAGAAATGTAGAACGAGTTCGCTAATAACTATTTTTACTCGTTCGGACTCTTTGGTGGTGAAAGCATTTCTATGAAGTTTACAGGCTACCAGTGGAAGCCAGACTTAAGGACCTGGTTGTTGTGGTAAAATGTATGTAAAGGCAATGACACAGTAGTAGGTAACTTAACTATTATCTTGATTAAATTGCTTAGTAGAATCTTGCCGTGTTCTTATAAGAGGTCCTGTGGGTTAAAGTGTCTCTACGTAGAAGATCCATAGTTTCTTTCGAGGTGTGTACTGTGTTCCTATTAAATCCTGCCACCCTCCAGAGGGGATGCTAGGGTGTTTGAGATTTTACCTGCTAAAATCACCTCGGTGGCTGTTGATACAACGAGATCCTTTAAACCCAATATGTCAATGTTATACGTGTTGTTATCTGTGCCTTGTCTGTGCCTCTCTCTCTGTGCGCACTTCGTAGTCTGTGGTACTGTTTAAAATTTTGTGTGCTAATATCAAATTAAATTACTGTTAAAACCTTATTCCTTTTTATTTATGTCATAACCCATCAGTGGCCAATTTCAGCACATATGAGCAACGGATATTACAGCAAATTATAAAAAAATCGTATGATACAGTACCTAGTTCAAAGTTAGTATGGTAATAGGCCATACCATATACATTATGAAAATCTTTAGTGCATAATTATATGAAATTCGATGAGTATTATTATGGATAGTATGGATACGTAAAGATAACTCGATTTTACAAAAAATGTTGGTTGGATCTTTTCTACTAATGAGGGTTCAACTAGTCTTCAAAACCATAATTCGAACTATCTTTCTCTCCCTTCAAATGAGCCTTGATCTTGTCGGTGTAGCTGATCCAACTTTTTCCATTTTTCCCTTTCTATTACCTATTATGTATTATGTGTTGAATTATACCAATTACAGCCTATAGGTTACACAATAGGCTGTAAATGGTATAATTCAACACCACTCACATAACAATTTAACCAAGTACCGTGAGTACGTATGTCATGTCACACTAGAGAACTAAAGAGTACTCTCACCGCAATGTGTTTACACATGCCCCGTACATTTAATTGTGTCGACACTGTGTAGTAACAGCTTTAAGCTCGCGATTAGTCGCTTCAGCAGCTTAGCGTGTGAGCACTTAGGTGAGTGCTGGCAGGAATTGAACTTACTTTACTTTTATCGTGGGATTGGCAGGAAAGATTTTTCAAACCTTAAATACTTTATACGTGTGGAGTAGAGGTGCGGCGATTATGAGATATCCTAATGGAATAAATGATTATTCGATTATGAAGATGTCTCGATTATATCTCGATTATAAGTATTAGTAATTAGTAATCCGTTGTCCGAATACCAGTGAGGCAACAGACGTGTAGTTATAAATGCAATTAATGCTTGGTTTAGGTATTTTTTTTAATAATTAAACAGAACTGAACAAACTTTTTGAGGTTAGTTTACTGTTTCAAAATCGAAAGAGTTAAAATAATTAATTAATTTTAATTAATAGAAATAGAAATATCTTTATTGACACAGGCATGTTACATATATATATACATATTCCCTAGCCCATGAGCTAGTATAAACTGTATTACTGAGCAATTTACGAGATAATTAATGAAACACTAAACTTACCATGAATAGACACCACACAAATATAGCGTCACCACTCTCACCACCAGAACAAAACCACGCCCTTCTTGCTCAGCGGCTAACAACGATTGAATGAGTTTAGTGAGGAGCACGAGGATTTAGGATTAGTAATTTATTAATAGTAACGTTATTCGATTATGATTAAAATATCATTAGTCTAGCGGTTGAACGCTTGCCTTCCATGCAAGAGTGTTCGAAACTAGCCCGCACCTCTGACTTTTAGAATTATTGTGCGAATCACAATTTGATTAACATTTGCATTAAGGGTGAAAGAAAACATCGTGAGGAAACCTGTACACCTGAGAGGGCCTCATAAAGTTCTAGATGGTGTGTGTAGTCCGTCAACCTGCACCAGGCCAGCGTGGTTGGACTAAGGCCTAACCCTTCATACTCCGAGAAGAGGCTTGGGTGCTGGCAGTGGAATAGTAAAAGGATGGATTAAAAAAAAAAAAAAAAGAATATAATTTACGTACTAATGTCATAATCGATTATCTGAATTAGTAATTAGTAAATGTTTCGATTTTATCCATCTTTCATAATTGCACACCTCTAGTATGGAGGTGGTTTGCAGAAAGTTTAACGCAGAGATTTTCTTTTTAAATCGAATCTTTATTGATTATTATTTTCTCGACTATTATTTCTAGTTACTATTTTATTTGACTTCATTTTATTGAAATGATAATAATAGGGTTGATGATCTTAGTCTTCTAATAAGATGAAATAAAAATTATTATTCATTCATTCATTAAAAAGTGTATTTTTTAACCTCTTCAAGTGCAAGAACGATTATTTTCATCATGTCTTGTTGAATTTTAGTGAAAACAAAATCATTCCTTATTTTTTACCATAAAGTCGCCTAAACACTTTAGCATTGGCAAAAAAAACCTAGCATTCTTACGAAGACCTAACCAAGGCACCGTTGTGTAAAATACACGTACTAAGGTAGTTCCTAGGTTTGTGTGCGACATGACATAAACACTTTAGCTTGTCAATCGATTTGCGAAGCCTGCAGCTAGTTTGCAAGTGAGTTTAACTTAGACCGTGCGCTAAAAGCTGTATGTATGTAACTCCGAACTCTACGTACCATAAAGAAAAACTTATCCAAACTCGATTGGATCGCAAATGCAGCAGTTTGGTAATAAAGTTCTGAAATTAAGACGGCATTACCGAAACTAGGTGTGTGTTTTAATTAACAAGGCACGAAACAAAACAATCTAATAAGCAAAGTTGAGTGCAAAGTCGTACGCCTGACACATATTGTATCAGTTATAAGTCATAAAACTCAGCGATTTATTAACCCACGACAAAAAAGAGAGGTGTTATAATTTTATAGTGTGTATCTGTGCATCTGTGTATCTGTCTGTGGCATCGTAGCTCCAAAACGGATGGACCGATTTCAATGCAGTTTTTTTAATCGGAAGCTAGTTTAATCAGGTATCTTAGTTAGCTTTCATGAAAATTAAATCCTGATTCATCTATGATTCCGATACGTCGAAACAAAAGGTCCAGGACCAGGTTAAGGACCAGTCGCTATTCCTTTAAGCAAAAAGTGCGTGAACATCTTCGCACCAAATCGGCAGAATCATCTCTGCTTTCTTACTACTTATAGTATAATTTTGTATATATAATTATATATATATATATTTATGTACTAATAGTGTATATATAATATGTAGTGTATATTATATAAAAAATTATGTATTTTTATTATATTATGTATTGTTATTTTATTATGTAGTTATAAGTAACTATGCATAATTTACTTGTTTTAGTATAATTATCTTGTCCGTGCACCTACCATACTTTTTTCTCTGCATCACCCTTAGGTTGACTGGTAGAAAATGCCTACGGCATTAAGTCCACCTCTGAACTTGTGCATAAAGTATAAATAAGTAAAGGTCTTAGCGAAAAATACGGGCTTTATAAAACATCTGAGTGGAAGGACAAATCTCGCCCGCTTATGCCTGTAAATAGCATGAGAAGCTAATTCCTTGTTAAAAGAACAAAATAAATTAGTAACTTACTTCACGATTAGCTACTAAGCTCACGATTACTTCTACCCGCTATATCGTCTAACTTAGTCGCCACGCATTCAGTAAACCGATTTCAGTTGCTCCGGGACCGTGGTACAAACTTAGTTAGCACATGTTAGATGCTGGCTGTGAGCTGGGAGCAGACACTATGCTGGATATTATCGCAACGCTTATAACAGCTGGGACTAAAGAACTTAAGTGTTTGGTGTTTAAATGTTTTAGTGCGGTTTCGACAATTTAAACAATATCTTTGTTGGGTTATACACCCTGTATATTTAGATAGGACACCTGCTTTAAAGGGTACTCATCATTATGAACAACTTTTACTATGGGATCAACCTGTGTCTTCTTTTCTTTTCACTCTTTCCTGTCGCAGGTCTGCTGGCAGAAATTTCTTTAGAAATAAGCAGTACCTTTGTACTTGATATCTTTACTTATTTTCTCTGTCATGTGTATGTGTGTACATAAATAATAAATAAATAAATAAAACTATGAAATCGCGAAAAAAAACGAATACATCCATACATTTAGTCGAATAATATTGGACTAGTCATAGTAGTCATGGTCGCGCAGTGGTCGAAATTCCGCCGTAATTTATTTTTGAACATCATTGAGGTTCTTTTGTCCTTTATACCCATTGCTTATTTATATTTTTTTCACTCAAATGTGCGCGCACGCTGTTTTGATACATTCTGGGCTTGACGGTAACTATTGTCGAGGTTGAGAAAAGTCGGTAGATATAAGGATAGATGAGCTTAACGTCAAGCACCAGAAAAAGGGTGACGCTTCATTAAAATATAAATATGGTGCGGTGGTAATGGTATGGTGATGGTGTTCAAATGGTACTTTGAATATTAAACTATAGAATGTCAAGTAATACTTAATTTAACATTTAAATAATAATATTCTGCACAACAGACCGTTCAAACGCCTTATTTTATTTTATTTATTTTATTAAGGAAACTTACAGCTAATAACAAAAAATGAGTACAGTTTTTAGTAAAGTTAAGGCCAATTACAAGTTTCCACTTATATTAAATGATAAATATCAATATTCTAGACAGTAGGTATTCTATTCTTATATAGATATAAAAAACAATCCATTAGACAGCAGGTAGGTTACACTATAAAGGCATGGAAATCTGGCTAAAAAAATGATTGCAGAGAGTCCGTTTTAATTTACAAATCCCAGTGTTAAAGAGATCAATATCAACATCCTGGCAGGTCGCATTATAAGCACGAGTCGCCCTCATTAGGTATGAATGCTTGATTTAGATATTAAACTAAATACGTATTTTCCATTAAACTTGTCTTCCATTATAAAGTAAAATGTAAACTAGACTATCCTTGGGTCTTATTTTACGGAACAAGGGACTTGTTCGGAGTAATTGTCGCGTAAAAGTCAAACTAGTTGAAACAAGACGGGACACAGACCCTCTGCTGAGACTTGACATGTTGCGTTCTGTTTGGGTCCAGGAGGTTACAACCAATGTGATTTTATCAAGGTTTTTTTTGTATTCACGGTTAGTTGGATAGAGTATGGAATATCTAAAGGGCTCATTTTACTCATCATTGTGAACAACTTTTACTATGGGACCAATACAGAAATCGCGAAAAAAATCAGCTGTTCCAAAATTTTGTTGAGTAATATTGAATTATTTGTATGGAAAATATTTTTTTAACATTTTCGGAGTTGGTGCCATAGCACCTAAAAGTTGTATAATGGACTACGATGGAGAAGCAAACCGACTGCAAACCGGCCGCCTGATTACGTAATTACGTATGATAAATATGACAGTTGCTGTCGCAAATAAACTTCCTATTCCGTATCCTCTTATGAAAACGTCTATAAGCGAGAAAGGGATGCATTGTTTGTTGATCGCTGTGGCTGTCAGATTTTTCTTACGTAATCAAGGCGCGGTTCACGTAAGTAACCACCGCAGCCCATAGACATTTGTCACGTCACAGCTTCACAACTTGTCGAAAGCAGTTCTGGCAACACGACTACATGCGTTGCATACCCTTAGGTCTAAGAGTTGCCTATGTTCCTGGAAATTTCACTGGTTATACGATCGTATAAATCAGAACATGGAAATACCTATATCCAATTTGCGGCAGAAACAGGCAGTGAATATACAAGGTTAAAAGAACGAAAATATGAAATAAATTCTGGTCCTTCGGTACATAAATCATAAAAGTACGAACCCGTAACAATTGAGTAGGTACAATTTGTTTGAAGTTGGCAACAAAGTAATGGTTTTGACATTTGAGAGTTTTATTTACGACGTATTAAAATATACAGAGAATCATTTCACACCCATTCATTTGTTTAGATTAATTTATATATTTATTGTTTATTAGACATTTTTTTAAATCCAGCTTTTTACTGTCCCATTGTCATAATGAAAAGGGTGGGGCCTTAGTCCACCATGCTGGTCTGGTGCGGGTTGGTGAACTACCAGAAACCATCGAGAACTTTATGAGGCCCTCTCAGCTGTGCAGGTTTCCTCACCATGTTTTCCTTCACCGTTAATGCAAGTGATAATCAAGTAAATCAGAGGTGCGGGCTGGGTTCGAACTTAGACCCTGCTGCGTGGAAGGCAAGCGTTCTACCGCTAGACTGTCACTACGATTTTTTGACAGTCCCACGAATATTACAAAAAAACAAATAATAAACTAACTTTGATCAATAAAGTTTTGAATGACGGAATCTAGCATCGAAAACAATATTCTCTTAATTGTTTATAAGTAATACTTATATATCAGTCCGTAAACTTTACCTTTTTATACGCATATTACTGCTTAACTGACGACAATTTTTTTGGGGACAACTAGTTTAAAACTCTGCTAAAAAATTTACATGAGTAATGTCACGTAAGTTATAATACAAAAACTTTTAATGGTTGAACATATTTTTTTTTTAATAAGGCGCTTTATTAATTAAGCTAAGTATAAGTATACTTAAGTTAATTTTAATTTTGTTTTTTTTTTGAGCTTTCTTTCGTAGAAAACTTGCACTTAATACTGAAAATGGAGCTATTTGACTCCCTAAAAGAATTATTCCTTTCAACCCCTTTCAAATTCCACTAATTAATAATCATCAACATAATACAATTATTTTTATTAGGTAGATCAGAAGTTGCTGTTACTTGAGCTCATCATGCAATTATAGAAAATGATAACTCTCAAATAATTCAAAGCTTATTACTATAATATTAGAATATTATTTTATAATTCTTCAAGCATACTTACATACTTAGATTTGCCATGCAAAACAGCTGCCAGTGAGATCAGATGCGGCTAAGAATTAGTAATTATTAGACAGGTGGGATAATCCTATATACCTAATTGGGGCACTGGATAGGTCTACATGTCACTGTGGCGTAGTGTATTTTAATTATTATTGTTTGTTGGTAGATGTCAGTACATATAAAAGAATATAAAAGAATTATTAGAATATAAAATAATTCTTTCAATTTAATTCTAAGTAAAAATGTAATTGCATCTACCTATAACAAAAATTTGCATGTCATTATATTATGATTAAGTATGCTAAGCTACTAATATTACCTACCATTTTAAGAACTTTTGTAACCATATTTTACTGCAAATAAATCTTTGACTTTGACATAAGTTTATAAGATATTTGATTACTAAGCAAATGGACTCACAGTCTGAAATAAAAGATTTTATTTTTATTTTGTACAGATCAATTAGACCCTATTTCATAAACTAGAGAAATTCACTGAATATACATGAATAATGGAGGTAATGTGCACATGGAAATCTCCTGTTACCTTGTTTAATATCATAAATTCTCCGAAAATCATTCTGTTTAAAAATAATAAAATTTTAATACAGCCAATATTTTTTAAAGCGTGTAATGTTTTCGTATGTAAGCCTTCGCCTAATGGGCATGTCTCCTCCATAAATTCAAGGGCTGGATTCATCAGAAAGTCAAAGTTTGGTCGGCCCCTCGCTCGTAAATTCGTATTCCACCTACGTGCTAACGGTTCTATCTTTTGTATTATCAGACTTTTTAACAGTAATAGGATGAACGGAGTTTAAAGTTGGTGTATGAGTACGAATAATAATTGGCTAGATGAAAGCCTGAAAAAAGACAGAGAGTTTTTTATTAGGCGCCTCTTTTGTTATTTACCTTTACATTTAAGAAGGCTGGGCTGGCAATTTTACCACAATTTTTTTGTTATGTTTATTTTTGAGAGCGACAGTTCCTTGACCTGGTTGTTAAGGGAAATTATGTGTAATTGAATATGTATACAAAATATTAAAAAAAAAAACGTCATCCTAGGTCACTTCAGAAGCTTAAAGAAGTTTTTTCAGAAGATTTTTATGTAAATTGTTTTATACGTTTTAGTTTTTTGAAGTCAGTTTTACTTTTTATAAAACATTATTATTAATTTTTCTATTTTGAGTGGTATAAATAGTACCTACATAATATATGTATACATGCGATTACAGCATATTGCGACTGACTTGCTGTTTTCCATTGAAGAGTTTCATCGTCTATCTCCGAAGATCTTCGCCAAATTTAAATGGAACCACTTCGGGAGAATACTCTATCAAACAAACAAAACCATTAAAATCGGTTCACTATTGGCGACGAAACAGCAGAACTAATTTAATATACAAAAAAAAAAAAGTTGAATTGAGAACCTTCTCCTCTATTTTTAGTCGGTTAAAAACATCTCATTATGGATCCAGTAATTATCACTGAGTAAACATTTCTTCCTCATTAGGCTCTAAGCCCTTGGTCCTAAGTCGAGCAAACCCACGACACATGTTTACGGGCGATAAAGCGACCCTTTTACTTTTTACTGCACTTTCCACGCGTGATTACGTTGTACATTCTCTTACCACGCTTTCATTGCTACAAAACTTCTGTTTGATTGAAGATGGAGGAGTCGAGATTTTTGGAGACATGTGAGAGTAATTATCTTCAATAGTCTTTCGTGATCTTGCTTGGTCAGGGAGCTATTTCTTAAAAGGCGTAAAGTCATTTCACATTGGTCGAAGCAAGGCATTATGCTGAAAGGGGGCCATTCTTGGTCTCGTCCAGGTTGCTTAATTATTTTTCTTCTTTTGTAGGTATATTTAGCCGTAACGTAACATAGACCATAGAAATGTTAGGTCTCTTGTCCCACAATATAACTCTTCGCATGCGTACCTAATAAGGACCCGAGCTTCTTCAAAACTTACAATGGTGCTCGGAGATTTGTTGAGGCATGTAAAGGTTCACACGGTTAAGGACAAAAAGTCAAGACCTTTATAAAGGTTTTATTTAAAAATTATCATACATTTTAACTTTACACTGTGTGGTACTTAAGATATTGTTTACCTACATGAAAACATTTATTATATCATTAAGAGTTTGTTACATAGCGATTCGTTTGTTATATGCTACTTATGAAGAGCTGCATTTTTTTTATATTGTTTTTATTGTTTGTCCCTCACTAAGATTTCTCCTGTATCGAGGGTAGAGTGCAACATATAAGCCACATGCACACACACCCAGAACTGAAACTACTATCTGTAGATCATACAAATACTTGTTCCGTGCGGGGATCGAACCCGCGACACGTTGCGTAGAAAGCTAATCGCTTAGCCACTGCGCCAACCGTGTCGTCAAGTATACACCAATGTATTGCCTCTCCCAAAATGTAGTCAGTAAAATAGTTTTGTTATAAAAACATCACGTTTCTCAGCCCAGTGGCCCGGTAAAACCAGGTGTCACAATACTAGCTGCTATTCAATTCACGCAGCGTTCGTCACGGGTTCCCGCGAATTTGTACCCGAGTCACGTTTCGGCACGAATGCGGGGCACATGTACCTGGCTGGTTTGACAGGTGAAATAATTTGTAGTGTTAGCATTTGTGACTTGGTATTTGAATTTGGAATGGATGCTGGAAAAAAATAAGTGGCCTAGTAAGACATGATGAAGGGAACTGATCGGGTTTTTATCGGATCATGGCAAGGGATGGTAAATATTAAGACCAATATTCTGCCCTCGGAACGAAAAAAGGCACAACTTTCGCTATCGCAGAGTCTGACCAATGAAAGCAGTTATAATTTTTATTTTTTTCATATAATTATTTTTTCTACTTAGTTTTACAATGTTGCCATCCTAAGAACAATGTCTTCTCTGTCTATGCACCTGTCCTCTTCTTAATACCTATGTCTGTCATTCTAGTGTGTCTTGTATTTGTGAGAAATAAATGACTTTTCTTTCTTTTTTTTTCTTTCAGTCCAAGAAATATGGTGGTAATTTAAAAAATCAGAAGCTGTGAACACTGAGTATACACTTCATAAACGGAGTTGATACTATTTAATAATCTTTGGATATTCTTTGAACCATTATGCAGTGTATCTTTAGTGAGACACAACTACAGACAACTACTGCAGATTTTTTAAATTGCCTCCCTTTTTAAAACGCTTTTATTAGCTTCACTTGTAACTATGTAAAAAAAATTTGGAAGTTAAATTTGACCCACTTCCCGGTTTCCGATTGAGCTGAAATTTTGCATACACGTTTAATTTGGATGACAAAAGCGTTTTCTTTAGTTAAAAAAAAATTAAACTATAATATTTTCTTGGACAACTTTCGTTGGCTAGATTCTCGTAAATAAATTTCCTTTTCACGTAGCCCGTAGTTGTACACAAAATTCTACACAATACAGTAAAATCCCAATCAAAGGTGTGTATACAATCACGTAGAGCTACTACATCGTGTTCGAACAATAAACTACCATTATTCTATTAGACGTAGTAGTTGAGCCCTTTAGTAGCTCTCTTGTTGACACTTTGTAAGCTATTGTTATGATCTTGTTCTCACGAGCGCTGCGCTAACGTCAATTGCCTAATGTCATATTTTGTACGATTTAACGACGCGTAAATATAGCGTCAGCGTTTACTTGTAATGGTTTTAGAGTTGATATATAAAACAAAGTATTGTACAAAGTGTTTTTATTGTATTTTGGTATAACATTATTTTATTTAACATTTACGACATGAATATTAATTTATTTACTGATATTTAAATTCCCATTGATATTTGCCAGTCTTTATAAACACCAATTATTAACTGTATAATCATTTTCATATTGAGGATCATAAAGGCAAACTCCAAATCAATTCAATGTGACTAAAATAATTTTAATCCAAATATTTACATGCCGCATGGTAGAATATAGAGGACTGTACGAATATAATCTGTAATACCATTGTATTTACCTATATTACGCGAATAAAGACTATTGTATTGTATTGTACAAATCAAGCTATACATTTTCAGTATACGCCAACCTCTCATTGTACTGAAAACCTATACAATGTGAGCTCAACTTACACTGGAAATCTATAGCTTGATAGCCGTGTGTACAGCTACTGCATTGATTACAGAGACCAGAGATGTTATTTTTTCTTTTTGAAAAACGTTGCCCCTCACTAGGATTTCTCCTGTATCGAGGGTACAGTTTACAAACATACATGTCACATGCACACACACCCCGATGTATTTTATGTGTGTAGGTATATAAAAGTGAAACAGGCAATAACTCCCGTCACGTCATGCGTCCAAACGTTCACGCGTGAAGCACTCAAAAAGTGCTAAATAATGCCTTACATTTACGTATGCCGTACAGTTTGTATGCGCTGCTGAAATGGCAAAATTAACTGGCTTGATTGTGGAAACCTTTATTGCTTTGTAGAGGAATGAGGTATGGTGTTCCTCCATTGAAAAGGGAAGAACCTCCGACCAGGGGAGGTGATATTGCCTGGCGAACCGAAGCCCGACGGTTGAAGTCACACAGTTGTATATGTGTCAGATACGATTATCTTTTTGCGCGATGCAGGCCTTGTAATCTGATTGGTCGAATTGATATTTTTGCGCCACTGTAGTTAGCTTGCTGCTTTGCTAATTAGTTATTCTATGTGGCGATATTAGGTATCATTACAGCTTCATATTTCGAACCTGCTTTACTGGTATATTGTTTAAGCTGACATAGAAGGTAGTTAACGGTTATAAACGGTAGTACTTTCTGAACCGTTATTGTTTAGTACGGCTAAAAAAACATTTTTATTCGGTACGGGATAATGACGGCGCAACAGTCACAATAAATGAAACTCATAAAGAGAAATAGGTAAACTTCTAAAAATAAATACAAAAAACATGCCCTCTAGCATGCCCGTTCCGAAAAGGTTACCAACTCAGCATATGCTGGATGTGGGACACCCAGCGCTGATTTTCAGTTGGCACTGCAGTGACACACGGACGAAGGTAAGTCAACAGATAGTAATTAGATTTAAAATATAATATTGGATCATAGTATAAAATAGAAATAGAAATATAGATCATTATTAAAAATATGTAGGAAAATAAATAAGGTATATGAATATTCTGATGAATTACTAAGATAATAATAAATAGTTTGCAACAGCCAATCACCGTCACCAATCTGGTCCCGAAGATTTTTACCATACCCAAAGATGATCCATTCTTTACCGGAAACAAATAGGCCTGTTTAGCTAACTCCGATTAAAATATACACCCTCTATTTATAACTCCACAATGTATACAATCACAAAGCTTACAAAACAAAAGAATCGCGTCCCTATAGACACAACCGATTTAATTCCCACCATCCGAAAAAAACGTAATTTAAAACAATTTAAAACAAAAACGCGACATTTTTCATTACACCACCCTTCCCGCAAAAATACGATCCTGATATAATCCACAGAGATATCGTCCCGTAACCTATATGTTAAATTAACCGAGGTATCTAACAATTTCGACCATTTTTCACCCAATAACCATTTGGCTGGATTTATAAGCAATTGAGAAGCGTCCCTATCAATGGTTGCCTTGGATTTATGGTGTTATAAGGAGATTTTATTCTATTAGGCTTAGATTTTGGAGGGTTAATCTGGCTTTGGTGGGACATGGGTTTTGGGATAGGTTAGGAAAAGCTTGGGGCCTTGTATTTAATGTGAATAGAATAGATCTTAATTTCATGTAAACCAGATACAGGCACTTATGAAATGTCGAGACTCTAGGTGCGTGGTTCCAAATAGTAGGTCTTTTTGAGAAGAACCGGCAAGAATCTTCATGGAAACTCTTTTAAAATAATAAATTAAAATCTTGATCTGTACAATATTGTGGTTTGAGCTGCGTGAATAATGAAAATTAATAACCAGAATTTTTTTCAGACATTCCTTGCTAAGGCTCTCATAAGGACACCAAATTGTATGTGATAAGATGAAATATTTTCTTAGATAAGACTGTCGTGTTAGAATATTTCCTATAAAGTTCTAAGTGTTCAGTTGTTTCAGAACATCAAACACATGCTAAAAATTGTATATCCTATCCAAGACCGTCGCTTGGCCGGCAAAAAATAACAAGTATGACGTGATTTGGTCCAAACGAGTGATGACGTCACAGGCGCGGCGCACGCGTCGTCGTGTCGCCGTAGCAACTCAATTAACAATCCTTCCGTGTTATGTAATTGAAGTCAACGTGTATGTGCAGGGCTGGCCAAATTAATTTTTGAGACCAGGGGGGCTAAAATGCCGCTTTAGATGAATCACAATATGATTCATATTACAAATGTTTAAATATCTACTTAATTGACAACTCTTAATATCATCCGCATAAGGTTCATATTCAGTAATCATCTGTTTGACAGTCACTATACAGATCAGTAGATGAATTGCTCATTGTGGCCAATTATTATAGGTTGGTAAGTAACCTATAAATATACCCATTTTTGTAGATTTTAAAAAAGCAATATCGGTACTGCAATAATTATAGCTCACCATATAACGTGGTAACGCGGCAATTGTGTTGGACACCTTTTGCTTTAAGGCCTTTTTTGAGGCTCATAAATAAAATAAAATTTAATTTAAATAAAATTTTTTTATTTTATTTTTTTTATAAAATATACTTTTATATTTTCTCTAAAAATATTTTTCCATCAAATATACCTACATATTGCACGTACGAGTATAAATTGCGTAGCATTGCATATTGTGCATATTATTGTATTTCTACTTGAATTTTATTAAAATAACAAATTACTGAATTTTAAATTAAGAGAGATAGGTACCTTTGTGCTGATTATACAAAATACCTTGCACGGTGATTATTTCAATACACCACAAATATTCTGTAGTTATATAGACTGATATACTGACGATAAAACGCTGAATTAGAGAATCTATTAATACATTAAAATATTCGAAATGTGTTCAAAATGTCCCTCCTTTTTGGCTCTTAATGAGTCCAGTGAATTCATAAAGAGATGGAACTGACATCTACAATATCTAACGTCTATTTCATATCTACACTAGCTTGAGAAAGTATCGATTTATATAATAAAATAATATCTGTATGTCAACCCTGTTCCACACTCGACTTCAAATTCAGTAGAAATTTAAATTTTTCATTCATAAACGTGAGAATCTGGGATTTCGCTCCCGTAAGTGTAATACTCTCGGAGCCAATTTTGCTACGTACGGTTATAAAGGTTTCGTATCAAACGGATAAGTTATGGGAGATAGGTAAGTCTTTTTATACGTATTCCCCTCACAAATGAATAAAAATGTGTTGGTATTTTTTTAATGAAATGTATTTCCTACAAATTGCTTTTCACGACAATTTTATTTCTGAACCGATATACCAAACAATATTAAAATATTCTCATGAAAATAAAAAATCTTTACCCACATACATTTTATTGCGTTTCAAAATGTTTATGCATTGTAGATTATTGTCTGAGCTTACCAATGAATAATAAGCTGTCAATTGCCTAGGTCACCACCGCCTGTCTTACTGCGGTAGTGGGTCGCATATAGAGGATTCGATCCCGGGATCCTGAATCCCGGGATCCCGGGATCCCTGCCCTATTCCAGTCCCGAAAATTTCGGGATTAAATTTTCATAATCCCGGGATTTTCGGGATTGACGAAAGTGTTACTATAATCGTTCAATTGGTTTTTTATACATAGTTATGATGCTACCTATATGAGAAATGTGTCCGATTATTATTATTATATTATGTTATATTAATTAACACTTGTTATGTTTATGTTACACTAGCGACCCGTCCCCGGCTTCGCGCGAGTGCAGTTTCTCTACTATCCTTACATTAAATATGAAAGTATAATACATTTATAAACCTTCCTCTTGAATCACTCTATCTATTAAAAAAACCGCATCAAAATCCGTTGCGTAGTTTTAAATATCTAAGCATACATAGGGACAGACAGCGGGATGCAACTTTGTTTTATACTATGTAGTGATAATGTTAAAAGTTCATTTAATTTTGATAAGTAAAAGTTGTTTTTTTACTTAAATAACCTAACCACAGGCGCAGAAAAGAAGTAACGAGAGAGAAACCGCTTTCTGTGTTTGGTGAACCTAACCGTCAAACATCCCCGACTCCAACAAAAAAAAAGAGATAATATAACTTTTGAACAGATTTTCATGAAACATAGCTAAGATGATACCCGATTAAACTAACTTTCAATTAATAACTGGATTGAAATCGGTCCATCCACTTTGGAGCTACGATCTATGGCTACGATGCCACAGACAGATACACAGATACACAAATCCACAGATACACAGCTACACACTACAAACTTATAATACCCCTCTTTTTTGTCGGAGGTTAAAAAAGGATTTTAGTTGGTGTTTGTAGAATTTTGACTTTACTTTTTTCGTCTAATTATATTATGGACATTAATTTGCATTGTCAATAAAAAAGCAGATTTTTATATAACTTACGTAATTTTTTGTTTGCAATCTTAAATCCCGGGATTATCCCGGGATCCCGGGATTGACTGTGTACAATCCCGAAATCCCGGGATTAGAAATTAGGCCCGGGATCGAATTCTCTAGTCGCATACCATGGCATGCCAATATTAACGACATTATCCGTCGAGCCCTTGTCACCCAGGCGTGCCAGCTGTTTTAGAACCCGTATAGCCTGGCGTGCGACGATGGCAAGAGGCCAGATGGTATGACGTTATTACCATGGAAGCTGGGAAGGTCTCTGGTGTTGGACGCAAACTGTGTCCCTTGCTCCTTCTCATCTTCACAAACAGAGACAGAGACACTCAAACGTCTCAAATATAATAAATAACCTAAATATTTGAGCCGTTTGGCGTCAAAACGCTCGAGTCATGGGGTCCGTAATGAGTTTATTTACTGTTTAGATGTATATAGAAATAAAATAAGACGGAGCCAGTTTACTTGTATGCAGATTTAATGGAGGAACCATGAACAAGACAGATACACTTGACATTGGTTGTCATTTGACATGCGTTCATAATATTCCAACATCCTCCCTTGAACGCAAACCCATGCTGCTCAGGAGCTGGTGATGTTTCGGTCTTGGCAAAGCTTTGGTCAGACAGTCGGCAACCATTGAATCAGTCGGGATGTACTTGACTTCAATTTCACCACTTCCAACCTTGTCACGTACATAGTGATGACGCACATCTATGTGCTTGCTTCTGGAATGATAAGCACTGTTACCTGAAAGTTTAATGGCACTTTGATTATCACAGTATAATATAATAGCTGTAGCCGTGATAGAGGGCCACAACTCATTGCGCAACTGTCTCAGCCACAGAGCTTCTTGAGTGGCGGCTGATAGAGCCATATACTCCGCCTCTGTTGTAGACAAGGCAATTGTTGGCTGCCTTTTAGAGTTCCACGATATTGCAGCATTCTGAAACATAAAAACGTATCCTGTGCATGACCTTCTGTCTTCAGTACAGGATGCCCAATCAGAGTCGCAATATCCAGTTATTTCTTCTTCAACTGCACTTTTGAACAGAAGCTGTACATTTTTAGTACCCTGTAAGTACCTAAGTATCCTTTTTAGAGCACTCCAGTGTTCTTCTGTAGGTGATCTGTTGTAGCGGCTTAGTGTTTGCACCACATAACTTAAATCTGGTCTTGTACCCTGTGAAATATATAATAAACATCCAATTGCTTCTTGGTAAGGTACATTTGCCTTTATTTCACCTGGAGAATTTGAAAACTTCTTACTAGGCTCCATTGGCGTTCCAATAGGTTTACAACTATTCATTCTGAAACGCTGAAGTACACTCTCTATGTATTTTGTTTGATCTATAGCAATTCCTTCAGTACTATATGTTATCCGAAGACCAATATAATAATCTGCTTTTCCCAACTCTTTCATCTTGAAGTTTTTCATCAATTTGCCCTTCACCTGTATTGATAAATCTTCACAATTATGAAACAAAAGAATATCATCCACAAATATGGTCAAATACATTATAGTGCCCTTATTGTTTTTAATATAATAAACACATGGGTCCATCTTTGACTTTATAAATCCTATCTGATATAAGAAATTATCCATCTTCATATTCCAAACTCTGCTAGCTTGTTTTAAACCGTATATTGATTTATTCAATTTGCAGACTCGATTTGTTTTATCATCATACTGTGCCGGCTGTGACATATATAACTCCACATCTAAATCACCTTGTAAGAATGCTGTTACAGCATCCAACTGTTCTATCCGCAGGTGATATTTAGCTGCTAATCCAAGCAAGAATCTGATGGATGTCAGGCGTACTACAGGCGAATAAACATCAGTAAAATCAATACCAGGCTTCTGTTTATAGCCTTTGATAACTAGCCTTGCCTTGTATTTGCTAATATTACCATTTGCATCTTCTTTGACCTTGAAAACCCATTTACATGGAATTGCAGTTTTTTCAGGTGGCAGTTCGGAAAGGGTCCATGTATTGTTCTCTAGTAATGAATTATACTCACTGTCCATAGCTTTTATCCACTCAGGTGCGTGTTCACTTGCTAAGGCTTGCTCTAGAGTGTCAGGATCCGGTTCGCGTGTAGCGGCGCCATTTTGACACAGGTAAGTAGGTTTTATCTCTTTCCTCCTTCTTAAGGTTCGCGTCATAGGTGGCGTGCTCTGGCTGGCTGAACTATCCGAACTGTTTGGACTACCTGGTAAGTATTCATCACTACTATAATTATCCCTAATTGTACTCACACTCTTTTCACTCTCTGTTGAATCAGTGTCACTCACAGTGATATTATCTGATATATCGTTCTCTTTTATTTTGTTATGATCAGTAAGTGGCATTAGTGAAAAATCATTCTCTACACTTTCCTCTAAAAATACCACATTTCTACTTCTTAAGATCTTACCTTCCTTCTTATCAAACAATCTATAACCTTTAGATTCATGGCAGTACCCAACAAATATGAGTTCCTTCGATTTACTGTCCCATTTTAATCGCTTTTCTTTTGGAATGTGCATCATAGCCCTGCAGCCAAACACCTTAATGTTGCTGAGATTTGGCTTTGCACCTGTCCACATTTCTTCCGGAGTCTTATAGTTGATTGACTTTGTCGGTGAGCGATTGATTAAATATGCAGCAGTAGCAACTGCTTCTGCCCAGAATTTCTTTGATAACTTGGAATTTACAAGCATACATTTTGCACGTTCTACCAAAGTACGATTCATCCTCTCACTCATACCGTTCTGTTCAGGAGAGTATGGTACTGTAAGCTGCCGTTTGATGCCAGATTCTTTACAGAATTGATCAAATGCCTCATTAACATACTCCTTTCCGTTATCCGAGCGTAAGACTTTTATCTTAGCATTTAACTGATTTTCTATAAGTTTCTTAAACTCCTTGAATTTATTGACAACCTCAGACTTTGCATTTAAAAAATATACAAATACCTTCCTTGAATAGTCGTCTATGAAGGTTACATAGTATCTAGCACCACCGAGTGACTTTTCCTCCATAGGGCCGCATACATCAGAGTGTATTACCTCCAGGAGAGCGGAAGCCCTTGTGCCTACATGCTTATACGGCTGCCTTGTTTGTTTGCCTTGCAGACATGTACTACAAAATATATTCTTCTCCTTACTCATTTTCAAGTCGACTCCTTCAGCGGAATTCTTTAATTTCAGAAGATCAGAATAATTTAAGTGACCCAACCTCTGGTGCCATAAGTGAACTGAGGACAACAACGCAAGTGCCTCATTATGAACCACATATAAGTTATTTCGGGTTAGTCCTGTCATTACCAGTTTTGAATCCTTGTACACTTTGCAATAATCTTTATCGAACTTAACCTGGCAGTTATTCTGAGTCATTTGACGTACTGATAATAAGTTTACTGCAAGATCAGGAATATACAAAACATTATTTACCTGAATGGTTCCTATTTGCATCTTACTTTCACCATCATAAGTATTCAAATTTACTTTACCACAGCCTTTTACACTCAAGGTTTTATTATCTGCAACCTTGATACTAGTTACAGAAGCAGGTCCATAATCATATATCCAATCTTTATTGAAGGTCATGTGCATGGCAGCTCCTGAGTCAATGTACCAGTATCCACTCTCTAAACTTGGAGAAACGGGGAATGCTGCTACAAAACTGGAAGAATCATTAGAATTATGATTAGTTTTATCCTTATCCTTATCAGTATTCTTCTGACTTGAACTGCGACAATATTTAGAGATATGTCCATATTTATTGCACTTGAAACAACGGGGACCTTTGCTTTGTACAACTTTATTGCCAGAAGACTTATAGTTCTTTGCAATATTTTTACTCCTGCCCGAGTAAAAAGCAGATGAATCTTTTTCATCTTTAACATCCTGCAGAATTTTAGTCTTAACCAAATCTGTACTTATTGTCACACCTGAGCTTTCCATCGCCATTAACATGGGCTTATAAGATTCCGGTAGTCCGGCGAGAAGCAAAGTACCGAGCCACTCGTCGTCGACTATGAACCCTATATTACGCAGCTTGTGTGCACAAGTAATCACCTTGTTCACATAATTTTCCACGCTCTCGCAGTTTGCGAGATCCGTTGTTATTAATTCACGTAACAAGCCTACCTTTCGTGTCAACCCTGAATCGTCAAAAGCCTTACGCAAGTTGCACCATACCTCTTTGGCCGTTTTTGCTTCTTGCACGTGGATATAGTTAATAGGATCCACTAATAATATGATTTTTGACCTGGCTTTTGTATCCTGGATTTTGGTGACTTCGGTTCCATCCGTACTCTCGATACATTTCCACAGATCCTCGTGTTCGAGGTAAGTTTTTGTAGCAAAACTCCACGTGCCATAGTTTTCACGCCCTTTTAATTTTTCAATCTGTGCCATATGATTATTGCTTGACATAATGGCTTTTATTATTAAGCTGAAAAAATAAAATATTCCGCGTGGACATGTATCGGTGAGATTATATCTGGCGACCGGTAACCTCTTCAGAGTAATCTACAATAATCCGCGTTATTTCTTTTACGAACTGAACTTTCCCTATTCCTATGCTATCTGGGCGTCTGGGCCCATAACCTAATGAGTTTATTTACTGTTTAGATGTATATAGAAATAAAATAAGACGGAGCCAGTTTACTTGTATGCAGATTTAATGGAGGAACCATGAACAAGACAGATACACTTGACATTGGTTGTCATTTGACATGCGTTCATAATATTCCAACAGTCCGAATGCACTTCTCAGTTTTAGAGACATGTCAAAACGGTTGGTCGATGTTACGCGTGACCTGGCTGGCCTATTGTCAAAGAATAAGCATTGCCATTCAACTTGGCAATGCTGTCAGTCTTCTGGGTACGCTGCCAATTGACAGCGATGAGGAGGTGTAGTTTGACGCCTAAGTGCTCAATTTGTATAGCTTTATATTTGTATTTTTATTTTATGTTTTTGATAATTAGGCAGTGTACCTAGATAACTGTAGTTGGCTTGTAATTATAGTTAATATTATAAATTTAATTATAACTATATTTCTCTCTAATGAAATATAAATAAAATATTTACTAAAAAAAAAAAAACTGCGCGGAGCAGCCCTAAAGTTATGCACACTCTACTTAAAATTGTAGTTGAAATTTGTTGACAGTTTATGAAATTTGATCATGTTTTGTACTGCATTCTGATGAAAATTTACTTTCTACAAACTAGTTTGTGCATAAACGGGCGGTCGAGTTTTTAGATTTCATTGTTCTCGTTACAGTAGAAGGCTGAAAGCTTTTGTATTAGTTTAGTCATAGAGCTGAATGGAAATACAGTACAAAATATAAATCCTATTATTTTATCAAACATCCTTTTTGACATAATATTTATAAATGCATTTCATTTTAATAACCCCCGACAAAATACGAGGGTTGTTTTAGTTTGTAGTGTGTATCTGTGTGGTATCGTACTCACAAAACTGATGGACCGATTTCAATGCAAGTTTTTTTATTCGAAAGCTAGTTTAATCGGGTATCATCTCAGCTATGTTTCATGAAAATCAGTTTAGTCGTTTAAAAGTTACAGCTCTTTTTCTAGTTGGAGTCGGGGGTTTTTGCAATTAGCATTTTTCAATTAGGTCTTTTTTATACGCTAGATTGCGCCGGCATTTCCTATGAGTACCTCTATGAAGAATCATCCAAAGAAACTCTACATACATATCCTTCTCCAGTTTTTTCGTTTATAAGTAAACATCCCAGTTAAGCGATGTATGAAAACGCTCTAAAATTGTCACAAATCGTTTTATATTCGCAATTTGATTGCGCATGATGGGAATTCAACGGCGTTATGTCTGTTTCCCCCTGCAAATGACATTCAGCCGATGGGTGTACAAATAGAAAAGTACTCAAATAGGGCTCCGAGTTCACTTCGATCGATTTCGTGAGCAAGCTCATGTGTTGATTACATGAAATGATTTTTAGATGGCTTAGTTCTGAACTGAATGTTTTTCTGTATACGTCACCATTTTCATAAAAACGTTTTCCATCCGAACCAAGTACGCGGTTGTTAGTAGCAATAACTTGTTTATTTATAGCCGTTACTTCTTTTTTGTGAAAACTTACATCATTCGCAGTCCACTATTGAACATAAGCCTTTGTTCCTCCCCGGGTGCGCCCATGGGTACAACAGTGTATCAGAAATGCACAAGCTTAGTCGTAAAAAGGCCAATAATAATGACCGAACGTCATACAAATGCTAGAAAATTCTAAATTGCAAAATCGTAGGTTTACATTGGTCTTGTTAAAAATACCTATAGAACTAAAGTACAAGCGGTTTAGTTAACTTAGAGCTCCAGTTTGCAGCTCTGAGGTTTCAAGTTCCGAGGTTAACTTTCTGTTGGAGAGGTTAACAGGAACATTAGTAATATCCATTACATAGTTTTGTTGAAACTGTTTCAAGTCATGTAGACAGATAAAAGTTTTGCTAAAGAGTTCTGTACCTCTACCATGAGTTTTCCGTGCCGTCTAACGTTCACGTTCACATGCAATATTTGTACAGTGACTTTAGTTCACTATTTATACCGCTAGAGGCGCTGAAAAAATTCCCATACAAATATTGCATGTGAACGTGAACGTTAGACGACACGGAAAACTCATGGTAGAGGTACTGGTAGTCCATGTCTTTAGGGAAGTTTAATTTTAGAACTTGTTGTCTACTTAAAACTTCCGAGCTTAACACAACTAAAGGTTGAACAAATACCAACAAAACACCAGCTAATTTCTTTTGATGACTTCATTGAACAAGGTACACACAAGGAGATTAAAAATATTTAAATGGGTACTTATACAGGGTGACTAGTTTAACGTCGGCAACATTGAAGTAGGGACGTCGGGTATTGTACTCATCATTAAGAACAATTTTTATTATGGGATCAAACAAGAAATCGCGAAAAAAGTCTGCTGTTCCATATACAGCAAGTTCAACCAGTTACCCTGTAAGTGAATTTTAACGCTACGGAACTAAATACCACAGTTCCTACTTCTTTACTGATAATAAATGTCTCTCTGTCTGTTTGTTTGTTAGGAACCTTTTCACGACTAAACGGCTCAACTGTTCCTCATGAAATTTGATAAAGAAATAGTGTGTATCATGAGGAAGACAAAGAATTAAAAAAAAAAAAATCTCGTCTTATTTCTACGCGGACGGAGTCGTGGGCAGAGTAAGTTTTTTTTTATTTTAGTTTTTTTTTTTTTATATCTTTTTTGGAGGAGGAGCTGTAAAATTACCTTTTGATTTTTTAATTGAGAGAAATTAACTTAATACCAGAAGCATTTCAGAATATTTTTTCCCTAGTAGTAGGTAACAATCGGAAATTGTACGGATGATTCGGTGAATTCTCGTTAACGAGTGGCCACCTTTCACCTTTGATGCGAAGAGTCCTCAACAACCTCTTTTATTTACCACATCGATTTGTCTGGAGGGCTTTCTAGAGGTGTGGAACCGAATTCTGAGGTATTCAACTGTTTGATGATTTCAATTTTTTTTTCCTTTTTTAATTGAGTTAAAAAGAAGGTTCTCCATCCGGGTGTACACTTTTGAATCCCGTACTCCTTTACCAAGTTTTTCTCGACTGTTATCGTAGTTACCGTAAAGCCAAAAATGTATGAAAAAGAAACTGGTGACATTTTTCGCAATTTAATATTTCATAATTATGCTATCAAAATGAAAGAAAATGTACTTAATTTGTTTATTAATCATTACACTATAAGTTATACCGTACAAGTTTACAAGTTAAGCTATGTTTCACACAATACATTCTATTTTTTGTTGGTTAATTTCTTCTCATATAGCCATCGGAGAGCCGATGCAAACTAATTCACCTTTTGACACAAAGATTGTCCCGGGAACTAGACAGCATTTGCTGTGTAGTGTACCAAACAGTATGACAGTATGAGTTTCGGGACACATTAGCATTTCACTCGGCGGCAGTTCATTTGGTTCACTAATTGTGTACAATTTTGTTTGCCTTCATTTGAATGCGTTGCGCGTACGCCCAAGCTGGTTTAGTTTTTAATTAAACTGTGTAAATAACTGTTAGCAATATTGTTTTTGGGTTAGTGTTGATACACTGTTTTTTGAAGATCACACTAGCAGAGGATAGTGCGCAGTGGCGTTTGGTCTTGAGTTCTATATTGATTACAAACATGCATAATATTGTAAAATTGAATTATTTTAGTTTTGATTCAATTTACTGCCCGTTTATTTATTTATTTAAATATTAATTAGATAATATTGCAAACTGAGTTGTATTCTTATTAATTTTTATATGACAAAAATCAACATCAACCGAAATAAGTGTGAGATTCGAATCGAAATGCGAGATGTTCTAAGAATAATTCACGTAATTTTATGACGCGCCGATCATATTGCAGTGACACTCGAACTTGACGCGAGCGTATCTCACCGAAGCTAAGAGAATAACAAATGTGTTGTTATGATCAAAATTTTACTGCAACTGCACGGCAACTGCACTTCTTTAGTTACGTGAATTAGCCTACTGAGCGTGCGTGGGAGAAAATTCCCCTGAAACCGTAACCGTATCGTACCCTTCAATAATCTTTTCATAATACGATCAGAATGGTAATCCATGCATGCATGCCAACGTTCTCCAACACTGAACCCGCTGTGTTCAATAGCGTATTTGCATAATTCTCTCAAAAACTCGGCAGATAAAGTTGTGATCTGATAGAAAACTGAAATTCAACGTTCCATCTTAATAGATTCGCGTCCATAAGCGATCCAAAGTTTTCCGCTTAGATAGAACATAAGTTGCCCCTTTCGAAGTTTTTTCGCATCACACTTATCAAGATTAATTCGCTTTGCAAAGTTTTTTTCTGGAAATTCGATTTTGAACAGAAGTGGCTAATTTTTATGGCTGTCCACCTTAATCGCCAAATTTGAGAAAATAGCTGTGGAATTAAATAAAATTAACTTTATTTTTCTTCTTTAAAAGCTCATTGTGGACTTGTACAGTTGATATTTTTGTTAATATCTAAGCTTATAATGAATATTTGAAGGCGGCAATAACAAAAATTTTCTTTCTTTCTTTCTCAAGTGTAGAATTGACACACGTAACTACAAAATGAATATGTTGTGTTTTATGCTGCAAAGAACACAGTTTTTACCGAAAAAAAAAATGGGTAAAATTTAATGTCATCTGAGTTTTACACAAGCGAAACCGACTTAAGGAATAGTGAAAATAGTCCTGAATGAAAGTTAACATGATGGGTCCTATTTGTAAAAAAAATAAAAGCAAAATATTTCCTATTCCCTTTATTTACAACACCAACCAAACAGACCCACAGCTGATGTAATAACTTATAATAACGAAATAACAATTTCCATCCACAAACAGGAAGACATTTGCTAAAGAATATTGGCCACAAACAACATCAAAATATTCGCCGATTCGTCCCTTCGATGACGTCATGATTGCGTCAGGACATCACAGGCTTTGGCAGGAAATTGAAAATGTTCCTACATGTCTATCGGTGGTCTCATGCGGGATTTTTTCCCTAAATCCCTCCCTGGATCGCATGACATTTGTTACGCTGTTCAGTATTAGGGGATCGATCAATTTGTAACTTTAGATGCGGGATTTAGTTTAGTGTGTCAGGGGGTGTGTGTGTGTGTACCAGAGTTGTTGCTGATGCATATTTTTTCACATCAGGGGATGCTGATGCTGATTTTAATTATTTTCTTAAAAAAGCAGGGAAAAAGCCACCGACCAGACCATTAAGAATTAAATCGAAAAGTTGCACACTGCATACCAACCATTATTTGAATATTGATGTATTTATAGCTTATAATTATTAACACGTGGGCGCGGTCGAAAAACACGGTGTATTTTAATAAACGTAAAACCTGAATATAGTTTGTTCATAATTGACTACTGAATCCATTTCATAACTTTTAAAATAGGTATTTTTTCCAAAAATATGGAATTCACGAAACCGACGCTAGATTGAGCCAAATCAAATTAAATCTTATTCGAACACAATAAGACTCAATTTTAAATGCAGTAAGTAATGGTCGAAAATTATTATTTAATAAATAATAGTTAATTTTAAAAATCTAAAATTTTGGTTATTGCATTATGTTTTTAACTAGATATTCTAATTGGGGTGTATGAGGTTTTGCTTTAATTATATAACACGCTGTAGGTACCTATAGATAGAATATTATTTATTGTGCATCAAAGAAAATTGTAAATAAATAAATTATAATAGGTATATAAAGGTACAAATGACAGTTTTATGGCTAAAAGCCAGCAGCCGTTCAAAGTCTAAGTCAATGTCAAAGTTTTTTACTTGAACTATTGCAGGCAATTTCAAAACGTCGTGATTCTAGGTGCACGGTTCCAAGTAGGCTGGTCCTGGATCATATTATGACCCATCTGATGGTAAGCGGTTACCGTAACCTATGGACGCTTGCAACACCAGGGGCATCACTCGCGCGTTGCCGATCCTACTGCTAGCGTCGTGTTCGACGCTTCAACTTGGTCGCCAGGTCGCCAGTGCTCCTTGGAGCACTGGCGACCTTGCTCACCGTTAGGAACACTACACTGCAAAAGATTAATATAATAATGTAATAATTTTGCATGCCGTAAGGTAGAATGTAGCGGAACTTACCTACCTATTTATGTACAACATCTTATATCTGAGGGCCGAGCACGAATGTTTTGACGTATGGTAACGTAAACATAAGCAAATTTTGATTATAAAATATGATGAATCTATCGCATTTTTGTTCAATTTTATGCAACAAACACACTTGTTTCATGAAAATGAAAAACATTGCATGTATTTCCAAAAAAATATGATAGATTAAACGTGTATTTTTGGTTCTAAATTTGGTTACGTTTACGTTACGATACGTCAAAATGGTACAATGGGCCGTACCTACACGGAAGGTAAATAAAATAATTCTGATTCTGAGCTTATTTGGCTACGATATTGATAGACTGCTGTTGATATTGAATAAATTAAAAATGTTCTTATCTTATATTATAAATTATTCTTCAGTGATAGTCCAAACAAAAACTCCTCGTACCTTCTAAAAAAGAGACCTTTGACTTATAAAAGAAAGTACAATTAAGTCCTTAGACATTTTTACGAGCCGTTTTGTTCACAGGCTGTGAACCTAAAGTCGTTTGCAAGGTTCCCCTCTCAAGTAACTTTGCGATCGGGTCTTAACGTGTGAAATTCATGACGTCAGTAAGTACTTAGAAAGTACTTTCAACGAAAGATTATGTGACGTGAAAGATGATTACTTTTGGAGTGCAAGAAAGCCTTGTGTTTTTAAAGTTTAAAGTTTATTGCTACTTTAAATGTAAGGAGACAGCTGGGGGTATAAAAAGGCCGCTTTAGATGAATCGTAATAATTGTCCACTTAATTGATGACTATCCCCCCCTACCCCTACCCCTATTGTGACCCATTCACCCTATTGTTGACCCTTATTGTAATCAGCTAAGAACGGTCTTTGTTGGAGGCATATTCAATTCAGTCTTCTGACTTCTGAGACTGGCCGCGCGCAATCGCGATAGACTGAAAAATGTGAAGGGAACGAGATAACCGGTAACCGATGAAGCCTACAGGTAGATACAAATGTATCTACTATGTTGTGACTGTGTCACCGGTCGCCCACAGTCGGTCGGTGTGTGCCGTGTGTGTGTGTGTTTGTTGTGTCCTTACGTACGAGTTTTTTCTTTTTCTGGTATATTTTTAATTAGTTTTACTATTATTATTAATTTTGTTTGTTGTTATCTTTTGTCTTATAAGTTATTTTATTATTCGATGGCGGTTACCTTGTGATGTGTAATAAACGTTTCTTTCTTTCTTTCTTAATAGCCTTTCAACGAAAAAACCTTTCTGAGCGATTTATATCACAAGATAAAATAGAAAAAAAATTGCAATATTTATTTATTTTACAACTGAAGATTAATAGCAAAATTAAAACTTAACAGCATGGTTAGAAAATGCAACTTTTTTTTAGTTGGTGTCTCTAATTTTGGTCTTTGGTTCCGAAAACAGGGGTGTATAGTACCTACAATCATCATCACCATTCTCCTGCCCTTATCCCATTTTATTTGGGGTCGGCGCAATATGTCGTTTTCTTCCATTCATCTCTATCAGACGTCATTGCCAGATTTACTTCCTTCACATTCATGTCATGTTCATCATTTGCTGTAGTACCTACAATACTTAATATTAAATGTGAATACAATTAGGTATGCGCTGAGGTAAATAATTTATTAACTACTGTTTAAATATTCTTATTATTGTTAATACAAATAGGTTTTAGAATGGAATTATTTAACCGTGTATAACAATTAACATTATGGGCAATGAAATAATTATTATGATGAGTTCAATAATGTGTGAGGCCACACTAATTATATCAGAGTTATGTATTTTCAGAGGGTTAAAGTATTGTTCGTGTAATGTTTGTGGTGTGGTTATTAAATAACAATTAATAGGTATTTTGTGATATGAATTACCCAATATTATATTTAATGTTATACACGAGGAAATAGATAATTTTAATCACTGGAATAATGACCCCCACACACGTTACGATTTCTTTGCGTAAGTTTATGTTTGCACAAGTATGTAGATACGTGTGGGAAGAATTTGCGTAAGTATCTTGGCTTATTCAAGCCGTATGTGAATAATTGGAATTCTGTAATTTTATACTTGCGCAAATAAATTTTATTAGATATAGGAGCCATAAGGTTTAGCCGTGCTTGCCGCAGTCACG
Source organism: Allophyes oxyacanthae (assembly GCA_932294325.1). Taxonomy (NCBI): domain Eukaryota; kingdom Metazoa; phylum Arthropoda; class Insecta; order Lepidoptera; family Noctuidae; genus Allophyes; species Allophyes oxyacanthae. Next base: position 17,245,100 of record OW028610.1, on the reverse strand, counting down.
TCTTGGATGTGTGGAAATTATTCACACATTGAAACCTCTCCGTACATTCCACGTTCAGTAATGGTTCTCGTTTTAATATGAAGTGTCAGATGGCATTCTTACAGAACCTGAAAATTCTAACATCCGGTCTGACTTTAGGATAGTAGTATATGGATAAAGTGGTTATGGGGTGGATATTAAATATTACCAGAGAAAAGCTATGGGTGGTATTCGATAAACGATCAAAAACATTTGAATAGCAAAATAAAGACACACACAGATGTACGTTTATCGTATACATTCAGACCATCGATGTAGTAATGGCGACGTACCTATTAGAGGTGTGCGCCAAAGTTTTTTTTTTCGGCGTGTTCTGCTGTCTTTCGTTTAGGTATGTAATATTCTAGGTTTAGGTACAAACCATAATTTAAACAGTGCGTATTACCGATAACTTCGTCCGTCACAGTAATTTGTCGAATAAGTCTGCCATATTTTGTTTTTAATAAGATTTTCACCATCCACGCTGATGACGCCGATGACGCCGCCCGCCGGCATCGGCGCACACCTAGTACCTATTATAAATGCATCCTTCCTCACTGATTTCAAAAGGTCAAGTCACACGCAAACCTCACAAAATTGACAATAACTCCACAAGTAAATGAAGCTAGCAAATAGCGTAGTCACGTAAAATATTGTTCTGCCCATCCCCTGAGACATAACCTTTATAGTCGAGTCCAGTGCACCTGCGAATGAGTTATGCGCGAAGATTTATTATAACAGATAACGTTTTGTATCTGGTGGGTATAACGCAAATGTTAGCCATTTTTCTGGTTTTTCTTGAACGTTTGCGTTGCGAGTTGTTGGTCTTTTTGTACGGGCAGCGGTAATGTTAGGACCAAAAAAATTAAGTATGAGCTCTCATTTTTGTGCTGAGTTTTTCTGCTAACTTTGGTGTTTGTTTTGAATCAGTAGTTTAATTTCCTTTTCTTTAACTATGCATGATGATTTTAGGCTTGAATTGTAATGTGGAGAGACAGAAATCATACTTAAAAAATAACACTAACTTGGAACAAATATATCTGCAGGCATTTCCAAATGTCCTGTTATTGGAATCGAACCCTTTCCTCAACTGCAACTTTTAATATTACATCAACAGATCACATCCACAGCTAGATGCGGATATAATTGTATGTTATTCAAGTTTAATTTTTAGGAATTTTATGTATATTTTTTACCGTTTGACGCGATGCTATGGTGAACGTTATGTACCTACGCCTGAATTGTCGTATGCATCAGACCTAGTAATAATTTTTTTATGACTTAATTTGTAATGTGCATAATTTGGATGTACTATTTTAATAAATAATACTTCATATACTATTCGGTACCAGAAAATGAGTTAATTATGAAGCTATTCAATCAGGATCGTTTTGGGGCAAAACAACGTTTTTAACATGAGTAGGCCTAATGGACGAGCCTCCGTGAATCAGCACAATATTGCTGCATTTCTGAATGACTCAGTGTTTTACATAAGGTACTTTTAAGGTGGTAAACAAGCCTTTGTCTCGCCTGATCGTAAGCGGTTACCGTAATTAGAGGCATCAATCGCGCGTTGCTGACCCTACTACTAACGTCGTGTTGGAAATAAGAGGGAATCCTATTAAAGAGCACTGACGACCTAGCTCATTGTTAGGAACACAGCACTGCAATAGAGCAGTGTTGGCTACGATATTCTGCAAGGAACTTCCCCTAATCGGGTAGCTGCAATTTATTGCGGAAAGTCCCGCTATGCCCTACCTCACTTAATGTAATTACGAGTACGATACATAGATGGGGTGCAGCATTTACCGCTTCATATTACATTTTGTAGCAATATTTTCAGTTGCAACATATCATTCGTTGTTAGTTGGGTTAATATTTATGCAGATTTAAAATTATGAAACGAAAGATAAAATTGGCTTTTTGAACGTCAACATAATTATACTTATAAACACTTGTCCCATATTCTCCCACCTTTCACCGCTTCCAAGTGTTTATGCTAACCTGTACGGTACAATCTATTAATAATTATGTTTAAATAAACAAAAAATACCTAAATAAATACACAGCGAAAAGCCTGCAAATTATACATCATTAAAACATAATAAAAATCAGGTAACATAAAAATGGAGTCAAATTCCCAAATTATTATAATGCTGCCATTTTTCCTGACGATGGTCGTTAGCATCGTTTTATCAAATACCCACAGTTTGTTTGTAAATCACACGGAGAAAGGTTTTTTTTGTTGACAAATTGGAGGTTTTGTTAGAAAATACTTTGTTCTCGATTACTCGGAACTAGGAGCGGATATTGTAAGTTGTTTCGGTTGGTCCTTTGTGTCGAAAGGGCGTTTGATTTTGTTTAGAGAGTAGAATTTTGTAAGGACCACCGGCCGTGGATCTGAGGTTCCCGTCAAGTATTAGACCTCCACTTCTCTACCTATGGGTGTTGCAGCAGAATTCTTCTGCCAGTATCCCTTCCCCACGCTTAATAAGAAGGACTGATCATGTTTGGTAGTGAAGCGTTTATGGGCTCATAAATGGTTCTTCTAACGGATGAAAACGTAAGTGTGTATATGTTTTAGAATAGATCTAGCAACATTCTTATTATTGCTAGGTTCCGCATTCAAACCAAGTTTTTTGACTTCACTTGACGTCATGCAAACTTAACTGTTAGTCAGCGTATTATCAGAGATTAAAATCAGGAGCGAACCTGCTTTTCTCTCTAAGGCTTCTTCAGGCGTTAACAGGCTCCACTGTTATGCGACTGCATGATAAGGTCAAGCGCACGCTTTTACAAGTTCAAAACGATAGTCTAGGTCCCAACTCAGTTTACTACTAAGTAGATCACTAATATCATCAATCTTGTTAATGAAAGCTTGACATTTATTTTGAGTCTATAACCTAGTCCTATTTTCACATACATCTTCTATGTAAATAGGACCACCTTTGAACAATGCAGATTGGCTACTCCTCTAACGGGTAGTATTCCTCTGAAAGCCAAGTGTTATCGAGTTAGTCACACGTTATGGACACAAGAGCCAGGTAGATAGGAAGATATATGTAGTACAATAGCTAGAACTACATTAGGCCCACGTGGGCCACGTACGCTGATCTGGACGCGTCGGAGCCTATATATTTTATAATATTAGTTTAAATATTTGTTCAGTGAGCGGAAAGTGAAGAATGCGGCGATTTGATTGGTCAGTTGGTAGAAATTTCGTCCGCTGTGGGTCGGAACTTACTGTGTGTTCTCAAAGTAAAGTTCTTGAATACGATCAGATTTTTCTGTTAGGTAATATCAAAATCATCAGTCATAGAAGTATTTTGTAGTAGTTAGTACAGTAAGGTAATCCTAATAACAAGGTAATCGAATTCAATTCAATTATAATAGGTAGATTCCACTTTCCATATTTCACCAAAGGACTTCACAAAAATTGTCCTGAAACTACATTTCTAAAAGGTTCTTGATAGCGAAGACGTCTATAATTTCTACTCCGTTGGTTGTGGACAAGAAATTATTCATAGTCCGTTTCTCATTTATAATAGCCAGCAGACTGAATGTGACCGTACCGAAAAATTAATGCTTCAATAAATAAGTTTCCGATTTAATAGACAACCGATTGGTTTGCCTTCGAGCTGGTTAACCAATTTATTGTGTTTGGGTATGATAAATTCCTCATATACATGTACAATTTTTCTGCCGGTTATGATAACTATTTCGTAGATGTAGGCCGGAAGTTGCCTATTTTATAATGCCATCTTCTCTTTTTTGTGTCAATGGCTACTTTATATTTAGCCGGCTTAAAACATGGCCAACTCGACGGCTCTTGGATTGGACTCTAGGTCAGGTCATTACAGGAATCAGGACCGTCAGGGCACAACAGCAGGTGCCCAATTTCAGCGCCCCATTTACACTTATCATCGTTAGAGAAGCTTCAACCTTTTCCGGTTTTCCCGGCACCTGCCTTCACTTGCCTGGAATCTATTGAGGAACTTTTAGGCTACCCAAGGAAGATGAGGTCCTGGTGGCAGATGTTCTGCTAAGAGTTGTTGGGTATCCATTGGAGGGAACTAGCCCAAAGCACTACTGTAGTCTCAGATAGGTCTTTGTTTATAGTCATGGAGTGTGGGAGGAAGCTGAAAAGGCTCTTAAGTTCCGTGGTGGTGGGAAGTGGCTGAAAAAGAGGTGCCTGCTGTTTGGTATAGCTCCATAACGGGCTGACTCGACCGAGAAAGTACCAGGTTCTCACAGAATATAGACGATGTTGCTGCATTTTGCGTGTTGAGTAAAAAGTTACGGAAGATCACTCCACGGCTACTCATTTTGCCTTAAACTTTAACGAAGCATCAGTAACTATTCCGGTGATGCGGATATTCATGAGAGATTGTGATCGCTTACTTCAAAGATTTCACAGTTTGTAAACCAGTATATGTTATTCGTTTCCTATATGCCTTTTATAGCTGACTCTCCTTGATTCACTCACGTACATTAATAAGCTGCTTATGATTGTAATATTATATTAATAATACTTGACTTTATTACGTAGGAAAACGGGTAAATACCACATAATATGCATAGGATATTCCTATAAAACAAAACGAAAAGTATTCGTCGAGAAGATTATTACATTGCGTGAAAAACAATTTCCATTTTCATTTTGTTAAAATGCAATCTGCAAAAACAATTCCACAAAATAATAATTAAATCCTAGAATTTAATTTCATCTACAGAGAGTTCAGACTAACAAGAGCTTCCAGATAAAGGTTTCTGCCCACTATCTGTATCATACTATGACCGTAAAATGAGGATAACAGGCAATATTTTTTTTATAGATATAAATAAGGTAACATCGACTAGACCCATTTCGGCACCGGTCGAGCAATGACCGGAACGGCTCGTTTAAAAAACACATAAAAATCTTCTATATGCCGTTGTTTTAAGAGTCCAATTTATTGGGTGATCGTCATTTTAGTGCCCGATATGCTCCTATTACTCTCATAGTGGGCAAACACCTTTACTGTAATTCTTTTTCTAGCAAATGCGCAGTTTCGAAATATTCATATTAAACGACTGAATTAAATTCCAACTTTCAGCGTATTTGCTTTTCTGATCTATTTTGTTTGGATTCAGCTGTATTCCAATAACGGAGTACCTACCTACGTAGAATCTGGAAAAAATGCAGTACCTAATAAAACTGTTTTGACATCACCAATGGCTTTATATTAATTGGTATTAAAGAAAAGTAAGTACAAAAACACAGTAGTAGGTGTACTGAGTACACTTTGGTTATTGTTTCGATTCATAATATGCGACAATTATTATTGCAATGTGCACCTCACTCAAATTAAAAAGTTTTCAATTATCAGCCATCAACGTGAAAGACGTTTCTTTTACCTCATATTGATGGTACGAAATTTAAAAGTTCTGCTCATACTGTACTGTACACTGTACTGTGTGTGTGTTCATAGTAGCATCATACAAAAACAAAACGAATTCCGAACAAAAAATTTCAACCCGAACTGACGTTGACAATCATGACGCGACGCGACCGACGTGACGACAGGGGTGACAGCAACAAGTTGACTTGAACGTCAACTGGTTTATTTTTTCTTTTTTACGATGTTCCCTTTGTAGGGATGTGACAATTTTATGTGTTTGGCCTGCCAAGTATGAAGTGACCAAAGACTTTATGAGAGGCTTACATTATTTAGATGGACATTTATGTTTAGTGTAACCCAAGATTTTTCTTAATAATGTGACGTTTTGCAAATTGAATACACATGACTGTAATAACAATATATTTACAGAAATTTGTGGATGGTGCTGTCCCATTCTCTTGGCAGACGAGACTACTTACAGTTCAACTGTATGTGTATAAATAAATACAATAAAAGCGACTCCTGACAAAGAATAGTATAATAATTCAAAACCATAATAGGTAATTCATATTCTTTTTTTTTTCTTTCTTTTTTTAAAAAACATTGCCCCCTCACTAGGATTTCTCCTGTATCGAGGGTACAGTTTACAAACATACATGTCACATGCACACACAACCAGACCCGAAACAACTATCTGTAGATCATACAAATATTTGTTCCGTGCGGGGATCGAAACCGCGGCACGTAGCGCAGAAAGCTAATCGCTTAGCCACTGCGCCAACCGTGTCGTCCGTGTCGTCGTGTGTGTCGTGTCGTGTGTCGTTATACTTACATTTATAATGTATAATTTTTAGGGTAAAATTCTGGTCCTAAAGTCCGCACTAGCAGTTGCTAGTGGTAGAATGAAATGGATTGCTTCAAAAAATGTGACATAAAGTGCTAAATTTATGTTAGTGTTTTTGTAATAATATCAACATCTTTTTTTCTTCAATCAAAATCATGAACACGTGGCAATAAATTGAAAGATGTACAATGTCAATACAACTTCGCTTTAATACCGTTTCTAAGAAAAAGAGTCTAAAGTTTAAGTAAGTAACTTCAATCTTTCCCTACTTCTTCGGATGTAATAAAACTTTTTAAAACAAACTACTCACGCCTCTACAGTCATTGATTGAAAGTGTTTTCTTGAGTACAACTAGCTAAGACGTACCCCTACTTAAGTTAATCGAAACATAATTCTTTCTACCGACAGGATATAATAGTGAAGATTTAAGAATAAGAATAACCCAAAAGCAATTTAGTGAGATCACGCGCAGCAGCCGCCCTTGCAACCACTAGATCAGGGATGGCGAACCAATAGCACGTGACAAGAAATAGTAGGCAGCACAGCCTTTTTCCCCTAAATCCTAAAGAATTTTAATTTTAATGTTTTTTCCACCCATAAAATTGCTTGTACGTTACGGCCACAGGGAAAGATATATTTGAAAAAAATCGCACGTAGATGTAGAAAGGTTCGACATCCCTGCATCCAAGAAACAGTCTTTACACGTATCCTAACAATATTTTGCACAACCCCTTTGTCTTCTGTTACATTCAACTCTATATATGTAAGTAACTTTTGTTTAGGAGGTCGCTGAGTTTACATAACACCGTCAATGAGTACATACCTATTCTTGTACTGTATTATAAACTATTTTTATTATAATGTGCAAAAAAGGGGATTTGTTTTGTAATATTTTAAATTATCATAATGGCGACAAATGTATATTTAAACCTGGTCCTTCTACCCCCACTAACATAAATCTCTAAAATGAGCTGAATGTTTCAAATCTTGATGCGTATTAAATCTAAACCTTCAAGAAAGGGGCTTCAAAACTCCGGACATAATCAGTAATGAGGAATTCCGGACAAGAAATTGCAGTAAGTGTCTGGACTAAACGTCGGATTGTCACGTCCAAACGTCCAATGCTATATCTGGAGATGACAAGCCCTTGAATAGAGGGCGTCCGTCCGGCATAACTCGAATTAATTTAAGCACCTACCCTTCTTAAAGAGGTACTTGCAGACGTAAATATTTTCTTCTTTAGTGATGTGAAATGATCTTCTGTATTTCAGCCGCCTTCATTATACAAGTGATCTTTTTGTAGTAAAAACGCGTAGAACAGCTAAAAAAATAATATTATGGAATCGACGGTAAACAATTGAATAGTTAATCAGGTACTCGATAGCTAGCTGGTACTTGGCTGGTGCATGATATAATATTTATAATTTATGTACACACATGAAAATACACAGAAAGCATTAAACAGGAGAACAAAGTACAAAGGTATTGCTTACTATAATGGTTCCTCAAAAATTGGTGACCAAACTGTCGCCTGTAGGCGTCTCTAAAGGCTCCTGCACTTAATTAGATGAGCGAAAATGAAAGTCGGATACACTTCAACTCATTGATAGATTACTAACTTCATATCAATGCGTGTTTAGGCAGAGTTTGAAGACGAGATAATTAAGGAACTAAACAAAGTGATGGACTTTGTCAACATCACGATAATGTTAAACAGAAAGTTATCAACCCAATAAAAACTTAATTATAATTTTATTACAACAAGATCGTAATACTTGATCAGTGTAACGGTTATTAGAACTTTTTTATTTGTAAACTTTTTTTAGTATATTTGTGATTATTACGGCTTCCTTCCATAAAATAAAAAATATACTATTCTGTTTTTCTGTTTCATAGTCACAATAGTAGAAATAAGTAGGTTATGACACAATCCGAATTGGGGTTTAACGTGTTATTGAGTTCAAAACTGGTCATAAAACTTTTTATATTTAATTTCGATTCATTGAGCTGGCAACGCGACCATATTAATAGCCCTCACCACAAATATACCAGTAAATATGTAGTGGGACCATGTATACGAAATTTTGCTGGACTCACACGAAATTTTAGCAATATTCTCGAATTTCGGATGTCATCATCTATAAAAAGTATTTTGTGGACGTCGAACTAAAATGTATGTGTGATAGAAATTAAAAAATATTTTTGTTTAATTTAGTTTTCGGTGCACCGTAGTGAATATGTGAGGGTTATTTAAATAGAATCTGTATTTTTATTTGCGGTAGAATTTCGAGTGTTTTGTTCGGATAGTTTTTCTGATATGTCGAATGTTACGGTCGCGGGTGACATCGTAATTTTCAAACGAGTGGTGTTGTTACTGTGAGAATGTAACGCCTACAAAACACATGTTTCAAATCTATCGGGTTATTTGGTTTATGATTTTGTATATGGTGGTGTTTGAAGGTTCACAATTTCTTTATATTTTTAGATTCTTCGTAGCTTACGGTTACTTCCTTTGAAAAGAATCAGCTGCTAAGGACTTATGTGTCTGTGTTTGGCTGTCTTCTTCTATTTGAACTAACAAAGAATCATAACATCATCATAAATTAATTTTTTTATTATGCTATCCATATTTATTAATAAATTAAAGCAACAAGTAAACCTAAGTACTATCTTCCTCTCTCCTATATTTTGCTGTGCCCTACAGGGTCCATGATTGTAACCTACCAAATATTATTTTTACCATCTTATGTACATTGTGGAATGCAAATAAAGAATATGAATATGAATAAGCCTTGTGCAACTTCACAAATCTTTTAAACCAGATATTTATACACAGATACACACCCACACCTATAGTAACACCATGAATGGCAAGAGCACGTAAGCGTAGCAATAAAACAATTCCATACAATTCGCGGGAACGTTAAAAAACAAGAATTTCCTGGAACATATTTCCTCTTGGTTCCCCTAAACTCGGTGAAATATCGAAGACGCGGCGTGGAATATTAATGTTTTATCGCTCACTGAGCTTTCGTATTATTTACGTGTACTGTTCATTTCTTTGGAAATATCTCATATATTTTGGAAAACCGAATCTTGGCAACAAGACGTAGAATTTTTTTTCTGGAACTTTCATCGTCGAATGGCCGCAGACAGCGATGGTTAAAGAAGGAAGAGAGATATGGAAGGATGTAGGAAGACCGTTGTAAAGCACTTGGATAGTTCTGCAAAAAAAAATCTGCTGTTCCATACATTTAGTCGAGTAATATAGAATTATTTGTAAGGAACAGCTGATATTTTTTCGCGATTTCAGCGTTGATCGTCGTAAAAGTTGTTCATAAGGATAAGCAGAGCATTGTTACTATGGCAAGGCGTTGGCAGCCTGTCACTTCGTGTTAACGCGTAATCTTGATATATACATCTAGCGTGTTACCGGTACATTAGGCTTCGAATAGTGCTAGTGCATGCAGGCATTCCTCATCTTTACCCATATCCAAAATATCTAGAGTCAAGCAATGCAATGTGTAACCTGGACCTAAAAACATTTGACCTATTAATATTAGGCAAAATACTCAGTCATAACTGGATTGGTGAGAAATCTCTTTGCCATAGTTTAAAAGTAGAATTATGAGAAACGAAATCATGCTATTAGTTAAGTAGTTGAGTAAGCCCTTACAAAATTTCTTCAAGTACCTAAGGACCAAATTTAAACTAACCCAAAGACCAAACATTGCAAAGTTACTAGAATTCAATACGTTCGAAACAAAATAGAGTTGTGTAGTAGTGAATAAAAGATTTTGCCGTACTTGTTGATAACACAGTAGGTACTAGTCTTAAGAAAAGAGGGTCCCTGGTCGAACCTTTTGTATTGTGTAATCAGATTGAAATGTTGCTTATCTGCTTCAAATACGAAAGCGAATTATATGGACGGGCGGATTTTTTCTTTGTGTAGCTTTTGTTTGAAATATGGACCCACTACTTGTGATTGTCGGTGTTTTATCCACAGACGTATAATGTCTTATAATATATTATAGTGGATATTAGATACACTTTTAGATTTTTAGAGGTAGTGCGTAAAATCTATCTCCAGGACCACTTACTCAATTCTTGTGATTTTATATTATCCATAGTAATTCCACTGTAAATTATAATGATTTTTAGTATGTTAGGATTCAGAATTATTATTAAATAAAAAATGTTTTGTACCTACGACCAGAATATAAAATTTATCATAAATTAAATTAATAACAGTAAAAACAAAACAGTAGGTATAAGTAACCCACATAATAAGGTATAATTATTAAATAGGTTTAGGTAAGTACGTTAGTTGATACTTAAAATTCAATGACCATCTTGAAAGCTGATAAATTTTGAATTCAATGACCAACAGAACCTCTATAAATATTAAAGGATATTTCAGAAAGTGGTCTTTGCCGCACATTTTTCCCTTTGGTCCTTTTTCCCCAAAACCTTAACACCCTTACGTAATCTCTTTTTAACCCATACTTTGTTTACAAGCTCAAAAAATCTCCAAGAAAAGTTTGCTTAAGGTACATTAATTCACCACTTTATAGCGACTTTGGTTAACACTTCAATGCCACAGCGATTTTGTTTAATCTTTAGGGCCGAAAAGACCAGGCGGATTACTTATATCTGTCATTTTACATCCTGCATTATATACCGTGTTCATTTAATGAATGGAGAGCCGCGGTGTAGTGACTCCATTGTAATATATTGTTATAAAAAAAAATTCTTCACATATAAACTCGTGAAGCTGACCAGTAGTTCTTTTTTTATAGGTGGCAATGAAGCGGTTACCGTAACCTATGGACGCTTGCAACACCAGGGGCATCACTCGCGCGTTGCCGACGCTACTACTGGCATCGTGTTGGCACGACAAATACGACACTTCTCCAAGGAGCACTGGCGACATTGCTCACTGTTAGGAACACAACACTCCAAAAGAGCAGTGTTATTTGGATACGATATTTTGCAAGATGGAGGTACTTACCCAGTTGGGCAGCTCCAAATTTCTCGCTATACCCTATGCCCTATGCGCTATGCCCTACCTCTCTTGGTTTATATGAAAAGATGATATTTAGCTCAAATTTTGAAATTCTAAACTTAATATGAATAATCGATATTTCTACTGAAATTTAGTTACAACGCCGCGTGTTGGCAACCACTAAGTTAACACAGTGTATAATTTCGACAATCGAACCTATTATTTGAAATTAAATCTAGCCATTTCGACCTCAAACCGCAGTGGCCGTGTTAATGTATTCACACGACACCGGACCTTCGTGTGGAGGCAGTCATAACTAATTCAGCCCAACTTGATGAACCTGGCCGCGTTTTGAGAATTTATGAGTTATGACGTCATCCCTCACAAGCAATTTCTGCTGCTTTAGCTTAAATTTAACACGGTCGAGTTGAGTTTGATAAATCTTGAGCGATTTATTCACGTTGATTAGTATTTAAAGTGGGCTATTAAAGCAGGACGTATTGTGCGCCTTGCAAGTTGTTTAGAAAGAAAAAAAGAAAGAAAAACATTTATTCAGCAGTTTGAGGGAAAGCTACGATGCTGTTGGGTCCTAACCAGAGATCGGAATAAGCAGAGTATATTTACCGAAACTTCAAGGAAGAGTTATCTACTCTTAACTCTACACTTAAGAGTAGATAATACTTCCCACTGAAATAAAAAAAAATACGTGCAGTTATTATATTTATTTGATAAATATTTGCTTTTGTCTCGAGAAAAGCAAAAATCTATCAAATAATTGCTTTTATCCAGATAAAAGCAAAAAATTATCAAATAAATACATTACGTGCAGTTTTTTTTTAGGTTTTTGTTTTTATCTGGATAAAAGCTAATATCTATCAAATAAATAAAATACTGCACGTATTTTTTTTCCCTATCCTCTACCAGCCCTACCCCTACCAACGTTTGTTATTGCAGTTAATGAGTCTCTTATAAAGATATACTTTATTTGAATTGTTTTCCAAAGGTTTTTCCCTAGTTTGAGACTTATGATAACAAATTAAGAGTAATAATAAATATACACACCTATCGTGACTACGTACGTACCTATCTATAAAATATTCAGAGGTCATGATCTACAACATTGGCTAAAGGAACATCTTTGAGTTCACTCCTGGGATGAATTTGAGTGAATGAACAATGTAATTGCATTTCATAACATCTCCGTCCCTAAAGGTATCGTTAATTAAAATGTATTGTATGCTAAACATAAGCAAGCTCGAGTGAGCTTTATCGAGTATGATATAATATTCAATTAAATTCAATTTTCAATTTATTTCCTTAAATATTTACAATAGAATAGAATAGATCTTTATTTCATGTAAACCAGATACAGGCACTTATCAAATGTCGAGACTTTAGGTGCACGGTTCCAAATAGTAGATCCTATGGAGAAGAACCGGCAGGAAACTCCATGGTTACTCTTTTAAAATAATAGATTACAATCTTTATCAGTACAATGTTGTGGTAAGAGCTGCGAGAATAATACAATTCAATGGGAATACAAATAAGACTAGGATAATAATGATTTGCCTCTGAATAGATTGCCATGACAATATACCTGCATAAATAATATCCAATACCTTCCATTGGTCCCAAACTAGGCTAGGCCTGAATCTTGGGCACTTTTGGAGGTAGTTGACGAAACATATAACATATTATTTTAGAAGAGGTAGGGTACTAAGCCCCTTTGTCACTGCGACCTGCGAAGAATTATTGTGACGAAACATATTATACATATAAGATAAATACAAAAATTTTGTTAGTAAATAAGGCTTAGGACTATGTTAGTAGCACTTCACTTTGCACTATAAGTCTTTGTGCTGTCCTATGGGACTTGTCCGCGAAAGCGACGGAACACCACCACCACGCCCTGCAGCTAAAAGTCTTCTTCCATGACGAGGGGCAGAAAACAGTTCGGTACTCGCATCACGAACGCTTTGAAGTTGTCGCGGCGCGACTCCAGCAACTGCACCCTCGAACAGTGAGCTCAAGTTCACAAGTGTACATTTCAAGGTCATGTCAAATTAGTCTGATAACTAAACGCACCGGGATTTATTTGTTTTAATCGATTCCGTAGCACGGAGAAGTTCCGATGTAGAGATAAACTAGTAAACTACGATAACATAGCGCGCCCCTCCAAATTACTGTTGCAATATGTGTAGTCACATCCTTACCGAGCAACAAATCCTTGGATTTATTTTTGTTTGCGGCCGTCTCAGTACGCACACATGCGTTGTTAGTCTTGGTGGCGCTTTGTAAATACTTTTGAACGGTTTAATTTTGGAGGGGCGCGCCATGTTATTTAAATATTAATACGTGAAGAGAAAACCTTGTGCCCCTTTTTAGCATATTGCGCGCACGCAGGAGTTTGAGATTTGGCATAATTAAAGTTTATATGGAGAAGGAGTGCAGAAAGCTAAAATTACGGTCGAATTTCGACCACCGGGCGACCACTAGTCGTAAGTTAATCTCTATGAAAAAACGATCACCCATCCACAAACTGACCGCAGCAAGCGCTGTTTAACCTCTGATCCGCGTGGTGGTTGTGTAGCTACGAGCCCCTACTCCTGGCCATAAGTGAAAATATAATGTAATCTTTGCCCCCTCCCTTTACGACTTTACGTACCATATAAGGGCCATAACACATGATCGTATGCACGCTCATGTTCCCCGGATGGCCCTTTGTTCTAAACGCACATCTAAAAGCGAATAAAACAATAATTCTACGTCATACCGAAGTCCAATTTTCCGCGGTTTTGTCATCGCAATATCTATTCATGAGTTTTCGTGTCATGTATGGAATAGCAAAGTTATTTATGCAGGTATCTTAACTCTTATCACAAGGCAATAAGGTTTACTTTGTATAAATATGGGTGTATTGGATAAGGTGTGTGACGCTATGTGAGTAGGGTTACCACGAGTTATAAGTTTAAATTGTGTTGATTTTGATAGTTGGCCCTGATAATCTGTTTACTTGTGCACTGAAAATTACAGGTAGATAAATATTATGATTTATGATAGTAATTTAAACTTTAATCAATTCGGCCTTAAGTAACAATACACCACCACTGTTGTTTCTGTGGGTATTGTAAAAGTTAATAATTATGGAATAATTTAAGCGGCAAATAATTAATTATTATGTATTTCAAATAAGAAGACGAATGGACGGACGCCATATTGCGAATAATGACTTCATTTTACCGAAGTGACAGTGGCAGATGTTTACAAAATGGCCTCTAGCCCTGCTGGAGGCTCGACCCATAAGCAAGTGAACCCTGCGCCCATAGCCAAGGGTCATTTGAGGAACACCGTTCTGTTTTAGCTTGTATCCGGTTTAAAGCAAGTCTTGTAAAACTCAGTTTTTAAGATAGCCCTGTCTCTTTTTGTCATATGACGTTAGAAAGTGACGGATATATTTAAAACCTTGGTTTTACTAGACTTTGTTTAAACCATCTTTTGTTATGAGTCCACGGTGGATACCGGCTTCATCAAGGCGTTTTTCAAGACTTTTGACATATTAATTTAATTAATTGCCAAGCGATGGTTATGGCTCTCAAAATACTTCAATCTCACGGCTTATGAGAGACAGTAGGCTTCTTCGTGATTTCTAATGTCTGAAAATCATAAATCTACATAATTTATCGCTTCGTAAAATATTCAAACAAGTATAATGACATTTGCATTAATTAATTAATATGTTCACTTATTTCCTAAGATAACTGGCATTTTGCCTTGATACAAGCCTCAGCTGTGCAGATCCAACAGCTGTGCCGTTATTAATACGCGTCAAGAAAAATAAAACGATTCTCATCTCGTATTTTAGCGTACTCATTTCTAGATTGAATAATTTTGAATCGGTTTAGGTACAAAAGGAAAAATGGTATTATCGGACTAAAGTTATTCGAGTATAAAATATGATGATATAATATATGTCAGATATGTTTCCATGGGGTATTTAATAACCATTAATTGAACCGGTTAATAAATAAAAAATAAATCCAACCCATTACTGTCCCATTGCAGAGCACGGGCCTCTTCCACGAGGATAAGGCCTTAGTCCACCACGCTGGCCTAGTGCGGGTTGGCGGACTACACACACCATCGAGAACTTTATGAGGTCCTCTCAGATGTGCAGATTTCCTCACGATGTTTTTCCTTTACCGTTATCGCAAGTGATCATCAAATCTTATCCGCACATGAATCCGAAAAGTCATAGAGGTGCGGGCCGGGTTCGAATTCAGACCCTCCTGCATGGAAGGCAAGCGTTCAACTGGTAGGCTATCATTGCTACATTGCTTGGCTGCATTGAAGTGGTTAGTAAGAGATTTATTTATTAGCTATTTTATACCCCTAACATGGCTAATAAATGTACGGCCAGCCTGAGGGTCAAGCATGAATGTTTTTGATATATCATAACGTTAACGTAAAAAATACAATAATTTTATCGCATTTTTGTTAAATTTTGCGCAACATATAGGCTTGTTTCATGAAAATATAAAAATTCTTAACGTAGGTATAAAAAAAAAAAAAACATGGATTAAACGTTTATACGTGTAGGCTGGATTCATTTTATCTATATAAGAGAAAACTTTGTACCCCTTTTTAAGCATATTGCGCGCACGGAGGAGTGTGAGATTTGAGATTTGGCATAGTTAAAGTTTATATGGCGAAGGAGTGCAGAAAACTAAAATTATGGTCGAATTTCGACCACAGGGCGACCACTAGTTATTATTTATTGTGTGATTTATATTATCTTCTGTACACAGTATCCCAAGAAACTTCAACGTCCATAACTACATTGACATGGAAGAGTTTAGTCAATGTCTAATCAAAGTAGTACGCAATCCATCATTGACATTTTTTTTTAAAGATTACTTTGTCCCTTACTTTGATTTCTCCTTTATCGAGGGTACAGTTTACAAACATACATGTCACATGCACACACACCCACATCCGATACAAATATCTGTAGATTATACGAAATAATATTTGTTCCGTGCGGGGATCGAACCCGCGGCACGTAGCGCAGAAATCCAATCGCTTAGACACTGCGTCAACCGTGTCGTCGATTAATTGTCATCAACCTAGCCTTTCTAAGTACATGGTCGGTTTCCAGTCTGAACTGATGCGGTTGAGCATGTGTGATCGGCTGCTATATGAAGACCATGACTGATGGAGTAATGATTGAGTCCCCAGCTGTAAAATTAATAGCCTGACATGTTGTGGGTTACGTCAGTATGGTTTGTTACCGTTCCATTGGTTAAAATGTGGTTAATATTATTGCTCAATGTAACAGAAATATAAAAAAAAATCTTTTATCAAATCTCACAAAAATAAAAATACAAAAAACAATTTTTTTCTTAAAATAATTATGAGCTTCATTTTATCGATAGTGAAAAATTACTCCCACGGTGAGATCTCAGTTGATTCTGGGCGGCAACTAGAAATAATCTTGGCAATTATTTCAAATAACTTATTATTTTAGAAATAAAACTATTAAAATAAATTGTTTGTTGAAAAAAAAATTTTCTTCCTCCGTGTCTTAATTTGTATTTTTTTTGTTCAGTGCCTCAAAATATAAATCTCTAAAAAAATTAAAACGAATAATTGCTTTTAGCAGTATTTATGAATTTACTCCGCCTTATGCGTTTTCATAAAAAATTGTGTATACAAGTGGCGTCCTAATTTTTCGCTTTCCTCATACTAACCCTACGCTGCGACTTTTATTTTGACAAATCCTGTCAGCCGGTATTATAACACACTACAGGCATGAACTTACACATTCAGTCCTATGACTACAAAATAGTTTTATATCAAACTGACAGGTCATCGGCCGTATATTTCGCACCTGACGGGTTGGGAATTAACGCCGCCGCTCTGCAATAACATGAGCTGTGTGTGTGTTTCATAGATAGGGTTTCGAACGAAGCGAATGAATGATTGACGAAGGATGAACGATGAATGAAAAGAGTCCCTATACGACGTTTTAAAAATGTTACTCTACACATAATTTAGTGATTGTTAGAAAAACCGTATTAAAGTTATTTTGTAAACACTTTTCATATAAAAAAAGCTTAGTTAGTTAATTAAAGATTTTTGAATGACATTCATTTGATATTGCATTCATAGGATATTCAATGTTCGCAGTGCCCTAGCAGGGTTCATGTACTCCAATCTAATAATGTCATGTGTTATTGTTGATGTATGTACATGTTGGCAAATAAATAAATAATAGAGCAAAAAAACTATCTACAGCTATAAAATGTAATTGAATAAATAGTTATTGAGATGACATGAAAGAGTGGACCGTTTGGCGGCGAAAAGCTCAGGTCATGGCGTCCGAATGCACGTCTTCGTTCTAGAAACATTGCAAAACGGTTGGTCAACGCTACACGTGACCCGAGGGCTGGCTTTATTCATTGGTCAAAGAATAAGCATTGCCATTCAACGTGGCAATGCTGCCAGTCTTCTGGGCACGCTGCCAATTGACAGCGATGAAGAGTACTTTGACGCCTAAGTGCTCATTTTGTACAGTTTTATATTATATTTTAGATAATTAGGCAGTGTATGTACACTACAACAACTCTTAAAGTACAACCAATCTAAGAAAACTGAACTTAACTATGTACTTTTGCAACAGACCATAGTGTAAATATTGATGTATTTTCAGAGTCACATTAAACTAAAGCAATTTTTTTTTTGTATCCTTTCTTGTATCACGCCTGAGTTCCGTAAAGAGTTAGACAAAGATAACCTTTCCCCAGTGCTGTTCTAAATCTCATATAATAAATAGGGGCGAGCCAATTTGAAAGAAAGAAAAAAATGAAAAATAAAATTATTTGCACAAAGAACACAAGGACCGAAAATAAATAACAAAGTATGTAAAGTATGTCCATTTTATATTGTACGTCCCTAAACTACCAATAATCGTACAGAAAAAAATACTTTGTCCAACCTGAAATTCGAGCCGCCCTTACGTTCAACAATCGCGCCTACTTCTGCAAAGGCAGATTTAATTTAATGGATAATAATTTTAAAACTGATACATACGTGTTAAGCGACGAAATTATTCACGAGAATGATATCCTCGGATTATAAAGGATTACATTTTAATTATACAACTGAACGATCGTGTGTACATTTCCATTCGTTCTCATTCACTCATTCGTTCGCACAGATAGTGTAAACGAGACTATATTGTCTGCGGTTGAATGATATTGCGGTAAATTAAGGGAGGTTTTTTTTATTATTCATTTTGACAGGTAAGTACCTATAAGCTGTCTTCGCTTTCCGTACAATGAGAGATCAGCTTATACTGAAAATGTATAGCCTGATATGCAGTAGACGGTAAACTATTTATTGGTTATTTGTTTCTCATTTTAAATTAGGTATTGATTTGAGACGTCTTTGCTTAATTTTAAATAGTATCGTATTTACCATATTTATATTTAAGTATATGAATATTTGTTTCCTCCGTCCGTGTGTCACTGCAGGGGTGCCAACTGAAAATCAGCGCTGGGTGTTCGTATGCCCAGCAAATGCTGAGTTGGCAACCCATTTGGTACTGGCATTCCGACAGCACGTTGTATTTTTTGTTACCTTTTGCTTTTTTATTTTTACTTTTTTATGTTTGTGCACAGTGTTGTCTGATGTCTAGTCCAAATAAGTGATTTTTCTTTCTTTCTTTCTTATTATACGTTTTATGTTCAGTCTGAACCAGACCTTAACAAAGCAGACAGCTAAAACAGAAAGCTCTAAAAACATATCTCAACATAATCCGGCGAAGGAATTTAATTTGGCGGGTCTATTATGAGTCGATAACGTAAGGGATGGAGTAACCCTTGTGTTTGCGCCAATTTAAGATTCCTTCATTTAAAATGACTGGCTCTTACTCTGTCCCGTGGCAGGACTTGTAAATTTAAAATAATGATGATAGCTCGTGAAACCTACCACCTAGGACCTACTATTTGGAGCCGCGCACCTAGAGTCTCGACATTTCATAAGTGCCTGTATTTGGTTTTCATGAAATACAGATATATTTATTATTCTATTCTATTAACGTGCCAACATCAATCAGCTCAGCCTATGTCCACTGCTGTATGCCCCTCCCAGTTGTGCTATAACATCTGGCTCCCCAATCCCCCTGTTCCGCATCTTGTCTGAGCCAGCTACCCTCCTCAGGCCGTCGTTTCACTTAGCTGGGAGGCGTCCCACACTAACGACAGTAAAAACAAACTATTTTGACGTTAAAAATGCCAATGCATTCCACAATTTTTTGGAAAATTGTTCACAGTTCAGGCTGTTCGCCTGTAGAATCCGTTGCCATTTGTTAGTAAGGAAAGCTCAATCTCTAGCTGTCTTTAAAAATAGAAACCCTATCTATCAATGTGTGTTACCAGTCAGTTAATTGATTTTAGCAAAATTTCCTTCACTATAATAACGTTCATTGTAGGTGTATGTTGATGGTACCTATATGTTCATCAGACATAGGAAAATGAAGGATCCTGAACATCTCTCTTTCGCTTCTCCTTCTTTTTTTTTTCTCCCTCTTTTTCTTTTCTTCAAAAGGTTCGGTGAACCTCAAGGATGTCTTTCGAAAGCTGTTCTATATCAGTTTGTTTGTAGGTCTCATGTATTATGCATTGCATGAATTTAAACGATCTGCGCCCACGCTTTGTCTATTTTTAGGGTAAAGGGAGTCATGAATGAAAATATGAGCGTCGAGCAAAGACTATATTTTATTATTTATTCCATTTTAACACCTTACCCAATACCCATGGTACAGATCACTTTTCTAATACATTCAACCATATTATAGTTTGGTGCCTATATATAGCTTGTTTCTAAGTGGTCATATTTTGAAAGCTTCATTAAGAGCAATAAATAAATATTTATAATGAATCCAGCTCATTACTGTCAATGAGAACGGTTAGGCCTTAGTCCATCACGCTGGCCTAGTGCGGGTTGGCGGACTACACACACCATCGAGAACTTTATGAGGCCCTCTCAGATGTGCAGGTTTCCTCACAGTGTTTTCCATCACCATTATCAAGTGGTAATCAAATTCTGATCCGCACACAAATCTTTATGAGCCCTGAACTGAACTTTGAACTCTCTCTCTCCCACTGGCACCTATAATAAGCGTACTATTATAGGTGCTAGAAGGAGAGAGGGAGAGAGTTCGAGGGCTCATAAAGATTTGCGCGTACTATACAATGAATAAAAATCAAAATATTAGTTTTTTAAATAATTGAATTTAGAATCCTCGACACAAAGTTTTCGTAGCTTCACGTACCTAAATACATGTAACACTATGTATAGAACGATGTCGCAGAAAGCTACTTCCATACTTTTTGGCACAAACACTACACATAAAAACTGTAGGAAACTTTGACAAAAACAAACTAACAGCTCATGTAACAGCCAAACTTTTTTGCATTAGCTGAATGATGTTTATTTATTTCTTAATTGATTAAACCTTGGATCTTGGCTTGGCCCCTTTATTTTTCCCTGTTCCCACCAATCGGATTGTCCGGGATTTTTTGATTTTTATTTTTGGTCACGAAAACAGCGATTTTGTGATATGTTGTCCACTTCTGGACACAAATATTTTACGGTTTAATTTTATTTATTGATTACAAATCATGCTGATAAATTATTCACAGACGTACAATGGACGGTATTTCTAAAATATTTCCAACTATGTAGGTAAATCTAAAAACTTGCCTTGTCCCTAAGTTTAGCAGATTTAAGGAACAGTTTATATATACCAAGTTAATATTTTGATAAATATCATAACTTCACCGATAGTTTTACTTTATCAGTTAAGTGAATACCTAATACTCATACAGAATAAACGGATCAGTTATTAAAAAAAACATCCTAATCTCACTACGGCCAAGTTGCTGCTCCATTGCTATAATTATAGTTGCCATAGCCTGCTTTCAGCTGTTTCCTTCGTCAGCGGTAATATAGAAGGAGATGTATAGTGCCACAAACTTATCTGACCCGGTGACCAAAATTGGAACTAACGTCGCTACCGAACAATAATAACATCAAAATGACATTTTTGTAGGGAGATGAGAGACATTGGTAAAAGCGACGGCAGCGACGCCCGGACCCGCAGCCTGATTACGGACGCAGCTGACAGTTTGCGACAGGCGTAAATTGCACAATTGCTGCTGTCAAGCATCATTTTTTGTATTGTACGTAATACCAAAATGATGTTTGACAGCAACAATTGTACAATTTACGCCTGTCGCAAACTGTCAGCCGCGTCCGTAATCAGGCTGCGGGTCAGATAAATTTGTGGCACTATAATGCTAACTGACGGAATCGGTGACAGATTAAGTGACATACAAAAAAGTGGGTACGTATTCTGGGCTCAAAGCGACAAGTTACCACCTCATTGCTTAGGACAACTGCAATAACAGACTTCGTTTCGAAGCCTTCTAGACATTTCACAAGTTGGCAAGCTGCCAAGAATTACTCCTTTCACAAAAGCTGTAACCAAACACGTAGAGACCCCGTTTGCAGGCAAAATTGTGGGCAACAGATTTTGTATCTATTATGTATCTATTGGTTACGTAGTATTAGTATTAGGTAATTTGTGGTATTAGATTCTCACGTATATTTGGAACCGCGCACCTAGGGTCTCGACATTTCATAAGTGCCTGTATTTCTACACCAGAGATACAAAAGATACGTCTATACATAATATTATAAAGAGATAAAAGTTTGTTATGAATAAGAATAAGAATAATTTATTTTTCATGATAATGAGTACATTAAGTTGTTTGTTTGTATGTAGGGTAATCTCTGGAAGTGCTGAACCGATGCTAAAAATTCTTTCTCTAATAGAAAGCCACACTATCCCTGAGTGATTACTATATTTTTGCGTACGTGTATTATGTATCGTTTTCCTTCACCGTTAACGCACCTGATAATTAAATTGTGATCCGCACATGAATTCGAAAAGTCAGAGGTGTGGGCCGGGTTCGAACCTTAACCTTCCTATATGGAAGGCTAGCATTCAACCGCGAGTCTATAATCGACTATTCATTTTTCGTTAACCGGGCCAAATTCCAAACTACGGGCTGTGTCTAATGAGAATTTAAAAAAAAAAAAACTTTGACCAAACGAGCCAAGGAACATGAAACGAGCAAAGTGCCCGACCGCTCTCATTCGAATGGGAAGAGATTAACAGTAACTAAGCTAACATGGCGTGCCCTTCCAAAATTCAAAACGTTTGAAAGTATTTACAAAGCGCCACCAAGACCCACAACGCATGTGTGGATATTGAGGCGGCCGTCAAACAAAAATAAATCCAAGGATTTGTTGCTCGGTAAGGATGTGACTACACACATTGAAACAGTAATTTGTAAGGGTGCGCCAGGTTATCGTAGCTTATCTCTACACACGTCGTAACAGAAGTGTTAGCTATTTTATAATTATGTGGTGATTTAGATAATGTGTATAATGTTGTATTGGTAATATTTAGCCAAAATAAGTAATTATTATGATTTGTTTGTAATACTAAAATGGCGCCACCAGATATAGGAATGTCAATTGACTTTTTAGTTCGTTGGGATATGAAATTGTTAGTGAGCGCCATTTTAGCAATTGAGTAGTTCAGTTGTTCGTGAACTGTGAAAGTGTAAAGACGATTCTGGAATCCATGTAAGTACTGTAAATGATTAAATAAAGAAACTAATGTTTTAATGTATTTTGTGCTTTACTTAATAATAAAATATCTGTATAGTGTGGATGGATTGATTGTTTAGGAATAATGAATAAATCTATCTATTATCCAACAATGCTAGAGCTTTATTTATCCTTATTTCGGTCCTTCTTACATCTCAGAAGTGGGATTGAGCTAAATAATAACTGGAGTAATTTGTAATTTATTTCCATATTTTTCTGATATTTTATTTCTTGCTAAATATTGCTTGCATTAGTAAAAATTTGCTTTATCTTGCAATAGTGTAATTCTTTCAGTGTTGTTGCAAAATAATTTTATAGTATATCTGTTCACTTCACACTACGGGGGTATTTCTATAGACCCAGGCATTTTTATGCATTTTAAATTCTTTAAAATGCAGCTCTTTGTCCGATGCGTTCTTGTTTCAGTATAACGATGGATAAAGATTACCAAGCGTCAACTAGCAGGCAATCACAAGCCCAAGAACGTGATGGAAGATCGCGAAGCCAAGCATCGCGCTCTGGCGGTCAAGATGCAAGTGTTTCCCGACCGCGTGCGAGTGCGCAGAGGCGTTTATGCAGCCGGGAGAGAAGCTGTCATCGCAGTCATGTATCCTGCTCCAGAAGCCGAAGCAGACATCGGTCTCATCGGCGCCACAGCCGGTCTCGGAGCCCGGTCAGCGAGCGCAGTCAACGCTCGGTGGTGCTTGGAGCGCGTGCTTCACATGATGCAGATGGACGTAATGGAGCCGGCGGTCGGCCCAGGAGCCGAACGCAGAGCCCATGCCCGAGCGTGACCAGACACCAGAGTGGAAGCGAAGCACACCCAGACAATATCGGTGAGCCAGTTTCTAATAATAATGTTAGTCTAGCCCAATTGTTACTTGCGTTAAAGTCACTACGAGGGGAAGATTCTATGCATAAATGGGGTAATCTTAACAATACTGTTCCCGAGTTTGACCCATCAAAGAAAGAACAGACTATGGTAATGTGGCTGCACAAAGTCAATGAATGTGCTTCTATTTATGGATGGTCTGGAAAACAAACTGTCCATTTTTCGCTTCCAAAGTTACGGGGTGTAGCTCAAAGATGGTATGAGGGATTGTCGTCTGTTCTTTTTACGTGGGAAGAGTGGCAGGAAAAACTACAGGCAGCTTTCCCATCTGAAGAAAACTATGGACAAATGCTTAGTGATATGCTGTCTAAACGGGCGCGTTTTGGGGAATCCTTGGAAAATTATTACTACGATAAAATAGGTCTGATTAACAGGTGTGGTATAATAGGAAGAAAAGCAGTAGATTGTATTTTACATGGGATCGACGATCGTTCGGTGCGCTTAGGTGCGGAGGCAGTTCAATTTGATGACCCCAACAAATTACTTACATATTTACGTAATTCCAAAAATGTAAAACCTAGTGAACGCAGGCTAAATCCAAATAACGGTAAAAACATCGCCCGACCTCAAGATTCTCAGACGCGTGTTACAAAGACACCACGTTGCTATAATTGCAAACAAGAAGGCCATTATATGGCACAGTGCCCACAACCTACTAAGAAGTGTACTAGATGCAACAAGTTAGGGCATGACACAGAGCAGTGCTTTTCTAAAATTCCGGGATCTGAAAAGAACGTTCTGCGTGTCTCTAGTTTTGAGAAAACTAATAACAAGTATTTTAAAGTCGCTTTGGTTAATGATATTCCGTTTGAGGCATATGTAGATTTAGGCAGCGAGTGCTCTATGATAAAATGTTCGGAATTCGAAAAATTAGGTATTAGCTACGAATTAGATAACTCTGTCCTGGTAGGTTTTGGGAATGCAACCGTTCTCTCTTTAGGTAAACGATCAGTTTGTATTTCTGTTGATGACGTAGTGGCTAACGTAGAATTAATGATAGTGCCAGATAGTGTTATGCAGGTACCATTGATGATTGGTCACACTTTTACAGAGCAGCCACATATTGAGATTCACAAAACTAAAGATCATTTAGAAATTATGCAACTATGTAGCTCAGTAGTTGAAAACAATAAGATATGTCTGTACTGTAAAAGTGATACCACCATTTCTGGAATTACGATTGTCGAAATATACACGGAGCCTAACTATGATGGAGAGTTATTTATTGAGGGAGGTTATAGATTTGAGAAGGGCACGATATTCTCAGTATTATCGGGTTTATTTCGTATTAAGGCTGGTACAGGGGAAGTAGTTCTGAACGCTCGGGGTGTCATACCTATTACTTTATGTAAAAACAGACTTATTGCTAGAGGAAGAATAGCACACAAAGAGCATAACTTTAAAATTCAAAAAGTCTCGTCCTCTAATGATATTAGCGATCTCAATTTGAAAACTAGTTCAGATTTAAGTTTTACCGAGCGACAGAAGCTGCTTTCTTTACTGAATAAGTATCGAAATTGTTTTGCATTTAGTTTAGACGAGTTAGGCTGTACCTCGGCAGGAGAGATGACGATTGATCTCAATAACAATGAGCCGGTAGTATACAGACATTATAGGTTAGCTATAAAGGAAAAGGAACAGGTTAGGAATATGGTCTCTGAACTACTAGATAACGGTATAGTGCGTCCATCTACATCGGCGTATGCTAGTCCAATCGTGCTAGTTAAAAAGAAGAACGGAGAGCTCAGACTTTGTATAGACTATAGGGCACTGAATAAGAAGACCGTTAGAGAAAATTATCCTATGCCGTTGATTGACGATCAACTAGATACGCTTGCTGGCCATAAACTTTATACAACGCTTGATTTAAAATCTGGCTACTACCAGATCCCAATTCGCGAAGAGGATAAGCATAAGACTGCGTTCGTAACTCCAGACGGCCATTTTGAATTTAATAGAATGCCGTTTGGTCTTGCGAATGCACCAGCAACTTTCCAACGTCTGATGAACCAAATATTAGGATCAGCTCGTCATAAAGAGGCGCTTGCATATCTGGATGACGTCATCATACCATCTAAATCATTCAATGAGGGTATAACACGGCTGGAGTCCATATTACAGTTATTTAATGAAGCCGGTCTGACTCTAAACTTATCTAAATGTGTCTTTTTTAGTCCTCAAGTTGATTACTTAGGATTTGAAATCTCTTTTGAGGGCATACGTCCAGGTTCAAAGAAAATAGAGGCAGTGGAGAAGTTTCCAACCCCTATCAATCACCATAATGTACGGCAGTTCCTTGGATTATCTAGCTTTTTTAGGAGGTTCGTGCCACGGTTCTCAATTATAGCCAAGCCGCTGACATATTTGTTGAGAAAGGATGTTAAATGGATCTGGGGTCCAGATCAAGAGAATGCGTTCAAAACTTTACAGAGTGAATTAGTACGTAAGCCTACGTTGGCTCTATACGACCCAAAATTAACTACCGAATTACATACAGATGCCTGTAAAATAGGCGTAGCTGGTATCCTTCTTCAAAAATATGACAGTACTTTTAGGCCGGTTGCATATTTTAGTCGCCAAACGACACCTGAGGAACAAAATTATTCCTCATATGATCTTGAAACTCTGGCGGTTGTATCGTCTTTGCATAAATTTCGTGTGTATTTAATCGGGGTACCATTCAAGATTATAACTGATTGTAATTCGTTACGAGCCACCTTCCAAAAAAAAGATATGTTGCCACGTGTTGCTCGATGGTGGGAACAAATGCAGGAGTATAATTTCAGTATAGAATATCGACCTGGAAAATCCATGTGTCACGTAGACGCTTTAAGTCGTAACCCCATCAGTGATGTGGAAAAAGAATATAATGTGATGTTGGTTAATAATGACAATTGGTTAGCTACAGTCCAAAGTTCAGATGATGAAATTCAAAGAATTGTAGGGATATTAAAAGACCCAAATTTAGATAACGTGATAGATATTAAAACTAACTATAAATTGAAAAATGATAAACTGTTTAGAATAACGGCAATTGGCGATAAGTGGGTTGTACCGAAAGGAGTGCGCTGGCAAATAGTTAAACAGAATCATGATGACATTGGCCATTTTGCTTTTGACAAGACGTTAGATAAAATCAGAACAAATTATTGGTTCCCAAGGATGCGTAACTTTGTACGAAAGTATGTAAATTCCTGTTTAGAATGTAGTTACTCAAAATCCATGGGTGGTAAGAAACCGGGGCTTCTGCATCCAATCGAAAAAGTCGATATTCCTTTCGACACAATCCACGCAGACCATGTCGGGCCATTCGTACGAAGTAGCAAAGGAAATATGTATATACTTGTAATTATTGACGCATATACTCGTTATATATATTTAAAACCAGTTAGGAACACAAAGTCCTCTACAACTATTAAAGTGTTTCGTGAATATTTCGGAATTTTTGGAGTCTCAAGGCGGCTGATATCGGATCGCGGAACTTCTTTTACCAGCGACATGTTTAAGAAATTCACTACTGATAAGGGTGTAAAACACATATTGAACGCTGTAGCTACGCCTAGAGCTAACGGGCAGGTGGAACGTTATAATAAGACAATAGTAGATTCCCTTACGGCTAAGTGTGTAGACTCTGCTGATAATAAGTGGGACGACCACGTGCCTGATGTTCAATGGGGCATGAATAATACCTTTAATAAAGGAATAAATCGTACCCCTGCGGAGGCTCTTTTTGGAACAAGACTAACGGGACCTAGTGAAAATAAAATAGTTACGGAATTAGTCCATGATATAACAAATATTTCTGATAATCAGAACATAACTGAAATTAGGGAGGACATGAATACGCATATTAAATTGTCGCAACAAAAGTCTAAGGAATCTTACGATAAAAAACGATGTAAGCCTCGGGAATATAACGTAGGTGACCTAGTTAGTGTAGAGAGGCAAGTACCGGCTACTGGCCAAAGTAAAAAGCTTGTACCTAAATATCAAGGTCCTTATAGGATAACTAAAATTTACGATTGTGATAGGTTTGAAATAGAGGACACTCCATTAACAAAGAAAGGCAAACACTACTCTGCTGTCGTAGCCGTGGATAAAATAAAGCCCTGGTTAAATTTTTGTAGACCTCACGAGGACTCTTGCGAAGAAGGTGGTAGTACTGACACCGAATAAATAATGTAATATATCTGACTACTTGCATATTTCGTATACTTTTGAAAATATTCACTTATGTTTGAGTATTTTACAGTACCACAGTTTTAGTGAATATGTATGTAATCCTTAGTGAGGCCTGTTGCCATGGGTATTCAGGATGTAGTGGGGCCTGTTGCCATTGGTATTCAGGACGTAATGGGGCCTGTTGCCATGTATTCAGGACATAGTGGGGCCTGTTGCCATGTGTATTCAGGACGTAGTGGGGCCTGTTGCCATAGGTATTCAGGACGTAGTGGGGCCTGTTGCCATGAGTATTCAGGACGTAGTGGGGCCTGTTGCCATGGGTATTCAGGACGTAGTGGTGCCTGTTGCCATATGTATTCAGGACGTAGTGGGGCCTGTTGCCATAGGTATTCAGGACGTAGTGGGGCCTGTTGCCATAGGTATTCAGGACGTAGTGGGGCCTGTTGCCATGATTATTCAGGACATGATTCGATATGGTCTCTTTTAACACGTATCGTATAATATATAATTGGAGTACATTGCTTTGTTGTATTATGATTAAAATATATTTAGTTAGTCAATTTAAAAGAATATTGTAAAATAATTGTCTGTGATGCGATATTGTGTTAGTTAATTTTATTATGTTCTATTGATGTTTTATTATTCAAGGGTTGTTTAATAAATGGTTCATTTAGTAGAATAGTTGATAAAAGATAGATAAAGTCTGATTGTTTTCAGAATGCATTGTTATCGATAAAAATATTATTATAACTATGAATTGTAATATTTATGTTTTTGTTTGTTGTTTTGTTTGTTGTTAACCCGTACGAGGTCGTTACGGTATGCTTGGATGGCCGAATGTTAGCTATTTTATAATTATGTGGTGATTTAGATAATGTGTATAATGTTGTATTGGTAATATTTAGCCAAAATAAGTAATTATTATGATTTGTTTGTAATACTAAAATGGCGCCACCAGATATAGGAATGTCAATTGACTTTTTAGTTCGTTGGGATATGAAATTGTTAGTGAGCGCCATTTTAGCAATTGAGTAGTTCAGTTGTTCGTGAACTGTGAAAGTGTAAAGACGATTCTGGAATCCATGTAAGTACTGTAAATGATTAAATAAAGAAACTAATGTTTTAATGTATTTTGTGCTTTACTTAATAATAAAATATCTGTATAGTGTGGATGGATTGATTGTTTAGGAATAATGAATAAATCTATCTATTATCCAACAATGCTAGAGCTTTATTTATCCTTATTTCGGTCCTTCTTACAGAAGCAAATTAATTACTCCGCTATAAGAACTCGCTTACGCCTTTTTCTCCGCTCATTTCATAGCCCGAAATTTTTCTCACTATGACCTCACTCCAATTAGGGTGGGGCCGATTTGTGAAATTGACTGAATACTTGAGCGCACAGTCATTACGCTCAAATCAGTTTCAAGCTGATTCCGCACGTTTGCCAAAAAAAGTTCGCTTGAATAAGCGAAAATGACGAAATGAGAAAACGTGGTGGTTTACCTGACCTTTTGTGAAATTTTGGCTAGATTACTTGTTTTAAGAAATTGCCTAAAAGTATATCTAGAATATCTAAGTAGGTAACAAGGGACGTTATTACGGAAAGTCAGTTTAAAAATATCGATGTACGATACGGCTATAGCAGAGTTAGCACAGTGATAGTGAGAGTGAGTGAGTGAGTAGATAAACCCGTTTTACTCCTCTCTTTGTCTCCTTGACAGAAGGCAAATACGAACCAAAAAATTAAAAAGTTTCAAATAATTTTCTTAAAAAACTCAAGTTTCTGAAGTTTCCGAAACGACACGAAATTTCCAAAACCGGTCTGCACAACAAACATACAAAAAAAAATTAAAATAAATATACCTACTGTCCAATGAGAACCTCCTCCTTTTTTGAAGTCGGTTGTGAAATGGAGAATAAAAACTTCTGTGGAAAATCTCTTTTTCTCCACCCTTTATCTCCTTGAGATTAGAATAAACGAAAAATAGAGAAAGAAAACGGTAACAAGATAGTTTTATTCCCGGTTTTCTCTCTTCCCTTCAATTTCAATGATTAAAATCTAAATGTTTCATATAAATAGTAGTAAGTATTTAGGTTTGATAGTAAAATTTGTTGCTAACCTATACTGACCGCAGAAATCTAACAAAATACGCAAGATTTATTATCCAGTTCCTTCGTTTAACACACAAGCAGTAAAAGTTAACTGTGAAGCTATAAAACCTTATTTAGTTAAAACCTCTTAGGCAGGAACTTAAATGTAGATTATGTGTTGCCCTCACATTGCGTGAAAAGGAGAGGCACATTTATTTGAAGTAGCCGTATGAAAAGGCTGCTAAAATTATATGGTGATATCAGAATCATCATCAGTGGGCCGAGCACGAATGTTTTGACGTATAGTAACGTAAACGTAACCAAATTTAGAACCAAAAATACACGTTTAATCCATGATATTTTTTTGGAAATACATGCAATATTTGTACATTTTTATGAAACAAGTGTGTATGTTGCATAAAATTGAACAAAAATGCGATAGATTCATCGTATTTTTTAATCAAAATATGCTTACGTTTACTTTACCATACGTCAAAACATTCGTGCTCGGCCCTCAGTTTACAGAATCTTAGATTTCCTTGAGGAAATCTCTTATTTCAGTGATCAATGGTAATATTTTCACAATTTCACTGTATGTGCAAGGTCGTTAAATTGTGAGACGGTCAATGACTGATCCGTTTTCAATGTTAACTGACAATGAGTTAGGTTAGGTTTATACAGAGTGTTCGATATTTCGGAAAAATTTGTATAACTGTAAATCCGTAAGATTTTGCTGAACATATTATATTGTGTTGTTTTGGTAGGTATTAACCCAAGCTATCACCCCCTGCAGTATGTCGTGCTATTTACTGGACATCCTATAAACGACCAATCATTGACCGTCTTACAATTTTACGGCCTTGCACATACAGTGACATTGACAAAATATCAGTGCCTTACAATATCACTGCGTGGATTCAGTGGAATTATAATGTCACTGAAATTAGCCCGTGAAATTGCGAATTATAATTTCACTAGTGAAATTATAATATCACTGGTTTGACAATATCCCTGCGACATATCCATTATTTACGCACATATCTCACAAAACAGTCACTTATAAACCTATTCCAAACAGCCAAACAGTCAGCGGGCAAATCGTCTGACTCAGTAACGATGTCACGACGATAATGTGGCCTAAT
Organism: Allophyes oxyacanthae; assembly: GCA_932294325.1. Classification (NCBI taxonomy): domain Eukaryota; kingdom Metazoa; phylum Arthropoda; class Insecta; order Lepidoptera; family Noctuidae; genus Allophyes; species Allophyes oxyacanthae. The sequence continues at coordinate 17,213,800 of OW028610.1, read as the reverse complement.
GTGCCGTATTACCGAGATGTGTCCGCTCTCGGCGAAATATGGACCGTGATTGTGTTGATAATGTGATCAATGCTGCTAACTGGCGTGTGGCTGTGGACTAGGTAGGTAATTAAAATCACGCTTGACACGAAAACGGTTGGTTAATTAAACTGTATTGTGTAGCATAGTAGATAGGTAGTACAACACAAATAAGAAGTCGCATCGGTAAATTTCGTAAAACCGATCAGGGGGCTTACTACGATACTGCTTGAACTGCCCAAATATTGCCAGTATGAGCTGACCTCACACTGTATAGGCTTTTCGTACAATGAAAGGTCAGCTTATTCTGGAGATTTCTGGGCAATTCAATTTCAGCCCTGGTGTTAGAGCTCGTGGTAAGACTCCAGTTCCGAACTGCGCGCGACTTCAAGACCAAAAATATAGTACTGCAGTAAAACCAATGACATTTTACAAATAGATGCGTTGCCCGCGCTCTATATTGGCAATATAATGCAAGGTAAATGCCCTGCACCGACTGAGAGAATGAGCATGCAGCAGCTTATGCCACGTAACTAAACGTACATATATATTCATCTTTTTCTAACAACGCACATGGCGTATGGTGGCTTTCATTTTCTTTCCCTTTCTTTGCGCAATGTATAATTATATGTACTGCTATGTAGCTATAGTAAAGTTTACGCCATTTTGTAGTGCATTAATGTCGGTGTATGGCCCGTCTATTTGTAAAATGTCATTGAGTAAAACATGATCTTTATGCTGATGCAATAAGTTGTACAATCATTTAAACGAGTGACTGTCTTTAGTCGATCAGGTACATCGTATTACTGAGTTGTGTCGTACTAATAAAGTCTATTCTGACCTGATAAACCGAAATAAAGCTGGCATAAACAAGAAGCAACCTCTAAAAACGCTACGACCCCACTTAAAGGAAAAAGGCGCGATATTTATGACGTTTTATACGACGAGGCGTTCGCAAGTCATAATGTCCCTTAATCCCCATCACTTGCAAGCGGGGGTAAGCCAGGGGTAAAGAATCAGGTCGAGGGTGCCGCGACGGAAAATATGTTACCTTGTGACTCAGATTATGTTTAGGTCAAGATTTGCGAAGGGTTTGTGCTTTTTAGTACATACTTATGAGATGGGTGTTGAGACCAAAATCGTATTTTAATTATGATAGTCAATGTTTTTGAATTAAAGATAACAACAAAATTAATATTGCATACTTGCCTTGATCACCATTTCACAGTAAATAAAATAATAATAATAATAAAGTGAAAAAGATAAATAAATCAAATATCTTGACTTAGCACACGAGGTTGTCGACATGTGGGATGTGGACTCAGCAATCATAGTGCCGATAGTTGTGACGGCCAATGGCTTAATTGCCAAGAGCCTCGACCAACATCTTATGAGGCTCTTGTTGGGAGGCTGGATCAAGGGCTTGATACAGAAAGCGGTACTCCTCGACACGGCACGCATTGTGAGGAGGTTCCTTTCTCTGCAGCCCTAGCCGCCGGCGCCGGTAGCTTGGACCCTGTTCCCGATGCCGGTGGCCTACTACTCTTTTATATTTTTAAATGTTTTTATTTTTTTATTTACTTGTAAAATTATTTAAAAATATAAGAGAATGTATAAAAATTTGAATAAAGATCATAATAATAAATCTTTATTGGCCAAAAAATACGTACAAAATGTAGTTTAAACAATACTAATAACTAGCTTTCTAAACAAAAGGCAACCTATTCTGCCCTCGGAAAGAAAAAAAGCAGAAGTAACTTTTTTTTTCAAATTTGAGTTTTGTTTTGTCTTGGTGTCGGCCGAGAATTTATTTTAGTCACGATCTCGACTGAGATCAAAATCTAGTGTCGGATTGACCATAACAAACACTCGAAAAGCTATCCGTAGATCATACAAATATTTGTTAGAAAACAAATCACTGACACACGGTGCTAGTCGAGCTTTCGTTTAAAAGGTAAATATTTTACAGAAAAACTTGGTAAAATATTAAAAATCTGCCAACATGAACCTCTAAAATTCGGTCGCCAATCAATATTTTAACTTAGGCTTGAACGTAAAACCTCCCAACGGAAATATTCGAACAAACTTTTAACACTAATTAACCTATTTCCGTAACTTGTTGCTCGAGCTTAAGATGCTGTTACATTTACAACTAGGAAATCGAACACAGAACCCTTTTTTTAGTAACGTCAGAACTCTTTGCGGGTTCATCATCCGCCTGCGGTGGACAAAAGGGTGTGCCAGACTCCTACCAGCTAAACTCAGCTCACTCACGGCACCTGGTGGTGGACTTCGTGTATCCACGGTGCCATGCCTGTTAGGATACTTCCGGGGGGAGGGGGGGAGGCTGTAAAGAGATCCACATGTTACCTAGCTGTGCAGTGCAATACATGATAACAACGTGTCGCCGTCTTCTCGGGGGCCGCTCGATGAGAACGTAACTGTCCCTACTCTGTGCGCTCGCGACCTCAGAGCGCTAGATAGTACTTAGAGTTTAAGCAGAAAATATGAACCATGATCAAGAGCTGCCAAATACATTCAAATCTCAATATTACATATTATAATAATAAATACTAGAAAAAAAAACAGTGCTATCAGTAATGGGACCAACATTGATATCACGAAAAAAAAATATTTTCATAGGAAAGATCAATCTTGCTTGATCAATAAATAAATAAATCCAGCCCATTATTTTGTATTTGTGTGGACATGAGTCTGAAATAAATAAATGAATCTGCATTACTGTCCAGTGGGACAGCCCGTACCCAGCAGTGGCTGGGTACGGGCCTCTTCTCAGAATGAGAAGGGTTAGGCCTTAGTCCACCACGCTGGCCTGAAGCGAGTTGGCGGACTACACACACCATCGAGTACTTTATGAGGCCCTCTCAGATATGCAGGTTTCCTCACGATTTTTTCCTTCACTTAGCCACTCCTTTGCTTAGCCACTGCGCCAACCGTGTCGTCGTTGTTATATTGAGGAGTACTTTCACCTCTTAAAGCCATTGCCAGTGAATTAAAAATAACCCTGTATGTATAAAAAGCTATTATATATATATATATATATTACATAAGCTATATATATATATAATACATAAGCTATATATATATATATATATATTACATAAGCTATTACTTATCTGTCCTAGCTGCAATGTAACACCGCCTTTACTCCGAGTAAACAAAATAATTTGAATTAAAAGTTTAAGCCAATTCGCTTATGTAATACTTTAAAAGCTTTATTAAGATTTCATATTCAATTACCTTAATACCAAGGTTGCTTAGAAATTACCATTTATTTGGAAGAGAGAGTGCCTACAGGCTCGTTTACATTAACTAGATATTTAACGTACAATAATTGAAATTTTAGATTACAAATATGAAGCAAAGTTGAGTACTCTTTATGAATTGTTAATTGTTATTATCTGGAACAAAAAAAAATACATTAATTGTTCAGGACGGACAATATAAAAACACAAGAGAGAGAAGGATAGAGATCAAATAAGGTAAAATATTATTTGGAAACTATTTGTGACTGTTGTTAAAATAAAGAATTAGAAATTGGACGTAATTAACCGAATTAGAAATAGATTTAAGAAATTTAATTTTATAATATCATTTAAAATGCGAAACCAAACATAACTACACATTTTAAAGTTAAAAATATAAGAGTTTTCCTTTTAATTCCAATAAAACCAACAACATTTCCACCACTGCATCAATGAAAAATTATGATGTAATCTCAGCTCAATTTGAGTTTGATCATTTTCATGTAACTATGTTCAAAGTTTTAAAACATTTTTTTGCTGCCTTGTATAACGACTGCTTGCAAACCTACCTACCTACCTACCGCTGCTACCTACTGATAATGATATATTTTTCGACTAAAGTATGACAACACGATTGATGATACCTTTAAAATCTAGTACACAGAATTCTATTACCTGAAATAAATTAATTTAATTATTACTAGCGTCCGCTAGCGGCTTCGCCCGCGTGATATCTTTATAAATTATAGCTTATGTTACTCACTGATAACGTAGCATTATGCTGGTGAAAGAATTTTTAAAATCGGTCCAGTCGTTTTTGAGTTTATCCAATACAAACAAACAAACGACGACACGACGACACGGTTGGCGCAGTGGCTAAGCGATTAGCTTTCTGCGCTATGTGCCGCGGGTTCGATCCCCCGCACGGAACAAATATTTGTATGATCTACAGATAGTTGTTTCGGGTCTGGTTGTGTGTGCATGTGACATGTATGTTTGTAAACTGAACCCTCGATACAGGAGAAATACTAGTGAGGGGCAATGTTTTGTTCTTAAAAAAAAAAAAAAAACAGACTTACAAATAATCATCAAATCTTTTCTCTTTATAATATTATTATTTTAGATTTAGCAGCAAATCGTTTATAGTGGTAACCTTCCATAATATCCCTTTTTACCATTTACGACGGGCTCCGAAAATGATGAGAATGCCACACTCACATAATACATTCACACACATAATACATACATACATACACACACAAACCCCCACATTCCCGTACACCCCACCTTCACTCTCACACACACTCTCACCCCACAAAATTACCTATTGATCTATTTATATTGTAATCCTAGTTAATTTTGTTTTTTGTTTTGTTTAGCTTTTATAAAGATGCTACTATTGGCATAATTTATTAATGTATAATACAATTAATGGAAGTACACTGGCTCCTGTAATACAGTTTATACTAGCTCAGGGGCCAGGGAATTCTTATATATATGTAACATGCCTGTGTCAATAAAGATATTTCTATTCTATTTATTTACACTGAAAAAAAAACTACAATTGAGACACGAACGTGTGCATCACATCTGCGCCAAAAATATTATTCTAAATCTCCAAAATAAGTTATAGGTTAGAAAACTTCGTACTATTAATTATTCAACTTTAAATCAATGAACAAATTAAGCTTAAACATTTTAACAATTAAATATTTTGTAGAAAATGTTTCTCTTCACCAACTTTCGTTTAATATGATTATGGGACTAATCGTTCAGACCGTTCGCCCTAGGCCTTAATGATATAAAAAGTGCCAACACGAATTAATACATGCAGAAGGTCCACTTCATAGAATGCACAATACTGGGCCTTTAGTTTCTAATAAGGTGTCTTTTTTTTAATAAAACGTTTGGTCCATGCTCCCCAACAACATACATAACAGTTGTTTAAAATGAAAACGACTGTTTACCCATACAAAAGTTCGTGTTAAACGGCACATTTTGTCTTAATCGCCTGTAACATTGTTGGTGGACTGGGGTCTTAGTATGATGATAATGTTTGTTTAAACTTACCTTAGTCGGCTTTTACAAATAAAGGATATAAAGCAACTTTTATACAGTAGTATCCGGACATAACGAGACCTCAAGGGACCGAGGACACTCTGTCGTACTAACCGGACGACGCACAAAACGGCCTACCTATGACCTACGTACCTAACTATGACACCTAACTTGAGTTTACATCGTCGCCGCGTCGTCGTCGCTAAAAATGGTTAGCCATTATAAACGAAGTCGTTATATCCGGATTCTAATGTATTTTATTTCAGCTCCATATTAAGTACTAGCTTCCGCCAGCGGCTTCGCCTGCGTGATATCTTTATAAATTATAGCATATGTTACTCAAAGATAATATAGCATCCTGCTGGTGAAATAATGTTTAAAATCGGTCCCATAGTTTTTGAGTTTATCGATTACAAACAAACATACAAAAAATCAAATCTTTTCTCTTTACAATATTAGTTTACCTACATTACTTTTGGCGCGTTGTTCAGAGTAGTCCTTTTGTTCTCAAACCTATTGTGACATCAAGATTGCTAACGTTTGAAATCTTCAGGGAAATAACTTGTAACAGATATTACTTTTTGTTTTCTCCTTACTTTTTAAGTTAAATAGCTTTTCTCATTTGAATCTGTCATTTTTAGCGTTTCCTAACAAATTGGGAAAAGGGGACGTTTATGAACCTGTCTGTTAAATGAATGGTCTTGACATAGCTCGAGGCTCTGGGTTTGATTACAAGATTGTGTAAAGTAATTTAAATTTACTTTTAAACGAAAATTAGAGCCATTTATAGCTTGATTAGTATTGACAATGGGTATTAGACTGTTTTTTTTTAGCAAAATTGAAGTTTTTTGAAAAAAAAAAAAAACGTAGTAAAAAAAAAAATACAAATGTTCCTAAGTTACCAACATCATAATCGCGAAAAATTATCAGCTGTTCCAAATAAAACTTCAATACCTAGTCGACCCAACGTGTGGGACAGCTGATTATTTTTTCGTGATTACTATGGTTCCATAGAGAAAGTTGTTCAGTTTGATGGCCTGATCCACACCCTTAAATATGACCACGCATTTCAGATACGTTATGAACACAATATTGTTATAGGTACAACGTTTCGTATGTCCTATTTTGACCTGAAGCCTATAGACTTATTTTTTTTTTATGGTAACAATAAATTTACATGTCAGAAAAAATAATTAAAAATACAAAATAATTAAAATTTCACAATTATAAAAATATCAATAATTACTCAGTCAGAATAATTAAATTAAAATTACAAATCGGTATAATATAAAAAAAAACTTCTCGTCTCTTATCTCGCGACTAAACATCTCAAATAAAAAACATCTCAAGTAAATAACATATTAGAGCCCATTATTCTCTTGTATACTCTCACGAACATTGAAATACTCATAACTTAACCTTTACACGTGTATCTACTGTTATCTATCTCTTGGGGTTTGTTGTTGTGAGAATATGATAAACATTTCTGAGAAAGGATAGCAAACAGGATTACTTGATAGAGTATTTTCTCAAAAGTATAACTTAACTATTTCATTTCAAAATAAAGTGACTAAGAAACTCACATCAAAAAAATAAAATCAAAACTGACTTCAAAAAACTAAAAAGTATAAAATAGTTTTCTTAAAAAAATTAACAGGTTTTGAAGTCGGAGCCACTGCCAAGCTAAGGTCCATTGAAGAATTAAAGGCCCCGACTTCAGAAGCTGTTAAGTTTTTTACGATTTCTTTTTAATAATTATTTTAGCGCAGCTAAGGGCCTCCCATAGTGGGACTTGGGCCTTGGCTTAAGTCGCTATGGGGACAATAAGAGAAGACTTGCTGTATCTGGTTCTGCTTTATATTATTATTAGGTAGTATGTTTAATATTACTGGCTAAGCATGGGCTGGCATGAACGAGGGTCGGGGAGGACATGGAACGGGAAGTCGCGACGGGCCGCGTCGGGGAGGACGGTATGACAAACAGCTGATGGTCGGTCGTGTGTAGTGTTGTCGAATTGCTAGCTAATTGGAGCCTGTACATGAAACAGTTCCCATGCTAGTTAATTATATCTAAATTGTTTTGTTGCAGATAATAAGCAGGCAGTGGCGAAGAGTCCATACATGTATGGACTCTTCGCCACTGCCTGCTTATTATCTTAAATTAAAAGGAAGCCGTTGGGAATCTGGGTGCACCCAGATTCCCAACGGCTTCCTTTTAGGAATTAGTTAGTGCATAGACCAACGTATTATGGCTTATTATTCAGTTAGGTCGAGCTCTTCCAGACATGACTATATATAGATTTCAAGCGACGGTATGGATTTTTGTCTTGCAGCAATTTTTAGAGGGCATTAAATTTGGGACGGCTTCACCTTTTAAAACTGTCACCCTTCGCTACTGTAAGCAGGATCTAAATTTCTTGCTCGGCTCTAGATAATATTGTAAAGTTTCATGAAAAGAGTATCCATGGAGTTTCTTGCTGTAAATCTTTTCCAGGACAAACCCACTTGGAACCGTGCACCTAGAATCACGACGTTTTGAAAGTGCCTGCAAAGGTTCAGTTGAAATAAAAACTTTGACTTTGACTTTGCACACTTCAAAAGTCTGCATATAATTTAGAACAAGCCTTGGTATTTCCACAGTAAATTAACGTTGACCCGTACATTATTTAACTAGGATTACGTAACGTTAGAACTTGTTGCTGCCTCGTCGAGTTCGCCAAGTTTCGGTATAGAGGTCGCGGGTTCATGCCACGGACGGTGTAATATTTTATGAGACATGAACGCTATTTCGTAATTAATATGACTGTGTTAGCTTGGGAATTTTTAAATGTCGGACAGAATTTCGTGCAGGTTCCAATTAATGTTCATCTACGTCATAAAGGATTTTGGAGGAAGGAGAACCTAGCATCATTGGTTAAAAAAAATGTGCTCAAGAATAGAATAGAGTAGATCTTTATTCCATGTAAACCAGATACAGGCTCTTAAGAAATGTCGAGACTCCAGGTGCACGGTTCCAAATAGTAGATCCTATGGAGAAGAAACGGCAAGAAACTCCATGGATTTAAAAAAAATACAAGATTACAATCTTGATCAGTACAATGTTGTGGTAAGAGCTGCGAGAATAATGTAATTTAATGTGAATAAAAATGAGAATAGGTTAATAATGATTTGCGTCATAATAAGATTGCCATGGCAGTTACAAGCTGACCAGTTCCTCAATTAATAATATCACAAAATCGATCGGTCAAATGGAACGTTCGTTTGGCTTGGTCTGAGATCGCCAGGAACAGTCAGGATACGTTGCGGTGATACATTTCGCAAACAAAATGCTATGAACGACTGCGGCCCGCTTAGGCTGACATTCAGAAACGAGTCTAAGCGTGAACTTACGCTTCCATCTATCAAAATCAACTTGATTTGTTCGTAAGTTTGACAGATGGAAGCGTAAGTTCACGCTTAGACTCGTTTCTGTCGTCTCCTTAGAGTTAGTAACTCTGCGTTTGGATGCCGGGCGCAAACGATTTTATTCTTAAGGATGGTCGACTAGAAATAATATATTCTGCGTTAGTATTATAAGTTGTAATGAGCATTCTAGCGAATGTTACATTACAACGAAATGCTCACACGACATGAGCATTTGGTCGAACAGTAGCATTTTAACAAGCATTCCAAGGAATTAATAATGGGACAGTATCTAATGGGCGAACTATTTTAATTTTATAATATTCCGTATTATTCTGTTACCAAGTGAATATTCAGGTTTCTCAGCGCGATAGTAAGTAGTATATATGTAGTAGGTATGACCTGTCTTTATACACGCGTCCTGTTATCTCGCGTAGTGATCTTGAGATGGGCGAGACAGGTCCCATTTCACGTGCAGACATAACAGCTAAAAGCAAATGTTGACTGATGTCTTCAAGATTTTCACTGAGACTTGGTTATTGAAAAATGTTTTCTGTAACTCTATATTACTGACAAACTTGCCGGCAAAAATGAGCGCCGTGATAAAATTTTGCTGTCACATTGTCTCGTAGGGAAATAGGTAGGTATTTAAAAGCATTTGCGCACACATAATGAGCATTTTGTCGATCAGAAGCATTCTAGCGAAACAACAAGATTTGTTTCGAACTGTTTGCCGTGCCGAACACCTAAAACCCATCGATTTTTTTATAATTTCGTTTTGTAGTATTTTTGACGAGCATTCGCTGGAATGATCGACGAAATATTGGTACCAACGTTTGGTTCAGTCGGCCGAGAACGAATGTTTTGACGTATCGTAACGTTAACGTAACCAAATTTAGAACCAAAAATACACGTTTAATCCATGATATTTTTTTTGGAAATACATGCAATATTTTTACATTTGTATGAAACAAGTGTGTATGTTGCATAAAATTGAACAAAAATGCGATAGATTCATCGTATTTTATAATCAAAATTTGCTTACGTTTACGTTACTATACGTCAAAACATTCGTGGTCGGCCCTCTGTTCGTTGTCCAGTTCAACAAAATAAATAAATAAATATTATACGAGTAGTTTAAAAAAAAACTAAAGAAAACGCTTTTGTCATCCAAACTAAACGTGTATGCAAAATTTCAGCTCAATCGGAAACCGGGAAGTGAATCAAATTTAGCTTCCAAGATTTTTTTACATAGTTAGTTAGTTACAGGTGAAGCTAATAAAAGCGTTTTAAAAAACGACGAATACTCGATTTTCTTTTATAAAAAAATGCTCAGGTTTATCAACACCTTTAGATGATTGATAAAACACTTCGTATCTTTGTGCCAAAACAACTTTGGTCCCTTTTGGAGAAAATCGCCTGTGTTGGACGAAATGACGGACGGACAACGAAGTGATTCCAAGATTCTGAGGGAGATACTCCGAGATAAGGTATCATCTCTGGGAATCTCTTTCCACGTTCAAAATACATACGCACACTGGTTAATTAGGGTTCTTTTTCAAACACTAATGACGAAAAAAAGAAGAAAGGCTTATTTAGATCGAGAAAAGCTGTAAATTGAGCAAAAAGTATACAACATAATAATGTAATAATAACACATGTAATAACTAATAGTGTATATATAATATGTAGTGTATATTATATAAAAAAATTATGTATAAATAGATATAAGTAACTATGCATAATTTACCTACTTTTTTGTATAATTATCTTGTCCGTGCACCTACCATACTTTTTTCTCTGCATCACTCTGAGGTTGACTGATAGAAAATGCCTAAGGCATTAAGTCCGCCTCTGTACATATTGCTTAAAGTATAAATAAATAATATAAAGAAAAATATACTATACTTTGTTTTTTCTTATTTAATAAAACAATCTTCACACAATTCAACATCAATTGAAATAATTATTAAAAAACAAATCGTTTATCACATTTAGATTTAGTAAAAAGTAATTAATTATCAAAGACAATTAAAGGATGATGCCAGGATTTGTATGAACTCTGGTCCCACCCCTCCAATAGCTACGTGTCATACATCGTTGGATAGGTATTTTTGAGCTGAACAAAAGTTACTATAGCGCCAAGTTTCAAATCGTAGTCCGTTCAGAGTTATGCATTAGTAGACATGTCAGTTTAACAATGGTTAAACATAATGCTTTTCCCTAATACATGTTACAGTTTTTGAATTAATACTAGTATTATATACCTATCTACAGTTATCACCAGAGTCGTAAGGACGAGTGAGGACGAGTGAGGTGTGAGGCGAGGAGGACCGTTTCCTCAGGTGCTGATTCCTCAGAGCTCGTGCGCGGATTATACCTTACCATTGTGTTTTATTTCTAAAAAACCCTCCTTACGACTCTGATGATAACGGTAGATGGGTATCTAATACTAGTAGGTATTAATTCAAAAACTGTATTATATTAGGGGAAAGCATTATCCTTTACTATTGTTAAACTGACATGTTTAATAATGCATAACTCTAAACGGACTAAGATTTGAATCTTGGCGCCATAGTAACTTTTATTTCGCTACAAAATACCTATCCAACGATGTATGAAACGTCGCTATTGGAGGGTGGGACCAAAATTGGCATCATCCAATAACACGATTTTCATATTTTTATACAACGTTTTTCGTTAAAAAGACATGTCAAAATTGTTTACTAAATGAGACAAATGAGAAAAAACAGAGTATAGATCAGTACCTCTACCATGAGTTTTCCGTGCCGTCTAACGTTCACGTTCACATGCAATATTTGTATGGGAATTTTTTCAGCGCCTCTAGCGGTATAAATAGTGAACTAAAGTCACTATACAAATATTGCATGTTAACGTGAACGTTAGACGGCACGGAAAACTCATGGTAGAGGTACAGAGATAGTTTCAGGGCAGAGTATGTCGGTTTTTAACGTTAACTAAACATGCTCACTGCTCACCCTTTACAAGACTACAATTTCAGTACATAGAACGCGTCAAAAAAACCCAAATAATGCGACAAAAATTAAAAATCAACGGCCCTTATCTCCAAAGCCCTCCACTCATTTTCCACGAAAAAAAATCAAATCTTATCACTTTTGCGAGTATTTTGAAGGCTTCGAGGGACAAGGGAGGGTGACAGTCTCCCCAGGCGTTGCCATGGCAACCGGCGGGCCTCGTAGCCCGGTCGACGGCCCTCCCTTAACCTTGACGGTCAATCCAAGGTTGGTTTTAATCTAATTGAAATGTTTTTCAATTGTTGTTTCGGGAGCAATGAGATGTTTAAGTGCGAAAGAATAACTAAAATTTTAAATTGGTTCTATTAATATTTTGGAATGCAGCAGAAAAAAAATCATTAAAAATCTGCTGTTTTAGTTTTGGTTCATGCTTTGTTTGTAAATAACATGTGGTCACCCCAGTGGTCGAAATTCAAACTCGATTCTATAATTATAAATTTTACTTTCCTGCACTCCTTCTCCATATAAACTTTAAATATGCCAAAACTCACACTCCTCCGTGCGCGCAATATGCTTAAAAAGGGATACAAAGTTTTCTCATCACGTATTAATTTACGTAACAATATACGTGTAATATTATATTCTATAGCTTATGTCCATAGATGCGAGGCTATTCACTCCTTCGACTATAACTTAGAACTCAATTTATATTATTATCAAAAGAAAATAATTAAGTACGGTATTTATTATCGAAAAACTTTCACAAAAGATAAATTTTACGACACTTTGAAACTGCAATAACGCTAAATGAATCTTATCACAGTATTTAACTTTATTTTTGAAAACCTGTTTAAGAAATAAACATTGTACATAAGGTACTTTTTATTTATTGCATTATAAATTCACATTTATGTGTTGGTATAGTACGACACGAATAAGATGTCGCATCGGCAAATTTCGTAAGATCACATTCGAATTGCGTGCGAATTCAAGATCCCGAATGTTTATTAGTACTGCAGTAAAATATGATCTTTACGCTGATGCAATAAGTTGTAAAATTATCCTAGCGAACGACGTCCATTGGCGTTCGATCCGCGTGACTAAAATGGCAATGAATATTGACACTAGTAATAAACTTCAATACGATCGTGATAGACTAAACTTCGGGCTACCTACCAGTGGCGAAGGGTGACAGTTTTAAAAGGGGAAGCCGTCCCAGAAACGCTCTCTAAAAATTGCTGCAATTAATGCTGCAAGACAAAAATCCATACCGTCTCTTGTAATCTATATATAGTCATGTCTGGAAGAGCTCGACCTAACTGAATAACAAGCCTTTTTTTTGGCAGTTGGATGAGTAAATAATAATAATATTACGTTGGTCTATGTACTAACCAATTCCTAGGGAAGCCGATGAGAATCGGGTTGTATGGACTCGTCGCCACTGCTACCTACCTTTTTTTTAATATTTTCATGAAACAACTGTGTATGTTGCGTAAAATTCAAAAGCAAGTAAGCATATAATGTAGAGACCCATAAATATTTATAATTTATGTATATGTATTGAATTACTTAGGTTCTACCATAGACTTAGAACTAGTTAGCGAAGGCAGATTTGTGGGTTCTACGTATTTTAACCACACCCAATAACAATAATACTAATGGATTTTGTCTGTGCTTCACCATAAAGTTGTCTGGCAGAGAATGTCTTAGGCATTAAGACCGTCTTTGTACATATATTATGTATGCAAAGCATTAAAATAATTAAATAACACATTAAGTCCCCCATTTACAAACTACCACACATTTCCCATACTTTATACAATAAGTGCTTATCTAAATCACGTGTCAACGACACCATAATGCTACTGTGACTATAACGCATGAAATATTCACCCAAACACATCGGGCCGCGGGCCCAAATCGATACATTTACAGCCACAAAATGAAGAAATGAGAATTTAAGTACCATAATAGGTATATAAATATGGCACTGAGTTCGCTCTTAAGATACGGAAAAAGTTTTCTTTTTGTTTCACTTGATTTATAACTGAAAATTTTAATTTACGGCGACTTTTTCCGTTTTTTTTTAAATTTATGTTTGCGGTGGCAAAAACTTTCAGAAATTAAAAAGTACTAGTCATATATTTATTATAAATAAGAATTAAATAGTACAAAAGTAGATCAGTACAAAATTATGTAAAGATTCTTTTGTGAAAAAGAATTTGACGTATGTAGTTAGGAAAACATTTTTTTTTAAAGATCATTAAACTGGCAGACCAGCATATGACTCGCCTGATGGTCAGCAGTTACACGCTTGCATAACCAGGGACATCACTCGTTCGTTGCCGACGCTACTACTAGCGGCGTGCAGGTAGTAGGGCGGACCCTATTACCAACACGATCGACGCTTCCCTCAAGAGGCACTGGCGACCTTGCTCACCGATATGAACACAACTCTGCAAAACACTACAGAGCAGTGTTATTTGGCTAAGACATTCTGCAAGATGGAGGAAAGTCCCGCTATGCCCTATCTCTCTTGAATCATGAAGTAACGCCCTATAATTTAATTTCCTACTCTTTCTATTAGGACAATTGTCGTCATTTTTGATCAACAGATGATCCATTGATGAGTTTCCAAATTCAAGATCGAAAATGTTTATCGCAAAAAATATATATATAATATACTTGAGTACCTACTCTGTTTTTACGTCGGTTAAAAATAAAAATTGTGTCATAGCAATTATTTTTGCAAAATGTTGCTTGGTTTGATGTACTGTATGCATAGCGTTCGGCATCGTTAGGGGTCTTTTTACACCCTGTATAAACAACCTTACGAGAAATTTGAAAGACTCTTTTGTAGCTTTTCAAAGGTGCGTTAATACAGTGACGAACCACTTAAATTAAGCTTTTTAATTCTCAAAATGTCTGGAGAAATTTATGTACAATGGAAAGTCTAATAAAGTCACAGGAGTTTAGGGGTCCTAAGATGGCGCTCATTGACGAATGCGACGGGAGTTGACATAAGTATACTTTGGTGTGCTTTCGATTAAAACTATTGTTTCAGCGTGACAAATCTTTAACCAATTGCCTGTAGCCACCACTATCAGTAAGAGTCTTTGCCAACGTTGCTTGCTTATATGAAAATATGCTTATCAAACGCTTTTTATATTAAAATAAATGTTGCACTAAGTTAGCTAAGTTTAAAAGTATAACTTATAGAATAGGCTAGCTATACAGAGCTTACCTTAGCGCGGCTTAGCTTAATCTAGCTTCTTAAAACTTTGCGGGCTTCATTAAATCTGGGATATACTTAGTAATAAAGATTTACGATAATACCTGATATTAATAAATTACATTGTAAGCTTGTCCCCAAAGTAGTCAATTTTAGAGAGGAACATAAAATATATAGTCTATGTCATGCATTATACTGAGGTACTGTTTAATTAAAAGCAGTTAATAAATATTAAATTGTTAGACTTAAATTCTATTATAATTCGTGCGTAGCTTCCGAATTCCAAGGGATTGCTGTACTGTTACGAGTTATCAAATCTATACTCGCTTGCGAATATCGAGTAGTATGAGTATGATACCAAGCGCAGCGTATCTAGCGGTTACTACACTACTCTAAAAAAAATCATACTGGAAATAGAAGTACCTACTGTTATTATCTTTTTTTTTTTTTTTTTTTTTTTATTCAAATTTTTATTGAGGCTTCAGTTCACCGTGGTGACTATGCCAGCCTCTTTTTAAATGCCTTAAAACTAAATAAATTACTGTATGTATCTACGAGTACATGTGTAGTCCGGTAGAATTATATTTTCAATTGTAGATAAGTAGATCTCCTAAAAGTTAAGTGGTATACTATGTATATACCACTAATTATATAGTATAGTAATTGATGATTTTGCTATTTTGTAGATTTTACGGGGTGAATTCATTTTGATAAAATAAATGTACTTCCAAAAATTATTATAATATTGACAATAACAGGGATTTCTATATCGTAATTATTTATGACTACATGCCCAAGTAAGTCTCTTGACCAGTCCCCTAATTGCTCATGTAATTATAAACAACACCATGATTGTAGCCTTTCTCAAGTAAATTTAAGTCGGCACGTCGACTATCTACATTATTAATTCATTTAAATCGGAAATTATTATACCAAATCAAACAAACATTTTAGGTGCCCCAACTCGCAGAGTCGTTATGTAGGATGCCCTCGTGATTTATGAGGAACGGGACACATCTCAGTGTTTCGCTACACGATGCGAATGTAGGGCGTCCATGCGTGCGGAAAATTTGTACGACGTAACGGTTATACTTGCATGTTTTTAGTAACGGCGTGTTTTTCGTCATGGTAGTTGGCTCGATACCGGAACAAGTTTTTAGTGTTTTATGGTTTTTTTTTATATTTTATGTGACATGTTTATGTTGTGTCAGTGTCAATGGTGTAAAGTTTGACGCTTGTAGAGGCTGATAAACATGTACCTAAATAATTTTTGTTGTGAAATGTTTTTTATTTTCCAGGTACAAAACTGACATTAAATGGTTATTTATTAGCCTACAAAAAAAATACATTTTCTGAAGTTTACATAATATATCTGTGTTTTTGAGAAAAGGTCTTCTTCCACTTATTTAAAAAATAAAACCGTACTATTTTAACATAGTTGTGAGAATGATAACACAAATGCAATGCATGGATAATGTAGTAGCTACTTATTCAATATTAAGATTGAAGTATATAAGACCAAATTAGATCATTAATTAAACAAAGAACCAAAATCTTACCTTCTTAGGTAGCTGTCTGTCACATAATAATAATAATAATAAAATGCAGAAGGCGGTACTCCTCGACACGGCACGCATTGTGAGGAGGTTCCTCTCTCTGGAGCCCTAGCCGCCGGTAGCTTGGACCCTGTTCCCGATGCCGGTTGGTTCCTATTTTTTATGTTTTTAAATGTATATTTACTTTATTTTATAATATGTATTTAAATATGTAAAAAAATTGTTTAATGATGAATAAAGGAGATAATAATAAATCGTTTATTTTCAAGCATCTACAGACTCATATTTTGTTAGTAAAAACATATACTTACAATCTAATCTTACATACCTACGATAATATTATTGTCCCAACCCGATAGCCCAGCCTATCCACCCTACAAATAGTCATCTGTTTCGTAGATCGAATCCTTAGATATTTAGTTACATTTCGACGAAAACATTACACGTCGTACTATTTTATATTGCAAATGGGAATCCGAATATAAAACGACATTTTAGTGGCACTCGTACTCTGCATATCTGCATTTGATTTGCAGAAAGGAGTTCGAAGTAAAGGAAATGCATGTCAGTTGTCTGGCTATGTGATTGGCTGGATTTTGGCTGGATCTAGTTGTGTGATTGGAAATGCCAATCAATAGTTTGCTGTAAAGTAAATTAAAATTTTGTTGTATTGTTATAGTATTTGCGAAACTTTATGAGCCCTGAACTGACCTCTGAACTCTCTCTCTTCTTCTAGTACCTATAATAAGCGTACTATTATAAATGCTTGATGGAGAGAGGGAGAGAGTTCGATGGCTCATAAAGATTTGCGCGTACTATAACAAGCTATTCTACTTGATTACAGAAAAAGAATCGAAAAATGTTGGATGAATGACCGCCTTTTAAATTTTGAGACCTCCATGCCTCGGAGAGCAAGTTATGGACTAATAATGTATGGAATGTATGTATGTCATTCGTCACAGACAGTCAGTAGCCCGAAAATCTGGTATCTGGTGCCATCATTGGATAGTAGTATCTCCAAACGCGTAGGCTCGGGTGCTGTAAGCGCGACCCTCCCGACCGGTTTGCGGAACGCGGGGCCGGGGGGTACACGAATATACACGGTAAATACTGTGATAGGTAGATATATAGTGATAAATAAAATACTTGTTTAATATCATTATAATTTTATCTTTATTAAAATGGAAAGACATCGGGAGAGCAAGGTTTACGGTGCGGTCAAGCTATAGCAGGTTTATGGAGGACAGATGACAATTGGTCTATGTAAAATATTGTTTATTCAGTTGCCTCCGATTATAGTTTTTATAAATAACTTAGTATTATACAGGACGTGGACGAGCCTATTCCAAACTACAGACAGCTACAGACAATTTCCTAACAGAAAAACGCAATAACTTTGCCTGACATTGGAATCAAACCCAGAATCTCATAACCAGCTGCCGAATTTGTGACTACTAGACCAATGAGGCAGGCATAGTTATCTATATCTATGGCATACTTATACCGTGGTGCATAATTTTATTAAGAAATTATACATTAGTTCCAATGGCAAAACTACTGGTTGGATTTTTGTTTGTTTTTTTGTGTACGGCCACAAAACGTGACAATACGCGGTTTCATTTAATGTGATCCCGTTGGCGCCTCCCTGTATTATCTATGACCATACATAAATACTAATTTAAGTGTAAAAGTTTGTAAAGATTGTTTGTATGTAATCTCTGGATCTAGTAAACCGATTCTAAAAATTCTTTCTTATGTTGAAAGCTACACTATCCCTGAGTGATATAGGCTATATTTTATTTTAATAAAAACAAAACGAGAGGAAAAAATCGCGAGCATCATCTATTAAAATAAATTTGCCATATCCAGAAAATGCTTGGATGCTCCCAGCAAATTCAGCAGTGCTAACCTCACTTAACAGACCCAAAAACTGTATGAGCGATACATAATCAATAGACAAAATACCCTTTTTCTAGAGTTGAGTCCGATATCATGTCACATGTATAAATCATCGATATTTTAAAATCATTTCGTCATGCAGTGACAACGACAAAATCATCAATGCCTAAAATCACCACTCGATAATGATCATGACTGAATGAACGTGGAAGCCGGCTTCGGCTGTGACACGACAATGACAAAATGATAACATGCAATGCGTGAATGCAGTGACAGAGAAAAACCATTGATGATTTTGTCATTATGCCTGTCATCGATATTTTTCTGTCATTGTCATGTCATCTTTCAGCCCATCTCTACCTTTTTCCCAACAAAATATACTGAAAGCACGATTTCCATTCGGCAAGCTTGCAACCAGCAATATTGTTTACAGAGCCGCCCCCGATGCAAATCCGTGAAGTATCTGAATCGAAGTCTATTTTCAGGAGAAGCAGTCAACAGATACTTTGTTTGCATTGAAGGATTTATTTTATATTCAAAACAATTTTTGTGAAGATTGGCAGTCAATTTTATTTCAGTGATCCCGAGTTGAGTTTCCATTTTTTTTTCAATATTTCTTTTGTTATTTCTCCTGTACCGATTGTGAGTGTTATTTATAAAAACATATGTTTATCTAACTTGCAGAAACCCACAAATACGGAACATCTATCTGTTGGTCATAGAAATGGTTTTTTCGTACGTATGAAGCCAAGCTAAAGTGCTATAAAGCGTCAAAAAATTACCATGTGTGGCCATCAAGGTGATCATGAACACGGGTTATACAACGTGTATCAAAAATGCGTGGTCATATTTAAGGGTATGGATCAGACCATCAAACTGAACAACTTTCACTAAGGGACCAACATCGTAATCGCAAATTTGATGGTCTGATAACCCTTAAATATGTCCACGTATTTCTGATACACGTTGTATAAAGACTTATGTCTCTTGGTCCAAAGGTTATCTGTAAAAAATCGTCCATTGCGATAAGACCGCCCACTGTACAGTATTAAAATGTTAATTGTAATTAATAAGTTCATTGCTCCTATTGTCTGGTGTACAATAAAGAGTATTTCTATTCCATCCATTGTCAGATATCCAACAATCATAGTTACGGGAGACATTAACATAAATCTTATGTCTACGTCGGATAACTCACACTCCGAATACATCTGCCTAATGGCAGAACATGGTCTGAAGACGGTAATTTCCAAACCCACTAGATTAGAGGCATGCTTAGATCACATTTTCCTTAAATCAAGACACCAGTTTGCCACAGGTCTTGTCTGTGATGTTGATATCACTGATCATCGTATGGTTATGATGGGGTATAATACGCTAATGCCTAGTGGTACAAAATGTCAACATCGCATAATTAATAAAACAAACTACTCCGCGGTAATAGATGAACTCAAAAACACTGACTGGACCGAGGTTATATTTGAGTCCGATGTAAACATTGCGGTCAATGAGTTCCACAAAATTCTAACCAATGCTGTTAAAAAACACACAGTTGAAAAGAAAATTAGCCGCTCAAAATACATTTGGAAGCCCTGGATTACTCCTGGCCTTATTAGATGTATGAATCACAGGGATAAGCTACATCTAGATTCAAAAAAACACCCCAATGATCAAACAAAAAAGCTGATTTATACTCGGTACAGGAATTTTTTCACCAATATTGTGCATAGTCTGAAACAAAAATACGATAGTCAACGGTTGGAAGAGAACAAACACAATACTAAAGTCCTATGGAAAACAATCAGAAATATTAGTGAACATTCTAGTAATAGAAATAATCCTGTTGATCTACTCAAATACAAACCCACTATACAGGACTCAGTAGATAGCTGTAATGCATACTTTAGTTCAGTTGGTAGGGATCTGGCTAGTAAAATTCTTTCGGAAACCAATGAAACCCAGGAATCAATTATTTCCAAACTGAAACTGGGAGAGCCTACCGGCATGAATTTTTTCATGCAACCCACTGACGTTGTTGAGGTTAACAAATTAATTTCAAATATAAAAAGTGATAGTGCCCCTGGTATTGACGGAATTACACCAAAACTAATCAAAGAGATAAAAAATGAAATTGTTATCCCTCTTACACACATAATTAATTTAAGTCTAAGCGCAGGGATATTTCCTAACAATTGGAAAGAGGCCCAGATCACCCCAATTCACAAGAACGGATCAAAACAAAACCCTACGAACTACAGGCCCATATCCCTTTTGGGAATATTTTCCAAAATACTAGAAAAGGTAGTCAATAAAAGAGTAATCTCTTACCTTGACACCAATAAACTGATATCCAGCAAGCAGTTTGGCTTTAGGCATGGTAAATCCACAGAAGACGCAGTAGGTCTACTAACCAAACTATAGTATCGTCTTATTTGGATAATAACGATAAATGTATAGGTGTATTCCTCGACCTCGCGAAGGCCTTTGACACTGTTGCAATCCCCATACTACTAAAGAAGCTGGAGAATATTGGAATCAGAGGGTTGTCCCTTAATTGGTTTGAGACTTACCTTTCAGAGAGACGCCAACGCGTGAAGGTAGGTGATTGCATCAGTAGTCAAAAAAAGGTAGATTTCGGTGTGCCTCAGGGTAGTGTCCTTGGTCCGACGCTTTTCATCATCTACATGAATGACATACACCGTGCAATTATCCAAAATGCGGAAATAATTTGCTATGCAGATGACACAGTGATTATTTTTCATAATAAATCCTGGGAATCGGTACATGAAATAGCACAAAATGGCATGTCTCGTATTAAGTCTTGGCTTGACATTAACCTTCTCTCTCTTAATATAAAAAAAACTAATTATATTTGCTTCCACAAAACTCTGGCGTCGGCATCAAAACATTCTTTAAAGATTAAAATTCACACTGCGAAATGCAGATTATGTTCCTGTTCCTGTGAGGAAATCAAAAAGGTGGAATCACTTAAATATTTGGGGGTCTTAATTGATCAACGCCTTTCTTTTAAACCTCATATCGATCTTGTAGCCAAGCGCATCAGGAAGTTGATCCACATAATGAAACTGTTACGTAACACGGCCAATAAAAAGATTCTACACCTTGTGTATGTAGCATTATGTGAGTCAGTTCTCTGTTACTGTATAACTGTATGGGGTGGAGTTGGCGTTTCCACTATGATCCAAATTGAAAGAGCCCAACGATCAGTGCTGAAGGTTATGAATAGGAAACCATTTCGATATCCTACAGATCTCTTATACTCTGAAAGCTCACTACTTAATGTACGACAACTATACATACTTAAAATAGTACTAAAACAGCACAGAAAAATTATTCAATCTGCAGAATATCCTCAACTACTTAAACGTCGAATTTTTAAGTGTCCATTATTTGTAGTACAAACCACGTTCGCTCAACATATGCAAGAATTTATGCTTAGCTTCTTGTACAATAAAGTTACAAAAATATGCGATATAAAATATTGTAGGATAAACCAAGCTAAAAAGACTGTACATAAATGGCTGTTAACACAAACCTACTCAGAAACAGAAAAATTTATTAAGATATTATCATAATGCCAATGCAAATATACCTACTTAAGAATCTCACTCACGCACACATCCGATTACTCATACACACTATCTCACACGCACACAACACACATTCACACTCACACTCACATATTATTATACGTTGCAAACAAAATAAGAATTGTATTTTTTAATTTCAACTTTCTTAATTTTTATTTTTATTAATTTTTATTTTTTATCTCCAGCTGTGTTAATTTTAATTATTGTCACAATTTATAAATTTTATCTATGTTTTTCTTTGGTCAATAATATATTACTCTTGTTTACCTAAAATAATGCATAATTAGAATATAACTATCAAAATATTAATGATAATGTATCGAACCTGGAAAAATGATTAAATAGTTACACCAAAATCAGGGCTCCACGAGACAGGCTCGACCTAGTGTGGAGGCCACAGGACAAACATTTCCTTATTCAAATTAAATTGTTAATTAAGTACCTACCTAGATTTATAAGGAAATGTATATAAATAACTTGTATTCTTTTTGGTAATAAATGATTTTATCTTTTTATCTTTTATTCTTGGGTGGAAAATGGAGTGTGAACATCGAAAAAAAAAACCGAGCAGAAATTAATTTGTTTCATCGAAATTCAGCATTTAACCCAGACACACAGTTATTAAAATTCAGATGAAATAGCAATAAAACCTAATAGTACCTCTGGCAGGTAAACAATATCATAACAGTTAACTCGTCTGCTTACCTCGCGAACAAACAATGTGATTATGTCAGAACAAGTTTTTGAATGTTATGTCAGACAAAAGCTAGCCTACAGCCACGGAATAATAAATAAATGGAGCGATAATACATGCTTATGATTAACGATACAATAGATGAACTACATTGTTTGATGCAGGCAATTGTTCTATAACAGAACAGTTTTTTTAAAAACGTTTACAGCTGATCCTGATCTCCTAGAATACCAATGCAATGGACTACCTTTAGGGAATATTGCCAATAATCACCATGATTGTCAAACAGATTGGTGATTACAATAGATATGTTGTTATTTGTACATAGAAGGATACTGCACGGATACATAAATACATCTTGAAGGACGCTCCTTCTTCACAGATTTTGTGTGTTTCGGTGAAGAGATATTTACGCGTATTGAAACAAAGAAATTATATAATTTAATTCTACATATGACAGTCGCAATAAAAATACACAAAAATAAAAAAATTACATTGATTTATACCTAAATGTTTTGTCGGGCATGCCGAAAAAGTATCGGTACGGTCGTTATGTACGGTATTCGAACTCCATGTGTATTGTGTATACTACTCTGTGTGTTTAGTTCATTGGTATCGATTAAGTTTGACACATGAGATGGGTCATGCGAAATCGATTTGAACTATTGAGTTCAATGGTCTGAATTGATGTGATCTTTCTTGAAAACTTCAACTCAGTTTAGAACTTACGTATGTGATATTTTATCAAAAAACAACGTAAATGAAGGAAGTCTTGTTGAGGTCTTCGTTACCGTTGAAATGTGTTGCAAACATTGATAATAAACTCAGATTTTCACTTCCCACCTCTGATCATAGCTCCTCCACTGCTTTCCTATGCCTAACCCATGTTGCGTCATAATCACAGAAATATTATTTAGCCTTAGCGAGAGGTAGTCATAACGCTTCTAACCCATCTATAACATAAAGCGTGAAGCAAAAAATGATTGGCCGTATTTTGGGAGGTAATTAGACACTGAACAACTTTCCCCGAAGAACATAGGTCTCAAAATTGAAAATGGATTTTCATACAAAGTGACTGGTCACGTAATTCACGTTTATATGAGACAAGCGACTCGGCCCCTGCTTCACACGGGTGCAATTTCTCTACTATCCTTACATTAAATATGAAAGTATTAAACTTATTATAAACCTTCCTCTTGAATCACTCTATCTATTAAAAAAACCGCATCAAAATCCGTTGCGTAGTTTTAAAGATCTAAGCATATATAGGGACAGACAGACAGCGGGAAGCGACTTTGTTAGTGAAGTGGAATTTTTGTTACTTGGGGAAATTTGTCCAGTTTTATGGACCTGATTCATCATTCTCCTGTCCTTTTCCCATTTTATTTGGGGTCAGCGCAATATGTCTTTTTCTTCCATTCATCTCTATCAGACGTCATATCCAGATTCACTTCCTTTACATTCATGTCATATTTCACACAGTCCATCTATCTTAAGGTCTGTCTCTTCTCTAATAGCCATCAACATTCATGCTTACAACTCTTCTTATAACATGATTCTCATCTTTCCGCATTACATGTCCATACCACGACAATCGGTTACTTTGCAGCTTTTCTGTAACTGGTGCGGCTTTCATACTTCCTCTAATTTGCTCATTCCTGATTCTGTCCAATCCTGTTACACCACACATCCCTCTGAACATTCGCATCTCCGCTGCATACAATTGCCTTTCATCCGTCCGTTTGGGGCCCAACGATCCGATCCATTCATGGGCCTGTTTACCTCCTAAAATATGGTTGATCATTTTTGTTTGACCCACTATCTATACGTATGTTTCTGTGGTCACAATCCTTCGCGTTCCACTATAAAAAAACTGCGCTTCCATAAAACATACCAAATCCTTCGCATATCTAAAATCGTGTACAACTTGAAAAAAGTTATCATTTTATTGATACGGGCCAGCGGGATCCTCTTTATCCGATAACATACCCTTCAGAAACTTGCGGGTATTAACCGACTTTGTTTCCTACATGTACAAGTGGATCCGTTTTATATTGGAAAGGATATGGAATGCTGTTAAAAGATTTTCTATACAGTTTTCTTTGGGTTGTATCTTATTCTTGGGTATCCGTATTATGTTCCTTTTACGTGTTTCGTTTTAGGGGGATTGAATGTGTTTACTAATATTCATTGGTGTGTATTTACCGTAAAAGCTCATCATATACGGGTGTCCCAAAAATCAACGTCAAGCCGGAAAAGGCCCCCTAATTACCAATGTATCAGACAGTTTGCGACAGGCGTAAATCGCGCAGTAGCTGCTGTCAAACATCACTTTGGTTTTAAGTATTTGCCGATAGCAATGCGTCAGCCACCGCTTACGGGTTCGCAGTCTGTCGAACAATAAACGAACTAAAAAGAGCATACTTGGTGCTGCAAATGCCACAGGCGGTCAAATGCCGTTCATAATACGAATTTGTTTTACAGTTTGCGACCGATCGCGCTCCGTCTGCTGTCACGTGGCTGTCAGGTGATTGTTACGTAATTAGGGTGCGGATGATAGGACAGGTGGCGACTTTTATCAGAAAATAATAATCTTAGTCATATACTTTTAAAAATAATAGACAAAAAAAATATCGAGAAAATTGTTACCCTGTCAAAGTCAAAGTCAAAGTCAAAGATTTTTATTTCAACTGGGCCTTTGCAGGCACTTTCAAAACGTCGTGATTCTAGGCGCACGGTTCCAAGTGGGTTGGTCCTGGAGAAGATACCGGCAAGAAACTCCATGGATACTCTTTTCATAAATCAAGCTTAGGTACTACACAACAAATGTGGGGGCCGCAGTGGCAGTGGTGATTTTTCAAGTACTGTGACTACAAATCTTTACTATCCTTCATTATTATTTTTTGGAATATAACATTGAATAACCCCTCTGTAAATCATAAATTTTCTCGTATTAATTCAGCTTGTAGATCGTCATTAATAATCGTCAAAATCGAGAAAAGTAAAAATCTGTTCACATTGTAAGTAAAGATGTAAGTAGATTAACCCTCTACTAGAAAACCTACTCAAATTGTTCCAATCCAATTTATTTCTTAAGCCAAACTAATTCTTCAATGTCCCACATAAGCATGAAAATCCCAGCGTAAAACCACTCAGCCCGATACGTGTTCGGTGCGATCTGTTTATTGAAACCAAATAACGAAATGTCAGTTGCACGTGTATTTTTAAGTTCTTGTCGGTACTCGCGGCACGTCTCGTGCCTGTATTCTGAAGGTACCTCCTTATCTATGTTCACGGTTACTCTCTTGTACGGCAGTGGCGTACATAGACATATCTTTGAAGGTAGCTAAAAACAACTCAGTGTTGTATTGTCAAGTTATACGATTTTTGTGATTGGCCACCTCCGCTTGAGACTTTTAACTGATATTACAGACCCAAACTTGTACCATGTAACATTTGTATTACTTGCTACTAAATTTTTTAGGGTAGGCAGTGTCCTTTTGTCTTTATACATGTCTGTATACAGGATATTTTTTTATCTAGTGCGCAAAATTTGTAGAGTGATTCAGTATCCCTTCCCAAATGCAACCGCAGTACTAAAATTCACTCCAAAACAAAATACTTTTTTCATTTTGTATGGCTTGCGCTAGTAAATTATGCGTGTTCCCCACGTACGAATTATCGTTTTTTTTAAAGTGTATCCTAATACTGCGATTGCATTTAGGAACAGAGACTGAATCACTCTAAAAATTATGCGCACTACATAAAAAAATATCCTAATAGATATTTGAACTTTACCATCTAATAAAAAAAAAACGAATACTCAATAAATCTTTTCCGCAGTCAATTTTCACGACGCGTTCGTGATAATAACTAGATACATTGCCGTTCATATTACTCCGACCGGATGAACATGGCAGGACATAGACAATTTATTAGAATTTTTATTGGAATACGGCCACGGAATAGAGTAATAACGGAGCATGGAATGTGCGGGCGGCGAAGTGAGCGGGATCATACAACTCTACGTGATTCCTACAATTGTCAGACGAAAGGATGTTCCAATATCCGGCTAGGTTGCTCTAAAGCGTATTATCTTTTAAAAGAACTCTAGGAATCTTGTGGTACTGTGTTCGTGTTAATTGCTTTCTTTTACTTTATAGAATGAGCAAGAAGCTTTAGCTTTTTTTTATGGCTCCATCGTTTTGATGATGATTCTGCCAATGTTAAGGTTGATTAGAACATATGATACGTTGCGTGGAGATTGGCCGAAGAAATGGTTAACGATTAATTACTCTT
This sequence comes from Allophyes oxyacanthae, assembly GCA_932294325.1. Taxonomy (NCBI): domain Eukaryota; kingdom Metazoa; phylum Arthropoda; class Insecta; order Lepidoptera; family Noctuidae; genus Allophyes; species Allophyes oxyacanthae. The sequence continues at coordinate 17,186,770 of OW028610.1, read as the reverse complement.
TAGTAAAGTGGTTGAGGCAACAAAATAAGTTTTAGCTTTATGTTAGCGTCGTCTTTGAAGTGACAAAGTCAAAGTAAAAGTATTTATTAGTGTGATTTTTGGTGAACCAAAAAAATATGTGAAATAATTTGTGTTTACTTGTGTTTAAACTCTCATTTTTTAATTACAACGAATCGTTATTGTATAGATAGATAAGTTATTCTTTTTTGTAGTATGAGATATAAATATTTTTTTTAGGTATGTTATTAATTGTATGACAATGTGCAATATCTTATTACATGCGTTCAGAGCAACGCTCTTTAGACATGGGATACCTGGAACTTTTTACAAGGTAGCTCGAAGTTTATTCTCTCACGATCGTATTGAAGTTTATTACCAGAGTTGATGTTCATTACCATTTTAGTTACGCGGTAGATAACCATCTTAACATTCTGCATTCATCAACTCAATGCTCCATTCCACTACTAGACCCACCCTGTCCCAAGTCACGCCACAAAAAAATACGGTCCTTCATGACACATCACAATACAAATACATTTTTAATCATAAAATCGTGTTACGATTGATATTTGTTGTACAGATTTCTTGTTTACGCATCCGGGCCAGCGTGCGTGAATTTTTATGGATGCGCTGCATTTTAAAATAAAGCAAACCGCTATGCAATTAAAAGGTTATTTGTCAGTTGGCCACGTGCACTAGATCCAGGTTTTGTAAAGCAGTAGGTTGTATTTAAGGTTCTACTTTATTAAAGGTGATACTTTTAAGGGGATAAAGTACTTATCATTATGAACAATTTTTAAATCTGAAATCGTACAATAAAATTAAGTAAGTATGATATTGCACCTTAAATAAACATGTTGGCACATCCGTACCTCCAAACATAGTTTTTTTTTTTTTTTTTTTTTAAACATTGCCCCTCTCTAGGATTTCTCCTGTATCGAGGGTACAGTTTACAAACATACATGTCACATGCACAAACAACCAGACCCGCAACAATTATCTGTAGATCATACAAATATTTGTTCCGTGCGGGGATCGAACCCGCGGCACGTAGCGCAGAAAGCTAATCGCTTAACCACTGCGCCAACCGTGTCGTCAAACTTACTGAGCTGTTTGTGCATCATCAGTGATTCAAAATGCTAATTTTAATATATTATAAGTAGTATAAGTTACGATGAGGCTGACATGCCATTAAGAATTTAAAAAAAAAAAAAAAATGGCAATCCATAATGCACACAATTCAATACAGTCATACACGTGGTAAGTATCAAATATAGAAACAATTATGGACCCTGTCGGGCACAGCAAAAGTTTAAATAAGTAGGAGAGAGGTCGAGGACCGCTTTAATAATTATTGTCCTTATTAAGAATTTTACTATGGAATCAAATATGAAATCGCTAAAAAAGATGTCGCTGCCCCATACAATTAAGTCGAGTAATGTCGTTTTATTTGCATGGAACAGCGGTTTTTTTTTCCCGATTTCATGATAGATCCCATAGATAAAGGTTTTTTAAAAATTGCATAACAAAAAAAAAGTACCAGCACATTAACTTTAAAACCATCACCATAAAAAAATTACGATCATAACAACAGTTACCGTGACTCGTTACGCAGATATACCGGCCATTACACGTAGTCGCCATGAAACTAGTCATTATTTTTATTTTGAAACGTAAAATCAGAGCGATTTCCAATATCACCTGGGGATTCTGTAAAAACATCTCGCATTTCGTTTGGAATCTCACTTTTACTGTCGTTTGATATTTTTGACGAATTGAAATATATATCTATACTTCTATAATAATAATAATATAATATAATAATACTATAAATTACATTATAATGGACCCTGTTCCCGATGCCGATGCCGGTGGCCAACTACTTTTTTATACTCTTTAAATGTTTTTTTTTTATAATAATATTATTTAAAAATATAAAGTATGTAAAAAATTGAATAAAGGGAGTAATAATATATATAATATAATATATAATAATAATAATCTTTATTATATATTATTATAATAATATAATTGTTTGTTTGTAATGGATAAACTCACAAACTACTAGACCGATTTTAAAAATTCTTTCTCCAGAAGAATGCTGTGCTATAATTTATAATGATATCACGTGAGCGAAGCCGCTGGCGGAAGCTAGTAAGATAATAATTAATGTGTAACTTAATAACGAACCATGAACATGACTACAGCATGTTCATCAGCATTCAGCTCTGAGGCCCAATTCTCGTAATTAAAAATGTTCAAAATATAGTTCGGATCTCATTCCGATCTACTTCCAATGTCATAAATGTCACAAATGGTATTCTCCTACCCTAAAAAACAACGTCAAACGTGACATTATATTGTAATGAGATCGAAAGTTGAATAAAAGGCAAATCGGTATTCTGCTAATATTTTGAACTGACACAGATAATAAAATTGACACTCGTCTATACACAAACGTCAAAAATGATATTGAAATGAGTTTGTAAGAAGATTGAATCCAAATCATACTGGAATCGGACTGAACTTGAGGAGTAGAATACATGACTTTTTGTCCATTCATAATATAATCTCAGTTCGGTCAACTTTCAGTCATATTATAAATTAATTACGAGAATTGGGCTTCTGTTATTAAGTTATCGTTTGTCAATTCGTCAAAACAGAAACTGACATTAAGAGTCAGATTCGAATCGAGAGGCGAGATATTCTTACAAAAGAAGCATGAAAAATGTTCAGCGTACGGAAATTTAATTTCAGTGAAATTGAGCCCTTCATGGACGATTTCGCGTTTCATTCGCGATATGGATATTGAATTTGACACCTGCTGTTATTTTTTGTTTATAAAGAAAGAAGATTGAAGCCCGTCACAAACAAAGCTATAATATATATTATAGCAAGACATATTACGATATATTTTCCATAGTAATCTTCGAGTGACCTCAGACGCAGCTATAATATATATTTCTATTACGTCATCAAAATATGTTATAGTATAGCTACCACGTATGGGGGCTTGCTATAATGTAATATATAGCTCAGTATATTAATATATATTATAGCTACGTGTGTGACGGGCTTTATTACGGACTCGCACAGAAAATTACATACATATTATTACAGATACACATGCCTACAGATTAATTATACAGATATGTTTAACAACTTATACTCCGTTTGAAATAAGATTAGACACGTTTAACAAACCCTTTTACAGTGTATTCAACCGATTTTGACTTCTATTCCGTACGCATAAGGATGGCATTAAAAGCAAAAACGTATTTACGATAACAAATGTTTACTGCAGCTGTAATTTGTCATGTCACCAACGTAATAGAAGTCAAAATCGGTTGAATATTGTGTAAATGGAGTTATTTAAATTTCTAATGTTATTTCGAACGGAGTATAATTACTGAGAAAAGTTCAGCATCTATGGTCGAAAAGCAGAGCCTGAAATTTCACGAAGGAAAGCCGCTCAAATTACTTTATAGTGCCACAAACAAACTTATCTGACCCGGTGACCAAAATTGGAATTAACGTCGCTACGGAACAAAAATGACATCAAAATATCATTTTTGTACGGAGATGACATTGGTAAAAGCGACGGCAGCGACGCCACGACCGGGTCAGATAAGTTTGTGGTACTATACGTGCATTTTTAATTCGGACCATCATAAACGTCAAACAGCGCTTGAAGTGCAAACTCGATTCCGAGATGGTTTCGCAGGGAATCTTCTCCAGGACCAACCCACTTGGAACCAGGCACCTAGAATCACGACGTTTTGAAAGTGCCTGCAAAAGCCCAGTTGAAATAAGAAACTTTGGCTTTGACCTTGGAACGGAGAATTGTCTTCCTGGTACATATACAGAAGAAGTATGTAAACTCAACCGCAGTAATTAGGTCTGTTGCATAATACCTACGTTCGCCACGGCCACAGCTTTAAGCCAATTAGCGCCCTTGCATGGCTCAAATGCCGAGAAATTCCTAGGAACTATTTGCGTAACCGCTTTGATAAGCCACTAAGCAATTATGACAATTGTAGTTGAAACTAGAGATGGGCTAAGTAATGATTTTTAGATATCGATGACTACATGACAATGACAACAAAATACCGATGACGGCAACAATACGGCATAGTATTTATTTTTTAGTAGTTTCGAGTGTATGGCACTCGTGGGTTGCAGCTGAAAACCAGCGTCAGGTGGCCAGTATCACTGCCTCCTGACATTATGCTGAGCTGCGACCTTTTGGCACAATAACTCTTTTATTTTATATGTTTTCTTTGTTGGTTTTATTTATTTTTTATTGTGCTAATAAAGTTTCTTTTTTTTCATTCTTTCAATGACAAAATCATCAATATTTTTTTTCTAACTGTCACCGCATTCATACATTGCATGTTGTCATCTTGCCATTGACATGTCACAGCCGAAGCCGAAGTTCATGTTCATTCAGTCATGGTCTAATGACCAAATGCCAATGCCTAAAATCATCACTCGATAATTCGAGTGATGATTTTAGGCATTGATGATTTTGTCGTTGTCACTGTATGACGAAATGATTTTAAAATATCGATGATTTATACATATGACATGATATCAGACTCAACTCTAGTTGAAACCTTAGAGCTGTCTAATTAGTATTAATTTCTCCTGCAATTTGTGTGTTGGTATGACTGTGTTAGGTCATTTATGCCAGTAATTATCAATAAGTCTCTGAAGTCCAGGGCTTCACCCCTGGGGTTCAGGTTGCTATTCCCAAGCTTTGCACCTTGCTTTAAAGAATTAAAGGCCTTCAGAAGCGGTTTTAAGAAAATTATTTTATACGTTTTTTTTTAAAGTTTTTTTTCAGCTTAATTTATTTTTATCTTACACCAACACGAGTGATTTGCTGTTATTCATTGAAGATTTATATTGTCTATCTCCGAAGATACCAAAACCACCAAATACCTAAACCAAACCACCACGACTATACTACCACCACACCAACAACACCACCACCACCACTATCACCACCACCCCCACCGTTGTGGTACCCTAGTGGGTACCACTATTGGTTTATTTTGGTACCGAATTTAAACGGAACCACCACGTGAGAATTTTTTTTCAAACAAAAAAGACTTAAAATTGGTTCACAATTGACGAAGATATCGCTGAACAAATATACAGTCAAATTGAGAACCTCCACCTTTTTTTTAACAATTCTCCATTGAATGGGATGAACTTGATAAAACTAATAACGAATGGTTCACACTGGCTCTAGACCGAAAAGCCGGGAAATCATGGGGCGAGGCCTTTGCCCAGCAGTGGGATGATGCAGGCTAATAGTATTACTGTCTAAGTTGAAAGTGCCTGCAAAAGCCCAATTGCAATAAAAGACTTTGACTTTGACTTTAATCCATGCCGGAATCCAACATGAAAACATAGTGAAGAAATCAATAGGTATGTTTATCACTGCGCTGTCCGTTCGATATCTATAGAAATAAATAAATCCAGCCCATTACTGTCCCACTGCTGTGCACGGGCCTCTTCTTAGAATGAAAAGGTTGGGCTTTAGTCGACCACGCTGGCCTGGTGCGGATTGGTGGACTACACACATCATCAAGAACTTTATGAGGCCTTCTCAGATGTGCAGGTTTCCTCACGATGTTTTCCTCCACCGTTATCGCAAGTGATAATCAAATTCTAATCCGCACATGAATTCGAAAAGTCAGAGTTCATAGTCAGGTTCGAACTTAGACCATGGAAGGCGAGCGTTCAATCGCTAGGCTATAGAAATATCAAAGTATAATCCTATTACCGTCTCCCTAGGACACAGTTAACCACTCTGATAAATGATCCGGAGATTCATTTGAATAGTTTCCTTACTAAAACAAATAATTTGCCCACTCCTACAATACAAGTCCGGGATCCATTTAGAATTATTACACCATAAATATTCCGTGTTTCGTAATTTTACTCGGCAATTATGAACGTTTGGATCTTCGTATTGGCTATAAAATAAATAAATAGCGTGTTATTTTAGTTAAGAATGTGAATTGGTTATTTAGGGTAACATTTATAAGGATTACAAATACTAATAATAGGTCAGATATACCTAAATAGGTACACAATTGGCGCCGAAAAAAGAATTGAGAACATCCTCCTAATTTCGGCAAAAACGTAAAAAAGACTGTGACTGACTTTCAGTATTTCGATACGTCAAAATACTTATATAATGTAGGTATATATATGTATATATATAGGTATGTATATATATTATATATATAATATATTATATACCTATATAATTATATTTAAAAAAATACGTTTATGAGGAAATTAGGAGGATTTTCTCAATTCTTTTTTTTTATGTTTGTTCAGCGATATTAATGTCGCCAATTGTGTACCTGTTTTAATGATTCTTTTTTGTTTTTAAGAGTATTTTTCTGAGATGATCCCATTTAAGTTTGGTGAAGATCTGACGAAGAACTTCGGAGATAGACAATGAAAATGGATCACAGGAAATCACTCACGATTGCTGTAATCGCATGTTTATGTATTGTTTAAGCCACTCAAAATAGGATAATGAATAAAATATAATAAAAAATAAAAGTTAAAGTTATTAATGAAACTGATTTTATACCTTTAGTTTATTGAAGTCGTTTTTTACTTTTTTAAAGTTTATTATTTTTAGCAACGTGACTTATATCAAGATTCTGTGAGTGCTAAGATGAGTTTTCATGGCCTTAAAAAAATAATAACATCCTAAATTCAACACTGCATCGAATCTCTTACATAAACGTGACAACCTCAAGCACTTAACCGGTTGAAAATTTAAACATGTTTGAATGTAATTTTAAGCAGAGACCCTTAGTTAATTAATTTCTTTATTAAATTAGACGCGGTCTGCGAAGACAGTGATATTACCTGAGACTTTGTTATTCCCAGTTGGAAATGGATTTTCTGGCTCATTTCGTTGTAGAAGGAGATCCTGGTTCAGCTGGTAATAGTCAGTTGCAGAGGAGCATACACACAGAAGCTGGCTAATGTCTACTTCTTGTTATACACTTTGTTGTTATATTATTGTTATACAAGATTGATCTAGAGAGGGAGCGTAGGGCGCTGTCTGTGCGCTGTAACATGCTGGCCCGCAGGTTTGCACGGTGTACTGAGCAAGTCAAAGTGACATTATTTAAGGCCTTCTGTCAATCTTTTTACACCTGCAGCCTGTGGACTAGATACACGCAGCGTACTTACAGTGCTCTGCGTGTACAGTACAATAACGCGTTCAGGGTACAGTTCGGGCTGCCGCGCCACTGCAGCGCTTCAGCTATGTTTGCGGGGAAAAGCGTGGATGATTTTCATGCCATTATGCGGAAGAGTTGTGCTTCTCTCATGAAGCGCATGCGGGCCAGCTCGAACAGCCTTCTGAGCGTGTTCGTGGACGGGTGGGACTCGCCGTTATGGCGGCACTGGATGCGACTACTCACTGCGGGTGGTCGCGTCCAGGGCTTGCCGTAAACTGGCAGTCCTGTGCGGTGACACTTTTAATTTATTTTTGTGTATGTATACTAACAATAGTTTTGTAAGGTTTTTGTATTACTGACAGTATATGGACTACCTACGTCCGAAATAAAAGTCTTATTCTATTCTATTCTATACAGGCTGACTGGGCCCCAAGTCTGCTATTTCTCGTAGTTGTTGGTTTTTGTAGTGACATTCAACCTATTTTGACTTCTATTGCGTAGGTAATAGAAGTAAGAGTTGGTTATTTGTCAGTTATTAAGTGTCGTTCTATAGATTTTGACTACTATTACCAACGGAATAGGTTGAACGATACTGCAAAAACCAACAATTACCACCTTTCTGACACATTCGAAATAAGCTGACTTGGGGCCCTGGTCGAATGAAGGACATATTGGGCGGGCATTCAATATATGATTTTCGTACCAAATATAAAAAAAAATTGCTTTAACATTTTACTTAATTGTCGAATAAAATATATCACAGATATTTTTGCTTGTCCTAACCCAATGAAGGGAAGAAGGCCATACCCAACACAGGGAGTGTTGGGTAAGGCCCCCCACCACTTTGGCCTTATCAAAGTTTCTTTGCCGTGTGCAGTCGCGTCCGTAAAGATGTAGACACACTTTGCGGATCTTATTACGCTAATTATTGTCATTAACGTTTTCATTTGTGATTCTTATGTGTTTTATTTTTTTATTCGTTACATGATTGTGAGCATGAATTATCCTTTAACCGTAATACTGTATACTGTATAGGTCTGTACTACCGACTTTTTTGACAGCCAATATTGGTGTAAATGGTCATGAATTATGGAAGCAATGACACCGTGTTTGTTGGCAATGAATAACCCTTTTCTGTTTTCTTTCTGTCCTTTGTCGGATGCATGACAATTAGGCCATAGCACACTATCTACTTTTTGCAGCAGAATCGCGTGTTTTCGCGTTCGATGACTGCCTTTTTCTTCCAAAAAAGTTAATAATGTACGCGAAAACGTGCGATTCGGCTGTAGAAACTAGCTAGTGTGTCATGGCCCTAATAACATAAATTATTATCGGATTATATCACGACGATATCGAATATATCACGGATTGACCGTGAAAGCTAGTAATGCAGGCATCATCTAGAACTCACGTTATATTTTGTGGTTCCCTCAACTACATTTTGTGAACCCAACCAACCCAACGACGACACGGTTGGCGCAGTGGCTAAGCAATTAGCTTTCTGCGCTACGTGCCGCGGGTTCGATCCCCGCACGGAATAAATATTTGTATGATCTACAGATAGTTGTTTCGGGTCTGGTTGTGTGTGCATGTGACTTGTATGTTTGTAAACAGTACCCTCGATACAGGAGAAATCCTAGTGACCCGCAACGTTTTAAAAAAAAAACTCTTTTTCTAGTTGGAGTCAAAAACCCCCAACTCCAACTAGAAAAAGAGCTGTAACTTTTTAACGGCTGAACGGATTTTCATGAAACATAGCTAAAGTGATACCCGATTAGACAAGCTTTTGAAAAAAAAATGCATTGAAATCGGTCTATCCGTTTTGGAGCTACGATAACAAAGACAGATACTCACTACAAACTTATAACACCCCTCTTTTTTGCCGGGGGATAAAACAAAAGTTTTAGAAAATACTTTGAAAATATTTAAAATTTACATTAGCAATAAGTATTTTAAGACACAAATTTTGACAACGTAACTCGCTCCCGACTTTTCAGTCGGTAAGTACGGCTTTATTCGTTTCAGTACTTTATAAACAAGTTGGAACAAGTTGACGTTAAAATCAGCGGGACCCAGGTGCTGGGTAATAACGGAGATTGCTCGGGACCTCGTTTTAAAATACATGTTTTATAGTCTTTGGTTCTAAGTTTTTGAAAGGAAAACTTAAATTGGTAAAACTATTGAGCAAAAATTTTTTATGATCGCTCATAAAGTTTTGGTGTAATTAAGAAGTTATTTAATTAAGAATTTGAGGTTATATTTACAAAGTTGGACATTGATGAACAGATGAGTTAATGAATGTTATTATTTAATTATTTAATAATTAATGTACACAGACTTACAAAATTCAACTTCTCAGTCTGGACCTTAGTACTTAAATAAATAAAAAAGAAATAAAAGTTAATTTTAAATAAAATAAAAATCTTAAATTAAACCCCCCTAAATAAATTAAAACAAATAATAAACTTATAAATAAAATTCTCGAATATTCAGCTAAAAAACCATGCTTCCATGCTTTATTTTTCATTGTTTTTATTTTAAGTAATTTCCTGGTTTTATTTTTATTTTTTATGTTTGTTATGTGTGCATGCTCGGTGTCCTGTGTGCAAAAAATAAATTGATTTTCTTTCTTTCTTTTTCTTTACTTATTAATGTGAAATCTATTTACCTAACAGCACCGACAAAATTTAACGCAATAGCACATATTAAAATCACAGAAAAAAAATCCTTGCACCTCTTAGGGTCCCCCATCCTAGAATAATCTTTTTCAGCTTTCATCTATAATAAAATAAAATAAAAAAAATGTTATTTCGGAAAGACTTTCTAAAATTACCCTACATTCGGCATTTACTATAACTAGTGGTCGCCCTGTGGTCGAAATTTGACCACATATTATATATAAATTTTAGCTTTCTGCACTTCTTCTCCATATTAACTTTAACCATGCCAAATCTCACGCTCCTGCGCGCGCGCAAAATGCTTAGAAAGGGGTGCAAAGTTATCTCTTCACACTATAATTAGATACCTATAACTGCAGTTTTGGCCCAAATTTTATTTATAACATCCGCTGTTTTCTTTTGCAGATTAACGTTTCTTTAATTACCATCAAGCATTTACATAATTTCGAAATAAGTTTCAAACATTTAACGGGCAATTTGGCTGAAATCTGTGACTCCAGTAATCATTACCTTCCAATCCTTCCGTAGCTGTAAAGGCTTAATTTGCATACATAGCTTGCCTCGGCGCCGCTACCACACCGATACGAACGAAACAGTCAAATTTTACGGATATTGTTATAGCTATCAAATAAAAATTGAATTTTTATAACTCTCACGATCTGTATCGCGAACGCCGCGCCGATATTTTTGTATCTGAAGCGGTAAAGCGTGGTAGGTTGCAGTTATTTTGAATTGTCAACTTTTTCCAACATAATTTGGGAACAGCATAGCTATTCTGTAAGAAGATCTGTTAGAATTATTATTATGTATGTAATTATTTGTAATAATAATTTATGTATCTAAGTATTTATTTTGTAGTAAGGTATACTCATAATATAATATTGATAGTTTTGAGCGTATGGTACTCGTGGGTTGCAGCTGAAAACCAGCGTCAGGTGGCCAGTATCACTGCCTCCTGACATTATGCTGAGCTGCAGCCTTTTGGCACAATAACTCATTTTATTTTATATGTTTTTTTTTGTTATTGGTTTTATTTATTTTTATTCTAATAAACTCTTTTTCTTTCTTTCTAGAATAGAATAGAATAGAATAGAAAACATTTATTCGATACAGGAAATAATATTATCAGCACATAAAAAAATAAAATTGAAACAAAGAGATCACAAAGAATCTCGGTTCTCGATTTGAATCTCATACTTATTGTCGGTTGGTATTTGAGTAATTGACAAACGATAACTTAATAACGGGCTGTGAACATGCTCTAGTCATGGTTACAGTTCCTGTTATTAAGTTACATGTTTATCGTATGACAATTCGTCAAATATGAACCGACAGTAAGAAGAAAATTGATACCCTGATGTTTCAAGTACTGTGAACTACAAATCATTACTTTTCTTCAAATCAAATCTTTATTGCTGAACACAGGTAGGTACAGTTTAGTACATTGCAAGATATTGGGTGAATGCGCAGTTCACTATGTTCTACCAGTTTAGGCATGCAACATTAACTGGGGTAGGTACACAATTATAAAATATTAATATAATTATTTAAAATGTCACAACAATCAATTTATTTAAATTGGACTTAATAAATATTAACCAGAATGTCAAAAAAAAAAAACTTCTTTTTTTTTGGGATATATAACCCTGAATAAGTACTTGAAAGATCAACAAAGAGTATCAATTTTCTCGATATTTTTTTAATGTGTATTATTTTAAAAGAATATGACTAAGACATTTTTTTTCTGATAATTGTCACCACTTGGTCCATAACTCGTTTCCGGCTTGACGTTGATTTTTGGGGCATTCCTGTATAACTAAACTGAATGTCAAATAAAATGTATACTTGACGATAGCTTAAAATCGCAAAGGAAAAGTAAAACAGCTAGCATCATTCACTTAAACTGTTTATAACACATTTTAACCCAAATCGGCATAAAATATAACGCCAAATTTCTCAGGAGTTTAGCAGGAAAAAAGCTAACTAGGTGGGAAAATTCATCCACTTTCTTTGAAATAAAACGCAATTTTCAGATTACTTAGCATTTAGTGATTGAGTCTTATTTCTCGGTATTTTTAAGCCTTTTATAAAAGTGCTTGAGCCAAAGATTTACCGACTTACATTAAGATCTCATTAGCGCTCGTTTTTTGTAGAAATTGGGCAATATTAAGTTTATAGTTAAGTTAAGTTAAGTTGACGACATGTTTGGCGCAGTGGCTAAGCGATTAGCTTTCTGCGCTACGTGCCGCGGGTTCGATCCCCGCACGGAACAAATATTTGTATGATCTACAGATAGTTGTTTCGGGTCTGGTTGTGTGTGCATGTGACATGTATGTTTGTAAACTGTACCCTCGATACAGGAGAAATCCTAGTGAGGGGCAATGTTTTTTAAAAAAGAGATAAAGAAAAGAAAGTTAGATAAAGGTGAAAGAGCAGAGGCAGCATACTGATGGCGGCAGAGATCTACGATCCCTGGTCATGGGTTCAAATCCAGGTGGGCACACCAATGAGTCAGAATTATTCATGATGTATGTGAGCATTGATCACCACTGCTCTAACGATTAATTTTTGAAGAATCTTTAAAAAATGTACCTGTCGTTAGAGCAGAGAGGAAATTCAGCCTTTTCGGCTGTTTTCATGCCCGTACCGTTTCATTTTTATTTTTTATTAGAAGTGTACCTAATTCTTTTTTTTTTTGTGTTTCGTCTATTTTGAATTTGGCGCCGTCATTATCCCGTACGGAATAAAATTATTTTTCTTTCTTTCTTTCTTTCAGCATGACCTCAAAAAAATTAAAAACTTGACCGAGCCCGCTTAGTAGATAACGGTCTAAGGCTTACATTCAGAGACGACAGAAACGAGTCTAAGCGTGAACTTACGCTTCCATCTGTCAAAATTTCTTCGTAAAATTGACATATGGAAGCGTAAGTTCACGCTTAGACTCGTTTCTGTCGTCTCTGAATGTAAGCCTTAAGGCCTAACTACACACAAGTAGGTACATCCGTACTCTCTGTTCCGTGAAAAAACAGTGTCAATGAAAAATGCTCTGTATTGTCACCCCTGTCGTCAGTAGAAATGGGCTGAGTGATGATTCGCTATCAATGACTACATGACAATGACAAAAAAATATAGATGTGTACAATGACAAAATCATCAATGATTCTCTAACAGTCACCGCATTCACGCATTGCATGTTGTCATTTTGTCACTGTCATGTCACAGCCGAAGAAGTTCACGTTCATTATGTCATGGTCATTATCGAGTGATGATTTTGTCGTTGTCACTGCATGACGAAATTATTTTAAAGTAGGTATCGATGATTTATACATGTGACATGATATCCTGGTTGCCTGGAAGGCATCGCCATATGCGATAAGGCCGCCCATTGTACAATTTACCCATGTTTGTGCAAGTTTTATGTGTATATTTTGTTTTACTGGTGTACAATAAAGAATATATAAATATAAATAAACTAGCTGACCCGGCGAACTTCGTACCGCCAATAAAAGAACGTGCACCTACCTACCTATCTACCTACCTACCTACCCACCTACCTACCTACCCACCTACCTACCCACCTACCTACCTACCCTATCTACTATACCGACCCTACCTACCTACCCTATCTACCATACCTACCCTATTCACCCTATCTACCATACCTACCATACCTACCCTATTCACCCTATCTACCATACCTACCTTCTCCTTGTTTAACAAACACAACAAAAAATGAATTAGTGAAATTGGTCTAGCCGTTCACGCGTGATGGCGTGACCGAGGGAAATAGGGATTCATTTTTATATATATATATAGTGAAATAGATATAGCACTGAACTCTAGTCGTCGGCAAATTGTCGCTCGTCTAAGAGCCCTAACCCACAACATGATGGTTACCTGCAAACGTCGTGAGGTGACAAATGAAGGCTCACGGTAAGTGTGAGACTAATGTGCGGACGCGTTGTTTAGTCCGCAACTTTAGGTGACATATTAATTGACTGTTTAACATAACAATCTGAACGCGTGTGGCATATATTTAAATACAATATGTAACATAATTAACGCAAGACCTGAACGAAGACACGGACGGACGACTGGACAGTCACGAGTGTTTATCACTACAAGAACACAGCAACAACAACAACACTACAACAACAACACAGCACACAATTTGTACTTTTTCTATATATTTATGCACCTTATTAATTCATTTTGTTTTTTATATTTTTTATTAACATTTTAAAATGTCTCATGCCTCTGTGACAAATAAATGTTTTCTTTCTTTCTAATTTTGTTGTTGACTGTACAGTAGACCTACAACTTGATGGCTACCTTTGAGGAGAGCGAGGTGACAAACGACGGCTCAGTCGTAAAGTGTAAGAGTAATGTGCGGACTCCTTATTCTGTCCACAAGAGAATTAGGTGCTTGATGTTTACTTTGGCCATTTACATGCTCTAGTTGTAGATATATTATAAGGTGTAAAAAAATAGCTCTAAGAATTTTGTGAAGTTTATTATGAACAACTTTTACTATGAGAAGAAACGTGAAATCGCGTACAACAACTTCACAAAATTCTTAGAGTTAATTTTTTTACACCTCGTATTTATGATTTGTATATACAACACACACCGCACATCTTCATCGTCATCTTAGGGAGACGTGAACATCTGAGAGGACCTCATAAAGTTGTTAAGTGTGTAGTCCGCCAACCCGCACCAGGACAGCGTGGTGGACTAAAGCTTTACCCTTCTCATTCTGAGAAGAGGCCCGTGTCCAGCAGTGGGACAGTAACAGGCTGGATTTATGTACACACATACACTTGATAAAGAAAAGATTTTTATTTATTTATGTATAAAAGTACTGCTTATTAGTAAAGAAATTTATGCCAGCAGACCTGCAACAGGATAAAGCGTGTAACACACAGTGTGTAACTAAAAGAAACAAGGTAGATGATAAGGAGCTAAATAAGGAAGTAAGATTGTAGACATATTTAAGTGCGGGTTCGATCCCCGCATGGAGCAATTATTTGTATGATCTATAAATAGTTATTCCGGGTCTAGGTGTGTGTGCATGTGACATTTATGTTTGTAAACTGTACACTCTATACAGAAGGCATCCAAGAGACAAGCCAAGTATAAAAAAAAAAACTTACGTCTGGTTTACAAAATTAAATTTCAATGCTCATTGTAAAGGTTAGCTACATATTAAGGCACTAGCTTCCGCCAGCAGCTTCGTCCACGTGATATCTTTATAAATTATAGCCTATGTTACTCAGTAACAATATAGCATTCTGCTGGTCAAACAATTTTTAAAATCGGTCCAGTAGTTTTTGAGTTTATCCATTACAAACAAACAAACAAACAAACATACAATAAATCAAATCTTTTCTCTTTAAAAATATTAATTTATAAGGCCCAACTGTCAAATAAAACATCTCTTCCAGTATGAAAAAACATAAGAAAAACAGCCATGAAGGTAATACAACTTTTTTTGGTATCTAAACTCTATACCACACCAATTTACGCCTTTACAATAAAAAATAGGGTGAACGTC
Organism: Allophyes oxyacanthae; assembly: GCA_932294325.1. NCBI lineage: Eukaryota > Metazoa > Arthropoda > Insecta > Lepidoptera > Noctuidae > Allophyes > Allophyes oxyacanthae. The sequence continues at coordinate 17,171,315 of OW028610.1, read as the reverse complement.
CCAATTTTCCGACAGATACTGACACGAAACGTGAGCCGTGCATGCCTCGATACGTACTACGCGGCTTAAAACGAATTTCTGAAAGTGCATTGTGCTATAAAAATTCTCTTCGACCGGAGTGCATAGCTCTGGCGATTTTCGTGTTCAAAATGGACTACCAAGTCGGGAGTAGAATAAAGTAAAGGAATCTGGCCTTAGTGAAAACTTTGATGCGAAATATTTGAGTGCATTTTGTTATTAATTTTTTTTGGAAATAATTTAGCGACTAGATAGTTTGTTTGTGAAGACCAAACATGACTACTTTTTAATATAATTTTGTACATCTTGCATGTAAAATTCATGTAAACTCATGTTTCAACAAATAAAGAATCTTATCTCATGTAAGATAGTTTGTCAAAATATGAACCTAATAACATATTTATTTTATATTAATAAAAAAAAAAAACTGGGGGTATTAATTTCAATAGTGGTCGCCCAGTGATCGAAATTCAACCATAATTTTAGCTATCTGCACTCCTTCTCCATACAAACTTTAACTATGCCATATCTCACTCTCCTCCGTGCGCGCAATGTGGTTAAAAAGGGGTACAAGGTTTTCTCTTCACGTACTCATATATAGATAATAATTATTATGCACATGCACTGTTGTACATGAAGTTGTCTTTATGTCACATTCACTACGCTTGGTGTGCGGAGTGGTGACTCTAATTGTGATATTTATTATTTAGTAAATTACTACAATTTTTACTTCAAATAACTTATCTTCTTGTTTCGACACCCATTAATATATTAAGGGTATCATTAGCTAATCAAATGTTTATTATTCAAAAAAAATACTACAAAAATATCCGGTTCTCTATGTCAAAATAATGCACACTTCATTAACAGCGCACAATATTCTAATATCAAGTCATTCAACCTCTTCCATGTTAATTTCAAGCACTGTTTATGTTTGCTCATTCCAAATGTACGCTATTTGAAGCCGAGATTAAGTGTAGATAGACCTTGACAAATCCTTGTTACACACGACGGAAAACTTGAGTCATTAGTCTTTGCCGACAACTGGGATGTTCACCCTGCTAATGGAGGAGGCATGTTACATTTTGATGTTATAGTTAACATTGTGGGGTTGTTGTTATTGATATAACAACATAACAATCAGATCTTTGATCCCCCAAGGCAGAGATTATTATCGATTATGTGGAGGAAGAATTCGAGTCAACGAGCGGGGGTCGTGGTAGCTTGGTTGGCAAGAGCGGCTGTAGAAGACTCAACCAGAAGGTAGCAGGTTCTAATCCTGCTCACGGTCGAATTTTTCTATCCACAAAAATTATTAGGTTAATATGATGAATAAGTACATAATACGTATTAATATATTTTATAATTTTATTGCCTATGGTAAAATACTAAAAATAATGTATAGGTATTTATGAAAATAAAATTATTAAATATTATTAAATTGTTACTGTTTTAAAATATATATAAATATAAATGTTACCACCTCTCCAACTCTTTGCAGCATCCTAACAGAGTCATGTACTTATTAGAATAGTTCATAACTAATTTCTAAGCGTACATTGTGCAATATATAATAAACCAGCTATGCCTCGCGGGTTCACTTGCGTGTTTTATTTTTATCAATAAAAAATACAGCTTATATTACTTAGAGATAGTGTAGCTTTCCATTAGTGAAAGAATCTTTAGAACCGGTTCAGTAGTTCCCGAGATCGCCCCCTACATACAAACAAACAAAAAAATTTTACTTCTGTATAATATAAGTGCAGTGATATAGCCTAGCGGTTGAACGCTTGCCTCCCATGCAGGAGGGTCTGAGTTCAAACCCGGCCCGCACCTCTGACTTTTCGGATTCATGTGCGGATTAGAATTATTTGATTATCACTTGCGATAACGGTTAAGGAAAACGTCGTGAGGAAACCTGCACATCTGAGAGGGCCTCATAAAGTTCTCGATGGTGTGTGTAGTCCGCCAACCCACATTAGGCCAGCGTGGTGGACTAAGGCCCGTGCCTAGCAGTGGGACAGTAATGGGCTGAATTTATTTATTTATTTTATTATATAATATTAGTGTAGATAAATAAATAAATAATAAGCATAGGCACTTTTGTTTGATCGTTTAAAAACGTCCCTGAATTATTAGAATGTTTTACAAAGAAGTATGTTCAAAGGGCCAGATATTATTTAATTATTAAAGCAATCTTTATGCCAAACACGTTTTCTTTTCTCTGATTTCAAAGCGTCTCATTATCGCTTTGATTTCAACACAAACAATACACAGGGGGTTGTAATAAAGGAAAATAGAGAAGGCGAGAAAAACTTGGTGACTAAAACTTGGTCCTATCTTTCTAGTCCCACCCCTGATTAGGTATGGTTATTGTGACAGTTGCTGTCACTAATAAACATGCTATTCCGTATCCTCTTATGCAAAAATCTAAAAGCGAGAAAAGGATGCATTGTTTATTGGTCAATCAAGGCGCAGGTCCCTTTAACGGGTGATTGTACTCATCATTATGAATAACATTTACTATGGGACCAACCCTGATATCGCAAAACAAAATCAGCTGTTCCATACATTTAGTCGAAGAATATCGAAATAATTGTACGAAACAGCTGTTCATTTTCGCGATTTCGGGGTTGGTCCCATAATAAAAGTTGTCCATAATGACGAGTACAATAAGGTCTTAAAAGCATCGGGACTAGAAATGTAGGACCTTGCATATAATAATTATATTAATGTCATGTAGTTCTATTAAGTTTTTTTAGGTACTTTTAAAGCAGGTGACAGGGTTCTTGCAGAGCTTATTTTTAAGGGAAGTAGGGTACGATAGCGGATCTTTCCACTCAAAATTGAAGCTGCCCGACTGGGAAAGTACCTCCACCTTGCAGAGTATCATAACCAAATACACTGCTCTTTTGCAGTGTTGTGCTCCTAACGGTGAGCAAGTTCGCCAGTGATACTTGGGGACGCGTCGTATTGGCAGTAGGGGTCCTTGCTACTACTAAGGTTGGCAACGCGCGAGTGATGCCCCTGGTGTTGCAAGCGTCCATAGGATACGTTAACCGCTTACCAGTAGGTGGGCCGTGTGCTTGTTAGCCACCTAAGAGGTACAAAAAAGGAGCCATCTCTTTGTCTGAAAGTTATGGTTGATTAATTAGTACTAGTGGTCACGCAGTGGTCGAAATTCGACCCTAATTTTAGCGCCTTCTCCATATGAACTTTAACTATGCCAAATCTGACACACCTACGTGCACGCAATTTGCTTAAAAAGGGGTACAAAGTTTTCTCTTCGCGTATTAATAGATAGATATTGGTTTCAACTTGCTAATGAAATAAAAACCCGTGTGTATTTTTGATTGTACCAAAATGCATCTGTGTTACCACATCCATATATTCAGGTATCCTATGTCTTCATTTGAGGCTCGTCTTATGTGCACCTGTTACAAACCAACCAACAGTTCCCACTTCTTCGCTATAATGTATCTTTACGTTAAGGCTCGCCGCACACTCAGCCACTGGTGGCGACAGTTAGCGGACACTACCGGTGGCCAAGCCACTAGACGCAGCCGTCAGTCGCCGTCAGTAGTAGCTGTCACCAGTCATAGTCACTAGTGGCTAGACTCATCCACATTTTCATCCATTTACCCTAAGTATTCAAGACAAGCAGTGATAGCCTAGCCGTTAATTGCTTGCCTTCCATGCGGGCTATGCAGGGGGGGGGGGGTCCGAGTTAAAACTCGGCCCGCAGCTTTGACTTTTCTGATTAGAATTTGATTATCACTTGCGATAACGGTGAAGGAAAGTATCGTGAGGAAACCTGCACATCTGAGAGTGCGTCATAAAGTTCTCGATGTTATTTGTAGTCCGCTAACCCGCACTAGGCCAGCGTGCTGGACTGAGGCGTAATCCTTCTCATTCTGAGAAGAGGCCCGTGCCCAGCAGTGAGACAGTAAAGGCTCAATTATGGAGAGGCGGAAAGTCGCGCGGAGCGCAAAGCGGTGCGCAACGTTGAGAAAGGCGCGTATCTTCGTTCACGGAGAGCGACATGCTCTCCATAATTGAGCCCTTATACTCTGAATTTATTTATTTATTATTTTAGTCAAGACAAGACGCGGGTTCACGGGGAGCCGGCAACAAAACGCGGCTACAAGTATCGAGCGCTGACAACTTCCACAGCATGTGGCTCGAAAGCGGCCACGAACACTCAGTTTGCGTCGATACTATACAAAATGTATGAAAAATTTCGTCTACAACTAATAGCGACGACTAGTGGCTGTGCTGTGGCCGTCAACGGTGGCCTAGTGTGCGGCAACTCTAATGGTTGAACTATATTCAACGCAACCAGCCCTCACTATACTACAGATGAATTATATATTCAGAGCATTTGTTCCTGATAAGTTGCGCACTGTTTGTTATTTGCTAAGTACTCCACCTGAGTAAGTACTTAAGTACTTAACTGTGTTTACTGTACCTTAGTACACTTACGGAAAAATATTTTAGTTCAAGTGTTTGTGTTTGCACGTTTCTGTGTACCAAGAATGCTAAGACGGAGCTTTATGGACAAAGTGGATAGGCATTGCTAAGAATGTCTAGAATTGAAAAGAATAGATCTTTATTCCTTGTAATCAATTCGAGATTCTAGGTGCGCAGTTCCAAATAGTAGGTCTTATGGAGAAGAACCGGTAAGAAACTCCATGGAAACTTCTTCTAAAATAATAGATTACAATCTTGATCAGTACACAATCTTGTGGTAAGAACTGCGAGAATAATGCGAAATTAATATTATTGTACTCATCTTTATGAACAACTTTTACGATGGGACCAACACTGAAATCGCGAAAAAAATGCGGCAATAAAACTTGAATTAATTCTCAATTTTTTTCTATTAAATTTCATAATAAATTGGGTATAAAAACGAAACACGCAAACCATTTTCTGCCCTTTAAAAATATGATTGATCATTGGGAGTATTAAATCTTAGGCGCCTCTGAGTGGCAAATTAAAATGTATTTGTCAACGTCAGGACAAAAATAGACGTGGACAAACAGCATCTGGGGTTTCTCGTCATTGTTATATTTTTGATTGAGAAATATTATAGCGTTTTGTAGAGATTGGTAGAATAATGTGTTATACAGCGTGCCTATGAAAATAGGATACTTAATAATTTATTTATTGGTTTTTTTATTGTTATTTTATGGTTTTTTGTTTTTGGTTTGCGGTATTTTATGGTTATTGTACTTATTATTATGAACAACTTTTACTAAGGGAAAAACAAAAAAATAGTGAAAAATAATAATTATGTGTACCTACAATATATAAATCAGATTGTTTATATATGTCGCAGGGATATTGTCAAATCAGTGATATTATAATTTCACTACTGAAATTATAATATCACTGGTGTAGCAGGGGTCCCCCCCTGCTGCCAATACGACGCTAGTAGTAGGATCAGATGCCCCTGGAGGTGGAAGCGTTTATAGATTACGGTAACTGCCTACCATCAGGCGGGCATGCTTGATTGCCACGAGCACGATCCATCGACAGCCACCGTACACAAAATCAAGCAGGTGCCGCAATATGGCAGGCAAGTTTGGAAAGAAAGAAAGAAAAGAAGAAGAAAGAAAAAGTATTTATTTGACACAGCACAAAAACGATACACTATGCTACACTATGCTAGTATACATTATAATAAAGCACAATTTTTCACTTTAATAACAGATATTTATGATAGCGGAAATACATTTGCCTACGTAATCACGTACATCTTATCATTTATCTAAACTTAATTACTTGGATATGCACGAAACCCATCCAATTACTGACCTACATAAATACCCCTTTACCTGTACCACTAATCATAAACAAAGCGACCCTCATAGTAATGTAAATCGTACTAATCCCATGGGCCGACACTATTATACCCATGAACCTTTGTAATTCCACAATCGACGATTAAAAATAATTATTATACTCTATGAGTTGAGGGTGGTTTTGGGAGACATGCCATTTAGCGCACCAATTTGATGCGCACTAATTTGAAATAAAACCTAATCGAACCCAAATCGAAAGCCCAAACACAATTTTTTATGAACTTTACTTATAAAAATCGTCTATACTATGTAATCTATGACTCCTTGTTATCGATATATCTTATTTGTTATACCCCTCTCTATATAGACTATAACCGTTGGTGCGCAATGTGGAATAGAAAATAAATATATAAAATAAATATAAATAAATATCTATATAATATATTTTTATTTGATGCGCTCCACGCGGGTATACTATGTGAAAATACTACTGGTGCGGTTAGAATTGGTGCGCATCAAAATGGTGCGCTAAATGGCATGCCGCGGAATAAGGACACGCGACTAATTAAGCACTTCCTGGTGAGGGAAACCCACATCTACCAAAGCCAAGGAACAGATGGGTGACCTTCTTTATCGTATCAATTTCGATACCAAATTAAACAATTTTTCGATTTTTCTTCAGTCACTGAGACAAAGTTTGAAGAAAACGGGTTTGTGTACCCACCATGCTAGTCCTGCAGCGTATAATAAATTGATTATATTTCAACGCATCGGTAAAATCCATCCAATACAAAATTAATGTTGCCTAAATTATAGAGAAAATCACGGAATGTTCGCGCATAAATTACCATGCAATAGTTGACGTGCAATATGCATATGATATGCACGATGCATAATGCAGAACTGAGGTGTGACAAAACCGCCCGCCATCCTCTCTGACCGACAATTATCCCCGGCCTCCTCTAACATTCATGCATTCAAAACTGTGACGCGATGCGATAGACATTTTAATTGACGTGGAATAGGGTTGGCTAATTCCGAAATAATCAGAAAACTAACATTGAGTTTCAGCGTATTCTGAAGCCCAATTCTCATAATTAATGTACACTATGACTGAAAGTTCACCGACACCAAAATTATAATATGAATTTTAAAAAATCGGTTTTAAATTTCAGTTTGTTTTTAGTTTTCAGTATACCTAATTTAAATTCAATATTCTTACAGGCTCATCTTAATCACATTATTGACGTTTATGGTTGAACGAGAATACCAATTTTATTATCTGTGTCGGTTCAAAATGTTAGCAGAATACCGATTTTTGGTCATAATTTCGAGCTCATTACGATATATTTTCACATTTGACATTGTTTTTTAGTGTAGTAGAATACCATTTGTGACATTTAAGACTATTTTATACTAGATTGGAACTATATTTTGAACATTTTTAATTATAAGAATTGGTCTTCAGATCATTTCGTATCCTTGTAACCTTCGTATGAAACCTAATTATTGTCATTGTCATCAGCATCAATCTGTGGACGAACGAGGTATGGTGTTCCTACATTGAAAAGGGAGGATGCTCCGTCCAGGCGAGGTGATATACCTGGCGGGCCGAAGCCCAACGCTATATTCTGATAGGTTGCACTGGCGTTATCTATTGCCATGTTCTTAGTGGCTATTTCACGTAGCAGTCCACTGCTGGGATAAGGACGGGACTAGACATGCGGATTATTTTCCCGAAAAACTTATAAAAAATGACAAAAATATCGCGTGAAGTAAGTACCAACCCTAACAGCGCATATGACGGGTACATTCAGCTGTTTGATTTCAATACAGATAATAATGTCAGGGATACAGTCCAGTATTCAGTAGTTGCAATTCATGGAACTTTGGCGCGAAATGTTTACGATACGTACCTATATACACAGACCTGACTTCGCTAATTATATATTTGTAATTGTCATGCTTATATTTGCTGAACTATACAATGATGACACCGCCATTTGTTGCGGTAATAATTAAGTGCTACGTTCTTTTGTTTCTTAATTTTAAAATACGAATGTAAAGCTGACAGCCGGCACAGTATATAAATATAAAATGTGCAGCCAGTTAGACTGCGAAAGGGTAATGAGCAAGTAATAGCTGGAAGGAACGGACCCCAACTAGCTAAAATAGGTTTTACCTTCCATTAAGAAAGAGTTTTGACAATTGCTTCCACTGCAAAATAGAAATGAAGAACGAGTTCGTTATTAACTATTTTTACTCGTTCAGTCCTCTCATGTCGTAACAAAGAGCTCGCTTGGATACTTTGTTATAATGCTGCGTTCGATTCCCAAATCAGACAAAATTCATGATCATCCATGATCAGCCATATTTACATTTGGGTCGATTATGTATTGAATTTTTGTATAGGACAACTGATTATTTTGACTTCAGAAAGATGTGCGGATCGCAATTTGATTATCACTTGCGTTAACGGTGAAGGAAAACATCGTGAGGAAACCTGCACACCTGAAAGGGCCTCAGTTCTCGATGGTGTGTATAGTCCGCCAACCCGCACTAGGCCAAGGTGGTAGACTAAGGGCTAACCCTTCTCATTCCGAGAAGATACCCGTGCTCTGCATTGGAATAATGGGCTGGATTTATTTGGAGTCAATTTTTATTTTTATAACAATAATATATCTACTGACGAAATAATTAAGTGCGTCAATATACAAATAGGTACTTGGTATATTGTTACAAAAATTTGAATTATCTAGTTTTGTTCCCTATATTTCCATTACCTCCTGTAACTAACTTTCGGCAATACTCTGCTTCCTGCGGTACTGTAGAGAAATCCCAACTACGATAATATTATGCTGCATTGTAGACCTCAAAAGCAACAACAACTAAAATAAAGCGAAGTGGAACGTAAAAGATGTGCTGAATTAAATCCCGTGTTTACTGTAAACAACAGGTGAACGCGATAGGTACATGGAATCTCACGAATACTGCAACTTGTAGTGAAAATATTCCGTCTGCTGTAAAATATACCTACCTACCAGTGGCGAAGAGTCCATACAACCCGATTCCCATCGGCTACCCTTTAGGAATTGGTTAGTGCATAGACCAACGTAATATGGCTTGTTATTCAGTTAGGTCGAGTTCTTCCAGACAAGACTATATACAGATTACAAGAGACTGTATGGATTTTTGTCTTGCAGCATTAATTGCAGCAATTTTAGAGGGCATTTTTGGGACGGCTTCCCCTTTTAAAACTGTCACCCTTCGCCACTGCTACCTACTTTAACGTTTATTCCCTTTGATTCGTTCTGCATAGCTATCCTGTAAGAATATTTCGCATCTCGATTCAAATACCACATACATCTAATTTTTTTTAATAATTTTTTTCTACATAATTTTACCCAGTTACCATCCTAAGAAAAATGTCTTCTCTGTCTATGCACCTGTCTTCTTCTTATTGCATTTGTCGATCATTCTAGTGTGTCTTGTATTTGTGGTGTAGCGACATCTATCGCCACATAGAATAACTACTTACAAGTCAGCAAACTGACAACAGAAGTAGCGCGAAAATATGAATTGACCAATCACATTACGAGGTCTGAATCGCGCAAGGAAAAATAATATCGTATCTAAGATATATACAACTGTCCGACATCAACCGTCGGGCTTCGGCCCGCCAGGCAATATCACCTCGCCTGGTCGGAGGATCCTCCCTTTTCAATGGAGGAATACCATACCTCGTTCCTCCACAGTGGCAAATAAATGAAATTTTTTTCTTTCTTTCTTTATTCTTTCAAATTTCTCTCTTATTGTCGGTTGATATTTGACGTCATCAAAATCCATACTTCTTTCACCATAATTCTTTCTCATTTTCTAAAATAAAAGTAGCCTTAGTTACTCCTTATAACATCAGCTATCTGCCAATAAAAGTCCCGTCAAAATCGGTCCAGCCGTTTCAGAGATTAGCCGGAACAAACAGACAGACAGACAAACATTTTTAAAATAGATTTTTTGGTATATATGTACCGTATTTAATTTCATATGCATTTAGTAAAAAGCTGTTATTTTGACATTACAAACAGACACTTCAATTTTATTTATTTGTATGTATAGATATAGACTACGTTATGATAAAGGGGGCAATCGCGCATGTACTTGAGCGCACACACACAAACCTGAAATATACAAGACTGGGAAGTCCTGAGAAGAAGCCCACACAGCGGGACAGTAATGGGCTATATTTATTTATTAATCCATAATTGATTCCATCGCTTTTTCATTTTGATACGTAATGGAAAAACCTTACGGCTTTAAAAGCGTTTAAAAATGTAACGATTTTGAGTTAATGTAAAGACTGCGCGAGTTTGTTGAATCCTAAACGAGATAAAAACGCAGCCGTGTCGGTCCCAGTGAAGGGCGATGATTGATTGAATTTAATGGTATTAACGGTTTTAACAAAAAGGACGTGGTGTTTGAAATTTTACGGTTTTACGGCAAAGAACGGTGTTTTGTATGACGAAGGATGGAAATCTGATGTTTTGCAGAATCATTAATGGCTGCTCTTGTGTATTTGTAAATGGCCACTTGTGATGCAAAATAATTTATTATTGGAGTATGATTTTTGTGCATTCAAATATACAGAATGTTTTTTTTATGTAGTGCGCATAATTTGTAGTGATTCAGTCTCTGTTCCTGTTGCATGTGAACGTGAACGTTAGAGGGCACGGAAAAATCATGGTAGAGGTACAGTTTACAAACATACATGTCACATATACACTCGGAACAACTATCTACCATAAAAATATTTTGATCCGTGTAGGGATCGAACCCGCGGCACATAGCGCAGAAAGCCAAGGCTTAGCTACTGCGCCAACAGTGTCTATCACTTTCTCAGTTACTCTCTTCAGTTAAGAACTTTCACAATTTATAATAGATTTAATATGTAGGTCGCAAAAGGAAAGAAACAGACTAAGCTTGGTTGTTAATAATTCTCTCAGAAATTCACAACGCACTGGAGCTAATGCGGAAATTATGTTCGTATTATTCAGTAGGTATACCTATATGATACTAATCATGTTAGAAAAGTAGACAGGTATATACTTGAACGTACACTTGACACACAGTATTATCTACTGGGTTGTAGAGATGAAAAGAAAGAAAGGAGAAATAAATTAAACCTAACCGTCAAAAACCTCCGACTCCAACTAGAAAAAGAGCTGCTTCTTTTGAACGGCTGAATAGATTTTCATAAAACATAGCTAAAGAAAGAAAGAAAGAAAGAAAATTCATTTATTTGCCACAAAAACAAGACACACTGGAATGACAGATACAGGTAATAAGAAGAGGACAGGTGCATAGACAGAGAAGACATTATTTTAGGATGGCAACAATGTAAAATTGAGTAGAAAAAATAATAATTTAAAATAATAAAAAATATGTGGGTATCTGCGACTGCGCATCACCTAATCAGTGTGTGTCCCGAGCTGTAGCAAATGGGTGTCCAGCTCAGCATGTGCCAGGCTATGACACCTGACGCTGATATTCTGCTGGATCCCGGTAGCTAAGAACCATTCTGATTATACCAGCTTTCAATTAAAAAAACGGCATTGAAATCGGTTCATCCGTTTTGGAGCTACGATGCTAGAGACAGACTACAAACTAACACCTCTCTTTTTCACAGCTCCAAGGGATTGCAGACTTGAGTATTTGATATTAATTTCAACTTGATACCTCCACGCATTCTTGGGAAAAAGGGTCTTGACAGACAGAACGACGGACAACAAAGAGATCCTATATGGGTTCCTTTTGGAGCGTGGCGATGCTGACACATGCGTCATGCTCGTGAACGGGTGATGCCATCTGTCGGAACTGGTCAGCTTGCAACTATGGCATGCCATGGCAATCTTATTCAGAGGCAAAACATTATTATCCATGTCTTATTTTTATTCACATTATATTAAATTATTCTCGCAGCTTTTACCACAACATTGTACTGATCAAGATTGTATTATTTTAAAAGAGTTTCCATGGAGTTTCTCGCGCGTACTTCTCCATAGGATCTACTATTTGAAACCGTGCACAGAATCTCGACATTTCGTTAGTGCCTGTATCTGGTTTACACGAAATAAAGATCTATTCTATTCCATTTAATTCTTTTCTCCTTTTGAGGTGCGGAGCCCTAAAAACAATAAAAAGGTACAGTGACATGATAGATGTCGAACCAAAGACCTCACGCTCTCCAGTTATACTTAATCTTAGGTAATAGATCAATAAGGCATTAATATGCGCGTGATATACAATGTTTTCCTTTTACCAATCGCCAAAGTTTCCGTCCATAAGTGGAAACAAATGCGCCATTTATAAACACTTCTATTTCTCCCAAATATTTGTTTGTTAGGTGATTTCCAAATTAGTTTGGCCCAGTTTTGGTTGGAGCTGAGAAATGGCTGCACTTTGTCATAGTACGGTGACAGGTAAAGTCGTGGGTAGTTCTCGTAAGTACTTACTTAGTTTTACTTGTTATTCAAAGGAAAATGTTGAATTGTTGAATTTTTAAGTGGTTTTTAGTTTCATAAATGGTAAATGCAATGCAATTTTAGATGGAAGGATTAAGTAATAAAGTAAGTCAATTACTAACATTATATCTATGAAAGCTCATAGCTAAAGCCGGGGATCCACGACATAATAGCTGGACGGAACGGACCCCAAATAGCTAAAATAGGTTTTACCTTCCATTAAGAGTTTTGACAATTGCCTTCCACTGCAAAAGAGAAATGAAGATAGAGTTTGTTATTAACTATTTTTACTCGTTCAGTCCTCTCCGCTAGACTCTTTGTTGGTGAAAGCACTTCTATGAACACACACAAGTTTTTGACGAGAACCGCGAAGTACTAACAAAATTACATTTCCATAACAGAATTCATCCCTTTGTCACCATAACATAAAAAAATTGTACCAGCAGATCCCCTAGGATAGGAGAGAAAATTAAAAGTTCAGATAAATCGCGGCCATATTGGTATTAATGTCAGTTGGTAATAACGAGTTTGTTTAATGCTGTATCCGTGTTGATGTAATGAAGGTTTTTGTTTGTTTGCCTGCTTGATTTATAGGCTCGTGGGAATGGGCCTTAATGTAAGTAATGATGTCCACGGTTTTGGTAATATGATTAGAATTATTATTTTTAGTAATAAAATAACGCCTCACGATCGTCTAAGTTTTTAAGTTTTGTTTAATCGACTGTCAACGAATCAATGGTGTACAGAAAAACCTAATGCGGTTTATGTTTACACCCTAAGCCCCTCGCCCACTACGTCCACTACTTTGCGCAATTGACGTATCAGACTGACACACGTGTCACAGAATAGCAATATTAATTAGCAACATGCAGTATGACACCTGCAAATACTTGAAAATTTTAAATCCATAATATCGTATATCCAGTGTTCTACGAGTATATAACGCTAGAACATCTATTCCTCTGTTTTGTATTTGTATATTTTAAAACTATTTATCTATATTTTCAGGGCAAAAACATAAACATATCTATTAAAATATTTATATATATATAAATATTAATATTATATTAATATTTATTTATATATGTTAATGTTTATGTAAGTTTATAATTATAGTTGTTTTTAAGTATAATAGAATATACCTACCCTCTCATTTAAGTTTTTTTTGGTGCATCTACCTTCATTGTCTCTGCATCACCCTAAGGTTGTCTGGTAGAGAATGCCTACGGCATTAAGACCGCCTTTGTACATTGTACATGAAGCATTTTAAATAAATAAATATAAATAAAAAAATTGTAAATAAAAATCGGTTTTTGCGGCATTTCTGTAAAGCCTCGCCTTAAGTCAAGCCCTGTTGTAGATAATAAAAAAGATGAGATGTTGTTTTCATACCAAAAGTCACGAAACAACTTTCAGCTAGTCACGACAAAAATCGGCAACGCCAGTCCAAGTTCAAGGCCACGTATTGATTTATGAGTTTGTTTTCTCGAAACGCTGAAATACCGAAAGTTTAGTAATACGTCGCCAGATGTCGCCAGTTACTTTGGAAGATTTATTACATTTTAGTTTTATTTTAACATTTAGAATTATATTAGGCCTGTGAGATTTTGCAACTTCCTCTCTGGTAAATATGGCTAAACTCCTCGTGGTTGTCGAATTATCAGAGGATGAAGCACCATTGAAATATGACAATTTCTAGGATGAAGCACAAATGTTTTAGATGTATCGTAAAGTTTAACGAAAGCAAATTTTGAATCAAAGATACAATAATTTTATCGCATTTTTGTTATCTTTACTTCTTTCATGAAAATGTAATTAGCATATTTTCATAAAATATTACCTATAGATTAAATGTGTATTTTTGATTCAAAATTTCCTTACGTTAATGTTACAATTCGTTAAAAAAATTCAAGCATGGCCCACAGTTGGCTTAGATTTTTTTTGAGCGCGTAATGTTTACTTCTGAACATAGATCTCCCTTATAAAGACACAATAACACCGGCACCGAGCAAAAAAAAAACATAAAAACAACAGCAATTAAAATAAATAATAATAATAACACAGAAACAAAAAACCTCTTAACTAACAAAACACAGGAATACTCCACACAATTACATGAATCATAGTATTAATTTCCTCACAGTCACAACATATAATATGTAGATACATGTACCCTCAGAACAATGACCTAGCATGTACCTCAGCCTATAGATATCGCGGTTGGCAACAGATATAGTTCCCGCCAGATAGCATGGCAATACAGTGCATTGACCTTTCGATCAGGGGTTTTAAGGAATTTTGTAAATGTAACAATTATATACTTTTTATAATTCTTCGAATAAATGTATCCGAAGTAAAACAATTATAATAATAAATATTAAGGTTTAAAAAAAACGAAAGAAAACGCTTTTGTCATCCAAACTAAACGTGTATGCAAAATTTCAGCTCAATCGGAAACCGGGAAGTGGGTCAAGTTTAACTTCCAAGATTTTTTTACATAGTTAGTTACAGGTGAAGCTAATAAAAGCGATTTAATAAAAAGAGACGATTCGTTGCTGGTCATGAAATAAATATAAAATAAAACACTTTCAACGTGATTATCACTATTTTTAACCCCCGACAAAAAAGAGGTGTTATAAGTTTGTAGTGTGTATCTGTCTGTGGCATCGTTGCTCCAAAACGGATGGACCGATTTCAGTGCAGTTTTTTAATTGAAAACTAGTATAATCGGGTATAATCTTAGCTCATTTTATGAAAATCTGTTCAGCCGTTCAAAAGTAACCGCTCTTTTTCTAGTCGGAGTCGGTTTTTTGACGGTTAGGTTATCTAAATTCTGACCAGTGAATGCCGCGCTGTATCAGAATAACCCTCTCGGTCCAATAACTCGAGTATTCTTGTCACGCCGCTGTCCGTGACGTCACTAATGAACCCTCCTGCCACGCTTTATAATAGCACACTTCACCGTGTGAAAAATAAGTTTTTGACGCATATTAATGGAGGTACCGAGTCCGAAGTTTAGGTCAGGCTTTTGATATCGGACCAAGTTTTATACTAGACGAACGTGAGCTTCAACCGACTTTCTAGACTAGTCGTATTTTATAATGTAATGGACGGACTCTGGGCTCTCTTTGGTACCCGAAGCGACTTAAGAGGCCTATTATATTTTGACCATGATTTTTACGTTAAATGGCCAACTTTGGCGTTCATCAGGGAAACTGTTTATTGAATAGTGGAGAATAGTTATTACTTTACTTTATACGGCCTCGCTTTTCGCAATGTTTTTTATCTATCTATATAAATAAAGCCACGATGCTACGATGCCACAGACAGGTACACCGATACACACTACAAATTTATAATATAACACCCCTCTTTTTAGGGGGTTACAAATAATGCGTTTTGTATCCCACAATATTATAAAATAATGTATAACAAAGTAGTTTGCTACATTATATTGCTGCTACAGAAGTATATGTTATTATTGAGTGATTATTGAGAGGGAGCATTGTTAAAAATGCCCGGGCAATATGAATAATGACAAGTCAAATCAGGCGATGTAATTAATAATTATTTAGACTTCATTATTTATCAGTGTTTGGTCATTGTGAATATTGCTACGTGATTGTTGCGCAGTTTTATAGTTAAGGTAGAATTGTACATGCAAGCTAGAATGTATACACTCAAACATGCAAATTGCAAGTGTTTCTAAGTGTGCTCCGCCAGAAGACACGCTTATCGGCCCTTCACTCAGTACCTCTACCATGAGTTTTCCGTGCCGTCTAACGTTCACGTTCACATTCAATATTGCCACTAATGCCACTAATATGTAAGAGCGCTTATTGGATAAAATTATTTCGACAGATTAAAAATATTAAAATAAACGAATGAGAAAAAGTAGAACGGTACACCTAATCTAAAAGTAAATTATATATTTCTTCTGATATTGTAAGATCAATCAAATAACTCAATCTATTGCGGTCCACCTGCAGATTAAAATTCGTAATAACTTTCGTTCATTTTACTTCAAATTTAAGCTTTCGCGTTCAAGAAAGAAAAATAATTTATTTGGTTGCTAAATTAAGGCATCACAGGCGCAAGAAAATAAATAAAGCCAAAAACAACAAGACAAATTAAAATAATCACTAGATATATTATAAAGTATGTATGTAGGTTATAACCACAATCACGTGGGCCTCACGGCTGCTCCAAAAAGGTTCAGTTCAGCGTATGCCAGACATCAATGCCCGGCGCTGATTTTCAACTAAACCCATTTGCGACTCACAGATGTCAATTAAAACATGCTACATGCTAGTTCTTTTATAATTATTATTTATTTAATTCATATTTAATTAATATATTTTCTGTACACATAGGCACACATAACGTCACTCGATGTGGCTCCCGCTGAAAACCAGCGCTGTCGGGCTGCTCGCAGCGCGACAGCTTAAGCTGAGCGGAAGCCTTTTTGACACAGCTGCGACGTACAATCCATTTTTTATTTAAGATAAAGATTTTTGTTTTACATGTTTTATTCTTTTATTTTTGTTATATTATCTTTAAAATCGTTTTTGTGCTGTGTCCAATAAATACTTTTTCTTTCTTTCTACAGATTTAAAACATTAATTAATGCTTAAGCAAATATTAAATGCTTGTCCATTTGAAACTGCCCAGCAACTGAACGATACATAACCAGTTAATATGGAGCGCATATTATAATTGAAATGATAAATTCTTGCACAGTTATCGCGCGTTTAATCTACGTAATGTGAAACGGCACTATTTATGTTCACCCAAAACCTTTTGAATATATCGGATTTATGTAAGTGGTGGTTTATGCAAACGAATTATTATAATTAAACGATATATTATCTGGCAGCGTAATTTAATGATAAAGTTTGGAATCTACAAGAGCCTTACATACGTAATTTGTTTTTTGAGATAATAGATTATTTAATGGCTATAACTTTCGTGAGCGATATTCATAGCCCAGCAGTTGAATGCTCGCCTTCCATGCAGGGGGGACTGAGTTCGAAACCCGCATTCGGACTTTTCGAATTCATGTGCGGATCAGAATTTGATTATCATTTGCATTAACAATGTGGGAAACATCGTGAGGAAACCTGCGCAACTAAGAGGCCCTCATGTCCTCGATATTGTGTACAGGCAACCCGCTCTAGGTCAACGTGGTGGACTAAGGCCTAACCCTTATCATTCTTTGAAGAGGCCCGTGCCCAGCACTGGGACTGTACTGAGCTGTATTTTTTTTATTTTTTTTATTCGTAATAATCAATTCAGCCAATTATTGTCCCACTGCTGGACACGGGTCACTTCTCAGAATGAGAAGGGTTAGTAGTTTACCACGGGTGGCCTGGTGCGTGTTGGTGGACTACAAACTATCGAGAACTCTCTGAAGCCTGAATTTCATGACCAGATTTTCAGTTTGAAGTTAGACTTACTAACTAACAACTAAACAACAACTAAAGGCATAGAGGTGAATTTCTCAACCCAATAAAAAAAAAAAAAGTGTTCCTTTGAGCCCTACAGTTGTTTGAAATAATTTATTAAAACTTATACGTACTTAGAATACATTTAAGTATAATTTGACAGCATAGATGGCAGAGTGGCTAAGCGATTTGTTTCCAACGCTACGTGCCGCAGGTTCGATTTCTACACAGGACAATTATTTATATGACCTGCAGACAGTTGTTCCGAGTCTCGCTATCAAGATTTAAATCTGTAAACTGTACTCACGATACAGGAGAAATAGTAGTCTAAGGTATAATAAAAAAATAATAGTACACGCGTCCAACTTAAGTAACACGAAAACCTAAGACTTGTTAAATTGGAATAAATTACATAGCCCGCTTTGGTATCCGACCACCAAATAGATTACAAACTCTTTGGGATAAATGAAATCTGTTCACAACAATAAAATGTTTGTGACGTATCGCCTGGCTTCGAACTGAAATTTAGTTTGGCTGAAACTTTCCTGAAAACTGACATACAAGTAGCTGATTGATTTAGAATTATGGTTTTCGGAACATGTTGATTGGAAATTTGTGGTTTTGTTTGTAATTTTAACTCTGTGCAAAACAGCTACTTTCAGTCAGTGCGTGGATATCTCAAAAAGCTTAAGGATTATGTCATGTGTGATATTTCCATCTGCTAACAGAAACATACCTGAGAGTCAAATTGCATTTGCTCTACATGTAACTTAAGGTATTATTGTAGCGAGCGAAGCAATTTAAACTTTAGCGGCGCGGTAATTGAGCTCAAAATAGCGAACTTCGCTCAAGGGAGTCAAGTATCTGTTACGCAGTAATTATTATTTAATCTATGCTATTGTAGTTATTTGAAACTATATTTGGATGGCTTAGTTCTAAAAGTCACTAAGTCCATTTTTATCGATTTTGAGTTAGCCAGTTCAAAATAATTATCTTTATTTTCTCTATCGATTAATCTAATCCTTTTTTCAATTAAATGACTTACGAACTATTGTTTTAACTATTTTCCAAATTTATATAAACAGCCATTACTTTTAAATATGTTTTTTTTTTACTTTAAATTATCATATCTCAAAATGAAGAAAATGGAGTTAGTGACTTTTAGAACTAAGCCATCCATTTGCAAGCTGGAAAAACACGGAAAGCCCTAAAATGACTAAAAATAAAATTATTCTTTTTTTTCTGGCTATATTAGAAAGAATAGGCAGACCGCGAGGTTCGTAATGAGTAGAGTCAAAATAGAGTAGAGTAGATTACTGCCCAAGGTGCGCTGCGGTTTCGTCTTACAGTTCTTCAAATCTAAAATATACCTTTTGACAGCTGTCAAAGTTATTAAAAGCTGTCAAAACCATGTCACTTTGTCACTTTTGGAGTGGTTTTGACAGCTTCGTTACTCAGGGAATCCTTTTAAGGCCCCAGTTCACCAACAATTTAAGACGCGATTAACACAAAATCCGCCGTTTAACACGAACTTTTGTATGGGTAAACAACATAGAACAAAGAAAGTCATTTAATTGCCACAAATACAAGACATACTAGAATGATAAACATAGGTAATAAGAAGAGAATTGGTGCATAGACGGAGAAGACATTTTTCTTAGGATGGCAACAGTGCAAAGGTAAGAAGAAAAAAAAATGTGGGTATAGGTACTACACCGACTGAGCATCACCTTGCCTTTTGACTATTCCGTATGTATCCCGAGCGGTATCAAATGGGTGTTCAGCTAATCATGTGTCAGGCTATGACAACTGACGATTATATGGTACCCCAAGAGTAGTAAAAGGAGCAGGGGAAACCAACAAAGGAGGGAGGACGAGTTAAAACTTAGAGCGGGCCCTAACTGGAGGAGAGTGGCTCGTGATAGAATTCAATGGAAACAGCTAGAGGAGGCCTTTGCCAAGAGGCATGCTGAATTGAGGGACATAATTTAACAATATACAAAAACAGAGAAAGCAATTCAGAATAAAGGGTCTTATAAATAAATAAAATACAACACCGACTGAGCATCACCTTGCCTTTTGACTATTCGGTGCAAATGGGTGTCCAGCTTAGCATGTGCCAGGCTATGACAACTGACGATGATATTCTGCTGGATCTCGGTTATGACAAAGCATTAAAAATAGTTGTGTATTTTGACGAATTGTGCTTGTGAAATCAAACAACAACAACCAACAAACACAGTCTAATGGTCTAAACAGTCGTTTTCATTATAAACATCTGTTATGTTGTTGGTGAACATGGCCCGTACAACCATAGAACAACAAAAAAAAAAAAACGTCGTAGACCGTATTATCGTAGATTGATCGTAATCCTTAATGACACCCAAAAAACAATTTCTCATCAAAAACACTCCGCCGAAGTGTCATTATTGAAAAGAAAATATAGGTGGATGTCTCAGACGCTCAAAATTCAAAGAATGACAATATCTTCAGCGGTCTGAAGAGATATTAAAGCTACCGTTAGAACACAATATTGCTTCTCTAAAGCTTTTATTACTGCTCAGGTGCACTGACTCAGATATTAAAACCTTTCTGTATTTTATCATACTCAATTTAAATATTGGATAGGGTGGGATTATACTTGTAATGTCTTCGAAACAGTTAGGGGGAAAGGGATGGAGATATTGTTTGTTAGGTATCAGAGAGGGAGGGAAAATAAATTATAGTGCGAAGGAAAATAATTGGAAATGTGGAAGAGTTTTAATTATTGGGTGGTGGTCGTTGGGATTTTTTTTGTATTTGGCCGATCGATTTTCATTTTTTTTAACAAATTTAGTATGTAAGTAAGTTAAGCCTATTATAAATGTCGTAATGTTCGTTTATCTGAGGATTTACTGTAAAGAAAATTCTTTAAAATTCCACTCTTTGGAAATAGGACACTCCCTATAATCTCAGCATCAAAAAAGCTTTGAGTAACAACCCTACATTAGACAGGCGGATCGTGATATACATACCTAGACAGGAATATTCTACCCACATACATACCAAGCTCATTCTGGCTTTACAAAACCTTTGCTCCCATTAATATTTTAAACACCGATCATCAACGCTGAAGTACAAGCCGAACAGCATCATAAAACGTCGTAAAGCAATTGTGGTAGTGTTTAAGAGGCGTTTAGCGTTCATGTAGGCATTAAAATACACTAACTTGTTGCTATTTGCTGGACCGATGCCAGGCAGAAATATAAATCTATTGGCGGATCTGCGCTTGGCTGGTTTGTGTACTGAAAGCGACGCGATAAGATTTTGGCGGTAAATTGATGGGTGTTTACCTGTTTCTCGATGTTTGAATTTTTGAAGTTGTTTTTTTTTTAACTGTATCATAATTTCTGGCCATTACTAATTCCTCCAAGCTGGCCACTTATAATAATAATTATTCTAAATTTTAATACGTGAAGAGAAAACTTTGTACCCCTTTTTATGCATATTGCGCACAAGGAGTAGTGTGAGATTTGGCATAGTTCAAGTTTATATGGCGAAGGAGTTCAGAAAGCTAAAGTTACGGTCGAATTTTGACCACAGCGCGACCACTAGTATTAATAATAATATCCAAAGAACACTTACGAAGGGAGCCACTTTTGAAAGGGATTATGGTAATCGCAGAATATTCTAGTAGCATTCATCTGGTGGCAGTTAATATCCATAGGCTGCTCTAAGCAGTTGTGCTCTGTGAGGTCAAAATTGAACCCTTTGTGACAATTTTTTCATTTCCATGGTTGAGTAAATGTTGATAGTCTTCTACTATACATACATTGTTAACATACAAAGATTTAAATTAAAATTATAGTTTTTTTATTCTGTAAGTTTTATTATTTTTTTAAATATTACTAAGTACCCAACTTTTGTAATAATATTATGTTATATTATTTACCTACATTATTACTTATGGTTTATTTTACTACAAATGTGAAGTGCGCACTGACAACCATAACACAAGTTAAGTCTTACCATGGTTACCAGTGTCCTACTGCTATTAAATTGGATGTATGTAATGACATAATTGCTAGTTTATAAGTCTCTCCTGTACCAATTTTTTGTGCCCTTACTGTAATAAAGAAAGAATTTATTTATTATTATTATTGATTCCCAATTAGTTGATTACTTAACAAAATGCATTGTATGATTATTAAAAAAAATCTACTGTTCCATACAACTAATTCAATATGACTTGACTAACTGTAGGTATGGAAAAGCAGATTTTTTTTTTCGCGATTTCTTCTTTTATCCCATAATAAAATTTATTCTTAATGATGAATACAGTACCTTCCTTCAATAATATATGTCCATTATTCAACCAGACATCCTGTATAATGTTCTCCAATACATTAAACCTAGAATTCACTCTAATTCAAAGAAATTTCTAAGTCCTCACACCAGCGTAACTTTTTGCTAAACAAGATTCTGTTGAAGTAACAAGTAGAAGTAAGTAGCGCAGGTGTTGTACTTGAAGCAGTTTTGGATTGAAGTTTCGAACTAGCGAGTTGGACTTAGCGCGTTGAGTTGAGCTTACATCGTGGTGGGCAAAGATGTGTAGGGAGAATGGAATTGTTTTGTGATTAGTGGTCATCGGTTGGTCGGTCGCTCTACAGGTCGATTTTTATGTTAAATGGTGATTAGCTGTTGCAAACTATTCTAATAAAACTATTTTTAATAAATAATAATAATTTATAATGTCTTCTCTGTCTATGCACCTGTCCTCTTCTTATTACCTATGTCTATCATTGTAATGTGTCTTGTTTTTTGTGACAAATAAATGATTTTTCTTTCTTTTTTTTCTTTTTTTTATTTATCTTAGGGCTGATTTTTCAATTGCCAGATAACTTTTTCCGAGGGAATAAATTTGAATTTTTGACAGCTTTCCTATATACAAAATCTGTCAATTGTCAAATTTATTCAATGGATAAAACATTATTTTGGTGATTGAAAAATCAGCCCTAAGCGTTCGTTCACACTCGTTAGGTACTCGCGTTTTCGTGTTCGTGTGCTGCCTTTTGCTTACAAAAAGTGAAAAAAAAAAAAAAAAAAAAAACCAATGCGACAACGCGCCATTCTGCTGCTAAAAGTATCGAGTGTGGATGGGCCCTTAGTAATTCATCTGAATATTCATACACCTTATTTATTTTCCTACATAGGTAGGTACTTATTTTGATTATTTATCTAGATATATTTCTTTCTTCTTTCTTTCTTTTCTTTTTTTAAAAAACATTGATCACTAGGATTTCTCCTGTATCGAGGGTAGAGTTTACAAACATACATGTCACATGCACACACAACCAGACCCGAAACAACTATCTGTAGATCATACAAATATTTGTTCCGTGTGGGGATCGAACCCGCGGCACGTAGCGCAGAAAGCTAATTGCTTAGCCACTGCGCCAATCGTGACATATTTATAATACAATTTAATACTATGAACCAATATTATATTTTATAATCTACTTACTATCTGTTTACTTACCTACGTTCCTGTTTCACTGCTGTGCCAACTGAAAGTCAGCGCTGGGTGTCCCACATCCAGCATATGAGATGGGTAACCTTTTCGGTACGATGCTCGACGCCATGATTTTTTTATTTTTTTATTAGAAGTTGACTTAGGTATTTCTTTTTTGTTTCATTTTTTTTTATTGCGCCGTCATTGTCCCTTACTGAATAAAAATATTTTTCTTTCTAAAATTTCTTCTTCTATTGCTTTACAACATAACATAATGTCTGTATTACTAATCATATAATACTATGTTATTTATTCGCTGAAAATACTTTCGATGTATTTTAAAATCAACAAAAAAATACACATAATTTAGTACGCGAGATAAAAAGGAATAATCAAGCACCGTTCTTGTCCCAAACAAAATGGTTGGAGCGGAAAGCATTCCAGAATCGATAAGCATTTACCGAACCATGGCGAGGTGTGAACAGTAAAGGATCCTCGGTTTATTTTTATACAACTCTTCTACGCATCGGTTGTTTGATAAACAACAATGTATACGTATAACGTGGTTTAGATTTTTGTTTTTGATGTTTAGTTTATGTAAGAAGGCTGCAGTAGCTCTTATAACTGTTTGTTGTACGAGTATAATTGAGTAGATTTTTTTGTTTTTTGTTTTTGCTATTGCATGCCGTAAGGTAGAGTGTATTGGAACCGTTTTTACAATAGAATAGAATAGAATATATCTTTATTTCTCATCATCACAAAAACATACATTAATAGAAATACACGTAAAATAGAGACTGGTGTCTGATGTAGGTAGAACCTGTATTACAGATCACCAGGCTAATCCTCCATGGAGACAGATATAAATTTAATATATTGTAAGTAACTTTACATGGGCACTTCAGAGATGCACAGCACTTTGGTGACTAACTTAAAATTTATTTTATTACAAACAAAATCGCGAACGTACATGTTAACGACAACCTATTTTGTACCCATATTCATTGCAAAATCCTTTTTTTAATAGTATAAAGTAAATATCAATATCGTATCATTCTAAGTTAAATAAGTATTTGAAAGAAAGAAGAAAAGAAAGAAAAACTATTTATTTCTTACACAAATTACGACCCACATAAAAAGTAAAAAAAAAAAAAAAAAAAAAAAAAAAGAAGTAGGTAACAAATGAAGACAAAAAAAAAAGTAAAAAATTAAAAACAGGCTCCTAAAAAACAAAAAAAAGTAACAATTTTTAATAATAAAAGTCTGTGTGTGTGTGTATTTGTTTCTTCCTTTATACTTTTATACACTACACCCTTCTTCTTTTGTCTGTGCACTACACACTACCTTCATTCGGATATTTAGTTCGAAATATTTATTAACAGGTAATAATTGTTTATTTACATAATATATTTAGCTTACATAGTTGTTTTAGGCACATTCGAGCGTATGGCACCCGTGGGTTGCAGCTGAAAATCAGCGTCAGATGGTAGCACCTGGTGTTGCCATCTGACATTATGCTGAGCTGAGCCCCTTTTGGCATAAATGTACTTAATTTTATGTATTAAATGTTATGTGTTTTTATTTTAATTGTGCCAATAAACACAATTTTCTTTCTTTCTTTCTAAATAGTATAAAGACAATAAATTGTGAAATACAGAAAGTCCGTTATTGTAACCGAGCACCTTTATTTAATTTCCAAGAGTTTCTTTCCCGAAGCTTAGGTAGCTACTGGGTCCCAATGGCATGTCTCGACAAAAGCGCCTAATTAATATTTGGATGGCGCGCTTCCCTTATTAGCAGCCAGCTCATTATTGGAAACGGTCCCATAATGAGCACCTAACTTTGTAGGCTTAGGACGTGAGCCTGCTGAAGATCTTTACAGTTTTATGTATCGAAAAGATTTTATATGAACTTGATAATGTGAAAATTCTTGTACAGGGTGTTTGTTCGGAAAGATGACCTTAAAAATTACATTAGGTACTTATTTACAGTTAACTTCAGTATTTTTAACCCTCGAAAAAAGAGGGGTGTATCTGTGGATCTGTCTGTGGCATCGTAGCTCCAAAACGGATGCACCGATTTCAATGCAGTTTCTTTTATTTGAAAGCTAGTTTAAATGGGTATCATATTCTTAGCTATGTTTAAAATTAGGTTTGATTAACCAACGATTTTTGACTTAGGGAGCGTTTCCACTGTAGCGGAGCGGAGCGAAGAGGAGAAAAAGTAACCAATAGAATACGAGTATCATCACGTCACTTGGTTGAGCAGAGAAAATTCTAGAATGTTATTGGTTATTTTGTCCCGCTACAAGCAATCAAACAACCGACTAAGTAAATATAATTTTTAATTTAACCTTAATGTGGACGAATTTTCGGGCGAAAATTACTTAGTTCCTGATAAATGACGACCACTGGGCGACCACTAGTGTCTATAGTACGACCGCTTAACTCAGATGGTAGAAAGAAAGAAAGAAAAGAACATTTATTCGGCACAGACATATTGACAACATAAGAGAGAGAAGATAAAAATAAAAATAAAATAAAAATAACACACATCAAAAGTTGACAAATAAGAAAAAGTGGTAGGTGTCTTTATATGAGGTAGTTCCGCGGTGCCGGGGGGGTGTGACACACGCCTACTATTGGCTAAGCTAAGCTTTATGGTGCATATCATGGGCCTGTGACTGACATCTTGCGTCACACCCCTCCCGCACCGCGCAACTTCTTCTTAAACTCACCAACCGTCTCAGTTATGCGATCGTACTTTAAGTAAAGGAGTGAATATCAAGCTAGAACCTCTTACGTCTAATACACAAACAGACTGGCAAAATGAACGCTTTAATATATAAAAGTCGACGTCAGAACGTTTCAACGTCAGCTTGTGCAAACTCCCCACTAACTTCTACTGAAATTGCGCTTTCAATTTCAAAACTTAAGTAGCAAGGAACTCTTCATGGTTATAATTTATAATATTCTCCTAGTAGTCGATAATAATTTATCGTGTTAATGCTTGATGATCAATGTATTGTCAGCCAAAAAAGTGGTCTAACAATTTTAACAGTATTTCCTATTAAATAAAAATCTCACTAAAGTTGAAATTTCATATTTTGAGAAGAGAATTTAGATCTTTTTGTTCTATGGCGTACAAACAAAATTGCAACCTTAGGGTGGTAGACCTATTTTTTGACCGACTGTACCTATTTACGAATGTACTACTGAAGTGCGACGAACACTACAGACATGCACGGTCTTATTTTAGTTGTATTTGTAAGTACCTGTATAAATGTTGTATTTTATTTTGTATAGTATTTATAAATACTGTTGTTGTTGTGTGTTGTTGCTTTTTTTTGATAATGCAATTTGATAATAACCACCTATGATTATTGTTACACCGCGAACCACCCCGCTTGTCTGGCAGAAATCGCCATATTATCATATAAGTCTAGATATTTCGTAAAATATAAACTTAAATATGTAAACTAATAATTATTGTTAAATAAATAAATCATAAAATAAAATAAATATAAAACTGAGTCTAGATTGATATTAGTAAAGATTATTAAAATGGCAACAATTGTATTATTTTTTTAACTTTAACTGTTCGAACACTTGGATTTCTCCTGTATCGAGTACAGTTTCCAAACATATATCTCACATGCACACACACCCAGACCCGAAACAACTATCTGTAGATCATAGAAATATTGGTTCCGTGCGGGGATCGGACCCACGACACAAAGCTAATATCTTAGGCACTGCGCGTGTCGTCAAATCAAACACAATCCACACACACACACACACATCAAACACCGTTCCATTTTATACTATATATTACCTAAATGTTGTCTAGTCTGGTACTATGAGTCTGTCATGCTCACTAAAATGTCTCGCTGACGGTGGCATTGTGTGTCGGGACGTTGAGTTCCCTTCATTGTGGTCGAGCTTGGCGATGTGACGCATGCGTCATGCTCGTGAACGGGTGCCGTCTGTCAGAACTAGTCAGCTCGTAACTGCCATGGCAATCTTATTCAGAGTCAAATCATTATTATCCTAGTCTTATTTGTATTCACATTGAATTACATTATTCTCGCAGCTCTTACCACAACATTGTACTGATCAAGATTGTAATTTATTATTTTATAAGAGTTTCCATGGAGTTTCTTGTCGGTGCTTCTCCATAAGATCTATTATTTGGAACCATGCATCTAGAGTCTTGACATTTCATAAGTGCCTGTATCTGGTTTACATGAAATAAAGTTCTATTCTATTCTATACCTACTCCAAGCCACTGAACATTGCTAGTTTTAAAACTCTTATCATTTCTAGAAGTACTAGCTTTTCTCGGCTTTGTTTAGAACTCTTGATTTACGTTTAATACTCGAAAACTTGGAGTTTAAACTTGAAGAAGAGAAGAACAGTAGATCTTTATAAAAATGAGTGTTTAGTAGTTTGCGGCTCGCAGTATCACGATAAAGTTTGGCCGTACTATCAAGATAAATCATACAGGATTCTTGTTGTTTTGAACTACTGTTTTTGTCTATTTATTATTTATCGTAGAGTGGTTTTAGATTACGTTTGTTTTAAAGTGTATCCTAATACTGCGGTTGCACAAAGTTTAACCGTCAAAAACCCCCGACTCCAACTAGAAAAAGAGCTGTAACTTTTGAACGGCTAAACATATTTTCATAAAACATAGCTAAGATAATACCTGATTAAACAAGCTTTCAATTAAAAAAATGCATTGAAATCGGTCCATCCGTTTTGTAGCTACGATGCCACAGACAGATACACAGATACACACTACAAACTTATAACACTCCTCTTTATTGTCGGGGGTTGAAAATAAAACCTGTGGGTGAAACCCCGGGCAATAGTACAATATAATATTTTTAAACTAGGAACAATTCGGAACTACGTACTCTACTACTGTCTACTACGTAGTACTAAGTAGTACCAATAAATCGTAACTATTACTACAACGTGATGAAGGGTGAACAAATTTATTAATTTTAAGTACACATCCATTTGTCGAGTATTAAGTAGGTGAAATAATTAATGAACTAGTTTACAAGTTGACGGCGACTCGGCGGGTGTCATTAGTAAGTCGCTGATGGCTTTATTAAAAGCTGTTTAATTAAATTTAGGGCGTTGCGCAAATGTAGACACTATTTGTTACGGATACGGGACACTATCACAGTAAAGGTCCATTTATATCTACAGACATCGAGCGTACCAGACACGTGCCATGGCAGACAAAATAATATTATTCTATACAGTGTGTATTAGTATTTATATCTATCGTAACACGGTCGCGCAGACGTCGACAGATACGGGTCGTGCCCGGCCAATATTCTCGTAAAGAATATTTTGTTGTGTAACTGTTTAGTGTCTAGTTGCTAACACTAAACACTTTTTGCTCGGCGGTCGGTGGGTGTCAAGTGGAAGCTACTGGAAACTACTATAATTTTCAGAAAAAATGCTGGCAACCCTTATCACGCATCACGCCTGTCGTCTCCAAAGCGTTAGGCAAAGATGTATTTGTACAACCACATTTTACCGATGTAAAATGTGTATTTTAGACCCTATTTTGAAAGAAAAATAATTTTAGTCCTTATGGGATAGGTAATGATGGCGCCACATTCACAACAAACGAAACACAAAAAGACAAATAGTTACAATTCTAAAAAGAAATAAAAAAATATTATTTAAAAAAATGTAATTAAATTATAATAATAACAACTCTGGCCTGGTGAAGTTTGGCGGAGTACACACACCATCGAGAACTTTATGGGGCTCTCAGATGCGCAGGTTTCCTCAGGATGTTTTCGTTCATCGTTAACGCAACTGATAATCAAATTCTGATCCGCACATAAATTCAATAAGTCAGAGGTGCGGGTGCTTTCGAACTAAGACCTTCCTACATGGAAGGCAAGCATTCAACCACTACGCTATCACTGCAGACTCTATTGCTGTCATAAAATTCGTAATCATGAAACTTGAAACGTTTTTATGTAAAGATCACTTATTTTATACTGGACTGTATTGTTTAATAACATCTTTCAAGGCTATTATGATGGTAGCTAATTAAACTCACGAAGAATAACAACAAGACAAAGGCAATCCTTTGAATTCATTTACTCCCAAAACCGCATGAAAATCACAAAGAGAATACACGAATTAAAGAAATGCTAAAAAGGAAATGACTACATAAAAAGAGTAACATAAAATATGATTAACTGCCGCGTAAAAACGTTAAGGAACACTAGCTCATAATATGATGGGAGAGGAAAATGGTCCTGTATTTTTTATTTTAACCGCAACTTCCTTGAAGCAAGACTCGATTATGTCGGAAAAATGAAATTACCCTTTTATGAGAAGGAAAATACACAAGCACATTCGATGCTATTAAATTTTATGAGCTGTACAGTGTACAGTCTACTAGTTACTGTTTTAATCTTTGGTACTGGCAACACAGGACACAACTCGTTTTGAAAAATGGATTTCTTATTTTAGAATCTCTGTTGTTATATTAATTTCAAATATGGAAACAGGTACGTTCATTTTTTTAAACGCTTTTATTAGCTTCACCTGTACTTAACTAGCTAACTATGTAAAAAAATCTTGGAAGTTAAATTTGAACCACTTCCCGGTTTCCGATTGAGCTGAAATTTTGCATACACGTTTAGTTTGGATGACAAAAACTTTTTTTTTAAACTATAATATGTTATTAAAAGCTATGTTCGTTAAGCTGCTGTGTATCTCTGAGTGATATAGGCTATATTTAATTTGGATAAAAATAAAACGCGCATGTGAATCCGCCGGCACCAGCTATATTTAATAACTTGCATTTTGAAGTTCATAAATTCTAAGAATTTCAAAGTGCATTACATACTTGTATATTCTACTAAAAGTACCAGTCATTGTGAAGCCTTTGTACTATAATCCCATATTCTTTTATTATAATGCAGTTTCACTACTGTCCGATTCCTTTAAGATATCAGGAGCAGAGTAATAAAAATGAATAAAATTGTGTTTGTTTCGTTTTTTAAATCCCGCCCGCACCTCTGACTTTTTGGATTGATGTGCGGGTTTGAATTTGATTATCACTTGCGATAACAGTGAAGGAAAACATCGTGAGAAAATCTGCACATCTGAGAGGGCCTCATATCATAAAGTCCTCGATGGTGTGTGTAGTTCGCTAACTCACACTAGGCCAGCGTGGTGGACTAAAGCCTAACCCTTCTCATTTCGAGAAGAGGCCCGTGCCCTGTAGTGGGACAGTAATGGGCTGGACTAAAGTATTTATTATGTATATTAACCTCACCTAATAATAATGATTAGTGCATCTATCATGTTTTTGTCTCTGCATCACCCTAAGGTTGTCTGGCAGAGAATGCCTTAGGCATTAAGACCGCCTTTGTACATATTTGTATGAAAAGCATTTATAAATAAATAAGGCAGGTAAAAAAAAAAAATACAGTAAACGATAAAAATATACAGCACAAAATGACCGTACATTTACATTCCTAGAACTTTCAGATAGTAGATGGAGTATGTACGTGGCTTAACATAAATAAAATTTATTCTCTTGAATCCACCTATTATTTTAATTCTACCCACAACGGATATAAAATGGAGTCCGGGATTTAAATTGTCGGATTTCAATTTGTAATTCACGCTTCGAACGCTGAATTAAAATCTAGTTTAAAAGAATAAAAACCTGCCGTAATTCGACTTAATTGTGGAGTAAGATCGGGAAAATTCGGAAAACCGAATATTCCCGAAGGCGGAAACCAAATTATAAGGTTGTGAACGGGGAGGAGGTAAAAGCGAAAAGAGCGATGTCTTTTTGGCTTTTAATTTAGAAACGTTCGTAGGGGATCGCCGAAATACAGAATTTACTGAGGTAGGGGTGAGTGATTGGCAAGTCGCAAAAAAAGAGTTTTCCGTTAGTAAATTCTTAGACTGAATAACATTTACAAAATAACTGTAATACACATCTTATAGCACGTTTATTTAAGAATATTATTCAGAAATCAGATAGTGAAAATTCCTTCATTTGTGAACATTTTTGCCGAGGAAGTGACCAAAAGGGGCAATTACTAAAAACAAATTAAAAAAAATCGAGAATATGATACAGAATTATCCATTATTTACGACACATCGTGTATAAAGCAAGTATACAAAAACCACTCCAACTAGAAAAAGAGCTGTAACTTTTGAACGACTGAACAGATTTTCATGAAACATAGCTAAGATGATACCCGATTAAACTAGCTTTCAATTCATTGAAATCGGTCCATCTGTTTTGGAGCTACGATGCCACAGATACACAGATACACTATACAAACTTACAACACTTCCCTTTTTTGTTGGGGGTTAAAAATATTCCTGTCTACATTTCATATTATTTTATGGAAGAGGGAGTCGAGAGGGCATAAAATATATTTTATCAAAGCTTAAAGCTGTCGTTTCTACACCGAATCCCCTCCACGTTCGCCATCTCAAAGTTTCCAAAGCACAGTAAAAACCTTTGACATGACTTAATTGTAGGCGCCATCTTGCGACATCAAATGAGATTGACGGCTTAATTTCTAGTCACGGCATAAATTATTCAGGCCCTCAAAATATGCCTTCTAATCACAGAGTTTTAAAATTCTTGATAAGTAAGATTATCTCGATGGAAAAAAAAGTTTGTGAAAATTTTGGTGTACGTATTATTCGAGATAATTCTATTCTGGTGAGGGATTGGATTATTTGCTGTTTCTGACAAGGACAAAAAATACTAAACAGATTCCTTCCGAAAGCAACGTAGGATTTATCTAAATATAAATGGTCATCAATATCCTCCCGTGTATCAGAACCATAAAGTTATTATTACTTTACCACTAGTAATAATAACTTTATGATCAGAACACACAACTCTACTGTATGATTTGAATTCAATCATCTTACAGACTCATTTCAATCTCATTTTTGACGTTTATGTATGGACGAATATATCGAATAGAATAGAATAGATCTTTATTTCATGTAAACCAGATACAGGCAATTATGAAATGTCGAGACTCTAGGTGCAGTCTAGGTGGACTCTAGGTGTATCAATTGTATTATCTGTGTCGATTCAAAATGTTAGCAGAATACCGATTTGGCTTCAATCAAATTTCGATTTCATTACTATATTGTATATTTCACGTTTAACGTTGTTTGTTAGCCTGTAATAAAAAAAGAATCATCAAAATCGGTTCACGCAGTCGAGAGTTATGAGGTAACAAAAAAAAAAAAAAAAAACATACGGGTCGAATTGAGAACCTCCTCCTTTTTTTGAAGTCGGTTAAAAATTAAGGCACGCCACTGATTACCACTATGCTTCTAAATAACATTCCTTTTCTCCAACAATTTTCTTTAACACCTAAGTAAAAAGTACTGTCAGCAAAAAAGTTAATTATTTTTTCAAGCTCTCACTTGAACAGTTGCCACAGAATTTCATTTAAGCTTCAACTTAAAAGTTTCACACTGACGTTTTTAAATCGCTCGCTACGTTTACACGGTTCTATTTAGATGGACGCGTGTAGAAGTCTTGTAACTAGGCTTTGTTTACTTCTACACTGAAATGTAAATGTAATTATGTTGTAAGGTGGGCAGCAATTTTGTTTTTCTTTGTTAAGGGTATATAAAATGTAATTTAGTATTAGAAATTTAAAAAAAAAATGCCTTCTGCAAGCGGTAGCAAAAAAATTTACAAAATTATATTATTTTAATCTGCATTGACTTGTACGTTTGGGGTCATAGAATAGATCTTTATTTCATGTAAACCAGATACAGGCACTTATGAGATGTCGAGACTCTAGGTCCACGGTTCCTTAAAATAGGTCTTATGAAGTAGTACCGGCAACGAACTCCAAGGAAACTCTTTTAAAATAATATTGAATAAATTGTATTGTTTTACAAAAGACGAGATTCCCGATAATATAATTATCTAAACTCATCAAAATGCTAACAAACAGTGATATCCTAGTGGTTGATCGCTTGCCTTTCATGCAAGAGGATCTGAGTTCGAACCCAGCTAGTACCTGAGTTTTCTAATTCATGTGCGGATCAGAATTTGATTATCACTTGCGTTAACGGTGAAGGAAAACATCGTGAGGAAAACTACACACCTGAGAGGGCCTCATAAAGTCCTCGGTTGTGTGTGTAGTCCGCCAACCCGCACCAGGCCAGCGTGGTGGACTAAGGCCTTACACTTCTCAGTCTGAGAAGAGGCCCGTGCCCAGCAGTGGGACAGTAATGGGCTGGATTTATTATTTTATCGGCTGACAAACAGTAAAACTCAAATGATGATTTCTGATTAAATGGGAGTTCAATTGCAAATGTTCATAATTTTCGTTAAACTGCATCTATTTCAACGATTTAGTAGCATACATTATATAGCTCTTGTAAAATTTCAAAATGTACGAAAATTACATTGAACCACGTGAACTAGAGATAAATCAGAGAAACTCGTTGTTGTCGTGAGCGAGGCGATAGACCGATGCACGCGATTGTACCAGCTTAGGGATAGGTACTAGGCACGAGTGTACTATTGCATCAATTGCACAGTATATCTATCACGTACGAATTTATTGCTAAAATGTTAAGTTTTGAAGCAACACAAGAATAGTAAGCCAGTGGAGTGTTGAAAAAGTTGTCCAATGTATAGGCCTACCGCTTAACTGAGAAAGTCGGGGCCTGAGCTTATGAAAAAGATGAGCGGTGCGGGAGGCGTGTGATGCGAGATGTCAGTCACAGGCTCATGATACGTACCATAAAGCTTAGCTTAGCCAATAGTAGGCGTGTGACACAGCCCCGCATCCAACTACCTCAACTTCAGACATCAACCTTCTGAGTTAAGCGGTTGGCCTATAATTATTTTCTAAGGAATAATGTGAATTAAGGGGGCAGACAGCAAAATTTTACTGAGAACCTTCTTCTAGCATTATACTGCGACACCAACCCATTTACCAACCGTAGTGATAATAGGTGTTGCCATACGAAAATGTTGTTTTTTAAATATAGATAAAATATAATGTTGCCCCACACTCAGATTTCTCAATATCGTTGGTACAGTTTACAATTTTCCCTAACAAAAGTTCTTCAGGTAGTCATTAGGAGGCCCATTTACAGCAGCAGACGTATGCCAACGGGATATGATGATGAACATCGATATAATATGTCGTACAATATTATAATCGCGTTTATCCGGTCGCCAACCTAACATAGCCTGCCTTTTTTTTTTCTACGAGATAAATGCCTGTTGTCCATCCATTTGCTTATAACTCTATGAACGCGACTGAACCCACTGACTAAGCACCAGTGAGCACCAGTGTGCACCAGTGTACAGTACCAGTTGTGAACAATTTTGTAACTGGTTTATTGGTTCAGAACGATTGCGCTGTCACAATTGGGTATGTACTGCGATTTATTGTGAAATAGTTCAAAAATTTATATCTGTTCGCTTTGCTCAAAATAAATACCTACGATGCGGATTACGAATGCCATTTTATTATGAAAGGAACCGCATTACATAAGGTAATAAGGTAACGTAAGGTTTTAATAATGCAAAAGATATTTTAGTGAGCATGACAGACTCATAGTACCATTCAACAGGCGGGTATTTAGTAATTAATATCTATAATATTTACAATACATAGTATTAGGTAAAACAAAAGTTTTGGTACACAACAAAGTGGTCATAGTACTCAAAACTCTCAAAACAGTTTTTATTGTAAGGGTTAGACTGATTTTAATAATACAGGTCTTGCTCACAGAAAGTAATTTTTTTTTATTATAATTGCCGAGGACATTCGAGGAGTTCAGGGCACATGTTCCAAAAACTACTTTATTATTCTCAATTTACCAATATTTATTATTTTCTATTGAAAACCGCTCCAAACTTCGCTACGATAATGATTGATTGCCCGCTGTAAAGTGAATATGTAAAACATCCAATGATTGAAGATTCGATGTGGTGGCAAACATTTAATAGTTTGCACGCTTTTTACTCGTCCAAATAAACAGATCTAAAACCTTGTTACATAAAGGTCTGATAAACAAGACTAGAAATATAAATACATAAAAATCAGGTGAGTGCAGTCAGGTGAGTTTATTTCACATTCTCAAAAAAAAACTTATCACCGTATTTTTTTTTTCTAAATTTGGTTTTTTTCAAAACACCAAATGACAAATTATTTTTAAATCGATATCGGAATAATTGTCGTTATAAACTTCAGTGAGTGATATTTTGAGCCATTTATGCATTAATAAAAATATAAATTTAACGATAACCATCACATGATATATTTTTTGGCGTACTCTTGAAAAAAATCATACTCCAGAAAACAAACTGTTTTGATTTTCATGTTTTGTTTTTATCTCAGAAAAAATTACCTTTTTTTATAAGGGTTTTAGTTCTTTTCAGCTATCAATTTTAGCAATGAACAAAGGTGATGCTAGCGCCATCTTTTAAAAAAAGTTTATGTTTTGATAATATACCTGAAAAATCCATCTTAACTACTAGATACTACCAAAGAGTACAAGATACCAGTGGCGAAGAGTCCATACAACCCGATTCCCAACGGCTTCCCTTTAGGAATTGGTTAGTGCATAGACCAACGTAATATTATATTATTTACTCATCCACCTGACAAACAAAGGCTTCTTATTCAGTTAGGTCGAGCTCTTCCAGACATGACTATAAATGATTACAAGAGACGGTATGGATTTTTGTCTTGCAGCATTAATTGCAGCAATTTTTAGGGGGCATTTTTGGGACGGCTTCCCCTTTTAAAACTGTCGCCCTTCGCCACTGCAAGATACTACTACTCAATTCTACCAGTGTGTCAGAAAATGCAATAAAAGCCTATCTCTTTCATTATTTTACAACGCCTTTAAGCTTTTCATTGCTAGCAAACTTATTTTCGAAAATTATAACTGCATGGAACTAGTTCGGCAAACTTTTGAGGGCGTCACAAAAATTCCCTTAATATTTTAGAATCCACTGAAATTTATAGCAGACCGACGAACGGTTTGCGTCGACGGCTGGCAAAAACTGCGCCAAACTGCACAGCTAACAAGGAGAACGGACGCTTCTAAATTCGAATATTTCCAGGAATTTCAACTGCAACGTTGGCCTTTTTTTAATATTATTTTTTGGTATAAAGTCATTTGAAGTTAATATAGTTGGCGTATCGTTTCAGCGGAAGTGTTCTCTTGTAACTGCCGAGTTGTTCAGTATTGTATAAAGTTACTGGTGCATTTTTTTTTAATAAATACAGTTTTTATAAATTCAGCTTTAAAAGTCCTCTTCGGGATAAATCGTAGTGGTTTAAAAACAATTGTGCTAGTTGTCAAATCATTGCATTCAAAATTATCAAGGCACTGTAAGCTTAGGATGAGTTATATTCTTACATTTTAGTTTATGCAAATAATGTTAGTATTGACCTTAAAATAAATATTTTCAGTTGCATTCCCTTGAAGAAATTATTGTTGACCTCAAATAATTTGTAACCACATTATCATATCCCCATCATCTATAGATTCTTCTCCATAGGACCTATTATTTGGAACCGCGCACCTAGAGTCTCGACATTTCATAAGTGCCTGTATTTAGTTTACATGAAATAAAGATCTATTCTATTATATTGCCTTACCTCATAACATACTCCAACGTCAACCCACACGGTAGATCTCCGGAAACTATCAATCAATCGACAATTTAATATCAGACTTGAGAGCTGGTTGCTCGAATAATAGCTTGCAGCTTACTCAATGTCTGCAGCTTGTTTAATTTATGTGCATGTTCGTAATATTTATAGCTCTATATCTCTGCAACCTAGCATGATAAATAAATAATAAAATAAAAATAAAAATGGTTTATTGCAGAAACTTGTACAACTTTTACAGTAAATCTTACATACTTTTTAAGTAAAAGATATACCTGTGCTAGGAGATCCCGCTCTTCAATGACATGATGCCACCATAAACGACACGGATGGCTCAGTGGCTACGTTTCTACGCTACGTGCCACGCGTTCGTTCCCCGCACGGAGCAATTATTTGTATGATCTATAGATCGTTGTTCAGGTCTGGGTGTGTGTGCATGTGACATGTATGTTTGTAAACTGTACCCTCGATACAGGAGAAATCCTAAGAACAACGACGAAAAAAATAAAAAATATAACTTCAGCCTAGATATGCAATTGCGTTATTGGCTTCACAATGCTTAACTTCGTCGCCCAGCGTGAAAACTTCAGGCACTATCTTTTAAGGAAAAGCCTGACACTAAAAGCGATAAACTTAGCATTTCTTTGTAGGGTAAAGGCCAATTAAACTACCATGTTGAAGCTTCTTCCTTTTCATCGTATTCAATTTTTACTATTAAAGTAATAAATTATGTAAATGTGCATAATAATGGAGACATACTATCTTTATTATTTGCCGAGTCTGTCCGATTTTCACACACGATTTTGTGACAGGCGTAAATCGCGCGGTATCTGCTGTCAAACATCACTTTGGTATTACGTATTTGCCGATAGCGACGCGACAGCCACCGCTTACGGGTTCGTCCTCTGGCGGACAATAAACGAACTAAAAAGTGCATAATTGGCGCTGCCAACCTGACAAGTAGCTACAGTCGGACGAATGCCGTACATAATACGAATTTGTTTGACAGTTTGCGTCCGATCGCGCTCCGTCTGCTGTCGCGTGGCTGTCGGGTCACTGTCAGATGATTTTAACGTAATTAGGGTCTGGTGGGTAGTACTTGCACGTGCATGTATGAAAAGATGCATGTATTTGGATAAAGCATAAGGGGTATGTAAGAACCGTAGTACGAAGCGTTCTGTAGTTTCTATCTAACTACGGTCATGGAAAAAAGCGTGATTTGTATATATGTATGTACTATGTGTTATCCGATTTAGTTTTATTATATTATTGATGTGCAATTTGACCTAGAGTCTCGAAATTTCATAAGTGCCTGTATTTGGTTTAAATAAAATAAAGATCTATTCTATTCTAATGACATTAATTAAACATTGAAATGATATGTTATCAATTATAACATTGAACGCCGATGCCGGGGCTATCCGGAACGATGAAACAATGTTTCCTATCTGCCCCGTTGATGGGGCAAGGGCACCAAGGAGGATGGGAGCTCACCTAATTTATAGCTAACCATTTTTAATTCCATGTTACAATTTTATCTCCATTTCCTTCCCACATCTCCAAAGCAAAGTCCTATAACCCTAACTGATACATTATTCCCATTATAAAAGACGAAACTCCTACACAACAGGAACCCACTGGATCTTTTGTTTCGCCATGCTAGACGGTTAACGAGCTGATTTGCATATTAATGATGTACGTCTACTGAATAATAAGCGAGGAATGAGCGAGGTAAGGCCAGCTTCGTTTTTGATCCATTTTCTCTAGTATTTGTACTTTGGTCTTACTTTTTAGCGTGTTAAAGGTGTATTTTATCATTCTAGATTTGCAGACATATTTTTTTTCAGTAAATCTTTGAAGAAGTGACAGAAATTCAGTATGTTCCTAAAATTTTAATTGAATTCTCAGCATTATGGTTGACCTTTGCGATGCATGCGTCATGCTCGTAAACGAGTGCCGTCTGTCGTTGTAACTGCCATGACATTCACAATCAGATGCAAATAATTGTTATGCTATTCTTATTTTTTATTCACATTAAATTACATTATTCTCACAGCTCTTACCATAACATTGTACTGATCAAGATTAGTTTCCGTGGAGTTTCTTGCCGGTTCTTCTCCATAGGACTTGTCTGTCGTTGTTACTGCCATGACATTCTTATTCAGATGCAAATAATTATTATCCTATTTTTATTTTTTATTCACATTAAATTACATTATTTTCGCAGCTCTTACCATAACATTGTACTGATCAAGATTGTAATCTATTATTTTAAAAGAGTTTCCGTGGAGTTTCTTTCTGGTTCTTCTCTTATTGATCTACTATTTGGAACAGCGCATTTAGAGTCTCGACATTTCATAAGTGCCTGTATTTGATTTACATGGAATAAAGATCTATTCTATTCTAAATAAATAAAGCTATTAATTATTCTATTCGTCACCAATCGTTCATCTGATAGTATATTCTCCTGACAATTATTTAAGATTATACCTACAGTTTCCACCGAAAATCTGAAATCCATTAGTTTAAATCTTACTCGAAAGCTAAACGAGAAATGTGCGGTAGACATAACACCGAGCTCCGGAGCAGTTACTACGGAAACATTTATCTACATACATTTGAATACCAATAGATCTTAGAATTCATCGTTTATCTTATAATAATATTCGCTTCGTTACAAACTTAAAGTCAAAGTCAATTCAAACTGTTTATTTACAGAAAATAGGTTGTACAAGATCTTTTATAATTAAAAATATTACATTACAATGCTCTCTATTTTCAACATCCGGCGAAAAAGATGGTATTAGATGTTTGTAGTGATTTTCTTGAAACATAGCTAAGGACACTCTCGATTAAGACACCTTTCAAACGAAAAAAACGTAATCAAAATCGATTCATCCGTTCAGGAGCTATGATGCCACAACACATAGCTCCTGAACCGATGAATCGATTTTGATTACGTTTTTTTCGTCTGAAAGGTGTCTTAATCGAGAGTGTTCTTAGCTATGTTTCAAGAAAATCTGCTCAGCCGTTTGAAGATCATCACCTCTTTTCTAGTTGATGAAGAGATATTATTCTAGTTGGAGTCGGCGGTTTTTGACGGTTAGGTTATGCTAACATACAATAACATGCAAATTGAAAAAAATTAATATCATAAAAGCAATTACTTAGCCATTTTTTAACTTCTTAGATATTTACAACACAGAGCCTCCCTTATATTTATTTGGAATCTTATTGTAAGCTTTGACACACATGCCGTAAAAGATGGCCATGTACCAGGTTAGTTTATAATTAGTTTATAGCAACTTTAGTGTAGGTATATTGTGCAATAAATAAATAAATAAAGATTCTTTAAATATTTTGTTAAAAAAATGTTTCCCTGCACTAGGATTTCTCCTGTATCGTGGGTACACTTTACAAACATACATGTCACAAGCACACACACCCAGACCCGGAACTATCTGTAGGCCAAACAAATATTTGGTGCGTGCGGAGATCGAACCCGCAGCATATTGCGCAGAAAGTCAATCACTTAGCCTCGGCGCCCACTGTACCGTCAAAAAGAGGTCTTTGTCAAAATCTTATTACAAGTCTATTTAGACGACCTTGTATTTCTCGGATAGAAGACCGTGGATAACGTTGTCACAAACTAAAAAAATATAGGTAATAAATATCTTTTCTAGTGATGGGTTTTAACAATCAATTGTGTTACCTGTTATCTCTATTATTGTTACACAAAAATAACAGAATGAAATATCTGTTACTAAATAACAGCCTTTTTTTCCATACTAACAAACTACAACCCACTAATAAGTACTTATATCTGTTTAAGTAGATATTAAATACTAGGTGTCTCTCTTTCTAGCAAGCGTCAATCCAGTTAGTAAGAATGAGAGCAAACTGTTATTTAACAAATTAACAAGCAAGGTTCGCTGTGAATGAAAGTGTCTGTTATTTTTTTATAACAGTTAATTGGCATTGGCAGGCACAATTGTTATCTGTTATCTTTAAATATCTGTTATTTTTAACTGTGACGATAAATACGCCTCACCGATTTTTTTTTCCACAAGGAATCCATAGCATAGAAAATAAACACATAAATATTAGAAATAAAAATCACGTTCCCTCTAATAACGAATGAACTGTTAGAAGCTCATAATCGGAGATATGGCGTAATAGCCTATTATTAACGTTACAGGGCCTAACGAGGTATATCGTTTAAGTAGCTTGTAACGAAGCAAAAGAAATAAGCCTTGCTGAACAATAAATCTATATAATACTCAATATTTGGAGCTTACAGAGGCATTTTCCTTGTAAGCAACCCACAAAACAAGGCGGTACAACTGCGGTGGAAATATACGGGATAATAAACTGTGCGGGACCGGTGATGATTTATTACCTATAGGTTATGACTATACCCACCCTACCTACCCTATTTATTACTATAAAAATTGTGTTCTATTCAACGCATGACTGGCTTGGACAGAATATCAGCAGTTGTGCATGCCTCGCGCTGCCAGCTACTATGCTGAGTCCAAGACCTTTTTGTCTTTTACCATCTTATATGATGTATCTCTTTGCTACCTATGTAATTTGAAAGACAAATAAAAATTTTCTATTCTATTCTATGATGTACTGTGTAGTGTGTAGGGTCTGAGTCCGAACCTGGAGGTCAATTCTCGTTTCCTGCAACATCATCTCGAAATCGAGTTTGCACTTCAAGCGCTTTCTCGACTATAAAATCTCGTAAATCGCAATTGTTTACGCGAATCTCGTATTCTTAGCATTAATCTAAATAACATCAAGTGCTATTACACGTCAACTAGGTATTCAATTCTACATGTATATAAGTTTTATAGTACTGTATAGTTTGAATATAGCGCACATATTTTAATTTTCGGTAGAAGTTTATATCTCGACGAAGTCTTGTTCAGTCGTGAAAATTGATTCGGAAATTCTAAAACCCCAAAAATGTATTCCCCAAAGGAATAAGAACATAATATTAAATCCAAGTTTTTTTATTAACACTAGCCCTGGAGAAAGCAATTTTATTTGTGAAATTAAACGACGTAATATTTTGCAAAAAATTGGTGTATCTATGGAATTGAGTTTATAATTTGCAGCTCATATTATTAAACAATAATGAATATTTGTGTAAACATATTTATTACTGGCTGATTTAATACTTTGGAAGTTATATCCATCAGTGCCAGACAAAGTCATAAGATTATTGTAAATTCTCGACGACAAATCACCCAAATGCATAAGATGGAATGGACGGATCTCTAATGTGTACTTTGCCGACGCTTCTTGAATTGCACGTGAATCGCCTTAGTTGGATAACGCTTTACTAGGTCTATGATACTCATAATAATCCGCACTTAAAATTTTCACATTTACGTTAGAACAACATGGTTAAAATTAATTGTTAATAATTTAATTTCACATATCTTTTAAAGCAAAAAAAACAGAACTAACACTAAATTAAGAACTTATGGAATTCCGTTATAAGTAAAATAAATATTATTATTATGTGAATAAAATTATGGCATCCCGTAACGATTGTCTCATACACCAGTACACTGAGTGGGAATCGTTACGGGGAAATCACAAATATTGTAAGTTATTTTACTCGATTGTCCCATACACTGAGTGGGAATCGTTACGGGGAAATCACAAATATTGTAAGTTATTTTACTTGTATTATTACATCTTAAGAAAATTGATAATAATACTTTATGGATTTTGTCCGAAATAAATGTTTATTATTAATGTACTTTTAATTTTATAAAAAATAAAAACGGAATCAAGGCGTAGTCACTACTGTGAATGTTTTCACTGAGTGTTTTTTCAAATAATATACTTTATCAAATTGAAACGTTTCTATCAGTACAATCTTTTTTTATCGATATTATGGTTAATCCGTTGTAATGTTTGGTTATAATTTCCGATGATAAGGATAGCCGTGGAACAGAATAGAATAGATCTTTATTTCATGTAAATCAAATACAGGCACTTATGAAATGTAAAGACTGTTAGGTGCGAGGTTCCAAATAGTAGG
Organism: Allophyes oxyacanthae; assembly: GCA_932294325.1. NCBI lineage: Eukaryota > Metazoa > Arthropoda > Insecta > Lepidoptera > Noctuidae > Allophyes > Allophyes oxyacanthae. The sequence continues at coordinate 17,128,277 of OW028610.1, read as the reverse complement.
TCCTATGGAGAAGAACCGGCAAGAAATTCCATGGAAACTCTTTGAAAATAATAGATTACAATCTGGATTAGTAAAATGTTGTGGTAAGAGCTGCGAAAATAATGTAATTTACCGCGAATAAAAATAAATTAGAATAGGATTCGAATAGGAACGCGCTTCGACTCCGATCGACTCGATCTATCAACTATAATGACAAATAATAACTTGGGTTTAGGTTCAATTATCGTGTCGCGCAAAGTTTAATTATATTCTAAGCAACAACCGGGGATTCGGTATTTATATCGGGCTCGCCACTTATGAATAGGACAATACCGTCATAGGCAAACTGTTGATCTGAAACTTACTTAGCACCTTACATGCCAGATTCTAGACGCCAAAAGTGATTAGTGCCAGCGGCGGCAGACTCAGCAAAAATTACGACCGGAAGTAACTTTTGGTTTGCGAAAAAATGCCGAAAACATAAGTATTTTTTTTTTTATATAAATGAAGGCTCCTTATTTATGGAATCTTTTAAGCCATACACGAGGCGAATCGGTCCAGTAGTTTTTATACTATAAAGAATGTAAGCAGACGCGCCGGCCGCGGCTGCCGGCGACGGTGGCAGCCGGCGGTTCATGGCACTGCCACCAAATTCGGCAAAACCGCCGGCTGCCGACTGGCACGCCGCTGACTAAATTTGATTAGGAGCGACCTGAATTCCCCAAAAAGAGATTTTTTCGGGGAATTCAGCTTGTCGAGTTGCCAAACGCAAATAAACATATCCACCTTTTTTATATAAGATTCTCAAAATCATAGAACTTGATGCTTTCTTAACTCGTACTTTTGTCGAGGATTCAGCGCACCTTGGTGACTATGCCAGCCTAGTAAAGACACTTATACAGGCTGATGCAGATGTTATCAAATTAAATGAAACCACGTTATTTGGCATCATGTTCTGAAGCTGTCACCAAAAAATCTGTGTTTTTTACGCAAGTTTTTTTTGAACGCAAATAGACATGACCATCTTTTTTATATAAGATTCTCAAAATCATAGAACTTGATGCTTTTTTAATTAGTATTTTTGTCGAGGATTCAGCGCACCTTGGTGACTATGCCAGTCTAGTAAAGACACTTATACAGGCTGATGCAGATGTTATCAAATTAAATGAAACCACGTTATTTGGCATCATGTTCTGAAGCTGTAAACAAAAAATCTGTGATTTTTACGCAAGTTTTTTTTGCAGCATATTTCACTCTGCTATCATTCGACTAGGTGAAGGAACATCGAAGTAGAAATTTATGTCACATTTATCTGTTCTACAAGTGTAAATAAAAATAATTTTGGTTAGAATAGATTGGAGATTTTACAAAGTTTACCTAAAGATCGTGATAAGTGTAAAATTATGATGTTTTTTGTAATTCCTATGGCTAAACTGCAGATTGGCTTTGATTGATTTTTGTGTACGGTCACAGAACTTTATACTAAATACGTGGTTTCTTTTAATGTGATAACAACTGCGGCACTCTGTATTATATACCCTTCGACTTTCTTAACTTTTTACAAACGCGCGTCCACGCTCCACTTTCCAACTGGACGTATGTTTCCATCCAGCAACTTGTACAATTATGTAGGTGAGCCCTCCCAAAGTCCGCGCTCACTTACTTTTGATATTAAACGCGAGAAAGTTACATGTTCCGACTCGACAACGCGCCAAATAAATGCAATATAACATATTGAGTTTGTTTTATAAATGGCACTTTTGTTTAGTTCTTGTTACTGCGGTATTTTGTTAGACTGGTAAAGATGGTGGTTTGTTTCTTGTCAAAAATTTGGCCACATCTTCACCAGTAGGTGTTAAATCAAATCAAATAATTTATTTGCAATAAGCATGTGTGATCATACAGTCATAAGTATAGGATAATATTTTAAATACAATTCGTAGTCCAAACATGTTCTACTTAAAAAGGTGTATAAATGAGTACCTAATCTCCATCATCGTGTGAGTTAGCTAAATTGAAATTTCTAATAAAAAAAATAAAAAAATGTTTTTAAATACCTAAATGGTAATTAGGTCAAAATTAAGAATATAAAATATAAAAATTTCAATATCCAAATGTCTATTTGTTTATCTGCGTATCTGTGTATCTGTCTGTGGCATCGTAGCTCCAAATCGGATGGACCGATTTCAATGCAGTATTAAAAGCTATTTTAATCGGGTATCATCTTAGCTATGTTTCATGAAAATCTATTTAGCCGTTCAAAAGTTACAGCTCTTTTTCCAGTTGGAGTCGGGGGTTTTTGACGGTAAGATCATTGTAAATATTATATGATGTGATCTCTTACAATATAATAATAAAATTGATGATTATAAAAAAACAACTTGTTTTTAGCTGTCTCGATTTGAATACCACTATCCCGATTTTTTTTACCTTCCGTCCCGAAATTTAGCTAGGCCCTGGCAACATTAGGTATGGCCCTAAAATCATAATTAAATTTGTCGAATTTCGACTGGGCCGGGTACGTCGAAAAGTTGAGCATTAGTGGTCGATCCTCTGAACTATTGCGGTCGACCCTAAGGTTGGATTAACGAAATATTTTGATGGATTTTGTTTGTTAGAATGGTTTAAAGTTTACTGTATGTTTACTATTTTGATTTGATAAATAAATGGATTATTTCAATTTAAATTTTTTTTTTACTTTTTTTTTTTATAAAACATTGCCCCTCACTAGGATTTCTCCTGTATCGAGGGTACAGTTTACAAACATACATGTCACATGCACATACACCCAGAACCGAAACAACTATCTGTAGATCGTACAAATATATTATGTTCCGTGCGGGGATCGAACCCGCGGCACGTAGCGTAGAAAGCTAATCGCTTAGCCACTGCGCCAACCGTGTCGTCATTTCATCATATCGCGTTGCCATCGGTAAATACGTAATACCAAAGTGATGTTTGACAGCAGCTACCGCGCTATTTACGCCTGTCGCAAACTGTCTGCTACATCAGTAATTCGGGGGTCGATCCCTTTAAGGGGATATTCTAGGTATAAATCATTATGAATACCTTTTGATAAAGGAACAAAACTGAAATCGCAAAAAATCTGCTGTTCCATACATATATTATTATTTATTGAATTATTTGTATTGAAATGCTGTTTATTTTCGCGATTTCATATATAAAACATTTTATGAATATAAAATCTAGATTCAGAATAAAAAACTCATCAATAACGTACATACACGTTATTGATGAGTTTATTATTCAATATCTAGATTTGTTATCCCAGATCAATGCGAAATCAAAAATCAAAAGCTCTTCCGTAGAGTTCTTGCACAAAGAGTTTATAAGGCAAAACTCAAGTACCTACATCATTTATCTTCGAGTCTAACTCAGGATACAAAAACTAGGATCCAAGAGTAATGATGGCTTGGAAGTCAGGACTTTGGATGCTGAGAAAGCTAAGGTTTTGTGAAAGACAGTCGTTTTCCGTTTGAAACTTGATAAATGTATTTTGGTTGATATTTTAAGGTACCTATCTATCTTGTTGGATTTGTTATTTTTAAACATTCAGAATTGCATTCTTTAAGCCATTTTTAGGGACTTTCGATTGCACTATGCAAACAATACTTGAGAGCCAAGGTTGTATTAACACGTTCGGACTAGCAAAGATTTCTAAAGGCCAAATATAAAAAAAAACAACACAACGTCTATCCACTTCCTTATCACCACAACGTCTAATGACGTCTACCATTAATGTGTTTTTATTCACACTACGTTTTATAACGCGAGGAACCCATAGTAAATTATTAGCAGAATTCCTGCGCCGCAACAATTGAAAGTGTCCAATGTCTAGAGTCGCAACGAATCAACGAACGTACATCAACGTTCGTCCATTTTGTTAAGTCACAATGTGAGCATCTGATTACGGCGGCGCAGGGCCGATTGGGTCAGAGCGGTATTGAAATTACGGGCAAAAACACCAAAGCCATATTTTTTTAATAAGCAGATTGAACACTTGCCTTAGGTGCAAATCATCGAATGTTATACAAGATCTTACCTGCCTAGTCCCGATCCCTTTAAGGAGTTATTGTACTAATCATTATGAACAACTTTTACTATGAGACCAACACTGAAATCGCGAAAATTGTTGGTCCATACATTTAGCCGAGTAATATTCAATTATTTGTATGGATCAACCAATTTTTGTTCGCGATTCAAGTCTTAGTCCCGTAGTAAAAGTTGCTCATAATGATGAGGACAGTAACACCTAAAAGCGATCGGGATTAGAAAGGTCACAAATGAGACTTAGCAAGGACTATCGACTCTGCGATGATTCTACAAAATTAAAGAAAAATTAATCTAAAGGTTATTTGTTCCAAAATATTCCCATAACTGACTTAATAAACCCTCAAGTGCTATTAACGTTAGATGACGTCTAATTACGTACCTCATCTCACCTCACAAAGTACTACAATTTATTATTAAAATGTTTGCTTACATTTTTCCTTAAATTACCCTTGGTATTGGGCAAACCTAATTTTTCTCATTTTTTTAAATGAAACCTCATAAACAAAACAAATTAACACAAGAACTTCACTTATTTCTCACATTGGCCGCATAAAAATGGTATAAAGTTTTCACTTTATCCGGCTAAAGTAAGTAATTCATTCGCCCGGGATTATGTGTATACGCGACTTTGTTTGACACTAAATGACTTTGTTTAGGCACTTAAGCCGCTCATTTGCTTCGAGACACTTTTTTCACGAAAAAACTTAAGATTCGCAGATTTATTGTGGCAAAAATGTGGAAACTGGAGAAAATAAAGAACACTATTTATTCAACAATGACCAGGACTTTATATCTGTCATTGTTAAATTTTGGGGATTCTGTGAAATGTGCGAAAGCTTTCTGTTTTTAAATATAGCATTCTTTAGTAAGTAAAAACAGTTTTTTCAAGTGCATAATGCTAAATATTTTACGTTGCTCATTATACCTGTTTAAAAAATAATTTTTCATCCCACCATCTCGGAAAGAGTATTTTTAATCTTCAATAACTGAGTGGAAAAGCCGTTTTTATTCTCTAGAGGATAAAGTAAATTTTCATCCCACCATCTCGGAAAGAGTATTTTTAATCTTCAATATCTGAGTGGAAAAGCCGTTTTTATTCTCTAGAGGATAAAGTAAATTGAATTTAGAACATCGTGTGCACTAAGTTTGTGAATTAAACGTTTTTTTTTTTGCATTTAGTCATTTCCTCGCTGAGGTGGAATGAAAAGTTACGTGTTGCACTCGAGTGCAAAGATTTTTCACCTCGTGCTCTTTTGATTCCCTCGCTGACGCTCAGGATTCTAATTTTGAATCACTCGCTGCGCTCGTGATTCAATTTTAGAATCCTTCGCTTGCTCGGTCATCAAAATTGAACACGCGGTTAAAAAGCAACTTTGCACTCTTGTATAACAAATAACTATTATCTATACTCATATCGTAAAGTTGTAATTAGGAATTCAAAAATAGTATGTACTATGTACTATAATGAAAGACTTTCTGCACATGAAACCATAATAAAATTAAAAAGTTTTATTATGATACAGTTTTCCTAACAAAACAATGCTATAAAGTAACTTTTATCCATTATAGTACACTTCGGTTCCACCAAGGAGTATTCAATTCAATTTATATAGCAGCCGGACATTGTCTATAGTGGCGCGGCGCGCCAGAGCGCATGCGCGCTGCTTCGGTGCCATTTTTGATACAGGTTTATAGTTGTATAATTACATCATTAATGTGTTATCTAGGTACCTATTGCATGAGCATAGATAAATTAGTGTATGAAACTGCACTTAACTAGATATGAAAACACTCGTGTGATACTATTATAAATCTCGCCTGCGGCTCGATTTTTAAACACACACTCGTGTTTTGATACCTTCTATTATGCAACAGTTTCATAAACTATTTATTATCCAACTCAAACTGATCGAGTGCAGAAAATGTTTTGAGCCTAGCCTTGCTGCATTTAAGATTGAGTCTTATTGTCTTGGAATAAGATTATTTTTTCTTTAGCTCAATCGAGCGTCGGTTTGTAGAATTTAATAATTGTTGAACAAGATACCAATCTTAAAAGTTACTGAAATAGAATCGAATAGAATAGAATAGATCTTAATTTCATGTAAACCAGATACAGGCACTTATGAAATGTCGAGACTCTAGGTGCACTAGGTGAATGAACGCAAAACGAATTGAATTGAATTCGTTTTGTGTTCACTCAATAACACCGTGTATAAACATACGGCCACAGTACGTTCGCAATGGTAAATCCACGTACTCATTTTGCATTACAACCTCTACATAGGAACCCAATTATCTTCAAAAAGTTAGATAGGCTGTAACGTGAGCAATTTAACTTCGTCGCCACAGTGAAATAATTCTTCCACCACGATTTAAAAAGTAAGAACAGAAATCGACCAAAGTTTCTCAAGTAATAATTCAAAGATGCCAGGGAAATGAAAGAGATAAAATAATTTCCAGGTTTATCTAAAATTTAATTAAATTAATTTGTGAATACGGATTCTCTCCTGCTTTGAGACCTTCGGGTAATAGAGGAAGTCTAAGTAAAACGACGAGAGAAGCCCTAAAAGGGACGCGTAGATGTGTAGGACGAATGTACCTAAAAAAAATTTGCAGAGTGATTCAGTATTCGTTCCCAAATGCAACCGCAGTATTAAAATTCACTCCAAGAACAAAATCAAAATTTGATGGCTAGCGCTAGTAAATTATGCGTGTCCCCCATACTAAGTCGAATTTTCGTATTGTTTTAAAGTGTATCCCAATACTGGTTGCGTTTAGGAACAGAGACTGAATCACTCTACAAATTATGCGCACTACATAAAAAAAATCCTGTATAGTGTATAAGGCCGATGCACACGTCTGAGTCGTCTCACACGTGTAAGGCTCGGTATACACCAAACCGACACACATCGTACACGTGTGTCGTCGAAATAAAATAACCTCTTTGTCGGCAAGTCAACTCGCCATATTTATTTTCGTGTGTCAAATTCTTAAAGTTGAATTATAATATAATGTATGTAAAAATATGTTTTTTTTTCAAAAAGTATTTTATTTAAAAAAAAGTAGATAAGTAGGAAATACGTATTTTTATTTTATTTCAAATACCATTTCCAAAAGTATCTTGTATTATCTCAAATACTTTACTTAAAAGTATCTTGTAACTTGTATTTCAGGTACTTTTTATGAGGTACATATCTTGTAGATCTCTGCTTAACCGATACATTAGACGTGTGCCGCACTAGTAAGAATGTTTTACTTGAAAAGCTCTTTTTAATGATGTATGGTTCGTTGCTAATGGTTGTTCGTACCATAATGTTCATTTTCATTCGCCATTATATTTCCGTTTTTCCTAGATTACTATCAAAAACCGCATTTCTCGAAAAACATTAACACCCAAATAATACTTTGGGATTGCCGATTTCATAACACAGAATAGCCTCTAAGGATTCGAAACGGACATTTATTGCGGAAAACAGAAAACGAAAAACAGATAACCTCCATCTAATAAAAGATAAGCAAAAACTGGTTGCCGTTAAAAAGATTTACATAAAAAACAAGGAAAATGATATCATTGCGTTTGAAATAGAACCGGAGACCTTTTAATTTACAAAACTGGCGTGCTACAACCCGTTACACATTTCTTTTTGTTTTACGGAACTGGATATAATTTATAACTTATTGTTTAGTCATTGGAGTCACACGAAGAGTACCTACACAAGTGTGGCGACACCTATCGCGAAATAGAATAACTACTAGCAAGGCAGCAAGGTAACTACAGTGGCGCGTAAATATGAATTCGACCAATCAGATTACGAGTCCTGCATCACGCAAGGAAAAAGAATATGGTATCTAACACATCCGACATCAACCGTCGGGCTTCGGCAATATCACCTCGCCTGGTCGAAGGATCCTCCCTATTCAATGGAGGAACACCATACCTCGTTCCTCCATACAATTATTTATAATTCAAGTTTATTGAAGTAAGGGTTAATTATAAAACACTAATGACCCCTTACTATGCTTACATTTATCCTTCCGTGAAAAAATATCTAACTGATGGTGAAAACCGCATCAAAATCCGTTGCGTGGTTTAGGAGGAATTAGTGGATAGACAGACAGACAGACGCGGAAAGCGACTTTATTTTATACTATGTAGAGTTTTTAGGCACTCATTTTTGACGACAATGTTGGTACAGTGGCTAAACGATTAGCTTTCTACGCTACGTGCCGCGGGTTCAATCCCCGCACGGAACAAATATTTGTATAATCGATAGTTGTTTCGGGTCTGTGTATGTTTGCATGTGAGATGTATGTTTGTAACCTGTACCCTGTATACAGGAGATATCCTAGTGAGAGCAAAGTTTAAAAAAATGAAACTTTTACGCTAAGTATTTTGTTACCCGGTCGCGGGACTTATCTCATTACCGTGACCCCGGAACGTAAAGGGCTATCGAAGGAACACCGTGGATTTTAGTCAGTACAAGTCTGACAGTCCCTCCCGCCCTGCCCGGGGTGGGAGGACTCATTTGATGATTTTACCACGCTAAAAAAAATAAAAAAAAAGTATTTTGTTATCTACGGCTAATAGTTCGTCATCTCCATTTGCGGGTGGTAGAAGTGTTTAATAATTTAGTTTTACGCTAGCTTTAGAACTACTGCGAATGTTTTGACGTATCGTATCGTTAATGTAACCAAATTTAGAGCCAAAAATATGTTTAATATATTATGATATTGTTTTTGGAAATACCTACATGTAATATTTTTACATTTTCATGAAACAAGTGTGTTTGTTACATAAAATTGATCAAAAATGCAATAGATAAATTGTATTTTATAATCAAAATTTGCTTACGTTTACGTTACCATAGGTCAAAACATTCGTGCTCGGCCCTCTGTTTGCCAATGTCATCATTAGTTATAGCCTTCGTGACATTCACAATAATTTAAAAGATTATCATGATACGAGAAATTTTCTAACACCTAGTTTGCGAAATCTTAATTTTTGTGCGGCACTCAGGACTAATAGCTCTATCCTGAGATGGCAGTAAACGGTACCATTTACGTTAATAAAGTTACGTTCAATGGGAATTTTTCAGCGCCTCTAGCGAAATAAAATCTCTATCTATAATTCATTCTACAGCTAATTTCACTAAAGATAAAGATATTTTTATTTGTTAAACTAAGAAGTACACAAAACTAAGAAGTATCAAAGTTGTTCAGTGTACTTTTACCTCAATACTTAACCGCAGAAATGTTGCTTAACGTCATGTATCGCCTTTGTTCCTCGAACCACAAACAAAAAACAACCACAAAAATGTAGGTACACGATCCATATACCTCCCTCTAAAATCCTGGCTAATGAATCCAAATCCGAGGCGTTACGGTAAACGCGGCGCTTAATCAAGACTTAAGTTCAGCTGCGCTTACAGCTAACCACGGGAATAAACCTGGCAGTAAATACTAACACCGCACATAGTTAGTTATTGTAAAGTTTACCTAACTTTTTGATTGGTTTGGTGTTTTAAGTATAGAGTGTAAATCTAAAGGATACAAGAGAACAACGTATTGTTTATTTATAACCTCTTTTTAACTTCCGACGAAAAAGACGGATGTTGTAAGTTTGTAGTGTGTATCTGTGGCATCGTAGCTCAAAAACGGTTGGACCAATTTCAATGCAGTTTTTTTTAATTGATAACTAGTTTAATCGCAATGGTTTTTTGCTAGGTTTCACGAAAATTTGTTTAGCTGTTCAAAAGTTACAGCTCTTTTTCTAGTTGGAGTCAGGGGTATTTGATGGTTAGGTTACTATTTATTTCAAATGAGTCCACCAACAGCATCTATAATAATAATATATATTATTACGTGAAGAGAAAACTTTGTACCCTTTTTAAGCATATTGCGCGAACGGAGGAGTGTGAGATTTGGCATAGTTTAAGTTCATAAAATATAACAAATACAAACTGAAGTAGTTCAGAAATCTAAAATACTGTCGAATTTCGACATCTGGGCAACCTGTACATACATAGTAATGTGTACATATTAAGGTTAAGATTCAAAGTATTGTTCTTATATGCAAGGTCTTCCCTTTCTAGTCCCGATCCCTTTGAGAGGATACTTATCATTATGGACTTTTACTATGAGACCAACCCTGACATTACAACATAAAATTTCACTTAAAACAATAATAACAAAAAAAAGTTAGTCAGTTAGATGGTCTGATCCACACACACCCTTAAATATGACCACACATTTCTGATACAAATTGTATATATATATCTTAGCCTCGAAGTGCATTGTTTTAGAGACATGTATGTGGAGTTCGATGCTGTGAACTCCCTTGTGTATTAGAAGAAATGCTTTCTGTCTGGATCGATGTATCTACGTCGTACCTGACGGGTGAACGGTTTGCTTCCAGGATTTCTCACATAATCTCGTTCTACAGTCCTGAAAGTTTCTATAATATATTTTATAAAATACAATGTGCATTTACACTTTACGTAGATTTGTATAAAAATTAATAAAAAAATCTGCTGTTTCATACATTTAGTCAATTCATTATTTGTATGGAACTGCTGTTTTTTATTAGTAAATTTTATGGTTTAGTTCATATAAGCTTATAACATCGCCTTGGAGTGTTCTGTTAGATGTTAAAAATAAATAAAAATAGATAACTTTCTTTGTAGGACCAACATCGTAATTGCGGAAAAATAATCAACTGTCCCATACGTTTAGGTCGAATTAGTATTGAAGGTTTGTTTGACCACCTCAGTGGAATAAAGACAAATATTCTTACAGGAATATATACCTTACTTTTCATTAAAAACGAAACCCAAATAATATCAGAATCCATTTCTCTATTTTCAAAACAAATTCTTACGTGTACGTAGTTTAGAAATTCTCTCAGAAATTCTACAAAATAAAACTGAACAAGTTTATTAATTCGCTAGTTGAAAATGTTAGCATTTCTGTAGAGGCGTAAAGTGAGGGCAATAAGGCGGTGCGGCGCCTTACAAAATTAGACGCTATTCGTACGTTTGAGCCCCGAGCTCGAGCTGTTGTTACGAATTCCATTGAAAATGTTATTGTATAAGAATAGGCTATAAATATTTGACGACACGGTTGGCGCAGTGGCTAAGCGATTAGCTTTCTACGCTACGTGCCGCGGGTTCGGTATAAATACTTGTATGATCTAGTTAGTTGTTTGTTTCGGGTATGGGTGTGTGTGCATGTGACATGTATGATTGTGAACTGTATCCTCGATACAGGAGAAATCCTAGTGAGGGGCAACGTTTTTTTAAATAAAGAAAGAAAGAAGAAAGATGACGTGGAAAAAAAGTGGAAACCATTAAAAACAATATGAAATTGGATTTTAATTCGAATGCAGAAGAACGGGCAAGAAACTCTATGGTTACTCTTTTTAACCCCTGACAAAAAAGAGGGGTGTTATAAGTTTATAGTGTGTATCTGTCTATCTGTGAATCTGTGTATCTATCTGTGGCATCGTAGCTCCAAAACTGGAGTTTTTTTTTATTGAAAGCTAGTTTAACCAGGTATCATCTTAGCTATGTTTCATGAAAATCTGTTCAGCCGTTCAAAGTTACAGCTCTTTTTCTAGCTAGAGTCGGGGGCTTTTGACGGTTAGGTTATTAACCCAGAATGTTGCATACAACATTATACAATATTGAATTATACAGTGACTTCGAACAAAAGTCATGTGAGGACAAAGTAGGACGAAAGAGTTGAAACTTATCGAAGGTCTGTAAACTAAACAAGTCTGTTATGAAAAATATAAAAAAAAGGAAATTGTCGTGACAGTAATGAGCTGACCAGTTCCAACAGACGGCACCCGTTCTCGAATATAACGCATGCATCATCGTCGCTTAGCTCAACCATATTGCTGAGAATCCAATGACCGCATGATTACGTAAAAATCACATGACAGCGACCCGACAGCCACGCGACAGCAGACGGAGCGCGATCGGTCGCGAACTCTCAAACAAATTCGTACACAGCGATCGTCCGCCTATAGCTACTTGTCGCGTTTGCAGCGCCAAGTATGCACTTTTCAGTTCGTTTATTGTCCCCTAGAGGGCGAACCCGTAAGCGGTGGCTGTCGCGTCGCTATCGGCAAACACGTAACACCAAAGTGTTTGACAGCAGCTACCGCGCGATTTACTCCTATCGCAAACTGTCTGAACATCGGTAATTAGGAGGCCGATACACTACTTTGATAACAAGTCTCAAAATACATCTTAAACTGCTACTTAATTCTTACTTCCAAGATTTAAATCCACCAAGAGCTTTCCCATTAGGAAGTCGAAAGGACTGAACAACAAAAATAAACGGCAACTGCGAGCAAACTTCTACAAATGATGAAACTTGTGGAGTTTGTAACTGTCCTGCGAAGCGGTTATGGTTGTTCTCGAGTTGCTCCGAACATCAATCAGGAAAGGATGCCTTTAAGCATTTCCGCTTAGTTTCCAGTTGCGTCCTAACCAGATTTATATCTCGAATGGCAATTTATTCGGTGATAGAACCAGTGGGTGCCGAAGAAAGATTTCGGTATTTTCGAATTCGAATTTTCGAAATGCAATGTGGTTTTCTAGCTGCTAGATTTATCAATCCTAGTTTATTTATAACGAAGACGGTTTCAGGGCGTCATGAATTCGAAGTTTCTCTAGGCAAAATTGTGATATAGGTTAATGGTCCGAAGAATATAGTCAACTTTATCATTGACTTATAGGCTAGAGGGAGTGCTGTAATGACACAAGAGGCGTCACAATAGATCTTCGCAGGTCGCAATGACAAGGCTGTACCCTACCTCATCTAAAATAATAATAATGGTCCGAAATGGAGATGCTTAGAGGCTTGAGATGTTTATAAACATATTTCACACCCAATTTGCATTATGATTAATTAAATCGTCCATCGATCGTAACCTCAATACAATCGGAATTTCCAGTTCATATTTCTGCATCTTTTGCGTGATTCCTCTTTTAGATCAATCTTCTACACTTTGTACTATCTTTAGTATCATTGTTAGCTAGCAAATTCGGTCTCATACGACCTTGTAAACATCCTAGCGCAATCATTTTGGGAGACCATCAAGTATATAAAATTACGTAAACCAGGGACCTGGGCCGAAAAGGGGAGTTTGGGACGTCCCTTTTGTAAACCGGGTTTTTTTATTATCACTAAATTAGATATTTTTTGCCAATTTTTAAAAAATTCTTCAAATGCACATGTCAGATTTGGCAAACGCACCGAATATAAAAAACTACAAATTTAAGACTATGCGTGTTTCACGTCTGCACCAAATACGTAAGGAGAGGCTCATATCTTGCAGAGTAAGTGTTGCAGCAAATGATAATAATTAGTACATAATTATAGATGTAACAATTATGACTGCGTCTTTGGCAGTAAGACACACTAAAATAATTCAAACGTTTGTCAATGTGTCTGTGTGAGCAATTAGCCCATCGGTGCATTCGCTTGCGTGCGATTTAATCCACGCTACGACTTGCCGCATCGTGCCAAAGATTACTTAACTGTAGATGAGACACTTAATTCAAAAAAGATAATGAAAAATTGTTTACCGTCCTATGATAAATGTGGGTGTTTTTTAAAGTATTTTGTAGGAGCCTTAGCCAAACCTTACAAAATACTGAGAAAGAGACTTTCTTTGCGGTGAAAAAAAAGAAATATAAGTGTCCTGGCATGACATTTTTTTTTTTTTTTTTTTTATATAACTATCAAACTCCGGTTCGGACAGAACCTTGAGTTTATTATCATTCAATCTCAATTCAATTCTTATGTCAGTGATTGGGTATTTTACTCACGAGAACACCACAGCATGCCAGCATGAATGGGTCGGCACGACCGGGGAAGTACTACCCTCCTACAAAATAACGACGTTAAGTAGCAGTATGCATACTGTGCGTTTCGTCCGGTGAGTGTGGAGCGCCGGAGGCCCAATTTCTCCTCTAGTCCCCTTCCTCTTCCTTCTCCTTTCCCTCCCTTTTTCTTAACACCATCGCAGATCATGGTGATGTTCATGGGCGACGGTGATCATTTAAACCGCAGAATCGTTTGCCACCTATACCGACTTTAAAATAAAAATCACAGAGCACTTTTGAAACCCCAGACGTGACCTTACATAGACCGCATTGGACATATTAATTTCGGTCGCCAATGACTGCCGAAGCCATTCCGCCTCAATTAATATATAACAGATCCGAGACATCTTAAGTTAAATCCTCTCGAAACTCTCGCACGACTTGTTGGTTGTCCAACAGCCCGGAATCCTCCATAGAATGTGGGACAAGAAATTCACTCAACCCTTAACGCGAAGGGAACACTTCAATACCAACACGAAGGGAAATTGTTACACTTGATTTGTACCTAACATTCCAGTAACCATAAGGAAATAGTGTTCCGCAGCTGATGTTGTCACATTAAATAGAACCACGTATCACGTTCTGTGTATCAAGCAGTGATAGCCTAGCGGTTGAACGCTCGCCTTCCATGCAGGAGGGTCTGAGTTCAAACCCGGCCCGCACCTCTGACTTTTTGGATTCATGTGCGGATTAGAATTTGATTATCACTTGCGATAACGGTGAAGGAAACCATGGTGAGGAAACCTGCACATCTGAGAGGGCCTCATAAAGTTCTCGATGGTGTGTGTAGTCCGCCAACCCGCACTAGGCCAGCGTGGTAGATTAAGGCCTAACCCTTCTCATTCTGAGGAGAGGCCCGTGCCCAGCAGTGGGACAGTAATGGGCTGAATTTATTTATTATCACGTTCTGTGACCATACACAAAAAAGCAATTAAATCTAATCAGTAGTTTTGCCACAGGAACTAATTTAATTCAGGATAGATAAATGATAGCAGAGTGAAATTTACTGCAAAAGAAATTGCGTAAACATCGCAGATTTTTTGAGTACGGCTTCTGAATATGATATAATACATGGTTTCATTTAATGTGATTACATTTGCGGCACTCTGTGTGTTACTAGTTCTCAGTATGACAATAAATTTATTGTTTTTGATTAGCTTGGTGTCAACATCATGCGCTATTCTCTGCCTGGGAGAAGGAGGGCTGTGCCGAACTCCTACCGGATAAATGGTTCACGGTGGTCCGCTTTCGGTATCTAATGGTGGATTTCAGGAACTCTTAAAGACTGCGCCGGCACCCACCACAATACCACACCAGATATTAGGGTACATCTAGAGGGGACGACGCGACCATGCATAAACCATCTAACTGAACGGTCATTTAACTGACTTAATCTTTAAACCAAAGCCTTATTTCATATGAGATAAATACCAGTTTGTGACTTCAGATTATAATGTAAAAGCTACCTATTTTCGCGTCTATGTTATTATTTATGTATTTTGGTTGATCTTTGTTGGTAGGAGCGAAGCGTACAGGCGCGGCTTGCACCAGCTTGCACTGCTTGCTTATATTACGGCGTTATTGTGCCTACCTATATTTTGTTTCTTTTTAACTATACTGGGTAACAATGCTATAACATGTGGTAGTACAACAAATCCGGGTGTTTTAATGGAAATTAAGTTGTGCGTGCCAGACAACTACATGGAGCGGCGACGGCGACCGCGACTGTTAGCGGTACCGGTATAATGGCAGGACGAACTTGCTAGCCACAGCACCGATCACGCGTGCCATACAAACGCTCAATGAAGTGGCTGACAGGCTTGATATTTTTTCTTGTTCCCTGAGTGAATTTACAATGATCACATTGCAAATATTATCGTATTGTCGTAATTAGTAGTAATAGTTAAGGACCATGCTAATAAATTGGGAAGCCCTGTAATGTTAGCGTTGATGTAGTGTAAATAAATAAATAAATAAATAAACATCGCTTCAAACAATTAAATTGGTTAGGCGATTAATTGTAAATAAAAGACAATAATACAATTATCAATAAAATGTTAAGTAGTTTATTAGACAGAGGGTTGATATTGATAGCAACGGATACAGTATGTTTAACTAAATTGAATCTGTAATTACTTAAGGCGCTGATACGAGCTGATAGTAAGGAAGAGATAGCACCATCTGTTTTCTTACGTAAGCGTAAGAGATAGCCGTAGAGTGCGAGAGATTGATAAATATAAGAGGTTACTATTATTTGAAGGCCATATTAGATGTATAAGTTTTTAAATTACTTTGGTTTATCCGTGAATCGCTTGCAAAAGTTCCAAAATATCAGATGCTCTCAAATAAGTTAATACTTACATACTTAGTAAATATCCCGATTTTATTTCTAATAACAATCAACGATCACATTCGATGTAACTTTGCAATTACTTTTAATCCTACCAAAATAGTTGAAACGTGTTTTGGAATCAAACATGTTTTCTGAAATTGAAATGTAACCTATTTTTTTTTTCAATATTTTGTAGTGCGCATAATAAACAAGAACTCTCCCAGCGAAGTCAATTCATTATCTGTCAGTGCCTTAATGATTTAATCATATGTCATAAATAAATGATACAACTAACTCTTAATAATCTTATTTTGTTGGATAATTAAAATGTCATCGAGTGTTGTTTCGGATTAATGAAAATATCTTTGTTTCAAAGATTGCACACTACACGCCTTTTTATGACTAATAACCAAATACAAGTTAAATGCAAATTAAAAGTAAAATTTGGTCGCATATACAAGCGGTGGAGGGTGAAAATTTACAAAGGGGAAGCCTTCCCAAAAAAGCCCTCCAAAAAATATCCATAGAATATCGACGTTAAGTAGCAGTATGCATACTGTTGCGTTTCGTTCGGTGATTGTGGAGCGCCGGAGGCCAAAATCCTCCCTTAGTCCCCTTCCTTCTCCTTTCTCTCCCTTTTTCCTAACACCAGCCTAAAAGGTCAGCAACGCATCGGTGACTCCTCTGGTGTTGCGGATGTTCATGGGCGGCGGTGATCACTTACCATCAGGTGAACCGCAAGCTCGTTTGCCCACTATACTATTAAAAAATAAAAACCTTGTTCTGGAACATGAAATAGTTCTAGCACGCGACTGAAACACTAAATACTAACAAACACTAATTCAAAGCAATAAAAATCATAATACAATAATCAAGTGTAGGTACGCCTCATATGTAAAACTACATACAGGTTGTTGCTAAACTAAACCGATGGAGAAACAATAGAAGTGTGTGAATATACTTTATTTTTTGTTCAAAAAGTTGACAACTCTATGAACATCCTATAGACTACCTTCATTATTATTGGTGAACGCCACGTAATACAACGATCAATCACACATCTGTAATCCATTTCAATTTTATCATTATTGTATCTTAATATGAGGATTAACAACAATAAAATGATATCTCCCGACTATCGGCAGAGCCGACCCAAAGATACAGTTTTGTATATAAACCTTAAATAATGTTTCAATTAACATAGTTTGTATACCACCTAACAAACAAAAGCAGGTAAGCAAAAGGCATTTACAAACATATCTTATTTCTTAAAAAACTAATACAATTACAATTTTTTTTTGTAATCTGTTATAATAAATCTCTATTGTTGATTGTATTTTCATAATAAATTGTTTTCCCACTGACCCTCGCACATGATTATACAACCTGTATCAGAAATGCGTGGTCATATTTATGGGTGTTGATCAGACCATCAAACTGAACAGCTTTCTCTATGGGACCAACATTGTAATCGCGAAAAAATAATCTGCTATCCTATACAAATCTTTAATACCCACTCGACCCAAGTGTATGGGACAGCTGATTATTTTTTCGCGATTGTTTAGTTTGATGGTCTGATCCACACCCTTATATATGATCACGCATTTCTAAAACACGTCGTATAATTAAGTAAATTGTTTAGTAATTCTGGACACCAGTGTTAGTGAATCCTAAATCTGACTGCAATTTGGGAGGTATTCTAATATACTTTATTTTTCTTACAGCCAATATGAATTCCCTACTCATCATCGCCTCTGTCGTCGCGCTGGCTTTCGCCGGCCCCACCCACCGCGGCCTGGTTACCCCAGGAGGCGCAGGCCCCGCCCCTATATTAGACAACGAGCACATCGCTGTAGGCCCGGCTATACTGGACTTCGAGCCCATTGCCGTCGGCCCTGCTATTATTGACACCGAACCTATCTCAGTTGGACCCGCAATAGTCGAAGGTTTCGAGCCTATCGCTGTCGGTCCCGCCATTGTTGAAGGTTTCGAGCCGATCGCTGTTGGCCCCGCAATTGTTGAAGGTTTCGAGCCCATCGCTGTTGGCCCCGCCATCGTGGAGGAGTCCGTGAATGTTCCCTCTGCCACTCCCCTCGTCCAGATCATCCTGAACATCAACGGCGTCACCCACGTCATCGATGCCCCGATCGCCGCACCCGAGCAGGTCGTCGAAGCTTCTCCTGAGCCCATCCAGGTCGTCGAAGGTTCTCCTGAGCCCATCCAGGTCATCGACATTACTCCCGTCGTTCCTGAGCCCATTGAGATCGGAACCCCCATTCTCCCCTCTCCAGTGGTCCCAGAAGTGCTTCCTGAGCCCGTTGTCATCGGTACCCCTGTGCTTCCCAGCCCCGCTGTAGTGCTGCCTGAAAACCTCAACTAAACTGAAATTTTGAGGATTCTACAGGAGCTGCGCACTTGAGTCAACATCTACACAACCGCTTGCTATGTTTATTATTATAAAATATACCATATCAGTTCCTATTTATATCCAGATTTTTTTATTTCTTCATAACTACTTACCAACCTGTAAACGGCTAGTTATGTACATTTTAAACCAGCGTTGGGTTATTACACTGTTTGCTAATTATTTTTCACTTACTTCATTAATTATCTCACTGATAAATATCATGCAAATAAATCTGCTGTTACATACAAATAAAAATTCTATATTACTCGAATAAATGTATGGAACCGCAGATTTTTTTTGCGATTTCTAGGTTAGTCCCTTAACAAAAGTTCCTAATTATGAGTACAATGATTCGCGTACATTTGTAAGAGCATCAAAATTCATAATAACCTAATCAAATCTATTTGAGATGGGTTCAGATAATAATTAATGCAGCAGTTTCATGATTCAGACCACAGAACATAGAAATTCAGACTCATGACTGAAATTATTATGAGAATGTTTAATCATGCAAGAATACTGAAAAATAAATAGGGGAGAATAGAATAATAATACCTGATAAAAGAAGATCAATACACATAATTACATTACAATTAACATTTTACGATTGTACAATTGGCGGTCTTGTCGCAATCGGAGATTTCGAAGAAAGAGATAGAAGACAAGGAATGAGTATATTAGAGGAAGGTATGAAAGTGGCATCAGTTACAGAAAAGCGGCAAAGTAACCGGTTGTCGTGGTATGGACATGTAAAGCAGAGAGATGAGAATCATGTTATAAGAAGAGTTTTAGGTAACACAAGTTTAATCTTAGCTGGGTGTCAGAGGTATAATACTATGTACAAACCTACAATTTATATGCAAAAAAATAAAAAATAAAAAAAACATGTTATAGGTACTAAGTGGTAACTGTAAAATTGTAAAACTGGAAATAAGATTATTTTATTATTCGTATGAATGTTGATGCTTATCCGTAAAGGCAGACCAGAGAAAAGATGGATGGACTGTGCGAAACATGACATGAATGTGAAGGAAGTTAATCTGTAAATGAGGTCTGATAGAGATGAATGGAAGAAAGAGACATATTGCACCGACCGCAAGTAAAATGGGATAAGGGTAGGAGAATGATGAGAGAGAAGAGATCATATCGAAATCAATGCGCTACCGTTTGAGTGTATTTATTTCTTGCATATCGTACCCACTTCTAGAAGGATAAGTTCATGTATTTTTTATGTGTCTATAATATATATTATATTCACTAATTCAAGTAACTATGACTCGTACTTGAGTTAGTAACAATTTTTTTCTTAAACTATGTTAGAAGACAATTTACAATTTCTTAATAACTAAGTTTACAAAAAGAATCTCTGCTTCAGAACCCCAGCAGAAATTTTGGAGCAGCGATTCATAAGCGAGTCTAGCCTACCAGCCATCATACCCAGGATGCTGTTGGAGCTGACTTGAACCCTGCGCACCAAAGATGCACAAGATCTATGAGTTCATGTAACGAAAGGGTTTTTTAAACGCTAAAAAATCTCAAAATGATCGTGGTGACAAATTCACTGAGAAAAAGTCTTAACTACCGAGTGAAAGATATACATAATAATAGCTAGGTATATTTATTTTGTATGAAAATACAGAAAACATTAAAAAAAGTTGTTAATGAAATGAAATCTCACTGAATTTAAGTTGTTAGTCTATTTTTGCATGTGTCATTGTAAACAATAATTGTTGGTAGACCTAAATAAATAACATAAAATAAAAAATAAAATCAGAATGAATAATCAACTTTACAACATATTCGTTTCAATTAGTTGAAGAGCCAATCATTCAATTAATAAAAATCGACGTGACATTCGATATTATTTTGTTTCATGACTATTTTCAACCTCAGTGGAATGGAAAGGAGCAGATATTTAATTATATTAAAATTAATTAAAACAAGACAGAATTTCAATAAATTTTTCATCCTCAATTTTCGATGATATAATATTCATTTATTTGTGTTTAATTAAAATTCTGAAGTTAATTAATTTATGCTACACCGCGAGCTCCCACGCTTTTTAAAACGCTTTTATTAGCGTCACTTGTAACTAACTATGTAAAAAAATCTTGGAAGTTAAATTTGACCCACTTCCCGGTTTCCGATTGAGCTGAAATTTTGCATACACGTTTAGTTTGGATGACAAAAGCGTTTTCTTTAGTTTTTTTAAACTATAATATTTATTAAATGCTGTACTTGTCCATCCAAATGTTAGAAATGGAATATATTTAATTTAATTGAATAAACAATATTATTAGAAATAAGACATAATTTGACCAAATGAATGTTATTAATTACGAAACAGATAAATGTATTATTGTGTAAAAATAAATAAATTTAAAACCTACTATTGTAAAAATTGCAGTGCCCTAACAGGGTTCATGTTCTGGAAACAACATAGTATAAAACACCAATGTATACCACATGAAGCAATAAACGTTCTGATTTCTGATTTCAAAGGTTGTCTGTAAAAAATCGACGATTGCGATAAGATCGCCCATTGTACAATCTTATAATTATTAATTGTAATTATTCAGTTTATTTTTCTTCTTTTATCAGGTACAAAATAAAATAGGAAACATAAAAAAAACTTGCTAAAAATAATTCTTATTAAGGCAAATTATTAAAGCGCTCTTCCTCTGTCCTACTTATTTAAACTTTTGCTGTGCCCGACAGGGTCCGTAATGGTTTCTATATTTGATACTTACCACCTGTATGACTGTGTAAATTATGGATTGCAATAAAGATTTGAGATGAGAGTATTTCTATCTATTCTATTCCACTATTTGCAACTGTGCTTACCTATATATATTATCTTGGTCGCTACTTTAAGCGACGTATTGTCTATATTCAATAAAGTTACCGTATCACACATATCTACATGATCATTAGCTATTGTCTCCAACTAAGTTCAACATTCCAGATTACATAGTCGTCAAAGGATTTACACATATTGGTCGCCAACATATCGATTCCCTGCACATCCCTTTGTAACGTCTGACGCTATCCGGCAAAGTTCTAACGTGTTACTTCTAAGAACTAACTTGCTATACAAACCTGGTGAGTTCGTCAAAGGGATTGCACTTGTTTCTATACAAGGTGGTAACGACGTTACGACAGTAAATAAAACCACGTTATATTTGATATCACGTTCTGTGACCGTACACAAAAATCAATGAAATCCAATCTATCGTCTCCGTTCCCATGATGTTCTCCTCAAGGCCGTATATCGGAGCACTCTATGAGGAAGCCTATGTTCAGCAGAGGATATAAATGGATATTAATTCATATAGAAAGAAAGAATGAAAACGTATTTACTTGACACAGCACAACAACGATTTTAAATATGTGTGTGTTGTGTGTGCATGTGACATGTATGTTTGTAAACTGTACCCTCGATACAGGAGAAATCCTAGTGTGGGTAAATGTTTAAAAAAAAAAAAAAAAGATAACATAACAGAAAAATAAAAGAATAAAAACATGTAAAACAAAAATATAAATATTTAAATATAATAAATAAATAAAAATGGATTGTACGTCGCAGCTGTGGCAAAAAGGCTTCCGCTCAGCTTAAGCTGCCGCGCTGCGAGCAACCCGACAGCGCTGGTTATCAGCGGGAGCCACATGGAGTGATGGTATATGTGGTACGTGTACGGAACATAAATAAATAAAATATGAATTTAAAAAAAAAAGTAGGTATAGAAGAACTTGTGTGTGTTGAAATGATGTTAACCATATCCAACCTGTTTAATTGTTTTGGTAAACTAAGTGATTGGCTTTCTGCGATACATTTCGGATTCAATTCCTGCCTGGAACTTGTAAATCAGTATGTGTGGCCTACAGATAGTTGTTCTGAGTCTGGATGTGAGTGGATGTGCGATTTAAGTCCCTAAAACCACCCACATGCACAGGGGAAACCATAGCGTGGGCCAAAGTTTAAAAAACCAACTTATATGGGGTACGACAGTGCCAGTGCTACAAGACAAAGAACTAAAAATACGTTAAAACAAAATGATTATTTAATTTTAAATAAATTACTAACGTATCTTATATCAACTGTAATGAACTTTAATCAAAATTAGCTTAGCGACCGATGGGCTCAAAGTCCAAAACGGGTGGGCCTATAGCGATGGGCTCAAAGTCTAAGACATTTGGGCCTCCATCAATGGGCTCAAAGTCTAAAACATTTGGGCCTCCACCAATGGGCTCAAAGTCCAAGATATTTGGGCCTTCACCGATGGGCTCAAAATCCAAGACATTTGGGCCTCCACCGATGGGCTCAAAGTCCAAGACATTTGGGCCTTCACCGATGGGCTCAAAATCCAAGACATTTGGGCCTCCACCAATGGGCTCAAAGTCCAAGACATTTGGGCCTTCACCAATGGGCTCAAAGTCCAAGACATTTGGGCCTCCACCAATGGGCTCAAAGTCCAAAACTGCTGGTCCTTCAGCTATGGGCTCGAAGTCCAAAACTTCTGGTCCTTCACCGATGGGCTCAGAGTGTAAATTAGCCTCAGCAGGTGCAAAGCTTGGGTTAACAAGGCCGCGGGCAGCGGGGCTGGCAAAGGCCAGAGAAACCACAGAAGCGATGATAAACAGGTATTGCATGTTACCTGAAATAAATACATGATTAATATTAGAATTGGTCGTGGTTCTTAAAAACAAACAGGATTATTTGATAATTTATTTAAAATAAAATCAGTTAATGTGAAATTTTATGCAATAAGTTGTTGTTGTTTAGTTTTTATTTTTACCTGTTTGAATTGTGTTCTTGTTTTAAAATATTACACGTTTGTTGTTCTTTGTTTCGTTGCACAAACTATAATTTCATGAATTCCCCGCACCTATTTATATATATATAAATCAATATTATCTTAGGCCATGCCAAAATAATGTGATAAATTGATAAGACTTTGATTGATGTTAATAGCCAATGTACTACTTATTTTAGCAATTAAATCATTAAAGGTCTCCCTCAGCTCTGGGTTCCATAGGCTTTTTCATAAACAAACTAATGGGCGAGTCATTTCTCACGGTTTTAGTATTACATTAAATTCCTAGATGGCGCTGTTGAATTATTTTCCCTAATATTGAGGTAAAACATCTTGATATATTATAAACAAAAACTGATGATGATTTTACAAATTGCAAATTAAAATGGTATTTTTATCCTCAAATCAACGTGGTTTTACCGTGGCACGATAAGTTATTGACATATAATAAGGACCCTAACTATATAAATATTAGAATATGCAATGGCCTTTACAGCTCGTAAGTGAAATTCCGTCAAAAAGAAGTAAAGTACTTCTTTTTAAACTTGCTTAAATCAACGTTTAAAATCAAAACAGGTGATTTCCCGGTGTATCTCTTGTTTTGTATGTAATAATCCCTCGATCGTATCTGTAGATAAACGTGTTTATTTAAGACGTGTGACGGTTTTGTATTATTATTACAATCAGGATTATTATACATACAGGTGTGTATGTACTATGTATAAAGGATTTTTTTTTGTGTAGTGCGCAAAATTTGCGGATTGATTCGTCCAATCCCAAATGCAACCGCAGTACTAAAATTCACTCCGAAACAAAATAACAATTTGATTTAGTATGGCTTGCGCTAGTAAATTATGCCTGTCGCTCATACAAAGTCGAATTTTTGTTTTGTTTTAAAGTGTATCCCAAAACTGCGGTTGCATTGAATCACTCTACAAATTATGCGCACTACATAAAAAAATATCCTGTTTAAATACAGTCACATTACTTTAATAAAAAAAAAATCGAAATTTGATTCATTTTGCACATTGCCGTCCGGTGTCATCCTTTGCCTCCCACCGCTACGCCATCTATGCAATAAAAGATGTAATAGCTACTAATTGCACGGATTCACATTATATTCGACGCCGTTGATGACTTGGATTCTCGTTCGACCCCGGAGTTTGGGGTCAGCCATTCGGCCTGACAGTTTTATATGCATATTCTTTAATTCCTGGCCCCTAATTACTGATGTAGCAGACAGTTTACGACAGGCGTGAATCGCGCGATAGGTGCTGTCAAACATCACTTTCGTATTACGTATCTTTCGATAGCGACGCGACAGCCACCGCTTACGGTTTCGCCCTCTGGCGGACAATAAACGAACTAAAAAGTGCATAATTGGCGCTGCAAACGCGACAAGTTGCCACAGTCGGACGATTGCCATACATAATACGAATTTGTGTGACAGTTCGCGACCGATCGCGCTCCGGCTGCTGTCGCGTGGTTTTTACGTAATTAGGGTGCGGATTATGCTTTTGTCTCCGCCATGTCAAATGACTCCAACAGTCGATAGAGGAAAATAATTAGTAGAAATTCGTTATAATTTTATAATCACGTTGAGCTGTTTTACGGATTATAAAAATGAATGATAATATAATTATCTATAATGCATTGTATAAATACATGGGTGTGACTTTTGTTTTGAAGAATTCTATTATCCTACGCTACTAATCCTATAAATTATAAAAATATTATAAATGTGAAACTTCCTGAAGATATTTGTTACTTAATCAGGCATAAACGGCTGAACCCAGCACGGACCTAGGGTCTGCGGGAAGAATGTAATGGCAGGAGGTTCAGGTTTTAGTCAGTAGGAGTCTGACACTACCCAGGCTGACACACAAGTGAAGCTGCCTGCGTGTCCATGATGGAAATCAATGTCTTGAAAAAAAATGGCGTGACGGTTTTGGCTTGGGCACTCAAATATTGTGTCCTAGATTTACACATAATATGTTATAGGATAGTCCAGATGAAAGAAGATATTTTATATAAAATATTATAAGAATTTTTTACCATGTTCATATTTTCATAACAGACTGTCATATGTAGATATACAGGGCTTTGAGTATCTAATACAGGGTGATTCACGGAGCAAAGACCAAAGAGGCCATGTTGTATTTGAGCGAAATGCGAAACCTTACCGGTATCGTAATAATTCAGAAGATATTTATTACCTACATAATATTTTGACGGTGCTCCATGACCATATTATGCCAAAAGTGGTTGACGTATCAACAGACTATCGAATGCTAGTCAAGTTTATGCAAAGGTCTACACAGATAGCTATGCAGATTTTACGAGATGATATGAATTCGTAGCGACACCTATTATCATATAGAATACCTACTTAGCAAGGCAGCAAGCTACCTACAGTGGCGCGTAAATATGAATTCGACCTATCAGATTACGAGGCCTGCATCGCGCAAGCAAAAAGAATATCGGGCTTCGGCCCGCCAGGCAATATCACTTCATCTGGTTGGAGGATCCTCCCTTTTCAATGGAGAAACATACCTCGTCCTTTCACAAATTCTTATGCACTTTTTAAAGTATTTTGGTTAAAGATAGCAATGATACTATAAGGCATAAAACTAAAAAAACATACTTGAATGCTGAATTGTTACTTTATGTATATATATACATACTTATTCTAAATCTTAAGCTTACAGTATATTTCCTATGCAGTATCAAGTGTACCCTAGTTGAGTTCTTCCGGCAGCACAACAACTGGAACAGGCAGGATAGGGTCGCCTATGACCTCAGGTTCAGGAACAAACTCTGGAGAAGGCAGCACTGGAGTACCGATCTCTACAGGCGCGGGAACCACTGGAACCACAACTTCTACGGGTTCTGGTGCATGATCAACGACATACACAGGTTCAGCTGGTACCTCAGCGACCGGGGGTGCTGGAACCACCGCTTCAACCTGACCGGCCGAGTTGATGTTCAAGATGATCTGGATCAATGGAGTATCTACGGGCGCTGGGGCTGGAGCAACGGGAGCAACTATGTCTTCTTCTGGGAGAATCGGAGTTGGTTCCTGAGGGTCAACTAAGGCTGGGCCAACAGCGACAGGCACGAAGTCCAAAATAGCTGGGCCTACAGCGATCGGCTCAAACTCCGGGGTAGGGGCTGGAGCCGGGCTAGGGTTGACAAGGCCACGGGATGCAGGGCTGGCGGAAGCCAGAGCGACCACAGAGGCGATGACGATCAGGAATTTCATTTTTCCTGAAAAAATACAAGGTTAATCTTAATTCATTTAGGTCCAAACGGTCGCCAGTACCCGTAAAAATAGATTCTCTATTGCATCGCTTTATTGAGATAAATTGCAAAACAAAACTTTATCTTTTTATCTGCCCCATGGGATGTAATAATTTTGTCATTTTTTTTTAAACCAGTAGTTGATTCATATATTTATATGGAATTTTATTTTAACCAACAATCAAGATTTCTTTTGGGAACGGACACTGAATCAATTTGCAAATTTTGCACACTACTTAAAAAAATATCCTGTGTATTATGATAATAGTAATTCTTTTATTAAAATTACATTTAGGAACTTACCTGTGATTACTTGTTCTTCACTTCTTATGTTCTTGGTTGTTTTGTTGCAAACTATACTTTCAAAAAAATTTTTCACGTATTTATATAAATCAATATCTCCAACCACTCCAAGAAAATGAATAACAGATAAGATTTTACTAATCCTAATCTCAGCTTTATGACTTAAGCTGTCAATGAAAACGAATTACTTTGGTTTCTTGAACCTGATAAATCCTTAAGAATAAACTTTCTAGAAGCAGATTAATTATAATGTACCTACAAGGATGTGGAACAATGTCGATATCACCCATATATCACCTCAATTATGAAGTGGCGGAAAGTCGCGCGGAGTGCAAAGCGGCGCGCATCGGGGAGAAAGGTGCTTATCTCCGTCAATGGAGAGTGAGCGAGAGAGCGATACGCCGCTTTGCGCGCCGCGCGACTTTCCGCCTCTTCATAATTGAGCCCTTACGGTATTCCATGCCATGCTTGCCAGACTTCTTGTTCTGCCAAGTCGGCACGAGCTATCACATGGGAATTGCTCGTCCTGTAGTGGAGAGATTAACCACTCAGCAATGGTTTTCGTCACAGTGCGGAGGCATTTTTAGCCGACTGCGCGACGCAAAGGAGGGTAATGTGTTTATCAGCCTATGTATGTATGTAATTATGTTTGTTCCTTTTTCGCACTCTAGAGACCAAACGCGTGGGATGTAACGAACGCCGTAAAACATGCCTCCGACTACATGTTATAATATTTGATAAAGGATTGGTACTCGGTTTTCTTTTCATCTTGTTTCCATCTTTTCAGTTCATTTTTTGCAGTCGGGGTTATATATAGTAAGTAAGGTATATATTTTTTTAAATTAATTCTTGCTCAGTTAAAATTGCACTAGCATTTTTTTTTCAGTCTGTCCCGGGTCTAGCACGTGCTGTCGGGAACTGAGTGGGTGTCGAGAGAGATGGTATCGTCTTCCCCCCGGGACGTGCTATAGCGCTGCCCAGGACTGTGCTCTGTGCATTAGTATGCGGATACTCCGAAGCCCCTCGGCATTTGCTGAAGACGGCTAATGTGGATAGTTTCATCGAGTAAGAATCCCACACTCATCCTCACTGGAATTCGAAGGCACGGTTGGCACAGTGGCTAAGCGATTGGCTTTTTGCGCTGTGTCGCGGATTCGATTCCCGCACGATCTACTATTTGGAACCGCGCGCCTAGAGTCTCGACATTTCATAAGTGCCTGTATCTGGTTTACATGAAATAAAGATCTATTCTTAGAACAAATATTTGTACAGCCTACAACCGCATGTAAGTTTGTAGACTGTACCCATGACACAAGAAATGCTAGTGAAATCTTTAAAGAAAAAGACGTATAAAATTATGCCAAATTATAAAGATTTTCCCCTCGATAAATTAAGTTTGTATAGGTACAGACTGTATAAGAGACTTCCTGATAATCGCTTTGTCATCGATGACACATCTGTAACACAGGATGTATGACCAATAATTAGCGGTAAGCACTTAATGTTTTAATCCCATTGATCTGTTTTTAGAATAGGCAGGATGTATATAATACGTGATTAGATTATAAGACAAGAATGAGGCAATTGCGAAGCAGAATTGCATAAGTATGGCGAAACATTTTTTTTTGTTTTTGCCAAATTTTATGCATTATTTAATTATTTCGACCAAAACACTGTGTTGACGTAGAATTCTCGTAGAAAATAGTTTTCTTGATTAATTTTTGTTTGGAAATCTGTGATACCATATTCAGAATTATTGATGATGTGATTTAATTCTATATATTGTATTTTATTTGTAATTTACTTCTTCTTTTGTTTTATGAACAGTCCCCATTAAATACATGTTTACTATTAAACAACATCTTGCAAAAAAATTCATTTGATCTTCTAAATCATTGCAGCATTTTTCGTCCATTGCTGGACTCCTCCATAGAACAGATTTATTTAATGTAAACCAGATACAGGCACTTGGTGAAGTCCTATGCAGAAAAATCGGCAAGAAACTCCTTGGAAAATAATATAATTGATTACAATCTTGATTATTACAATATAATAATGTGAATAAAAAATAAGATCAGGATAATAAGGATTAACCTCTGAATAAGATTGGCAGTTACAAGCTGATCATATCATCATAGATATCCATGTTGTAGGGCTTTGAGTCATATGCATCCAACGACTTCGCGCGATCTTCATTAGGTCATCCATCCATCAAATGCTGCCCATTACTACGCTCCGTCTTCATCATTAAATCAAAATTAAAATTAAAATCAAAATTATTATTGGAGAATCATCATTCACGACACGTATTCTCCAGTAATAATTTTATTAATAACCCTTAGTCGAGCTTCAATAAATAGAAAGACGTACAAACCGTATCGTAGTTATAATTGACAGTAAGCCTGGACCGTGAGTCATTGCAGCCTATTTATCAGACGTAGGCTTAAACGGTAAATAAATCAATTTTATTCTAGCATCTTATTGTTAATAATTCAATGCCTGTTTTGGGGTGCGTATATAAATATAGAAAGACTGTTATGATTAACTAAGAATAGAATAGGATACCAATTTTTTCTCATTTTGTCTGACTTACTATGTGATCAAGGAATTTTGGCAGGGAATGAAGCAACCGTTGATACCCGCTACCTAATCACGATGCACGCTCGTAATCGGAATCGACTCAATTTTGACACTACAACAATGTTCATTGCGTTGCTCAAATTGTAGGGCGTAGTGGTTTTAAAAGCATACCGCGCAATGTAATTTATT
The DNA here is from genome assembly GCA_932294325.1 of Allophyes oxyacanthae. Classification (NCBI taxonomy): domain Eukaryota; kingdom Metazoa; phylum Arthropoda; class Insecta; order Lepidoptera; family Noctuidae; genus Allophyes; species Allophyes oxyacanthae. The sequence continues at coordinate 17,098,403 of OW028610.1, read as the reverse complement.
GGACTGTCAAAATTGAATCGATTCCGATTGCGAGTGTGTATCGTGATTACCCTGCCGAGTGACTATATAGGTACGTTTTACCCTTATTAATCATTATAAACTAACAAAGAAAGAACACATAAGATTTTGACTCATTTTTTTTTTAAATAAGTACATATTTTGTCACACTTCTGATTCATATGCCATCAAAACTGAACAGAACTTCTGAATGTAAGAAAAAAAAACTGTTTTAGAAAACATAATAATACGTAAATAATTTTTAAGAAACATCAATAGATTGAAAGACATTATACTATTAACTAGATTGTTAAACAAATAAATTATGACAATTATACTAAACCAAACTTTATACAATACAACATTTACTAGTTGCGTGATGCTTATAAGGGCTTATACAGCATGGTTTATTGCTTAGGCAACAGTGGCGAAGGTTGAAAATTATCAAAGGGGAAGCCGTCCCAGAAATACTCGCCCAAAAAAAACACACTTAACAATAAATCCATAATTTGTAATAACACTGCCGACAAAGCATCAAGATTTCAGCTACCAATAACATCGAAAAAACCCAAAAGCCGCTCCTCTACCCCACTGTCTGTTGGTCCACGCATTAACAATTTTCTAAAGGGAAGCCGATGGGAATCGGGTTGTATGGACTCTTCGCCACTGTTAGGCAATATCCACAGGGTGCTGATTAAACATACGCTCGGCAGATTCTGTATCGTCCATGGGTGGTGCAAAGTATAGGAGAGAAGAGATTTATTATTTACCTAGCGACCTGCTCTGGCTTCGAACGGATCCGATAAACTAATGTGGCGTCATTTCGATTTACTAAGTGATATCTTCTAAGATGTTTTATGATTATGATTTTATTTATTATCTTCTAAGATGTTCATTTAAATTATATGGTCACTCAAAAGTTTGCTGGTAGAAAACTCAAATTTGGGTTAAGCTCGCCTGTGTACATACCATCTCAATTGTATTTTTCTTGTATCTCATTTTCGTGTACAATACAGAATTAAGAATTATGGTGAAAAGAACAATTTTCTTCTAAATTTAATAAATAATGCAGGGGTCTCCAAACTACGGCCCCCGGCCTGCGAGGACTACCAACCCGGCCCGTGACAGCGTCCTGAATATGCCGTATATCCGGCCCGCCAAAATAATATCCATGATTAAATTATGAAACTTAACCCAAAACTTTATTATGTTGGTACAATGAGCCCAGGGCCGATGGGCTAGCTAGGCTAGGTATTGACCCTTGAGACCTAGTAGAGGAGTCAATGTGGCCCTTACGCTAAAAAGTTTGGAGAACCCTGACCTAATGAAATTATCATGTTTTAACCCTCAGCGTACCTGGTAGGGTCTGTCAGAACCATCTCGGCAGAAGAGTCCGAGTGCGAGTCCGACTCGCACTTGGCCGGTTTTTAGTTAGAGTCGGGGGATTTTTTTGACGGTTAGATTAGGTATAATAGTAGTCAACTACCCTATTTAACGCACTATAAGGTGGCCTTAACTTTCTAGTCATCCTCTTCTACCATAGACCAAGCGTAAGTTTAGAATGGGCAGACACAAAAACCTTTGTAATCACAGATAATAACGAGTACTTTGCAGCGACACATGAATTCCCTGGGCGAATAGCCACAAACTTGGAGATCTATTGTGTACCCATCTCTTTCTCTCCTTCCCTTTTCATCAGTTTTAAAGAGAGATAGATACAACGTTTATTAAATTATTGTGTGTATTTTATTAAGCTTTGCATCCTGCGGGTTCTAATTTGGACAAAGGTTCTATTATAATGTTGCTGCAGACACCCGAGAAAGCAAATTATATTAAATTAAATTATTTTGCAGTGATATTATTATTTGCTTTATTACTTTTATGCTAAATAACCGTCTACAAAATTGCAATGAGCCGAATAATTAATTAGGTTCTAGAACACAGAAAGAGGTTAAACCTAACCTCTTTTCTGACCTCTTTTCTAACCTCTTTTCTGTGTTCTGTGTTCTATCGCCGGTGGGGTCCGAAAGCGAGTGGTCGTGTTTTCGGCTCGGGCTGTGTCACCGATATACATAATATAATTATCTATTTATGATGATATATTTGTATGATCTACAGATAGTTGTTTTGTGTTTGCGTGTGTGCATGTGAGATGTATGTTTGTAAACTGTACCCTCGCTACAAGAGAAATCCAAGTGAGGGGCAAAGGTTTAAAAAAACGAAATAAAATAGACATAAGATTTCGGAATGTGTATGTATTATTTATGGTTTTGATTTAATGTTTCCTATTTCTGGTCTACTTACGCCATCGTTATAATTAGGTCCATCTCCTTACGTAACACCTCAAGCTTGCGGGCTTATGCATGCCTACTCAAGCCTCAAGTCGGCTTGCGGCTTCACGAGGCGTCTGTCCAACATATGTGCAACATTGTTGGACATAGTTGCACAGGTGCTACACCGCAAGGTTGGATGGAATGTTGGGATGACACCACAAGTTCTGTTGGAATGCCGGACAACAGCTTAGACTGAGATCTATAAAGCGAACTTAGTCTTTGCTTTAGAATTTAGTAATTACTTTCTTTATTGACTTTTAGACTGTTTACTGCCTTCGTCGGATTGTTTTGTTTTTAAGAAAACATTGCACCTCACTAGGATTTCTCCTGTGTCGAGGGTACAGTTTACAAACATACATATCACATGCACACACCACCCAGACCCGAAACAACTATCTGTAAATCATACAAATATTTGTTCCGTGCGGGGATCCGAACCTGCGGCACGTAGCGCAGAAAGCTAATCGCTTTGCCACTGCGCCAACCGTGTCGGTCTAAGCATATACTCGGTATAGTTTCAGCGTGTTATGACCATAAATTCCAAATCAAAGTATAAGACAAGCATATAAATAAGCTTAGCAAAATTTAAGTAAAGTCTGAGCTAAATCAAAGTACGCACTATTTATCTCAGCCTTACTGTTACTACTTACATAAAGCGCACCGAAAGGCACGACATTTCATAAGTGCCTGTATCTGGTTTACATGAAATATAGATATATTGTATTCTATATTCTGTTCTGTTCTATTCTATTGTACTCCCATACTTAGTTGAATTATCAGCTAAACGTATTTTAGGTGGGACAATCTTTCTAAACACAAGAGAGATACATTGACTGCGAATTGCTTACGTTTAACAATGGTAGTCTTCGGTCTTCCATAGAAACGATTATACCATTAGACACAAAAGTAATTTCGAAGTTCTGTGGATTTTACAATAGCTAGCCCTCCAAGAACTAGATTACATCATCAAGACATCGTAAAAACGAAAAAGCGTAATAAACAAATCCTTTTGGCTCTCATCCAAAAACGCGACCAACATTAAAATTCAATCATCACGCCATTATTTAAATGTGGATAGGTAAAGCTCTCACATTTCGATAAGAGGTTATGCAATGGGTCAATATTCTATAGGTGGCTCTAGCTCCGAGCCTATCTGCCCTATGATGGCTCTACGTTCTAAAATAGACCGGGAGATGGGACCTCGAAAATATATTTTTGTAATTTTAGAGACAAAATAAATTGACGGCACGGCTAGGGCTAAGCGATATGGCTTTCTGCCGCAAATTTGATTCCCGCACGAAATATATATTTGTATGAAATACAGATAGGTATTTCGAGTCTAGGTGTGTGTGCACGTGACATGTATGTCTGTAAACTGTACCCACGATACAGGAGAAATCCTAGAGTAAGGATCTGTTATTTTTTTTTTAAGTAATGAACCGATTATTACTTCATGTCTTCAATGACTGTTAAGGATAAGGATTTTGTCAGTTCCTAAATTTAATTTACTAAATATTTTAATTAGAAATTAAATTAGAACATAAGATTGTGTACCGATAACAATAATTAATGTATTGTATCGTAGATTGTTACATTGTTATCGCTAGTCTACGTCTGATAAGATCTCAATAGGGAGATTGCATATAAATTAAAATGAGAAATTATGTTAAATAAACAATCAATAATACAAATTGTGAAAAAAGCTTTATATTATACTTTATAAATTCCGTAAAACGGAACGTTATTCAATAATGATTCGTTCGTCATATTTTTATTAGTGATATTTTATTTATTCGTGCATTTTTTTTTACTATGTTATATGCCTATCTTTACAATAAATTCCCTATTCGGCCGAATTCTATCCAACGGTTGATTGTAAATATTACTATCATGAGCAAAACGACAAGTTTTTGGATTCAGTTTACGACATCTAATAAAATAATATATCCAGCTACGATCCATAACGATAACTTCCATTTCACCACAAAAAATGCCCATAGAATAGTTGCATTTAGACATATTTTTTATTTCCATATATTCAATCCCTTACGGGAGATCATAAAATGATCATAATGAGCTATGCTACACAGATCTGGTTTTGGAACAGTATTTCTACTATTCTGGGCCATGATACAGATAGGTAGGGCATAGCGGGACTTTTCACTCAAAATTGGAGCTGCCCGACTGGGGAAGTACCTATGTCCACCTTGCAGAATATCGAAGCCAAATAACACTGATCTTTTGCAGTGTCGTGTTCCTAACGTACCTAACGCACACACGCACACGCGCTACACACGCACGTACACGCCGTTAGTAGTAGGGTTGCCAACGCGCGAGTGGTGCCTCTGGCGTTGGAAGCATCCATAGGTTACGGTAACCGCTTACCACCAGACGGACCGTATCCTTGTTTGCGACCGCAACGGTATAAAAAAAATAAAAAATAATAATTTTCTTTCACATCATAATAAAAATTCTTTTTAATTTTCTGTATTCCCAGCTCCCGCTCTAAAATCGGGATAGAATAACTCAACAGCGTCTCTCTATTATTGCCGAATCGAACGAGGTTCGCCATTCGATTCCCATTTCTAAATCCAATTTCGCACTATCCTCAACAGCTGGATTTACATTGGTGCGATAGACGACGCTTCAAAAAAAGATAACTTACATTTTTAATTAAAATAGGATTTTAAAATAGGATTTTGAATGGTGATATTGGACCGGTGTTGTTTGATAAACTAAACCACTTTCAGTGAATTACAAATTACCCTGCTGTATACTTCAGAAGTTTGTTTTTTTTAGAACTCCATCAGAAACGGTAGAACAAACAGTATCGTTCCAATTTTTTGTTTCCATAGTAAACAAAAGTCAAAAAAATAAATTCATCTGGGCCCTCTCTTATCTTAGATAGTACTACCTATTACCAAACAAACTCTCTTAATAATTATTATTAATACAGTTAGGCTTTCTTTCCCTATTCGTGATACTCTAAGGTAGGGGAGAGTGTATATGAAAGAGCCATGCTTTGAAAGAGCCGATGCAATTTTCTCCCACTTGCCAAAATCAATTCAAATTTAATTTTACTCTTTATATGACAACACTGAATGTCTGAGGGTCACAGCTATTCAGTGTTCAAAGCCTGGCTCTTTCATACACACTCTTCCCTACCTTTAGTTCTTGAAATAACATGATCAGAGAAAATATTTATATGACACATTTTTACTGAACATATTCCTTTCTTATAACAATGTATTTTTATAATACAAGTACCTCAACTTGACCGAACACCAACTAACATAGTCCTTTTATTCAAAATCCTATTCCATTCACACTGAACGCACGTTTTTATCACCCACGTACACTCGTCGAAAAGGCGTCATTTACCGTAGAGTCAATATGAAGGCCGTTCAAGCATCTATTGTCCAAATACCATTGTGGCGTGAAAGAAAATAGAATAAAAAACACATCACAAAAAACGTCTGTCAAAATTCGTGAAAATACCCAAACGTGACAACCCTGTCGGCAGCGTTTAGTTAGGGTTGGCACTATAGTAATGTCAATATTTTTAATGTGGTTAGTGCTGAAATAAAAAAAAAATTGTTACTTAAGGTTCTGTGAACCTCCGCCGAAATGGTTTATTCTGGTATTTGTTATTAATAATATACTGTTTATTATTTACTTTCGATTTGTTCTCCGGGCACTTGTAATTACTATTAGTAACATTTGATTTTTAGCTATACTTCATTCTGCTCACACCATAAGCAAAAAGTTAATACAATCTACAAAACGGTATTCAATAAACTGTATTCATTTTTTCTGAAGCAAGTGTTTACCCCAAGAAGTAAATCAGCATAAAGTTTTGTTGTGAATACTAAAAGAAATAGAAATTCAGTGAAAACGATATTCTTCCCACCGTAATCAATGTTCCAGCATTATTTTATCAGGTTACGTATATTTAGTGCGACATTTTAAACATAACATAAAAATAACAAGGCATTATTTTTCTTCATAAAAAAATCCACCCGCAATCGAACCCTTACATCTGAAAATTACATAATTTTAAATATCCTGACAATAACTTCAAAGTTACACCATGCCTTGGAAAGCACGTTAAGCAGATAGTCTCGGTTGTCATACGAATACCTTTGACAGTCGTTACGGGAGTCAGCAACCCAAAAAGTCTGACAACCGGTCTAACTTTAGGGTATCAGTGTCTCCCAGTAATTCGGTGGTGGAGGTCAGATGGCAGTCCCTTCGTATAAAATACTGATATTCAGCCGCATCTGGATAGACTGGGAGCCGATCACAACGTAGCTGCGTAGTTGAGATAAAGGCCAGGCAAATGATGAACCTCCAACAAATAAGTGAATACCAATGAATTAATATGAGACCAACTCGAAAATAGAACTATATTATAGCAGACAAACGTTTTTCAAATACTCTGTGATTAATGAAAGACCAAAGCCATAGCACTTTATCCTGACTTCAAATGCCTCCGTTAACTTACTTCATAAAGTAATCATTAGTACAATATTATGTACCTATGTACGACCTAGTTACATTCATTGTGTTACAAATGTTAAAATAACTAACCTAACCGTCAATAACCCCCGATTCTAACTAGAAAAAGAGCTGTAACTTTTGAACGGCTGAACAGATTTTCATAAAGCATAACTAAGAACCATCCTGATTAAACTAGCTTTCAATTAAAAAAAACTTCATAAAAATCTGTTCATCCGTTTTGGAGCTCCGATGCCAGAAACAAACACACGTAAGTTTGTAACTTATAACTCTTTTTTTTCGTGGGGGGTAAAAAATAAACCTTACTTATAAGTACATGGTACGGCGGCATGGTACGGAGGTACGGTGGTATGCTAAAAAAATAAAATAACAATGTATTTATTGACATCCCTACGTCCTCCGGCGTGCACGTGCAGGGTTGTTGATCTCTAAAATAAACAAGCTCCAAACGCGGTGACCGATATGTTGACATTCGCTGGCTATCTCTGCAGTTTGTGAGCTTTACTTCCGTGCGAGGCCCAAGTCGAGCATAATGTTTTTTTAACGTCCTATGTTGTTTTGTTACTGTAAATAAAAATCTTACTCTACTTTGTTTTATCTAAAGTAGAGTGGTGTAATGAACTGGAAAAGGACAACATAATTATTGCGGTCCTGAGATTACAATTATCATGAAATTCAATACATAAGCACACATAGAATACATGTCATAAGCAGCAGTGTATAATATCTACAATATTGATGCACGTTCAATAAATAATATCTAATTGGAGGAGGACTGACATTATTATTACAATTTAAGCGCAATTTGCTGCGCGATTAGGGGAAGTCCGGACAAAGAGGAAGTGTTAAAATAATATAGTATCTAATAAGACTAATCTACTATTGCAATCAGATATTTCGTTTAATCATCATTAAATTATACGAAATACCTCTACCTAATCCTCTACCCTACCTTTCTATATAAGTATACATAAGTGACCTAATTTGCAAAAAAGTTGCTTCGGATGAGTAATCATTTTATTTTTTAAATATTTATATGTATAAAGTTGTGAGAGTCAAAATGGCGGGTGTACCTTAAGTAATCGAATCATCTCATTACCAAAAAAATGTACCAAAAATATAGGTACTGTTAAGTAGATACCACTTATACATAATTATATATTTAAAAATATTAAATACAATATTTCAGATCAATTTTGTAGGTACCTACGTTCCAAAAAAAATTTGTATTAAAATATTATCTTAGTTATGTCGTCATGTTACCCATGTTAGTCTAATCTATTTGGTCGATCACGAATAACCCCAACACCTAGTTCAAAAAAGGCACATGAGACCTAAAAGATATCCTTTTAGGATTACCTCGAACTACCAAATCGATACACTAATAAAAACAAGAACTAAGTAATGTATCTACATTCCACCAAAGAATTAGGCTTCCATTATTTCATTAGCCATCAACATCAGTCAGGCAACTTCCTGGAGTTCGGGAGAATACAAAACAGGCCCAAACAAATACAATTATAGCGGGCCCGAAGAAACAAACCCCTTTATTTGGGAAGATAATTCGAGAACATTTATTTTTCTGTTTTGCTACCTGCGTCTTGCTTTGATAGGCCATTGGATGTTGATTAAATCATTACTATTATAGAGGCGAGGAGTTCCCGGCTAAATGGCTATCTTACAGATTGATCAATTTGCGGGGTTAAAATCTGCTTCCTGCTGTCATTCTAAGAAATGGCATCGAACTAATGAAAGTGAGGTCATGAGGTTGGACTCTATTTGTTGCACTAATGATGATACTCCTATGATTATTATCTTTTCGTATGTTAATTAGCATAGATACTTATAACTATTCGTACGTAAGAATTTATATAATATACCTACACTACATAATATATATACACTAAATATACATATACATTCTATATTAGCAATTAGCATAGCAATTATTTGTATGGTCTACAGATAGTTGTTTCGTGTCTGGGTGTGTGTGCATGTGAGATGTAGGTATGTTTGTAAACTGTATCCTCGATACAGGAGAAATAATAGTGAGGGTCAAAGTAAAAAAAAATAGAATAAATATAGAAATAGAAATAGATATTCTTATAGAATAGCTATGCTACTATATTGTGTGTCCTACCCACAAAAACCTTACTGTACTGTTGACCTTAGGACATCCTAAGACGCCCTAATTTCGATAAAAGCTTGAACCAGTAAATACAAGTACCCAACTAAATGTTTGAGTTTGTAAGTAGATAGGGAATGGTCTATTAAGAAACTAGAGAGCTTCAGGTTCAAAATGAAAGTAATTAAAATTATATTCTAAGAAAGGGAAGAGTAAAATGTAACAGCGGTTTTTAATTATTGAAGTTTTATGATTTTGATCTTGAAAGCAGCTGTTGTAGTCTTGATATCACTTTGAATTTTTCTACATTATACAAAAAAGAGGTATAGTAGAACCATAGAGAAATTAACTACGTTGTAGTAAAATTGTATAAAATTTTCGTGTTGGTAATTTTAAGAACTTCAATGTTTATTTATTTAATTAACAATAAATGTACACACAGAAAGAAAAATAAATACAATTAAATAATATCGACAATAAAGTCGATACAAAGGTATGTTATAATTGTATACCTACATTTTCAGCAAATTATTTTTATCTGATGCGAGACCGCCAATGATCTGTACTTTTGTATTTGCTTTTGGTATTCAGTAAAGTGTAATGACTTATGTACAGTATTGTACAGTCACGATACGTTGCGGTGATACATTTTGCAAACAAAATGCTTTGAACGAGTGCGACCCGCTTAGAGTTAGTAATGCGTTTGGACACCCTGTCCGAGCGCAAACGATTTTAGCCTTATGGATGGTCGACCGGGAAAATTTGCTTAAGTATTATTTGTAAGAAACGACCGCCTATCTCTTCACGTTGTGAAACGATGACGAAAGAAGAAAGAACAGCAGCTTTCCCCTAAATGCTAGTGGTGATACTGGTGATCATAGTATGTTGTAAATCACCAGTTCGTTTGCCAAGTGTGGTGATTACGAGTATGACAACACATACTGACCGTTATTTGCTATGGTGCTCCGTCTACGGGTCCTATGGTCAGAAGATAAATTATGACCTGATAGCACCAAACTGAAAACCATATATGTAGACGATACATTATTAAGTTGTTGTTGTTAGCCTATATCATCCCACTGCTGAGCAAAGGCCTCCCCCCATGACTTCCAGGTCTTCCGGTCCTGGTCGCGGGACTTATCTCATTACCGTGACCCCGGAACGTAAAAGGCTATTGAAGGAACACCGTGGATTTTAGTCAGTACAACTCTGACAGTCCCTCCCGCCCTGCCTCTATCTAGCTCGTCTCTCCATCTCCTTCGTGGTCTGCCGCGACGCCGTCTAGCTGTGCCAGGGCTCCACATTATTAAGTACAATTCCTAAATTTTTATCTTAAACTTCTTCTAAAATTCACTTAAGTATTTAATTTAATACACAAATAATAGTTTAAGGATGTCTGGAAAACAATTATAAAACAAAACATTTGATATCCAGGAACTTCACTAACAAGGTCTCTAGAGAACCGAGAACGGTTCAACTCCAGTTCTGTGTACTTAAAGTTCCGTATTAATAGAAATAGACAAATATTACTATAATAATTGTTTATTCAAACAAAGGTAAAACAAATATTGGTGAAGCAATACAGCCTTCGCAGATCATTGTCTCAACTATAGATAGACAGAACCGCTTGAAAAACAAATAAAGGGGCATAAACTTGATACAAGACGTCTATTAGACTAAGGCCCAAATTCACCGACAACACAACAGTCGATTAGAGCATAATCAGCCGTTTATACGTGAATTTTTGTATGGATAATCGACGGATTTCATATTAAACATCTGTTATATTTTCGGGGATTATGGCCCCAAATCGTCTAATTTAAAGCCTCGAATATAATAGGAGATAAAATAATGTCCTACAAGACGTGTCGCTAGAGATGTCCGGCGAAATCGAGCGACGTCAGGTGACGTCCAACGATAAGTCTGGCGGCAACGCGCGATTTATCCGTTGTCGGCGTGTCGCTTCAGTTTAAGAATTAATCCTCGTATTCACTAGGAGACGACACGTGTCGTTGTTGTGACTGACCACCTATTCACATACACCACGTCACGTCTCTAAGATTGACGGGACTGATCGGCAACGTAATGGGGATGTGACTGCTGTGTGCATGTACCTTAAGAAAGTCGTAATGTGTACCCAACAAAAGCTATTTTTTAACCCCCGACAAAAAGAGGGGTGTTATAAGTTTAACGTGTCTGTCTGTGTATCTGTCTGTGGTATCGTAGCTCCCAAACGGATGAACTGATTTTCATTTAGTTTTTTTTGTGTCATAGATAGTTTTATCCCGAGTGTTTTTAGCCATGTTTCATGAAAATTTGTTCAGCCGTTCAAAAGTTACAGCTCTTTTTCTAGTTGGAGTCGGGGGTTTTTATGAGATGAAGAAGTTCTTGAATTCTTGCGAGGCGACGCCCACGCAACGCAGTGGGTGGTTATTGTAAAAGTTACTTTTTCTGTCACACTTTTAGTATAAAAGAAAGAATAATGAATTATTTAGAGATGGTTGCCTACAAAACATCTTTGTCAACTTTTATTCTACGGCACTGAATTCAAAAGGGAAAAAAGGAACTTGATTTCTTCAAGTACAATCAATATCTATAAACCAAATAAATACCTACGATTACAACAAAATTCAAATAACATTAATTCCTGGTTCGCACGGCTACATTATCTAATAAGTTATAATCTGTATAAGCTGACCTCTAATTGTACGGAAAGCTTATACAATGCGAAGTCAGCTTGTACTGGAAATGTATCGCTTGATATGTGTAGCTGTGTGTACGCTACTCTCTGTCAAAAACACCTGAAATAAAATTATCGTATTTGTTCTAAGAAACCATTTTATTCGAACAAAACAAACCTAATACTCCATATTTAAATAGAGTATCTAGAGGACTGATTAACTCCCATCAAGCCACTACCGGATAATAATATTCATTGACCCAATTTAATAATGTCGTACTTTTACATTATTACAGCAATAAAATCGTTTTAAAATGATTAAAGGTGATTCGGTTTATCGCTAAAAAGCAATCTATTGTTAAATCTCACTTTGAACGTATTATTCTGTTATTGAGCATTCATTGCGAACTCGATCGAGGATCGAGAGTAATAAATTATTTTATGATATCGTTACGCGTCAGCCCTACAGATATTATATTTTAGGGCTGCCTGTTTACTTGGCTTTCTTATTTTCTCCATTTTTTTAATAGTATTAGTAGAAGTAATTTATATTGATAATTCGTAATAAAATATGAAATCCAGCCCATCACTGTCCCAATGCTTGGCACAGGCCTTTACTCAGAGGGTTAGACCTTAGTCCACCACGCTAGCCTGGTGGAGCGTGGTCACACCATTGAGAACATATCGAGACCCTCTCAGATGTACAGGTTTCCTCACGATGTTTTCCTTCACCGTTAAAGCAAGTGATAATCAAATTCTGATCCGCACATGAATTTGAAAAGTCAGAGGTAAGGGTCGGGTTCGAACTCAGACTCTCCTGCGTGGAAGGCAAGCATTCCACCGCTAGGCTATAACAGCTTTTCATAGATACTGATAGGCATTAAAAGGTCAAATTGATCTAAAAAAAAAATGTAGAAATAGAATTATTGTTTTGTTTTAGACACAAATACCAATACCGAATAGCATTTCAGTTCTACAAATTTTTTTTTAATCTTTATAATTATGGAATTCATAGGCTACCCCAGATTAGTCGAGCAATCGCCGGGGATTGTCAATGTCAACATCATCCCCTTTTCAGTCAGTCAATATCTTAAGCAAGTCTTCCGAAATCTTTTTGTCACCAACCCTAAAAGTAAGGTTGTCGATCAATTGTTAAGATAAACGTGTGCACAGCGATCCGTCCAGGCAAGCGACCGCGAAGTTTATAAACTTGCCAACCATAATATTTGCTTCCGATCCTCTCCTTTTGTTATGGTTTTTATAAAATCAATAGGACTTTATTAAATTTAAATAGGTATTGAGTTTTCTTTATATTATGTACTGTTACTTTATTCAATTTTTTGTACCGAAAAATTTAAGAAAATTATCGAAACATGGTATGCTATGATAGTCAAATTATTTATGTTGGAGATCATTTTTTTTTTTTTCCTTAAAAATGTTTTCTCTACACTAGGATTTCTCTTGTATCGTGGATACAGTTTACAAATATACATGTCACATGCACACACACCCACACTCGGAACAACGACAGCTGATTATTTTTTCGCGATAGCAATGTTAATTCCAATGAGAAAGTTGTTCAGTTTGATGGTCTGATCCATACCATTAAATATGACCAGGCATTTCTCATACACGTTTTATAGAACCGAAAGGTGAGGAATCGCGATGTCAGACAACTCTGACATCGCGATTCCTCACCTTTCGGTTCAACATCCCAACTATGGGATCAACATCCCATAGTAAAATTTGTTCATAACGACAAACTGACAACATTTGCAACAAGTATTGTTAAAGTAGCACCTAAAATCAACAATAAGTACGCATATAAAACAAGAGAATTGCTGCTAATGATGTACCCACAAAGAGAATGTAACGATAGCCTTTTGTTCCGCAAAAATACTAATTCTTATCCAAACAAAGATTTTATCAGCACAGCGTGGAATACTTTCATCATAGAAATTAAGGGGAAATGATGTCACTACAAAAATAGAGAAGTTTCTGATATAATAGTGTTGTAACAAATCTAAACCACCCATTGTACAATCTTAAATTTTAATTGTAATTAAATACCTATGTTCATTGGTACTTTTAATCAGGTATCAAATTAAGAATAAGAAGAATAAAAAGAGTATTTTTTTTCTATTCTAAATACAAAACAAAATGATGGGGGTACATATAGTGCATAATATTATGGGGGCACATATAGTGCATAATATTATGGGGGCACATATAGTGCATAATATTATGGGCACATATAGTGAATAATATTATGGGGCACATATAGTGCATAATATTATGGGGGCACATATAGTGCATAATATTATGGGAAGACCAGACAGTCGCCACTCAGTAGGAGTTATCATTTTAATATAACCGCATGTTTTTGTATTAACTTTTAACACACTAACAATATACAGTAAAGTACATAACACATGCTTAACATTTATTTCAAGCATTTATTTATTTATTAATGTGACAATTTCCTTAACCCTTCGGCATATCTCCTTTGTTTCTACGATCTGTGGTGACAATAAACGATAGACATCAAAGGAATGCAAAGACAATGTGGCTGGGGGCCGCTCTTTGATCAGAAATCAACCAAAAATTTGTTTCCGTAATTACTGACAAATTGGAGGAGACTATTGATGATTGTCTGCAGAAACTCATAAATTCTGGTGTTTCATTTTGGCTGCCTTTCAATTATGTGACTATTTGGCAAAAGTTTGATTTTACAATAACAAGACGATCTATAAAATTTTTGAAATTAAAATTGTAAGAATTTTTTTTTTTACTGTCATTTAGCAATGATTTAAAACAATGCATTTATGGCACTCCTATTCAGTCAATATATACAAATTATCGTTATTATACAAGATTGTTCGGTAACCGGTAAACGGTAAAGATCTTCGGACAAACTGATGCATACAAAATATTAAAAAAAAAAACAGAGATCTGCTACGAGTCGTAACAGATCGGCTACGAGTCGTAGCAGATCAGCTACGACGGTAACTGGCGTAGCGATATCAACCACATTGTAAACCCACTGTATTACAACAATTTTATCCACGGACTTGATTTAACACGGATTTTACGACGGATTTTGATTTTGATTTATTTATGGATTCAGCACATATCTCGCTGCGGCACGTCTATTCAAAATTTTTTTTAGGCAGTAATATTTTAAAATACTTCCACAAGTTCTGCTTTCTCTCAAAAGGTTTTGCGCTTCCTAAAACTGTACGTATACAAATCGCACCTGCCAATACAAGGCCACTTCATACGACACGGGACGTAAATAATGTTCTTCAACGATAATTTCGTACGTCAGGCCGCACGTTACGTGTAAATCTCGTTATCAAGCCCTGACACTACATTACCGAGAATTTATGGAGGCGACGGAAAGAGACGGCACTATGTAGGTACATAGTCGTAAAATGTAGCGATGACTGGGTTTTGAAAAATAAATTGTATACCTCATCATAGGTAAAACCAGCTATAAACCTTTGGACGTTCTGCAAGATGTAGATTCCTTATAGACTGCTAGACAAAATGCCAAATGTACCAGGCTCGCAGAACTTTGGCGCAGTGGCTAAGGGGTTCGTTTTCTGCGCTACGTGTCGCGGGTTCGATCCTCACACGGTACAAATATTTGTATGATCTACAGATAGTTGTGTTGGGTCTGGGTGTGTGTATGTTAGTATACTGACCACGATACACGAGAAATCTTAGTGTGGGGTAAAGTTTAAAAAAAATGAAGAAATCAAGAAGAATATAATATATTGAATAATGTATGAAAACTTTCAGCTTTTCCATTTATTTTTATATATATTTCCGGTTATAATAACACCCATAGCACATCATAAATATAAATATTATCTTGTGAAGTAAAATAATGCATTAAATAATATAAATGGAATTAAATTAAATTACCACACTAATAATATCTATTACATAACTAGCTGTACCCGCGGCTTTGCCCACGTGACAATATTTCGATTAATCTAAGTTAAGTGACTCCACATTATAAGAGTCGCGAAAGTTTAACAACTTATTATTAACTATTTAAAAAAAAAACAACTTTTCCATTTTAACTAACCTTTGTCTCCTACGCTAACTACGGCTAAGTGAAGTTATCCAAATATACATATTATGAGTCATGGTCCATAGTGCCAAGTGTCAAATACCACCACTTGAGTCCGCCTAAAAACTTTCACAAGAGAAAATCCTTATAAAAATTCACACACTCGTATAAAAAATATAACTCTTTATATGCTGAGTAATAAAGTGAAATTCCTAAAATAAAACAATCAATTTGGCTGAAACTGTAAAACGTAAAGCGGCAATAAATATCGACGCAGTTGTACGTAAACCAATTCAACATTCGTAACACGTGCGTTTACTATGCGCGACCTAAAAGACTTTTAGATCGAACGATTTTTTTTTATGGTGAGGCATATTTTTTTATACATTTTTACATACGGCCTGTATGTGTTTGTATTGTGAGCGTGCATTGACGTATGTAGTACACACACCCAGATGCACGCTCAGAGGAACACAGTATTCGTCTAGACTCGGACCAACGATCTGACACAGATCGAAGGATATTGCAGAATGATCGAAACTATTCTAATTATAATCTCTCTCAATTTTTTCTCACATTTCATAAGTGCCTGTATCTAATTTACATAAAATAAAGATCGACTTATTCTATTCTTCTATTCTATTCTAGTGTGTATTTAGACTATTATATACCTACAAAAAATCAAAGCTAAAATCGATCTTGTTTTCCTGTAGAATGAAAACCTCTGTTTAAAAGCATTTTTTTTATTTTTTTTCCCTGCTGTAAAAGATAACCAATCATGTAAAGTAATTACCAAAACGATTACAAAAACAAAGAACATAAAAATATCAGTTCGGAATGTTTTGCAATTGCTGAGAAAAACTGAGATCTCTGTCGCAAACATTTTCAATTCGTTTTCTTATGTTGCAATTCCTTGCGTCACGGTAACTTCGTGAAGTCGTATCACAAGAGCTAAAACTCTTTACCTGGGTACATGGTTGGTTTGAGGCTTAATTCGTTACCCTTTTAATCCTGCGAAAGGTCGAATCATAAATAAGGATTGGAAATATCTAAATTGCCTATTATCCATGTCAGGATCTGCATGCGAAAAAGTTTATTTTAGCTGAGGTCTAAGCGGGAATTAAAAAATCCTGTGGAAATAATTAGACGTAGTTCATCATCATCATCTGCCTGGCCTGTATTCCAACTACGTTGGGGTCGGCTCCCAGTCTAACCAGATGCGGTTGAGTAACAGTATTTTATACAGAGCGACTGTCATCTGACCTCCGCCACCCAATTACTGGGAGACACTGATACCCTAAGGATAGACCGGTTGTCAGACTTTTTTTGGGTTGCTGACTCCCGTAACTACTGTCAAAGGTATGACAACCGGGATCAATTGCTTAACGTGCTATCCGAGGCACCGAGAGGTCTCGACGTTCGAAGAAATGGTCACCCATCCAGGGACTGACCGCGGCATCCGCAGCTTAACCTCGCTAATCGACTGATCTGCGCGGTAGCTATGTAGCTAAAATAAAATCTATCAAAGTCAAACGACAGTTGAAATTTATCGTACTATGAAACTTTCAATCGTATCTAACAGATATAGGTAGTTCAAACGAGAAAATCGCGAAAACAATATCTATACAAATAATTCAATATTACTCAACGAAATGTATGGAACAGCAGACTGTTTTTTGTCACTATTTCAAGGTTGGTCCCATAATAAAAGTTGTTCCTAATGATGTGTACAATAACCGGTTTCGGCTTTAATATACCCTTTCCGAATAATAATAATTAATAATTAATATTTTTTTAAAAATACATGAAAAGATGCTATAGTAAGTACAATGCAATGAACAAATATTTAAAAACAAAAATACTTAAGTACACTACACTCAGGTACTCAGGCTTACATTCAGAGACGACAGAAACGAGTCTAAGCGTGAACTTACGCTTCCATCTGTCAAAATTTGTTCGTAAAATTGACATATGGAAGCGTAAGTTCACGCTTAGACTCGTTTCTGTCGTCTCTGAATGTAAGCCTTAGGACCATGTTCACCGACAGCATCACAGATGATTAAAATTTAATCGGCATTACATACAAAAAATCATGATTAAACGGCAGATTTTGCACTAATTGCCTGTTATACAATACAATACAATACACTTTATTGCACACCAGTAATAGAAGAAAAGACAGCCGCCGTAGACGAGGCAGACCCTACACGAGATGGAGCGATGACATTGCGAGACTAGTCGGAAAGCTTTGGACAAGAATAGCAAGGAACAGAGATGAATGGAAGCTATTGGAGGAGGCTTATACCGCCAAAGGCGGTCCTTACACTAATACTAATACACCGTAGATTAGGAACTAACATAACATAAGGAGTGATACTAACAATACTAACACACCTATTTCTTTATATAAATACATAGTTATAAGGAATCAATAGAATAGAATAGAATAGATCTTTATTTCATGTAGACCAGATACAGGCACTTATGAAATGTCGAGACTCTAGGTGCACTAAAGCTTATAAATAAATAAATAGAAGAAAAGATACAATAATTAGGAAAATAAATATACAAAGGGCGGTCTTTCGCTTGGTTGGTTATGTGGCCTAAATGAATATCCGTTTAATCGACTGTCCAACATCATCCTTTGGAGGTTGACCTCGATTTTCAATGGAGGAACACCATATCCCGTTCCTTCACACTTTCAAAACATCAGCCCACATTATCAGCCTATTATTTTTCAAACTGCATTACACTGCTAAGAGAAGGCCGGAATAGTCTCTCTTAATTCAACGTCGAGTGTAAAATATAAACAAAAATACAGACGTAAACCGTTCTTCCCTGGTCGAACCACCATTTTTGTCTAAAAGCCCTAAAACCACCAATTTATTAAGAGTGAAACCAAATTATTATGTTAATTTGAGACTTTGACGCGTAAACGGCACACCGACGGCGATCAATTACGATGTTAGCGGTGGCAGACTGTAGACTATAAAGGCCCATCCACACTTGATACTTTTAGCAGCAGAATCGTACGCTTTAAAGAAAGAAAATACATTTATTCAGCACGGACAGTGACAACATACGAGAGAGAAATAAAATAAAAATTAACTTAACCTTTAAACAGTAAAAAATAAAACAGACACTGAGAACAAACAAAATAAAGTAAAATAGTCATCCTATTGAATATTGTTGTCAAGCATGCCAGTGCCGAAAGGGTAGCCAGCTCAGCATTTGCTGGGCGCGAAGAGCCCAGCGCTGATTTTCAGTTGGCACCCCTGCAGGCCAGTGACACACGGACGAAGGCAAGGCAAAAAAGGTAAAATAAATAAATATGATGAATATTAAAATTAAAGAAGTATTTTTGAATAAATATACTATACAGAATATGTTTAGAGATAAAAACACAACAAATAAATTAAAAGGTAAATAAAATACAATATCACGTCACTTTCGCGTACGTTATTCACTTTTTATAAGCAAAAGGCATCCAACGAATGCTAAAAGCGCGATTCTGCTGCTAACAGTATCGAGTGTGAACGAACGCTAAAGTAATAGATAATTATTTCGGTACAGAGTTCTTATGTAACTCATTTGTTGCATGCCATCATTTAAAGTCTTCGACTATTTGACTAGAAATAGTCACATGCACGGCTACCGAACATCTCTTCATTGCAGTATGTAACATTTGTGTAAAAATTACTTGAACGGCTCGCCGCACACAGATAAACCTTGAGAGGTTTTCGTTGTGAGGCTAAAACCAGAATGTAAATTGTGTTAAGTGTCTTAGAAATAAATAAATAAAATATAAAATAAAAACATTTATATTTATTGAAGTCCTTCGTGTGTTATAGAGATGTGCTGACTGATGTTTATTAATATCGTCATGTCACAGTCGATGGCGAAGTTCACGTTCATTCAGTCATGGTCATTATCGAGTGATGATTTTAGGCATTGATGATTTTGTCGTTGTCACTGCATGACGAAATGATCAGAAAATATCGATGTTTTATACATGTGACATGATATCAGACTAAAATCTAGTTTTCATTTTGTTTAAAAAAATACATTGACTAGGATAGGTCACATCATCACGGTAAACATAAATCTCACATGCACACACACACAGATCCACAACAACTACCTATTTGTAGATCATACAAATATTTGTTCCATGCGGGGATCGAACCCGCAGCACGGAGCACAGAAAGCTAATCGCTTAGCCACTTTGCCAACCGTGTTGTCAACAGTTTGTAACTCAGGTCAAGGATAATTTACTACATACCCTGGTAGAAATCAAGCCTAATAATAAAAATAGTTACCCCTTATACGACGGCAGCCTAACTCTCCAAACTAAACTTTGCATGGAAAACGGCGCATTAATTGCGAACGACGCTGTTTTAATTTAAAATTTTAAGCCGTTACCGTGTAAATAATTGTTTTGCGGCACCACTAAGTAATGGATTGTTAGAGTTTCGCGTTCTGCGGGATTACCGCTAATAGCGCTTAAATATAGGATGGTAAACGCAAAAGAAAAGTTAATTTTGTCATTATTTAAACGTAAACTCGTTAACTTTAATCGTAGTTTAATGGATTTTAAAGAAAACCTGCCATATTTCCCCTTTGTGTTTCAACACCATAGCCAAAACCATTTACCTACTTCTACATGGACTTTGGGTCCGCGCTCAAAAGTATCCGAGCCAAAAGAGTTCCAAAACGAAAAAAGAGTTCCAATCGCGCGCCAGTCTTTGATTTGTCAATCGACATAATACACGTCAAAAATACCGTACTGTATTGTGAAAAAATTAAATAGGCTGATAAGTTGACGCAAGTAAAATTAAACTGTTTGCTAATGACGATACGATTAGAATTAGGATGTTATAGTTTTTATATTTCTTTATGTACCTACGCATAAATAGGTTGACTCGGGACATAATTATTTTTGTTCTTCCGTACAAAAATGGGTGTTTGTGTTTTGTTTTTGGATTTTTATTTTTTTGTTATTCTTTGTATCTTTACTTATTTTCTTTGTCATGTGTATGTGTATACATAAATAATTAATGAATAAATAATTTTTTCGTAAATTTTGTTCTAGATCCGCCGTCCATCGTAGAAGTATGTCAATGGCCATAACCCACAAAATAAACAAAACAAGTATCGCACAAACTAAAGCAATTCATTCTCCTATCAAAATGTATCAAAGAAACTCATTTTCCTTTGACATTCGATTAAACATGCACGCGGTAGCGGCTCTCATAACTTGTAACGGTTTCGTGCGGTTCTCACAGAGTAAAAACATGGCTACGACTGCCGGTCAGCGTGAAATGAAATTCATAATAACCACTGTTGAACTGACATAGTGGAGGAACAAGCAGTGAGTCAAACTCATGTAATTTTTTTAATTTTTTCTTGCCTTGCTTTAACTTACATATTCTCACATGCATGCACACCCATCCAGACCCGGAACAACGACTTTGTTGTTTATTTTTATTTTATTTTACGGAGACGTTCCCCTCACTAGGATTTCTCCTGTATCGAGGGTACAGTTTACAAACATACATGTCACATGCACACACACCCAGACCCGGAACAACTATCTGTAGATCATACAAATAATCGGGATCGAACCCACCGCACGTAGCGTAGAAAGCTAATCACTTAGCCACCGCGCCAAACGTATCGTCAAACCTATCCGTGGATCATACAAATATTTGTTCCGTTGGGAATCGAAGCCGCAACGCGTAGCAGAAATCCAATAGTAGAGCTGTAGCTACTACGCGAATCGTGTCGCACAAATCTTTGTACAAGAACTTTCTTTAAGGCGTTCTTATCGATTCCTTTCTATGGCGAACGCCACATAAGTAAGGAGGGTTGTCCCTGGTTGAACTTTGACGTTGATAAATCGATCTCTCATGAGATGGCAAACAAAAGCAAATGCATAAGGCCTATCGGCCCTGCGCTGAACAAGAGGAGATGAAAAAGCTAATCATTACGAATATTATAAATTGCGATATGTTGTGATTTGTCTATTACAACTTGATGTCTTATATGCCAAACCAATTAGGAATTTAACAAAAAAATGTCACTTAAGTCTTAATTCGGGGAATGGATGGGCAAAACAAAACAAACAAATTAGAGTTTAACAAAGAACAATACGTCTCAAAAGAGAGAAAGCCCAAAAAAATTTCTGCAGCTGTTTCTTTCATACCATACTTTATGAAATGTACCGTCTTTGCCCAAAGCTGAAAAGATCGGTAATGGATAGGGTTTCCACTCTCTACTATAAAGGCTGTAAAAATTTTACAGTGTTGTTTACAGATTTTTGATTAGTGCTACTGCATATTCCTCCACTATGGCTCGCCAGTTTCATAGTGAGCGCGGGCAAGCTTTCATGCCGCGACTTATTCAAATAAGATACGGCTCGTTTCGCAGCCCTTTGTAGCCTTTGCGCTTTAAAAATATCATCCAAATGTGACTTTGTTATAGATAACTGTGGGATTTTTTAATTTCGAAGAAAGACAATGACAATATAAAGCAATTTGAAAAGGTTCGCACAAATGTTTCAACCTTTTTTTATACTTAAATCGAGTTTTTCTACGTTTCGAAATTATGTGCAGAATTTTAGTCAATCTAACATTATGTTTGGTAGAAACTCCTATTGTTATATTGAAACGTATCGACCATCTGGGTTGATAAATAAATTAATCTTAAACAGCACTGTCATTCAACGTGGCAATGCTGCTAAGTGACAGCGACGAAGAGGTGTACTTTCACGCCAGGGCTCAGTCATATATTTTTATTTTTATTGTATGTTTTTTATTATATTAATGTAGCAGTATACATAGTTATACAAAAACTAACAAAACAAATTGGGAAATAATATTATTATGTTAATACTAACACTAGAATTAAGCACCTTAATTACTTATGCAAGAAATAAAAGGCTTTTTATGTTATTTTATGATACATAGTTAAGTTTAGTATTCTTTTTATCTGTTTATCCAGAGATATACCAGATTTTCGTAAATTCATACGTTTACATCCACCTGGTCGCAATGCACAGTGGTATGTTCATTAATTAGGTTCTAACCAAATAGTTGAAGGTGATAATGAAATAACGTAACCTATAATAAATTAGTTATTACAAGGCAAAAAATGCGACGATCCGTTATGCTGTTATTTCGGTGGTTCTCACCTCAACCCGTGGAACCTTTACACTATGTTCACGCGTAGACATAGTACTAGATATAATATGTGGAGAAACGAGGTATGGTGTTCCTCCATTGAAAAGGTAGCTTCCTCCGACCAGGAGACGTGATATTGCCTGGCGGGCCGAAGCCCAACGGTTGACGTCGGACAGTTGTATATGTGTTAGATACGATATTCTTTTTCCTTGCGCGATGCAGGCCTCATAATCTGATTGGCCGAATTCATATTTTCGCGCCGCTGTAGTTAGCTTGCTGCCTTGCTAAGTAAGTAGTTATTCTATGTGGCGATAGATGTCGCTACTAATATATACCTAGAAAACTTAGCCCTAGCAGCCTAGGTATACCCATGATTGCGTTAGACATTGGCCAGTATAAAGCGAAGCAGCGTTTCTTTGATAATTTCCCATGTGGCCAGTTATATCGGAAATATAGTTTACTGCCGCGCTCCTACGAAGCAACTCTGTCATAATACAATGTTAGAAAATGTATGTTCCCTTCTTCATCTTTGGTAGTAGAAAATTGCTACAATTTCACGAAATAAAAATAATAAATAACTTATCTTTTTTGAAACAACAATATAGATAGCATTTCTTGTGAAGCTCGAAGCAAGCTAGATACCGCGAATCGTGATCGGTTAATCTAGGAGGTTAAGCTGTGCTTCCCACGGTTATAAGTCCTTGGATGGGTGACCGTTCCTCACACATTGAGGGTCCTCCGGGTCTCGGAAAGTACGTTAAGAGGAAATGCAGTCGCTGAAACATTTGAAGAATAGATATTTTTTTTTAAATCGCTGGTGCATCCTGTTTACGATGCGTAAACGAAAGGGAAAACTGCACCTCAGACTGATCAAACCTAAATAAAATCGTCAAAATTAAGGTTTTGTAAATCCCTATTTCCTCCTCCAAAAGTGAACCGATTTTTATGTTTTTTTCACCTAATGTATTGGAAAACATTGTTCTGTTTTTTTTAGAAACACTGTTAAACTTTGCATATCTATGGAACGTCTGTTGATGGCGTTAAAACTAGTTTCCGGGTTCACACTTAAAATTATTTTAACACCGATTGTATTTTAATATTTTGACAAATAAACTCGTCTTTTTTTCTTTCTTTCTTACAATGAGGTAAGTATTTTTTTGAAAATTCCTTTCTAGCACCTAATTCGCAACTCGTAGTTCTAAAAACCAAGAGCTCAGCTACTGCCAATATGGCAATAATTTATTCGCTATTTAGTTGCCAACCAAACGTCTCCTACAAATTCTACAATTCCTAAGAAACAATATTTAAATCAGTCACGAACTCATTCAGCAACAGTTGAATCCAGGCAGTGTTTGCGTATTGAAACTAATGAAACGACACCGCGGCCTTTAACGAAGACGATTGTCGCGTAATTACAGGGGAGGGGCCAGTGAATTAATTATACTTACTATCCGTAGAGGGGATGAATACGGAACCAAGAAATGGGCAAAACAGAATTAAAATAATAAATAAAGAATAGTTTTCAAGGATAAAAAGGAATAAAATGTCAGGCGAGCAAGGATTTTTATATGCGAGGCGTAACTTCGTGGGGTGAATGTGGCATAAATCACGAAATCTTATGGATTATTTCTTGTCCTAATGCAGGGGATCGAAACATATCTGTGGTTATAGATCTGTGCCAACGCATCCAAGTAGAAGTGTTGATTTAGTTAATCAGAATGTCTAACGTGTGGACTCTTTAGCATGACTGGTATTTGATTGCGATGACGTAATATTTTTTTATAGATTATTTCTTATGAAGATCTGTAACGACATCTAGTGCTGCAAGAAAGAGCTACTAATAACATGACTATAGACGCCAGCGCCGCCTATCAGAATATAGCGGCAACTCAGATCCTACATCGCACTGTGGAATTTTTTTCACGGCTAACCCTATAATTGATGATCCAGCTAATGTTTAAGCCGCAGCCCTCTCTGAGAAATCCGTAATTGTAATCAATCATTTACACAAATTATAATGGAACCCAATCTTTCATATCATAACTTTTCCTAGCTTTGTGCTATAATTAACTAATAACTGATTTAGGGCTGATTTTGCAATCGCCAGATACCTTTATCCGAGGGAATAAATTTGAATTTTTGACAACTTTCCTATACAAAAACTGTTAAGTGTCAAATTTATTCGATGGATAAAGCATTAACTGGCCATTGAAAAATCAGCCCTTAGAAAATTTAAGTCTCGATATAGACATGATACCCACGCTTGAGCTCAAATAGAAAAGTATTTATTGGCACATATAATAAATATGTGTGGTGTATTCACTGCCAGACAGCAGACACAATTGAAAATCAATTGTTTGTCGGACAATAGTGTCCGACATGGCGCTCAAAGACTTAAATAAGTATAATAAATTAATAAATATGCATTATTCTAAGATTCAAAGGACACATTAAGGAACATACCAAGCCGTGCAATCGTACGCAGCTATACATACAGCAAATGTAGACGGACAACAAAGTTCTCTCAACTAGTATAGTTTGGTTTGGATAACATGAAACCACCAAATCCTTTTGCATACGCCTAACAATAAACTATAACCATTTCGGTACCATACCGCAGTTTAATAAAAAAAAGCAATCTGATAGCGCACACGTCAACAGTAAAAATAAAATGGCTACCTGGAGAGAGCAATGAATAGTGTAGCCCAATGGGAAATCAGTGGCATGCGCCAATAAATAGCTTGTTTCTTACATACAAACATAAAAGACGGCTTTACGAGAACTAACAAGTTTTATAGGCAGGCTATGGTTAATCTCGACGTATTAAATTTTGACGTTGCTAATCATGCAAAATCTTGAATTACTTATGTGTTTGCGGTGTGGCTAAGGGATGCGAAGGTCGGGCGGCAGATATAGTGGGTCGAAATTCTTTCAGGCGTCTGATATCAGTGAGTTAATAACTCATTAGATAGTTCTTTTCGTTGCTTTAAATGTGACAATGTGTGAATAGAATAATGCTACCTTATAATCTATAAACTTTTAAAATAAAATATGAACAGGGTATGGCATGGTAACAAACAATACACTATCGGCATTCAAAAAGTGGGACATAATAATGATCAAGTAAGCCGTATTTATTTTAATTCCTAAAAATCAGAACTTCCTACATTGCCCTGCTTGGAACCGTACCCTTAACAAAATGCTGAACAAAATCAAAACGTCGCATCTGCAACGCTACATAGCCGGTCTCTACGGGGACATTGCCTGTGTTCAAAGCGAAGCGTGCAGTTTTCGCTCCATGGGTTCCGCACAAAGCGATCTAGGGGACGACGTTTGAAAGAAAGAAAGAAAGAAAAAGAGTCACAATAAAAAATAAATAAAACAAATCAAAAAAACCATAAAATGAGTTATTGTGCCAAAGTGCCACGCCGTTTGGTAGATTTTTCATTGGACTCTGTGAGAGTACATGCTTGTTTTGATTTATTGGTACTTTATTATATCTCTGGCTTCAATGTCATTGATTCAGAATAAAAATATTGAAAGTATCTCTGCTTCAATTTGAATATGTTTATTTATTTATACTTTTTGCACTATGTACAGAGGTGGACTTAATACCTTGGGCATTTTCTACTAGTCAACCTAAGGGTGTAAAGAGAAAAAAGGATGGTAGGTGCACGGACAAGATAATTATACTGAAAAAAGTAAAATAAGCATAGTTACTTGTACCTACTGACTGTTGTTATATTGATTTTCAACTCACACAAAAGTAACCGATAATTAAGGATGCAGTACACGAGAAGAAGAGGCTACCTATTCATTGCTGAGAACCATGCCTGCATAGTATGTCCAAGTACATAGCCGTAACAAAATGAAAAAAAAAATGATTGAAAGTTTTATTCAGCACGGGACAGTAACAAAACAAGAAAAGACAAAAACAATCGATAACATAAAATGTTAAACAACAAAAACAGACACGTCAGAGAATAAAATTAAAGAGAAAAAAGATCGAAATATGCTGTCAAGTATGCCGTATGCCGAAAACACTACCTCACCATTTTCTGGACCCGAAGACCACTACCATATTGTTATGTACTTGTAGCGACATCTAGTGCTACAAGAAATAACTACTAGCAACATGGCAATAGACGCCAGTGCATCAGAATATAGTGGCAACTCAGACCCTACATCGCACTATGAAAATTTTCAGGGCATATAGCTTATATACGACTGTCCGAAGTCGACCGCCGGGGTTCAACACGTCAGGCATATCACCTCGCCTGGTCGGTGGATCCTCCCTTTTCAATGGAGAAACACCATACCTCTTTCCTTCACGAACTAAAATAACTAAATGATCTCATCTATTATCGTAAAAGAAATTGTATTTTTCGAAGTATTTTTTTATCTACCTGTTCCCTCTCTTGACGTATTACAGCATTCACAAATAACCCTACGAGCGCTGACTTGTCAAAGGAACGCAAAACTACGCTACGCCGGTCCAAAGTGCCCTATATAGCTTTCATGCAAATCAAAGCTCACTTTGGCATTTCCGTTTTATTTGTATGAGCAGCTGTAGGGTTAAATGCAAACAGCGCTCATTTACACGAACTGATTTAACGTAGAAAAATGTTCAATGGTAATTTATACCTTTAGCAATAGTATGAGTTTTTTCATTGAAATAATTTTACGTTCCGTACATGATTTTTCGAATCAATGATTACATGACAATGACAAAAAAAATCGATTATAGGAACAATGAAAAAATCATTAATGATTTTTTCTAACTGTCTCCGCATTCACACATTGCATTTTGTCATCTTGTCATTGTCATGTCACATCCGAAACCGAAGTTCAAGTTCATTCAGTCATGGCCAATACCTATCGAGTGATTAATTTAGGCATTGATGATTTTGTTGTTGTCACTACATGACATCTCTAGTTATTTATATAATACCAGGTTTTATTTTTGTTATTTGTTTTTTATTTATTTTTTTTGTTTTTTTTTAGTTAGTACCAGATACTATGTTTTTTTGACAATTTTGTGTAAAATTATCCAACAGACTGATTGGATTTGATTGATTGGATGTAAACTACTCGAATGTATACTTATTTCTGAGAAAATTTCAAATATTTCTTATTACCCTTTACACCTACCTCTCTTTGTTTATGTGTGTGTGTGCAATTCTTGTGCAATTCTGATAACTCACCTAAAGTAAGCAATACGTAGTACATTAGTAACATTATTGGTCAAAAAGATTTCCAGTATTGTTTTCGCTATAATTTAATCCTAATAATTCCATTAGCACTTCTAACCGCCTTATTATCTACATTTGTCCAAACCTCCCGAATCCCTAGGGCTACCCTAATCTATAAGTATTAACAAAATGCCGCCATACAGCCAAAAAGGTATGCCATACCATAACATTAAGCAGACACGAGTGTTTGCGTGGACATCCCTTCGATACAATTTAGGCGTTCCCCAAGTGGGTATAATGTACCAGCGTGCTCATAATTGGGTTAAGTCCCTCGGCTACTTAACCCATTTTATTGTAACGCGAGGGACTATGCGAGGGACCGTCGATCTTGATCGTAGTCGAGGTGTTTTAATTGTTGAATATATTTTGTGTCATAAACTATAAGATGATAATTTAGATTTTATCTAAGACACTAGCTGTGCCCGGTATGGGTTGCAGAACATCTTATTTAAATCGAAAACCTTCGCGTGCGTGCCCTTAAAATCTCAGCAAAGATTCATCGTAATCGGATGAATGGTACCCATAGCATACTCGTATTTCTTATAAAATCGACTTTAAAAAAGGACGAAGTTCTCAATTCGATTGTATGTTTGTTACGCGATTATTACGCCAAATGCAGACCTCTTTTGAAAAAAAGAACAATTTTTTTGTTTGTAAGATACTCTCAAGGTGGTCCCATTTAAATTTGGTGAAAATCTGATAAATATCTTCGGAGATAGACAATGGAACTCTTGAATGAATAACAGCATATCACTCGCGATTGCTGTAATCGCATGTTTATGTATTGTTTATGCCACTCAAAATAGAAAAAATTAAAGGTCTACCAAGTAACTAGGATGGTAATGAATATCGACCCTGGTCGAACTTCAATACGACCGTGAGACTAAACGAGGCACCTTATTTTTTTTTACGGAACATGACTTTGGTGCTCCCGTCTTCATGTTTGATAATTTTTTTATAAGGTAGCTCAAAGTTTAGTCTCTCACTTACATATAAAAGTTGATTACCAGAGTCGATGTTCATTACCATTTTATTTACGAATTCGATTATAATTTTGTTCACCGGAGGTATTTAAGAGTGCTTAGAACATTACCCCGTATACCCTAAAATGAAACATGTCTCCTCTCTTTACCATTTGCACTCCAAAACGTTCTCAAGGCAGCAATTGACAAAATAAACCCGGTTTTTAAAACATTATTGGTAGCAATAATAACCTTAAGAGCATAATGAGGGCCCAATGAAAGGATTAGAAATGGATCGCCGGGAAATTAGGGTCAACGACCCCGGCGGCCATTACTGTAAGCTGTAGAACGTAGAAGGGGTAGCGAGGTAAGGAAGTATGTTTTCTGTGTTTTGAAGAGTGTTTTTGAAGTGAAACTTCTATATAGACAGGGAGGGGTGTTAGGATTTTTCCGTCACGAAAAAGAGTTGTTTTTTTTTTTAAATTTTATTCTGGAATTAAAAAACTATAAGCAGTGATAGACTAGTGGTTGAATGCTTCCACTTCTATGCGAAAAGGTCAGATTTCGAACCCGGCCCGCACCTCTGACCTTTCGAATTCATTTTCGGATCAGAATTTGATTATCACTTGAGATGATGGTCAAGGAAAACATCGTAACGAAACCTGCACATCCGAGACGGCCTTATAAAGTTCTCGATGGTCTATGTAGTCCACCAACCCTCACCAGGCCAGGGTGGTGGAGTGAGGCCTAACCCTTCTCATTCTGAGAAGAGGCCTATACCTATTTATTTATTCCGGAATAAATTTTTAATTCTTCTGTATTATAATTTTTTGGTTTTTTCTTGCCCTTATCGTTCTGTTTGGCAGTTCGGTTAGTAATTGACTTTCTGCCAAAATATTTGTATGGCTCACAGATATTTCTTACAGGTGTTTGTGTATGAAAGATGTATGTCTATAAATGTACCAAAGATTCTTTTTAATTACAACACTTTTTGACAAAATCATTATGCTGATGATTCGCAATCTTATTAATTTCATTCCGGATTTTCTTTACGATATAAGTAATCAGTGTACCGAAGGTGTACTGCCTATCTTTAGATATAATAGTATCTATGGCATATCTATAGATGGGCAGCACACTAATCGCGGAATTATTATTATTACGCGGTATTTACAAATGCTAGTTACGCGGTATTTTTGACGTGGTTGGGCATTGTACAATATACAGTGAACAGTGATCAACCATGATTTCTGTGTTTATTTTTCCTTGTTTTTGTTCAGTGTCTGTGCTTACTAACATAGTTATAAGTTTTACTAATAATCTTGTTGAGTCTTGGTTACTCCAATAACGAAAAATTCTATTCTATTCTAATACCGCGTAACTAGCATTTGCGGTATTATACAATACCTCGTAAGTAGCATTTGTAAATACCGCGTAAGTGACGAAATTGGCCAAATTGAAATTTCACGCCAGGGCACTGCTGAGGCTAATGAGCACCCGTTGAATCTCCTTCCTAAAAAATTGGTATTTGAAGCTTACGCGGTGTTTACCAATGATACTCACGCGGTATTGAACTATCCCCGACGCTCAGTGGCATTCACAAATATTTCTTACAGGGTAAGGAAAATCAATTTAGTGTTGTATTGTCAAGTTAAATGATGTTTGTGATTGTCCACCTCACCTTAGATTTAAATTAACTGATATTACAGACATATTAACGGTTATATTACTCAATACTTAATTTATTAGGGAAGGCCGTCTCTTTTTGTTTTTATGGTGTGCACGCCATTGCTGACTATAGGTTTTGCTTGACGACTGACGCCACGTTTGGCGTAGTGGCTAAGCGATTAGCTTTGTATGCTACGTGCCGCGGGTTCGATCCCCGCACGGAACAAATATTTGCATTAACTACAGATAGTTGTTCCGGGTCTGGGTGTGTGTGCATGTGACATATATGTTTGTAAACTGTACCCTCGATACAGGAAAAATCCTAGTTAGGGGCAAAGTTTTTAATAAGAAAAGAAAAAAATATTAAGATTATACGTATCCTTTACACACTATGTCTACATTTCTTCTTTTTAATCTCTCCTCTCGCAGGTCTGCTTGAAGAGATTTCTTTAGAAATAAGCAGTACCTTTGTACTTTATGCTCCTACTTTATATTTCTCATGTATTTTATGTGTGCATTAATTGTTAAATAAATAAATAAGATTCTAGCTATTTCTCAACACTGGAAAACGATTGTTCAAGCTCAATTCCTATTTGTAACGGAATTCAGTTAGAACAACCATTAATATTTCTTCCGCGCCACCTTCATTAAGTTCTCTATCGCAGTACAGTAGGCATAATAACTTGGGCATCGCGTGCGTGTCACCACAAATTATAGCACACTCCACCCACACATTCAACTGTTACAACTGCTTTAAAAAAGCCATTTCTATGCAAATCTGGTGACCAATCAAAATTACATCTGTACAATAATAACCGTCGCCTACAAATCCGTAAGTGCTATGTAGAGTAAAAAAAAAAATACGACATTTTTATTGTCAGCTTTGCTTATTCAGCATATGCTGAGGTCATTTTTGGCCTCGTGCAGGATTTTATTTTTTTATTTTTTGTTACTATTATTTTAATTATGAATATTGTATGTTTGTAAACTGTACCCTCGATACAGGAAAAATCCTAGTGAGGGGCAACGTTTTTTTAATAAAAGAAAAAATTAAAAAATTCTCTCAATATTTTTATGTAATTTCCTGTGCAAGTCCGAAATAAATCTTTTTTTCTTTCTTTCTTTCTTAGATGACCTAGGTTTTAACCTTTGATCACATTAGGCAGTGTCAATTTGGGCAATTTTTATTGCTTCCTACGCCTGAGTACAATTTTATTCAATTCCAAGACTCTGTCTACTGTTTCAAGATCGTAGACTGAAAGCCTTATTATATTGGTCCTGTTGGTTGTGTGATGGTGAAATTATTAGGGCTGAGTATACAGGGTGGTAACAACAATACGATATTAAATAATTATCGTATTTATCATAACCTAATGGTCAAAAACCCCAGACTCCAACTAGAAGAAGAGCTGTAAATTTTGAACGGCTGAACAGACATATACAGAGATACACAGATGCCCAGATGTATGAACTTGAGACTCCCATCTTCATAATCGGTAATTTTTGTACAAGGTAGTTCGAAGTTTAATTTCTCACGATCGTGTTTTACCAGAGTCTGATGTTCATTACCATTTTGTTACGCGGTAGACCCGCTGGTCAGCTTGTAACTGCCATGGCAATCTTATTCATAGGCAAATCATTATTAACCTATTCTTATTTTTTATTCACATTAAATTACATTATTCTCGCAGCTCTTACCTCAACATTGTACCAATCAAGATTGTAATCTAAGAGTTTCCATGGAGTTTCCGCCAATTCTTCTCCATAGGACCTACTATTTGGACCCGCGCATCTAGAGTCTCGACATTTCGTAAATGCCTGTATCTGGTTTACATGAAATAAAAATCTATTCTATTCTATTCTAGAATTCGGGGTCCATTGAACGTTATCACCCACTCTAGTATCCTCTAAAAATCTACAGTCCCATCTAGTTCACACAATACACATTGCGTAGACAACAAAATTTAAGTATTTATCCTTCCAATTGTTACAGGATCTGAAACCAATTCGGGGCCTCACGGTACAATCAACGTGAAAAGGGTCAGCCTTGCGTTGACCCTTTATCGGTGCGAACTAAACTTTATATCGAACGAGGATCTTGGATCGTAGAAAAGTTAGCGATTTTAGAACTAAGGCAGAGCCTTAATATGCCCAAAAGTAATATTGGGTCCAATACCTATGAAATTGGCGTTTTATATGAAAAAAGCAAAACGATTTTTGAAGTGAAACTTCTATAATTATAGACGGTATTAGGATTTTTCTGTCACGAAAAGGCGTTACGGCCACGTGGACGCGTAGACGATAATATATTGTCCGTTGAAGTTTCACTTCTACTATGTGTCCCAGTCCCAGCACACATTTCTTTTTTTTAATGAAATTAAATATTAAATCAATCATAGGATATACCATTGTTATCTATGCACTTTCGCCATTTTATATGTAGAGTAGGTAGATAGTTCATTGAATCCTTTGCTGTAAAAATTATGGGTTCGAGAATCAATAAAATCTTTGAAGGCGGTTTTGACTGCCTCATCAAAAAGCAATCAACAATTATACTATTATGATATGGGTGTATGTGTAACTATTGTGCCTTGTCTGAAATAAAGAAATTTTATTTATTTATTTAATAACGTATCGCCCTTGTTTCTATAATCCGAGACATACACAGACTAAACTTTATATCGAACAACGAAATACAATTTGGTTGTCGGAACTTGCGTAAAACGCAATTCTTATGTGAGGTAGGGGACTGAATAAAAATGTAAATAAACTAGCAATTTAGACAGTTGCTGCTACTTGTCTATAAGGTATTATTTTATGGGTGAGTAGCGCTGGTACTAACACAATGCGTATATTTAGACAAAAGTGTGTGTCACAAAGAAAAGGAGGCGAAAGTGTGTAGGTAATCTTGTTTATTCTATTTTTATTTATTTATTAATTAATTTAATTATTAAATTTAAACAGGAAAACTATCTACTTATAATATGAAAACTAAGTTTGACATTAATATGTTTGAGTGAACTTCTATCGAAAACGCGCGCATACTGTGCATAAAGTTATTATTAGTAGTGGTAAACGTTTATGGTTCAAATCAAAGACTTAATAAGTACTTCGTACATAGTAGGTAGGTAGAGTAAGTCTATGGTTCAAACATTTTTGCCTTGACATTTTTGATTTGGCTTTTTGGATACAGTTGAGAATGAGAAAAAACTCGCACTTAGGGAACCGTTTGTTTGTGAAAAAACTCTAGGAAAAAGCTATATTTCATACGAAAAGTGTAAAAATTCTGAATGGAATTTTAATTTGCATAAAAATACTTTTAGGCTGCTTCATTGACAAGACCTAATAACGGCATCAGCGAAATGTGTTAAGAACAGCGAAATGTGTTAGGAACATCTGTTCCATACGAATAATTCAATTAATTCAATATTATATTATATTATTAATTCAATTTGACGACCCGGTTGGCGCAGTGGCTAAGCGATTAGCCTTTTGCGCTACGTGCCGCGGGTTCGATCCCCGCACGGAACAAATATTTGTATGATCTACAGATAGTTGTTTTGGGTCTGGTTGTGTGTGCATGTAACATGTATGTTTGTAAACTGTACCCTCGATACAGGAGAAATCCTAGTGGGGGGCAATGTTTTTTAAAATCTAAAAAAAAAAACATAATAAATTATTACTTGACTAAATGTATGGAATAGCAGATTTTTTATTTCGCGATTACTGGTTTGATCCTACAGTAAAAGTTGTTCATAATATTGAGTTCAATAACCCCTTCAAGCAGGCGTCCTGTTTAAATATACAACCTGTATATAAGCCGGCTTATACATATTATACTATTACCTAAACCTACATACTAACTGACTGTATCTCCAGTTCAATCTGAGCCATTGTTTTCCTGTGAATGGCAGGTCAAATAGATTAATCAATGTGTTATCTCCCGATCGTATGTCTATTTGATACACTGTATTGATCACTACACCCTTGTCCCTGCTGATTGAAAAGCTTACTTTATTCTACTTTCCGGGATTGTAGATGGTAATATTAATGGCTTATCAGAATGTTACCTGTTACATTTTGAATTGAATGTATTATTCTAATGTATTTCGATTTCACATAATCAATTATATTTATTATTGTATTAATTTATTTTATCAGAGATAGTGGAATGCTTTCTGCAACCGGCCGTTATTATTGTTTAGGTATATGATTAACTTGTTTTTTTTTTAAATATTTATAAGCAGGGATAGCCTAGCGGTTGAACGCTCGACTTCCATACAGTAGGGTCTGAGTTCAAATCCGGCCCGCACCTCTTACTTTTCAGATTCATGTGCAATAGAATTTAATTATCACTTGCGATAACGGTGAAGGAAAATATCGTGAGGAAACCTGCACATCTGAGAGGGCCTCATAAAGTTCTCGATAGTGTGTGTATATAGTTCGCCAACCCGCACTAGGCCAGCGTGGTAGACTAAGGCCTAACCTAACCCTTCTCATGCTGAGAAGAGGCCCGTGCCCAGCATTGGGACAGTAATGGGCTGGATTTATTTTTATTTATTTATACGATGTTAGATTAAAAATGACTGAATGTAACATTCAGATAACAAAAGTAAGTGGTACTTTTGTGCTGATAATTTTATGTGGACCTGTATTGCTAATACCAAAAAAGTACTATGAACTAAAATTTCCAGTGCGTAATACTGATTTTTTTCCGGCATGATATACATCATTATTTCTGATTCGCTGTTATAATCTCTGATTTTAAATAAGTTAATTCAATTGATTTTAGTCCATCACTAAACAGATCAAGAAAAGCCTCTTGTAAATTATTTTCGTTTTTTTATAAGGCTGGCCATATATCTATCAGAACCAAACGAGTTGTTCGTTCACAGTCTCGGTTCCAATTCTGGTGAAAAAACTTGATAGTCTGGGCATTAGGGGCATATAGTTGAGACTTTTTGAAGATTATTTAACAAAAAGGGTCCAATATTTGTGTTGAAATTTAGAATTTGATTCGTGATGAGGCTGCGGTGCAATTTGGAGTCCCTCAAGGAAGTGTTTTGGGTCCTACTTTGTTCCTCGCGAGAAATACTGAATTATTATTATTATTTTATTTATTCTAAAAAGCAGCTTAGGAAAAAAATATTCTTACCAATATTTTTTTAATATTTATTTTATTTGAGCGCTTTATTTATTGCAGCAATATTCAATATTCCATATCAAAAAGTCGTTAGTTATAGGCAAAAGCAATCGAAGAAATACGATTTCGAGACGAAAGAAAAAATAAAAACGGTCGTTACTAAAATATACAGCACTAACTAGCCCAGTTGGAAGTTTCCTAGACCGTCCCAGTTACTTGGTTGCCATGACAACGCTAACTACCTCCGCGTAGTTATTGTGTGGTGAGCGGTGATTTCCCAGGAGCAATAATGTACACTGAGCTCATATTATCTTTTACTTTTAATATTTATGTGCAGTGATAGCCTTGCGGTTGAACGCTTGCCTTCCATGCAGCAGGGTCTGAGATCGAACCCGGCCCGCACCTGAATTTTCGAATTTATGTGCGGATCGCAACTTGTTTTTTTTTTATTAAACATTGCCTCTCACTAGTATTTCTCCTGTATCGAGGGTACAGTTTACAAACATACATGTCACAAGCACACACAACCAGACCCTAAACAACTACCTGTAGATCATACAAATATTTGTTCCGTGCGGGGATCGAACCCGCGGCACGTAGCGCAGAAGGCTAATCGCTTAGCCAATGCGCCAACCGTGTCGTCTTATTACTTGCAATAACGGTGACAGAAAACATTGTGAGGAAACCTGCACAAATAAAAGAAAAAAATATAAATACCTAGCAAGCTTACATTAGCCGATGATAGTATTAAGTTCAAAAGAGTTTTATTTTTATAAAACTCTTTTGAACGTAATACTATCATCAGCTATCGTTAATGCTGACTGTACTAAGTGGCCACTTTTATTTTTACTAACTACTAGTGGTTACCCAGTGGTCCAAATTCGACCGTAATTTTAGCTTTCTGCACTGTTTTTCCATATAAACACTGTGCACGCAACATGCTTAAAATGGGTGCAAAGTTTTTTCTTGACGTATTAATATATAGATTCTAAACTATGTCCGAAAATCAAATCGTACAGGGGCCTTACTACGAACTCTTAAAGCAGGGTAGAAATTGAAGTGCAAAGACTATTCCAATATGAGCTGACCTCGCACTGTATTGGCTTTTCGTACAATGAAAGTCAAAGTCAAAGTCAAAGTCAAAGATTTTTATTTCAACTGGGCCTTTGCAGGCACTTTCAAAACGTCGTGATTCTAGGCGCACGGTTCCAAGTGGGTTGGTCCTGGAGAAGATACCGGCAAGAAACTCCATGGATACTCTTTTCATAAATCAAGCTTAGGTACTACACAACAAATGTGGGGCCGCAGGAGCGGCCCCGGCTAAAATTCGACCTCAATTTACACAATATTACAATAAAAAAATAAAAAAAGAACAGCAAAGATCATAAGTACCACTATAATATTATAATTATACAATACTAGTAGGTGCGTACTTAACACTCAAGTCAGTCACCCAATTAAGAATAGGTACCTACCAAAAAGGTACAAGGGAAGCGTTAAAATTAGTGTGTGAAGACAGGAAGCAGTGGGTCACCAGGGAAGCCGCATGTGCAGAAGATAATCACTTCCATACATCTCTATCGTCAACATAGTCAGCCTATACTGGAATTGTCCAGGGCAGTTCAATTTCTGCCCTACTATTAGAGTTCATAGTAAGCCTGATCAAACTGATGAGAAATAGATACACCATTATTATTGTTTTACACAATAATCTTCCTTAAGATCTTTCCAACTTCGTAGGAACTTAAGTAGATATCCTGAATATCAAAGTTGAAGTTAAGTATCATCTACAAAAGTAGTAGGTATTTGAAGCCAATTAATTTCTAGAACTTCAAGTGCACATTCCGGAGAGATTGCCTCAATAACTAAGCAGGTACAAGAGAATCGTGAAACTCCGTCAGAGCTCGGTGTTGCACGAGCTAATATTTGAACTTAGAACCAATGGATCGCCATTTTGTTAAGGCGATTCGTATTCCTGCAATTATGGTTAATTATTTTTGAATTAAGTTATTTTTAAGGCAATTAGTTTTGTGGAAAGAAAACAAAATACCTACACAATAATCGTTGACTATTTTAAAGAGTTCGCTTAACAGGCGTAAGGCTGATGCCATACGATGCGCTGCGCTGCGTTGCGTCGAGGTATATTTCATCCAATATAAGTTATTATCAAGAACGAATTACTACTGACATCTGATTATGAGAATAGCCTAATTCCTGTATATACGATTTTAATAAAATATAAGTCCTATTATATACAAAATAGGAATTATAGAAAACGTTACCCCGCAGCGAGTTTCTTTAGCGTTCGATGTCATTGGTAATTTTCTAGTTTAATGCAAATCGACTGGTTGCTTAAAACCATGAAGACAAACTATCATTATCAGCGATTATATTCAACAAAACCGATAATCAAAAAAAGTTTGTTTGTTTCACCTTTCTAGGTTTACGAAAACCTTTTTTTCCAATCACTTAGAATTTTGTATTCGCCTTAACTCGCCTAGTCGCGTTACTAATTGAAACGTACTCAGTAGCGTTCAATAATTCCGTATAGACAGTCTCATTTGAACGAGACTTCTGTTTGAACAGACTTTGCACTTGATGGAAATCGTTTTTCTTACAATACAGTTTGAAAATCGCGTGAACAAATATCTAAGAACTGGGAGAGTGAAGAAATAGCGCGTATTTTACGTGCGAATTAAAAATAGTAAAAACCGACTTCACAAAACTAAAACGTATAAAATGATTTTCTTAAAAAACTTTGTAGTCTATGCCACTGCCAAACTGATGGCCAAACTATAGTGCATTGAAGAATTATAGGTCCTGACTTCAGAAGCTTTTGAAGTAGTTTTTACTTTTTTTAAAGATTAATTTATTTTTCTAGGTATTTTGAGTGGCATGAACAATAAATACATAAAGATCATCATTGAAAAGATCCATTGTCTACCTCCAAACGTCTTTATCAGATCTTCACCTTTAATTGGGACCACCTCGGGAGAATATAATTTTACAAACTTAAAAAGAATCATTAAAATAAATTCACAATTGGTGAACATATCGGTGAGCAAACATAATAAATGTCGAATTGAGAACCTCCCCATTTTATGAAGTCGGTTAAAAAGGTACAGCTTAAATGCTAACAGAGTTCCATCATTTGTTTATATTCTCGGAAAGAACAAAAAGTATACAGTGTAGCAACAGTACCTATTACCCGTGTATTTATCTTGGTTCTAAGTCATAAATCTTCCAAGTCGACTGAGTTTTTGCCTGACTTCGGCGAAGCTAAAATGAGGGTAATGTTTTTCACGTAAATCCATACGTGTAAACATGGAGAATATGCGCTTAAATTATATAAAGGCTGTATCGTCGAACACAAGTAAGCTTGACAAAATTATTTCACTCAAAAAGAATATTATATGAATATCTACTTAATTTTGTTTGCATTTTTGTCTGTCAAAAATAAAATTTATTTCTTTCCTTATTATAATTTCATCTCAAGTGTTACGCCAAATGCTAGACTTAAAAAAATAATGTAATAATGTTCTTATCCATCTTTTCCTCCTAATTTAAGTCTATTAGAGTCTATTATCCAATTTATTTCTGTTTCTCATTCCAAATCCAAAATCATCTACGGGGTGCCAAGCAAGCGGCTCTTATTGCATTATGTTTAAGATTGCATTATTATTTATTATATTGCATTATATTTAAAATATTATTAAAATAATAATATATATAATTTAATATATTATTTAAATATTTGTATGTCTTACAGATAACTGTAGGATACACAAATATTTGTTCCGTGCGGGGATTCGAACCCGCAGCCCGTGGCACAGAAAGCCAATCGCCAACCGTGCCGTAAACGTAATTATTTATAAAAAAATTGTCTAGAGCACTTCTCTCTTTTTATCCCAACGCACATTTTTCCTCATATATCGTTGTATACGCCATTGATTCTTCAGCGATATTGATTTGACCTAATAAACTCCTAAGCCCGTATTTACCTACATAATATACCGCTGCGTATGAATCATAACAACCCACGCGTAAATTCAAACGCCTACGTACCAACAGATGGTGAGCGCGTCTCAACTTTTGACAGATGTAAAACGTTGCTCGCTGCGCGAAATAAAATAGGTGAGCGATACACAGGACGAAATTGTGTGTGGTAATGCTTCTGTGGGGTACCTAGATGTCAGCTCTGAAAACTTTCAGAAATAGAGATGTAAATAGAAAATACTAAATGTTCTTATAATATCACCTCATTCCATCAGAATAAAAATGCGCTATGCGTTTCTTACAACATCATAAAATCAGATATTATAACATTTTTATTTCAGTTAATTTTTAATATATAAACGAAAAGATAGAGATTACTTAATTTTATCAAACATTAAGAAATAAATCCTAGTGAGAGGCAATATTTTAAGAACAAAAAATAAATCGCGCCATTTCGTGAAATCCTTGCTGGATAGTTCACATTTGTAGGCTAAAACATGCACAGGCACGAATGCGGCTTTTATTTATCCGGGTAATAGCCTCCTTCATGCATCAGCATGAACACACATGAAATGACGGAATAAAACGCGTACGCCGACAACTGACGCTTTCTCCTACTTGTAGGTATTATTGCGTCATATCATCTTGCGTCAATGATGAAGGAAGACATGGTGAGGAAACCTGCACATCTGAGTGGGCCTCATAAAGTTGTCGATGGTGTGTGTAGTCGGCCAACCCGCACTAGGCCAGCGTGGTGGACTAAGGCCTAACCCTTCTCATTCTGAGAAGAGGCCCGTGCCTAGCAGTGGGACAGCAGTGAGCTGGATTTATTTAATTTGCCATATCCTCTACCATGCACCTAGAATCACAACGTTTTGAAAGTGCCTGCAAAGGCCCAGTTGAAATAAAAAACTTTGACTATGTCTTTGTCTTTTCTTTCTATTCATCTCCATCAGATGTCATCTAAGAGTTCACTTTCTTCTTAATCATGTCATGTTTCACACCTATCCAACTTTGGTCTTCCCTTCTCTAATTAGCCAATACTTAAAATTCATAATATTAAGAATGCTTCTCATCCTTCCAAAATAAATCCCTATAAG
Source organism: Allophyes oxyacanthae (assembly GCA_932294325.1). Taxonomy (NCBI): domain Eukaryota; kingdom Metazoa; phylum Arthropoda; class Insecta; order Lepidoptera; family Noctuidae; genus Allophyes; species Allophyes oxyacanthae. The sequence goes on along the minus strand of OW028610.1, from coordinate 17,057,367 downwards.
ACAAACGGTTACTTCTTAACTTTTCTGTAACTTATTGTTACCTACGGCTTATCACGTGGCACTATTATTTGAAATCAAAGGGTGTCAGCAAATGCGAGTAGTGGTTACATTAGTCATGAAACGCAGGGCTACATTGAAACCATTCCATTAGCCTGTTCTTTGAGCTATAATTAACACGTTAATAGACGTTGAACGTTGCATTAGGCGTCACGTTAATGTAGCCAAAGTATATTATTAGCCTCCTTGCGAAACTGCTAAATAATTATAATAATTTACCTTCTCGTCTTATAGGGTAACCACAAGAAGTGAATACTACAATCATTGTTGTCCACTACGGAACATATTCTCAACTTAGTCACCAGTCAATCTCACAAATACTTCGCGAAATTCACACGGAAAAAATGACTTCGCAGGCTCCATCCGAACCAAGTTATTCTGCTAAAAAGAGCAATAACCTGCTTGTTTCTAGCCGTTACGTTTTAGTGCAACAGTGATTTTCGTAAGAGATTATATTTCTACGTTTTAGGTTAAGAAAAAAAAAATAGCCATTTTAAGTCGGTCGATGACTCAATCAAGACCTATAGTCTATGTCTAATCTGATAGCTATCCCACCATCTCTCGGTCGTCAGATCCTTGTTCAGCTCGCATGGAAGTATGTGCGCTTTACCTGAAAATCTGCGCTGCATTTACATGCAGCAATATGCTGAGCTGAGGCCTATTTGACACGCACTACCACACCGAGCCTGCCACGCATCGCACAAACTATCGGTAGCCTGATACCGTCGATTATTGTTGTTGTACTTCTTTGTTGTTTATGTCTTATCCTTTCTGTGTGCGTAGTAACTTTTATTGATTTTTTATTTTATTTTATTGTGTGTTGGTTTTTGTGGTGTCTAATAAATGTATTTTCTTTCTTTCTTTCTTCTTTCTTTACCTATTACTTACATAAGGGAAGTAGAAGGATTTTGTATAAAAACCAACATCTTATATCACGGATCGTACACGCACACAATATAAATCCCGTACAATCCAAAGTAGAAGAAATAAGCATCCCGCTTCTCGAGGAGCGCGTTCCGAATTCATAACATTTGGATGACATTTTTATTTGGTTCATTACGAACGAAACTCCCGTTCATTACTTTTATAAACGAAGATTAACTTTATTAACCCTCTTATTGTTTCGTTCAAGAGGGAAAGAAAGGAAAATGGACAGACATTAAACCACCATTTACAGGAAACAGTTACCTACCTGCCTACCAAGCACTGGGATAGTACACGGGTGCCGTCTGTCGGGACTGGTCAGCTTGTAACTATCATGGCAATTTTATTCAGAGTCAAATCATTATTATCCTATTCTTATTTTTTTATCACATTAAACTACATTATTCTTGCAGGTCTTTCATTGTTCTAATCAAGATTGTAATTTATTATTTTAAGAGAGTTTCCATGGAGTTTCTTGCCTGTTCTTTGTAGTGTAGGACCTACTATTTGGAACCGCGCAAATAGTCTCGAAATTACAAAAAGAAAAAAAGAAAAAAATAACATAACCACCGCCGCTATCGCGCAGTCGGGTAAAAATAATATTTGTTATGACTTCACCTGAATAAAAGCTTTATCTAAAAAAAAAAAAAAATACCTGAAACATGACCACAATAAGAGACGCAGCTGGTAAACCCCTAATCGATTTTTGGAAGTTTGCCGATACGAGTTCTTGGGGCCTAAAAAGGCCATATTGAGCAATTCATCTAGTGATCTGCATAGTAACTGTCAAACAGATGATTACTGAATAATGATCCTTAAGCGGATGACATTAGGTGTCGTCAATTAAGTAGATATTTTGACATTCGTAATATGAATCATATTTAATTCATCTAAAGCGCCCTTTTTAGCCCCCTGATTTGTGTCGTACTATAATCTGGTAATCTCTGTATACGTACCTATGTCTATGTTCCATTGTACTTCAAATGCAATTACCTACCTCTATAATAGAACGTGGTAGAATTTGCACTCAAGACATCTCGAACGGCAATTGACGTCTTAACTGATGGCCTCTTACATGACATGCCGGTGTTCCTCAAAGCGCTAGGCAGGGATTCAGGGATTTCGGGAGGGCTTTCCTATGACCGTTAGCTGATGACGTTATTAAGTCCAATAAAGGAAGGCACATGCCCTGTTTTACTGCATTTAACCTAGACCAGGGGTCGGCAACCTTTTGAATCGGAAGAGTCAATATTATGAAATTACATGGTATGAAATGGTTTATAAGGTAAACAGACACGAGGGTCAATACCCTATAGTGCATATTAATAGCCTATTTCCAGCAAACACAGCATTATCAAAACCTAGACCCTCCTTTTAATAATAATTTTTCTTCCTTTTCCTATATTATGTTCTATAACTCAATATGGGGTCGGTCAAGCTCGGGGCAAGGTCCAAGACCCCCATCCATCCTTATTATTGCGAAGGATCCGTGAGTTACGTGTTTTATAAGACCCCTTCGATTTTTTTCTTAACTTTACGATTTACCGTTTCTAATAGTTGCCGGATAAAAATATATCGTAATGGCGGTCTTTGGAATTTAATTAAATTGCCTGCTAATTTTGAATTGCACGTCGCACTTATTACAACAATACAAACAATAATTGTTAGTGTACATATTTAAGTTTATATTTTATGATTGTATATAATTATTAGTTAGTTTTATTATTATTAAATGTAATTGGAGATTAAAAAAAGTAAATGCTCTCGAGTGTAAAAAAATAAAAAATACAAACAAAATAAAAATTTCTTTCTTTCTTTCTTTCGTAGAAGGTAGAGATGCTGTTAAGGTGATCACGAGCAACAATTAGTATTTGTTAGATGTTGCTAAAAACAAAAAAAAAATACATGAGATGGAAAAAAAAAAGGAAGGCGGATTTCATAAATTAGACTATAATTATTTTCACATGTTGTACTTCTTTTTACCTTAGAAAAGTAAATATTATACTTAATTGATTAAAAAAAAATTGAAAAGTAAATACCACTGAATATAGGAGAAAAAAGGTTGTTGGGATCTGTGTTCTTCATCTCGCTTGTTAATGCTGATCTGTGTTAGCGACCTAAATATACTTATTTATTTACCTTGCTCAAGCACTCTCAAGTGTGGATTTTTTAATTTTTTATTTTATTGTTGTTTTGGATTTTTACTGCTTTTTTTTTTTGTTTTGTTTTATCCATAAGTCTACTTTATTTCATCCAGATGTTGTTGAACACCCGCAGCCATAGATAATAAGTTAAGTAGAGACTAAGGGGCGGGCTGAAAACCAGCGTTGATCCGTGCTGTAGCCATGCTGCACACGGATCAACATCCGCTGAGCCCACTCCTATTGCCATACTACATAATTTTAATTTTAAGACGTGTATTAGAGTTTTAAGTTTTCTTTGTTTTTGTTAATGTGGCAATAAACATTTTTTCTTTCTTTCTTTCTTTTACTTATACTTTTTTTTTTTGTTCAAGAAAAGGTGTCAGCCATAGGCCTTTTTATGCTCAGAAATACCACTTAAGGGTCATAGCACACTCGACAGTTTTAGCAGCAGAATCGCGTTATCGCGTCCGCTGGCTACTTTTAGGTTACAAAAAGTGAAGAACTAACGTGAAAACGCGCGATTTTGCTGCAGAAAGTAGATAGTGTGCTATAGCCCTAATGCAAACTAGCCAATTTAGGCGACTGCACGTTCTGGTACCATTACCTCGCTGCTAGAGATAGGTTCCATAAAGCAATTATAGAGATAGATGGCCGATGCCCCCGGCTCTATGGCCATTGAGTTATAGAGCTTAATAACTGGAAAGAATTGGTTTAATATAGACGGTGGTGCTAGGTTTATGGGAGGTGTGACTGTGGTTCTAAGTTTAGAGAAGAGATTTCTCTTAAAATCCATTTAAATGTATGAAATATAAAAATTACATTTTTAAGAACATCTGATTAGAATTAGTAGATAATATGTATTTTATCTTTGATATGTTATTAATTTAAGTATAATTAATTAATTATAACTAACTCTTTCTAACAAAATATTGGCTTATTTATGATCGTGAGACCGATCGCAAGTTGGAATAAAAATTTATCAAAATAAAGGGATAATTATTTTAAACGTTGTTATGTGACAAAGGTGCACTGAAGCCTCAACAAAAATATGAATAAAATAATAATGAAAAAAGTGTAGGTTTTTATGTTTACTTCGATAATTTTTTATGGCTGTATTCATTTTCAGTCCGTAAACTAATTCATTTCTTAATCCACACTAATACACTCATAATAAAAATGCAAAAGTATACTCGGTCTCTCTGTCTGTTTGTTACCTTTTCATGATTAAGCGGCTGAACCGATCTTGATCACATTTCACAAGAAAATTATGTGCATCATGAGGAAGGACAAAAGCTACATTTTTTTAATTTTTTTATTTCAATGTCCTAAATCCTCGCGGTCGTTGTCGCGGGCACAGCTAGTGTTTCTCTTTTAATGAACTTATTTAAAATCAACTTTTACAAAAATGTTATATTGTCCGATTTTATGGTGTTGTAATAAATGCGTGCTATGACAAATGCGCAATGCGTTTATTACAACACCATAAAATCAGACAATATAACATTTTTGTAAATGTTACTAAATAATATATCAATTATTGCGCAAAATTATATTAGTACCATGTAGGTAATAATATAATTTTACGCAATAATTGCTCTGTCAATAATTGCAAATATGCTCAGGAGCTCATTTACAACTTGTTTTTTTTTTTTTTAAAGATATCCTACACTTTTTTCTTCTGTACCTACCTATCGTTTGAGTTTACAAATATACATCTCACAAGCACACACACCCAGACCCGGAACAACTATCAGTGGGCCGAGCACGAATGTTTTGACGTATAGTAACGTAAACGTAAGCGGAATCAAAAATACACGTTTAATCCATGATATTTTTTGAAAATACATGCAGTGTTTTTACATTTTTATGAAACAAGTGTGTATGTTGCATAAAATTGAATAAAAATGCGATAGATTCATTGTATTTTATAATCAAAATTTGCTTACGGTCAAAACTTGCGTGGTCCGCCCTCTGTAGGCCATACAAATATTAGTTCCATAACAGTATTAGAAGTAAATAAAAAAGCTATAATTCAACGACTAAAAACTCTCAGTTACGTCTACCATTGAATTATAGCAAAAACAAACAGTTAATATCTAGAACAAAGTACCAACACCAATTACTGCCGTCAAATAAAAACTGTCAATAAAAAACTGAACATCGGAAAGTTCATAATTAATTACAAACTGCAATGTTTTGCGGAGCTCAACTATTTGAGGCGGAACAAACAAGAACTGATGACTTACAAACAGACGGACAGCGGCGAACATTTATTACCTGTCGCGGAATGAGGTCAGACCGGACGACAGCGAGCAAGCACATACTTTTAAGGTAGATGGGTCCCGTATAGGGATTGCAATCCCGCAACGCACGGGATCCCGCATATTTGAAATTATGTTATAAAATCAAATTGAAACTATAGATTTTTGTGTAAAAATCAACTTTTATTAAACATTGCTTCATGTAAGAAATATTTAATAAAAGGTGATTTTAACACAAAAAAGAAAAGAAAAAAACAACTTTTATTAAAAAAAATCTTATATTCATTCATTCATTCATTTTATTTTTTCATTTATTTTTTAGATGCGGGATCCCGCTCTTTGCGGGATTGCAATGCCTAGTCCCGTAACTTTACTGCATTTACACATTCGCAGCGAGGCGAATGCAGGCGAAGCGAAAGGCGAGCGTATCAATTATACTGTTATTAATTATACATTCGTGTTCGCATTTTGCCTTGCCTTGTGTAAACGTGGTATTATACTTACTACAGTTTTTCTTATTTTTTACCCCCGACGAAAAAGAGGGGTGTCATAAGTTTGTAGTGTGTATCTGTGTGTCTGTGGCATCGTAGCTCCAAAACGGACGGACCAATTTCATTGCCGTTTTTTCAATTGAAAGCTAGTTTCATTGGGATGGTTCTTAATTATGTTTTATGAAAATCTGTTCAGCCGTTCATAAGTTACAGTTCTTTTTCTAGTTGGAGTCGGGGGATTTTGACGGTTAGGTTATTAGAAAGAATAAAGAAAATTAATTTTCATGAAAAGCAGATTTTTTTATTACATATTTGTAAATAACCCCTGTATATAATTTATCATAGTTGACCCATTAGGCCTTACTTATCTGTTATATGTATCAAACAGATTATAGCAAGTCACACTGTAGAGATGTCACCAGAACGGGGATATACATTCTTATGTATACTTATTCACAACATAATTATACCACCTTACTAGCCTTACACAGTGATAAAGTTAACGTCTTTTAGACAGAAAGTACACGACATAGTAAAATTTAAACAACACTGACCCCTAAATCGGGAACTATCCGATCAAAGGCCACAGATAAAGCGCGCGGTAGGGACAGGCTAGTGAAATCAATAAGTGCCCCGCACAGAATAAACAACGCTCGATTGAAACCTGTGTTTGTACAGCCCTATTTATTTTTGCACAGCTCTCTCGTGACAGCCCTGCAATTGGAAACGGTTGGTGATTTGAATTTGGAATTTCAATTATATTTTGACGGAACTTTGATTGCACGGCGTGGTTTCTCTTGTTCAGTATGTTAATTTTATGCATATTATCTGTTTAAAGTAATAGGTATGTATGGGGTACACCGCAAACTGCCCTTTTTCTATTTCTTCCGAGTCATTTCCATCCAAAAGATGTCTGGAAGACATCGCTTTTAGCGATAAGATCACCCATTGTACCTAATATATTGTATATTTTGTATTTATGGTGTACAATAAAGTTTATTGTATTGTATTGTTCATTTTGATGAAGAATATAGACAATTTTTACATAATGAACATGGTGGACAAATGGCAATTGGCCGGAAAATCTCTAAGACGAAGAAGACACATCTGTGTTGATAAGAATGGCTTATTGGGGTACTATTTTATTTATTTATTTATTTATACTCTTTATTGTACACCGGTAATAAATACAGGATTGAGAATCACTTAAGCTAATGTACAATGGGCGGTCTTATCGCGCACAGCGATCTGTTCCAGACAACCTTTGGATGGACATAACAGAAAAGAAATAGGTAATGGGCAGTCTAGGTGTACAAGCTGGTGTACTATCAGATGTATTTCAATTTTATTTATTTTTATTCCTTGATCTGGTTTTCTATATGGAGCGAACCAACGCTCGAAGCTTTTCTTTACTTTGTTTTTCATAAGCTTCCATATTATTACGAACTTTTTGTGTATCTTGATTGTTACTTATCTTTAGTCCCGGCGGCGGAATAAATCAAGATGGCGATTGAATGGGCGAGGGGATATAGCTTATTTTTAGCTGGAAAACTAGCAACATACAGATAAAAGTGTATTTTTTACTTTTTTACATCGTGAGGAAACCTGCACATCTGAGAGGGCCTCATTAAATTCTCGATGGTGTGTGTAGTCTGCCAACCCACACTAGGCCAAAGCGTGGTGGATTAAGGCCTTACCCTTCTCATTCCGAGAAGAGGCCCGTACCTAGCACTGGATTAGTAATGTGCTGGATTTATTATTATTTATTCATTAAAAATATGGTTTACGTTTTAATCCCTCAAAAAGTCGGGATACCACAAGTTTTAAAGGCATCAGTTATAGTCACCACGTGACTACCAGTTTTTCTTAACAGTAATCTGGCAAAACAAACATTGTAGAAATAATTTTCAAAAATAAACAATTGCCACTGCCATACCCAGCAAATGCTGAGCTGGCAACCCTTTCAATATGGGCGTGCTCGTCAGTGCAGTAAAATCAACTGTATATTTTTTATCCGTGTTTGTTATTATTTCTGATTATTATTTTTATTTCTTTGTGATCAAAAAAAATTGAAACACAGAGTTTCAATTTTATTTTATTTTTGTACTGACGATGTGTGTCATTCGAATAAATGTTTTCTATTCTATTCTATTCTATTCCATAAAAAAAAATTCTAGGTATACTTCAATATTTTTATCAGTCCATGCTTTGCAAAGGTAACACAAAAATTGCACGAACTACTTATCTAACACTATAAATTGTTGAAACCCCACGTTAAGCTATAAATAAACCTTACTAAACACTTACAGCGATGCTATCGGAGCAGCGAGCGAAGCCGAAGCTATTATCGTGCTAGTTTGCAAAGCGAAAACATGGTTTTGAATAGAAAGAGCCTTTTAGATATTGGCTTAGTGATAATATACGTTGATGGGAGGCAAAGTCATAGTGTATCTATTGCTGATCATATGGGGAGAAGGAAATTGGGTAAAGTAGTTTATATAACTATAAATAGCTAGCTTTTGCCCGCGGTATCACCCACGCGTTTTATTTTTATCTGAATAAAATATAGCCTATATCACTCGGAGATAATACAGATTTCTTTGACGACACGGTTGGCGCAGTGGCTTAGCGATTAGCTTTCTGCGCTACGTGCCGCGGGTTCGATCCCCGTACGGAACAAATATTTGTATGATCTACAGATAGTTGTTTCGGGTCTGGTTGTGTGTGCATGTGACATGTATGTTTGTAAACTGTACCCTCGATATAGGAGAAATCCTAGTGAGGGGCAATGTTCTTTAAAAAAAAAAAGAAATAAAAAAAAAATCTATTAGTGAAATAAGTTTTAGAATCGGCTCAGTAGTCTTAGAGATGAGCCTTTATAAACAAATAAACAAAAAAAAAATATCTCTTAATAATATTAGAATAGAAATACTCTTTATTGTACACCTGATAAAAAAGAGCAATTAACATAATAATTACAATTAATCATTAATTTTAAGATTGTACAATGGGCGGTCTTATCGCAATGTGCGATTTCTTACAGAAAACCTTTACCTATTTTTTACCCGACTACGGAGAGGGTTATATGTTTGACCGGTATGTATGTATGTATGTATTTATTTATTAGTATAGCAAAATAAAAATATAGCCTATATCACTAAGGGTTAGTGCAGCTTTCTATTTGTGAAATACTTTCTATACAAAATAAACAAACAGATGAATATAATATAGTAGGATTAGTTGCTGTATAAGCAGAAACACTGATGCTTGGCGTCTTCACGTTGCATTTAAATTAAAAACTGCAGGTATACTATCATTTCCTTCTCATAAAACTAGTTTTAAAACTACTAGCAAAACCTTAACACAACTAGTAGACAGAAATTTTCTTTTTAAATAAAAAAGAACCGAAATGAGAAGGAAACGAATTTGAACATTGAGCAATCCACAACGGTAGAACACTTCTCAGATTGGAGTCTCTGTAAATCTTAATTAGATGCCTCTACCTCTACCGTCAGGTAAGCTCTGCCCTCGAAGATAACTTGCGGCGTGCGGTTTTCTCTATTCTCACGATTATTCGCACAATTATCCTGCAAAACTAGACTATACAAACTGTGTGTTGTATCTATGCGCAAAATAAAATGGGCTTACGTCTATGCGGTGTCAAATAAATACAATTTTTATCAAAAACACCCGACTCCAACTAGATAAACAGCTGTAACTTTTGAACGGTAGAACAGATTTTCATGAAACGTAGCTAAGATGATACCCGATTAAACTAGCTTTCAATTAAAAAAGCTGCATTGAAATCGGTCCACCCGTTTTGGAGCTACGATGCCACAGACAGATACACAGATACATTCTACAAACTTATAACAACAACAATTTTTGTTGGGAGTTAAAAAATATACTTTCACTACTTCACTCACTTTTCACATCACTTTTTTCCCTTTTTTTGTTTTTCACTACTTCGTATTTTTGTGTATTTTGACGCAGTATATCAATATGTATGTTTTCTTTTATGGTTTATAATAATATAATTATGTATGTATCTATGTATTTATTACTTGATCTTGAATTTTATTTTTCTTTCCAATTTTCGTTTATTTTACGTTGCACCCACCATGTTTGTCTCTGCATCACCCTAAGGTAGACTGGCAGAAAATGCCTATGGCATTAAGTCCGCCTTTGTGCAGTGTTATTTTTTACCTGTGCATAAAGCATTAAATAAATAAATAAATACTCAAATCTTTTACCGACCACGCGAAACGCGAACGTTTCCGTCACATAATTTTAGAGAATATAGGAAATTGTAACGACTCGAACTTCGATATAGATTGTAATGGGTCGAACGTCGATATAATTTGGTTATTTTATCGACTCGTCGTCCTGGCTAATTGGCGCGGACGGAACGAAAGTGGCGATCAAAGAACTAGATGCTATGGAAGTGACTTCTTAACTCGGTGGGAAAAATGAATTTTTAAAGCGTAGTTATAAGAAATTACTAGTTTTAAAAGAGCATATTTCCAAAAAATTACCTCACCAATATAATTATCTATATTTTTAGTAACAACAAAACCTACTGACCAAAAAGGTGCATAGCAATCAATTATGCCTGGCAGTAGAAGAATTACAATAACTAGTGGTCGCTCAGTGGTCGAAAATCGACCGTAATTTTAGCTCTCTGCACTTCTTCTCCATAATTTTAAACTTAAACTATGCCAAATCTCACTCTCCTCCGCGCAATTTTTCGCTTCCCGTATTAATATATAGATATCTTTATTTACATAATGTGTTTATACAAACACAAGAGACAGAGATTTCTTTTTTTTTAGTCGTGTTTTAAATTCTTAACTTTAAACTCTTCTATAAATCAAGTCCCATCTAGTGGCAAGACATCCATGGTTCTCCCTAATGGAGTTGCAATGGCTGTCGTCACTTCCGGTTCAATTATTCGACACTTGGGCCGATTCCATCATCACGTACGCGTACTCTGTGTTTGAGCAAATTATCCACGCGTTATATAGGTATGTAATACACGAAATAATATCACTAGTGTATAATAATCCAGCCCATTACTGTCCCACTGCTGGGCACGGGCTTCTCAGGATTCGAAGAGTTAGGCCTTAGTCCACCACGCTGGCCTAGTGCAGGTTCGCGGACTACACACAACATCGAGAACTTTATGAGGCCCTCTCAGGTGTGCAGGTTTCCTCGCGATGTTTTTCCTTCACCGTTAAGGCAAGTGATAATCAAATTGCGATCCGCTCATAAATTCTAAAAAACAGAGGTGCGGGCTGGTTTCGAACTCAGCCTAGCAAAGGCAAGTGTTCAACCGCTAGGATTATGAATATATTTAGTAAAATTTAAGGAATCCCAGCCATCCATTGTAACTTAATAGGATTCTCAATTCAGTGAAACAAGCCTCCAATTACGCAATATAACCAAAAATAAGGCTCTCAAATCTCAAACAACAATAGCCCAATTTATTCGACAACTTCATTTCAAGCGATTGTTCAGTAAGACAATCGAGTCTTCAAACATTTTTTGTCCTATTTTTATTTTAAACCCTTCGTGAGTTTCTATTGGAAGTCCTTCTCTTGTAAAGTTTTTGTCCGGTCTTTTGAGCTGAATACTAAATATAAGAGGGAAACCCGCGGGAGTAACCCTATAAAGGTTGGTATGCAATAAGTTGTAACATGACGTACTACATTGTGTACAATTGTGCGTTGTACTACAGTGTCAACTTGCTCCATACCGAATATGATTGCACTGTATGAATGGGAATATGAAACGTTAAGCAATAGTGTCACTCAAATAAGACCCGTGCGTGGCAACGTGATTGCTTCTGGATATTGCAAATAATGTCAACAACTTATTCTAAAACCCATTATCCACAATATTTTACTTATTTACTGACTTGCCTGCTAATAAAAACATGTAATTTTTCAACATTGATTAAATTATACCTGTCCCTGTCATTTGTATGCCAATAAATAGAGATGACAATAGATTTAAAAGCTAGTTTAGTTAATTAACGTTTAATCATCGTTTATTAGTAAGGGTGCTAGTCTGTAGTCGTTATTTATACTTTTATAGGTGGGCAACTCACCTCGCACCACAAAATTTTCTTTTCAAACCCGATACTTGTTATGCCCTAGTTAGCAAAGGCCCTTACATTTTTCCCTTTGTCCGTTAGTATTCAGTTTAGCCGACAGTGAAGTGGATGTAACTTTTTGTCCATCCACACACTTTATATTTTGCCTTCGAAGAATAAATATTTTTGGAATAAAGAGACGTAGGTATTGATCTTAGAATTATTCAAAAGAGGTTTGGAGATCTTGTTCGTATGCAAAGACTTTAAGATTCAGACATTTTGGCTTTTATAATAATTACGGTCTAGTTATCATGTGACTTTAAACGCTATTAAAACCAGTCAGAGATGAAAATATGCCTTTCTGCTCTTAACGAGCTTAGAGAAGTTACGATTTCTGGCAAAACATTAATTACTTCAAATTGCTTCGAATAGTTTGGTTTAAAACTTATTAAACTTGAATAGTTAATGGTTATAGCTAGTAGGTAATGGTAATGGCTGAGCAGAAGGCGGACTTTTTGTCCACCGAACTGCTGCGGACAAGAATGATCATGTTTAGCAGTTGTCGCCAGTAAAGTCACTACCCTTCATTTACCTATGTTAAGCACACACACAATAATAAATTCATTTTCTTATACCCACATAAGCATAAAAAATTTCACTTCACGTAAACAATTTGACATCGCTTTTTGCGTCTAAATATTTATATTCTGTCAACGCCATACGTAATCACTTTGCGTAGCGAATCTTAAACAGCTAAAAGAAAAAGAAGAAAAAACATTGATTTAAAAAAGGAACACCTTATGCATTGATTATGCATTTAGTCCGACACTCTCGTCCTCCTCCGTCCCGTCAGGACCGCAGATGATAAAAATATGGCAGATGAGTCAAGAGTGCGGCAATTGTGGACATTCAAAACATACCTATATGTGTACTAGAAATGGGCAGAGTGATGATTTTTCGATATCAATGATTACATAGAAAGAAAGAAAGAAAAACTATTTATTTGACACAGCACAAAAACGATTTTAAAGATAATATAACAGAAAAATAAAAGAATAAAAACATTAAAACAAAAAAAGAAAAATATTTATCCTAAATAAAAAAATGGATTGCACATCGCAGCTGTACATGACAATGACAAAAAAATATCGATGAAGGTAACAATGACAAAATCATCAATGATTTTTTCTAACTGTCACCGCATTCACGCTCTGCATGTTGTCATTGTCATAAATCACAGCCGAAACCGAAGTTTACGTTGGTTCGGTCATACATAGCTAATATCGAGTCACGATTTTAGGCATTGATGATTTTATCGTTGTCACTGCATGACGAAATGATTTTAAAATATCGATAATTTATACATGTGACATGATATCGGACTCAACTCTAATGTGTACATAGTTTGTTTCAGCTACGTTTAATGGAAGTTTCGTTCATAAAAATACAGAAACTTTGTACAATATGAATTATTTTATTTATTATTTATTTTAGCTTATGTTATGTAGCTACTTTTGTCACTGATTGTCCTGTAGGTAATACGTATTTTCAATGGTAGCACATCTTCTTTGTTTCTATGCTCTATGGTACGAATGGACTTATCTAACATCGCAGGACTGCGGAACTCAACGTCAATCGTATTTAAATCCGTATAATTCTCTGTTCGGAATTCTGCGAGACGTGGAAATGCTTTAAAATAAAGTATCTAACTTAGCTTACTGGATTCACCTTTTTGTTGGTTAGTGATTAATCTTAATTTATGTGCTTTGTTTTCTTTTAGATGTTTTTTTATCATTTGGGTATTCTCCGCTTGAAAGTATTGTAAGTACCTTTAGGGAGTAACCGTGAGATTAAGCCAAGTTAAGATTAATTAGCATATATTAGTTTATGAATTCGACCAATCAGATAACGAAGCCTGCATCGCGCAAAGAAAAGATTATCGTACCTAACATATATACATATACAACTGTCCGACATCAACCGTCGGGCTTCGGCCCATCAGGCAATATCACCTCGCCTGGTTGAAGGATCCTCCCTTTTCAATGGAGAAACACCATACCTCGTTCCTCCACAAATACTTTCAAAAAAGGGTTAATGAACGCTGATGAGCTGCTTTTATTTTTTATTACTTCTTACATTTACAATAAATAAAAACAGCGTTTAGGAAAATTGCAGAGAGATCCTTACCACTTCAAAATATAATTAGGTCAAGACAGAGTTGAAAGTCAACATAACTCGCTTAAGTCGCCATCTTTTCTATGAAATACCTACCTTTGTAATCCTTCAAAAGGTCTCTTTATTTTATTATCTCGGTGAAAACATACGGGTTTGGTTTACGAGCCGACTCGCGTTCTTGTGAGTATCTAAAGGTAGAAATATACTATAGTCCGTCCAGCCATATAGGTACATATTTTAGTTTTGACATAAGCACGCTATGAAGTTCCTTATTTATTGACAGGCAACCACAGACGAAAAAATGCAATACTTCATGGACGCAGTTTTTTTTATTTTTTACAATACAAAACGTTGAGCATAAATAAAATATCAATGTGTTAAATCGATTAAAACTTCTCCATGAATAAAGTCGATTAATAAAGAAATTGAATCGGTAACGCATTATGTACTCGAGCTGTCAAAAAATTATGATTTATTATGATTGACAAATTATATAGTGTGTAGTGACGCGCTATAGCCAATAAAAACTCGTGATGATATGACGCACTCCTGAACTATATTTACCCCTTATAATATCAGCTATCTGCCAGTGACAGTCTCGTCAAAATCGGTCCAGCCATTTCGCAGATTAGACGGAACAAATAAATAGACAGACAAAAATATAAAAATATATTTTTTTGTTAAAAATACACTTATATACTTTCATATGCATTTAGTAATAAAAGGCTGTTATATTTTTGACATTACAAACGGACACTTCAATTTTATTTATTCGTAAAGATTTCAAACAAATATTTTATGTTTTTACCGACTTCCAAAAAGGAGGAGGTACTATGTTCGTCGCGTATGTATTTTTTTTTTGTGTATGTTCATCGATATTTTCGCCAATTGTGATCTTGGAATACAGCGTGCAGTTTTTTCTCACCGAAAATAAAGAAATATAATTAAAAACGCGACGTCCGCTCCCCAAGTTTGACACCGATATGTTTTCATTTTATCGTGTCACAGTAAAATAAAATATGCGTCGTTGAACCATTATAAAGGTTCTTTTATGAAATGATATTGAAGCCAATAAATCTGAAGAGACTGCCTCATTCGTTTAGTGGTCGCACGCACGACTGCTGACCGTTAGATCCTGGGTTCAATTCCCGCGTCAGGCAGTGTTATTGGAGTTTTCTGTGTGGAAATTCTCAGCAGCCCGGATTTTAGAATTGTGCCCTGTAGATCAGGTTTGCTCCGCTCACTAATAAATAAGTGACCATAATTTTTTGTACCACTTTTTTATATTTTTTATTTAATATTACTCCTTGCTTGAATTTCTCCTGTATTGAGGGTACAGTTTACAAACATACATCAAAGATGCACACACACTAGACCCACACACACGAAAGAACTATATCTGTAGATCATACAAATATTTGTTCCGTGCGGGGATCGAACTCGCAGCACGTAGCGTAGAAAGCTAATCGCTTAGCCATTGCGTTATCCGAGTCGTCGATATTTTATTTTCTTTTTAATATTAAGTTTATTGTTACAATACTTCAGTTTACCGAAATCCCGGCCAAATGCACAAGTCCTTGATACCTTTTCTTCAGCAACATAATTTCGAATTCTAGGCCTTGGTAGAGGAGTATTTGATTGAAACATGTTGCTGGCCTATCAGCCAGTACAACAATGATCTTTTTCCGTTAGTGTGCATGTGTGTATTATCATTGTAAACTGCCTGAAATCCTACAAGCATAGCATCATCAAATGATGATAAATGCGATTGAAAAATCTATTCCTTTCCTTAGCGACGAAATCTAAAAACTACTACAATATGAGGAAAAAGAAAATCTTAATTACTTTTTTAGTAACTTCTATTCCAAACTGACCTAGTTGCACGTTGCTACTTTCACATATTCCGAGAAATACCATTTCTGATAAACATCTCAATATGTACTAAGATATCTAGACAAACTTTAGACCACCAGTCAATATCAGGATAACATACAAAGTATTGACCCATTTTCCGAAGAAAACATGCTGCACTTCAGTCTCTACACCTTATCTCCAATATTGGAATATAAAATATATAAAACCACGACGAAATACGACCCGGACTTGAGAATTACAAAGTTTGTGTTTTCCACCATGATAAATATTATAATAAAATAATAAAATTTATTCAAAATTAAAATGGTAAATACAATATACCAAAATCTTAGTATTAATAGAGGTATTACAATGTTCGGTACCTGTACTAGGATAAACCTGTGCCACAGACGAAAAGAGTTCTTTCAGTATGTTACATAAAATAAACATTTTTACTGATAATCTTAGTTTTCAATCCGGTCTGGGTGAATATTGTGTGGCATTGTATATCGAAACAAAGCCTCGGTGCATTGAAAATTGTGTAAAGTTAGAAGAAAATGCGGCTAGATGGGCTAAAGACATCGTAAATAAATATTATAGTTCAAAAAAAATCTAAAAAAACGCTTTTGTCATCCAAACTGAACGTGTATGCAAAATTTCAGCTCAATCGGAAACCGGGAAGTGGGTCAAATTTAACTTCCAAGATTTTTTTACATAGTTACAGGTGAAGCTAATAAAAGCATTTTAAAATAGCGTGCAAATGAGGAGGCCCAGCAAGGGTAAAGAATGGCCGACGTCGTCTACGTCGTCAGAATTAGCTATTATATCTTAAATTATCATTATACTTTACGTTTTATCGGATCAATATAGAAATTGATCTTGTAACCTACTCGTCCATTAAGCCAAATTACATAAAATAACATAAAACCTCTTTGCGACCATATCTTTTTAAGATTTCCTTACGAAAAATCCCGAAAAGGGTCAAATCTCACAAATAACAGCAATACCCATAAAGTTACTTCGCCATTAAAGACGATGTTACCATAACTATATACAGGCACGCTTAGAGTCAACCCTTAGAAGGGCTCAAACAATAACGTGACAGATTAACAGAGGGTCCTCCGACCAACTTCCAAGATTACCCTCTCCGCATTGAAGGGTTAATTTAATAATAAACAAGCACCCTTCACATTTTGACTGTAGACGGGCGTCTTGTTTGAAAGATGGGTTGTAAAAATACCCGCATATATAAAATCTTTGTCTTATTAAGTGCTAATAAATAATAAATCCAGCCCATTACTGTCCCACTGCTGGGCACGGGCCTCTTCTCACAATGAGAAAGATTAGTCCTGAGTCCACCACGCTGGCCTGGTGCGGGTTGGCGGACTACACACACCATCGAGAACTTTATGAGACCCTCTCAGATGCACAGATTTCCTCACGATGTTTTCCTTCACCGTTATCGCAAGTGATAATCAAATTCTGATCCGCATATAAATCCAAAAAGTCTGATGTGCGGGCCGGTTTTGATCTTGGACCCTCCTGCATGGAAGGCAAGCGTTCAACCAATACGCTATCACTGCTGGTCAATGTGAGACGTCAACAACTTTTGTCGAAAGAAAAAATCAACCACGAGCAATGATAATGAGATGCTGAGATAGGGGCCATTTTTGGCCTCGTGCAGGAATTTTTAATTAGTTTTTTGTTACTATTTTAATGTTTTCTTTTTGTATGTAATTTTCTGTGCGAGTCCGAAATAAATCATACTTCTTTCTTTCTTTCTTCTTTCTTTATAATAATATTATATTAATGTTTAAAATGCGATATAATCTCTCAGAGAAGTTCCTTATTGAAGGAAGCTTACTTGCTATCAACGTTGAGAACCTTGTGAACTTCAAACAAATAAACGATTCATATTGAAAGAAAGAAAAGAAAGAAAAAAGTATTTATTTGACACAGCACAAAAACAATTTTAAAGATAATATAACAAAAATAAAAGAATAAAACATGTAAAACAAAAAAAAAATGAAAAATATTTATCTAAAATAAAAAAACGATTGTACGTCGCAGCTGTGTCAAAAAGGCTATTGCTATATATTGGATATTGCTTTTGATATTGCTTAGAGTGGTGCATGGAAATTGTTTGATCTAAAATCGATCAAGTAAGCTCTAAGCTCTAACAAAGATTATAGCATGTGCTATTTATTAAACCCCGACAAAAAAGGGTGTTATAAATTTGTAGTGTGTATCTGTCTGTGGCATCGTAGCTCCAAAACGGATGGACCGATTTCAATGCAGTTTTTTTTATCGTAAGCTAGTTTAATCGGGTATCATCTTAGCTATGCTTTATGAAATTTTGTTCAGCCGTTCAGAAAGTACAGCTCTTTTTCTAGTTGGGGTATTTGACTGTTTTCGTTATTTTTTAAACTTTATCTCACACTTGGAAATTACTGCTGTGTCATGGGAACTTTAACAAATCTTCATAATATATAAACACATCTAGACTGGGAACATCTATCTGCTGGCCATACAAATATTTGTTCCGTGCGAGAATCGAACCCGCGACGCACAGCAGTCGATCGCTTAACCGTGCCTACAGGCAAAAAATACTAACTATTACTACGTACATGTAACTATTGCTACAGGTGTTATTAGTTATCAAGTGGAACATCAATGTACGGTAATTAAATCCCTCGGGATAGTATGATAGGTGCCCGATCTACCCTTCTACCCTTCCACCCTTCACCCTAAACTTCGTACATCCATCATACACCCTTTTGTCTCGGAGATGTCTTCGAACCGACTTGCAAGCGATGTATTAATATTCAGAAGTAACCCCTTGAATTCGCTTGTTAGGCTAATCCGGGTAAATATTCATTGGAATTTGACGGTGTAGTATTGAATTTACCCCACATATTTATGTTTTAGATCACGCACGTCTAATACTCATATTATAAATGAAAGATACTACACGGGAAAAACGTAATGGCTGGAAATAAACAAGTTATTACTATTTACAACCGAGTACTTGATTCGGATGGAGCGTGCAAAGTTAACATATCTACACTGAGATAAGGTAACCGCCTAGAAAAAAATAAATTATTGCTATGCAACCCACCATGGTGCCACGCCTATTAGGGCACGTCTCGGGGGGGGGGGGCTGTAATGAGGTCCTCCCGGTACCCTCGCTGTGTGATGCACGGCGCGCATATGGCCGACTAATGCGCGCAGTCTTCCGAGGGGTCGCTTCGGTGAGAGTGCAACAGAGTCCCCACTCTGTGCGCTCGCGACCCTGGAGGCCCCCCGCCAGATGGCTAGCGGCAGGGGGATTGTAGTATGTATATTTAAGTATTCCAGGGATCTACCGCGTAACAAAATGGTAATAAACATCAGACTCTGTTAATACACTTCAATACGATCGTGAGGGCGTAAACATCGAGCTACCTTGTAAAAAAAGTTGGGACTCCCCATCTTCATGATCGGTAAAAAATTGACAAGGTAGTTCATCGTTTAGTCTCTCACGATCGTATTAAAGTTTATTACCAGAGTCGATGTTCATTACCATTTTAGTTACGCGGTAGACCCGCAGCTCTACTTAACACGTCATGCATGAAGAGTTATGTATGTAATCATACGTAAATATATATTACTAAATGAAAATTAATATAGACGAAAACATATTTGAGTTTGAGTGACACTTCATCTGATGGCATTAGTACAATCTTAGAGAAGGGTAATAAATCATCGCTTTTGCAACATCAACCACAGACTAGAACTAAGCCTTTCAAGTACAGACAATTCGATGTATGTTTTAGGGTTTTAGTTTAGATTAGAAATAAGCTTTATTGTGAGTTCGTAGTAAGCAGCAAAATAAGCAGCACATCTGAAAAAAGAAAAATATTGTTCACATTCTTATTTCAAAGATTTAATTTTTTAATTGTTGGTTGTCACTTATTTTTTTTTTTGCTCGAAATACAATCTTTCAAAACATTCGTAATTTTTTTATTCCTAATTATGCAGTTTTAGTATTCAAGCTTGCTTAGACTGGGATTGTGAGTCAGTTACATAGATGTACCTGATCGAACAACGTGACGAACAAGAATGGCTTTGATATTTTTACAACTTATTGCGTCATTATGTTTTACTACAAAACATAATAAACATTTGTGGTCTTAAAGACCACAAATGAGTGCGAACTCAGTTCGTATGTGATCGGTTTTACGAAGTTTGCCGAAGCCACTTCTTAGTAGTGACGACACAACATTGTAGAATTTTATCTATGTGAAAAAATCTAGGATACCATATCCAGAGATCACGGAACCATCTTCAATGATACTGAGTCAACAAATACTCTCAAACTCGGAATATAACCAGTATCTTACATTGTTCTATGATCGCAAAGCTTTCCTCGTAACCTCGTGTGTTATTCCAGCGAATATCCGCTCGTGTAAGCAAGGCTGGATTTAGAACAAACAAAATGTCTGAAGGAGTCATATCAATAGGCCGTAGACGAGGCCATACGGGCCTATTATACATTCATTGTTACCATGAGTAGGAACGAGTTGAGGAGGCCCGTGGATTGGAGTCTGCTGCCTATGCCATGCCTTCATACGGTGTATGAACGGTCCTGCTTTAATAGCGGAGGTCTTTTTAAGGGGTTATAGACCATCATTATAAACAACTTTTATTAAGGAACTAATCCTGAAATCCCGAAAATAAAATCAGCTGTTCCATACATTTAGGCCCAAGTTCACCGACAGCATAACAGACGATTAGTACAAAATCAGCCGTTTAAACATGAATTTTTGTATGGGTAATCGACCGATTTCATATTAAACATCTGTTATTTTGTTGGTGAAAATGGTCCTTAGTCGAGTAACATTGAATTATTTGTATGGATCAGCAGATTATTTTTTCGCGGGTTCTTATTATTTTTCATAGTAAAAGTTGTTCAAAATGATGAGTACTATTACTCCTTAAAAGGATAGGCACATAAATTATTATAATGACCGTTTTCTGACAACCTATTCACATTTTGAAACAATTAGCTTTGAAAGATCTATATCAATTCCTTTTACAATAACATAAACGGCACAAACAAAAACATGAATAGAATAGAATAATCTTTATTTGTGAAAACATAGGTACATAAATAGGTCTTTCAATTAATGGTGTGAAGTTTCCAATATTACTACACAGATCAAGACGAGTTGACGACATTATTAATTGTTCTTTATTCGGCTACGAGCGTAGCTGGCGTAGCAGTGATGCGGGCTACGTCGTAGCTGCTACGCATTCAGTAAGATTAAGCAGTCAATATCTCAATAATTTATTTACGTCTTGAACAGATTGATATTCAAAATGTGTATCGAGAAATACTTTTACTTCCAAAGTAACGCTGTAATGCGCACTAAAACCGAAACAGATGAGTCTCAAATTAAGTTTAAACTTCAAGTAACAAAGTTGCATGGTTCGCCTGATCAGTTTTAATTCTATTATCTGTTCCAATAAGTCGAAGTTCGAAATTCAGAATATGAAATACGCAGGATTTTTTGAAACACTTTTCTAAAATAGTTCTTTCAATTCGAAAAAGTCAGTGCTTTTGATGTTATAGAAAAGTATATCTGTCCATCAAAATATAACATAAATCATGTTTTTCCTTGAAGATTAAGGGTTTTGAACCCTTTCCACGATTATGTTGGCTGAAAAAACTGAAGAGACATTAATTTAATTGTCATCGTTACTTAAATGTTTTGAAAACAAAATTGATGATTTTCTTGTACAATCAGTTTAGTAACTGAAAAATCATTAGAAAGAAGATTTTATGGCTATTGTATTAAATTTAATGTATAAACCATCAAACTGAACAACTTACGATACAAACATTTATTAATTGCGGGTATCGAACTCGTGACACGGTGCACAGAAATCCAATCACTTGACCACTGAGCCAACCTTGCTGTCAACTTCTGCTGTTATGCAAATATTCATCATAGACTTTGCATGTATAATAAGTTACCTATAGACATTAAGAACCTACATTCAATTGCTATTTTTAAAAGGAAGCTAAAAGACTTCCTGATTAAAAAGGCATATTACTCTGTAAAAGAATTCCTTGAAGAAAAATAATTATTTAAAATTAAAATGATTGTGATAATTTGTTTAATTGTTAACTGTAATGTTCTGTATGTATTTTTAGATTTTATTATTTTCATATTTACCTATACCATTTAAATTGCAATGGCTTAACAGGCAACTAAGTTCTAAGTCTAAAAACCTATTGTTAACGTCTTCAAAATGCTGAATACTTAGTTCGCAATAAAGAATTTGAATTTGTGAAATTAGTCACATCCACAGCTTTGTACTTCAAGTCCCAATACAATGTTGGATCGCAATCTGTCTCGGCATGCTTCAATACAAGCGGCGTGCCGACCCAGATAGCTTACATACCGAATGCACCAACTGCACCAAATGCTGACTTTGGTGCACCCGGCGCATTGATAATTTACCGGTTCACTCGATATGTGGGTGTGACAAGGAATGACAGCCAATGCGACAGAATTCGTAATTCGACACGAATTTTCAATGACTTTTGCTAGAAGATTCGGGGATTGTCTGATTTTGGCACTGAAAATGCAGTATTACTGCAGTGTACGAGAATTTTACGAACGGCACTACAATGGTTAGATGTTATAGAGTGAATTTTGTGGTGGAATGTTTCTCGTAGGTGACTTATAAATTACTAATTATCAACCGAACATGTTCAACCCAGTAGTTCTAGACTTTACAGGTTCGATACTAAAGAGGTCGTGGTTCAAAAATAGACTAATTAAACATGAGTTCATGTTGTTATTATTATATTGTAATATTTTATTGTATATCTACAATTTTATAAAATAATTATTTATATAAATATTTAAATAAATATTTATATAAAAATTAATTATTATAAAATAAAATAAAATAGAAAGGGACCAACCCGGATATCGAGAGAAAAATATCTCCTGTTCCATAGCCATAGCATACATTTAGTTGAGTAATATTGAATTATTTGTATGGAAAAGCCATTTTTTTTTTCACAATTTTGTTTTAATTAATTTTTGGCCCGTCTTAAAGTATTTTATAATAAACAGTCGTTAAGGCATTTAATCGATTTTTATTACATTCATTAATGGAATGTAAAAATAAACATTTCTTCATAAATATAACTTAGATATTGAAATTGTGAACGCGATCGAATCCGGAATATATAAATTGAACGCGTCTAAATACCTTCTTCTTCTACCTTACACACGCATTGAAATTCATTCAAATTGTATTTCTTTAAACATTTATTATGAAAGAGAAACTCATCAATGAAATGCGCAGAAAGCCAAAGCTCTCAAATTAATCACTTATTTCATTCAGTTCGAGACTCAATGTATTATATGCGACGACACTGTGGAGGGTCGGCAACGCGTCAGTGATGCCCCTGGTGTTACAAGCGTAAGGTAACCGCTTACCATCAGGTGGGCCGTATTTAAACTCAAAACTCAAACTCAAACTCTTTATTGCTTTCATGTGTATCTAGTTACAGGTGTTATATTTTTATAGGTTTCAGCATGAAACCCCGTAAGGGTACAGCAACTTATAACTATGTACTTAGCTTACTTAGCTACTTACTTACTTACTTGTTTGACACTTTAGTGGTTTTTTTTCCTATGTATACTATTTAATCAATCATTCAATTATTTCTAAACATGATAATTTATATATTTAATTACAACTAGTAGTCACCCAGTGATCGAAATTCGACGACTTATTACATATCAATTTTAGCTTTCTGCACTCCTTCTCCAATAAACTTTAACAATGGCAAATCTCACAATCCTCCATGCGCGCTATATGCTTAAAACGGGGTACAAAGTTTTCTCTTCACGTAATATTATATACCTAGATAGATAATAATATAATATTATCAATTTAAACTTGTAATAACAATAGGTTAACAAAAACTTCTCCATAAACTTCTATCTTCTGCATTTAGTTTTGGTTGTTGATATAGATACTTTTATTTACTGATGAAATAGCAACATCATTATTTTAACAAGCTTAGTTTTTTATGTCCGACACTTTTATGTGCTAGGGCCGGTTAGGGCCTTTTTTCTCTCATGCGAATTTGCGATCGCTTGCGTATCTGGACCGCATGCGTGCCGCCCACATCCTATGAATAGAATAGAACAGAATAGATCTTTATTTCATGAAACCAGATGGCTTTTAAGAAATGTCGAGACTAGGTGCGCGGTTCCAAATAGTAGATCCTATGGACAAGAACTGACAAGATTTATCGTTTCATACATGCTTTTCCTGTACTGACAGTAGCCCGCAGCGCGCTATCTCACGCTTGCGGACCAGACTCCATAAATTATTATACAGGCCAATACCGCATGCGGGTGCAAATTCGCGTGACAGGCAAAAGCCCCTTACTGTTACAAAATATCAATACATTAATTTCTATACAAAAATTATAACACAAAATCGAATAACGACTTGATACAGCCTACTCGACAATCACTCTTCACACGAATAATTTCTGATGAAAACATCTGCCCCTTTTGAATATTTTGCCGAGATATTGCTCTGTATGCATTTGCTAAATTAGTATTTTTCCGTGAGGCTCGAGCTCGCGTTTCTCTTTGAAATTATTTACCTTTCTTTGCGAATAGTACCGCGCTCACCTATTTCATATTTATAAGCTTCTTTAGTAACTCGTGTCGCATATCCGACAAGAATATCATCTCAATATGTTCATCTTTGAGACTGTGTAAGGTAGAAGTATGTTTGTAGGTGGAAATAGACAAATACTTCTTTGTGCATGAAGCTTAAAGGAGATACAAAATATAGAGAGTTTATTTTTTTTACTGCGATGTGTAATAGAATCGGCACCAATGTCCACTTTGTGTGAAAACAATTTTTTTTTTAATTTTTTTTATATAGGTATGTATAAGTGGCATATCTTAGAACTATTGTAAAAAATAAAGGAAAAAATAGTCTAACATTTGTGGTGTTTGCCTATAATTGGCTCTACATCATGTATCTAAACTTATCTAATTATTTAAGAACAAGGTAGGTAATGGCTGTTGACAATCCGAAATAAATAGGTAAATAAATTATCTTAATCAAAACGAGAAGTAACGCTTAATTATAAAGATTAGATATCAAACTTAAGAGTGAACAATGAATGATCGATTTCGATCCAGATCAGATTTCATATTGATAATTAAGGCAGTCGTTAGATGCTTCCGTTATGCTCCAGTGTTCCCTTAATTACTCTGCAAAAGCTTCCAAACAAACGAAGAACCAGTCAACCAAAACATCCATCCAGCAACCATTTATTTTAAATCAAGGATCAAGGAATAATGGACGTTCAACCGACATAAACGTCAAACAAAGAACTCGTTAAGATTAATTATAACGACACGAAATACAAAGGCACAGAAGTTCCAGTTTATTCGATATGCGATACCACAGATTATTCAACAAATGGAGTTAAATTAAATTAAATTAAAAGTTTATTTGGAACAAAATTACGGTTAACATAATACAGAGGAAACGAAGATAACTACAAAAGTAAAATACTGTGGCGCAGCTATCAACGCCCAAATCAAAAAACAATAGGGACATAGATGTTCCAGACTACCTAGAAATAATTTACTTAAACATTAGAATTATTTTTTACTGGAGTGATAATGCTGCATCAACGTCAGCGTCGGTCGTTGCTTTAAGAGAAAATACGGGCGGCATTTTGTTCCTACAAACGTATTCCCCGATTTTCTCTCTGGATTTCATTACAATCGCATTTTTTTTTTATGATTTAGATATCGACCATTAGCATGTTAACGTTTAGGTTTTTTTGATAACTTACTTCCTATACGAGGTGTGATCCCCAAAATTCCATAAAGTTGCCTAGTTTGAATGCCATCAATATGCAAAGTTTGACAGTACCTATATTTCAAAAAACAAAACGTTTAAACATAGAGCAATATTTTCTAATACAGTAGGTGAAAAAAATAAGAAAATTAGACTACTTTTGGAGGAGGAAACAGGGGAATTCAAAAGCTCGATTTTGACGATTATATTTAGGTCTGATCAGTCTGAGGTGCAGTTGTCTCTTTCGCTTACGGTAAGTGGACGGAATGCGCCAGCGATAGCGATAGTTTTATAGAATACCTATTACTATACTATAATACTAGTAGGCGTGTGTCACATCCTCCCCCCCCGCATCGCGCAACTACCTCAACTTCAGACATCAACCGTCTGAGTTAAGCGTTTTGCCTTTAAATGTAATAATCTTTTTTATTTATTTTATATAATCATAGCACTATTTATCGCGATTTGTTAGCAAGTAGGAGTGAGACTTCTGTACTAACTATTAATGTGGTACTTTGTATGTTATTATAGCGGACCTTTCGAAGTTTTATATTACTTACTTAAGCAAGCACTTTGTAAGTTTATCTTGTTATTTATCTACGTGCTTATTTTTCGCCGATAAATATTACCACGCTTGAAGAGGGACGTTCCCTTTGGCTAATAAAATACAGTTCAGGGTAGCCATGTTTGTATAATTTTCAACCGGACTGTCTAGCTTTTACTAATTTCTTTTAGTCAGGTTTTGACATAGACTTAGGTTTGGCCATGGAGTAGGAACTTTGTTGGTATGTTATGGGTTCTGCACAAACAACCGTATGCATAAACCTGATCCATAAATTGAACTCTACAGCCACAGATTACCTACCTGTAATCCGTGTTTACAGCAACCCGTATATTTCAAATGAATTCATAATTAAACACCCTTAATTTTTAATTACCAGAAAATATTTAAGTTCATGCTCATTGCTCAACTCATCAATAGAGACAACTTTTACCTACTATGGGACCAATGCTAAAATCGTGAATAAAAAATCTCCTACATACATTTAAATAATATTGAATTAATTATTTATACGGAACAGCTGTTTCTTTTTCTCAATTTTGATGTTGTCCCATAACAAAAGATGTGTAGAATGATAAACGAAGCAACACCTTAATTTTTAAATATATTTTCACCATTTAGTATCTAGTATTTTACATGTAATTATGCAGCCAGCCAAAATGACTCCACTAAAACTTTATTCCCGAGCTCATTTATGCCAACATTCTTCACTTTAAATACGTATCCCAAAGCGTCTTACGACTACCTACTATATAAACGAGGCTGGCTATCGAGACTATCCATAATCTGATCACTTGGGAGTAATTAGGAGATTGAACAGCCCGCGCTGTGGGTAGAGGCAGAACATACTCTTGCCTTTGCCCGCTTCCATTTTAATACTTCGAATTTGGACTTAGGCGAGAATACACGTGCACTTAAGTAAGTAGGTACGTTTTCTTTTTGTTTTTATTACATAATTCACTAGGTATGGATTTATTTTTTGATGCTGATTCAGAAAATAGATGAAAACAACTGACAACTGGCTATAATGGCTGCGACCATAATACGACCGTTACGGCCTGCGAACCTCCAACTAACAGTCTTGAAATAAAAATGATCTTGTTTTCACATAAACTCTGCCTGCTGAAGAAACGACGATAGGAGCCGCGGAATATCGCGCGGCGCGCATCGCGGGCTAATACACTTATCTCCGCTTATAGAGAACGACCGTAAGAGCGATGCGCCGCTTTGCGCGCCGCGCGACGCTCCGCATCTCCTTAGTTGAGCCCTAAGGAATCGTATGCACAAACGGCGGACAAAGAGTCCGCCGTTCCCAACGATGGCGCACGACGACGGCGACGGTGGACGAAATGTCCGTCGTCTGCGCCGCGCCTTACATAATATTTAAATCGCAATTTTGAAATTCAGGCATTCCTTGTCCTTAATAATCCGTTTTGAACAAAACAACTAAAAAGGGAATTACCCTGACAAACATAGGTAATTTAAATCCATCCGTCGTAACCATAATTTCCAGAACCTGCAATTTACAACCGATTTTGATAAAATTTCACAGGAGGCTGCTTTTAGTGTGGCCAAAGGTAAACGTGACTGAAATTTAAAGTAACGCGTGAAAACTCCGGGTGGAAATGTTTCGGGTGACTTTTTTGTGATGCCAAGTTGCTGATTGAGTCTTTCAGAATTCAATCTTTCTTTAATTTGGGAAAATGGGCAATTCTATGGAGTAACCTTGACGGGATAAGTAAACAACACAGCTAAAGTACGTCGAACAATAGGTATGAATGACTAAATCGCGAGTTTATCACACACTCCTCTTCTGAATCCGCTACTGATAACTGAATTGCCCTGTGCGCCCTGCAATAGGACTTTTAAAACCAGAAATAGGCAGCCATATTCGCGCTCATCGAGCTGTCAGTTAGCAGGGTTCGCCGTTGACGGAACACGTCAAGGAGAACCATCATCATCATCATTGTAGACTAATGGTACAGGATATTTTATTATGTAGTGCGCATAATTTGTAGAGTGATTCAGTCTCAGTTCCTAAATGCAACCGCAGTATTGGGATACACTTTAAAACAACAGGAAAATTCGACTTAGTATGGGGGATACGCATAATTTTACTAGCGCAAACCATACAAAATCAAATTTTTATTTTGTTTTGGAGTGAATTTTATTACTGCGGTTGCATTTGGGAACGGACACTGAATTACTCTGCAAATGCGCACTACATGAAAAATTATTCTGTACCTATCCTGCTCATACCAAAACATTGAATCTTCCATCTAGGCGCTACGGGTTTTACAACGAACATCCTGCGGCAATATTGCTATGATTGAATTGACAGGCGTTATGATAACCGCAGTTTACCAAGTAATGATAATCACATTATGAAATAGTTCCTGAAATGTTTTAATGTTGTGAAATTATTCTCAGTGGGTAGGATACCCGTTACTGTCGCCGTCCGTCGCCTGCCCGTTCAACCCTTTGTAATGGAAATGCAAATAAGTTTAATTGGGTCAAGTAAATAAACGCATAAATAGATAAAACTGTGCTGTTTTATTCTTAATTATATAAGACATACAATTTTATATAAGTAGCATTCCATGTTGCTGATACCTAATAATTAAAACCTAAACACAGGTATCAAGACTCACCCACATTAATAAGAAAGTCTTACGCTAAGAAATATTGGTCCGTGGTGGGAAGATGTCTTATAGGACTGACCATTAATTATTTATGTGTGGTGTAGTATCGTGGCCTGTGAGTGATAATAATAATAATTACCTTCAAAAAGAGTTCTGGGAGTACTTGGTCAGCTGTTGAATAAAACGAAAAAATAATTGAACCGGTGAACATTCATAACACGAATCCGAACATAGACATCTTCTCTCCTCTTCTTCTCTTCTCATCTTCTTCTCCTCATCTTCTCTCCTCCGTGTTCCTAGGCGTGTTCATGGCGTGTTCCTTGTTCCGAACCATTTCCGAACGAACTAAGTGTCTAAGTGTCAATGACCTTTCCACTGACATTCTCGTCCAGCGCTTTACAGATATTTCGAAGCTCAGTGATAAATCGATATTTAAAAAATGATAAGCGCATTATTTTGCATGGTTGAAAAAGACAATTATTATTAAATATGTTGTAATTCAAGCATTAAATAGTAAATAATAATAAAAAACTTTAGATTTTATATTTTATGCAAGGTTCCTGATGTCGGTAATTCGCCGAGAATGTCAGTGCAACCAATATGTCGAAATCAGTTGAACTCGACCACTCAAACGACTCAAACAAAAGTTGAAATAAACAAACTGTGATCAATGGGCGTTGCCGTACCTTCTGATAGCGTTAACTCACTGATTACAAACAGATAAGCCCTCGTGTAGTTTCGCGACACTGTCCTAAATCGAAATTAGGGCCTCAGAGATAAAAATGTGATACATCTTCTATAGGCAACTGAGATATGCGAAACTTTTGTTCTCGCAGTTTTTCCCACATTACTTCTTCGTCACAGTAAATAACATTTAATTACCAAGATTCACAGTCAAATAACTTATAATTACACGAGTTTTAATTTATAAAAGTAATTTATATTGAAGTTATACTGCGGAGATTCGTATTATGTGAATGATGGTGACTCATCCGGAAACTTGCAATTTATAAACTTTGTAGTGTGTTTTGTGATGTGAAGATGTACAAAAACTATTTATTATCGTTGTTGCTATATGCCAGTGTTAAGTGCCAGTCAAATAAAGATCTGTATAATGGACAAGCAAACAATGAATTCTACAATTCTCGGGAGCAGATTTCTAAGACAACAAAACTACCTAGCCCGGGTGATAGTGACTACAGGACATACGTGTATAATAACAGGAGATATGGGACAGATCCAACAAGATATAATCCATACAATCCTAATATAAATCAGCCCGGAGGGTTCCCATACAATCCGATCAATACAAACCCTATGGATGATCAGTTCAAGTATAATATTGTGAGTAGTTAGGCCTTAGTACCTTACCTATCTTATGTCATGAAAAGTTTTACTCATGTAATATACAATCAATTGGCCGATCAATGAATCTACCACCCTAAGATTGCAATTTATATGCTATAAACCAAAAAGGTCTATATTCTTTGCCAAAGTAATGTTGTTTCCAATTTTAGTGATACTTACATTTGAAAGAAACTACTGTTAATATTGATAGACCACTTTTTGGCTGAATGTAGTCTATCCAGTTTAGTGCATCGGTGTTTGAATCTTTCTTCTTAATTTAGAACCGGGACCCAAATAACCCAGATGCTCTATTCCCTGGTGTTCTTGGAGGCTGGAGGGAGGACCTACAGGGTAGAGAGAGAAGAGACTCCAGGCAGCTGAAGAGAGACGTCTTTGTTACTACCAATTATGGACAGGTTCAAGGATTTAAGGTGAGTGACCTAATTATGTATATCAATTCAAACTAAGCATCAATATTATGAACAACTTTTACTACAGGAAAAAACAGAAAATCACGAAAAATAAAACTGGTGTTTTCTACAAATAATTTAATATTACTTGACAAATTGTATGGAATAGCAGGTTTTTTTTCGCATCTTTCGGGTTGTTCCCATAGTAAAAGTTATTCATAATAACGAGTACAATAACGCCTTAGAGGTATGGACTAGAAAGGAAGGACCATCAAGGGGTTCTGGACTAACATAAGTCATCCCACAGGCAATATTTATAGTGACATGTAACTAATAACAGATACCTATGTGCATAGATTAATAGGTCCATAAATATGGTCCATAGTCGATAGTGACTATGGACAATGTGGACCTATCAGCCTAACCTATGGACAGATAAGACAATAGAGGCTGTTTAAAAGTAGAATTTATATATGAGGAACTGGCGAACAGAACCGGAGTAGTCCACTATAAATTCAAAAGCATTTTTTTTTGTCATAGTCAATCTATTGGTAACAATAGGATTACACGTCAGAAAAAATAATTAAAAATATAAAATATTTAAAATTTCACAATTATAAAAATATCAATAATAACACAGTCAGAATAATTAAAATTAAAAATTATAATTTGGTATAATATAAAAAAATAGCAGAGGCTATTTTAAAATTAAAAATTCGTCAAAGCTGTAGAAAGCTTGCTCGACTAACCAGCGTTTTAACCGTGCTTTTGAATTGTGATGTCCAAGACCCCGTACATCACGATTCGAGAAAAAATGCTTTTGAATAGTGGACTACTCCGGTTCTGTTCGCCAGCTCCTCATATGGTATTAAGTTCCTTTCTAGGTCTTCTCCATAGAAATACAATTTGTTTTATGCAACTAGAATTTAGAACCTATGAGTGACAGAGATGATTTATGTGATACATGTCTTTGAAACATAAAACTTAACATTAATAAAACTTTCTATGATTTTACAATGATGATTAATTGCCATTCTGAACATGCAACTTTCATTTCTCACATGCGATACAACCATTACTTGCAATGATGCAATGAGTGTGTCAAATTCTTTGATATCTAGTTATTAGTTACTAAATACTTTTTCCCAAAATGAATACTAATTTAGGTGTTTTGTGCATATAATAAACCTAACATAAAAGTCAATAAATCCTTATGTATATTGTCCGACAGGTATATTTATATGACAATCCAGACCCAGACTCGGGCTACAGACCATGGCTGTCACCAGTAGAAAGAATACAGGGAGAAGCGTCAGTGTTTCTGGGCATACCATATGCTAGACCACCTGTATTGGAAGGTAGATTCAAGGTAAGTTGTTTTATTTATGAACATAGTCTTTTTGTCAAGCAATATAGCTGTAAAGATTAAAAATATTTGGTAAAAAACCATCATCATAGGCGTTTATGTATCAACACAATATTATTAATTAATATTTCTCGATTTACTTTGTAATTTTAATATAAAATTTATTTATAAAATTTAATATTGCCTAGTCTCCAATTGGCTGGCCTGTCTGCATTTTTGAAGAAAGCAAATCGAGAAATCTGTATGTTTGCAGGCACGCAATTAAAGCTTAGCATCTCAAATAAAATAATTCCTATTTTCAGTGGCGTGCATTCCATAGAAACAAAAAGACACTGCCCACCCTAATAAATTTAGTATTTAGTAATACAAACGTTAATAATATCTTTAATATCAGTTAATTTTAGGATATTTGGGTAGGTGTATCATCTTAGGGTGAGGTGGCCAACCTCAAACACCATTTAACTTAACAATACAACACTGAAGTTGTTTTTGCCTATCCTGTAAGAAATATCTGTATACGCTACTCTCTATTTTCATTGATGTGTAATCTAATAAACTCCATATGGGTGTACTTATTTAGTATCAGAGCCACTGGAACCGAAATCTAATAAGATCAATTAATTTCTAGCCGCCACGACAACACCCGGGCTGGCAACTCATGCAGGCGGTCGATTGGGGTCCCGCGTGCCCCCAGCCTGTCCGCTTCACAGGAGCAACTAAAGGCATCAGGGATATGGACGAGGACTGTCTCTACTTAAATGTATTCGCACCGAATGTAAGTATAAGTAATGTTCTAAGCTTTTGTTGATATAGAAAGAAAGAAAGAAAGAAAAAAGTATTTATTTGTCACAGCACAAAAACAATTTTAAAGATAAAGTAACAAAAAATAAAAGAATAAAACATGTAAAAGAAAAAAATATTTATCTTAAATAACAAATGGGTATGGGTATGGATATAGACATTATAAACTATCTGTCTTGTAAAAAAAATGGTTTAAAGCAAGTAATAGGTAAGTATTGTGAAACCCAGATACCCAATTCCCGTAATTTATTAATGTATACAATTAATGGGAGTACACTGGCTCCTGTAATACAGTTTATACTGGCTAAGGGGCCAGGGAATACATTTATATATGTAACATGCCTGTGTCAATAAAGATATTTCTATTCTAATTAATTTACACTTTGAAAGTTGACCAAACTGAGATAAGAAAATCGATATTCTACTCCATCTTAAAATAAAAAAATTAATAATTAAAATTCATTTAATTCAGGTAATAACTATAACTATATAATTAAAGTTCAGTCCGATTTAAGTATGATTTGAATTCAATCTTCTTACAGACTCATTTCAATCTCATTTTTGAAGTTTATAATATTATACCAATTTTCGGTTCAAAACGTTAGCAGAATACTAATTTTGCTTCAATCAACTTTTGACCCCATTAAAATATAATATAGTGTAGGAGAATACCGTTTGTGACATTTATACTAGATCGGAACTAAATAAATAATGCTTCATGCTAATGGCGTTTTAAATAAACAGAATAACAAACAAACACTTTGTCATCAAATTAACATCATATTTGTGCTAAAAAGCCTCTGCAAACGAGGTCGGTGTGTCGGATACATAATGATGATATTTCTAAACGTTGAGCCTTTGTCCCCTGTGGATAGCCAGGCCATCTGATTACGAATGTGTTTGATGTAATTTATTTATGGAACATTGTTATAGCTTTGCGTATAACTGTTTTTAATCAGTAATTCCCGAAGGTAATCTTTCGAAAGATAAAATACCCGGTTCGAATCTTCGCTGATTCTTAATTATTTTAAGCGATTTGAACCTTACTCCTGAGATAATACGACGCGCAAACAAACCCGCAACACCCCTGAGTGCTCAAGTTATTTACCGGCAACTATACAAGCAACACTCGCCTAAAACAACAAATTACATAAAATAATATAGAACGGTATAGTACTCGAAAATCTTTATGAGCCCTGAACTGAGCTCTGAACTCTCTGTCTCTCTCTCCCTCTAGCATCTATAATAAGCGTACTATTATAGGTGCTAGAGGGAGAGAAGGAAAGAGTTCGAGGGCTCATAAAGATTTGCGCGTACCTACTATAGTATCCTAAAACCAGAATAAAATACAATTGGTTGGGTGTATGTTAATGGGCTGGTCGTCCTAAGGACAAGCTCCTGTAGCTTATTATCGAAGATCGTTCATTTTTATATTTTACTTATTCCGCTAATGTTACCAAGCATACGGCCCGTCTGGTGGTAAGTGGTTACCGTAACCTATGGACGCTTGCAACACCAGGGGCATCACTCGCGCGTTCATGACCCTACTACTATGTGAACATAAAGTTGAAACGAAAATAACCAACACGAACAAATGCCGAAAGGGGTACCAACTTAGCCTCAACTCAGCAATTGCTGGCTCTAGAACACCCAGCGCTGATTTTCAGTTGGCACCCTGCAGTGACTCACGGCAATAATCGACTTGCTGTGCTTGCGAGTCCGTTCGTGCAGATATAGGAAGAAGAGATTTTTGAAAAAAAAAAGTTGTCCTTCATTATGACGCACATTATCTCCTTGCAGTGGCGAAGAGTCCATACAACCCGATTCCCATCGGCTTCCCTTTAGAAATTGGTTAGTGCATAGACCTACAGACAGTGGGGTAGAGGAGCGGTTTTTGGGTATTTTCGATGTTAGTAGTAGCCGAAATCTTTATTTTTTGTCAGTGTTATGACCAATTATGCATTTATTGTTCCGTGTGTTTTTTTATTGGTGGAGTATTCTTGTGATAGCTTCCCCTTTCAAAATTTTCACCCTTCGCCACTGTCTCCTTGTTAAATATCATCAAGATCAGTTAAGCCGTTTACTCGTGAAAAGGGAACAAACACAATGGTGCTGATTTAATTATTTACAAACTGAACTAATTTACTCTCGTTAACTTTACTCTTTACTCTCACAACTAAAAAACATGAAAAGAGATGGAAGATAGATGCTTGTTATCAACGTGAATTTCGTCGCCATCGCCATAGGTCGCATCTAATTTCCCGTAAATTACAAGGGCATAGACTAATCTGAAAGATCTAAAATATTTTCTATCCTTTTTCAATTATGTGTGTGAGAAAGAGAAACAGTGTGATTCGAATTAATTTAGTGTGATGTGCAACAGAATCAGCGCCAGTTACTTTCATATTTATTATAATGTTAGTAAAGATTTAAACTCTACGTACTTACTGAAGTTAATTACTTTAGACTCCATAGACGAAGTAGACTCTATAGACTAAGGGAATTAAAAGGGTTATCGGGTGGTCCTTCCCCCGATTGTTAATGTGACAATGGATTTCCGCAAGCAGCGACATTCAATGGATTATAATAATCAATATCTTTTTGGTATAGCTCCGGAATCGTTTGACTGCATTACTGATTCCGTTCACATTGTCTATGCTATGATATGATTATAGTAGTCATTGTATGGGGTGCCCGTTAACATAATAATATCAATTCGTATCAGTGTATGTTGGGTGTCCATTGTGAGACAACCCTATTTGGGAAACTGCTAAAGCTCATTAAATAGCCGGAAAGATTCCTGACAATAAGCGGTAATTTAATTACCATTGAGTCCGTAAGTAAATGTACAGTCAGCGAATAAACATATAAACATTTCGTAATTTTGAAATTAATTAATCACATACTAGCTGCTGCCCGCTGTTTCAACGGCTCGTTGTATTTTTAACCGACTTCAAAAAAAAGGAGGAGGTTCTCAATTCGACGCGTATGTTTTTTTTATCAAAATAAAATATAGCCTATATCACATAGATAGCCTAGCGGTTGAAAGCTTGCCTTCCATGCAGGAGAGTCTGAGTACGAACCTGGCCCGTACCTCTGACTTTTCGAATTTATGTGCGGATCGCAATTTGATTATTACTTGCGTGAAGAAACCTGCACACCTAAGAGGGCCTCATAAAGTCCTCGATGGTGTGTGTAGTCCGCCAACCCGCACTAGGCCAGCGTGATGGACTAAGGCCCTTTTCATTCCGAGAAGAGGCCCGTGCCCAGCAGTGGGACAGTAATGGGCTGGATTTATTTACTCAGAAATAGTGTAGCTTTATATTATTGAAAGAATTTTTAGAATCGGTTCAATAGTTCCAAAGATTATGTAGGAGGTACCATACAATATAAACAAAACAACTTTACCTCTTTATATTAGCGTTATAATATTAGTATATACTACTATTCTTAACTAAACATTACACTAGTCGATAAAGTTACGTAATTCTATAATAATGAATGACATAAAATAAAAATCTTATAAAACTGTACAATGATCTGTTGACGCTGACTGTACGTAATATGGCTGCTTTATAGTCTCCCACACACATCCTTAATTTACTCAATCTAGCCAACTGCCATTACCATTTTGAATACAAGCGGTTATATCACAGAGGTCATCCGACAATGATTCATTAGCTACCGACTAAATGGTTTTAATTAGACCGATTTGTCTCGAAGCCCTAAAACCTACATTCCATAATCAACCCTATACCTTGACAATAAAGACTACTTTTGTGAACCTTGACCACATGGCCAACCGAAAATGAACTTTATTATCCCAATAAATTAGAGTTAAAAGGCCTGCCGTTTATTATCTTTAGAAAAAGATTCCTAATCCAATGGAATACTCGCATAATTCAAGGCACCTTTCGTACTGTCCGCAAAAAAAATCATCTTAGTGTATTTGGAAATAAGGACGAAAGTAGTGCATGGCGGTATTATTATTGGTAGTAAGGCTTAGTGCTCATTCTCGAACTCATCGAATAAAACAAAGTACCAGGGTCTAATGTAATTAAGTATGTTTATTGTAACTAACCAACTTCTATGGATGTATAGTCCGAAATAAATATTTTGAATTGAATAAGCCCGCATGGCGGATTATGTCTCAGTCCCTCTTTCAGGGGGAGACTGGGGCCTGTTTATTAAACTTGACAATGACAGGTTAATCCGATAATTTGACAAGTTACTGACAATTTAGAAATGACATTAATTGAATCTGAAATTATTACTATTTTGTAGAATTGTTAGGAAAATTTGTCATAATACTGATTACTAAAAAAAAACTTCTGACAGGTATCGGTGAAAATTTGTCGCGAAAAACTTGTCGATTTGCTTTATTTAACGCAAAATTGTCTTGACAACTGGACAGTAGACATATTGTAGAATTGTCGAAGAAATTCGACAAGAGACGAAGTTACGACATACGTCACTTTCTTTAGTGAGTAAATAATTATAGTCCCGATGATCTACTTAATGCCAGTTCAGTCGATTCTGGGCGGCATTTGGACCAAATCCTGGCTCCTTTTTGACAAAATAAGTCGCATTGTAAGTTTTATTAAACGGGACCCTGAGTCCCAGTAGATCACGGCACAAAAGAGGAGAGAAAATATCGGGATGAAACTTTATCGTTTTCTCTCTCAATTTTTGTGTGGAGAACATTAATAACCTGTTAATTATTGCAACAATCGTTACTAAACCGCTGTGCGCCATAAGACCGCCCATTGTACATTAGCTTATTTGATTCTCAATCCTGTTTTTATTACCTGGTG
Organism: Allophyes oxyacanthae; assembly: GCA_932294325.1. Taxonomy (NCBI): domain Eukaryota; kingdom Metazoa; phylum Arthropoda; class Insecta; order Lepidoptera; family Noctuidae; genus Allophyes; species Allophyes oxyacanthae. The sequence continues at coordinate 17,019,516 of OW028610.1, read as the reverse complement.
TACAATAAAGAGTATAAATAAATATGAGTATAATAGTTTTCATGAAAACAACGGAAAATGTATTCGATTGTATGTATCCTAATTCCGACATCCTGTACTGCGCTCTAAAGTGCTCCAACTTTGTAGTATTTAGGATTCAATCAGTTAATGAACTGACTCATTGAAGTCGCCGCTGACTGTCCTGAATTGATTAACTGGCTTATTGCTTCATTAGACACCTTTATGCGAGCACAATACTAGGCCGACGAACGAAAATTGGGAAACACGTAGGCTTTTTGATGCTATAGGGTATAAAGTTATAAACCAAAGCGTTGTGATTTGATCTAGAATTTTGGGATCTAATTTGACTCTTGATGTTACTGTTACTGTCATAACCAAAGGCATAAACTGTTAAGCTTTTTGAATGGTATTACTAATCGTAAATTAATTAGCAATGTGACCATTTTTAGTCATACTGATTGATCGATTAATAAGTAAATGAATTATTTTTACGCATATTTCCAATACTCCAGCCAGCCGTTTCGGAGAGTAGCCGGAACAAACAGACATACAGACAATTTTTTTGTTTTTTTTATGCATTTAGTAAAAAGCTGTTATTTTGACAATACAAACTGACACTTCAATTTTATTTATTTGCATAGATATAGATGTACAAAGGGCGATCTTAGCGCTTATAGCGATCTTTTCTAGACAATCTTGTATAGACCTGGTAAATAATGGATCACCTCAGTCCTCAGCCCAAGTTCGGCGTATCTCAAGGAACTCAAAACTAATGTCAGTCTATATTATCTCAATTGTAATATTTGTATGTATGCAGACGGACGCCGGCTCCACAGCGCAGCGGTACCCAGTAATGGTGTACATCCACGGCGGCCAGTTCAGCTCTGGGGCGTCAAACCTGTTCCCCGCACACATGATGGCTGCTTTCTACAACGTCATTGTAGTTTCCATCAACTATAGACTCGGAGCTCTTGGTAAGCGAATTTTTTGTTTAAAAGACTGAAGTAAGTATATTTTTGTTAGATGATCAATTTTCTTTGCACCATTTGCTGTGTTTAGAACTGGGTGTTGCCAAAAATATATTTTCGTGTGCCTGTTTTTAAGAACAACACCAGTTCGGACGTCTTTCTCCAAAATCTGGTTTTATGAGGAGTAATCGCCATCCACAATGTACAGATTCACAGGAATGATAATTTCTTTATCACGACTAAGGCACGACATGTGATTCACAAGTTAAATAGCCAAGACAATTGAGTCCATAATGATAATACAATGAAAATAAAACTGTTGCTCCCTAAATTTAATCGAGTAATATTTAATTATTCGTATGGAACAGCTGAATTCTTTTTCGCTATATCAGTGTTGGTCCCATAATGTAGATTGTTCATAATTATGAGTACAATAACCTCTTAAAGGGATCGGGCAGGACTATAGTCCGCGCGGAACTAGTTGGCCGCGCCTTAGGTATGTGAGCGGTGGGACGGAGGGGCGGGGCGCTTTGTCATTACCCAAGGCGCGGCCAACTATTTCCGCGCGGACTATAGAAAGGATGGACCATATACAATCCCGGTTTGAAAAAATATTGAGTGCAATAGGCGAATTACCTAGCAACCTTATAGAATGGATCCTTTTTTTTTCTTGATGATTAAGGTTATCTATCAACCGGTGATGAGAACTCTCCCGGGAATTACGGCATCCTCGACCAGGCGATGGCTCTCCGCTGGGTGTACGACAACATCACGCCTTTCAACGGAGACCGCTCTTCCATCACACTGTTTGGACCTGGAGCTGGAGCAGCATCAGCTGGGCTACTGGCTGTGGCGCCGCAGACGAGGGATATGGTGACCAGAGTCATAGCTCAAGTAAGTTATGGAATACCGGAACAGATGTTCATAAATGTCCACTCAAATAAAATGTAAGTCAGCTAGAAGAACTAACCAAGCTCGAAATGTTATTTTTAGTCCCTTAGGCGCTGAGCACATGACGGACTTTTTGCCGCGACGTTAAAGCTTATGGAGGCCTATGCAACAACACACATGGCCACACAGCAGCCATATAAACTTCCCTCTGATTTGCCTTTAACAAGTTATACCGCGTTTATGGAACTGACCTATAAATAGGATTACATTATAATTAAAATCTTTCTGTTGTACCAATTTATATTTAAATATATTTTCTCTCTCTCACAGAGTGGTTCAGCGTTAGCAGACTGGGCGCTGATACCAGACAAGTTCAGGGTACAGAATACGTCACTTGTCTTCGGGAGACTGCTCGGCTGCCCCATAGACTCCTCGTGGAAACTCGTCAACTGTTTAAGACAAGGCAGGAGTTTCTATGAGCTGGGTAATGCTGAGTTTCAGGTAAGAATATGTGCAATATTGATAGCAATAATATTAAAAAGATTGTGCTGTGTCGTTTTAAAAAATATGTTCATTGTTTGTAACTCGATTGTAAGGTTGATACATTAACATTTAAATATTACGTCATTGATTTTTTCTGGACCGATTTTTAAACTCGCAGATTTTCGTGATGTGGAATCAGACCTCTAAAGCCAAGATTGAAAAAAAAACATGTATTCATTAATATAAAAACACAGTGCTCAAAAATGTCCGAACCGAATGTAGGTAGACTAAAACTTGAAAAGTAGACTATACGCGCGTCACTCTTCATTCGGGCGAGCAATCAGCTACACATCAATGTGTCAGTGCTGTGCAATCGAATCTTCGTGTAGCAAAAATATGTCACGCTAAATTAGGCATTGTGATGACGACATCAGACTTAAATTAGTTTGTTGGTATTTGAAAGTTTATATAATAATTTATGTAAACTCGGATTCACTTTTTTCGTGAATTTTGTACTAGACCCATAGTCCATGCGTTTCTACGTTAAAGAGTGTAACCAAAAAAAAAACGACAAAACTATCAAAATGGTAAATAAAAATGATGAATCCATTTACAGCACCTTACTCCCTGATAACATTTAAAATCTTTATTCACAGCCGCATGTAGGCTTCATTCCTTGGGGTCCGGTCCTTGAAAACAACTTCACGTTCCCTGGCGACGAGTGGTACGATGGCTGGAGAGAAAGAGACTGGCACTTCTTGAACACGGTGCCCGAAGACTTGATACAGAGGAGACTGTTCAATCCATCTCTTAGATACATGACGGGGGTGACTACGCAAGAGGCTGCCTACGTTCTATGTAAGTAATGTAATTTAGAGATAAGAAACTCTTCGTCTGCAAGGACCATTTTTGGTCCTAAAGAGAGGTTTATTGGGCTGGCTGTTCCCAATATCCTGCCACCTATATATCTTTCTTCTCACTGTGGTGCTCTCTCAGATAATAGTAATAGTTTTTATCGTTATATTACAGACACGAACGACTCTCTAGCACCTAACTACGAGATCTCCGAAGCTTGGTTTAACCAGAAGGTCTCTGAACTGGTCCTTCGGTACAACTACACGCTGAACCCGCGAGGAGTGTACGAAGCTATCCGCTATATGTACACGTATCACCCAGAGCCACATAATGTCAGCGCCATCAGAGATCAGTACATACATGTGAGTAAACAAGTGTTACATTACAGACCTTAGATGTACGTTGCCGATATTGTCCTCAATACATTGACACGTAATACAGGAACAGCTTGGCTTATTCTCATAAAAACGACTATCTAGGCAATACAGACTTATCAGGATTGCTTAGTTTGAGGCAAAAGGAAATTCTGTCATCGTGTATTTTGAAAATAAAAGTATTGTATTTCTGAATCCGAATTTATGAGTTATCAATTTATGATAAAAATGTATTGGTTATTATTTTTAACCCCTGACGTTGAAAAACGAGAGATGTTATAAGTTTGATGTCTATATGTCTGGCATTAGAGCTCCCAAACGGATGGCTAACAATTTACTAATATCAAATATTGTAAGTTTTAACATAATTTCATATTTTTTCACTCCGGAACAAAAGACCAAATTATGTAATCGCAAACTTTTCATCCACAGCTTCTGTCAGACTTTCTCTACCGCGCACCCACAGACAAGATGGTAAAACTCCTCCTAGAACAAAACGTGCCGGTCTACATGTACGTCCTCAACACTACAGTTGAAGCGTTTAGATGGCCGGAATGGCGTCGGTACGCGCACGACACAGAACATTACTTCCTCACTGGTGCTCCGTTCATGGACCAAGAGTTCTTCCCAGTGAAGCAGCGGATCGATAACCAAGTGTGGACCAACAATGATCGGAACATGAGTCATTTCTTTATGAAGACGTATGCGGATTTCGCGCGGTTTGGGTGAGTTTTGTGAATAAATGCTTTTTTTTTAAATAATTATGACAAACTAAAAAATCTTCCAAAAATATTCCATTCACTATTTTCAAGCGATATTGCGATATAACAATGGAATTATCACTGTTGAGTTTTCTATTGCTCTCGTTATTTACCTCTCACTTGCACACATGCTTCGCGAGTGAAAGGCGAATAGTGATATACCGTTTAAAGTGCATATTATGAAGTGCAGATAAGTTTATTATTGCGTAATTTTAATGGGGGTCTGAATTTCAACATCACGAATGTCTCTGCTAGCTTTTCGTAGTTCAACCCAGAAATCGTCATTCAGTTATCATGGGCATAATGTATTACATGTAATGCACGAACTTCAAAGCAATATCGAAAATGCATGACATGTAATGCACGGACAGTCAATGTGTTAAAATACTAACATACATTTATTTCCAGCAATCCAACCCGCTCCCGCATCCTCGGCCTTCACTTCGAAGTGGCCCAAGCCGGACAGCTGCGGTACCTCAATCTGAACACCACGTTCAACTCCACCATACAACTCAACTACCGGCAGACGGAGCTCGCGTTTTGGACGATGTACCTACCCACCGTTATAGGACGACTTGTGCCTACATACCCGCCCATTACTGAGGTAAGATATACAGTCACGATACGTTGCGGTGATACATTTCGCAAACAAAATGCTTTGAACGACTTCGGCCCGCTTAGAGTTAATAACTCTGCGTTTGGACGTAGGGTGCAAACGATTTTAGCCTTAAGGATGGTCGAACGGAAAAATTGCCGGCTGTACTTGATGAGCTCCTGTTTCCAACATTGAACAGCTGACCTGGTTCTTCAAATACAGGTAAATTTACCAACACGTGATTATTTTATAAGATTCCTGTATGCGCTAATAACGGCACGCTGCCACCACCAACCTGTTTGCCAACGCAGTGGTTATGGAAATATTACCTCTTGACTGTTTATTTCCAATTATCAGAAGACCTGTAGTCAGCGGTGATTCTCCATATTCGAAGATCGTTGTTGTCTGCGATGAGGCCCTATAATCGGCACAGAATGTTTATGATATGTGACATGCCATAAATAATTATGAAATGTAACGGAATTGCAAATGATGATGAAACTCTAAATTCCGCAGTTTAAGAAACTAGTCGTCCAACGCTTACTAAGTTTCCTTAATCAAAATAAGTCCTATTCATATTGACCTGGAAAGCGTTAAAATGATGAATAAAAATGTAAATGAAAATTCTAATGATTCTTTTTGGTTGCAGTATTGGTGGGAACCAAAGCAGCCTCTCCAGATTGCGTTCTGGTCGGTGTCAAGCGCTTGTTTAGTGCTCATCGTGCTGTTGGTCGTATGCTGTATGCTCTGGAGGAACGCTAAGAGGTATGTACTTGATATATCGGCTGCTTATCATCCCTAACAAAATGTAATTATGTAAAATACAAAGGAATGAATGAGATGTATAAAAAATTAACTTTGGTTGAACGAGGGACGAATCCGTTCACACACGGATGTACGCTTTGATTATTTTCACTTAATCACTTGCCTTTTAGTTAATAAACAAAAAGTTTGAATACTAAACAGTTATTAGACTTAAGACGCCATAATGTTCGTTTTCATTTGATAACAATATTTATCATAACATTTCATTACTAACAATATTACAAGTACGACACAGCCAAGTTCTCGCATCGGCAAACATCGTAAAACCGATCACTTCCGAACCGAGTGCGACTGCAAGGACCACGAATGTTTATTAAATAATTTGTAATAATTTGTAAAATTATCTAAGCGAGCGACTGCCAGTGGCGGATTTACACATTTCCCGCCAGTAAGCTATTCAAATTAAATATTGGCCCCAAATTTGCCGCCCTAGGCTCCAGCCTACTCAGCCTGCTGGTAAATCCACCACTGGCGACTGCTATTGGTTGTTTGATCAGGTACATCGATGTAACTTCTTAGTTGTGTCGTACTGTAATGTAAAAATGTTTAATAATATTAACGTTGTGTTTGAAATCCTTTTTAACAGGGCTATACCACCAAAATGGAAAATGGTACCGGTGAAGTAGGTGAAACTAACATTCGATATTTGCTTGTAGATGCTTTTGCGAGTCGTTTCATACTAATAATAATGTATTTTTCATGTGAACTGATAAAATGCTTAGAATTACGGCTGCCAGGGTTAGCACGGTAACAAAAGGGAGAGAAGAACGGGGAACAAAACTATTTATTTACCTACATCTCCATTAACCTACTACTACAGGCGGGTCTAGAAAAAAAATCACGAAAAATTCTTATTCTTTGTTGTACACATAAACACAAATAAAATACATAAAAGGAAAATAGATGTCGCCTATGTACATAGGCGAGCTTAACTCAAAATAGAGTTTCTTACAGCAAACCGAGTAAAAAGTGAATATAAGAAAGTTTCAGAGGATAGACTCAAGTGCACAAAAATATAATTATAAAAATACATACAAAAAAATATCTATTGAATAATATGATACATAATATTAAATGTGTCCTGATTCAACCTATATAACCGTAGGTACATTTAAAGAATTATAGAAAACTATAACATCCTAATTCAAACCGTATCGTAAACAGCTTAATTTTACTTGCGACAATTTATCTGCCTATTCAATTTTTTCACAATAAAGTACGGCAGTTTTGACGTGTATTCCGTCGGTTGACAAAACAAAGACTGGCGCGCGATTGTAAGTATTGGAACTCTTTTTTCGTTTTGGAACTCTTTTGACTCGGACACTTGAGCGCGGATCCAATGTCCATTGTGGCAGTAGGTCAATGATTATCTGTGTCGATTGTTCGTTGTGTCCACTGTCAAGGACACAAAGGGTGGAGAAAGCAGGTTTTTCGACCCGCCGTGCTAGCCCTACTGCACATTGCAAGACATTTTCTCGCGACTTTTGAGACAATTTCTTGAGTCTCTGGTCGTACATGCAATTCAATATTATCATACACACTTTGTATTATGTCGGTTGACATGTCTCGCGTGGACTACTGCCCTCGGAACGAAAAAAACACAACTTACATTTTTTTAAATTGAGTTTTTACATGTATACTGTATTCATTTTTTTCCCGATATCGAACATGAACAAAATTCATTTTTGAAAAAATGTTACTTGTGCCTTTTTCTTTCCGAGGGCAGACTAGATATCTTGTATACGTAACATACGTATAATGTAGGATGCATAACATAAAATTCATGTCTACTCCAGACAATATTCTTATCTAGTCAAGAAGATGTCTTATAATGTGCACGCAGTCTTAGAAAGCTTGTTTAAAAATGGGTATTGGTTAGTTATATCAAGTCACAAGTGCGCGTGAATCACGAATCACGTGTTGTCTTTGTTTGTGTATAATTTAGGTTTCATAAATAAAATATTGTTAATTCAATTCTTTCATTCGTCTTCGCTCAGCATGCCTGTGACAACGATGACACATAATTACAAAAATTGCAGTAATAATATAATCTTTATTAATTTGTTATACCACCCTGTATATTCCATCATCAAAACTAAAAAAATACAACCGTGTTACTCCATATTACAGGGAAACGGATCGCTACTACGATGGTGACATATTTATGGTGCCGGAAGTGGAGGAGAGCGGCATAGACAACACGACGCGGTCCAGAGACAATATCTACGAGTATAGAGACGTACCGATCAAGAAACCGCATACGCCGCAACCTATTAGTAGAGCTGTGAGTAATTTGTTTCTTCTCTTTGTCTTTTGGCCCATCTCCAGCAGTAGACGTGAAAAGGCTGCTATAGTGCCACAAACTAATCTGACCCGGTGGCCAAAATTGGAACTAACGTCGCTACGGAACAAAATTGACATTTTGATGTGAGGAGATGACATTGGTGAAAGCGACGGCAGCGACGCCACAACCGGGTCAGATAAGTTTGTGGCACTATATGATGATGTTAATAATTGTCAGAAAAGCCTAGAAAAACCTGCCCCAATAATATAGAAGCTATACCATACCATAGATACTAGAACTAGAACCATAGATACTAGATACTAGAACCATATATACCATAGATTAAATAATACACTAACGGTCAATAAAATCGAGTCACATGCATCTCTGAATTCAAACTCTTATTATTTTCTATCGTTTAAATGTTTTGTTCAATAAAAAATATAATATGCTTAAAAAGGCCTGTCTCCAGGTTAAACGGAACCTGAACAATACCCCTGCGGAGCTTGTTAAAAGCATCTAATATTATTTCGAATGGAATTATAGTCTTTTGTACTTCGCGCTAACTTATCTATGTTCGTCACTACATAGTATAAAACAAAGTCGCTTCCCGCTTTCTGTCCCTATGTATGCTTAGATCTTTAAAACTACGGAACGGATTTTGACGCGGTTTTTTTAATAGATAGAGTAATGCAAGAGGAAGGTTTATATGTATAATACTTTCATATTTAATGTAAGGATAATAGAGAAATTGCACCCGGGCGTAGTCGGGGACGGGTCGCTAGTTTACTAATAAATCTTTATTACAATTTCCTTATTCACAGGCAAGCCAGCCCCAAACTCTTCAGTCATCCCGTCCACCATCTGAAGCGTCAACAGGGTCAGCGTTATCCCTCAAAGAAGGTTCAGTATCCAGAGTGCCCGAACCTCTACCACGCACACGATCTAGAACGCAAATTGTCCACGGAGTACCACAAACTACAGTATAAGTATGTTCTAAACTAACTATAAAATCATTGTAATCGAGCAATAGTTACGTGTACAATATGGCAGTTTATGTCCCGAGTTGTCGTATTGCAGCTCGGGACTTGACAGACGCGAATTGTAAATGCAGTCGACTGTTTAACTTTATATAGGATTGTTTTAATGTATTATTTGTGACGATCCTGTGAATAAAATGTGTGAATATCGAAGGCGATGAACCACTATATCGTGGAAACACTTGTACTATGTATATGTTTAGTTATAGTTTTTGTAAGGAGTAATAGACATACAGTACATGGGTACGTAATTTGTAAATTAAGTTGTAATTTTGATGACATTCCTTACCACCGCAATGTTCAAGATTTAATATTATTGTTATAAGGCAGCTTATCTTTTATGAAACTTACTTTTAGCAACTAAACGCTACACTACAACGTATGTCTGTATTATTTTCGTTGAATAGAAAAGAAAACTGTTTTTAAACTACACCATAAAACTTGAGTAGCTAAAAAGCACTGTACTGCTTACAAAATAGGGTATAATTTCATGCAGGCGAAGGTGAACAAAATTTTTCTTTCACGCTGTCGGATTTTTGAATTTGGAATGTTTTATTTCTTCAAGCCGCTAATTTTGTATTTAAGATGCCATTACCACATTTCATTTAGACTGACTTATTTTTAAGTAGTACACCTACTATCCTACCTATTTCTCTAGGTGGTGTATTTTATATTCTGTCCAATAAAATATAATGAAAGATTAAATTAGGTTATTAATAAATTCAACGAATAATTTCGTTATTAAAATTTGAACAAATTTAATAATAGCTGGTAAGTTTTATCACCAGCGCGTTTTTTTACCTAAAAGGTATAAGTTATTTGAAATAATCTGTTCCATTAATTGACTAATTAAGAATTGTATTTTCGTATGCGATTTATATTAAAACAATGAACTACAGTAGAATAAAAGTGTCCTTAACATGGGTTTTTGATGATGAAATATTCTTAAATATAATTTATGATATTTTGATGATAAGTGCGAATAATTTATTTACAATACAGCACCTATATTTTATAATAATACAATAGAAGCAATATTATCTGAAACGTAATACTGGCCTTTACTTGACGTAGTTGGATAAATATTTGCGTTATTTGGTCAATCTAAAATCACATTTATGTAGTTTACAAAAGGTTTCTTTTACATTGGCCATAACGTGAATATTTGTTCAAATACGGCGAGTGAACTGCCGCTATATAAGAGCAATAATTATAAACAAAAACATATTTCGGTAGCACTATCTACATTTAATTTATTTTTTCATTAACAATTAAAATTTTATTTGAATTTACATAAAACTTATAAATTAAAATACAGATCTCGTATAAAAATAAATAGTTAGCTATAGTTTTCTTCGAGAGCGGATTTTTCTTAATTTGAGCCGTTTTTTCTATATCGTAGTATTTCATTTGGTCCAGAAAGTGTGAACTTAAAAATACATGGAAACAATTTTTAGGCAATCAGATTTTTGCACATTTTTTAACAATTTGGTTTTGCAATACCACCTTTTAATATAATTAGATATAAGAAATAATGTTTGTGATCGTTATGTCCGTCCATCTTGTGCAATGTATACTTATGTGCCTTGTTTTAAGGATTTTGATACAAATTATATTTATTATTTAAATGTATTTAGCCACAGCACCGAACGAATAACGCTGTATATAGTTCGAAATAAAATTAATTATTTCTAATATTAACATTGGTTTTATTTATAATTTTTGAACAATTTTCGCAAAAATAAAGAATAATAAACGCGTTGTCTGCGGGAAAATAAACGCGCTGTCTAAATTAGTATGGATCCTAGCGTCCTGAAAATATTTTCCTGGAACCATGCAAATGATTGCCTACTTAAGCCACGTTTTGCGACATAAACTATATCAGCTGCTACGCACCATAACGATGGGCAAGGAGGAGGGAAAGAGGAAAACGTCACGGTTGAGCAACATCAAGGAATGGACTTTATTAAAACCGTGGAGGAACTATCCAGGATCGCCATGGATAAAGAAGCTTTGTAAAGAGTTGACTGTCTACCTCCAATTATGGGGACGCACTCTAAGGGGGCGTGGCCTAGCCGTTTTGTTAGTAAAAAATATGCAAACATGATTGCCATGACGAATGGACAACATCTTCCGCGTTCGCCGGCGGGGCGGGGGGAGGTATTTTATTTCGCGTCTGTGCTCTCTGGCTCTCTTTGGGTAAACCAGCATCTTCATCGGACCTCATATTTTTTTGCTATAAAAACATTTTATAAATTCGCAGCGGTCGGGCTGTTTTTAACCCCCAACAAAAAAGAGGGGTGTTATAAGTTTGTATTGTGTATCTGTGAGATCGTAGCGTGGAGTTAGGGGTTTTTGACGATTAGGTTATGATAACATGTTTTGTTAGAAATTTGGCGCTGCGGACCCGACTTAAGGAAATGCGCAAGATTACCTACCGATCGATAATCGGGGTTTAAATACAGGCTCATAGCTTCTCGCAGCGGCACACGTCAGGCAGCGTGCGCGCGGTGTAGGGCGGCGCGCAGGCGGGCCCGCACAGCGCGCGCGCGTCGCGCCCGCCGCGCGCGTGCAGGCGGCCCGGCCGCGCGCACAGGTCCACCACGTAGTTGGTGCGCAGCAGACCCGCCGGGAAGTTCTGCGGTTTATCCTTTTCTTCTGACTGTAAGAACATAACATCAGCCTTTATCCCAACAGGTACAGCAGAGATATTATTTATTTAATAGAAGAGGTAGGGTACTAAGCCGCTTTGTCACTGCGACCTGCGAAGATCTATTGTGACGCCTCTCGTTTCATTACAGTACTTCCTCTAGCCTAAGTCAATGATGAAGTTGACTATGTTCTTGGGGTGGAGGGATTTAATCTCATCTGGTGAGATTAGTGGTAGTGGTCTCATCTGGTGTCCAAGACCAAAATCATGGTAGTAGACCGCACAGGCAAACTGGAGCTCACAGGCGCACTAAACCTAGATCTTGTTAATGACTTCATTTACCTGGGCTCCATGATTTCCAACAAAGGTTCTTGTGAAGCCGATGTGCGTAGGCGTATTGGGATGGCTAAAAACGCTATGACACAGCTCGATCGCATCTGAGCGACAAAAAGCATCTCCCGAAAGGTGAAACGTAGGCTTGTGACCAGTCTGGTGTTTCCCATATTCCTCTACGGAGTAGAGACCTGGACCTTGAAGAAGGCAGACCGCACTCGCATTGACGCATTTGAGATGTGGTGCTGCAGGAAGTTGTTACAAATCCCATGGACGGCGCATCGAACCAACGCCTCGATTCTCAGCGAACTGGAAATCACCACCAGGCTCTCCACAACATGTCTCCGCAGGGTGCTCGAATTCTTCGGGCACATTGCAAGGAAACGTGGTGATAATTTGGAAAAGATGCTCATGACGGGCAAGGTTGAAGGGAAATGACCCAGGGGGCGGAGCCCAATGCGCTGGACTGACCAGATCTGCTCGACACTCGACTCCAGTGTGAGCGACGCCATTCATGATGCAGGGAACAGGGCAAAATGGCGGAGTATAGTCCAGAAGAGGTTTATCATACATAGAGGTCACGACCCTCATCAGTGAGGAAAACGACTCATGGAGGAGGAGGTGAGATTAGGTGGCTCCCCAGGTGCTGGCTTCGAGTGTGGTGTACTACGTCACACTAGCATAGGATATGTTTGGGCGTCTCATCCTTCTCGCGACAGAATCTGCAAATTGTGGTGTCACTAAGGCCCATTTATTGCAGGTGCTTGTTTAGTTTGCAGTGCCCAGTGAGGGTTCTTGTCAAGATCCTAATACGGCTTCTGTTCATAGAAAGCGCTTGTTCCGTAAACCGCTTGTTTCTGTTGTAGCCTGTGAGAAGCGCCTTGGAGTGTACTTGGCCTGAGGACTTTCCCCACAGCTTAGTACTCTGTTTATATCCCCAGGACCTGAGGTAGGTGGAGGTTGTGCACTTAGGAATTCCACAAATGGGTTCAGGGCCCATTGTGGTGCTTTCCGCTCCAGCTAGCTCATCGGCAGTTTCATTGCCACCGATGCCACTGTGTCCAGGTACCCATCCTATCGCTACCGAGTTCGATGTTCCTAGTAAGTTCAGCAGCTGGACATACTCCTTGATGAGTTTAGAGTTGATCTCCTCTGTGTTAAGGGCTTTAATTACAGCTTGGCTATCAAAGAAGATAAAAATGTGCTTGTTTAAGTAGGCTTTTTGCAGACTCTCACGAACACAGCCTATGATGGCGAGTAGTTCTGCTTGAAATACAGTGGCGTATTGCCCAAGGTTAGCAAATCTTTGCACCCTTGGTCTCCGTGGTATCCAGCTCCTGCTAGACCCTCTTTCTTTGATCCATCGGTGAACCAAACAATATCACAGGTCCGGGGTTCGCAAGGCATATTGTCCTTCCATTCAGACCTCGAGGTATGAATGTCCTAAACAGCTTATTGAAGCTGTATTCTTTTAACTGAACATCAGAGGGCATGGCTGTGATGCTTTGATTCATGAGGTTTTCGTGCAGAACTCACATGATTTTTGATCTCCATCTTGTCCTTCCTGCATGGTTAGCCCTTAGCATGGCTGCTCTAGCGTCCATTTGCACCTGCACATGTAGTGGAACGATGTTGAGCAGCGCTTCCAGGGCGGAGGTCGGAGTCGATGAGAGAGCTCCCGTTGTGGTGATAAACGCGAGTCGTTGGACGCTTGTAAGATTATCCTTGCAGGTTACTGGTCAACTTTTTTGTGCCATACCACACAGCCATATGTTATCATGGGCCTTGCTATAGCTGTATACAGCCACAGCGCTGCCTTTGGTCTGAGTCCCCATCTTGAGTTGACCAGTCTGCAGGAGCGACAAAAAACAAAAGCGGTAAAGCGATTTTAGCTTTTCTAGTCACAAATTTGATGTGTTGGTTCCAGGTGAGTTTTTGATCGAGGATGATCCCTAGGTACTTGACTTCACTAAAGAATTCGATTGTTTTTCCGAAGAGAGTAGGCTGTTTTAAAACCTCTAGTTTCCTCTTTTTCGTAAAGGGTATAATGACCGTTTTATCGGCATTCACCGAGAGTTGGGTGTCTTTGCACCACCTTTCAACTTTCCTGAAGGCTGTTTGCATTAGGTCTGAGATGGTTGATTGGCATTTGCCTACGGTGGCCACCACCAGATCATCTGCGTAGCCTTGTGTGTAAAAGCCAGCGTTGTTGAGTTCGCTTAGCAGACTATCAACAACCAGTGACCACTCCAAGGGGGACAGGACACCGCCTTGTGGGCATCCCTTGTTTATTTTGACTTTTACCTTGAAGTCTAAGAGGGTTGTTGATGCTACTCGGTTGCGTAACATGCCTTCGGACCATTTGGTGGTCGTTCGGTCAATGTTGCGTGTTTCCATGCTTTGGACGATGACGTTTTTCTAGGTGTTGTCAAATGCCCCCTCGATATCCAAGAAGGCGCAGAGGGCAATCTCCTGACAGTGGGCAGCCGCTCTGGCAATCACTAGATCGACCACTAGATGGACCGATTTCAATGCATTTCTTTTTATTGAAAGCTAGTTTAATCGGGTATCATCTTAGCTATGTTTCATGAAAATCCGTTCAGCCGTTCAAAAGTTACAGCTCTTTTCTTAGTTGGAGTCGGAGGTTTTTGACGGTTAGGTTATTTACATAAAAGTAGTGGTCGCCCTGTGGTCGAAATTCGAACGTAATTTTAGCTTTCTGCACTCCTTCTCCATATAAACTTTAACTATGCCAATTCTCACAATACTCGGCGTCTGGCGTTGTGTGTCAGGTCGTAGAGTTCCCTTCATTGTGGTCGAGCTTGGCGAGGCTGACACATGCGTCATGCTCGTGAACTGGTGGCGTCTGTCGGAACTGGTCAGCTCGTAACTGCCATGGCAATCTTATTCAGAAGAAAATTCATTATTATCCCAGTCTTATTTGTATTCGCATTGAATTGCATTATTCTCGCAGCTCTTACCACAACATTGTACGGATACATATTGTAATCTATTATTTATTTGAAAAGAGTTACCATGGAGTTTCTTGCCGGTTCTTCTCCATAAGATCTACTATTTGGAACCGTGCACCTAGAGTCTCGACATTTCATAAGTGCCTGTATTTACATGAAATAAAGATCTATTCTATTCTACTCCGTGCGCGCAATGTGCTTGAAAAGGGGTAAAAAGTTTTCTCTTCGCGTATTAATATTAATGTATAGATAACTTACTGGGTCTATCTCTGGTACGCCGATCTCGCACCAGGCATGCGCGCTAGAGGTGCGGTACAATGCGCACGGTAGTCCCAACCGATCTGCCAACACCTTGTATACTAGTGCACGTTCTAAAGCACCACCACATTTCACGTAGCCTAGACCAATGACAGGGGAGTTCAGGTCCATCTGATGAGAAAACGTTTTTCGTCAATCCCATGACATTTCTAAACTTATTGACGAGTTGTACGCGCAAGTTCGTACAGTAAATCAAAAGATAATTTCTACCAATTTTTACAATTTTATTAATTCAAAACTTTGCCCACAGTTTGAGCTAATAAGCAGATCGACCGCGTAACTAAAATGGTAATGAACATCGACTCTGGTAATATAAACTAATAGTTACTATCGTGAGGGACTAAACTTTAAATTTATTATATTTATTTTTTTACAGACAGACACGCGGCAAGCGACTTAATTTTATACTATGTAGAGATGCTTGTTTGCCACCTTCGCTTCGTGGTATAAATAGAAAAAATAATAATATTCAATAATTTCAAAGTTACTGAAAGCTAACCATCAAGTCAGCCAAATGCAAGTCAACACTAGGCATGGAGCAGTCCCTCTCCTGCGTGAGTCCGCTCATCTGCTCGGCCACGTACTCAGCCAACAACTGGGCTCGCTGCTTCAGTGATGTTGATACTTCTATGCATTTCTCGCGGTATCTACTCAAGGACCGAAAACATTATTTATTTATTTATTTTATCAACAACTGCTTACTGTACTTACAGGTTGCCCAACACGTACAGGGGGGCTAAAAAGGCCGCTTTAGATGAATCACAATATAATTCATATTACAAATGTCAAAATATCTATTTAATTCACGACTCTTAATGTCATCCGCATAAGGTTCATATTCAGTAATCATCTGTTTGACAGTTACTATGCAGATCAGTAGATGAATTGCTCAATGTGGCCTTTTTAGGGCCCCAGAAAGCCAACACAAAACCAAAATTTCCAGTATGGGCTGACCTCGAAATGTATAAGCTTTTCGTACCATGAAAGTTCAGCTTATACTGGAATTTTCTGGGCAGTTCAATTTCTGCCTTGCTATAAGAGCTCATAGTAAGCCCCCTGGGAATTGAATCCGTACCTCACGCTTAGCATTAGTTATTATGTATTAGTTATTATATATTAGTTATTATGTATTAACATTAGTAATATTAGTAATAAGATTTTGTATACTAACCAAATGGACTTAGTCTGAAATAAATGATTTTTTATTTAGCAGTCGCGTTTGCGACCACTAGACCAATAAGGCATGTTACTTTATTTCATTATGTTTTTAAGATGTTTCTTTTAATATTATTAGTTATTAAAACTGGCTCACCGTACTTCGTAATGGGCGTCGTCTATCTCAAAGTAATGCAAAGACTTGGATCTGAAAATGTAGTTAATTTCATTTTTAGTGGCTTATGAGTTCTGAGCGCGATGTATGTCGGTGACACGTCTGTTTTCCTGTAACGTATTATACACTATAGTAGGTACCTATACCAGCATGGCTAACATGCGCGCCGTGACAAAATGTTGTCGTCGTGATAAAGCGAGACTAAGGGCTCAATTATGGAGACACGCAGAGTCGCACGGCGCGCAAAGCGGCGCATCGCTCTCCATGATCGTAGATAAATGTCTTTATCTACTCTCATATCGTAAACTTTTTTTCTAGTATAGTACACTTCGGTTCCACCAAGGAGTTTCCAATTCAATTTTTATACATTATCTATGGTGGCGCGGCTAGGACGCATGCGCGGCGCGCTAGAGCGCATGCGCGTTTACACTGCTGAGTATTGCCGCCATTTTTATTTTATATGTACATTATTAATGTGATAATTAGGTACCTACCTATTGTATGAGTGTAGATAAAGTAGTGTATGAAACTGCACATAACTAGGTATTAAAACACTCGTGTGATACTATTATAAATCTCGCCTGCGGCTCGATTTTTAAACACACACTCGTGTTTTAATATTATGCAACAGTTTCATAAACTACTATTCTCAGTTCTCAGCGTTGCGTGCCGCGCGATTTTCAACGTTATTTGTTTTATCAATATTATACTAACGGATCTCCGAACCACATTCGCAACTTGAGGAGATACGAGCGCAAGTTGACGTCATCGGGAACGGGCGGTAAGCGCAGCCTGCCTGACGGAGATGTCGCCAGCTTTGATTCTGATTGCTGGTCTAGCATAAAATAATTATTTTATTATATAAATTATTTAATTGTCTGTTTGTACTCGTATTTTTGTAATGTCAATATAACAGCTTTTTACTAAATGCATATGAAAGTATAGACGGTCTTCTATAAAAAAAACAATATTTAAAAAAATTGTGTATGTCTGTTTATTCCGGCTAATCTCTGAAACGGCTGGACCGATTTCGACGGGACTTTCACTGGCAGATGATGTTATAAGGAGTAACTAAGGTTACTTTTATTTTAGAAAACGAAGAAAGAGGGTTCCGCCCAAAAAATAATAATTTTGTTAAATTCCATGCGGATAAAACGAGAAGCAAACTAACTGATGGTTAACTTGATATAGACCGAGATCTATACTTAGTGCATACTTTGACTTAGCTCAGACTTTACTTAAACTTTGCTGAGCTTATTTATATGCTTAGCTTATACTTTGATTTGGAATTTATAGTTATAACACGCTGAAATTGACAGTACTAAGTTATTTTATACGAACTAGGGAAAGAGGATTAAAAAAGAAAGGGTAAGAAAGGAAAAGAAAGGAAGGAAGGCCAAGAAAAGATTTTCCAAAATTAATTCCTTATGGAAGTGAAAGGATAAATCATAAAAAAAGTTTCTACGCGGCGGGAGTCGCGGACACAGCTAGTACAGTAAATCATGAAGGTATGGAGGAACGAGGTATGGTGTTACTCCATTGAAAAGGGAGGATCCTCCGACCAGGCGAGGTGACATTGCCTGGCGGGCCGAAGCCCGACGGTTGATGTCGGACAGTATATGTGTTAGATACGATATTTTTTTGCCTTGCGTAATGCAGGCTTCGTAATCTGATTGGTCAATTCATATTTTCGCGCCATTACTGTTGGTAGTTTGATGACTTGTAAGTAATAATAATAATAATAATAATAATAAATTTATTTATTGTTTCACATTAAGTAGGTTACATATAAATTTGAGACAGATTTGTGTACAAGAATAAACAGATAATGTACTGCTGGTACTTAAAAAAGGAAACCCTGAGCTATAAGTACCCGCAACTTTCAATGATACAGTTGAGTAGTACGAAGACATATTATGGCAATGCAAGCATGCGAAAAATAGTAACCAAATTAGCAAATTAATGTAGGGAAATTTAAAGAAATAATGAGAAATAGCGACCACATCAATTAAAGAAAAGGAGAACAATTGCTTCAACTAATAAACCTTGCATAATTGGAAATGTGTGTGTGAGTGTGTGGGATGTGTGAGTATTTGTGGGATGTGCGGGTTGTGTGATGGTGTATATGTGTTTGGGTAGTGTGAATGTCAATACGTACATGAAGAAATTAGCTATTTGACTGGATGGAGAAGATTCTCTGTTTCATCATAATTAAGTTTCAGGAGCCAGTCAATGACAGTTCTTTTACATTCGTGTTTATTTTTGGAATATATCGTCAAAGATTTGTTTAACTTGGTATACAAAAAGCGACCAAGGAAAGAAAAGAATCTCTGTCTAAACGAAGTCCTGCAAGTGTCACTTAGGGGTAGTCTTAGCCTACGCGTAGCCGGATTTTGGGAAATTAAAGAAAGATAACCACAATTTGCAATGTATGTATGCTGTCTGAGTATAATTTGAAGAATGAAGAGTTGTCGCACCGTTAAGACTTCACAGTACTCGTAAAGTTCCCTGGTAGGGTAACGAAAAGGTTTAAAGGTGCATACTTTTAATACAGCTCTCTGAGCACGTTCAAGTCTTATCATATGACTTTTACAAGCACCACCCCATGAAGAAATACAGTAGCCTATCAAGGATTGGCACAAGGCATAGTAAACCGTTTTTAAAATTTTGGGATCCGCGACTAATCTTAGATGTTTGAAAATATATATAAGTTTCCTAATTCGCCCTGACAATAGTTCAATATGCGGTACAAAGCTTAATCTTTCATCCAAGACCACTCCGAGATATTTGATAGTAGCAGCATTTTGTAGCTTCGGACAATTACACATAAGATTAGTACTTGTATGACAATGAGCGGTAATGAGATATTTATTTATGTCACACTCCTTTGGGTTTTTAATACTAAATTGTAAGTATTTGGTTTTATCTACATTGAGCGATAAGGTATTGCTGGATAGCCATTTTATTGTTTTATCAAAACCTGTTTGAGCTGCATTAAAAACTCGCTCCCAAGAGGTCCCTGTAAAAATAAGTGCTGTGTCATCTGCGAAAGCCAGCAATTTACCATCTACGAGGTCCAAATTGCACATTCCATTGACATACACTAAAAAGAGTGTAGGTCCAAGTATGCTCCCTTGAGGAACTCCATATTCTACGGGAAGATTGTCACTAATATGCTCACTAATTTTAACACACTGGGTTCGATTAGTCAGGTAGCTCTTGAATAACTCTAGCTGCCTATCTCGAATTCCAATCTTTTCCAGTTTTAGGATTAGTTTGGGGATGGAGACCGTATCAAATGCCTTAGCCAAATCAAGAAAAATTGCCAAACATTTGTTACCTCTATCCAAGGCTCCCACAACATAGTCAGAGAGATCATGAACTGCGTCATTTGTGGAAGTATTTTTTCTAAAACCATACTGATTGTTCGAGAGAATATTGTGAGCTTCAAGGTATTTGTTTAGACGATTGTTCATGATTCTTTCCAAGACCGTAGATAAAGAGGGTAAGATAGATATAGGTCTATAGTTATTGACACGATTCACATCCCCAGACTTAAATATAGGATGAATCACAGCCCTCTTCAGTAAGTCCGGAAAAACTCCATTCCGTATACACAGATTGAATATGTAAGTCAATGGACGTACAAAAATTTCCCTGTATTGTTTAAGAAGGCTAGATGATATACCATCAATACCAATTGCACAGTCAGAGCGTAGCGCCAGGATCAATCGCTCAACTTCGGGCTCATCAGTTTCAAGAAACACAAAAGAGTGAGGGGAACAAGCTGAACGTGATTCCATGTATGGGCTTTGATTGGCTGACGATTTTATAACGGTGTCTGCTAGCTCTTTCCCAATATTAGCAAAAAATCTATTTACCTCATTAAGAGACGCGTCAATTGACGCTTTAATTTTAAGCAGAGCAGAAGAGGAAGATTTGTTTTTTGTAGTATGAGTAACTTCTTTTATTACGTTCCACATTTTCTTGGGATTAGACCTAGCATTATCCAGTGCATGTCTTTCATGCTGTCTTTTAAGATTTTTTAACATCGTATTACAATAGTTTCAAGTAGTTATTCTATGTGGCGATAGATGTCGCTACAAAGGATTGTCTAATTACTTACAAGGCGTCCTGATATCAAGTCCTGAGGCGACGTCGTAAGCCGGCTGGTGGAACATGCACATGAACACAGGGTTGTTGTAGGGAGGCGCCTCCGCCATCACCTCCTGGATGGTCGGGAAGCGGTCGCCCAGGCGCTTGAGGCAGTAAAAACCTTCCTGGATATATGAACAAATAAGTCTCATTTTAAAAGAGACACAGTCAATACGCTATAAATTCCATGTACAGTACGACACAACTTATATTGCTCACCGATGTACCTGCGCAGTGAGAATGATGAAGGTTTTGTTTTAGTGGATTTGGTTGTTTTTAACACGCTTTTATTAGCTTCACCTGTAACTAACTAACTATGTAAGAAAATCTTGGCAGTTTTTGACCCACTTCCCGGTTTCCGATTGAGCTGAAATTTTGCATACACTTTCAGTTGAGATGACTAAAGCGTGTTCTATAGTTTTTTTATAAACTATAATATTTTATTAAACTGTCATGGTCACTAACATTATCATTAGAGTTCAGAACGGGGGTATTTACCATGTTTATACTTTGTAGTTAGCTCCCGATATTTCGGCACTGTTGCAAACGCCATGTTCACCAGGATGAACAGTCCGTAAACATAAACAATTTTTTTTATTATTATAGTTTTAAAAATCTATAGAACACGCTTTTGTCATCCAAACTGAACGTGTATGCAAAATTTCAGCTCAATCGGAAACCGGGAAGTGGGTCAAATTTTAATTCCAAGATTTTCTTACGTAGTTAGTTACAGGTGAAGCTAATAAAAGCGTGTTAAAAATGGCTGGTTGAGCAGGCATTTTATAACGTGAATAACGTGGTTGAAATTAAATTATTATGATTATTTTGATTTATATTTTGATCATTTTATTTTCGAATTTATTATTATTATTGATTAAATTATGTTGACCGGTACCTTATTAATTACCAATTAAATATTAAATAATATACCTGGGTAAAGTCATTGATATCCAGTCTCCCAGTATACCCTAGCTTAGCCGACGGGTGACGGCTGAAGATGGCTTCTAAGGCCGGCTCCCACGCGCCGACCACGTACCGAGCTTGTTTGTTCTCCACCATACTGAACAACAGACAAAAATGCTGCGATTTAAAATAAAATACATAATTATTCACACTATTTCCTTATTTATTTATAGGACTTTTTTTTTTTTTTTTTTTTTTTTTTTGGTTTTTTTCCTTGTTATAGGACATTACTAAAGTTCCATAAGTGATTGGCCCTGGAGTCTCTAAAAGAAAGACCATGCTCACCATGTACAACTCGATAAAATCAAAATTAAAACTCGGACAGTGCTGAATAAGTACTAATAAAATACAATATTGTAATTGTAGTAAATTGTTCATTTTTGTTAATGATAGGGCCAACCGTAGTAATGTCCTTTCATCTTGATCAGTTCAGTCGATGCCGTGAAAAGGTAACAGACAGAGAGACAGAGTAGGTAACATTAGCATATTTTATAATGATACGTTTGACGCAGTAGCTAAGTGATTAACTTTATGCCCTACGTGTCGTGGGTTCGATCCCCGCACGGAACAAATATTTGTATGATCTACAGATATCTGTTCCGGGACTGGGTAGTTATGTGTACATGTGAGATGTTTGTAAACTGTGCCCTCGATATAGAAGAAATTTTAGTTAGGAGCAAAGTTTTTTTTTTTGTATAATAATGATATCTAGAAAGCCCGGAGCTTCCCGAAGTTATCCCTACCAAAGTATTCCGATGTTAGTAAAACGTACGTATAGTAATATTATCTATTATTATCTGTGGTAAAACTCACTAGTGTATGGTCCCAAGGTCTAGATACACATCGGCTCCTTCATGGCTGACACTCGCCGCGATCAACGTACACAGCGCTGTCCGGAGTCCTATGTGCTCAATACGCAAATTCTTTGACACCACCTGGGAAGTCGGAGTATTAGTATCTTCAAACTTATTTTTAACCCCTGACAAAAAAGAGGGGTGTTATAAGCTTGTAGTATGTATCTATGTAACCGTGTATCTGTATATTTGTATGTCTTGTGGCATCGTAGCTCCAAAACGGATGGACAGATTTTTGTTTATTTTTTATTTTATTTTTTTGTTTCTTTGTGATCTCTGTGTTTCAATTTTAATTATACTGACGATGTATGTCCTTTATCGAATAAATGCTTCCTATTCTATTCTATTCTATTATTCAAAGCAGTTTTTTTTATTAAAGCTAGTTTAATCGGGTATTATATTAGCTATGTTTCATGAAAATCTGTTTCAGCCGTTCAAAAGTTAGTTATTTTTCTAGTTGGAGTCAGGGATTTTTGACGGTTAGGTTATAATTTAATTAGGTCGAAGCCCAAAAGTGTGCCAGAGGGTTTCGTCTTTTCAATAATCTTTCCTTCCCCTAAAACTAACTAACTTCTTAAGACGTTATCTTTGCAACATGTCCTACTGTTTGAATCGGCTTCAAGCCGACGCCGACGCAATCTCCACAGAATGCGATATACGAACCGACTGCCATCTAATCTCCGCTACCCAAAATTACTGAGTTATCCCATAGGTTAGACCAGTTACCCGTCTCCCCACAAACACTGGATCTTAGGGCTTGTACACAAAACTGCGAAGCAGTGCGATGCGCAACACGGCTAATAGTAAGGTAAATAGGTACATCGAGTGAGCTCGTAGATTTTTATGATGCGATGTCACTTCGCAGTTTTGTGTACAAGCCCTTATACCAGTATATACGTACCTCTTCGCCTTTACGAGCAGTGAATAAGTCCCTTGCAACCTCCTCAGTCATCAGCCCAGTAAGAACCGTGCAGGTCATTACCTTCAGACCTGTGTCGATGCGCTGGAAAACGACAGTCGGTCAAATTTAATTAAAATTAATATAAAGAAAAGTATGTTGTCTTCAAATTAACGCCTCGAGATCAGTAGGCTGAGCATGAATTTTTTGACGTATCGTAACGTAAACGTTACCAAATTTAGAACCAAAAATACACGTTTAATCTATGTATATTTTTTTGGAAATACATATAATATTTTTTCATTTTCATGAAACAAGTGTGTTTGTTGCATAAAATTGAACAAAATTGCGAGAGATTTATTGTATTTTATTCAAAATTTGCTTACGTTTACTTTACCATACGTCAAAACATTCGTGCTCGGCAGTGTTACCAACTTAGGGGTTTTCCCCCCAAATTTAGGGGGTAAATAAGTGGGCTGGGATTTTTTAGGGGTTTTATTTCTTTAGGGGTTTTTTAGGGAATTTTTTATTCTTGACTTTTACTGTGAATTTTATAATGATTGTGACGCGGTTGGCTCTAAACTTTTTGAAAAATTTTCAATTATTGTATAATATTACAATTTATTTATTATTTTTACAGTGTATTATTTTTTTTGGGGGATTTTAGGGGTTATAGGATTTTTTTAAGTTAAAAATAACTTTAGCTTTGGGGATAAATATTTCTGAGGGTTGGTAACACTGGTGCTCGGCCCTCAGAGAAGCAGAAAACTCTAAGGTAAACAAGGTCGTCCATCCTTCATTCCTTGAATATTGTTAGGGATCCTCGTCAATAAAGTTGTGGACTGTAAGGGGTCAATTATGCAGAGGCGGAAAGTCGCGCGGAGCGCAAAGCGTCACACAGCGCGAAGAAAGGCGCGTATCTCCGTTCATGGAGAGCGAGCAAGAGAGCGACACGCCGATTTGCGCGCCGCGCGACTTTCCGTCTCTCCATAATTGAGCCCTAAGTATAAGTACCTAATGCTGGTTTATCAACGGAATTAATCGTAAACACTAGAATTCATATCGCGTACAATTGATTGAGGCACGTGTGGCCATTACCGCGATCGGTTTAGGGAAGCAGCTCCAGAGGGCGCGCGAGTCGTGCGCATGCGCGGTGTTTGCCACGCGTGTATGCGTAGAAACATATCGTTATTTCTGAAGCAGCAATAGTCTAAAGAAGTCTTCAAATACCGAGTTCACACCTGCATTATGCTGAGCAGCTCCAGCATGAAGTCCGAGTTGAGCATGGCCTTCTTGCTGACGTGGTAGTTCTGCAAGTTGATGTAGCACTGCACTGCCAGCCTCTGCGCCTCTATTGGAGTGTCTCTGACTGCAGATAATAAAACAGCATAGGCATGGTTAAGCAGAAGCATAGGGGCGCACGAACCGACCATAGAATTTCATGCGACGATTTATTTATTTATTAATAGTAAACTTACAACACACGCCAAAACTCTTACTATCTTAATTTGCAACATAAATATAAGATTACAATCCATATAATCATGGAAAATGTTGGCATGTTTGGAACTCGTGTACAAACGCATTTATAAGAGAGCGCACTCGACGTCGGCGCGTTGAGCGTTAAGAAATAACGCTATTGCCGCGCTGGGATCTGTCACCTCACATAAAAACACCCATATAATAGAAGCATCTACAAGCATATTACATATATTCTAGTGGTCGCCCAGTGGTCGAAATTCGACCGTAATTTTAGCTTCTTGCACTCCTTCTCTTTATAAACTTTAACTATGCTAAATCTCATACTCCTCCGTGCGCGCAATATGCTTAAAAAGGGGTACAAAGTTCCCTTTTCACGTATTAATAGTTAGGTACTACGTAGGCCGAAGTATTAAAAGATCAAAGTAAAGCGACATAAGTATGTAGGTACATTTCCTGTTGATATTCCTGAGAGACGCGAATGTCTTGGGCTCCACCACGGTGAAGGCAGCTTTGGGTATGATTCGACACAGCTCAGCTAGAGCCCGCAGCGAGTTTATCCTGATATAGAACCACACCGCCGCATCATCGCCCAGAATAGCTGGATTTAGAAACATATAATTATTATAATATTAATTTATTTAAGTTCCATAATGTAGGTACAAGGAGTGTTAAACATATAGCTTCAAAATGGAGCCTGTAGGGCAATAAAAAAAAAAAGTGTGAGTTCGAACCCGGTCCGCATCTCTGACTTTTCGGATTCATGTGCAGATTAGAATTTGATTATCACTTGCGATAACGGTGAAGGAAAACATCGTGAGGAAACCTGCACATTTGAGAGGGCCTCATAAAGTTCTCGATGGTGTGTTATGGTGTGACTAGGCCAGCGTGCTGGACTAAGGCCTAACCCTTCTCATTCTGAAAAGAGGCCTGTGCCCAGCAGCGGGACAGTAGTGGGCTGGTTTTTTTTTGTTTTTTTTTGTTTTACATGTTTTATTCTTTTATATTTGTTATATTATCTTTAAAAATGTTTTTTTGCTGTGTCAAATAAATATTTTTTCTTTCTTTCTTTTATTTATAAATCCTATTTTGGCTTTGACTTTGCCGCCAACGATGACGTGCGCTGATTACTAGATAGTAAACGCGCAGCTACCTCAGGAACCGACTCAGTTAAGCGGTAGGATGGTAAACAGCTGAGGTCCAAAATTGGGCATTGGCCCAGGAACAACGTTAAGCGGGTTAAAAAGCAAGAAGTACCTACCTATAGAATTATTATTTAAAGATATTTTACATGATGCTTTAAACAATATAATTTATTACCTACCTTTATAATTATATTTAACCTTTTACATAATTGAAGAATATTTGAAGTCCACTTTTAGAAGGGTAGAAGTAGAGACGAAATCAGCAACAAAGCAGGGGAAGACGCAAGAAAAGTTAGGTATAAAATTAAATACCACACAGTGCTTCTATAATGTTGGTATCAGACATGCGCACAGCCGAGGGCAGTAGTTTTGTCATGTTGGCGACACCCATCGCCGCATCAGCCAACAGTTCCACATTTGAACTCAGGAGTTGGTGGCAGAAGACTAGGTCAGTACTCGTTTCGTATAACGCCTGGAATTAGAATTTGTATTTATATTTTTTTTATGTGAAGATTTATGTTTTTAACGCACCCCATGATATTGGGGGCTTACTGCAGGGCAGAAATTGAACTGCCCAGAAATTTCCAATGTAAGCTGACCTTTCATTGAACGAAAAGCCTATATAATGAAAGGTCAGCTTATATTGGAAATGTCTGGGCAATTCAATTTCTGTCCTGCTATAAAGGCTCGTAGTAGCCTGGAATGGTTAAAAGGGGGCAACATTTAAATATAAAAAAAACTTAATAAATATAATCTTGACGGAGAAACTCACAATTATTATGTGGATGGCTATCGTCCCTACCTATCTAACTATTCTATAATGTGGGTTCTCATCACTCACATCTCTCCCATTAGCAGTGAAAGACATCTTCGTGAGCACAGCCAGGCAGTGCGGCTTCATCGCTGGTAAGGCCATCTCCAGGTAGGCTAGTAGCCGCAGGATGCAGCCTGACTGGAACAGGTGGGAGGCGTTCTCCTCTGTCTCCACGTAGTTACGGAGGACGCCCAACACCAGCGTGTGCACGTCACGGAACTCGTAAGACTAGAGGATGGAAGGAAATATCATGCTTCTTGTTCTTCTGTCGAGTCGGCACGAGCGAATAGACTTGGATAGCTTGTAAGCGAGTGTCAAAAAAGAGGTGCTCTTTTCGATTGATGTCGCTCTCACTCACTCACTCGCTAGTCGCTACATAGCTCAGTAGCTATCGGAGGTTGCCACGTCTTACCGAGACACCAAAGACCAAAGTGACCGAACGGCTCATACGGCTCGCTTCAAAAGCCCTTACATTGTTTAACTCCTAAACAACGTAACGGCTTTTTAGTTAGCGGATATAAAGACAGACAGACAGACGCGGAAAATGATCTTTACACAGTATTAATACTGTGTAAAGATTTACCTATTTCCTATAATTTCACGGTGATCATACGTACCTCCAATATATCACAGAGGTCCAACACACCAGTGGAAGCTCTAAAAGTCTTCTGGACGACCAGGTCCTTATACCTACAGATCAACTGGTCCACGGTCCTTAGTGCCGCGTGCTGGATTGCCAAAAACTTGCTCTGCATCAAAGCGAGGACTGAAGGCCAACTGAACTGCGTATTCTTTGTCACTTCTGCCGCGCATATTGGATCGTCTAGGAGGTTGCTGAGTGTCTTTAGAGAAAAGAAAGAAATAAAAACTACTAACGTTTCACTCTTAACCTTTAAACTACGACAACCAGTACTATCTTTAGTCATAATTAAACTAATCTTATAGGTATTCATAAGATAGATCATTCATGTTTTTTGTCTCGATGTCCGATGTACAAAGTTGTTTCTACGGATATTAACCGATACAATTTTTTCAGTTTAATTCCAATTTGTGACATTTTTTTGTTGTGTTAGCTTTTTAAGGTGATTGTTTTTTCTCAGTGAGAAGTCTATAAGCCAGAATTGGAAATTTGAGAACACATTAGGACGATAAAATGTGATTACCTGAAGACAGTTCTTCTGAACATCGGGGTCTAAACTATTCTTCATCCTAGCGAACAAGCTATTCAATATGTTAGCTGACACCAGTTGCTCGCATCCGAGAGGTTCTCTTGTCAGTTCTGATAGCACTAAGGAAGCGAATTCTAGAACAAATACGTCTTCCATCTGCAAAATGAAAAGTACGAGTATTTTGATAACTATAACGTGGCCAAAAATTGGAGCACACCGCGCCGCTCCCGCCGATCCGCACCCCCCGCGCCGGACCGCCGCCCGCTCTGTCTCGCCCAAACAGCGGGAAGAACCTTCCAGAAACGCCGCGCGCCCCCTTCACCCGCGCCCCGCACGCGCGACTAGGGTTCCCGCACGCCTGCGTGACTGTTATATTTGACTTTTCGTGTATTTAATAAAAGAGAATTTTTTTCACGTGTCACAGGAGACCATGACCCAGAAAACCTAGTTTATGTTATTTATGAAATAAACCTGTTATATAAGGGATTAAAAAAGGCAACTCTTTCATAGATTATTTTGGATCAAGTTTTACTAATACTGCGTTGATGCGGCTATTCCAGGGATATTGTTAGGAAAGACATTGATATTCTTGCCCACTTTATAAATAGAACCAAAAATACCTTGACAAGCATTAAAGCAATCTTCCTCAAGTTCTGTGGATTGTCAAGCACCTGCTCGGGTCCTCGGGGCAGCTGGCACATTTGCGCCAAGGCTTTCAGAGCAAACCTTCGAATGTTCAGCTCTAGATGTTCCACGTGGGGCAGAATGTGCTGGATCGCGTTCAAGTTGAACAAGACGTAGCGGTTCTGCATTTCTTGTGCAGCGAATTTTGTTATGGCTCGAAGCGTCTATTATAGAAAAGGGAGTTTAGTAGGAAGTGATTTAATTGCTTCATCACATTTTGGCCACTACCCACTACGCTCAGAATAATGTATCGTAAGTGTACTAAATTCTGGTCGCGGGACTTATCTCATTACCGTGACCCCGGAACGTAAAGGGCTATCGAAGGAACACCGTGGATTTTAGTCAGTACAAGTCTGACAGTCCCTCCCGACCTGCCCGGGGTGGGAGGACTCATTTGATGATTTTACCACGCTAAAAAAAGAAAAAAAAAAAGTGTACTAAATTCTGGGATATAGCCTTTGCTGTATGGCTAACCATACAGCGGGTCTAACGCGTAACTAAAATTGTAATGAACATCGACATTGGTATTAAACTTCAATACGATCGTGAGAGCCTAAACTTTGAGCTAACTTGTATTTTTTTTACCGATCATGAAGATAGGAGTTCCAACTATATGATAGGTAATTTTTTTACAAGTTAGCTCAAAGTTTAGGCTCTCACGATCGTATTGAAGTTTAATACCATTGTCGATGTTCATTACAAATTTTAGTTACGCGGTAGACCCGCAGGTCTCATCTGTGTCTCTCATGACACTGATCCGCTGATGAACACACAGCATGAACAAACCTTTACGGTATCTACCTATACTTAACAGATAGGTACCCAAGAATCCAAAACATCTTCTGATGATCCGAAAACGATTATATTATTAGATATTATTAGAGTGGAGTACCACAAAACTATTACCTACCTACCTCTAGTTCTACGCTACGTGTACTTATTGAAGTTGGTGAGTGGTTACCTGGCATAGTATCTCAGGTTCAGCTGACTCCAGAAGTAAGATGGAAGTGTGTGCACTTTCAGGCGATATAGTATATGGATGAAATGTCAGGTCTTTTTTGTCTGCAGACCTGTTTTCTCTTTCTTTTTGCAGAGGTTTTGCCATGGTTTATAAATGTTGATTACAATTACGTGCTTCGTGTAAGGCACAGATTACTATATTTGTGTAAGGGACTCGGACACACAGACTACTTAGAGATACTACCGGACAGTCAATGACCACAGATTAATATATTTGTACTAGGTCAATGACTCGGACTCGTGAAATTTGTCAAGAGTGACGTATTTGACTACAAATTGACAAGGCTTTGTAAGTCATTTATGTAGAGGTTTTAATAATAAACCAAAATATTTTTTATAATTTTCCCCGAGTGGTTCCTAGCTTTGAACCGACTGTCCCAAAAGTGTTTTCTGTTGTTTATTGACTATTAAGAATATTAAAACGTTAAAACTATAATAATATAAATATTAAGACAATCGTTTGTATTTTCTCTAGAGACTCGGACTCTTTTAAACAAAAACTGGCCGCTACCATAACTCTTAAAAAACCAACCTAACTGACAATTAATTCTTGACGTCAATATATTTTTAGGTTTATTTTATCTTTATGCATAGGAAAAATATATTCGTGCGTCTTATAGGCAGGTTGGCTAGGAAGTTCAGGGTGTTGCAAGAAGTATGGATCCTGCCGTGGTGGGGCAGTGGAGGGCTGGCAGCGGTGCCTCTGTGGACCTTGGATACTCTGGTGCTGCTTGTCAAACTGTGCTCCACTTGCACCGTGGCAGCTGCAAAGATGTTGATCCCGCCAGCTATGAAGAGTTTGCATGGGGAGACTGTGTTGGTTAGTTTTGATAAATAAGATTACATACATACATAAAATTACGCTTTTCCCATGGGATGGGAATAGGCAGAAACTGCAGAACGCCACGTGATATGTTACATACCCCTTTTGCTTCATCTACCTACATGTAAGCATCGTTCATGAATGCGCAGCGAAATATTAATAAAATAAAATAAATCTGATTCAAATAAAAAAATGTCCTATGTATATAAAAAGTCATGATTTATCAACCCTGGTATCTACCATCATACTATTGAGGACAGCGATTCGCGTCTTTTTACCCGACTACGGCATAGAGGAAGGGTTATAAATCTCACTATGTAGGTACCTATGTAAATAATAAGATAGTTTGTTACCTCTCACAGCCAATATTACTGAACCGATTTCAACAAATGTCTTTACCTTAACCTATTATACCTTGTCTATTATAACGACTATAACTTATTATGAACAGGTAACGGGCGCAGGTCACGGCATCGGTCGCGAGCTGGCCATCCAATTCGCCGAGCTCGGCGCCACCGTGATATGCTGGGACAACGACACGCGGCGAAACAATGCTGTCGTCGATGAAATAAGGCTAAAAGACGGAGAGGTATTACTTCACTACATATTATAAAACAAAGTCGCTTCCCGCTGTCTGTCTGTCCCTATGCTTAGATCTTTAAAACTATGCAACGGATTTTGATGCGGTTTTTTTTTAATAGATAGGTAGAGTCATTCAAGAGGAAAGTTTATATCATAATAATTTCATATTTAATTTAAGGATAGTAGAGAAACTGCATCCGTGCGAAGCCAGAGACGAATCGCTAGTACCTTGATAAGCAACAGGTTTGAGCGAAATGTAGGTAATTTTGGGACGTGTGAAGAGCGAGGGTGTCGAGAAAGACTACCCCCCGAGACGTACTGTGGCACTGCAGTATGGGGCACCGGTGCGTTCCTCTAGAAATCCTAGAACCCCTTCGCATATGCTAAAGACATCCACCTAAGTGGTTTTAATGGGTGAAAATCCCACACCGGAAGTGTGGCCCTCCCTTTTTAACAAATAATAAATTGTTCCTCTTGTACCCCAGTGTTACGGCTTCACAGTAGACGTGACAGCTCGAGAACAAGTAGCAGCACTAGCGACGCGCATGCGACGCCAGCTGAGCGACGTGTCTATGGTAGTGAGCAACGCGGGAGTGCTGTCCTGCGCGCCTATCAGCCATCTGCGACAAGAGTCCATCGTGAAGCTCATCGAGATCAATCTGCTTGCACACTTTTGGGTAAGTACCTAATGGAGTAGGTTATAGTAAACCTTAGCTTTGGTTACCCATCTATGCAAATACGACTCCGGCTGACTTTACTTCCACACGTTTAGGTAAGTGTGGGTTCCATATTGGGTGGCTTATAAATATAAGTTGTAGTCGCATAACTGTACTTACTCGTCATTTCGCATAACGTCTATCCGCATAACCTGATTAGGCATAGTGACAGTGTTCTCGTTTGGCCAAAATTCTTTTGTATACTCGTACATGTTCGTGGCATTTGGCTACCCGTTGGGCCACCCCAGCCGCACCGTAACCTACTGTAACAATGTTTCGCTTCGATGAATCCATTATGCCCACAAACAATTACCTACGTCAATAATAATTATACGAAAAAACTTTATGCCAATCAAAATTATGCGAATCAAGGGGATACCGTAAATATGACACTTTTTAATATGAAAGAGCTATTGTAGAAGACGCTGATGCCCATCATCAGCAGTCTTCAGCGGCCGTCTATTTTGAAACTCGTTGAGGTCAAAGAGCTTGATTATTTTTGAGCGTTCATAATATTTTAACAGATAAGGTATTCTCTCCATAGACTGAAATTAAATAAGTCTCACCTTCTCCAGGTAATCCAAGCCTTTCTACCAAGCATGATAGAGAGGCGGCACGGGCATATCGTTGCGATCAACTCGAGCGCAGGTTTAATGCCGAGTGCTGACATGATACCATACTGTGCAGCAAAATTTGGACTTAGAGGTAAAGATCTAACGTATAGGGACATAATTTAGGTACTTTAAGACAAACAACATTCTTACCAGCCGAAAATAGGTACCCCAAAACTTTTCTCTACTGGCATAATTTGGTTCAGATTTGTAAATCTATTATTTCTGTCTAGGGCTAATGGACTCAATAACAGAGGAGCTACGGCTGGACACATGGACCAAGAACATCAAGACCACGTCCGTATACCTAGCAACTGTTGCCACGGGCATGTACCCTCCGCCATCACATAGATTTACCTCGTGGTACTCCGAGATTACTCCTAAGGAAGCTGCCAAGACTATCATTGAAGGTAATTGGGATAAAAGAAAAAGAAGAAGATAAATTTGTCATTTATAGGGTTTACCTCGCAAATATAAAACAACGCTCTTTGGTTCCTGCTGCATAAAATAGTCTCTTTATTTGAGCAAACGTCATGTTGATAGGCTGCCCATAAATAATCGGGTTCGAAATCCTCAACTTACTAGGTGCACGCATTGAGAAATGTTTGTATTCCTTCCACAATATGAGAGATTTGTCTCCACTTCCACTTAACACGGAACAACATTGAAAAAACCTTTATGTAAAATATTCTGTATATTGCCATACAATTACAGATTTTATACACGGAATTGTGTTTTCAGGAGTGCGCAAGAACCATAGAAATATCAGCATACCATCATTCATGAAGTTCCTGATCGATCTCAACAACCTTATGCCTTACAGAATAAGGGTTATTTTTACTGATTTCTTCAACATCCGACACAGGGGGTGGTTTTGTTTTTGCTGAGAGAATGTGTGGATCTCGGCTACGTTAGCCGTAAGACCAATTTTAGATATCTTCAGATATAATTTAAGCTTTTTTAAGCATTTTAGAAAACAAGAAGTTTGTTTTATTGCGAATTTGTGAGAAAACTCTCACATATTATGCATCAATTAGCATTTTGATAATAGAAAATGGCGATTCAGTATAGAAACCCAACACACCGTTTCGCATAACTAGCTGATAGTATCCGCGATGCAATTAATGTGAATGTATTAAAAATATCGCAGCTAAATGGGTGTGTAATTTTAATATAAATTGAAAATAAACTAACGCTCACTTGGCAAAAATTTAGTAGATCTAAATTCATTTGACATAATAATACATTTGGTATAATTATAATTTCAAATGATATGAATTACTATTAAATTACTTGATATAATTATAGCAATTTAAATGCGTCGAATTAATGCTCTCCAGCCGCAGTTGCAGCAACGCACGTTTCGCATGCTCGGCTCGTGCTTTATCACGGTCGCAAATTTTACCAAACCCGATTCGATATGCCTAACATTATATCTTCTGTTACATTATGTCAATTTAGAATTGGATGAAAATATATTATATTTTTTAATACATTATACGAAATGAGTGGTATATCAAACAATAATATATGAAATAACTTTATGCGAAACGTGGGGCACCCCAGCTGAATGTAGACTGATGCTGTTATACTTATGAAAATTGGATTCTTTTGTCAAAAATTCTAGCGAATAATTTGATACTTGTGTTTATTTAGCTGTAACTTGTTAAAGATGTGACTGTCTTGTTGAGGATTTACAATGATGATTCGTTAAGGTATTATTTGAATAAATCATGTATACCTTTAAAAATGGAGTTTTTTTTAGAACAAAATACATTTATGGCCAACAAGTTTAATTTTTACATAACATTAAGAAATAAATTCAGTACTTGCTGTATAAAATACAGAAGCACTTTGCAAAGTGAACAATTAGTTGAAACTTCTTATACCTAACATTATAGTATCAACAATAGTGTCTACTGCAAGAAGGCGGAGATAATAATATATATATAATAATAATAATAAAATGTTGCCCCACACTCTGATTTCTCTTAGCCTACACAAGATATATCACAAACATGAATGTTTACAACTGCCTTAAGCTTGTTCCTATATTTCAGCTGCCAGATAATCGGTACCCGGTGGCAAAGTATGAGGTGGGTAAAGGGGCTTAGGCCATACAAATATTTGTTAAATGCAGGAATCAAACCCGCGACCCGTTGCTCAGACAAGGTATGTTTAGTTGGGCCGTCGAAATCATACGAAATTCGAATGCAGTTGATCCGTAACAACAAACACACAACTAATAATAATTGAACACATGGTTGAAATAGTAAATCTATACATTGTCTCTCAGATTACAGAACGCATTGTCTTTGGTATAAAATCATAATAGATAATCTTAAACACAACTATGCTCATCCAACTTATATCTATTCACACTTTGTCCGCACTTCTCACAGATAACCTTCTCAATATGCTCTTGCATATGATCCTCCAATAACTTTGTATCCATAAACCGTCTATTACAAATATTGCATGCAATTTTGCTCACCCCATGCAGTACAGAGTGTCGGATCAAAGAAGTTCTTGTTGCGAAGCTGCGGCCACAAGTTTCACATAGGTGCAGAATTGGCTCAGGCCTTGCAGTGTGTTTTTTTACATGGAGGTACATTTCTTTGCGATCAGATGATGTATTGTTGCAGATTTTGCATCTGTAAAATTAATATAACTTATTATTATTGCTACGGAAACATGCAAATATGGTCTTATTTGTTTTTCACAAAAGCAAAGAGGACCAGAAATTATGTCAAATTATAAAAGAATCCAATTCCGTCAACCTACTTGAACATAACATTCTCGGTTTTTTCGTGTTCCTTTTTCCTATGTTTATTCAATGCATCGCTGCCTGTAAAAGTGTGACCGCATATATCGCAGACTCTCTCCTCAATCTTTATAATATGCTCCTTAGCATGTTTGTACAGTTGAAACCTCTCTTTAAATGTATCTCCACATTCTTTGCAGCGGTACACACAACCTATAGAAGCTGCGTAATCCGTGTGACAAGTTTTGTGATGTTGCATCAGTCTTTCTTTTGATTGGAAGGGTTCACCGCAATTACAAGTGAAAGGCAGAGATGAATTGTGAGAAATTGAATGCTGCTGCATTTGTTGCTTAGAATTAAAAAGCACATTACATTGTACGCAAGTTCGGGACGCTATGTCACATAGACTCATGTGTTGGAGCAACTTTGATACACTGTCGAATTTAGTTTTGCATCCGAAACAAATGAATGCATTTTTTTCTACTCTGACTTGATTCATCTTTATTATCGCATCAGTTTCTTTCACAACAAGTCCTTTTACAATTTGTAAATCTGTGTCCAAAACATCAATTTCCATTTTAATTTTTTTTGGTACCTCTTTTTTCTTTGGACTAGGGATCTTTGTAGTTTTATTATTCATTTTTGCAATTTCAATAGAATGTTCATTTCTATCCAGCATATTGACTATACAGGGGATATCTTCCTTACCAAGATTGTTCAAGTACTCCTCGATGTTCGCAGTGTTATTTAGAAACTCCAACAATGAATCGGAGTTGTATTCCGAATCAGGTAAAGGCTGTATCACCATTTTGTTTTCAACCGTTTTCTTCATCTTCTCTTGCAATGATGACTCCAACCAGTCTTGGGAACAGCGGGCATTTAGTTGAAAGTTATAAAATTGGTTCAATAATGATACGCAAGAGCAGCAAACTGTTTTAGGAAGGTGGTCATTTGGAGACACAGTTACTGCGAGACAGGCTTTCAAGTGTAGGCTGATTGTAGGGTCCCCGAGGATGGAGACATGGTCGGACTCAATATCCAAACATATGCGGCAACAATTTTGGACGTCATCACACATATTACTTTATGAAACTATCTGTAAATTATATTAATTTAAAAGGCCGGTGCCTATTGTACCTACGTAAGTACATCAAAAATATTATTGAAATGTGACGTGACGCGTGTTACCAACTATCAAATATATTTATCCCCAAAGCTAAAGCTAAAAACCCCTAAAATCCCCCTAAAAAAATAATACTCTGTAAACATAATAATTATTGTATAAGTCACGTTCCGGGAAACCACGTCGAGAGCCGGGATTTAAATTTTCATCAAAAAGGACATCAAATCTTCACATAATTACATGTTGACTCAACGTCTGATGACGTTATGTCAAATCATGCATATTTTATTTGAAGTGATATGATATGATACGACACACCGCTTCTCGACGTACCGTCGATAGACGTTGTGCCGCTTTGCAAAGCAAATGCAGGGTACGATACGACACACCGATCCTCGACGTGACCGTCGATAAATATTGTGGGAATTAAATTCAGCATGATCAGGTTCATCAGAGTTATCTTCACTATCAGTGTTGCCTGGAGAAGATTGTTGTTTCAAGGGAGGGAAATTTAATCATCCTGGACGTCTGAAAGTTTTAAGATGACTGGCTGGAGACGTCATCTTCTGGAGGCATGTAGTACTTGTGAGTACTATAGTCTTCTTCAGCGTCATTGAATGTATCTCTTTCCTCCAACGACTCGTCGTTTTCACCTTTAGATGTTCCAGGAGTACCTTTTCGTATCGAGGCATCGCGATGCTTCTTTCGCCTCGATCGTGGCAAGTGACGTGCGCGATCTTCACAGGATGCGCGCGCGGCAGCACAGGCGGGACTGAGGCGCTGGAGACGTGCCCAAGTTTGTTTGCTTGAATAAAACATCGCCACAACTTGTAAAAGCTACCCCAGGTGACAGTACAAGGCTAAGATATCTCGCTTTATGACATATACAGTACGTCACGTTCATGAAACTTCCATTGCCAGCGCCCGCTTATCGACGTAGTGGCATTGATTAAGGCTCAAAGACAATCGTCGACAGGCGTTGTGCCGCATCGCATCGGATTTCTATGCCCGCCCTACGACGTAATGTCCCGGAACGTGTTAATAATTAATAAATAATGAATAATCTGATATGAATTTTCAGTACGCATAGTAGATGTAATATAATAATATGTCGCTAAGTCGCTAGCAAATAAATGTTTGGCTAGTTTGGTATTGTCTCAGGGCCTATACTTTGACAGAGTTATTATAAATAAAAAATAAAAAAAAATAAGATAATGTAGACTAAAAATATCTTTAAAAATACCCCTAAAAAATCCCATCGCACTTATTTACCCCCTAAATTTTGGGGGAAAACCCCTAAGTTGGGAACCCTGACATGACGTTTAGAGTTTCGTTCGGTATCGGATCTGCAGTCTGCACCATAGAAATAGTACAAGTACTATGTATTATCTCTATGGTCTGCACAGCTACGAGACTGACAATCAATTGACATTGACAATAATTTTGACAAGACAATTTGTCGGTCAGCAGGAGACTTGTGGGTAGGATTTGTGATTTAATTTATTGTGATTCATGTGTGTAGAAACGAGCGTGAAATTTGATGAAATTAAATTCAAATCGTCCTAATCATACTAAGATTATTTAAATAATTTATACATTCGGTTAAAACATGTGTTTTGACGTAAAAACGTAGGTAATTGAATGCGACAACTGACGCTATAATTGCGAAGTTCGATGACAAAAAGCCTTGCTTTAGCTAAAAATTGTGTATAAATTGACCGCATAGTGCACCAGAATGTCTAAGGACGATAATTTTGGGTCTGAAGCGCAGGAATCCCTGTTGTATTCTGCCAGACATGGGGAACTGTCGGTGGTAAAAGCGATGCTGGAAGCTAAGAAGGATGGGAAACTCACTTTGGATATCAATTGTAAAGGTATGATTCTTATTGACTGCTTACTCACTGAATAACCCCAACTTAATCAAAACAATGTGTATTTTTTTTTTTTTGTGTAAAAAATATTTTTTGTAACCAATAAAATTTATTGGTCTGAGGATGTTATTTGATCAAAATAGATTGTATTATGGTTCCAGATGTAATGATAAGAAATTAAATATCTTCCGGAATACTCCACATATCCTCGCTTACGAGTATGTATATATTAAATCAGCTAGCATAATTATTATGTTCAAAATGGAATTGAACACTCACTTAAATGTAAAGAAACCCGCAAGCTTATTACAATCTGTTAAGTGAACAGCATATCTTAGCTTCCTGAAAAAATATGTGTATATTAATTGAAATACTTGAATTACCAAGGTGTATAAATTATTATTCTATTTAATAGATTAATAATAAGCTTTGTCTATGATATGGATACTAAGCAAATGTTCTCAACCTTTTAACTCATTAACTAACAAGCAGACCCATGTGGCGGAGGATACTATTAGTCAATGGCATGGTTTGCGCAGTGACAACCATTGGCTTTCAGTTTTAGCATATTACGCGCACCAAGCAGTGTGAGATTTGGCATAGTAACTAAACAATATTTAAAGAAGGACTGCAGAAAGTACAAAAAAAAAGTGCTAAAAGTATGGTCAAATTTTGACCACAGGACAACCACTTATAATAATAATGTTATGGTCACCAATGACTCATAGACAATATTGTTATTGTCTATTGTGATGAAATAGTTTAAAAAATAACACTAATGAGTTTGAACTATTTAACTTTGATAGCAGTTTAATTAATATATAATTTTAGTCATAACCACAATAATACTGGCTAAAACTGGTGCATGAATAATGAATATTATAGATGTGTTTGGATGTTTAGGTGATTGTTAGTCAATCTTGCATAAATGGTTGAATGGATTTGGATGAAATTTCTTTCACAGATAGACCATGTCCTGGGTTAACCCAGGATTGAGGAGACTTCCGGGTACTTGAGGTAGTTCCTCTAGGATGCAAGGGAACAGTGGGCAACAACTAGTTCATAATAAATTACGTTTTGTTATTTTGATGTATGGTAAAAAATAATAATATTGAATGTTTTTTACTATTTTATTTTTCTTTGTTCACGGCTGTTGATATATTGAAAGGCTATTAAAACAATTTTTAATAAAAAAAGTCCAAAAAACTATACATTGCATAGTAAAGTTGACAGCTTATTGCTGACTGTTTTGCCTGTATTTTTCAGGTAAAAGTAAAACCAATCTGGGCTGGACTCCCCTTCACTTGGCCACATACTTTGGCCATGCAGATGTGGTGGAGGCTCTGTTGGAAGCAGGGGCCAATGTTGATGAGGTCAATGATACTGGCGACTCAGCATTGCACAAAGCCTCCTTTATTGGAAATGAGGTGAGGTTATTGAAATATAGAAGATAAATATTCGTAGTTCACCACTTTAACTATGTTGTTCTGGGGATTTTCCTACAATTAACATGATGATTCAAGTTATGTCTGCTGGCTGACTCATGCTATTACAAATTTACATGTAATATTCTTTTTATTTGAACGAGGTGCTGAGAAACAGCTTCCACAAGTAACGAATTTTGGATTCGTCTAGTGTTCCCTGTGCAATCAGCCTCAATACCACCATTGTTCACTGGCTAATCTTTCTATTACGACATGAGCGATCACCAATTTGTGCTGACAAGGCAGAAAAAGAATTAGGTATTTCAATACCTACTTATTAATAAACCAGGGGCCTGAAATGGTCACATTGAGCAATTTTTCGATGAATCTTCATGGTAACAGTCAAACAGTTGATTGCTAAATATGAACCTTATGCAAATGATATTAAGAATGACATTTTTAATGTAAATCATTATTATGATTTATGGAAATAGGCCTTTTTGGGCTAGCAGGGCTAGCATGGCGGGTGGACAGACCCGGTTTCTCCACC
This sequence comes from Allophyes oxyacanthae, assembly GCA_932294325.1. Classification (NCBI taxonomy): domain Eukaryota; kingdom Metazoa; phylum Arthropoda; class Insecta; order Lepidoptera; family Noctuidae; genus Allophyes; species Allophyes oxyacanthae. The sequence goes on along the minus strand of OW028610.1, from coordinate 16,979,192 downwards.
CTTTGTCTCCTTGACAGAAGACAAAACGAAAAATCGAGAGAGAAAATGGTATAGAGATGGTTTTGTCCGATTTTTCTGTCGACAATCTCTTGACGTGTATGATGTCGGGTGACAAAACAAAGAATGGCGCGCGATTGGAACTCTTTTTCGTTTTGGAACTCTTTTGGCTCGGACACTTTTGAGCGCGGCCCCATTGTTTATTGTAGTAGTAGATCAATGCAAATATGTATGCTTTACAGACTAGTGTTTATACAAGCATATTTTGAAAATTGCTTGATTAAATTAAACATAGATTCTTGTCCCCCACAGGACCTAGTAATTCTCCTCCTCAAATACAAAGCTGACGTTAACATAATGAATGGTGAAGGTCGAACACCATGTGACATGTCCAAAACTCGAGACGTCCAGCGGTTGTTAGAAGCTGCCGGGAGAGCGGAGAGACACGAGAGGGAGCGACTCCTACTAACTGCTGCCAAAGACGGCAGGATTGACGATATACAGGAACTGGTGAGTGGAGTACAGGGCTTTTAATAAATTTATGGTTTGCTAGATGTGTTGTGCCCTCGGTTTTTTCGGACATATCATGCGGTCTTCTAGGCATAGTCTGGAAAAACTTATAATAGTGGGCCGGCTGGACGGGAAACGCACTCAGGGCAGAGCGCCGATAAGATGGTCGGATTTAATAAGGAGGGCTGGTGGAGGCAGCATGCACAAGGCGGTCCACGCAACGGAAGACCGCATGGCTTGGAGGCGCGTTGTATGTGGTCGCGATCCTCATCAGTGAGGGAACGATGAAGAAGAGATGTGTTGTAAAAGTGAACACAGTATATGGAGAAATAAAATACGTAACAATTTAGTTTGTTGTATTTTTTTATTTATGGCACACCAAGCTACGATATATTTACAGAAAACTAGTTTAAATTATTATTTTTCCTCAAAGCTGTGCAAATACGTCACTGAAATTATTGATTACAATTATTTTTTATTAATTTTCGAATAAAAATATACATAAAGGTTGTCTGGAACGGATCGCTGTGCGCGATAAGACCGCCCATTGTACATTAGCTTATGTGATTCTCAATCCTGTTTTTATTACCTGGTGTACAATAAAGAGTATAAATAAATAAAGGACAGTCCATCCAAATGTACACACCATTATTAATTGTTTCTGTACACCATGTATGTTAGGTTTTCTGTTACAATAACAACACTAATTAGAAAAAATAAATCGTAATATTATTCAAGTCTTGCTGGTTACATATACTGGCTGATGTTTTTTACAGTTCTATTATATTCATCTATTTTCCTAGACCTCCTGTAAAATAATTTTCCCAATTCTTTACCAACTTCAAATAAGAGATCCACAATTTATAAACATTATTTATATCAAGCAGTGATAGCCTAGCGGTTGAACGCTCGCCTTCCATGCAGGAGGGTCTGAGTTCAAACCCGGCCCGCACCTCTGACTTTTCGGATTCATGTGCGGATTAGAATTTGATTATCACTTGCGATAACGGTGAAGGAAACCATCGTGAGGAAACCTGCACATCTGAGAGGGCCTCATAAAGTTCTCGATGGTGTGTGTAGTCCGCCAACCCGCACTAGGCCAGCGTGGTGGATTAAGGCCTAAACCTTCTCATTCTGAGGAGAGGCCCGTGCCCAGCAGTGGGACAGTAATGGGCTGAATTTATTTATTTATTATTTCAATGTGTATGTTTTAAATTTCTAATATGTATTACTAAAGTTAACTGATTTATATTATCTATTTAAAAGTAGCTATTACCCGCTACTTTGTCTGCATATTCCAAACTAAATTTTTGACCTATAGATGTAAAACTTTACAACTGTATTTCAGCTAAGCAGTCCAAACTCACCGAACATCAACTGCGTAGACGCACAGGGCAATACATGTCTACACTGTGTATCTTACAGAGGACACACAAGACTTGCTGTGTTGTTGTTGCAAAATGGCGTTGATACTACACTGAGAAATAATAGCGGTAAGTGTAATTACTGTCCATGCTAAGAAATCTTGGTATTTTAAGTAAAAGCAGCAGATATAAATAATGGTAATACTATGAGTGGAATTCTACTGGGTAGCTCGAATCGGAGTTAAGCGCGTTATGGTTATTAGAACCGACCCCTCACTAGGGTTTCTCCTGTATCGAGGGTACAGTTTACAAACATACATGTCACATGCACTCACACCCAGACCCGGAACAACTGTCTGTAGATCATACAAATATTTGTTCCGTGCGGGGATCGAACCCGCAGCTCGTAGCACAGAAAGCTAATCGCTTAGCGATTGTACCAACTGTGCTGGCGCTGTTGTCGTGTAAATTACAGTAGAATTCAAGTTATTCTGTGCCAATACTTGTATGAATCAATAAGGTAGTGGACTATAATTAAAAATGGACAAATATTTCATATTCCGTTATAGTAAGTTGATAATAAACATCATAATTGAAAAAATAATTAAAATAAAAGTTAAGTAATTTAAAATGCATAAAACTTAGGCGTATATTTTAAAATATTTAATTTATTTGTATACTCCTCCAATGTCGGTTCATGAATGTTGAGGATCGTGCCTCCTTACCATGATTTTTTTGATGCTTGATCTCCACTTGCTGCGTTATGTGGCTTGATAGAGTGCCACATTCACCGGTACGTCCAGTTGTCCCGACACCTGGTTTAACCACCTTTGGTCTGTGTCCTCCCGGTCTTTTGCCTTCTGTTATTACACCATTGCTTAATTTTTTAGGAAAAACTTTAATTTTGCTAATAATAAAATAAAACAAATTAACAAAAAAATTACAAAAAACCCGACTGCTTAAAGACGAACTAAAAAGATGAAAAGAAAACAGAGTATCCGCTATCAAAAATTTGGGTGTGTCACACGATATTACCCATCCATACATAGGTTGATAAACACATTACCCTCGTTTGCGTCGCGCAGTCGGGTAAAAATACAGTGTAATTCCCTACTACGCTTGTTTACAAAAGCCATTCTATTTTCTTTCCCAGGTCAGTTGGCAATAGACATGGCCAAAGACGCAGATATGCGCGAAGTGTTGAGCGTTAGACCAGTACAACGGTTACAGAGGACAGCTGCCAGGTTCGAGGGGCCTCTGCTGAAGAGGTCCAGGTTTCTGGGCTGGAGGCCTGTTTGGGTAAGAGAAATTGAAAATATCGAGCAATGACCAGGGGGGCTAAAAAGGCCGCTTTAGATGAATCATGATATGATTCATATTATGAATGTCAAAATATCTACTTAATTGACGACTCTTAATGTCATCCGCATAAGGTTCATATTCAGCAATCATCTGTTTGACAGTTACTAAGCAGATCATTAGATGAATTGCTCAATGTGGCCTTTTTAGGCCCCCAGTTTTCCAGTAGTCATTTATAGCATTATTTTCTCTCGCTAGATGGCGTTGGCAACAGTTTTGATAACAGTAGTGTGGTATGACCGCAGACATTCTGCGTTCCCTTCCTTGTCGTTCGTTTGGTTCGCTTGTGGTTTGTGTATTTTTACGGTAAAACGCTTTCTTTACCTGTAAATAATTTAAAATAATAAATGTTTCAAAATACGTAACTAACACTAAGATATTAATTACTATATAATTTTACAGGATTTTGTATTTTTTTTAAACATTAGTTAACAATTTACGTTGGTTGAACGAATTTTTCCACTGCCATGTTAAAATTTTAAAAATAAATACCGAAAGTTACGCGAGCGCCATCTCTCGATGATGAAAGAATTAACTGACAATGCCTACTAGAAAACTAGAAAACTACTCATTAATTTAAAATATTAATGTTATTAATTATGTTAATTTTATTTATTTATTATATTTATTTAGTTACCAACTTATATTAACAGAATATCTACACATACAAGTTATAGGTACATAATATTAATTATACAGGTATATAATCTTGGGCACGCCGTAATAGCGGCGGTAAGGCCCGTCATGGAGGGTTGGCTTGAGAGGGGCCATGGTTCCCTCTCCTTCCGGCTGACACAGATACTTTCCGGACACGGGTGCTTCGGAAAGTACCTGTGTCGAATAGGCCGAGAGCCAACAGCCCGGTGCCACCACTGTGACTGCCCCGAGGACACGGCGCGGCACACGATGGAGGAGTGCCCAGCTTGGGCGGGGCAGCGCCGTGACCTGATCGCGGCAGTCGGTGGTGATCTCTCGCTCCCGGCCGTGGTTCTGAACATGGTTGGGGGCGGGAGTGCGTGGGAATCCGTCGCCTCCTTCTGCGAGGAAGTGATGTCCGCTAAGGAGGCGACGGAAAGGGAGAGGGAGGCTACCAGTGCCCTCTCGTCCCGCAGCAGACGCACCGGGCGCCGGAGGGCGCTCAATGACCTCCGGCCTCCGTGAGTTGCTGGCCTGCGGGCGGCGGGCTTGGGGCAGCCCGTCGCCTGACCAGAAGCAGGCCCGAGAAGGCGGCGCGTACGTGTTCCACGCGCGCCTCTCAAAGAGGATGTGCGGCTAACCCACAGCCGCACATAAAGATGGGGCCCGCCGGGGGCTTATTGGCGGGCCGATACCTGCCGGGGGAGCGGTGAATGCGCGAGCGAATCCCGTTCTCCCGGCGTATAAGGTATGAGAAGGAACACCGCAGGTTTTTAGTCGGTAAAAGTCCGACAGACCCCTCCGCTCTCCCCCGGGGCGGAGGACATCCATGAGGATTTTCCTTCGAAAAAAAATAAAAAAATAAAAAGGTATATAATCTTATAACCGAGAAGGACGACATAATTTTGAAATAGAATATAAATAGATAATTAACACAGGTAGTAAGGGCGACATTTATTTAGAAATTAAACAATTATATAATTTTGTAATTAAATTTCACTCGCAGATTGTGCCGGGATAGGCTGTAGACTCGAGGTAACGACAAGCTGCAGTCAGAAATCTCGGTTCTGTAGTATTTTGTTAATGTTTGTGCATGCCAGCTCCTGGCAATTCATGTAATGCCACATTTTTTTATAGCACCATCCGTGTGTCATGTTTCGTCCAAATAAAAATAAGATCATGATATTGTAGGCTGTCCTTCAACGTGGCGTTCTCCTGTACTACGGCTCCCGCGCCGAAGCGGCTCGCGGTGGGAACCACTGGCGCGGACGGAAGTACTTAGACGCGGCCACTTTGACTGCCTCAGACACTGAACCTGCACTCATTGTGCTCAACTTTAGCGACGGAGACACGCATCGACTGGCCGTGCAGGGGGAGAAGGATGTTGCTGCTTGCAGACAGGTTGGTAAAATACTAAATAAATCAAAAACACCAGAAATCCTGGGGGATATTCATATTACAAATGTCAAAATATACACTTAATTGATGACTCTTAACATCATACGCGTAAGGTACAATTTCGGCAATCATCTGTTTACAATTACCATGGAGATTCCTAGGTGAATTGCTCAATGTGGCCTTTTTAGGCCCCCTGATCCTCATTCTATAATTTTGTTGCAATGAAGACTTGAATCTGGTTTTTTTTTTCTGTACACGATACTAAGGTAGGAGTTTACAGTCCGGTATTATCAATAATCAGTTCGGCCTGCCGTAGTTCATTGTTGACTCCAACTAGAAAAAGAGCTGTAACTTTTGAACGGCTCAACAGATTTTCATGAAACAAAGCTAATATGATACCCAATTAAACTAGACTAATTAAACTGAATTGAAATCGGTCCATCCGTTGTGGAGCCACGATGCCACAGACAGATATACATATTCACAGATCCATAGATACACACTACAAACTTACAACATTCGTCTTTTTTATCGGGGGTTAAAAATAGGATCAAACTTCGTTTGTATGGAGCGCGGTAGGGAGCAACTTCTATTAACATTTAGTTTATTTGTTGTCAATGTTATGTCGCGCTGATTATTACACACCTCATCTGAGATCCACCTTATTTGTTACAGCAATGGGTGACCGCCTTGAACGAGCACATTGCATACTCCGGTCATTATCTATGGGCAGGAGCGTCACCCGATTCAGCTAGAGAGGCCACTGAGGATTTAGAGGACGAGTGTAAACCATTAGGTAAGGAGTCATCATCGATTACCGTCGTTCTTAGTGGTCTTAAGAGGAGATTCGCCATAGACCGCGCGGCCGCGTTAAGTATTAGAGAGTATTGTTGTTGTTTGTATCTAAAATCGCTAGCCCGTGCGCGCACTTGTGAGATAGTACTAATTCCGCAAGATCTCCGCGCGTAATTGTTAAATTTCGTACTTTAACAATTATTCAAAAAGGTGGATTATGTGCATAAACTTTTTAATACAGAATATTAATTTTTTTTTCATGTTTGTGGTTTCCCCAAATAGTTCTAAATTGATTTACTGTGTTGAAACATGAATGGAGTTGGGCCTATTTCGATCGAAAATTACAAATCTTTGACCGAGTATAACTTTGAAACTTCATATTTTAACGGAAATCTGACAAACCACAGACACAGATATTAGTTTCTAGATCGTGTTCACAAAATTCTATTGTCTTTAATCGATTTATCTTCAAAATCGGATCAAACTTCGCTCGTATGAAGCGCGCTAGGACAGAACTCCTCTTAAGTATGTTGGGGTCAGCTTCCAGGCTGTACGTCTATTTTCACACGTATCAATCTGCTTCGTCCGTGGACCGTGCATAGTTCGACGGCACGATTAGCGCAGTTGCTAAGCAATACGCTTTCTGTGCTGCATGTCCCGGGTTCGATTCCCGCACGGTACAAATTTGTGTGACTTATAGTTTTTAAGTTCTGGGTGTGTGCATGTGAGAGGTATGTTTGTAAAATGTACCCACGATACTGACACCCATGTGTGTGGGGCGATAAAAAAAAAAGCGTTATTAATTTCAATACTTAAAATTATTATTATCACCAAGAGTTGCCCGCAATTTCACCCACGCGTTTTTTTTAGATTAAAATAAGATATAGCCTGTATCATTTGAGATATTGTAACTTGCTATTAATTAAAGAATTTTTAGAATCGGTTCTGTAGTTCCAAAGATTACCCCCAGCATACATAGCATACAAACAAAAAAACAGATTTTACCTCTATATAAAATTAGTATAGATAATTAAATTTTCATAATTAAAGATAAAATTTTAATGAAATCAATTACAAACTTTATTTTACCAGGTTCCATGCAAGATGCGTTGACAGCAGCGACCAACAGCTTAGCTCTACTAGACACACAGCTGCGCGAGTGTTCGGCCATCGTGGCTGCGTTGGACAAGAGCGTCAACGTCGGGAACTCGCTGCACCACTCCGCATATATGGTACGTGAACATCCATGGAGTTTCTTACCGGTTCTTCTCCATAGGACCTATTGTTTGGAACCGTGCACCTAAGAGTCTCGACATTTCATTTCATTCTATTCTATTTTAGAAAATTGTCAATAAGTTGGCAGGCCTTAATCATAACACACAGACTTACATAATAGCTGTTGCCTGCGATTTCAAACGCGCGTTTTATTTTTATCAAAATAAAACATAGCCTAATCTTATTTTTTTTTATTCTCTTACGTCGTATCTGTTTTCTTTTTTCTTCTTTCTTTTTTAAACCAAATACAGGCACTTATGAAATGTCAAGACTAGGTGCGGAGTTCCAAATTGTAGGAAGGGATAGTGTAGCTATCTATTAGTGAAAGACTTTGTACAAACAAACAAATTTTACCTTATATTAGTATTGATAACTATTCTTGTGTATTATTTAATCACTCTCGGAAGGAAGGAATCGCTTCAATTTCAACTTCAACTATGTTCATTGCGCCGTATGTTTAGAATATCTCTCAGCTTAAAAACGGTATCGATGTATAAAAAATCAATACTCAATCTTCTTGACACATCTTCTTGACCGCAGCGGTTCCAACACGCGTGTGGTACGGGCTCCGAAGCGCTGTCAGCGTTGCGACACTGCGCCGCTTTGGTCGCGCAAGCACGTGACGCCGACACAGCCAGGCTCAATAGAGAGGTAAAAGTGTCATAATAATCATCTTCTAATGTCATTTTGGCATGTGTTCATGTCATATTAGTCATTCAGTAACGTTTGGTCAGGACTGACTGTCTATGGTGCACCAGATGTAGAGATAAACTACGATAACATGGCGCGCCCCTCCAAAGTTCAAAACGTTTGCAGGTTGCAAAGGTTGCATTTACAAAGCGCCACCAAGAATCACAACGCACGTGTGAGTAGAGAGTCGGCTGTCAAAAAATTATAAATAAATCCAAGGATTTGTTGCTTGGTAAGGAGATGTGACTAGAAACATTGAAACAGCAATTTGGAGGGGCGCGCCATGTTATCGTAGTTTATCTATACTTAGATATCGTCAGCAAGAGGGACACTTTTCTTGCACTCCTATAAGGTAGTGACCCTAATTAAGTTTCGCTTGGATATCACAAAAAAGTCCCACGACACAAAAGCTAAATATCGTACGTCGGTTTTTAGACTTTAGTACAGCAAAACTACCAATACAACATCATGTTCACGTCCCGAACTGCAGTATGGCAGCTCGGGACGCTATAAGAGTTCTCGAAAGCCCTCCATGATTGCTCTGTGAAAACTTGTTCTTTACCTATTAGCATGGAATTACTAGCTATACAGGATATGTTTTTATGTACTGCGCATAATTTGTAGAGTGATTCTGTTCCTAAATGCAACCGCAGTATTGGGATAACTTTAAAACAAAACGAAAATTCGACTTAGTATGGGGGACACGCATAATTTACTAGCGCAAGCCATACCAAATCATTTTTTTATTTTGTTTTGGAGTGAATTTTAGTACTGCGGTTGCATTTGGGAACGGACACTGAATCACTGCAAATTTAGCGCTCTACATAAAAAAATATCGTGTATAGCAGTGGCGAAGGGTGACAGTTTTAAAAGGGGAAGCCGTCCCAAAAATGCCCTTTAAAATTGCTGCAATTAATGCTGCAAGACAAAAATCCATGTCTCTATATATAGTCATGTCAGGAATAGCTCGACCTAACTGAATAACAAGCCATATTACGTTGGTCTATGCACTAACGAATTCCTAAAAGAAAGCCGATGGGAATCGGGTTGCATAGACTCTTCGCCACTGCTGTATAGCTTATTGAAGAAGGAGACCAGTTAATATGGCGTTTGTTCAACAGATAGAACGCAACAGGGTTCTTGAAGAGGCATTGGCTGCGTTAGCGAGGACACATCACGAGCTGGAGATGTCCGTAGCAGAAGAACTCACTAAGGTATGCTATGGTGACTTTATTATTATCGTATGACATACAAATCATGTAACGAGAAGAGTTTTAAGTATGTATGTGGATGGATGTAAGAGAAGAGGCAGACCCAAGAAAAGATGGATGGATTGTGTGAAATTTGACATGGATTATAAGAACGTAAACTCTGAGATGACGTCTAATAGAGATGAATTGAAGAAGAAGACATATTGCGCCGACCCCAAATAAAATGGGATAAAGGCAGGAGAATGATGATACAAAGTCCAACCTTTCTAGTCCCGATCCCTTTAAGGGGTTTTTGTACAACTTTTACTATGGGACCAACCTTGAAATCGCGAAAAAATCTGCTGTTCCATACATTTAGTTGAGTAAATTATTTGTATGGAACAGCAGATTTTTTTTTGCAATTTTTTTGTTGGTTCCATTCCAAAAGTTATACAATAGCCTCTTATAGGGATCGGGACTAGAAAAGTTAGACCTTATATTGTATATGGTTGCTTATTCTATGCCGGGAATCACACGGTCGTATGCGTAAAACGGAAATCTTTTTATAAGACCATAGACTAACTATTGTTTAGAGTTAGACTATAGAGCAATCGTGTGCTTGAGCCTAAAACTGTTTGTTCCAGAGTAAAAGAAAGAAAAAGTCAAAGTCCTCGTCAACACTGAACGATTCAAAAGAGAACTTTTTTGATGTTTTTGAAGGCAAGTCTTTTTCCTTTTTTTGAACGAAGAAATTAGTAGTGGTTTTTGAACTACTGGGGGCTTACTTGCTCGGACATTTCCAGTATAAGTTGACCTTTCATCGTAAGAAAAGCCTATACAGGGGGAGGTCAACTCATAGTGGAAATTTCTGGGCAATTCATTTCTGCCTATAAGAGTTCGTAGTAAGCTTCGTATTTTTTGTATCACCCGCTTTTCCAACTGGCTGCTAGAGGCTGTCAATGTTAGCTATTGAACCAAAGTGAATAGGCATTTGCATGTATTTTTATTTTTAGTTTATCGTAACGATTGAAGGTTTCAATAAAAATAGTAAAAAGTAAAAAAATAAAATATGCACAAATAATAAAAATATCAAAAATAAATTATGACTTTCAAATGTTCGCGCCAAAACACTGCGCACGTTGCATGACGTCATTGTATCGCTCGTTCATAATGTGAATATATTATGGTTACCAAGGAAACATGAAGGAGTGACGTCATAACTGGATGATGGCGTTTGAAAATGAAATAACATTCCGTTTTACGTAATTTATAATAAAGAATTTGTAAAAAAGATATAATTTTTGAATAAATCTTTCATTACAGCACTTTTCACAGCTTTTATTATAGCTTAGCTTAACAGTATAGTGTGCGTACAGTTTTAAAGTGTATCCCAATACTGCGGTTGCATTTAGAAACAGAGACCGAATCACTCTACAAATTTTGCGCACTACATAAAAAAATATCCTATATTTATTCAATTCTCTCTGGTTATGACACCAGATTCCGAAGATGAAGATGACACACTAGTAACCGCTGGTCTGTCGAGTCCACTGGGTGCTCTGAGTCCTTGGGGCAGCAGCCCCGACCTGACGCGACGGACGCCGATAGGCAGCCTTGATGGTAACTATTAAAAGATACGAACACTTTTTGGTGTGGTAATTGGTCAAAAAGCGATTGCTATACCTGTGGGGTCAATCCAACAAAAAATTTGCAACAGCTTCCTGCTATGTGCTAGCATCATATTCTCCAGTCAATTTGATCTAAGATTGGTGTGTATGGCATTATAAGAAGAAAAAAAAACCTCTAATTCAGGTACCGCACAAGAGTTTTACGTCCGTATTTATTATCTCTATCTGTGATTGGACTATAAGATAAGATAAGATAACTTTATTTGTTCAAATATGAGTATACATTACGAGTGTGCATGCAAGTTGTTACAGTTTACAATTTCTAGTCATGTTTGCCACCTGTAGTGGCGTACAAATTTTATTTGATTCTACTATAACAATAAATAATCATGTCAATGTGTAATACAATTAATTATGCAATATTATTGGATTCATAATTAGACTTTAGAATTCATACTATCATTGCAGTGGTCATTATGAACGAAAGAAAATAAATTTATTTTTTGCACACAGGACACTAAAGTCACAATAGCATGCATACACAAAACATAAACATAATAAAATACCAGAATATTACACAACATTAAAACAATTAAAAAACAAAAATGCATGGAAGTGTGTGTCCCTCATATGCAATAAAAATGGGCAGCTATATGGAATTATGTCATATAGAAATGTCGATGGCTCTTTGTGCAACTGTAAGCCTTCTTTTACCATTTAGACAGTATCACACGAACAGAAAATCAATTTTTTATCAGAATCTCATTGTATTATTTGTAACCGTCGTTAAGTCTTGGTGACACAGAATCCCTAAGCTTCACCCCTCAACAGGAGACAAGACCCCAACGAACGAGGAGCACGACTCGCAGTACGTCCGGCGGCTGTCCGGCTCGTCCGGCTCGCCCGGCTCGCTGCACACGGCGGCCAGCGCGGCCAGCTCGCGCGGCACGCTCGTGTCGCAGGGCGGACACGTGTACCGGAACGCACGCCCCTATCGCAAGTTGCAACATCCGAGGTACGACATGAGCAGATCAATTAGGTACTTTTCAGCGAGATTTTGTGAATAAAGTAATTGTTAATTAAATAATCAAGTCAACATTTTCGAGCTGGATCTGCCGAACAGTTTCTCAGATCTGCGCCAAGATTACGTAAGTAAAATTTGACAGCCACAACTACCAACAAACAGTGCATCCTATTCTCGCTTTTATTTTATATCATAAGAGAATACGGGATAAAGAAAAAAAGAAATAAACTACCTATATTTATTAAACAAAAACACAATAATAAATGATTTGCGAAACAATAAATAAACAAAACATCAACATAGTGTAATAATATGTTACTGTAAAGCATTAGTATTGTGTGGTTATAAGGTCTCAGCATGTGCTGCAGATTATCTGCAACGCTAGTTTGCAGCTAAAGCCCGAGGTAGCTGACTGGCTATAACATGTTTATTAGCGACAATATACACGTCAGCACGGCCATCATATAAGGCAAGCTCATGTCGCAAAGCGGACATGTGTACCGAAATACCAGAGGCTTTATCGTAACTCCACACATTCGAGTTACGTGATAAACTAAGGCTATGATCTATAGAGCGTACTTAGACTTTGCTAAGCTTATTTATATACTTAGCTTATACTTTGATTTGGATGTAATAGTCATAGGACGTTGTAATTGTGCTGAGCATACGCTAAGACCGACGAAGTCAATAAAAAATTCTAAAGGTCAATAAATAAAGTACTTAATTCCAAAGCAAAGTTTAGAATAGAATAGAATAGAAAACGTTTAAACGATACACGACATACTTGTCAGCACATTAAAAAATAATAATAGAAACAAAATTACAAACACGAACAAAAAAATAACACGAAATTTTACTGCACTGACGAGCACGCCCATATCAAAAGGGTCTGGACAAAGTCTAATTACGCTCTACAGGATATTTTTTTATGTAGTGCGCATAATTTGTAGAGTTATTCAGTGTCCGTTCCCAAATGCAAGCGGAGGGGGCCTAAAAAGGCCACATTGAGCAATTCATCTTCTGATCTGCATAGTAACTGTCAAACAGATGATTACTGAATATGAACCTTATGCGGATGACATTAAGAGTTGTCAATTAAGTAGATATTTTGACATTTGTAATATGAATCATACTGTGATTCATCTAAAGCGGCCTTTTTAGCCCCCCAGTACTCAAATTCACTCCAAAATAAAATGGAAATTGAATTTGTATGGCTTGCGCTAGTAAATTATGCGTCTCCCCCATACTAAGTCGAATTTTCGTTGTTTTAAAGTGTATCCCAATACTGCGGTTGCATTTAGGAACAGAGACTACAAATTTTGCGCACTACATATAAAAATATCCTGTATAGATCTCAGCCTAAGAACATGGCGAGATGTGAAGTCTGTCTTTACTTACAAGCTACTCTTCTGATGATGATCGCCAAGCTGAAGATAACCAGAAATAACGATTCTTCGTGGCCATCAAAACTTAACATGTAAGTACTCATTTCTGGACAAAAACCACAAGATCCAGTGAACTTTTGTGGAAGTACTACACAGTGTGTTTACTACAAACTTGGTATATAAGTTTAGTCATTGAATGCCTTTTCGGTGCGTCCCCAGAGTTTGCGTGTTTATCTTAAAACTTAGGAAGAAAAGTAGGTAAGTACATGTTTGTCTAACCCAATTTATTTGAAGTTCTATCTTGGGCAATGTTGAATAGCGTTATAGGTATGTGGGTGATTCTCCAACACACCATCATTAATCGTCTTAAATCATGTCATCCATATACAGGGTCGAATTTCCGAATCGTAAACTAAAGTAAAGCGAAGCGTAAAGAAACAATACTGCATTTAAATATTTTTGAAAATACGCTAGCCACATCCAGGAATCGAACCGACTAAAATCCGAAAATAATGTTCGATCGTAAGGTTCGATTCCCGGGTGTGCCAAGCGTATTTTCAAAAATATGTAAATGCAGTTTTGTTTTTTTTTTAAATAAAGGAATGTTTCCATTGAGTAAAATTTGCTGTCTTCAGTATTTAGAGTACTTTTCGTCCAGGTACGCTTCGAAAATTCCACCCTGTATACCTATATAATACTATAAAAATTGTGTTCTATTCAACGCATGACTGGCTTGGACAGAATATCAGCAGTTGAGCATGCCTCGCGCTGCCAACTACTATGCTGAGTCCAAAACCTTTTTGTCTTTTACCTTCTTGTATGATGTATCCCCTTGCTACCTATGTAATTTGAAAGACAAATAAAAATCTTCTATTCTATTCCTGCCTCTGGTTGTAATCATCATATTTATGTTTGAATTGTAATTATTCTTATGTCATAGCAGTAACGTAGTTCGGTTTTTCATAAAACCATTATGTAATTTAAATTTCTGCATTGTTAACTTTGAGGTAAGGTTAATGATGTACTTAATGATTTTTTGGATAATTACCCATGTAACAGTAACGGGTTTCAACGACATCGAAAATAATCTATTTTTAGTACATTTTATAGGATTTTGGACTCATTTTATTAAAATAAACCATATTATGCCACCCAAAAATAAATACTCCAAAATACTTCAGTTATCCACGATAATAGGTTTCCACGTATTTTATTAGTATTCACAATGTTTGTTTAGACGTCAGTTATCTGCCTTATAAAAGGAATTTTAATTATATTTCTTATATTTTTAGACTGAATACTTGTGTTCCACTAATAACCATCTCAAACAGTATGAAATGAAATTTATTTTATACAATATAAAACGTTCTGTCGCTCGCTGCCGGAAAAAGGCGTCAGCTACCGGAGGTTAGAAATGCAATGTTGACACTGCGAAACTCGACAGCTACGAAACATTATCAACGCTTTAGCATGCGGAACTCTCAAGTGACTGTCGGCACTTCCATTATTACGATCGGACGTTTGACTATTAACCATGCATCGTTAATGTCGAGGACATTGTAAGAGGCACGACTTCTGTCGTTTGATGAACTTTCTCGTGAGAATTCCTAACCTATGTAAAGATTTTTATAGGAACCTATTTATTTTATAAATTACATTATTTTAAACAACTTTGTTTTCCAAGCCGTAGTTAAACTTTTGCTGCTAATGACGTCATAAAGTAGTATGAATATTTCGAAAATATCTATAAAATCTAAAGCCGAGTAATAAAACACTTAAATGTGATGATAGATATTTTTTTTACCCTTGTAAAAAACGATCACGATCACTCGTCTCACGATCGTTTTGAAGTTTATTACCAGAGTCCATGTTCATTACCGTTTTAGTTACGCGGTAGACTCCCCTGATACCGATACTATACATATTATACGGCAGAGCACCAATTCTCTCATAGAAGAGGTTGACAAAATTTGTCAACCTCTTCTATGAGAGAATTCAGGTATTACACATTATAATTTCTCTGAAAACGTTCATACAATCAGCCCTATTGAATGGCACTATGAACTTGTTATAAGCCGTAGAAGCAATATTACCTAACACTTTTGGTAATCGGATTAGGTGATGTAGTATGAAACTAGTATCCTAATTGATACCGTAGCAGATTTTGCTGTCCTATAACAAATAATTGGATGGGTTAGTTCTAAAAGTCACTAACTCCATTTTCTTCATTTTGAGATATGATAATTTAAAGAGAAAAAAAAAAAAAAAACTTGTTTATATAAATTTGGAAAATAAATAAAACAATAGTTCGTAAGTCATTTAATTTAAAAAAGGATTAGATTAATCGATAGAGAAAATAAAGATAATTATTTTGAACTGGCTAAGTCAAAATCGATAAAAATGGACTTAGTGAGTTTTAGAACTAAGCCATCCAATTATGTTTTGTTACCTTATTTTTATTTTGTTTGTTTCTTTTTGTTTCAGTTCTCAGTGGTCCCTTTAGAGTATTTACTGGTCAGTATCAAATCTCAATTTAGAATACACAGTGTACTTAGCGACAGCTAAAATGTGACCGTTTTTGATACACATAGTTTAGCACAAATTGCACAAAAAAGCAACGCAAGCGCACTAATTAAGTTAGACGATGTACAAAAATGTGCAGAAATATTATGAAAATGATAATTATATTTAACGAAAAGCTTAAATAAATATTTTGTACCTAATCATTCCAAATATATGATAATATTATTTTTAATACTTACTATCTGATCGACTTTATTTACACTCGAAAATTAGCAATATGATCCGGACTACAAAGGACCATGTATCTCGGTAGATAATCCAACATTGTGTTTAGTTCAAGTTCTTTAGTTTTTTATTTTCTATACACCTAGAATTATGAACCACATTATGGAACATAGAACTGAATAAATTTATTATTATAATCTGGCCCGACTTTGTACCAAATTAGCCTTAGTCGTTCGTGACATACAACACTTGGGAACAACAAACACTTGGGAAATATCTACAAGCCTATCGCAGTCAAACAAGACATACCTCACGTGGAACATGACAAGTTTTTTCTATTTTTGGCTCTTAGCTGTCACGCACAATATGACAGCTAAGCGGTAGCCTGTCAGCTCTAACACATTTGATCGATACATAATAATTAATAACTGACGTAACTAATAATACAATAATATTAAACAAGATTAATAATTGACGAACTCTATGACATATGAAAGTACGTGGTAGGCTTGTTAGTGCCATATTTTAGGAAACTTTTACCAAAACTCAACCATTTTTAATGTGATTAATTTTACTAACGTGATTTACCTACTTATAAAAACAATTTTTTTTTTAAGAATATTAACTATTTATTATGATAATTTTATTTTTGTATTATTGACATGGTACCTGACACTAATAGTGTAGAGTGCAAATTATTGTGATATAGTATTTTAGTTTTTATTTTATTTTAAGCGATGTTATGTGACTTGTATTTAATTGGTAGCAATAAATGTGTATTTTATTATTTTGTTTTGTTTTTTATTTAAGTTTTCATAGTATCACACACAAGCGTACATCGATTGCAGTATCTAGCCTAGAAAACTCATTAACACGTTTATAATTAATAATCGTTATGTTATTTAAAACTGCAACTCAATTACACATTAGATAACCTTATTGATACGTATAGTCCATGCGCGAACTTCAAGGAATTGGGGGCTGAGGAAGCGGGCACTGTGCGCTGCGCCCGACCGTCGCTCATACCCCGCACTCTCTCAGTATTAGTGGTACCCCGAGACATAGAGACTACTGGGAGAGTGTGGGGTACGAGCGACGGTCGAGCGCAGCGCACAGTGCCCGCTTCCTCAGCCCCTGATTCCTTGGAGCTCGCGCCCGCACTGTAAATTAAGTGAGGAGTATAGAATTCGGAACCGTATATGCAAACTGAAGAGCATAGTAATATGAAGAAATACAAAATTAACCACATTACCTACAGTTACTAGGTAAGTATTGTGATACTTATCACCCATACAACTACTGCCTTAGGGCCATTTTTACCGACAACATAACAGGCAATTAAGATAAAATCGCCTGTTTACTATGGATTTTTATACTAGTAAACGGCTGATTTCATTTTAAATGTCTATTATTTCGTTGGTAATCATGCCACTTAGAATGATACTACTAGGGCTACTATTGCTAACAAACTTAGTGCTTTAAGAGGACGGCAGATGATCAGTTGCCCTTACAAACGCAATACCAAAATCATCAAATAATTGGAGCATATATATAATTTATTTAAGTTCTAGATAATATCGTATAGCGAGCCGATATTTTCCCTTCATTTTAAGACATATTTTGCGTATATTTCTTGACAAGGGATTGAGTGGTCTTCGTAGGCGGAGACTAAACCGCCATAATATATTATGTTATTCCCAAATAAACGTCACAGGTAATTCTTTTGTAGGTACAAGGCATTACTCACGAGACCCGGTGGTATGTTATTTGTGTTTCTGCTCCACCGTCCGAGATAAAAAAATGAGGGTGATTTATCATTTCATGCTTCTGTTCCGATTGAATCTATATTTTACTATATTCAGCAAAACAATTGATTTTTGCTGATTGTTCCCATTTAAATTCACTATGTTCCGGCGGGTAGAGATTTTTTTGCAAAGTTGTCGTACAATTTACAACTCCCCGAATAATTGACTCTGTAGTGTATTCTGAGAAATAAATAGAATTTCACACTATACCGCTCGGTCTTCTGTTTATGTACAAAAGTTATATTTCAATTCAACCCTATATATTACTTAAATAAATAAATAAATAAAATAAAATCATGAACAGTAAACAACATTTCCGTTTCAAATCCTTTGTTAACGTCATTATTCCGTTCACCACAAAATAAATTTAAAAAAAACCGCTATAATTATGTCGCTCTAAGCGACAAGATTCATTACTATTGCGATGCTTTCATTTAGAAGTCAACATAAAGCAAAGGAAACATGCAAACATTTGGGTAGCCGCAACAGTGCCCAGGCTCCACGGTCCCACGTTGTGCGCCAACATACCTTTGCGGCGGCGCGGGACGTGTGGAGAGGTGTAGAGGGGGGCGCAGCCCAGTCTCGCCCGGCTCGTGATTGCCAGTTGCGCCGCAGCGTTTGCCGCGCGCACACGTCTGCATAGCGCTCGCGATCCGTGCACGCTTCGCCCACACATGACCTAGACACCGGTTTGATCGTGAGTGGTCTGCGGTTACATAATTGTTAACTATTATTGATGTTATATGCATACACGATTATGTCTATCAGATGTTCTGTTATATGACATTACGGATTGAGATGTACTGCGGGATATCTTGCATCGATTGGTTACCTATCCATCATAAATTGGATTGCATTTTCTGTCAGATAAAATATTATTAACTCTATTTTTAACATAAGACAAATTTAATTATCACATTAATGGCTACAATTTGATCCTATTAGATTACTGACAAATAAATGTCAATAATTTAAAATAAATAATTATTTTACAAATATTTTCGTATTTCGATCGCCGGCGACCACAAACAATAGATTTTCTGTTGTGTTTATTTTGCGAGATTTTCGTCGCTGAATGGGTTAGGCTTGAATTTGAGCCGGGGCTTTGTGTCAATATTTCTCAAATAGCTACAAAAATAAAGTTTATAGGTATTAGCGCTGACTCCGATGAAACAATTAATGAAATTATTGCGGACGTTCTAGTGCAATCTGTACTGTCTCAAAATAATGTAACATTACATAATGTTGCATTGTTTTGATACAGTACAGATTGCATAATTCCATACATAATTAAAACCAACTAGCAAGCTATGGAATAGGACATATAAATTACTCTTTTTTGTATCGATGTTAATTTCATGGAACTTTATAATTTTGTTGAATATTGCTCATGCCGTCGGGTTGCATACCTAGCAATTTCCATTTGTCTACATATGTTTTGTATTCAAGAGTCGTTTCTATAAAATTTACTAAATCAAGTATTTATAATTGCTTTATTTTACACCTAGTCTTCAGAACTAACATATTGATACAAAAAATGATCAAAAATGATAATGATTTAATGTCTAGGTTTGTATTCAATTTAGATAAAATTACTAAATGTGTGTTTCTTTTATTTTTAATTTTCTTGTGTACTGTAACACGGGTGAGCGCCCCACCACAGATGAACCTGCGTTTTCGTTGGTGGGGCTTAGTGATTTAAGTGTATAATATAATTATTAAATAAATTTTAAAAAAAACAGGATATTTTTTTATGTAGTGCGCTTATTTTGTAGATTCATTCAGTCTCTGTTCCTAAATGCAACCGCAGTATTGGCATACACTTTAAAACAAAACTAAAAGTCGACTTAGTATGGGGGGACGCATAATTTAGTTACTAGCGCAAGTCATAGAAAATCAAATTTTTATTTTGTTTTGGAGTGAATTTTATTACTGCGGTTGCATTTGGGAACGGATACTGAATCATTCTGCAAATTTTGCGCACTAGATAATAAAATATCCTGTATAATAGTTATTTGTTATACAAGAGTGCAAAGTTGCTTTTTAACCGCGTGTTCAATTTTGATGACCGAGCAAGCGAAGGATTCTAAAATTGAATCACGAGCGCAGCGAGTGATTCAAAATTAGAATCCTGAGCGTTAGCGAGGGAATCAAAAGAGCACGAGGTGAAAAATCTTTGCACTCGAGTGCAACACGTAACTTTTCATTCCACCTCAGCGAGGAAATGACTAAATGCAAAAAAAAAACGTTTAATTCACAAACTTAGTGCACACGATGTTCTAAATTCAATTTACTTTATCCTCTAGAGAATAAAAACGGCTTTTCCACTCAGATATTGAAGATTAAAAATACTCTTTCCGAGATGGTGGGATGAAAAATAATTTAGTATAGATACTTAGTTCCGTTTCCAGCCAGGGTCTACATAACGATGTCATTATCACTCGTTCAATATTAGCTTAACTGTAGCCTGATAATGTGCTTGCACAACGACACCGTTATTGATTGATGTTATGATGACCATCCCTCATCTCTTAGCTTAGTCACATTCCGACAGCTATACAGGATCATATTATGATTTATACCTACACAACCCGAGATCAGGGAGATAAATACCACGGTATATTAAACGAGAAGATAGAGCCACAATTCTGTGACGCGTCATGGAAAAGGGGGATACCTAAGTCAATTTTTTTGTAAAATGAGTTTTTGCGTACCTAATTGTCTTCACAATATCGATATACGAAGAAGATAAGTCAGTAATATCGTATGTTTTAATTAAATGGCATAATATCTACAGTCCAATAACACTTAGCCCGGCACGGGAATAGAACCCAAGATCATGCAAAATATTCGTTTAAAATTATTATTTTCTTTTTCAAAATACACTTTGCCCTCACTAAGATTTCTCGTGAATCGAGGGTACAGTTTACAAACACATCTCACATGCACACACAGACCCGAAACAACTATCGGTAGATCATACAAATATTTGTACCGTGCGGAGATCGAACTCGCGGTACTTAGCGCAGAAAGCTAATTGCTTAGCCACTGCGCCAACAGTGTAGTCAATTTAAGTTTTAATTCCTTGAATTCTTGTCGATATACCAATAAACCTCGCACAACGACGCGGTATCATTCGCATTGGAACAAAATCGATTTCCGTCGAGCTGGTTACATCCGATAGACATCATAAACCGATGGCTTGCTGAGATTATATTGTTATTTTACGAACTGGTTATAACGATTCTATATAAATAGATATTCGATAAGGGACTTGAGATACTGCGTGTGTTTTATAGCCTACGTTTTATGTGTGTCGTGGTTTCCCTAAGGAGGTATGAAGACAGACATGCAACACCTATAAGTACGACATTCCTACATGGTACCTCAATTGGATGTAGATAAACAAAAGGATCCTACGTGACTCTCGGCTCCGTTGTGGGCCTTGTTCTACCCGTTAGTATATATAACGTATAGTTATAAGGTACCTACTATTAGGATTTCTGATCATTCTGCGAAAATCCGCAATCCTATAGTGGGATTAACAGCACGGGGCAAGTCAATCTGAATAAAAAACCCGTCATAATCCAGGAAATACAAACCTGTGAAGGCGAATGAGAGCATAGCTAACAACTTTATAGCTTATCATCCATTTCATAATAAGTTTGGAAAGCTCAACTAACTGTGAAGAAGTAGCCATCCATAACGAAATCGCACTAATAAATCAAAGCTCGGGTGTCCTTTGGGAAACATTAGACCTTTGAAACACGGGACGAAATTAATCCTCCAATCGCTGGAAATATAAATCAGTTTTAACTTCTCTTGCGTCCAATGGCAGAGGAAGTTAGTAGCTTAAATAGTGCTTTTTTATAGAGACTATGTAGCTACGTGGAATAATAACATGATCGCAGAAAACCATACCACATCAGGTCTGCGGAGCTACTACGGCGGGTAGACAAACCGGTTTTCTTCACTCTTTGTCTCCATGACAGAAGAAAAAATAAAGACAGACAACGGTAAAAAAAAAATAGTCTCCGATTTTTCTGTCTTCCCTTTATTGGCTGAGAACTTCCAGGCATGGGCGTATCTAAGAAGAAGCACGGGGGCACGGCCCATACCAGAATGTCTAGTGCCGTCAATAAGGCCAGCCAGGCCCCTTCACAAGAAAAAAGTAACGCTCTTACGAAGTAGTTTTTCAGCTGAAAACTGAAATGGAAGCCCTGCCAACAATTCTACATAAATTTTTTGGGTCAAGGTTTACGAATGTCGAGTCGGTGTATGGACCTTCATTCCATTCGTACGCAAAGTCCTTGAGAAGTGCTGCAACAAAGTAGGACCGTTATCAGTAGGTACCTATCCCCTTGTGCACACTCTAGAAAATATTGCTAGCTACGCTCATTCTTCCATAGATTAACTAGATGCGGCTGAATATATGTATCAGAAATGCGTGGTCATATTTATGGGTGTGGATCAGACCATCAAATTGAACAACTTTCTCTATTGGACCAACATCGTAATTGCGAAAAAATATTCAGCTGTCCCATACGTTTGAGTCGAGAAGGTATTGACGTTTTGTATGGGACAGTGGATTGTTTTTCCCGATTACGATATGGGTCCCATTGAGAAAGTTGTTCAGTTTGACAGTCTGATCTACACCCTAAATATGACCACGTATTTCTAATACACGTTGTACAGAGGTAAAGTTTGTTTGTTAGTAGATAATCTCTGGAATTACTGAACCAATTCTAAAAATTCTTTCACTAATAGAAAGGTACACTATGCCTAAGTTATATACCTAGGTTATATTTTATTTTAATAAACCTTAATCGCGCGCTTGAAACCGCGGGCATCAGCTTGTGTAGTGTATTTTGCATGGAGCGATTGTCATTAGTGCAATCTGTCTTCCGCAACTCAATTACCTACTCGGAGCTACCGATTCTTCTACCATAGAACATTTATCAGACATTTCAAGTTCCTGACTGCTCGTAAGGTACCTACATGTATTCCTACGACAACCGGTACCGTCGTTTAAATAATGCCGCGCTCTTTATGTGGACTCACTGACACAGTATCGCTTCTGTGGTTATATTTTTGGTCTCGGTTACTGCGTTCGTGTGACCTTGCATTATGCTGGAGGCTTTGAGGCGTGAGCCCGGCTCAGCTTTGTGTTATGCGACTTAGTTCGCGCAGCTTCGCGATTGAATACTGCGAGGCAGTAGGCTATTACCTAAACTATCTACATTTATAACCTAACCGTCAAAAACCCCCGACTCCGACGAAAAAGAGCTGTAACTTTTGAACGGCTGAACAAATTTTCATGAAACATAACTAAGATGATACACGATTAAACTAGGTTTCAATTTTTTAAAAATCTCCTTTGAAATCGGTCCATTCGTTTTGCAGCTACGACGCCACAGACAGATACCTACAGAGATACACATATACACTGATACACCGATACACAGATAGACACTAAAAACTTATAACACCCTATTTTTTGTCGGGGTTTCAAAACATAAGGTGTCTCCAATCTCCTACACATTTTATTACTTACCTAACTTTAAATAAAAGTGTAAAGAATTTCTAACGAACTTAAAAATATCTTTTACTTACTGCACTGCGTAAATATAATCGAGAATGACATGTTCTAGAAGCATTTGCTTGCCTTTGATTTTTGTGTAAGCCTTTCCTATGTCGTATTTTTGCTCAGTAACCAAAACACGACAGTTTCAATACGGAAAACTTACCGTGGACCTAAATTTCAATAGATACGTAATTAATTTACTCGTCATAATCGATGATTTCAATGAACTGGCGCGGGGAGCGGGATTCTTGAAAATGTAGGTAAGCGCTCGACGGGGCAGATAGCAACCTTAGATATTGTGAAAATTGTTTGTATATTGAAACATAATTTGTTTACGATAACACTGGAAGCTCATACAGGATAAAGAGGGGGAAGGGATATAGATAATAATGTTATCCGTCTTCCTCAATCATGGGAGGAAATGACGGATAGATTAACTTAAACGGCTATCAAGGAGCACTCTGAATAAGAGCTTTCACCAGTGAGCTATGCTGAATATGGGAAATGAGATTACTGGTGCAAAGGAAAGGGACCCATGTTTTAAAAAAAAATACTTTGTCCTCCTGTGTCGTGGGTACAGATATAAATCTCACATGAACACACCCAGGTCTGGAATAACTATCTGTAGGACAAACAAATATTTGTTCCGTGCGGGGATCGAACCGGTAACACGAGGCGCAGAAAGACAATCGCTTAGCCACTGCGTCAATCGTGACGTCATGTTATGTGAGTAGTAAGCGCGTGTTAAGTCAGAATGCATCGATTGCATCGCATGCAAAATTCGCATCAAACGCATCGCAATATTCGAGTAACGTACGAATTTTTTATATTACCTACACATAGGTAGGCTCTTAGGGTCTGAGGGTCATTCATAGACCCCTCTTTTTTCGTCTAATTCCGGCAAGTGTAGGTAAGTACTCGTTCCGTTTTACGTCTCGTGCTTTGGCAATGAGAGGAAGAGCCATGAGATATTGCAATCGTAAAAATCCCCCGCGCTGTTGTAATTCAGTCCTGTATCTCGAATTGCAGTTCATAATATAAACTGCTAGTCTCTGGATGATATTTGCGGTGCAATGTGCCCCGCTAACGTTCTCATAAATACTTTTTATGTATTTTTTATTCAAAATAGCACATTTTGTAGAAGTTAACTTGTTAAAACTGTTTGCGAATTTCTCGTATAATAACATACTGTAGCCACATAGTTTTGTAATTAAATCCATGATGAACAAAAGTTTGACACCTGGTTTATCAAAAGCATTTCATTGTTTAGAATGTACGCTGCATACAAAGACCATGAAATAGACATTGACGTATTTCATACATCAGTATAGTGCCACAAACTTATCTGACCCGGTGACCAAAATTGGAACTAACGTCGCTACGGTACAAAAATGTGCAAAAATTACATCAAAATTTCATTTCTGTAGGGAGATGACTTTGACAAAAGCGACGGCAGCGACGCCCTGACCGGGTCAGATAAGTTTGTGGCACTAGGTATAGCTGATCTAGAAACAGCTGGCTATTTCTTATGTGGTTTGAATCCTCATACTTTATTTACCATTATTAACTTAACCTAATTTAATTTATTTTAAATAATAATTTATTATGCCTAAAGTCATAACTATAATTATTTGTTATTTTTAATATTAGTTAATCTGCGGTATATCTCACGGAATAGATAAAGGAAGCATATTTAGCATGGGGATCTCAAAATTAAATTAAATATAAACGAATTCAAGGATAACTCACTTATCTTTCGCGTGAAAAGAACACGAAAGATAAGTGTGTTATCCTTGAAGACACGTTTATCTTTTATTTAATTTGGGGGATTTTCACGCATGATGTAAATGTCTGTCAGTAACTCAGTATTGATTCTCGTTTATCTCTTTACGCGTGAATAAAATTTCTATTGTTATCGGCATTCCGTGCGTCATTACCATCCGGAGTGCTTGCTTATAATAAACCTTTATAGATCATTTACATCTAGTTGATACGGAGCTTTAGCATAATGATGACAAAGGCTCGGCTGATTCTAGTTGTGGCAATACATAGCAATTTCCACATACATAGTTATTTGAGATAACGAGAACGCTACATGCTTTGTCTTATAATGCGTTTCGATTTTAAACGGATAATCGAAATAAGTTTTTAAACTGTCATGGTCATTAACATTAGTATTAGAGTTCAAAACGGGGTATTTAGTACCATGTTTATATATTGTACCCACCCGCAAATACTTTTCGTTTATCCGTGAGCATGGCGCTTTTATTGGTATTGTTAAAGCGGGCGAGTTTCCGCAACTCCACAATGATGCGCGTATTTTGCGTATGGGTGGTACCCATAGATATCCGGAGATATGCCTTCACTCTACATTTGTTCAATTTCAAGTGTCGCCACTTTTTCCCCACTCCTAAAACGGATGAAGGGTTGGTATAAATATTTTATCGATAAAAATATCGATAAAAACTGACTGCAAAAAAGAGAAGTGTTTTTTTTTTGGCGTATTTTATAGTGTAAATATCGCTATATAGACACTTTAAGAGAGGCTAACCAAAGACTAACGATTTTAATATAATTTAAAGAATTTGAGAAAGGAAGATAGATAATACAGGGAGTTCTAACTTGGGACAAAGTACTCACCTCAATTTGTGTTTATTAGTCTATAAATATTTTAAAATATTACATAAATAATAATTTAAAAAAGTACAGAATAGTAAAGATTTAAGATTTTTGTCTACACTCATATCGTAAAGTTCTAATTATGAATTCAAAAATAGTACTTTATTGACAGACTTTATGCACATGCAACTACATCATAGACTAATAACTATAAGACTAGCAACGGTATTGTTAGAATAAGATGGGTAGATACGCTATGGTACGAGTGCGAAAATGATACAGATACTTTTTTCTGTCCTTATCGGCGTATTCATTTTTTTGCTGGCGGAGATTGATAACTGTCAAAATGTTTGCCAAACAAAAGATCATAATGAATAGTTCATGTTTTCGTGTGGTTTTATAAGTTAAACAGTGCCGTATTTTGTGAGAACTCGTTAGAGAAAAAAGACAAAAGTGTTGATAATGGGTGGTTGTAGCATTTTAGGCTGTGATAGGCATAGTGAAAGAAAAGAAATGGGAATACAATTTCAACTCGTAAGTAAACATTTACGTATTTTTTCACTCTTTGATTATGCTGAGAATTTCCATTCTTATACATTTATTACCCACTTTGGTTAGTACATGGCCTACAAGGTCGTTCTATACCAATTTCGTCATAAAATATCCTAATAAACCCAAACAAACTAACGACAGAAGAAAATAGAGTTGCCAGATAATTAAAAAAAAATCCCAATAAGTAATGATGTACATTCTACAGGTTTCCATCTGACCCTAGTTTACGAAAAAGGTAGATTAATGCTACCGGACGTCAGAATCGGCTGCTACCAAGAAAAAATATATTTATCTGAAGCCATTCGCTGTACCAACCAAATACGTGGATTATATTTATACATATCAGAATTGCTAAAGAATGATTTGGAAGCGGAACAGTCGACAAATTCTAAATCAAACAAAAAAAAAAGCATACACCCAAAAATTAAAATATTCCACCGCCACGCGCGCCGGTGAAGAAACAAAAGTTGGTTAGTAAGTTTGTAAATTTAGTTAGTTTTTTTGCATATTAATTTATGATGTCATCTGTTATATCATCTTAGTATGTCGCCTCATAAATTGTTGCAGGTCGAGATTCCAATCAGCTAATGTACGACAATATATATATACAAGAAAAAAAATTGGAGGAGCTTTAGTAAAACAATAACCGCGGACTTTTAGTAAGTAGTGATAGCCATAGCCTAGCGGTTGAACGCTTACCTTCCTCCATGCAGAAGGGTCTGAGTTTTCGGATTCATGTGCGGATTAGAATTTTATTATCACTTGTGTTAATGATGAAGGAAAAGCATCTTGAGGAAACCTGCACATTTTAGAGGGCCTCATAAGTTTCTCGATGCTGTGTGTAGTCCGCCAACCCGCACCAGGCCAGCGTGGTGGACTAACGCCTAACCCCTCTCATTCTGAGAAGAGACTCGTGCCCAGCAGTGGGACAGTAATGGGCTGGATTTTTTTATCTTTAGTAAAACATAGATTCTATAAGCATATTATTTTGCATCTTATATAAAGCTCATTGATTATCTGAATATAAATTACTGTTGTAAAATTGATCTCATTTCTGCTTATTGATTCGAATTTTATAGAATTTTTAATTAATAATAATAACAGGTTTTTTTAATATACACTTTTAATTTAAACCTAACATGTTTCATTATTGTGAATTCCAAGTTTTTAGTGGATAGAGAAGAACTTCTATATTCGCATGTTTATTTCGAAACCAGTTCTAAACGAAATTAAATATCAAATATATAGGAGATGGCGTATAATAAATTAATAACTCAATTTCGTGAAAATATCATTTAGTATCGGTTTCAAAATAAAGATGAGAATATGGCTGAATTTACCCTAATGTAGTGGAAATAGTATTTTGATGGCAACACACATTGTTAAAGCGAGACACATTGACGTAGCCACGTAAGTTATCCGTCTAGTTGTCCTATGTCTATGAACTACATAATTAGGTATAATAAAATTAAAAAGTTTTATAATGACAGTTCTTTTTTTAAAATTATGCTATAAAATAACTTCATTTCAATTTTCTTTTCTTTTCAAAAAAAAAAAAGTACATTTCGGTTCTTCCAAGAAGTTTTCGTATCAATTTTTATAGCAACCGCACATTATCTATGATGGGCTAGGGCGCAATTGTGTTAGATACGATAATATTTTTATTAGCGCGATGCAGGCCTCGTAATCTGATTGGTCGAATTCATCTATCATCCATTTATTTTTTATTTCTGCATCTTTCAGGAAACTAAAATAAAATGTATTCATTCTTGTAAAACAGGGTTCTCAAGATGTTCTCAAGTATAATTACTTATTTAAATCCTTTTCAAACAATATAACTACAAGGATTAGTAAAATAAAAAGAAAACTATAAAATCTTTAAATTTAGCCTAATAAGCAAATACTACAAAAATAATAGATAACATTATTTTTTATTATTAAGCAAATGTTAATAATAATTAAATAATTCCGTAAGAACAACTATCAATTAATTATATCGATATCCCTCAGCGCTGTGCAACACTAATACCCTGCGGTCCGAATTGCGCTAAAAGTGATATCGCGAATCCGACCAAAGTCAAAATTATTATTATTACTTAATAGCCCTTATATTTTGTGACTATTAAATTTGGTCGGATTCGCGATATTATCACTTTTATCGCAATTCGGACTGCAGGGATACATTGATTTGACAATTTTGACATGGGTCACTCAATAAATGATTAGCCTGACGCCTGTCTAAATTAATTCACAACTAGATATTTGTAAAATCTTTAAATAATATAATTAATGCAGTGATGTTTTACATACCGGTGGTAGGACACCCCACTTGTCTTAAGGTTTGTTGTAATTGTCCTATTTTTGCAAATAAGAACAGAACAATTCGGCATTTTGTAAAAATACGAAATCACACTACACGTTCGGATGCAAACATATGACTAATAGATGCTCATTGACGTCACACGTACTTTGGGTCAATCCAAGCTGATGGAGGCGACAAGTGTCACGCCTACAAGCCATATCCCTCGATATCCGTGGTGGTACCTAATAGTTTTATACTAGCCTACCTAATTCCTCAAGGAAGGCCAGCAAACATTTGATGGTGCTGGCGATTTCCCGGAAGGGAACTCTGGTTGCCCATGGCGCTTGCAACAGTGCCGAAATATCGGAAGCTCAAAACAATCTATAAGCATGGTAAATACCCCGTTTTGAACTCTAATACTAAGGATAATCGAAAGTTGGTGTTTCTTGAGATCTTTGAGACTGTATGTAAACTGCAATGGAGTGAAGCTAGGAATTGTTATCAGACTGTTCTAGCCTTCTATCGGAGCCTGTGTATGAAATGAAAAATATAAAGTATAGTTGCGAATTTCAGCATTACGAAAAGTAATAACATTTTCATTACCTCATTAACTTGAAAAATTAATGAGGTAATGAAAACCGTAACGGGTTTCGAATATCTCCCGTTTTCTACTCAGATAAACACGAAAATAACAGTGATATAATACAAAACAAAGGTAGCTTCATCATATTATTCTCTCAAAAAGGGAACACCGCATTTATGCGGTCTGCTACCGCCTCTGTGGGCCATGACAGATTCAACTCTGAGCAAAACCAGCAAAACAATGACGTCTTTGTCGGAAATTCAAACAGGGAATAATAATAATAGCTAATTTTCGACTCTCCTTCAGTCTGCTTTCCGTGTAAGGTGAGATTATAGTATTTTTGATATTTTTTTTGAACCTTTGTTAATGTAACTAATATTGTAAAATCAATATTGCGAAAAAACAAAATTATTTTATCAAAATTGAAACATGAATGGTAATAATAGGCTCGATAATAAATTTTCATAAAGATGACACTAAGTTGCTATTTAAAACGTGTACCTACCATTAAACTTATTATACTAATGGTTATAAGTTTATTGTACCTACAGCTCAATTAATTGGACCACTGCGTTCGACTATTGTCGCTGGGCGATTAACGCCGTGCTGTCAAGCACGGCGTTAACAGTAAGTTCTAACAGTAAGTTCTATTAGCCTTTTCCGAAAAAATGAGTCAAGATGCGAATAATATTGCATAATATTAAACATAAATAGCATCAAGACATACAAAATACAGCTGAATATCTTGCCGCAGATATGTAGCTAGTTGTATATTTCAAGAAGCAGAGGTTTCCCTCTGTTTCTTGAAATATACAACTGGCTACATATTCTACGGTAATGATGGCAAACAGGAAACAGCGTCATTTATTCCGCCCGTTCTGCATTTATCTCAGTGACAAATATCATCCTGAGCGAGACAATGGCAGACGGCCCATTGTGATATGAACCGACGTTTTTTAATCCTGGATTTTGTTCATAGCTGCAGGCGAAACATCCGTTTATATTTATTTTGATGAGGTTTTTTGTCATACGGCCACGTTATGTAAAGCCTATTATCAGGACGGCGCAAAATTTTGGGGCATTAAGAGTAGCTACCCTTTTCGTTAAGTACGAGAGTTCTGGTCTTAGGAAACTTGAGGTGAATTTTGAAGATATAACCACACTATTACTTTTTTGAAAAAAGGCTCTGCTCTTTGAAGGTCTGCGTAAAAAATGGCATTTCTCAAAAAACTTAAGTGGGGCTCAATTGACTCTATTTCCCAACAGTAATGTTTTCTCCAAACAACCGACGAAATCGTAATGACTGAAATAGAGAAAAATACAGAAAAATATTACCCATATATTTTTTCACCTATGTAAGTGCACAGTTCCAAATAGCAGGGCCTATGGAGAAGAACCGGCAAGAAACTTCATGGAAACTCTTTTAAAATAATATCTATTATATTACAATCTTGATTAGTAGGTACAATGTTGTGGTAAGAGCTGCGAGAATAAAAAAATTAGAGTAGGATATTAATTAATTATCTACTATTTATTCTCTCTAAGCAAATAGCGTCAAATTACTGCTAAGTTTAGGCGACGCATTGGTAAACAATTCTACTCAAATCGGCTGCATACAAAAACGCGCGCGAGCTAGCTTGTGCGTATTGCATTAAAACAGTATTTCTCGTTTAAAGTAAAGACTATAGGTAATTTTATTTATTTATATAATTAATTAGAACGGCCACAGGCCACTTATTCACTTTTTGTAAGCAAGAGGCAACCAACGAACGCGAAAACTCGCGTTTCTGCTGCTAAAAGTATCGGGTGTGGATGGGCTTTAAGAGCTGCAGGCTAATCTATTGTTTTGAATACTCCACTGTTTAATAGCCCTTGCTCACTTAAATACGGATCCAGATCCAAGGCTCACTAGCTCCACTCAAAAGCTAACCGAGCTGGAAAATTTCAGTCATGTAGCTTAATTTCCCAAAGTAATGACCGCTTTGACATCGCTCCATAAGTCTGCTTGTATTCGTCATAAATTTTATGAGGCATGCATGAATCACTAGGAAACTTTCCGCGGAAAATCCAGTTTCGTGGCAAGACATTATCTACCATTTCTTAATGTATATAAATAAAAGTCTACAAGAATATTATTTTAGCGTTTTGGGTCGTATCTGGAAACTAGCCAAAAGGCGAGTTGAACTAAGTAGGAATTTTGAAGTGTTTATTATTTCACCATAATATAAGGTTCTAGTACGTATGTAGGTACTACCTAATTTTCATTCGTGCCAAATAGACGCCGCGCGGCATTTTTTCTTTTTTTATATTATTTAAAAGAAATTTGCATTGAACCTTTAAAATAATGAATCTCGTTTACCTAAAAACACCTAATTTATGATACCTACTGTGTACCTAAAAACCTCGCTAGCACTCCAAGAATAATAATAAAAAACTGTCCAGCAATTTCTATTATTATCGTGTTGGAAATTGCTGGCGTGTAATTTCGTTGCGTACCGAAAAAAGTCGATTGATGTATTGTTTTTTTTTTTTAATGAAGTTACTTCCGTACAAGTGGGAGAAAAACAATTTACTAATCGTTTTAAACACTTACTCGACAGACTGTACCTATTTTACTGACTTAGGTAATAAAAAATAAGTCTAATTTTCTAGTATTTTCTACTTTTCAACCCAGTTCTGAGAGCTGTTAAATATTTAAAGACTCGTTTAAGTAATTTATTTCTAAAGGACTGAGCTTCGAATAATTTAGTTTAACACACTTAAACTTAACTTTAAACCACACTAAAACGTTTCCAGACAAAATATATTGCGGTAATTTTAGTATCGTTTAAAATTCCTTTACCTTTTCCTTTACTATTATTAAATTAAGGTCCCCATTCACTAAGGTGTAACATTTTATTATAACACACACACTCGTGTCTTATAATAATATTTTTTTATTGGTTTTGTTTTCTAATACAGGCCCAAATTGTATACCTATTGGATAAATATTGTGTGTAAAAATGTTCATCGTAGTTTATTGGGAAGATTTTTTTATTACAGTTGCCATAGAGAAAAGCAAATAAAGATTTAATAAATATTGCTCAAGACACACAGTCAATAAAGACATCTTCAAACGTTCGTGATATTTACACTCCGAGATAGTGTCGGAACATCTCTGTCTTAGCTCCCCGAGAAACTTAATCCGTGCGAGGTAGTTTAAAATAATGTGTTTTTTCAACAAAGTTCGATAAGATTTTCTACACCGTGACCATTTTGTGGTGAAGAAAGTTGAATTTCCGTTCTAAGAAATTGAAAAGTTATATGAAAAATATATTTTTAAGGTTTCATTTCATAGAGTTTTAGAACTAAAACGTTTTATTATAACGCGTAAAAACTCACCCCAGGAAAATTCAAGCTTCCGTGAAGGTAGATACAGTATCATCGTCATATTATAATTCCCTAAGATTTACCTGATTTTCAGATATAATAAATCCAACTTATCTTACATTTTCACGATTCATTATGAAATAAGGATCCAGTAACGAACAATAAATCTGATGTAATTGACACGAATAAACCAACAAAGATGATAGATCGTTTTAGTTAGCCAACACCTTTAATTGCGTTCAAGGTAAAATATAAACTAGTGATACAAGCCACGTTGGGGATTAGGGGTTACATAAACCGTGTTTATTTAAACTAGATATTCTGGATTCTCTTGAATGCCTGGATTCTAATGTCGAAAAGATGACGCAATTGGGCTGAATACCAAAATTACTCTGTATGTTTCTGCGGGTCTATCGCGTAACTAAAATGGTAATGAACATCGACTCTGGTAATAAACTACAATACGATCGTCAGAGAATAAACTTTGAGCTACCTTGTAATTTTTTTGCCGATCATGAAGATAGGAGTTCCAACTTAATGATTGGTAACTTTTTTACAAGGTAGCTCAAAGTTTAGTCTCTCACGATCGTATTGAAGTTTATTACCAGTGTCGACGTCCATTACCATGTTAGTTACGCGGTAGACCCGCTGTTCTGATTTATGGAGCATACATAGATATCAGTGGCGAAGGGTGACAGTTTTAATAGGGGAAGCCGTCCCAAACATGCCCTCTAAAAATTACTGCAATTAATGCTGCAAGACAAAAATCCATACCGTTTCTAGTAATCTATATAATTTTAGTCATGTCTGGAAGAGCTCGACCTACCTGAATCACAAGCCATATTACGTTGGTCTATGCACTAACCAATTCCTAAAGGGAAGCCGATGGGAATTGGGTTGTATGGAGTCTTCGCCACTGATAGATATGTTCTGTACGTATGTAACTCATTGGCAAACTGCAGCTAATTTAAGTTTCTGAGTACCTACAACAGATAAGTTGTGAATGAGTAATCAGCAAGTGATGAAGCATGCCCAAGTTGTAATAGAAGGTTAATCAATATTATACGGGCAATCCGTCTATGTGGATGTTTCTATAAGTTTCCGAAGTAATATTTAAACGTGAGTACACACAAGAGCATCATTCTACTTGTAACACAACATTGAGCAGAATGCTCGACATTTTGTTAAAACTTGATTTTACAAACAATGAGCGAATTTTTATAACATTTCATCAAACAACACGAGATTGCTATTATTGTATATTCATTTGCCACCATCTTCTACTTTTGTCTTGTGTGGAGGAACGAGGTATGGTGTTCCTCCATTGAAAAGAGAGCATTCTCCGACCAGGCGAGGTGATCATAATATTGCCTTGCGAGCCGAAGCCCAACGGTTGATGTCGGACTGTATTATAAATGTGTTAGAACTTAGATACGATTATCTTTTTCCTTGCGCGATGCAGGCCTCGTAATCTGATTGGTCGAATTCATATTTTCGCGCCACTGTTACTTAGCAAACCGCCACTTAGCAAACTTTCTAAGTAGTTATTCTATGTGGATTGTGGTGATAGGTGTCGCGACACAAGCTTCTTTTCTTTTCTGTTTAATACAACTTATCCACATAAACGCAGCAACGCTACTCGCAGATCCGACATTTCAATGCAGAGGATACGCAAAACAGAAAGGTATGTTACATAATGCTGAGCATTAGGTCGAACACAGCATTACGTCGAGCATTCGCAGAAACCTTACATTACATGGAAATGCTTTATATATTGAGCCTTTACTTGTATTGTACCACTCGTAAGAACGTTACATTACATGGAAATTCTCTAGTGTATACAGTACGAGACAACTAAGAAGTAACATCGATGTATCTGATCGAACAACCAATGGCAGTCACTCGCTTAGATAATTTTACAACTTATTACGTCAGAGTACAGATCATGATTTTCTGCAGTACTAATAAACATTCGCGGTCTTGAAGACGCGCGCAGTTTGGAAGTGATCGGTTTTACGAAGTTTGTCGATGTGAGTTCTTAGTTGTGTCGTACTATATCGATAGGCTGTCTCATTGATTGATGTCCCCATATTTTTTATTTTCGGGTCATTATATCTACATGTCTCGCTCAGCTATCCCTTTCATTTGATGACGGCGAAGCTAAAGGAAGGGTAGGAATTTAATTTAGGCGGGCATGTAACATTATCATTATGTTAAACTTTTGGCCGTATGTCACTCGGGCGTTACGCAACAATTTCCTTTTAATCCAACGATATGTTATAAGGATTAGGTATAACAAAGTCTAAACGAAGTAGTAGAAAGAAAAATTGTTTTTTTATGGAAAACAACAAATTACAAATGATTCTATACAGTTTGTTGGCAGATGGAACTCCCTTTACTTAATCTACTACAAATACATACATATTAATTTCAATCACAAAATTGAATTATACAAACACGACGCTAGTAGTAGGGTCGGCAACGCGCGAATGATGCTCTTAGTGTTGCAAGCGTCCATAGGTTACAGTAACCGCTTGCCATCAGGCGGGCCGTATGCTTATTTGCCACAGTAGATAAACAGAAATAAATTTTAAAATGCTATATTACTGTGTCTGGTGTAGCGAAAGCAAGTACTCGTACGAATCTAAAGGCCTTGGGACTTTGGGACCGATCCTCAAGTAGTCATTTCAAGTAGTAATTGGGTATTTCGGTAAGAAAATCCTACTATACACGGGGGAAATTATGTTACAAGGCTTAAAAAAAGAAATATGAAAAGTGTGATTTTAATAAAATATTTCGAAATTGGAATTGAGTTTGTTTAGTGAAAATAGGATTGATTCCTTTATAATATACCGTCTCCAACGAACTGTGAACTTAAGTATTCTCAAGTAATTAACTTAAGTTATTGCCCTCCCAACTAAGTTCAATTTACACAACTCCTTTATTTAAAAGAGTACAAATTTGTAATTACTAAAATTTTAAAAAGAAAGGGGATTGAAATACATTTATTTCTCACAAAACAAGACACATTAGAATGATAGTCATAATAACAAGAGAACAGATGCAAAGACAGAAAATACGTATTTCCTTAAGTTGGTAACAGTGCAAAAGATAATAAGAAAAAAGTTTTTTTTTTTTTTTTATGCGTTCTATTAATTTGATATCGGACAATTAGGTATAATGGTTCGTTTTACGTCTACTTTTTTTTAATACTCTGCAAAACAACACAACTATATAATGTCGCTGTTCTGTAACTTAACACGAATTCGTAAAATGTGTGTTTTGACACTGGAAATGTCTTTTTAAACAGGAAAAAAGAAAATGTAGCTATCTATGATCTACTAATATAATAAGCCCATAGAGATAATACATAGTACCTAAGCCTGAAGAGCTTGTTTTTTTTTTTTTTTATCGCGCTAATATTAGGAACCTCCAGACGGATTAAAAAAAAATTGCATTTGATAGCCAATAATTGAGGAAGGTTTATAGGCATTTTCACATCACGCTACGACCCTTAGAAGATGAGCAAAAAGAAAAATTAAATTAAATGGTGGGTGAAATCGCGGGGCACAGATAATAAATAAATAAATGGAACTTTAGATCCAGCTCTTCATCATTATAAATTTATACCTTCAGGGAAGCCAGACGTGTTTGTAAAATATGAATAATCCACAGGTTTTGAGTCTACAGTCGTGTCTGCAGTCAGAGCAATAACTGAAACGATACCGTCATAAAAAGGCAATTCGGAATTATTATCTTGAAGCGTTACATTTATATTTTTACGCTTTATTGCCTACATTTAAGTAGAAGATTTAATGCGTACTTACGCAGACCGTTCATAATGTGTGTCATTATGATTCCTACGTATTAATAAGTATACAAAAAAAGTATACTTAATAATACTAGTAATACCCATTTTTTTATACTGATACTAATAAAGTAAATACATTACAATATACCAAATATTGCTGAAAATTAATAGATGTTTTTTTTCCCCTCACTAGAATTTCTCCTGTATCGAGGGTACAGTTTACAAACATACATGTCACATGCACACACAACCAGACCCGAAACAACTATCTGTAGATCATACAAATATTTGTTCCGTGCAGGGATCGAACCCGCGGCAAGTAGCGCAGAAAGCTAATCGCTTAGCCACTGCGCCAACCGTGTCGTTTTTTAAAATTATTTCTTAATGATCCGTCATACAGTACCATTTTTAATCGACTTCAAAAAAGTAGGAGCTTCTCAATTCGACTGCATGTTTTTTTAATGTTTGTTCACCGATATCTTCGCCAATTGTGAACCGATTTTAATTTTTCTTTTTTGTTTTGTATTATTTTTGCGTGAAAGAAAGCGGCATTTTTTTTTTCTTATTACTCAATGTTTAATCTATACATACTGTGTTCTGTGATACATACCGACGTCGGCGTACATTAATATTATGCCGAAGCAACCCAATGTTGTAATTATTATTCTATACAGTATAGTAATTATCATAGATTATTATATATGTATTTGTTTCTTCCGCCCGTGTGTTGCAGGGGTGCCAACTGCAAATCAGCGCTGCTTGTTATTATGCCCAGCAAATGCTGAGTTGGCAACCCATTTTCGGTTCTTTTGTTGAGATAAATATCATTTTTGGTAGAATCCTCCATAAGAATTAGTAGGTAGTATTATTATTGTGAGTAAGCAAATAACTGACAGTTAATTTACTGTTACGTAAAAAAAAAAAAAAAACCATTTTTCGATAACCATTTCCACTTCAGATTCAGTTT
This sequence comes from Allophyes oxyacanthae, assembly GCA_932294325.1. Taxonomy (NCBI): domain Eukaryota; kingdom Metazoa; phylum Arthropoda; class Insecta; order Lepidoptera; family Noctuidae; genus Allophyes; species Allophyes oxyacanthae. Next base: position 16,941,601 of record OW028610.1, on the reverse strand, counting down.
CCAAACAATTGCAGATATTATCTAAACCAACGAGCAAGTTTAATTTAATTCTCACACTACGGAACCAACGCTCCACTTCACCTTCCACCGCTGACCTACTTTCTGTGCATCTAAAGGTCGTAGCTAATGCTACGCCGTAGCACGTCGTAGTACGTTGCGTGAATTTCTATTGCCTACGACTCTACGAGAAATTGTTAAGGGTGTGCTTTGTTCAAACTGATAACGAATTTCTTTTTATTAAGGAATAGAAGGGAATTTTTAGAGAAAAACCAAAAGATATTGTGGCTAAGCGATTGGCTTTCTGCGCTACGAGCTGCGGATTCGATCCCCGTACGAAACAAATAGGTAATTTTATGATCTATAGATAGTAGTTTTGGATCTGCATTGATATGTATGTTTTTAAAATGTAAACAAGATACGGGAGAAGTTAAAACAAAACATAATTATTTCAGCCTTTTTCGACCCACTGCTGTTGATTATTGTACATCTACGTCGCTTTTTACGCTCCTGCGAATAACATTTTAGTAAAGAAAATTCAGTAACTTTCATTTTTGGATGTAACATTTTATTGACAAAATTGCAGATAAAAACAGCTTTTGATTTACATTATTTTGTCCAAATTAATGTCAGAAAGAATTTTATACACAAATTCTTTTATCCCTTATCCTGTTGGACTCGCTACTATACTTTGAGCACTTTTAATTTTTTGTTGAAACTTTAATGTGGTAGAACGCAGGTGGTCATAACCATATAGTGAAGTAGTCTCTGCATTTACGCCTACGACAAAAAGTCGGTGCTGCTATAACCCTTACCTTATGTTGTCATTTTCATTATTAGATAATTATTCTAAAGATAAAAACAGCTTTTATTGCACCTGCTCCCAAATTTTTGTTAGAGAGAATTTTACGTACAAATTCTTTTATCTCTTCATTCTGTTGGACTTGTTACTATACTTTGAGCACTGTAATTTTTTTGTTGAAACTTCACTTACACAGTTGTTAATAACCCTTTAGTTCAGTAGTCACTGAGTTTACGACTACAACAAATTAAAGGTTTCTATAATAGGTCGGTTTTTAGTCAGCGTTTACGCATCATAATTTAATATTGTCGATGCAACCCACAAAAATGAGTACCTACTGCGTATTAAATGAAGCTGAACCTTATCTCTAAAGATATAAAGATGGTTTGAAATTAAGTCAGCTACGGATATATTAACTCTTCGGGAAAGATATTTATCTTTTTTATCACACGCTCGCGAGCTACACAACTTTAGTTGGTTTTCAGCTGAAACCTAAAGTGGCAAACAGAATACGTTTTTATAGGAATTAAGTAGACTCTACATAGTATAAAATAAAGTCGCTTTCCGCGTCTGTCAGTCTGTATACCTGCTAACTCCTCCTAAACCACGCAACGGATTTTGATGTGGTTTTCACAATCAGTTAGATAATTTTTCACGAAAGGTTGCATGGAAATACATAATACTTTCATATTTAATGTAAGGAGCGTAGAGAATTTGTACCCGTGTGAAGCCGGGGACGGGTCGCTAGTAGGTTATAATATTTCAAATACTGAATGACGGAATGTATATTTATAATGGTAGAGACCCGACTAATAGCTTTCAGAATTATTCAAGCGTAGTGAATGAATCAACTTCCTTTTTAGTCAAATTCTTGAGATACCGAGAAACAAATAATGTTCTTTAGTAACTTTATACACCGGTAAAATTTTGTTGAAAATAATTTTGTAGCTTACCTTTCTTTTCAATTTGTATGATATTAAAAAACGATTTGATTTTAATACGGAACGAACGGGCAGCTCGCTCCAATTTCACTTTGATTATTAAAAAATATTATCTTTAATAGTCAAAGTTTTATATTTCAACTGGGCCTTTGCAGTCACTTTCAAAACGTCGTGACTATAATGTGCATGGTTCCAAGTGGGTTGGTCCTGGAGAAGATACCGATAAGAAACTCCATAGATACTCTTTTCAAACAACAAATTTACAATTTCATCATAATTTTCAAAATACCTTACTAATAAAAACTTGTATTTTTTAATTATTGATTGAATTTATAATATACCTGTCCTTGTCATTTGTATGCCAATGACTAGAGATGGCATGTAAAAGCTATAGTAGTGGCACGGTACGTTGGCGTTTTTGACGTTTGCCCGCTCATGAAGATCGTAAATATTAACAGCTACTTATAAAGGAACAATTGTCGTACTTTTTTGTATATAATTTATTCAATAGTGACACGACTGTAACTTATCGAATATATTAATTTAGGACAAAAAAACGAATTTAGTACTTATTTCTTTTGCTTTTTTTAGCATACTTATTAACCGTAATATAATAATTGTAAGTTATGGAAATCTTTTGTCGTCTACTACTACTCACAAATACTTTACGACTTGCACTTGACTATATATTTTTCGATAATGTTTTGAAATGTGTCACGACACTATTGTATGACGTAAAAATCGCCATCGTACCGTGCCGCTACCGTAGTTTAGTTAAATAACGTTTTTATCATCCTTTATTAGTAAGACTTAGGGCCATCGTCATCGACAATAATAAACATATGTTTAAACCGTAATCGGCCGATTACCCATACAAAAATTAATGTTTAAACGGCTGATTTTGCTCTAATCATCTGTTATGTTGTCGGTGAATATGGGCCTAAGGAGGTTAGTAATAAAAGACGTGCAGTATTTTTACGCACCATTACGCATCAACCCTTTGTAATCGTCCAAGCATTTGATGCTCAGGGATGCGTAGTTTTATGCCTTCACTGGCACACGTGTCACTCGAGCCTAATGTATCGACTGACCCGACACGCGTGCCCGTGACAGGTGTACAAAATATCTACAGGGTAATTCTTTATGTAGTGCGCATAATTTGTAGAGAGATTCAGTCTGTTCATAAACGCAACTGCAGTATTGAGATACACTTGAAAATTCGACTTAGTACGGGGGACACGCATAATTTACTAGCGCAAGCCATACGAAATATTGTTTTTCAGTGAATTTTATTACTGCAGTTGCATTTGGGAACGGTCACTGAATCACTCTGCAAATTTTGCGCACTACATAAAAAATTATCCTGTATAAGTACAATGGGTGTGTTTCAGTTATTACGGTGGACGAAGCTCGACGACCACCGATCGTCCAGGCGATCACACCAAACAGTTGAGTTATTTGAGCGGGCGTCGTCGGGCGTTCGCACCGGTCACCCTGTAAAATAGTAGGGAGAAAGTCCTACTGCTGTCAACTGGCCAATGACTATAGTCATTAGATCCGATAGATAATAAATAAATTTTATTATTATTTATTATTATTATTATTATTATTATATATTTTGAGGTCGTTTGATTGGTTAATCACTTATCGTAGCTCTTGGTGCCTAAGGGTCGCTCGATACCGTTCAATTATACCCAATGAGCGAGCGACATTCGCACGGGTGACTTTCACACCGAAAAATTGAAAATTGAATTACTGAACATAGCCAATGAAGGTGTCCAGGAGTTCAGTGACCAGCTACTATGTTATATTTGCGTTATTGTATACAAAAATCTGCATACATTTATATTGAATTATTTGTATTGAACAAATGTTTTCTTTTCGCGTTTTCAGGGTTGTTCACGTAGTAAAAGTTGTTCGTAATGATGAGTACAATAACCCTTTACAGGGATTGGGACTAGAAAGGTAGGATTTTGTATATTAATATTTGAGTAAGATACTCAAAGACTTTTACATACAATACTGTTATACTAATTAATTAAACAATAAATTAGATGGTAAATTAGACAATAGGTTAACATTAACATAATAAATAAATTAAATTAAATTGTTCCTCAATAATTTCCTCTCCAGTTGAGAGAAGAAACTATTGAGATACAAGATTGGTAAGAGAGTTGTGTACTCTGATCCAGTGTCTCATTATATGAGAATAAAAGTTATCGGCAACTACTCTCAACTTAGTTTAGAATCTCCTTATTACCTTACGGATATGGTTCAAAACTGGTACGAACGCAGTTTGATCACGTGTAGACTATTTAAAACGAACGTAAACGTATTTGACTAAAAGTAGGGAAAAACGAAACGAAAAGAGCCATCTTTCTTTGAGCATCGAATGTAAACGAAGGCTTCATGTAACAGCGTTAATATCATTCTTACTAATACGATGATGGAGGAAAAACGGCAGACGTACGTCGAATCATATTTACATTACCTACAATTTCGAAATTCGGAGTACGGAACACATTATAGCGTTGAGACAAATTAACTTAGCCTGAAGGCCAATGAACTGAACATTTTTCTCTTTTACACCTCATTTTTATTTCAAAGTATATTTCCGAGAATATTTTGGTAAGGTGTTTTCTTAGAAATAATTTTGCAGCAAACATACTTAGTTTATTACATTCGGAAATTGGATTGCTTACGATAATACGAACGGTCGTAAGCTTTTAGTATATATACTTTCAGCGATTTCTATAACTATAAAAGCTTAGGCGTGCCGGGTAAGTGTAAACCGTTCCATTACTTGTTGGGTTATCGAAATGGGTTAGAAAAGGTGAACGACCAGCACCAATCACGATACACATACGTAATCGGAATCGATTCGATTTTGACAGCTAAACAAACTACATTGCGCGGTATGCTTTTAAAATTACTCCAGCCCAAAACCCAAACCTAACCCCTAACGTACTAACTTAAATGTTGTGCTGTTTGTATTTCAGGTGCCTCAACTATTTTACTAAAGAGTAATTAACCGGCAACCATTTCTCCAGCCAATCTCCACGCAACATATCATCTGTTCTAATCAACCTTGACATTGACATTCGTATTGATTAGGTTATTGTTGTTGCGATCCCCCCTTCGCAGCATCGAATGTCAGTAGGTAGATCAATACTTTTATTTTCTAAAAAAAAACATTGCCCCTCACTAGGATTTCTCCTGTATCGAGGGTACAGTTTACAAACATACATGTCACATGCACACACAACCAGACCCGAAACAACTATTTGTAGATCATACAAATACGAGTATTTGTTCCGTGCGGGGATCGAACCCGCGGCACGTAGCGCAGAAAGCTAATTGCTTAGCCACTGCGCCAACCGTGTCGTCACTTTAAATAGCAATTGATCGGAATGTTATTTCGAAAGTTAATACTCTAAGCTTAGTAGCCTATAAATCGCCGTAGCCGAAATCGGGTTGAAGAAGGAACAATAATCTCTATATACACTCGAGAGCAATGAATCCGGGTCATTAATAAACCTTAATATCTCGGAAACTAAAAATGTTAGCTTATTCAAATAAAAAGCATTTCATAGACCATTTAATACCACTCAAATAAAATTAATAAAAGAACTTAGTTATCATTTGTTTTACTTATTAAAAATACATAAATTAAAAATGCGAAAATTTTAATGCAAGTTTTTTTTTAAATTTCAATTTTTTTCAAATATATCATTTTCTCACATTTTAATACTTTGTATTACCTCCGTGTATTGTTAATACAGATGTCATGCGATTCGGTATACGGCACAAAGTTTCTGAGCCGAAGTTGGGGAATATTCTCGCATTCCTCTATCAACGCAATGATCAGCTCTCGAATCGTATTATTTAAGTAGTATTAAATAGGTCTATAAAATACTTTTTATTTGAACAAGCTAACATTCTTAGTTTCCGAGATATTAAGGTTTACTCTTCTGGTGACCCGGATTCATTGCTCTCGAGTGTAGTATAAAATAAAGTCGCTTTCCGCGTCTTTCCGTCTGTCTGTATATCTAACCGTTAATTCCTCCTAAACCACGCAACGGATTTTGATGCAGTTTTCACTATCATTTTGGGCATTTCTTCCGAAAGTTCTACATGTATAATACTTTCCTATTTAATGTAAGGATAATAGAGAAATTTTACCCGTGTGAAGCCGGGAACGGGTCGCTAATTAATAATGATTATTTCAAAAGCAGTGAGATATTGGTGCAAATCTCGATGCCAGTAGTAATAATCGGCTGTGAAAAATTGTTATATTATAATACTTTGATGGGCCTCTTTGTACAAAGGACAAAGGTAATGTACGCCAATTGCGGACAATAATCAATATTGTGCACAGATAACTTAAGATTTTATATCTTTCCTCGTCGCAGTATCTCTGATCATGGACATTTTTATCTCCCGTTTCAAGCAATAAATACTTGAACTACTAATAAACTGCAACTAGGGTACAAACACCGAACCAGGTCGCGAGTAGGGTGAAAACACCAATCGTTGGTTGTGTGCCCCAGACTAGACGGCTCGTCAGTGGGCGACGCTGGTATCGACCCGCGACTCTGGCAGACTGCCAGGCAGCCAGCTGATCAGCTGACTGGTTCTAGAATTTTTACTGTTTTATATTTTGTTGGTAATTATTTGTTTCGTTGCATGTGAATTACTTGTATTGATTGATGGTTTCTAATGATAAATGGTTTTGGAATAAAATAGGCTTTTGATGTTGAATATTTAAACAGGACACCTGCTTTTAGCGGTTATATAGTACTCATCATTATGAACAAGTTATACTATGGCACCAATCAAGAAATCCCTACAGCAAAATCTACAGTTCTTAATCATTTAGTCGTGTAATATAATTATTTTGTAATATACAACCTGTTTAACAAAAGCCTTCGAACAACTTATCAAGATATAAAATACTCATCATCATCTGCCTGGCCTTTATCCCAACTACGTTGGGGTCGGCTCCCAGTCTAACCAGATGCGGCTGAGTAACAGTATTTTATACAGAGCGACTGCCATCTGACCTCCGCCACCCAATTACAGGGAGACACTGATACCCTAAGGTTAGACCGGTTTGTCAGTTATTTGGGTTACTGACTCCCGTAACGACTGTCAAAGGTATTCGTATGACAACCGGGACCAACTGCTTAACGTGCTATCCGAGGCACGGAGGGGTCTCGATGTTCGAAGAAATGGTCACCCATCCAGGGACTGACCGCGGCAACCGCAGCTTAACCTCGCTGATCGACTGATCTGCGCGGTAGCTATGTAGCTACGAGCCCCTCTAGAGATAAAGATATAAAATACTATTAAACATAATTGTAGACTTCAAGCTCTTTTAAGAACCTTGCTTATGTATAATAACATCATTATAGTAATTTGCAGATTAAATAAGTATACTTGGTTGAATGGTAGCATATCAAACCCCAACATACCTACTATTGTTCGAATAATTCGCTAATGTCATTGATCTATATCGGGATACATTAATACCAAGTTTTATTTTACTACAATAAGCTAAAATTTATTCGACAGACATTACCGACTATCTGTTCCACTTAACCTTGAGAACTCCGAGAAAACGAGAATTCTTGTAAAATAAAACAAGTAGGTACCTACGTACATTTTACTTAGAGAAAATGGGGCAATTTGTCACTGCTATCAGACAAAAACACACAGTCGTTCAGGGTGACTCACTCGCTCTATATTATTCTATATCGGTTACTTTGGACGACGATTGTGCCTTCTACCTTATAGAATAGAATAGAATTCTTCTTTATTCGAGTAACCAAGACTCAACAAGATTATTAGTAAAACTTATAACTATGTTAGTAAGCACAGAAACAGAACAAAAACAAGGAAAAGTACACACAGAAATCACGGTTGGTCACTGTTGTGACATCCCGTGAGAGACGGCACAACAGTGACCCACGTAAGTACAGTCCAGGCGACTCGCAACCATGCTTAAAACACTGTTGGAGCCGCCCCACACCCTGCGTACCAGGGAAGCGCACCTTTTACGCATTGTTGCGTAAAAGCAATCTACATGCGCATCTGCGAACATCCCTGACGCACTACAGAAACTTATGGGGTGGATTATGTCTCTAGGATTGTTATAACAAGAACCGAATGTTTGCTTCTATACAGATTTCTATGCTGGAGGATAGAATATTGTACTCATAATATTATAAAGATAATTATATAGTTTGGATGTTTTCATGTGAGCATATTTTGTAGTAAGACAGGCTAATAAATACGTATATGACGTACGTTTTGTGGACATTTAGCTCTGGAGTGTTTGTTCCTCCCGTCTCAAGGGCTGGCCCTTATGTCATCAACTTCGCGCTATAAAAGGCACGGCGTTCGGTAGCGACAAGAATAGGATACTGTTACACCAACGGTGATTTCCCGTGTGGGTACCATGGGACATGTTTTATTGGGGAAACCTTTTAATATTATTTATGGGTTCAGTGAAGCTGGATTTGTATGAAAAGTTGCTGCGAGCCATTTCACGAAAAATAAGAAGTGGTTGAATATTTTAAGTTATAAAGCAATAAAATTCCTCTGGTTTATGTTTTGAATTCATTATTAATATCGCAAAATTGAAACGCGCAAAATAAAACAGCCAACCTCTCTCTAAAAAATCCATTTCAATGTATATATTTATGAAACATATATTTTTAAGACGATCTGATTAGAATTAATTAGTTAAATACAGATTAATTCTAATTAGATCTTCTTTTTCTTTTTATTTAATAAAATAAAGTAGTTTGTCTTAGTCATTATTAATTTAAGTACCTATATAAGGTCTTACTTTAATAATCCAAAAAATTTTAAACCTAGGCTCTATGAATGGTATAGAATTCATTACAAAAATCAAATTAATCAAGTATGTGTTTTACTGATATTAAAAAAAAAAAAATTTAAATAGTTTACTAATAATAAATTTACTGGCTCTGTATTATTTTCAACATCCATCCACGGCGGTTACTACGTAGGTAGGTAGTACTATGTTCATTGACGGCGGGTGGCGGCGCCAGCGCTTAGCGGTAAGCGCGCGATATTATGAATGTGTTTGTGTATTGTGTCATTTATTGTTTAAGAGTGATCTTACGAGGCTGGCATAGTCACTACGGTGAACTGAAGCTTCAACAAAAATTTGAATAAAAAAAAAAAAAAAAAAGAAGTGTTGAAAGAAGAATAATTAAATGGTGCTCGCTACTTTTTTGTGTCAGAAAAAAAGGTGTTACGTCATAATTATGATAATAAAGGTTTTTTCGCTAAAAGTTAGACTGCCGCCTACGTCTTATTGTCTTTTCTCTTCTCCCTGAAGTAGACAATAATCAATCACCCGTAGGCGTACAGATCCAGACGTTAAGAGCAAAATAAATTTCAACTTTTTTAGGAAACAAGAAACTAAGATAGATGACATAACCTAACCGTCAAAAACCACCGACTACAACTAGAAAAAGAGTTGTAACCTTTGAACGGCTGAACGGGTTTTTATGAAACATAGCTAATTGATACTCGATTAAACTACCTGTCAAATAAAAAGCTGCATTGAAATCGGTGATCTGTTTTAGAGCTACGATGCCACAAATAGATACACAGATCCACAGATACATAGACACACAGTTACACACTACAAACTTATAACTTGTCGGGGGTTAAAAATAAAAGAAATGTTCTGCTGAACTAACTCAAATTCGTTACAAAGAAGTGATGTTTGTTTTGCAAGATAATTTGAAGAAATTGCGAGTCTGTGTAATTTGAAGAAATGTCGAGTGATGGCTGCGTGTTCGTCTTCCTTATTCATGTTTTCTCTGTAGCCAGAATAATATCGGAGAAAATTTGCTACGAGCACTTGCACGAAAAATTTGTTGTGGAATAAGTTATAAAAAAATAAGATTCCTCCGGTTTATAACTGGTCTGGTTTATGGGTAATTATTCTATTCTATTTTATTTTTTGTTTGGATGTAATGATTAAAGTCAAGCAATAGAATTGTTGCTAAGCCACGTACGGCCAGGTTAATATCCTACTTTGAGATGTAGAATAAACTAGCCCAATTTCAGTTTAAAATACTTGTAATATATACAACATTGTATTGTAGACTGAAATTTGGCTAGTTTATTCTATTTAGCTATACTTCTTCTATACTTCTAGACTTCTGAAGCTGTAAGATTTTTATGAAAATGATATTTTACATTTTAGTTTTTTGAAGTCGGTTTTTATTTTTTTTATTTACATCTTTGAAACGGGAATCGAATACTAAATATGTCCTCCTCTAATATGTCTCTAGTCACCCAAATAATAATAAATAAATATAATATGTGTATGTGTGTATGTGTGTGTGTGTGTGTGTATGTTATATGTGTGTAATATGTGTCAGTACACTTCTGCCTGACCCTTTATAGATTGTAGGCGTGATGATATGTTATGATATTTCGTCTGTGGTCTGTATCTAGCGGGACCGTTAATCTGTTCAGTGATGCGATGCCAATTAGTTTGCTCTTCTCGCTCGTATGAACACGGCAATTGCTTGCCTAGCATTGAAAAGTCTGGCTATGCTTATTTTTTCGAATAACCTTTTTTAGATTTCGTTTTTAGGTAGGGTAAGAGATATTTATTTAACGATTTATGTATACACAGAAAAAAAGAATAAATACAATTAAATAGGAAAAACAACACAACTCTAGAAACTTCGAGCAATTGGAAAAAGAAATTTAGACTTTAATGTGTACTAATTAATATAAATAGGATACCTCAAATCAAAAAACAAATCAATTTATTTACGTCAAATGCGTAGGTAGGTACCTAAAAATATATTGACATCTTAATAAGTACATCCTGACAGATATAATACATATTTTTTTATTTTTTTTATTGTTTGTCGTCCTGACGGCTCATGGGACCCTTCTCTGCGTAATCGGTCAAGCGGCGAGACCAGACGGCCTCCAGCCAGGCATGAATTAATTTTTAAGCAACCACACAGCTAAGCGCACCCCATAGTGGGACTCGGACCTCGGCTTAGGGCGTTGCTGGGACGACGACAAGAGGGGACTTGTTTGTTCTGGTTATACACAGAGTTACAAATATATATACAATTAAATATAGAATAAATAAATATATTTATGCAACTATAAAGGAAAGGAAATATTTTTTAGGCGCTTTTTGAATAAAGAAATGGTTTTACAATCTCTTATATAAAAGCTAAGAAAAAACATTTATTCAGCACGGATTTATTGACACAACACAAGAGAGAAGATTAAAAGATAAAAAATAACACACTACAAAAGTTGACAAATAAGTTTTTTTTTTTTAAATATATTTTTATATATCAGGTAGGAGTGATAAGTAAACATAGCAAAACCTACACATATTAGTATCAGTATATTATAGTATATTAGCGTTTCGCCGAATAACGAGCACGATATTAACTTTGTGCTACAACTGAGAATTTGTTTGAGGACAATCCTAACCCAGCCCTGTCTGGGAAATGAAACAATTAACCAAACCACCTTGAGAACCAAAGTGGCATCAGGCAGCTACTGTCTACAATTTCATTTAACTTTACTTTGTCAAAAGCTTTAAACGACCGCTTTTTTTGACAAAAAAAACATTTTGATAAGTTTTAGCAAGTTGTATAATAAATTAGCTCCACTTAAAGGTTAAACTAACTGACCAAAAATTCCCTAACTTATTCATTCCCACGGTACTTTCGCAAATGGCTTCTGTTTGTCTAAGGTATAACCGTACTTATAAATTCTGTGGTGCCGAGAACAAAGGGGATAAGTCATAAAATCAAAATTTTCACTACAGAGTAAAAATGAACATACTGTAGAAAAGTAGTAGTCATTCTGTATTATGCCATAGAATAATTACATACGATATTGTATGGCCTACAGGTAGTTGCTCCGGGTCTGCGTGTGTGTGCATGTGACATGTACCTATGTTTGTAAACTGTACCCACGATACAGGAGAAATCCAAGTGAGGGCAAACTTTCCACAAACAAAAAAAAAAACTTTTTGAAAGAAAAGAAAGTAAGACAGAAAGAAAAATAATTTATTTGGATGGAAAATAAAGGCACCACATGCAAAAAGAAAAATTAAAAAAAACTTAAGATAATCACATAGGTATTATATAAACAGTGTTCCCAACTTAGGGGATTTCCCCCCAAATTTAGGGGGTAAATAAGTGGGTTGGGATTTTTTTAAGGGTTTTATTTTTTTAGGGGTATTTTTAGGGACTTTTTTATTCTTCACTTTTACTGTGAAGATTATAATGACTGTGACGCAGTTGGCTGTAAACTTTTTGAAAATGTTTCAATTATTGTTTAATATTACAATTTATTTATTATTTTTACAGAGTATTATTTTTTTTGGGGGATTTTAGGGGTTTTTAACTTTAGCTTTGGGGATAAATATTTCTGAGAGTTGGTAACACTGTATATAAAGTATATATGTAGGATACACCACAATCATGTGGGCCTCACGGCTGCACCAAAAAGCCTTTTCATATTTGTTAGGTATGTTACGGGAGACGAGTGAAACCACTGACTGTTATAAGCACACTGTTTAATTCTCAAGTATGACACCGGGTGGGGACGCAGCCCACACACGCACACATACTCATACATAACATTTCCTCCCTTATTTGACACAAATATCTTAGTTCTATGAAAATACTAAGTTACATGCAGAATCAGGTTAAGTACAGTAAATTACAATAATGGTTTATAATCAACTCGTGGAATGTTTCGCAATAGCCTATCCGGACATCTGGAAACGGGAGAATCCGACATTGTTGTTGCGGAGGTTGATGATGCCAAGTTTGTCACATCTCTTTCCTCCCCCGGGGAAGTCGGGTCTTGAGGCGTGGCAGTTAATGAATCGCTTTGACTTTCAAAATCGTCAAAGTCATAATGTTGCTGCTGTTGTGAAACATTACCTTTAGATAGTATAATTTGATTCTTGTGTTTTTTGACAACTGATGAAGAAATCGAATCCTGAATGAGATATAACACTTTACCCAGTCTCTTTTTAATGACGCCCTTGCACCAGTGAAATTTTAAATTATTTATAAACTTTTTGTACAATATTTCGTCACCAGGTGTGAACACTTGCATATTCTTCCCTCCACATGACTTACTCTGCGAGCACTGTTGACGTTTAACATTATCGGTGAGGGTTGTGAGTGAGACCGACGGTAGTTTAGGGTTAAATAAATCTAAACGTGACCTAAGTTTGCGCCCATATACCAGCTCAGCTGGTGAGAACCCTGTGACAGAATGTACGGAATTTCTGTAATCGAAAAGGTATTTTAAAATCTTTAATTTACATTCTGCTTTATGTTGCGAGGAAAGAATGCTGGATTTTATACCTTTTTTCACAATTTTGACAAAACTTTCTGCTTGTCCATTACTTGCTGGGTTATAAGCCGGTGATGTCAAATGAGTGATTCCGTTCAGCAAACAAAAGTTCCTAAACTCAAAGGACGTGAACGCGGTACCATTGTCACTGACGACTGTATGCGGCAGCCCGTACTTAGACATAAAATCGTATAATTTTTCTATGACTTTGGTTGAAGTAGTCGAAGTGCTAACGTCATACACTTCCACCCACTTGGTGTGTGCATCTACTACTACCAAAAACATTTGACTATTCAAAGGACCGAGAAAATCGACGTGTATTCTATGGAATGGTACTGGCGGGTACTGCCACGGAGCCAGCGGTGCTCGAGCCGGGGACGGACGCAGTTGTTGACATATCTCACAGGAATGAATCATCGTTTCTAACGCCGCGTCTACCCCAGGAAACCAAAACCGCGACCTGGCTGCTGCTTTAGTTTTTACAATTCCCAGATGGGAATTGTGTAACTCTAATAATACTTTAGTGCGTAATGTTTCTGGAAGTATAACTTTGTGGCCTCTCATAAGACAACCATTCTCGTACGATAACTGTGTTCTACATAAATAGTACGGTTTTACACGTAGGTCTGATAATAATTCCCTAGGCCAACCATTAAGGACATAATTAATTACTCTCTTTAAAGTAACATCTTTGGTAGTTTCCTCGCGCAACTTGTCCAATGTCACCGGCATGTTACCTTCGACAACAAAGTTAACATATGAAGCGCGGTCAATGAGTGCAGCGGCAGCGGCGGCATGTGCGTCGCCTTTCCCCCCCCGTGACGTGTCTTTCCGCTCAACTTCACAGCGTAAACTCGCTCGGGACAAAAAATCCGCGTTATTGTCAGCACTCCGAACATATTCAATTAAATAATTGTATGCGCTTAAAAACATCGCATATCTTTGCAACCTGTTTGCTGTTACCTCTGGTATTCCCTTATACGGACCAAATATAGATATCAGAGGTTTATGATCGGTACGTAAGATAAATGGTTCTGACCTCCCATATAAGTATTGGTGAAACCGCTTTACCCCAAATATTATTGCAGTTGCCTCTTTCTGTATCTGAGAGTATCGTCTCTCAGCTGAGTTCAGAGTGCGTGACGCGAACGATATCGGTCGTTCTAAACCGTCAGTTCCTAATTGTGACAGAATTGCACCTAGACCGTACGGAGAGGCATCTACCGTCAATATTATTTTTAAATCATTACTAAAATGTGCCAGAACTTGTTCGGATGTTAAATATTTTTTAATTTTATTGAATGCATGTTTGTGGTTTGTGGTCCACTCCCACTTAACCCCTTTTTTTAACAAGTCGTATAAAGGACTAAGAATACTAGAAGCTTGAGGAACGAAATTCCTGTAGTAATTTACAAGTCCTAGAAATGATTGCAAAGTGGTAACGTTGGTAGGAACTGGAGCATCTATTATAGCCTTTACTTTTGACGGATCTTTCTTTAAGCCGTTCTTGTTAATTACGTAACCTAAATAATTTATTTCGTTCCTAAAAAATCGCATTTCTCTTTTTGCAAGGTTAACCCCGCATCTTGCAGTCTTTTTAGCACTACATTCAGTTTTTCCATATGTAAATCTGCTGATTCAGCGGTTACCAAAATATCGTCAAGCAGGCATAAAACACCATCTAACCCGGACAGCAACGTTTCCATGGCGCGTTGGAAAATAGAGGGTGCACTTGACAGGCCAAACACAAGACGCGTATAATTAAACAAACCGCGGTGTGTGTTAATACATGTAATGTTTTGAGATTCCTCATCGAGCAAAAATTGATTATACGCCATTGATAAGTCGATTTTAGAAAACTGCTGACCACCATGTAATTTCGAAAATAATTCATGGATAGTGGGTAATGGATATTGTTCAATCACTAATTGTTTATTAATTGTAACAGAATAGTCCGCACATAACCTGACCGAACCATTGCGTTTTAGTACGGGCACAATAGGTGACGCATAGTCCGAGTGCTGAACCGGTTTTAAAACTTTCAACTGTAGTAATCGTTCTATCTCCTTATCAACTTTGTCGCGTAAAGCAAATGCAATGGGACGTGCTTTAAAGAAAACCGGTTTTGCATCGTCTTTCAATCTTAATTTAACTACATAATTTTTAAAAGCACCCAGTTTATCTGAAAATACCTCAGGAAATCGTGATTGCAATTGCTCAACTACCTTTTGACTACCGTCAAGATAATTGACTGAAGTTAACTTTAATTTAAATGTTGATATAAAATCTCTGCCTAGCAACGGCGGCCCACCGTGACGTATGACATATACATCGAGTGTGTGTGTACACTGCATATACGTTACCGGCAAGCGTACACACCCTACACATTCCATTATGTTTCCTGTATAGCTATAAAATCTTTTGTGAGATGATAGTAACGGTATCTCGATAAATAACGTTTTATAAGTATCCTCAGATATGACTGTCACAGCTGATCCACTATCAATTTGAAATTTTAAACTTTTAGTATTTATTGTAACCGTTTCTGTCATAGGTTCCCCTTGAGCTGAACATATGTTAAATAGCGACTTACCATCGTCGTCCTCACTCACATCCCCCGTTAACACATAGTTAATTTTATTGCACATCCTACGCAAGTGCCCTACCGTGTTACATTTTTTACATTTGTACTTCGCGAATCGACATTCCGACGACTTGTGATTGACACGACCGCACACCGAACACTTATCTTTCCCGGCACTGTTGGATTTAGCACTATTTTGTCCTTTCACGATCTTGAATACCTGCGCCTGGTCCGCAGAAGCAGAAACAGTAGCAGCAGCGCCTGCGCGCGCGCACTTTACGCTTTCTGCGAGTTCCACCGCTTTCGCCAAGGTCAAGGTCTCTAAGTCTCGCGCGAACAGCTTCTCACGTTCAGGACCCGCTACCATACCCATCACGAATCGATCGCGCAATGCTTCTTCTATGTTGCTAAACCCACAATGTACTGTAAGTCCTCGTAGCCTAGCCGCCCATTGGGTATGTGATTCGCCCGGCTGCTGCAAAGCTGCGTAGAAATTGTGACGCTCGCTGAAGCCGCATCGTTTTGGAATAAAGTGATTGTCCAATAATTTCACTAACCCCTCATACGGCACCTCTTGTACGTCTTTAGGCAGGGCCAAATCCGCTGCCAATTTGTAGGTACCGTCATTGAGTGCGCTGAGTAGTATCGCTCGCCTCTTGGTTCCCGCTGCATCATTCTTAGTATCGATGTCATTTGCTATGAACCACTGCGTTATACGACCTTTGTATGTCTTCCAATCATGTACGTTATGGTCGAACGTTGACAAAATTCCAAAAGATGACTGAGGCATTTTCCAACCGATTATTATAATTTCTGACTGTGGGTAGAATTCGTCGCCACTGTTAGGTATGTTACGGGAGACGAGTGAAACCACTGACTGTTATAAGCACACTGTTTAATTCTCAAGTATGACACCGGGTGGGGACGCAGCCCACACACGCACACATACTCATACATAACAATATTAACCAAAAAATTACGCACAAAACCTTTGAAAGCTTAACTAATGATCCGTATGAAGTTCTGCTCACCCACTAACGTTGAAAGCATGTGAAGGTTATCCGGTCAGTTTTAATTACTAACTTATTAAAGAACAAAGTTTTATCTTTGTTTACTTAAAAGGGTAAATGGAATTATAATTACTGTGAGTTTTTATACAGAACATTGTTTGACCTTTCTTAAGTGTGGAAAAAATGTAGGTTTGTTTTTACTTTTTAATTGACTTTTTTAATGATTATCTTTCTTTGAGTGAATAGTAATACTGGTTCAGATATACCTATTGTGCCAATAAAACTAAATAAACAAGAAAAAATACTAAAAACCGACTTCAAAAACTAAAACCGATTATTTTTTTCATGAACACTTAACAGCTTCTGAAGTCGGTTAAGCTAAAGTGTATTGGAGACTTAAAGACCCCGACTTCAGAAGCAGTTAAGTTTAAAAAAAATTAAATTATTCGATTTAAAAAAAAAAAATGTCTTTTTTAAAACGCTTTTATTATTTACTAACTAACTAACTAAATAAATCTTGGAAGTTAAATTTGACCCACTTCCCGGTTTCCGATTGAGCTGAAATTTTGCATATACGTTTAAATTGGATGACAAAAGCGTTTTCTTTAGTTTTATTTTTAAACCATAATAATTATGTTATTTATATATTTATTTGTCCATTTTTTGTACAATAAACAATCACACAAGCACAAGACGATAACAAAATGCTTTTCGCGAAAAATTTGCTGTTATCCGTTGAGGAGTTCCCTTCCTACATCTCGTACTCCATGATCAGACCTTGATCAATTTCGGGACCTCCTCGGGATCTAACTTAATAGAATATAGTTTAAACCATCCAAATCGGCAAAGCAGCTTCCGAGAAATCGGTGTACAGTCTCGGTCATTAATGCAGTAGCAGTCTCACAAAGCAATAGATTAACACTAATGAGTTGACTTACGACCTTCTTTACGAGTTTCTATACTCGATATCGTGTTCATACTATAGAAACTCACACACACGCACTGTTGTCTGCAACCACAACCGATTGTATTTCATAATTTCAATCATCTTAGAATATGGCATGCTAGCGTAGCGGGTAAGGTGCTGTGGTAGGTGTATTGAAACAAAGGTATGCGGTAGGTTCGAATCTCACGTGAGGTTATAGTTTTTTTAAAGTTTTATGAAATATTCTTAAGTCTTAAGGCATTTATTCATTAAGTTTAACATAGTGGTTCGATAATAATAACAAGCCTACCGAGTTGTCTTGTTCAATTATAAATTGTAAAGTAAGTAGGTAGACAACAATTTTTTTAATAAGTTATTTCAATTTCTGTAAGGTAGACAGATGCAGTTACGACTCAGTCATTTAGATCGAATAGAACTTTGTTGGAAGTTATTGTTGGTTAGTGATTTGTGGTTAAATCTATTATACCAGTGTTGTGGATAAACTTTTCAAAATACAGGCAATAGTGTTATTATCGAAGCGAGAGCGAATACCTATTATTGCTCTGCCTAAAAGTGGACGTTAAAAATAAAACACAAATATCGAATGAAATCGGACTGACTGTGAGTAATTTATATATTTTATAAAACATAAAACTAAATCAAAGATTAATGAGTGTATTATTGATCATGATCAATAATAGTTATTTTCTTGTAATAATAGTTTAGTTTATGTTCAAATAAAACAAAAGAAAAAGATAAATCATTTATAAGTTTATTTATTTAGATTATTGAATGATGAATAAGAATTCTAATAATTTTATTCTTGTTTCTTTAATTATTAGATATATTATAAGTATAATTATATATTTTTAATTATATATTAATATATAATATATACTTATATATAACCTATTTCTATACATTATAATATAATGTATAGAAACGGACTTTCTTCACAAGTTTTAAAATCCCGGTGTATTATCCCGACCCCGGCGCCCTAGACCCTCAGGGAAAAGGAAGTTAGGTTATATAATATAAGTATTTAATGTTATTTTGTTTCTTAATTATTATAATATAATAAATTAGAAACAAAATAATATTAAATATAGAATATATAATAATAATAGTAATCAGTTTTAGTATTTTGCTTATAGATGTTTAATAGTATTTCTTTTTATTGTTCTAGAAAAATACTATGAGTCGATGGGTTAAGAGATACCTATGAGGAAGAAAGTAGCCTTGGTAGTCGAGAGCGAAGTGGAAGGCCGGGCAGCGACGACACATGGTGAACGAATATGAAACATCAAACAAGTGGTTTTATACCAACTAAATATTTTGCAGAAGTATTCGACACGTCATTACTAACTGTTCGCCATGCACTCCACGCTGAAGGTGTGCATCACTGAAGACCAGCTTTTTGATAGAAAATCAAGGACGTTTCGCAAGAGAATATTTATACTTACTTCAACTGAGACACTTAATTAACTACTATATTTTCAAATGAAAAAAATATTCTATCTAGCCAAAAGGGAAAAATTCATTATGGTGTAAGGATAACACACGCTATAGTGAATAATTTATGTGAAATTAATATATGTGTCGTATTGCGTGCAGTGTCTGTTTTATTTTTTATTTTTTACTGTTTAAAGGTTAAGTTAATTTTTATTTTATTTCTCTCTCGTGTGTTGTCACTGTCCGTGCTGAATAAATGTGTTTTCTTTCTTTCTTTTCTTTAGATATGAGAAAATATAAGAGGAACGTAAATATGTTTTAATCTTGTGCTCAATGTGTCGACACTTACTTGACTGTATCGAGAACAATGGAGATCATACTAAATGTTGAAAATTTGCAAGTGCTTTACCCCCTTATTAAACACTTCATTTTTATTCACTCATTGTCATTTTCATATCAAAGAAAAGAGATAACAATAAACTCAACCATGAGTTTATTAGTAAACGATGGAGGGGTAAAAGATTTAAGTTGTAATTGCTGGCCATAATATTAAAGTTAGTCGGTAGTTAAAGAATTAAAAGATTGAGGTTTAGTTTCAATCTTCTTTTCGTCAAGAAAACGAATACTAAGCTTACCTCAATAACTAATAAGTGTTACTGTAAGAATTATTATTGTAATTAAAACAAATAAACGTATTTTGTCGTAGGATTATTATTGTAATTGAAACAAATAAACGTATATTGTTATAATTCTTTTTATTTTTCTTAATTTTGCAATAATGACCTAGAAAATAATCACTTACTTTATAGTATTAAATCATTAAGCGAATCCATCAATTAATAAAAAAGAAAAAAAGAAATACAATGTTTTGTCAAGGATTCGAACCCACACGCCTCGTAAATCGAAATCCTACACATAACGCATGCAGCTATTGGTGCTTATTGCAATTTCTTGAATTATAGAATTACAACAGTGGAATGGACCGTCCAAGGTCATTCATACTGACAAGCGAAACAGAAGCATTCTTTCTTTCGTTTTATTTAACTTCTGAGTCTGTGTGGTGACGTCTCAGTACGTTGTGTGCGTTGAGTCATCACTCACACAAACAGCTCGTACGCCCCGTAGCATGCGATTATGAACTCTAACATGCCACTGGACTTTTGTCCCCTTACTGTACATACATGGAAAAAACAACGCATCGATTGCATAACCTCCTTCTTTTTTGAAGTCGGTTAAAAATACCCGCTAGCGTGACCTTGAGCAATACAAAATAGCTATTTAGTGAAGGCGAACTAAAGTTCACCGTCGCGTACGGTTAAGTTCACATTCACAACTACATTTTCCTTGTCGCTACGTGCGTAGCGTTTCCGTAGCAGAAATATCTACAGCCGCTACGTGCGTAGCAATGTCGTAGTAGTTGGGAAAATATCTACTTGTCGTATGTTAGTCAGTATGGGCGTTGATTATATCGGATATTTCACCCTATTTCGAAATTGGATGGAAAGGGTCGCCGAAGGAAAGCGAGATTAATATCAGGGGTCAAATAAGAGTGGTATTGGTAGACGTTCTATCCATATAACTAAGAAGGAATACATTTTATGCGTAACTTTGGCTTTGAAGGTTTCGTTATTTTTTACTATTACACCTGTATTCACTGTTCCGACAGGTAGACATTTGTGACGAAAATAGGAAGACGAGTATTATAATAGAACATTATAATATATATTGCGTTTGCATTTTGTGTAATCTCAAATCCATTAAAAGTCACAAATTAATAACATAGAATCTAAAATCCATTAAAAGTTTCTAATTATTATTTTACACTCCATATTCTTAGTAAATATATAACGAAAATGTCTAATAAAACACACTAATTAGTAAAGCCACAGTTTAGTATTTTGTCATGTTGAAACGTAAAAGTAGTTTATTCTTGAAATACGAACGGATACGGATACGGTAATTTTACGTTTGTTGCATTTTTTTTTATAACAATTTAATTGTCATTTATTGGGCACCATCCAAAACAGCAGATACTGAGAAAAACTTACAAAAAATATTCTTATTTCTAGTTCCGTCGCGCATTTTCTTTTTTACATCTTAATGGATTACCATGGGCTAATTACTTTGTGAGCCCTCTTAAGTTCGTGTACAAGAAGTTAATTAAAGTAATTACCTACGTAATTAATAATTCATGGTACCTTTTTTAAGGAGTGGTAGACATTCAATAGTTTTTATGTATGTACTTATGTAATTAGTAGCAAAGAAAATAATAGAAATATGTTTCTAGGCTAAATATAACATAATATGCAATAAAACAGATCCGCCCCCTAATTACCGATGTGGCAGACAGTTTGCGACAGGCGTAAATCGCGCGATAGCTGCTGTCAAACATCACTTTGGTATTACGTATTTGCCGATAGCGACGCAACAGCTGCCGCTTACGGGTTCGCCCTCTGGGGGACAATAAACGAACTAAAAAGTGAATACTTTTTTTTTTTTTTTTTTTAGCATGGTAAAATCATCAAATGAGTCCTCCCACCCCGGGCAGGGCGGGAAGGACTGTCAGACTTGTACCGACTAAAATCCACGGTGTTCCTTCGATAGCCCTTTACGTTCCGGGGTCACGGTAATGAGATAAGTCCCGAGACCAAAAAAAAAAAAAAAGTGCATACTTGGCGTTGCAAATGCGACAAGTAGCCACAGGCGGACGAATGCCGTACCTATTACGAATTTTTGACAGTTTGCATCTGATCGCGGTCAGTCTGCTGTTGCGTGGCTGTCGGGTCGCTGTCAGCTGATGTTTACGTAATTAGGGTGCCAGTACTTATCGGTACATCTCTAAAATCATAACTAATTTCCTTTACTATTATTAAACTAGTAATAAACTCAAACATTATCAAAACAATAATCAGTGAGTGAATTCGAAAACAATAATGGAAACCAAATAGTGTTGTAAAACAGTACATAATAGTGCGCTGCAAACTGTTCGTAGTGTTCGTTGAATTTCGGAAGTGCTCGCGTTACATCGGGATTGTTCGGTCGACGTCGGATCTGGTCGGACGGAGCCGAAGGCAGCGGAGTGGAGTGGAGGTGTAAGATGGAAGATAATGCTGAAAGGCAGTGTAAATATAGGTAAGTGGGATTTATTTCATGACTAGCTATTGCCCGCGGTTACACTTGCATTCTGTAGGAACTACTTCGTGCACCCAGATTAAAAGTATCCTGTGTTAATTCCGGACGTGGACTCTCTGTGTGCCAAGTCCTAATCTTTCCAGCCGTTTAGCGTCATCGATTAAAAAACATCCAAACATATAAACATCCGAACATCCTATCATCTAAACATCGTAACATCCAAAATCTACACATCCAAACATCTTCACATACTTTCACACTGTATTTATTTATTTACCATACTGTTAATTTTTACACAAAATGAAACAAAAATCAGTCGTCGGAGATATCATAATATACCCCGAAATGAGATTTAGCACCCGTTGAATCTCTCCTGAAAAACATTGATATTTGACACTTACGCGGCATTTACCAATGCTACTTACGCGGTAATGAATTATCTCCGCCGTTATGTAATGTAACTCGTTTAGGTACAAATGACGCCCTTATCGTTCAAAGCGATAGTGTAATGATGAAAGGCAGTGTTGTTACAGGAAAGTGGGATTTATTTCACGAATATTTTATTATTAGATCGTCTCGCCATAGTCAAGACTGTAGGGAGACACATTAATCTTACAACAACAAGTCCATCTGATAGACATCTTCTCTACGAAATGCCGTAGATTTGAAACAGTTTCGTATTGACGTCAGACAATTTAGTTTAGAAAGAAAAGATAAAAGAAAGAAAGAAAGAAAGCAGTTTTATTTTGGACTCGCCAGGAACAAATAAAAGTACAATAAATATTATAGTTTAAAAAAAAAACTAAAGAAAACGCTTTTGTCATCCAAACTAAACGTGTATGCAATATTTCAGCTCAATCGGAAACCGGGAAGTGGTCTTTGACTTCCAAGATTTTTTTACATAGTTAGTTACAGGTGAAGCTAATAAAAGCGTTTTAAAAAAAAGTAAAACAATAATTAAAGCAACCTGGACGAGACCAAAAATGGCCCCTATTTAGTTAATAATAAACATCAAGACACGCATCCTATAACTGTTGGAGGGTTGGGACGGGGTCCATACAAAATTCCCCATAGTCCTTTATTTTATTCTCCCAAAGGCTCCTGCCCTTACATATTTCATTTCGTGAGCTTCCTCCTTCCTAGAGAGAATGACTGGACAGGTGCTTGTTCAAGCTAAGGCGTCGGGTTGCATTATAATGACCTGCCTGTAGGAGGCACTACAGAAATTCCGGAAATTCCGAGACTGTACCTTTGTACAGTAATGAACCTGACAAGGTGTGCCTGGAGATTGAATTTCCAAATTGAAGTTGCCTTTTTTGGTTTGATATTTTTTATGAAGAGAATTTTGAAAATTATTTTAAAAATTCCGACACGTTTACCTCTTTTCAGAATATTTTTTTATGTAGTGCGCATAGTTTTTAGTGGTTCAATCTCTGTTCCTAAATGCAACCGCAGTATTGGGATACACTTTAAAACGTTTGGACAAGAAAACCGTTTAATGTTTAATCTGAACAAAACCTTATAACGACCGACAGAGATTCTTGCCGCGAGCGCTGAGAAGCAAAAGGGGCTTCGGTCGAGCCGCTTGGATTTTATCAGGGAACGAAAATCACTATAAATTAGAGTACCGGTATCGAAGAATTATGGGTACTTGTAAGAATACGGTTACCGCTATCTGGGTAACCAAGATAAATAAACATGTTACCTCTAAATTAAGTAACCATTTTAATACCGGTAACCTAAAAATTACCGGCGATTTACCTTCACACACAGGCGCTGTCCACCCTTTGATTATAGAAAGATAGAAAGAAAGAAAATACATTTATTCAGCACGGACATTGACAACACACGAGAGAAATAAAATAAAAATTAAATTAAACCTTTAAACAGTAAAAAATAAAAAATTAATAAAAAATTAAATAAGAAAGACAGAACAAAGTAAAATAGTCATCCTATTCATTAGTGTTGTCAAGCATGCCCATGCCGAAAGGGTAGCCAGCTCAGCATTTGCTGTTTGCTGTTGTTTGTTTGTTATATGCCGTCGACACGTGTAAGATAGAGGTACAATACAATACACTTTATTGCACACCAGTAATAGAAGAAAAGATACAATAATTAGAAAAAGAAATGTACAAAAGGCAACGCACTTGGGGATACCTAATTTTTATTTCGGTAACCGGTATTAATACCGGTTGTGTAAAATTTGATAAATTAAGTTTACCTCTAAAATACCTGTAAAAATAATAAAGATTGTAAACGAGAAATACAGGTATCTTACCGGTTTCGGTCCCCGGTTTTTGTAACCAGCGTAGGGTAGTATTATGACGTGGAAACTCTATTCCTTACAGTATAACTAGAGCTCCTAAAACTCATAATCACACTGGCAAGGAGCCATCGAAAACCGTATTTAATTCCCAGGTCAGATATTCCGGTTACAAATTCTCAGTAAAATTAGGTACTTATTAGTGAAGTTGATAACTAAATTAACCGCATTGCAGGCGAGTATTAACAAACGGGACCGACCCACTAAACTGCAAACTGGCCTTCTATAGTACCTTGTGGTAGTCGTTCGATATGTGTTTAAACGCGTATTATACACAGTACGTAGTGTCACAGAAATAATTGCCTGTGGTTCCATTGATGATGGACATAATAATGTACATATGTGACTTTGAAATTGTAAATGTATTGGAGTGGATGTCTATATTACAAATAGAGGCGCCAAACAAATATAAAGAAGCCATATAAATGCACGGCTGTATATAAAGTTAGGGCCAATACACAGATCCGTGATGAGACGTCGCATCGAAATCTGCAAGCAAACCAAACGCGTCGCGATATTTTGTGACGAGATTCGCGACGCGCGTTCCTAAAACGTGACGTATTTTCTTCTTCGCTTAAAATCTTCCGTTTTTAATCACGACTGGTCATCTGCGTACTCGACTGTATATTGTCTGTGTTTCGTCACTTAATGAATGAATAATATTAGAATAGCAAAAAAGTTCTTAAGACGAATGTCAGTAGTAAAAAGATCCTTAATAAAAAGAAAAATACGTACTCGAATAATGCTCACCGTAAGCCATGATAGCAAGATGCTTAGCGACGCGATGTCGCAACGCGTCACTAGTTTCTGGGATGCAAGATTGCGTCGCATCGCAACGCGCATTTATGTACTACGAGTACATAAATCCGCGTAGCCTAAAGCGTACTCAAAGCCTGTCTACGAGCTGAAATGTCTGTATTATGTAGGTAGCTTAATAAAAGTTAATTACCTAATCCAATATTTATTCAGAAAACTCTCATGAAACTTGTTTAAATAAAGCAAACGCTTAGTTTTGTTAGTTTATGAACATTGCTCTATTCCCGAGGTATATTTGTGTTATGACAACATGTAATGTAATAACAGTAGCTCGCAACAAATATTTCTGTGTAACTTATTTATCGACCTCGCTTGTGTTCCCAGAATAGTTTTTCTTTATGTTACTATTACATGTTGGGGATTATCTTGTGGAGAATAGGTATAGTAACTTCACCTTTATAGAAAATCGGTGTATGCGGATTTTTTATTCAGAGGCATGATAAAACATGTGACTGCCCGATATTTGGATAGGTCGGACCTATCCAAATATCAGGCTATCGTTTCTCTGATTCTTCTTACTGCTTTTACAGGTTATGCCTCAACAGACGTACCTAACATAGTCAATAATAGCAGCGGACGCAACACACAGCACGCAACGTAGTAATTATTATTATATTAATATGTGACTCAACGGATTTCAGCGTTCTTTTCGGCATTCGTTCTTTGTATAAATTTTTCTTTTGACGCTAAGCTGACTATGGACTTTTGGCCCGGAGGACCGCCGCGCCGCGGACTGTAAGTACTAGTACACGTTGGACGCTTTAACATTGCGTTAAGCGCGCGTTGGTAGCGTATACAGCGCACGTTTAGCTCGGCGTGCCATCGTACTCCATGTCAACCGGACATTCTTCTACTCTACATAAAAGCTCGCGTTAGAATTTACAACATAATAGCAGCTTATGTATTTCGAAGCGCGCAGCAAACGCTCACGCAACGCGCGATCGAACGAAAACCCCGAAACGCGCGTTCGGCGGGTGCTTGTCTAAAAGCTCGTGTTAGAGTGTGTACGCTGCATACGTCTTATTATCTCGTAATTTACAACGCGTGTCAACAAAGCGCGCTGCAAAACGGCTAATTCTCGCTATTCTCCTCTCTATTTCTCTCTCTTATGTTGTCAATATGTCTGTGCCGAATAAATGTTCTTTTCTTTCTTTCTTTTTTCTTTCTTTTAATATGTACTAGCTTTTAATGCCAGCCAGTTGTCAATCAAGCTATAATTTTCAAACAAAATGATAGTTTCGACTGGCATTTTACTGGCTATAAGTATCGCTATTATCCAGTAGCGAAGGGTGACAGTTTTAAAAGGGGAAGCCGTCCCAAAAATGCCCTCTCCAAATTGCTGCAATTAATGCTGCATGACAAAAATCCATACCGTCTCTTGTAATCTACATAATTATAGTCACGTCTGGAAGAGCTCGACCTAACTGAATAACAAGCCATATTACGTTGGTCTATGCACTAACCAATTCCTAAAGGGAAACCGATGGGAATCGGGTTGTGTGGACTCTTCGCCACTGGTATTATCCCTCTGATATTCATAGAACTGAAAAAGTGCCGCTAATGGTAATGGCTGTCGCTGATGAATCAAACTCTTATGAAAACCCGCATATTATTATATTTTACTAGCATACTATTCAAATGAGCTCAATTTTGTAAGGGTTATCATAATTTAAAACATAATATGCACGGCCACGCTTTGGTACCGTTAGGGGTATAATTAAATACATACCGCAGTAATAAACAGCAGGAGTTTCCCTTCTGCAAATCATAGGTACCTATCTAACTACACAAGAATTCTATTTATAGTCCATTTGAAGCAACCGGCCTGAATTTAATTGGTGGTTTAACACGGACACAGTAACAACACAAAAGAGATAACCTAACCGTCAAAAACCTCCGACTCCAACTAGAAACAGAGCTGTAACTTGTGAACGACAAAAAAAATTGTCAAAAAGCATGGCTGATTATTTATACTGAAATGAGATTTTGAAGAAATGTTGTTTTTTATTATATTTTTGGTTTTTGTTGTTTTAAAAAACATGTTCATAACTTAAGTCACGAACATGTTTTACTATCAAGTACTGTATCAAGGAAAATTATATTATGTCAACATTCCGCACTTCAGCAATCCACCGCAAGATATAGGTATCTCCCAAGAATGAGCCTGTATTTATAACGATAACTAAACGGATCAATTAATTGGCTTCCATCAAGGCCTGTCAGTTTGTATAACTTTCAATTAAAGATCAAGGCCCTGTCACTTTAGTTCATTTTGCTGTATTCTTTGAGTAGCTAACATCAATATTTAAGACTAATTAATATTTACTACGTCTTCCCTATCTTGTTAGCATTACCCATACAGTATAATATTGTTAAATAATTTTGTTGGTCCTATCGAAACTCCTTGAATTATAAATTAAGTTTATCTCTATAGTTTGTTAGTACACAAACACACCAAGTTAGAAAGGTAGATAAGCATCTTCATAAAATGATATTTAATAGGCCAGTTAACGGTTCAGAGATTTTATCTATTATTATGTGGATGCGTTAAGGCACAGAAAAAGATTTTTGTGAGCGGACATGATTTTGAATCTTATTTCAAGACGGTTAGCATTGATATCGTCACAGGGAGATTTGAGTATACCGCGGTAAGCTGCGGTATGCCGCGGCAGGCTTTGGTACGCCTTGGCACGTCACCGACACTATCTGTACCGTCACCGCACCGCATATTGATCATCTTAGGATGATCTTGGTTCATTCTTAGATCGGAGCGTACTTAGACTTTCCTTAGACTTTACTTTAGAATTAGGTACTTTCTTTACTGAATTTTTGACTTTGTCGGTCTTTGCGTATGCTCAGCATAATTTCAGCGTGTTAGGACTATAAATTCCAAATCAAAGTACAAGCTAAGCATATAAATAAGCTTAGCAAAGTTTAAGTAAAGTCTGAGCTAAGTCAAAGTACGCACTATAGATAGATGTTAGTCTTAGTCATTCGCAATCATAAACTTATTATACTAGTATAATAAGTTTATGCTCGCAATAAATGGTAAACACTGTGTGGGATGGTTCTAGTAAGAGTATTATCTTAGAAAATGATGTCATAAAATATGTAAGAAGATCCGATGTTAAGATGGATTTTCTAGAGTTTGTTACTTTTTTTTTTTTTTTTTTTTAAGAAACATTGACCCTCACTAGGATTTCTCCTGTATCGAGAGTACAGCTTACAAACATATATGTCACATGCACACACCCAGGTCCAGAACTATCTATACATCATCCAAAAAATTGTTCCGTGCGGGGATTGAACCCGCGGCACGTAGCGTAGAAATCTAATCACTTAGCCACTGCGCCAACCGTGTCGTCAGAATCCCCCGAATACTCCAACACATCTCAAGCTTAAGTTGCCATGTTAAGCTACCTAGCTGCTAGCTGTTGTTATCTCGTGCTGTCACTTTCATTTTAAGGTGGACAGTAGCGACTAAATGTCTTTTGAGAGCGTTTTAAAATTGAGTTGTGTATTATGCGGTATTACAGAAAAAATTAAGATTTCATCATTAAAAAAATATATTAGGCGCCTAACCTACCTAATGGTTCATCATGGTAGACCGTAACTTTCCATAGCCCATTATATTTAATGTGTCTCTCTAATAGGCTATTACAGTGTAGATCCAGGAGGATATTGCCTTAATATCCTACCAATGTAGTAAGAAGCTGCTTAATAAATTATTCTTATATTTTGACAATTAATTTATAAATATATATATATAATATAAATATATATGTATATATAAATAACCAAGGGGCCTACCATCTACTCTTGCAGCAGTATTGTTATAACCAGGGACGAAAACCATGACCAATACCTGTATTTATCGGTTACAACCTTTATTATTTTTACAGGTATTTTTTAAAGGTAACCTTAATTTTTAGGGTAATACCATCAAATTGAATACAACCGGTATTAATGCCGGTTACCGAAATAAAATATATTAATTTATCATTATTTTATTTTAACCGGGTGACATTCATTATTGTTTTCTTTTTGCTTATTTATAATCCTAATTTAATAATCATAATTTTTTGTAAATCTCTCTTAATTTGTACACCATCAAATGGTAGGACATACAGATCATGATGTATTTTAACACCTATTGTAACCAATGTTCACAAATAAATAAATTGAATCGAATTGAATTTATCTTGGTTACCCAGATAGAGGTAACCGTATTCTTAGAGGTTAATTCTTCGATACCTGTACCCTAATTTATAGCAGTATTCGGTCCAGGTTGGAATTCCCGCTTCCAACCAATCTATCATAGCCCTTACAATCTTTTGTTCAGCCTAAAACTCTTTTACCTTTAAAGGCTTTCAGAGCACGGTCCTTATTTATATAGCTAATTTTTCTTCAAAGACCTTTCGATTTCAAGGTCACCCGTATTGATCCCGGTGTTGTATCCTTGAGAGGGTCCGAACAGCGTTAATTATTACGATATTTTATTCATAGAGGTGTTGGGAAGCCTTTTGATGGATTAAGAAGTTACTGAACAGTGATGGATGGGTTATTGGACAGGTATTTTTAACCGACTTCAAAAAAAAAAGGAGTAGGTTCTCAATTCGACTGTTTTTTTAGCATTTCTGTACTGCTGATGGTCTATTTTCTCCCCTACGGTATGAGCGATTGTCATATGATAGCCCCCTGCCGACAAAATGTAAAAGTTCTGTTCCTCGTGTATAATTATAATTTTATTCATAACTTTGCTCTGTTTTATATAATATTATTTTAACACCACTAATTTGGCAAATTAAAGACAAAATCAAAGTCAAAGTTTTTTATTTCAACTGGGCCTTTAGAGGCGCTTTCAAAACGTCGTGATTCTAGGTGCACGGTTCGAAGTGGGTTGACTCCAATTAGTATACGACCCGCCTGGTTGCGAGTGGTCACCGTAACCTATGGACGCTTGGAATACCGAAGGCATAACTCGCACGTTGCCGACCTTACTACTAGCGTCGTGTTAGCAGTAGCGGAAATCCCTACTGTCAACACGACGCTTCCCTAAGGAGCACTTAGGAGCGTTAGAGAACACAACACTACAAAAGACCTGTGTTATTCGGCTACGAAGGTGGAGGTACTTTCCCGGTCGGGCAGTTCCTATTTTGAGTGGAAAGTCTCGGAACCCTTTCACCATTTTCACAATTACCTAACCGTCAAAAACCCCCGACTCCAACTAGAAAAAGAGCTGTAACTTTTGAACGGCTGAATAGATTTTCATGAAACATAGCTAACTTTCGATTAAAAAAACTGCTTTGAATTCGGTCCATCCGTTTTGGAACTACGATGCCACAGACAGATACACAGACACACAGACACACAAATACACACTACAAACTTATAACACCCCTCTTTTTTGTCGGGGGTTCAAAATAACTTCCTTGTTGGTAACTTTGTTCTTGCTTCTATACAGGGTGTAAGTGACATCGTAACGAAAACTGATACCATGGATTCAGCACATGAATCTGAACACCAGGGCATAAGAATTTTGCGTCGGTCTTTTCAAAAATTTTACGATTTTGTTCGCAGTTTTTATACCTACCTAAAAAATCTGTGAACAAAATCGTAAAAAATTAGAAAAGACCGACGCGTAATTCTTATGCTCGGGTGTTCAGATTCATGTGCTGAATCCATGGTATCAGTT
Organism: Allophyes oxyacanthae; assembly: GCA_932294325.1. Classification (NCBI taxonomy): domain Eukaryota; kingdom Metazoa; phylum Arthropoda; class Insecta; order Lepidoptera; family Noctuidae; genus Allophyes; species Allophyes oxyacanthae. The sequence continues at coordinate 16,910,515 of OW028610.1, read as the reverse complement.
TTCGTTACGATGTCCCTTACACCCTGTATTATTGCTACTGCAAGCAAACATGCACTTCATTAGCTTTGTAAATCTTCTCCAATACTTTAATAATACTATATGAACATCATAACATACTACAACACCGCAGGAAGCACGAATAATAGGTATTTGTAATATTAAATTATTCATACCACCCTGAATGTAATTAGACCTTCCTCCCCGTTTGGTTAAATAATTAACCCGGATAGGTTACTGCGGCTTTTAACGGACTAGACCATTTTAAACCACTGACAAAAAAGAGGAGTGTTATAAGATTATAGTATGTATCCGTCTGTGGCATCGTAGCTCCAAAACGGATAGACCGATTTCAATGCAGTTTTTTTAATCGAAAGCTAGTTTAATCGGGTATCACCTTAGCTATGTTTCATGAAAATCTGTTTAACCGTGCAAAAGTAACAGCTCTTTGGAGTCGGGGGGATTTAAGTTTAGGTTATGTTCAGTACCTAAATTTTAAAAGTATAGTTATGTAACTGTTTCAGTAAGCTAAGCTAAGAAAACATAATCAGCTGTCCCATACGTTTGGGTCGAGTGGATATTGAAGTTTTCTATGGGACAGCTGATATTTTTACGCGATTACGATGTTGGTCCCATAAAGTTGCTCAGTTTGATGGTCTGATCCACACCCTTAAATATGACGACGCATTTCTGATACACGTTATATAATTATCTTTGTTAGAATCGTCCACCTATAATATTATATACCTATTGTAAGTCATGAATGGCAGATAGGTAATAAACATTTCTAGCCAGAACAATTCGCTGAGACATCATAAATCCAGTTTCAGACTTATTTTATACCTAGGTCATACAGTCTGCCAAATGTATTGATTAGGGCTATAACCTTTTGGGATCGGTCATTGCAGCAGTTTAGATATTGGCTAATGTTCAGTAATACAGGCTGACTTTCTGAACGATCGTTGTAATATTTAAAAGTTGATAAATAAAAATAACAATTTTTTTTTTTAACGAATGGCATTTGTTTTACATACATTAGGAGAAAGCTTTGAGCACGCTTTGAGTATCTAGAACGGTGAAATAATATTTTTGACATGCGACAACCGGGAAGACTAATCTAAGGTTCCAATAATCTTTATGTGTAGGTAATTACTGGACTGTCTGGACTTTATGCCACATCGATCCATTAAAGTCAACCTGTATAAGTCTCCGGACTCTATTGATAAAATTAAATTACAACATGCTTACCTTCGCTCCTGAACGTCATTATATTAATGTCCAACACCTTGGCATAAATCAATTATAACGTTCGGATTGGCTCAGCCGCTTGAAATTGAATTTGCTCGAGCAACGAGACGCCGTCGCGCGTCGCTTGACTCAAGGTTGCTGAGAATTATTTGAACGATATTTACACATCACTAGCAGGTTTTCAGACTTGGCCTGTTATTTCAAAACCGATGCTAGAGAGCTTATTGTACAGTTTTTATAAAGTTTTAAATTATAGGCCTACCGCACTGAGACATAGGTGCCCGAGTTTATGAAGTATAGTCCGCGCGCGAGCTCCGAGGAATCGGGGGCTGAGGAAGCGGGTACTTTGCTCTGCGCCCGACCGTCGCTCATACCACGCACTCTCCCATTACCCGTGGTACCCCGAGACACCGGACTATAGACGCGGTCCGAGAGATGTGACGCGAGATGTCAATCGCAACTAGCAGGCCTCTGATACGCAGCATAAACAGTTTAGCTTGGCCAACAGTAGGCGAGTGTCAGTGTCACCCTATATATTCTTTTTGAAGTGAAACTTCTATATAGGCTTGTATAGGTAATAGGATTTTCTCAAGTTAGCATTTTTACTCGACTCATGCGTTTCATTTAACTATTAAACCAGCTTCGAGCCATCAAGAAAGCCTTGCGTTCTCATAATCACGTAACTACCAAGTGTCGTGTGTAAATAATATCATTTTCACTGAGTGTTAAGTATGTACCTACTTGCATTGTTTAAATTATAGTGGTACTTTTATGATCATTGCAAATGTTTTTTCTTTTTAAATATTGTGTAAATTCAGGTCGTATTTTAGCCGGCCCCAGATATTATTGTAATTTTGTTTTATGAAAAGAGTATCCATCGAGTTTCTTGCCGGTATCTTCTCCAGGACCAACCCACTTGGAACCGTGCACCTAGAATTACGACGTTTTGAAAGTGCCTGCAAAGGCCCAGTTGAAATAAAAGACTTTGACCTTGACCTTAACTAACATTTAAAAATTCATTCGCTCATTTACTTTAATTACCATTTTGACAATATATCATTTAGTTACTGAACTATATCGTATTTCATTTCTCTATCAAAATCATAAAAAGTGTAATCTTACAAGAGACCGTACAGACAGCAATCTTATAAAAACCTTACATTTTTTTATCGAAAGATCTAATCTTTTAGAATCCTTTTCTTTTTTACGTAGAACGTTAATAGGGTTGATTTTATTCTGTAACTTGACTTCGAAATAAAATCTCTCTGCAAGGGCTCCTTGATTAAGCTCGATAATTCTGGGACAGTCCCTTTTCGCGGCATCCGGTCCTATTTATCTGGATAAACCCTCGTCAGTCCCCGTCTACCTTTATTTATGGATACTCTATGTTGTTATTGTGTAGTGCGCTCTGAATTAACGCCTGATGGTGTATTGTGCTGTACATAATATATGATGTAGGTACGACATATACCCAGTGTTTATGTCCACGTTTGTTCCTTTTGTTTCAGTAATTATTAACAGCTTCGTCAGTAATTCGGATTTAATTGTGCCACGCCGCCGTATGGTTCAAATAATTATTTTCTGTGGATGTTACAAGGTTATTGATATTATTTCAAGAGCATGTCTAGCACTACCCTCATAATAAAAATCCTTATGAGCACTGCTATAACCTAACCGTCAATAACCCCCGACTCCAACTAGAAAAAGAGCTGTAACTTTTGAACGGCTCAACAGATTTTCATGAAACATAGCTAAGATGATACACGCAAACTAGATTTCAATTAAAAAAATAAACTATATTTAAATTGGTCCATTCGTTAAGGAGCTACGATGCCACAGACAGATACACAGATACACACTACAAACTTATAACACTCCTCTTTTTTGTCGGGGGTTAAAAATAGGCCTCCTTATGACCTCTGTATCGAGCATGCAGGCTTTTGACATAATCACCGCGCTTGGCATAAGGATTGGTGATTGATGATGAGTATATTGATGATAATGACGCTCGATGATGATTTGCAGAATGATGTTGATTAAAATCATTCTCAAACAAATCATACAAATTTTATTTTGTAAATTGGTGAAGATGTTTGGTTGTTTTTTACTTATTCACGCATAAACGGCTGAACAGATTTGAATGAACGGCATACAGATAGACTATGTCCTCCCGAGATGATTCTAATTTGGTGAAGATTTGTTGAAGACTTTCGGAGATCGACAATAATAAACGTTTAACTTAATAACAGGATCTGTAAACATGACTACACCATGTTCACAACTCCGGCTATAAATTATTATTATTTATTTATCAGGTAGGCAGTTAAGACAACTGGTAAGTGCCTGTATCCTGCTGTTCACCACTTGGTTTTATTCTTGCAGTTGAGAATACTTGTCAAGTCGATTCTTGAACTGATTTATATTTTGGGCTGAGACTACGTCTTCTGGGAGCTTATTCCACGCCCTGACTATTCGATTGCTCAGAAAGTGTTTGTGAGGGTTATTATTTGAGAAGCTGGTACATAACTTAAGGTGGTGGCCTCTTAGATGGACGTTATCACTACGTGTAAACAGCTTATCAAAATCTTTGAGGTCGTAATGTCCTTTTAAGATCTTATAAGTTTCAATTAGGTCCCCACGTTAGGTTCAAATTATAATTCGTCAAATAATAACCGACGATAGGTAAGTGAGATTTGAATCGAGATCGAGATGTTTTTACAGAATAGCGATGCTGTTCGTCCGTCATACGTGTGTCTCTGGAGGGTTGCCAACTGAAGGTAAATTAGCGTTGGGCCCTCCGCGCTCATCAAATGCTGAGCTGGCTACCCTTTCGCTATGAGCATTCTTGACAGCACTTTTTTTTTTCTCTTTTTGTATTGTTTTATTTTATCGCTAATTTTCTCTATCTTGTGTTGTCCCTGTGTCTGTACTAAGTAAATAAATGTACTTTCTTTCTTTCATCTTTTATAAGATCATATCAAGTGTCGTCTTCAACCAAGCGGTTTTATAAGGGTTCTCTTTGCAAGAACTTCCCTCTTATGAAAGGTCTTCAGTTCCAAAACAATACCTGCCTTTTCAAATATGTCTACATTGATTTCTTGGCTTCTGCTCTGTACACATTGAATGCCATGTAAAAAACAGTAGAAAATCTATTGTTTGTCGTCACGGGTGACACAGTAGTAAGGCTAACATAAACACGGTGACATAACTTTGTCGTCGCATTATCTCGCGCGGACACAGGTTTCTCGTCTTGTCATGACGACAAAGTCTTGTTGCGGCGCTCATTTTAGACTAGATGGTGTTCATAGGGTTATTTTAAAGTTGCTATATTGTAGCCAAATAGCATGTTAAAGTAAAATACATTATTAAATGCCAAAGTACAGAATTTATTATCAGTTTGTTTAAAATTCATCTCATAATACATAATTATGAGACTCGAGCTTTTTTAATTAACTTTGTTTTTTATTTTAATTTACCTTTTTATTTCAGGCAACTATAAAACAGAAATATCTTTTTTACTAATTCATGTAAACTTAAAGTTAATTAAGGTCAAAACTTTGCGCTGAAGCTCCAAAAATGTCAAACAAAATCTTCATATTTCACTCTAATGAAAAAAGTATGGACCAAATATGGACCAAATACAAATAATGAGAAAATTATAGTCCATTATATATTATATAGCTTCCAAACCGTTTGTTGAATGCAAATGGAAACAGCTGGGGTCCGTGGACCGCGGTATTGATCGTGTCCCACGCGACCTTGAAAGCGGGACACCCTACTTCGTACTTTCAATGAGGTAGGGTGTCCAAATTTATGTTGGGATGAAGACTTTCTGAATTTTGGCGGCTTTTATTTCGTATTTATTGTGAATTGTGTTACAGAGATGAAAATCTCAAAATCCTAGTTTATCCGATTAAAACATGGATATACCTAGATATTGATTTTCATCTGTAGCTTTAGTTAATTAATTTATTATTTATTTATTTAAGTTTTTATTTGAATATCTATATAATATATTTACTGTGTCTATACTTTACATTACAAAAATGCGTGGTCATATTTAAGGGTGTAGATCCAATTATCAAACGGAACGCAATCATTTGTAGTGAGTACACTAAATGATTCAAAACTGGTATTATAGGGTTAGGTATTATCTGGCTCGCTAAAAATATTGTTTGCGGCCCAATTGATAACTTGTCAAAGTACCTAGTATATATCAAATGGTCCAAATTGGTTTCTAGCCTGAACTGGTGTGATCACCATATCAAACCTAACTTTTATTATTGTTTGACCCAATTATAAAACTAATTTGGACCATTTGATACCAACTTTGAAAGTTATTAAAAGTTGGGCCACGGACTAAATTTTCTGCGGGTCAGTACTATTTGTCTATGCATACAAATGACCTGATAGAAACTTTCGAGACCGGTTTTAGTGACTTAACCCAACGCGTGCGAAGCAACCGACACTTAATTTTCATTCCACTGACTTTTTTGTTCACATAGACTTTTAAGAGGCTGCAACGAACGGGGATGTAGCGTCTCGGAGCTAAGCCGCCCTTGGCCCGGATTCGTGGGTCGATCGCACCCTCACCAATTTATTGTTGGCATTTTCGGGTTAGCCAAGTAGTAGATGAGTCAGTTTGTTCAGGGGGACTGGTGAAGGTAAAGTTGTTCTACAATGTAAATTTGCTTTGGATATACATAATGCTCTCCTATTATATATAAATTGATCCTACCATAACAGGTGCGCAAATATTTGATGTAAGTAGTTGTATCTAATATTTTACTCACTTGCAATAAAAGTAGGCAATCACTTACTTATCTATGACAAATATTAGAATTAGAATAACCATTATTATGAAATTAATTAATTAATTAATAATTTTTTTTTTTTTTTTTTTTTTAAACATTGCCCCTCACTAGTATTTCTCCTGTATCGAGGGTACAGTTTACAAGCATACATGTCACATGCACACACAACCAGACCCGAAACAACTATCTGTAGATCATACAAATATTTGTTCCGTGCGGGGATCGAACCTGCGGCACGTAGCGCAGAAGGCTCATCGCTTAGCCACTGCGCCAACCGTGTCGACATGTCGACACGTGTGTATGTCTTATCCATAGAGATAATACATAGTACCTGTACTATTTCTATGGTCTTATCTAATTCATTAAATTACATTTATTATTTAAGTAATATAAAAAACCTATAATAACATAATATTTATATGATTCCTTTCCATAATTTAAACTTTATCCAAGTTCCAACCGTGTTACAAGCCCATTAAAAGAAAGAACGCGACTTGAAACCAAACGCATTTCTTTCCGGAAAGTTTTACGAGAAAAGAAGACATTATGAACCCCACAACGCGGTTTCTAACAAAGCAATTTTTTACGAAGCGTGATTATTACCACCATTATGGACAGACCCGGCATACTAATAGGCTATTTGGTATAACGCCTACAAGAACTGACATAATAATGTCTGCTATATAGCTGTTATAAGACTGAAACACATGAACATGGACCATCACTGAAAGAAATTGAGAAAAGCAGCATTTGAAATGTGGTGTTGGCGTCGAATGGAGACAGTGTTCAGCAGACGTATCAAAACCATCGTAAAAATGGGTTTTGTCTACGGAAGAATAATATATACTAAATGACAGATTGTAGAAATATTTTCACTCTTCGGTAGCATTTGATAGAATAACTACAGCACCAACTATTTCCCCGTTGCTTTGGAAAGAGAATTTTGTTTTCGTCTAAGTAGAAATGCGAGTCTAGATGGATAAAAGACCTTTGTCTATTATTCGAAGAATAGAAATAGAAATTGTTATGCTACGGATGCTGGACAGAAAAACTGACCAATGAAGAAATATTAAGTAGGTAAGGTAGAAGAGAAAAATAAATAAATTTTGGTACACATAGAACCAAAGAAAAAGAGGAAGCATGATTGATCAGTTATTAGACATGTTAATTTTATTACCAACATTATAGAAGGGGAAATAGATGCAAAAAGAAAAAGAGGAAGACCAAGAAGAACTGAAAGAAAAAAGAAAATTTAGAGATAATATAAAGAAATTAAAATTTAGCATTGGATGGAACAAGATCGACATTACTACATCGACAAGTGCGATAAAAGATTTTCAGTCTTTAAGGAGGTTTTATTATAATCTGAAAGATTATAGTAGCTAGGGTATTAGAGCGAGTTTTCTCGATACTTGGGAATGATGTTGTTAACAAGCTCTCGCTCGAGTCAATTGTTTGACCTAAGCTAAGTGAATGCCGTCGATAAACTAATTGGAAAACTAACGAACAAGAAAACAGCAAAGAAGTTGTTTATATACTCGGCAAAGAACTGTTTACTGGTAATCAATAATATGTTTAGTATCGTTATGGAATAAATGGTTCTGCATTTACGTAAATAATTCCATTGAAGATCATGAGCGCTAAAATTTTTAGAAAACGTCGGCAAATCTCAAATTTACATAATTATGTACTCGTAGTTCAGTCCCTAAAATGGGAAATTCCCTGGGATTCCATGGGAGAGAGAACTGTGAGATGGAGATCAGTGATTAAACGATCGGCTTAAGCGCTACGAACAAATATTTGTATGGCCTATGGAGTACTATCTGTAGGCCACAACATGTGTGTGCATATGTTTATGTCTGTAAGCGGTAAACATACAACGCAGAAAAAACCCACAATGGACAATGCTTATAAAATAATAATCATGGAAAATTATATATTTTTTGTCCGCTAATGTGGCAAACAAGCTCGCAGCTCGCCTGATGGTAAGCGGTTATCGTAACCTATAGACGCCAGTAACACCTGGAGTATCACTCCGCACTCGCGTATTGCCGACCCTACTACTAGCGTCGTGCCAACACGACGCTTTCCCAAGGAGCACTGGCGACCTTGCTCACCGTTAGGAATACAATACTGCAAAAAGGCAGTGTGGCTACGATATTTTTCAAGGAGGTATTTCTCAAGTCGGGCAGCTCCGCTTTTGAGCGGAATGACCCGCTATGCCGTACCTCTCTTAAAACATTGCATACATATAAGTAAATCACCCATATTTGTCCACAGAACCTCCCTCCCAGTGGCTCAATTCAGCCGCGGCGACTTCTCCCTCTGGTCTGTGCTAAAGAACTGCGTTGGCAAGGAGCTGTCAAAGATCACGATGCCGGTGGTGTTCAACGAGCCGCTGTCCTTCCTCCAGAGGATGCTGGAGTACCTGGAGTACGCGCACCTGCTGCGAATGGCTTCAGAGCAGACCGATCCGGTGGCTCGGATGGAGTATATTGCGGGTAAGATTTAGCATGTTTATAGAATTTAGACGGGATGATTATTCTGAAAGATTTCATTCTGATAATAGTGCCTTCCTGGCTTGTAGCTTCCCAGCTGAGAACAGGTGGTATAGGTTCCCGTAGGTTTCGATAAACGAATTGAAGGTAGGAATTATAGCAGGTGCGTTAGAAGCACTTATTTGCCTGCCAAGCCAAGATTGGCAGATCCTTGTTCAGAAGCAGATATTGTATATACTCTTGATTTTTATATTGTTTGAGTTGCATCGAGATTAAAAACGTCCATATGTAGTTACAATTTAAGGGGGAACATCAAAACTAGTTATCATCTGATTACTTTATCACTAATTGAAACAATATTGGCCCTTGTGCACGACACTAATAATGCGAAGATATTTCCATCTCAATTTCCTTGCACATAAAAATTAAATCAAGTCAACAAGTGGGCACTTAACGGTGCTCAGCAGAACCGGGATAGTAAAGAGCTCTAGAATGTATAAAAAAAATCACATAAAAAACTTGCCATATGCGAGCTTGAAGAAGCTTTTTAAGTGCTAAGTGCTGGAAGCAATTCTGTTTTTATTGTACGGGGAAAATGTGCTCTGGAATTTTTCTCTCTAATAAAGCAAATTATCAAGTTTTAAGATATTTCTATTTACTAATGTTTATATTTTAAGAGTTACTATTCGGTGTCGCTAGGGCTGTTTGCAGGAATTGAGCGTATAGAAAATTCTTTAATTGTGATATTATATCATTTAACTAGTAGTGACTAAGCGCCAACTTTCAATAAACTCTACAAACTTTAACTATCTATCTACCATTCGACTTTACTAGATCTAGACATTACCAAAATGGAGCTGACGTCAAATTTTTATTTCTAAAGCGAATTGCAGAGACCCACACTAGCCTGCATTGATTGATTATTTGACTCAGCAAATGCAGGTCATTTGTTATCTACTCGCCTAATTTCTCATTTAGTCCTAATAATCCTAACGAAGAAAATTTAAGGCGGTATTGGCCAAAGACAATTTTCCTTTGTCAAAGACAGTTTTCCAAAGTATTTTGGTATAATCAGCCAATATTTCCCGTCAATTGAGCAGAAGGCTTCTCGTTACACTTCAGACCTACCCGAGCATTCTCTAACCTTCCATTAAGACAGATAAACAAGATTATTTTGTCTTTGACGCTGGACGTAATGGAATTGAATTACGGCGGCTCTTCTACTCATAAGATTAAGAGAAATCATTACTAACAGCTTTTAGTACAGCACTTGTTAATTCGCGCTGATTTCATCGGATTAGTTTGAGGTTGTTCGGAATAGTTTGCGAGGTCGAATAGTCCTCAGAATAATCTATTTTGACCTCTATATATCTATCTGTAAATAACTTAAGGATTTAAAGTTGGACAACCAACGTTTTGCGGTACCCTTCATCACGTCATGGCTGCTATTAATTATTAATTTCTCTAAGAGTTGTGAAGATATTCTTCGAAATATGGCAGTAGTTACCCATATCAATACCAGAGGAACTCTACTACATGACTACTAAGAATACAATTTTAGTAAAGTTTCAGCAACAAAATTATACTACTTTACTAAAACGGCGTGCTCGTCGGTGCAGTAAAATCAACTTTATTATATTATTTATCCGTGTTTGTTTGTTATTATTTCTTATTATTATTTTTGTTTCTTTCTGATCTCTGTGTTTAAATTTTATTTTATTTTATTTCTGTACTGACGATGTGTCCTTTATCGAATAAATATTTTCTATTCTATTCTATTCTAAAATTAATTTCTGTCAAAACATACATAATATTGTTAGCATTCGTTGTTACCACTTTAGCATCCATTCCCTGTCATTTTTAAAGTTTTAGTAACAATATTAAACAACTTTACTAAAATTAATTACTGATTTTATTATTTAATCAAAATCTAATTTTGTAACAGCATTTGCCGTCAGCGCTTTGGCATCCAACTGGGAACGTCTGGGCAAGCCGTTCAACCCTCTGCTCGGCGAGACTTACGAACTCGAGCGGCCTGAGTTCAGGGCTGTGTGCGAACAGGTAAGATAATCCTGCCTAACTTTGATACCCAAAGGCGAGGGCTTTAGGAATACTCCCAGGATTAAACGGAGCAAGTGTTAATTTGGTAATTAGCTCGTTGCTAACAGCATATTTAGGTTAGTTGGAAGAGTCAATAGGAATATTGTGTAGGTATACAACAATTATACGAGTAGTAAGCCTTAAGCATAAACCCTTCACCGTATTGTACCCTTTGCTACCCTTTCGGCATGGGTTTGCTTGATAGCACAATATACCTTACTTAAATTATTACTTTTAATCCGACGTTTTTAACCGACAAAAAGGGGGTTGTTATTAGCTTGTTCTGTGTAGGTATCTGTGGTTATGTGTATCTGTGTATCTGTCTGTGGCATCGTAGCTCCAAACCGGATGGACCGATTTCAATGCAATATTTTAATTGAAAGCTAGTTTAATCGGGTATCATCTTAGCTATGTTTCATGAAAATCTGTTCAGGCGTTCAAAAGTTACAGCTCTTTTTCTAGTTGGAGTCGGAGGTTTTTGACGGTTAGGTTATTGTTGTGTTATTTTGTCTTTATTAACACGCTTTTACTAGCTTCACCTGTAACTAACTATGTAAGAAAATATTGGAAGTTTTTGACCCACTTCCCGGTTGCCGATTGAGCTGAAATTTTGCATACACGTTCAGTTTGGATGACTAAAGCGTGTTCTATAGTTTTTTTCAAACTATCATATTTTATTTGTCTTTAATCTCTCTCTTGTGTTGTCACTGCCATGTGTCCGCGCTAAATAAAATTTATCTTTCATTTCCTCTCATGTGTGTCTATAATGAATAAATATATTTTTCGTACCACTTGCTCAAAAAAGTGACATTCTATGCCACAAAAAGCGAACATAACAATAGTCATTTTCAATCTGTTAAAAACAGGGAAAGAAAATTGTACTGAATTTCATTCATACTCTAGGGGGAGAATGTGATTTAAATTTGGAATACTTACCGAAATTTATACTGAACTACATCTGTGTTTACACCATTGAGTTTGTATATAAAGCATTATACATCTTTTTGAAAAAGGAATACGCATTTATTAAGCAGTTATGATTATTAAATAAAATTACGAAAACCGACGAGGCCGTATGAGCTTGATGCCTTTGCTTCAGACGCAAGAACAGAGAAATACTCAAATCAACTCATCAACAATAAATGTACCAAACAAAAATGTAACTCTCTCTATCAATAATTGGACCAATGTTTCGAATGTTAACTTTACTTTTAATTGTCATTATTTTTAATAATTAATGCTTATCTCATATTATTATTGTGTTAATTTTTTCGCAAATGGTACGAAAAGTAGAGTATTTTCCTCAGTGATAAAGCTGTCTTAGTCTTGGGTGAACTTAAATCCCTCGCTACACTCAGGACTCGTCTTAAATCCCTCGCTTCGCTCGTGATTTAAGTTTTTAACACCCTCGCTACGCTCGGGAGTAAACCTCGAGTCCTTCGTTACGCTCGCGATTTAAATCGTCACCCGCGACAGAAGACACTGCTTTATCCCCTTGGTTAATAATCTACTATTCTTTCTTTCAACCTGGTAGTAGTTATACCTATGTTGAAATGTATTGTGTGCACGTATTCTCATTTCAAGTCGTTCTAGAAATCTAACATACTACGCCTTCATTTCTCTAATCGCGGAATATCCCGTTCATCGCAAGAACAATAAGAGCTTTTTTAATAAAAAGTCTCTCCCTATTATAATGGGGGTGTAGTGGCACGTGTATTATTGTGATATAACATATGTAGGTATGCAAAGAGTACCACCTAGTAGACAGCTCTCGTAACTGCCATGGCAATCTTATTCAGAGGCAAAGCATTATTATTCTATTTTTATTACATTATTCTTGCAACTCTTACCTCAGCATTGCATGAATTAAGATTTTAATTAGGTAATATTATTTTTAAAAGTTTCCATGAAGTTTCTTGTCAGTTCTTGTCCATAGGACCTATTTGGTACTGTATTCCACCCAGCCTCGCACGGGTGGAATTTATCTACTATCCTTACATTAAATTTCAAAGTATTATACATAAAGTGGTCGCCCAATGGTCGAAATTCAACCGTAATTTTAGCTTTCTGCACTCCTTCTCCTTATAAACTTTAACTATGCCAAATCACACACTCCTTCGTGCGCGCAATAAGTATGCTTAGAAAGGGGTACAAAGTTATATAGATAATTACAGGTAGGTATTAAAAATATTAAAAAATATGTTAAGGGACCTTGATTTCTCATTATATTTACCTATATATTATTATCTTTCTGAATCACTAAACTAGCTTCTGTTCTTAGGTGTCTCACCACCCCCCAGTGTCGGCATTCCACGCGGACAGCCCCCACTTCGTGTTCCACGGCTCAGTGCACCCTAAGCTGAAGTTCTGCGGCAAGAGCGTCGAGATACAGCCCAAGGGACACGTCACGGTGGAGTTGCCGAGGTAAGTTATTTGAGCAAGATATCTTGTTTATTGTTACTGTTTGACATCCGCGTGTCACTGTAAGGACTTCAGCTGTAAACTAGCGCTCGGCAACTTTGGTGTCGATGTCGCAGGGATATTGGCAATCCAGTGATATTATAATGTCACTAGTGAATTCTAATTGCACGAAACTTTGTCAACCGCCTCCATTTCTCACAATTTCACGGGCTCATTTCAGTGACATTATAATTCCACTGGATCCACGCAGTGATATTCGTAAAATACGAAAAATCGGTATCAATTGTCGGCCGATAGTTGTCGTTGTTGTTGAGACTCCACGAATAAATATTTGTATCGCCTTCGGGAACGGACACTGAATCACTCTGCAAATTTTACGCACTACATAAAAGAATATCCTGTATAATATGTACATTAAACCTAATGCAGATACGGCATTCGTGTGGAAAATAAACCCCGAAAAAGCAGATTTTTTTCCATAATTCATTAAACATTAATTGGATAATGTATAATAATGACATACGGATGTATTCCTAACAAATCCACCCAAACAAATCCTCAATTAAGCCTGCTTGCTCTCAAATTTTCATTGGTCGATAGATCCCGTAGCCTAGATTTTAAATGGAAAAATTACGCAAATATTTGAGAAGTAAATTGGCTCTTGCCTGGATAACAAATGGCAGTCGTTTTTGTTCAAATACCGCCATTATTTGGAATCGGAATTACTCTTTGTTAGCTAGCGTTTTAGCGACCATTATAGGTATTATTGAATACTAGCTGTACCCGCGGCTTTGCCCACGTGACAATATTTCGATTAATCTAAGTTAAGTGACTCCACATTGTAAGAGTCGCGAAAGTTTCACAACATTTAACTTGACCTCCATGAAAAAGTGGAGTTATCCTTCATCATTCATATTGTCAAAAACTTACAAAAAACATGAGATCCATGTAATTAAATGCTGTATTTTTTACTTATTATCCAAAATAATAACATAGAATTTTCCTATGCGAAGTAAAAACACGCGTTGCTTAGATGGGAGAGATTCTTTACTCTCCTTCGAATCCGTCCGGACCTCAAAGAGCACGATAGCTCGCATTCACGACAGTTAAAAAAGAATACATGATAAATGATAATTGTAATAGTTAGTCGATCAAAAAGGCAAAAGTCTCACAACCGGTCAACCGGTTGTGAGACTTTTGAAGCCTGAAACTTTGTTCGTATTATGTGCTGTAAAATTATTTGTTCGTACATTTAACCCAGTACCTACCTACTGTCTTGTATCTATTTTAGTAAGAGAAACTCATCAGCGAATGATTTACCACCAAGAGACATAGGCAGATTCGCCTGGATGCCACGCCGTACCGTGCCGATCGTGTTTCTCTCTCTAGCTTGCATCACTTCATCAAGCACAAACTGTATGTGAAGCATAACCTATCTTTGGGCTCTAGTGTAACCATAACATTAGACATCTACCGCTCGAAATGACCGCAAGAGAACTCTAATAATTATGCTTTATTTACAGATCCTTATCGCTAATTAATTGTACGGTGCACCGCTAAGACTACAGCTTTCACGCTATTTTAGTAGGTTCTCGGATATTTACCGCTTATAAAGATAATAATGAAGGAACACTTTGGTTTTAAAATATATACGGGATTTTATTGTTATTCAAGTTAATAGAAAAGGAGTAGAAACACAATGAGCAGGGAAGTAGATGACATTGTTTGTGGGACAACGCCACATCTATATCCTGTCGCTGTTTCGACGATATAGAGGGACTTGGGCCCGGAGTCGGTTTAACGGTCCTTGGCTGAGGAACCTTTGCCTTTGTTCTTTTAAGGAAAGGTGCTGTGCCGTCTTTTTGAACACTGCATTGGTAATTAAGCGCCTAACAGTGGATTTCTGTTGTTGGACTGCAATGTCGGCGTCGCTATGAATTTATAGAGGTGCTGTGCTAGCCGTAGGATAAACTACTTTGGGCGAGGTCGCTTTGAAGCAGTCGGGGATAGACCGACATGGTGTAACCGTGACCGATGGCGACGATTACTACTTTTGCATGCGTGGATTATTTATTGATTTTCAAAAAATCGTTTTTATGTTAACATTTTGTCACGGCTGAGGTATAACCATTGCTCAATCTTGACCACTTTCCAAGTTATTTTAGTCATGAACCGCGACCAATTAAAACAGCAAGCTAGCCGTCGTCATTAAGACTACCCACTACTACTATTAAGACTGGTTTAGAAAACCTTTTGACTTAAATTACATATAAATGTAATAAATTGTTAAAACCCTGCTTTCAGGTGTCTGTTTGGATGCAATATCAAACAAAAAGTCACCTTTTTTTCATTTGTAAATACTACAAACTCACTTTAAAATTACTACTAACGCCATCTTGTTTCAAAAAGTCGAAATTAAAAATTAAATGGTTAGAACTGAATAGAAAAAGCTCGTAATCCGTTTCAAAAACTTATCTCTAATGGTTTAGGAACAACCTGAGAAAACTAATTTCATCACGCTTTGTATTTATGGAACAGGACAGTGAGTGAAATACGTACCTAGGTAATTTTCTAAAAGTAAGATGCCAATGAGCGAACTTCTAGTAGGTTGTTAATTTTAGTTAGTATGTAATACCATTACCCTAGGTACTGTGTGTCACTGGAACCCGCCTTTACTGGTTCTATTATGGAGTTTAAATTTACGGAGACATTACTAACAATTATTTTGCTCAGCTCCCAACAGAAATAGCGTAATGATTTCTATAACATAAAATAATGTTGACCGGACCTATGAACTACAACAATAAAATATTTCAAAAGGAGTCGCCTAGTTCTACCGTGACTTATAATTGTACACAGACATGTTGATCTATTGCTTACCCCCCTTTGGCAAAAGCGTAATAATTTGTAGCCTATATGTTGACCAGCCTTATAACGAACATTCATATAAATTTTCATGAAATTCTGTTCAGCGGTTTTGCCGTGAAGCTCGGACATAGATACAGACAAACAGACAAACAGACAAACAGACAAACGGACAAACAGACAAAAATTATAAAAATTATATTTTTGGCATCAGTGTCGATTATAGTACACGTAACAATTACTTTTTTTTTTAAATATTCAATGTACAGTTTTCGCCTCGTTACGATTTTATTAAAAGTAAGATAAGTATAGATATAGATCACATATAATTGATAATAGATTGAGAATTGGCTGCGCCACAAGTTAGATCGTGCTCCGTATATTTTTATTCGTAAAAGTTATTTTCCCGAGTTATTTAATACAATTAGTGTGAAAATCTTAAAGATCATGACGTAAATAACTGGTGATACTGTTATTCAATAACAAAAGTGACTTAGCATAAAGTTTTTGCGATTAAAAGTGAACAACAAGGAACTGAACTTTAGTGTCAATATACTGTGGAAAATCAATAAACTTACTCTTAAAGTGCCCTAATTCGAATAAAACATACCATAAACTTAATCCACTATTAAAAACATCTATAAAGTGACAAAAGATGTTCATTGTTAAGTGACAAACAGTGCGCAAGTAATCAAATACATTTTTGCAGCATTAGTCATCGCAACGCACATTTTTTTCCAACCTCGTATAAACCGATGTACAATTTTGAGTGGTGACTTACAAGACAAATTAGCGCATTCTGTAAAGGACTGGCTGTTAAGTAGTGGAGACGTGGGTTCAAACCCCAAAGACTACTCTCTGCTTTTTGAATGTTTATTTGACATAATCTATTCACCAGGAAATATTATTCACTAGGAAACATTAAATATTATTCTTTAATAAATGTAACTTGAACAGCTCAATATAATTTATTACTTTATTTGAATTGCATAAATTGCAAAAACAGAAGTTTCACATTATTGCAATGGACTTTCTACAAAACATAACGTTTCGTCGAACACGCACATACTCTGATTCTAATACGAATAATACTATTGAACTACTGACAGATACCCTTGGCGAAGAAACAGATAATTATGAAAGCTTATCCAGCCTACCCGATCTCTCTAAACAACAACAACATGAACTAGTGATAAAATTAAAAGAACAAGTTGACAAACTTCAATACGAGTTAAGTAGTGCCCATCAAGAAATTGAATCTCTTTCCCTTGAAAATACTAACTTAACGAAAATAAATCAGGAATTGAATAGGAAAAATGACTTATACAAAACAATAACAAGCAGTCCTATTAAATCAACAAAAACTGCAACACCGAACAAAAAGAAACAATTAAATCATAAACTAACACAAACGGAACCATACAAATCTAATGTGATTGATATTACTTCAATTAAAAATGATCAGAGCACAATTACCACTCAAATAAATAAGCCGTGTCAGCAACAAACATGTACTGATGATGTTACGATAAATAAAATTTGCATATTAAGTAACAATACTAGAAACAAAATCACACAAATTGCTGGAAACACCTTTCAAAACAGTCATGACATGTGTCACTACTTGTTGACGCATTGCAATATAGAACACATGCTGCAGGGAATAGAAACCAAGCTACGAGAGTTTACATTGAATGATTTCTGTGTTATTCTTATTGGAGAAGAAGACTTTAACACAACGAATGATTACTTCAACTTAATATTCTACATACGAGAAACTCTAGAACAAATTAAACACACGAATATTATTATCTGCACACCGACATGTAAATATGGAAATTACTTTAATATGTATAACTCGAGAATCGAAAATTTCAACAATTTACTTTATCTAGACATATTAGCTCATGAACATGCCTATATTCTTGACTCTAATAAAAATCTATCTTATGACTACAAAATGTTTAACAGGCGTACAGGGAAACTTAACAACTATGGCATGCATGTTATATTTAAGGACATTTATAATTTTGTTATTGACATTATAAAATATGACTTGTATAAAAATGACGTTAATATGATAAGTAATAATACTGATATTAATAGCTTTTTACGTGAAGATGCTGAAACAAATGAGTTTTTTCCATTATAAATATCTGAATGTAATGCATCAAAATATTGCGGGTTTATTCACGAAATCGAATGCACTTTCAGTTAATTTGCAAGAATTGTTAGAAAATAAACTTGACATTGATGTTATATGTATAACTGAACATTTTATGATGTCAGGCCATGAACGGTACCTTTCAATCCCGAACTTCACTTTAGCGAGTAGTTTTTGCCGTAATGACACCAAAAGAGGCGGTGCTTGTATTTTAATAAAAACCAAATATCGATGGACAGAAATAAAAAATGTATTAAATCTATCTATAAGTCACGTGGTAGAATTTTGTGCGATTGAACTCAATGATTATAAAACGATTATTGTTTGTATGTACAGAGTTCCTAAACCAACAAATTTCAATATATTTTTTAATCGTCTAAATGAGATCATATCAATATCGAATAGGAAGAAATTAATAATATGTGGCGACTTTAACATAGATCTCCTAAAAACTACTAGTCAATCATCTCAGTTCCAAGAAATATGTATAAGTAATAATTTGAGGATTGCAATCCAGCAACCTACCAGACTAGTAAGTAAATCATGTATTGACAATATTTTATATAATATCCATGGATGTAAAGCAAGCGTTGTAGAATTAGCTATCTCTGACCACACAGCTCAGATATTGCAATGTCCAGTGGATAGAGTGCACGGTATAGATCGATGGTATGAGTTTAGACGGGATTATTCTGATGAAAACATAGTAAAATTTACTGAATATATGAGTCAACTCTCTTTTATGGACGTATATAACTCGGATGATGTAAATGAAGCTTTTAATGAGTTCCACGATACTTTTAGTCTTTTTTATGATTTATGTTTTCCAAATAAAAAAATTAAACTTTCTAAAATAAAGCGACAGAAATGGATTTCAAAAGGAATTAAAATGTGTAGTAAACGTAAAAGATTTCTTTTGTGGCAATATAGGAAAAAACGGACATTAGAAAATAAGTTACTTTTCCAACAGTATGCTAAAAGAGTAAAGTCTATCACCAAATTAACACAAAAAATACAAAACAGTTATGCCATTAAAACTTCAGACAACAAGTCTAGAACGACATGGAAGATAATTAACCAGTACAAATACAATCACCCAGCTGAACATATTAATAATATAAAATTTAACAAACAAACCATAATTGATCCAAAGGAAATAGCGGCTCATTTTAATGATTTTTTTATCAATCAAGTTAAGCCAATACACACTGATGATACACACAAATATAAATGTCCTCCAAATCATAGGAACTCCATATTTATGAAACCTACAAGCCCTGAAGATGTATGCAAAATCATCACCTCGCTAAAAATGACCCATAGTGTAGGATATGATGGGATAAATACCAGTATTATAAAAAGAGTATGTCATATAATTGCCCCAATACTGTCACATATAATTAATCTGTCTATAGAGCAAGGAACATTCCCAAGCTCGCTGAAGATCTCAATAATAAAGCCCCTATATAAAAAAGGTGATAAGGATAATCTTAACAACTATCGACCAATAGCATTACTTTCTATATTTTCGAAGATTTTTGAAAAAATTATTCATAATAGTTTATATAATTATTTTGAAAGTAACGAACTATTTGCTAAAGAACAAATGGGATTTAGAAAGCACAAATCTATTAATATGGCTTTATATGATTTTTGTGATAGAGTTTTAACTAATATGGATAAGAGTTGTCCAACTGTTGCCATATTCATGGATATGACAAAAGCATTCGACCATGTTAAATATGACACACTTTTGGACAAATTATATGCATATGGTATTAGAGGTAATGTCCACCAGTTAATCAAATCTTATCTGACTGATAGACAGCAGAGAACTGATATAACAAAAATCTGCCCAAAACAAAAAGTCTTGACTGTTTACTCATCTAGCCTGAAACACATTAAATATGGCGTACCCCAAGGCAGTGTGCTGGGGCCATTGCTATTCCTCGTATATATTAATGACATACCGACTGCGACTAATAATCCTATGACTCTTTTCGCTGACGATAGTACAATCCTTTTTGACAAATATAATAAAAATGACATTATTAATAATATAAATTTGACATTAGAGAATATAATGAATTGGATTATCAGTAATAATCTAAAAATGAATATCGATAAAACTAAAGCTATTAATTTTAAACAAAGACAACCAGCACAAAATATAAATATAAATTATAGAGATCAAGAAATAGAGAGAGTAGAATCAACAAAGTTTTTAGGCTTATACATAGATAGCAAAATGTCATGGAAGCAGCACGTAGAACACGTATGTAAAAAAATAAATAGTTATTCCTTTGCTTTGCGAAATCTTAGGAAAGTCGTTGATATTTCCACAGCGTTGATAGCATACCATGGATTTGTATCATCTACTCTTCGTTATGGTGTTATTTTCTGGGGTAACTCCACTGATGTCGGCTGTGCGTTTAGAGCACAAAAGAGGTGTGTTAGAGCTATCTGCAACTTAAAACAAATAGATTCGTGCAAACCACACTTTAAGGAGTTAAAATTTTTAACACTTCCTTCTTTATATATTTACGAGACGGTACTACTTGTAAAATCAAATTTGCATTTATTTGAGCATCGCACTAGAAAGCGTCACTTGGACAAATTATGCATTCTGCCTTCCAAGACAACACTCTTACATAAAAGTATATATTGTATGGGTCCAAAAATATACAACAAGATGCCATCTTATTTAAGAAATGAAAGTAGCTTCACTTTGTTTAAAAGGAGGTTGCACACTCTACTTGTGGAAAAAGCATACTATTCAGTCACAGACTATATGGAGGATCTGAACTAGGTTCCTGAATTCATGGAAAATTTTAAATTTGAATACATAATGACTAACATACTATTGACATTTCCCTTTTTTTATATTATATTTCTTGACATGTGTTATAATTTTTAATTTTATTGAAATGAATTTGATAATCTAAATGTATTTTTTTAACAATTAAAATTTTGCATGCTCATAGGCTGAATGTGGTGGAACTAATTTATTATGTGACATCTTATGTAAACCCATATTATGCGAATAAAGAATTGAATTGAATTGAATTGAATTGAATAAATATTTATTGTGTGCAGATATTTTTGTACCAATTTATCTGGATATCAGATATTTTATAAAAAGTATTTTTAATATAATTATAATTTATACAATAGATGTTGTACAAAATATATCAATATAGCGGTATGATAAAGATAAAAGAAAATAATGAATTCGTTACGATACTAGAAAATGGTTTACCAAATACTTTAAAAAAAATTTAAACCTTTTTTTTTCTGTCCCTCTGCTGGGCACCTCTTCTCCTTGTGGGAAAGGATAGGCATTAGTCCAAAAAAATGAAAGAAAGGGTTAAGTTTTATTTTAAATATAGACGACAAATAAAATTGCGTGACTAAACACTATATTTCTTTCCATGCACGAACAATTAAAGAAATACCTTTTTTCTTTTATAAACTAAGTATGTAGATACAGTTCGTTACCTTAATCAAGATTAATGACCTCACTTAAATATCGTAAGAACCGAACTCCATTAAAGAAATCCATTTAGATCACTCATCGAACCAAGGCTAATATAGGTAAAGGTATTGACAGAATTAACTCTCTATCATTAATGAATGACAATGATTGATGGCAAATTAAATATTAGATAGGTACCTACTTTAATTAGAAAATATGTTTTACTTTTTTTTAAATTTATTTTTCCCATCTAATTATTATTATTTACACATAAAAATAAAAATATAAAACTGAGCACCTAGGCATCAAAGTACTTCTCCTCATCGCTGTCAATTGTCAATAGCGTAAATTAAACTTTTCCTTTTCATTTGTACGAGAATTAGGCTTCTCATATTCCTACCTACTTTCTTACTATTTTTAAATCACTGTCCTTTTTTCCAACAAATGCGAACTGACCGGAAATTTTACGTTCGACCGAATTGGCAGACTTGGACCCGAGCAAATCACATATCCGGTCGGAAACAAAATGTTTGCCAACCCTTGTAGAATTTCTAGTGCCTACGTTGGCAAAGTTGAAATCAGCATTATCTGACTTTTTGCCATAGGTATTGTATAACTACATTTTGCAGATATATTTATCTGCATTTTACTGACCGTCCCCAGCAAAAATTGAAAGGTTAGTAGAAAATATAAGTTGGTTATCTACCTATTGCCAACTACAAAAGTTGGGGACGTAAACGCATCGCACACGCAAACGCACGCAGGTAGGCACCTACCTATATCCATGCGTTTACGTCCCCAACTTTTGTAGTTGGCAATAGGTAGATAACCAACTTATATTTTCTACTAAATATAAGTTGGTTCACATGCACCAACGTAATATATGGCTTGTTATTCAGTTAGGTCGATAGACATGACTATATATAGATTACAAGAGATGGTATGGATTTTTGTCTTGCAGCATTAATTGCAGCAATTTTTAGAAGGCATTTTTGGGACGGCTTCCCCTTTTATAACTGTCACCCTTCGCCACTGGTACCTATGCTATTATTTGATTAAAAAACCATGCAAACGCCCTTATTTCACTATCCAGGTGGGGTGAAGCCTACACCTGGAGCAATGTGAACTGCTGCGTCCACAACGTGATCGTGGGCAAGCTGTGGATCGAGCAGTTCGGGGCCATGGAGGTGACGTGCCACGGCGGCGCCGGGCTGAAAGCCAACCTGGTGTTCAAGCCCGCTGGCTTCAACAACAGAGATCTGCACAGAGTTGATGGTTTTATTGTGGATGCCAAGTAAGTACATCATAAAAATGTGACACTTTAACGGAAGTTTTTATTAAAAAATACAAGCAATTTTATCCAAGGCCAGTAATATTCTTGGATCAAAACTGGCTGGCTTATTCATGACTAGTCAGCTTGTGCTACCATGGCAATCTTATTCAAAGGCAATGAATTAATATCCCATTCTTATTTTTTATTCATATTAAATTACATTATTCTCGCAGCTCGTAGTTACTACCACTTTGTATTAATTGAAATCGTAATCTATTATTTAAAAAAGTTTTGTCCGGTTCTTCTCCATAGGTATTTGGTATTTGGTACCGCGCACCTTAATTGAGTCTCGACATTTCATAAATGCCTGTATCTGGTTTACCTGAAATAAAGATCTATTCTCTTCTACTACATTTCCAGTAAGAAACGCGTCAAGTTCCTGTACGGCAAATGGACGGAGTACATCAAATGCTGCAGTGCTGCTGCCCACGAGCAGTGGGCTAAGGAGCGCGGGGAAGAAGCCTCTTCTCAGACACCCTCGCATACGCCTAAGAAGATGCTGGCAAAGCTGAACAGCTTCAAAGTTGGAGCTCTTCGATCCATGTCTATACAGGACGTGAGTCTTATTTGTTAAATAATTTAAACACACATGAAAAGACACAGAAAACATTAAATAGGAGAACAAAGTACAAAGGTACTGCTTATTTCACAATAGAAATCTCTTCCAGCAGACCTGCGAGAGGAGAATTTAAAATACGAAATGTAGACAGCGATGTACAAGAATAGATCAAAACTACAAATTAAATATAAGTACCTAATAATATAAACTTAAGTAAAATACCTACACATAACAAATACATATTAATATAAAAATACATACATGCATACCTAAATCTTATTTACCTTACCTTTTTTTTCATCTGCTGTAATGCTGGTCTTGGTTTTTGCTTCGTTCAAGTAAACCGTTAGGTTCATGAGCACTGCTATGCAGTAAAGATGAGCTGAATGATGATTTCGATATCAATGACTATAGTCAGCGCGGAACTAGTTGGCCGCGCCTTAGGTATGTGAGCGGTGAGACGGAGGGGCGGGGCGCATTGTCATTACTCAGTACGGTGCACCGTCAACAATAGGCAACCCGCCGCCCTCACCCCCGTCCCCACCTAAGGCGCGGCCAACTAGTTCCGCGCGGATTATACATGACAATGACAAAAAAAAATCGTTGACTTTGAATCCAAATAAGTAGACTACATCGACGGTTGAAAGGGTACTATTTTGTACTAGGCAATTTTTTATTATTATTTCGGAATTTGAAAACCTAATATTAAAGGTTCGGTTTTCGAAAAAAAAAAAGAAAAATGGTTTCGAAGAAATAGCCTTTCAACCGTCGACATAATCTTATAATATTGTTTATTTATTGTTTTCAGTCAGATGACGCGGAAAACTCAGAAGATGTTCCCAAGTCAGATGATACGAATAACATCGAGATCGCCGGCTCCGTCACGCTCTGGGAGGCGAGGCCGCGACCGTCTACAAGTGCACAGGTAACACGTCATACTCCTCAATCTATCAATCAGTCTTATCTAGTCCACTGCTAGATGCATACAGGATATTTTTTTATGTAGTGCGCCTAATTTGTAGAGTGATTCAGTCTCTGTTCCTAAATGCAACCGCAGTATTGGGATACACTTTACTCATCTTTATGAACAACTTTTACTATGGGACTTATCAACTTAAGAGCGGCCAACCCGTCATAATTCCCATACAAACGCTCGTAGGTAATTATGGCGCTATTACAATTTTTTCTCTAGATATTTTGAATACACAGGTATCTTGTGGTCTATATTCAGGTTTCTATGTAATACAAATAATAATTTTTGAGAAACAAATTCAGTAAAGACATCTGAAAATCGGCCGTTTTGCACAAATTTTATCTAAACTTTGGCCGTTCATAATGTACTCATAAATTGAAAAATTTAAGAAAACATTTTCTTAGCAACCTTGCACATGTAATTGAGATTCTAAATGACAAACATTTATTCCAAAAACTTGTTAGGCTTTTTCAAAAACACCTATTTCTTGGAACCTGTTTTGTGTAATATTCGCGCGCCAATTTTCATTAAATGATCGCCTTCTCACTTGCTTTTACCCAACGGGTGGTATGAAGTACGCGGGAGGAGAGTCCTGTGGGGTAGGCATGAGACGGCCGTTTCAAACATTGCGTTGGATGAAACAACAAGCTTTTCGATCATGGTCGCATTGGTGGTAGGTGGACCGGGAAGGGCCCTCTTAATCTGTATGTTTGTAAACCGTACCCTCGATACAGGAGAAATCCTAGTAATACCAATGTTTAAAAAAAAAAACAAACAATGAATCTGTATCTACCAACCGTGCCGTCAAACCATTTCATTTCATAAATATGTTCGTCTCTTTCTTTGACTTCCAGTACTACCAGTTCACCGAATTCGCGATGTCCCTAAACGAGATGGAGAGAGATATGAAAGGCCAGCTCTGTCCCACCGACAGTCGGCTGAGGCCTGACGTCAGGCTGTTGGAGCAGGGGGATATAGATGCCGCGGCTACTGAGAAGACCAGGCTGGAGGAGAAGCAGCGCACCGCCAGGAAGCTCCTAAAGAAATCCCCTGAAGCTTGGCAGCCGAGGTGAGGCTTACCACCTTATAACACGCATTTATAACGTTCTAAATAAAAATAAAAAATAAATATAGAATTTAACAACAACCAAATTAAAAAAGTAGGTAGTACTTACATGGCTGAAGAATAAAGACTACGACGACACTGAATTTTTTTTAAAAATCCGTATGTATATACCCATTCACACACACACACAAACACACACACACACACACACACCTACACACAACCACATACACCCCCACCTCCCCACCTTCACTCTAACACACACCCTTACCCCACAAACGTACCTTTTGATCTATCCGTGTTTTTATATTGTAATTCTAATTAATTTTGTTTTTGTTTTGTTTAGCTTTTAAATATAGATTACCGTTGGCATAATTTATTAATGTAATATACAATTAATGGGAGTAGGTACCTACACTGGCTCCTGTAATACAGTTCATTTAAATATGTACTATGCCTGTGTCAATAAAGATTATTCTATTAATAAAACAAGAGCAATAAGACTAACGCACAGTGTAATATTTGCCTTCAAAATTGGACATGTTCTTTTTATTGCATTTTTCAACAAGGGTCATGGTTTCAAATGCGAGAGTAGAACTCCCGTGTGCCATTTATCTTTAGATTCTGAGATATTTTTTTGTAAAGATTACAATGCTGTATTTAGAAAATCTATGGACGTTTATGGCAATAAAAAATAAAAACCAAAATGTAGCAATTTTTTTTTTCTTGTGAACTATGTGTTATTAACAATTTTCAAGGCAATTCATATTATGGATGCTACAAGCCACTAACCGATTGCGTATTGAAACAGAAATGTTGAGTGAACACCTGAGTTAAGGGGATTTTTATTTTTCAGATTTTCCTTCCAAAAATTTTTGAAATCCTACACTGTAACGATGATAATAAGTTACTAGATTTCTGTGAGTGTAATTTGTTTGAGAACGAAGAAGAATAGAGGAACGATACACCAACTTAACTTTACTATATAATTTATATCTAACTAGATAACTTTGATCTAAGTTACACATTTTCTGATGAAAAAGTAAAAAATTTACTGAAATACTGTTTTAGCCATAAACTTATTATTACTAGTCTACGTATATGTCTTTAGCTAAAGAGCAAAATGAGAAATAAGAGATGTAATATTTCACGGGGTTTCTATAATTTATGATTCTATGATACTTAGAAGGAATTAATCCTTCTGACTGACCCTTTCGAACGGCATCATAAAAATACTGGACGGTTTTTTTTACATTTGGTCGTTTCGAATCCCAAGAGGCAAGCAACTTTTTGCAATCTTCGAATGCAGTATTACTTACTTTTATAAATAAAACAATGTCTCCATGCAGCTAAATATTCTATCTACAATATTTAAAGTACTTACCACCTACTTTCTCTCCGTGTTCCATAGCCGTGTGACGCCCGTATATTGGAAACGCCTAATTCGAGAGGAGAAATTTGAATTTGCGAGCATGGAACGCGGTAGCTCAGTTGGCAAGAGAGGCTAGTGTATTGAACCAGAAGGTCGCACATTCAGGGCCTGCTCACGGATGAATTTTTCCATCATTATTATCCTTGTCTTATTTTTATTCACATTAAAATAAGTACATTATTCTCGCAGCTCTTACCACAACGTTGTTCTGATAAAGATTGTAATCTATTATTTGAAAAGAGTTACCATAGAGTTTCTTGCCGGTTCTTCTCCATAGAATCTACTATTTGGAACCGCGCACCTAGAGTCTCGACATCTCATAAGTGCCTGTATCTGGTTTACATGAAATAATGATCTATTCTATTCTTTCACAACACACACATGACACGACATGGTTGGCGCAGTGGCTAAGCGATTAGCTTTCTGCGCTACGTGCTGCGGGCTCGATCCCCGCACGGAACAAATATTTGTATGATCTACAGATAGTTGTTTCGGGTCTGGTTGTGTGTGCATGTGATATGTAGATATGTATGTTTGTAAACTGTATCCTCGATAAAGGAGAAATAATGTGAGGAGGAGGGGTTAAAAAAAAAATTGGTACATAAAAAAATACAATTTTTTAAAAGTAATTTCTCCTTTTCCAGGTGGTTCAGCCAAGGCACAAACCCGTACACCAAACAGGAGGACTGGCTGTACAACGGCGGCTACTGGGACCGTAACTATCAGCACTTGAAAGACATCGACATATTTTAGATTACCTCTAACTCTGCCCATACTCTATACGTACAAACTTGATGACTGGAAATTAATAGACACAAATACTATACCATGCGTTTTTTTTTGCAATTACATTTTGCAGAATATAAAATTATATATTTTTGTGCCAAAGTCTCTATCGTTGACTGGCTGGACAATTTCTTGCAAAAATACGAAATACGTTTGTAAAATAGTAAATTAAAATCGATGATTGAATATGAACTAGATATTTAATACGCGGTGAATGGTTGTAAAGAGTCGCATGACATTAAAAATGTCATCCACCCACGTAAAAATGTGGCGTTCTTAGATTATTTCTGAGCTATGGTCTCAAAAGAATTATAATGTAAATAAGCAAAATTATATCACAAAAATGAATTGGAATTAAATATTAAAAGGTAAGCGTTTATAAAATAAAGAATATAAAGTAGCGGACCAGGACGGAATGATGTTGTAACGAAAGATTAATATTTTCATCCTAAACAATAAATTAAGAAATATAAGTTAAAGTACTTAAATATCTTTAATATTATCGAGGCTAAGGCGATTAGCATAGTGGCAGAAATCGAATAACTACGAACCGACCAAGTTAATTAGGAAACTGGTAGTCGTGACGTCATCCACTAGCACGGCTTGACAAACCCGTGTTTTTCACCGAAGACAAAACGAAAAATCGATACAACAAAACGGTGAAGAGATGGTTTTGTCTCAGATTTTTCTCTCCATAAACCAGTTTTCTCCTCCCTTTGTCTCCTTGACAGAAGAGAAAACGAAAAATCTAGAGAGAAAACGGTAAAGAGATGGTTTTGTCTCCGGCTTTTCCGTGGGGCGTGGACAAACCCTTTTTCTCCACCTTTTGTCTCCTTGATAGAATTTTTCATCCTCTCGATTTTTCGTTTAGTCTTCGGTTAAGGAGACAAAGGATGAAGAAAACGGGTTTGTCCACCCGCGTGCTAGCATTCCACCAAGTTACCTAATTCTCTTGGTGATATAAATCTTAAGGCCTCACCTGATTTTCCTCCCATCCGCTGCTTCCCGTTTCGCGGGCTCGGTGTGGTTTCTAGGTAGGTCCGGTGTCGTGAATTTTATTGTTACCTTTTTTAATAATGATACTATTTTCATAAAAAAATAATATATTATAATAATTAATCTTTCCAAAGAATTGCGTAACTTTATCCCATGCCTGATTGTCTAATAATAATTTCGTCTTGGCCTTGATATCCTATGTTAAAAAAAAAAACATGAATAATTTATTAATAAGTAATTAGGATGTGTAGGTAAGTGCCCACAAATACCAAAGAAATTAATATTTATTTGTTTAGTCCTAACCGTCTAACTTAATATTATGTGGCTTAGTTTTGCATAATTATAACTAAGTTATTTTTTTTACTGAAAGTATACTTATTACATTGAGTATCTTTAAACAAAGCTTAAATCTAATTATTACATTTTGTTTTTGTGAATAAAACTGCATTTTTAAACATTTTGCTAAACTTTGCTTCCGATAATAAAACAAAGTGAAGTCAATTATTAGTTAAAATCGCTGTGTAATTGTATCCATTATAATGTTGTGTCAGAAAAGTATTTATTTAAATGTCTTGCACTGTGGGATAAACAGAAGTAGAAGTAATTAAACAGCTGATTGCAAGTGCAATTTAAATTGTTAACCGGTTGGCATATTATATTATTATGGCATATTATACTATGTCCATGGTTGGATCGCGACTTTTATATTATGAGAGAGACAGAGAGTGCATTTTATTATTTAGTTAACCCCTTCTTAACAAAATGCAAGTGACGTTCTAAAAGTAACATAGGTATTGAGAAGTAAATTTAAAGAAATCAGACAACAAAATAAATTATTCGATAGGTTTTTTTAAATTATGTGAAATTGCCGCAGTTTTCTTTTCTGACACAGCATTCGAATTTAGTTGTAGACCTTGTAATAATAATGTAGACATTAAAGCTTGTGTGTAACAACTATGTCGAAATTGTCAACTCAATTCAACATGGTGACATGCAATATCGGGTGACATTATAATAATTTAATAAGAAACATAATAATGATTAAATAAATCTTTCGAATAGTTTATTATTATTGGTATTTATTTATATTTATCACCACTAAAAAATGTAGTGGCATTTTTTGGAAATAATTAGGTAATTAATTTTACATTGTAAAATAACTTTTTTTTTTTTTACTTATGAAATGTTTTTTGACGTGTGTAGGTATGCGAATAAACGTCAACTTGAGACCTTAAATTAACATCAACTCTTTGAGAGCCATGTAAGTAACCCGTGAGGACTGCTGACTGCTGTGTGGCAGTCATTCTGTTAATTGTATTATCCCGATAAAGTTAAATTATCGACTTCAACATGTTGATGTTTACGATATAGTATTGGAAATCTCAATCACTATGGGGCGTGTTACACTATCAATATTATCACGTGATACACGATATCGGGATCCTGTATCGAGGAAATATTGATGGTATTGACAGTATCGCAGTACATATAATATAATATCACGATATGGTATTGAGAGTGTTAAACGCCCCAATGATTATTGTGTATCTAGCTCTGTGTTAGAGATAAATTGAATCATTATTAAAAATAAATATTTTTAGTAGCTTTAATATTAAAATTGGTGTCGCACTTAAGCATTTGATGCTAATAAGTTATATTAATTAATTTAGCGCCAAATTGTGGCTTTAAAGAGATTTTTGATGAATGGGAATAATTTGGTTGCTTTTACTAAATAGTCTAATGTCTATAAAACACAGTTTAAAAGTTTTAACTAAATGACGAAATAATTAAGAATTATTATAATAATTTAGTTAATTCGTGCCCGATTCATGAATTTAAGCAGGTATAATATAAATTTATTTTTCTTATATATTTGAAGTGAGAATATTTTGTGTCTAGTTATAAAAACACTGTATCAAAATACACATAGTTGTTAGGCTCATATTAAGAACTCGAGTTTCTATTTGTCATCCCCTTATTGTAGGGATATGAAAAATTGTTTATTTTATTTATTTACGTAAAAGGATGACGTGTAGTCCGTGTCTGTAATTTTATTAAGCCAGTTATTAGTAACTTATAAATTAGCTGATAAATTTTAAAACAAAATCAGTTATTGCATAGCGTAGTTATACTAAACATTTCTTTTTTGTATTTAGGATTCTAGCTAAAATGCAAATACTGAATTCTAATTATTTGATGTAAGTTAAAAAAAATTGATAGAATACCTTATTAAATGTTGAAGAAATGTGTGATTTATCTATGAACATAGAGCAATGATTTGATCCAATTCAGAGGGTAACAACGAGTTGTGAAAGATACTGGTGTTGATACTGTTGCGCATTTTGACAGAACTAAACTAGACTAAACGCATCTGTCACTTTCTTTTTCTATTGAAACAGAAAGAGACGAACGTCCTTAGTTTAGTTAGACCTGTAAAAGTAGGTACGCAATGGATTCGACACCATTAGGTACAATATTTAAGTTTAGTCAGCTTGGAGCATTACTAATGAAATATTTAATCAAATGTAAATTGTTTTAAATTTATTAATCATGAAATGTGTTTATTTGTTTTTAAAGTTAAATTATTGTAATCTTTTATTGTGCATGGACTTAAGATGTCTATAAAATAAATAAATAAATGGAATATTCTTTTATACGGCAGTAATGGTTTATTTAAAGTAGCAATAATTTTACAAGTCTATTTTAATAACAACGTCATTGATATTTAAAATCAACGTCAAAGTCAAAGTATGTATGTAACATTTTTATAATTTTAATACATTAGTTACAAAGTTTGTATTAAGTACCTATTTGTATATAAAGTTACTATTTACCATCCATATTAAATAGAAAGTTAAGATATCAACACTTGCTTTTATAAATTGTTCCTATAATGCACAGGTTTCCGACGTCCAAAACAAAGTTACTTAAATAATTTGTAAGCTGTTTAAATAGGACGTTGCTTTAAATATTTTATAGTTAAGGTAAAGAACATAGTGTTGTTTAAACGGTGATTATACGCCAAATGTCTGTAGAAATTATCTGTATGTAGCAAAAACTGTACATTTTAAATGTGAATAATCAAATGTAAACTTGAAATAAATAGATTGAGAATTTAGAAGGAAAATTTATCTTATTTTTTTTTTGCCCCTCACTAGTATTTCTCCAGTGTCGAGGGTACAGTTTACAAACATACATGTCACATGCACACACAACCAGACCCAAAACAACTATCTGTAGATCATACAAATATTTAACTAATTACGTAACATTTTTAATTTTTTTAATTTATGTAATTCAGTCTCTCCCACTGCTGGGCAAATATCTCTACACGATGGATGCCTGAAGATGGACGACACTGCCGAGGGCGGCCCAGAAAAAGGAAACGAGATGACCTGGATGCGTTTCGAAAGGGCTGGTACGAGTTGGGGCAGGTTGGAAATTGCCAGCGTGATAATATGTCAGATATGGATTTTTATACCAACATTCCCGGCCGCTGCCGGCGTATTCTTTTTTTTTATCTCCTTTTAAAAGTTTCTCTTAACCATGATCAGTATGAGAAAAGTAAATGTTCTACAGGTATCAATAAAACAACCAAAATTGTTGTATTATACTCTATCCTTTATATTAAAAAATCACATCACAAACAGTTAGAATCACAACCTTAATCTAATCAACAAACATGATTCCCACACAACGAACCACACAACAATAAAATAAAAGAAAATATGCCATACATGGTCACCAACTTTGTAGGTAAGTATCATACAAGTGGAACAAGTGGATTATATTATACATAATACAGGATATTTTTTATGTAGTGCGCATAATTTGTAGAGTGATTCAGTCTCTGTTCCAAATGCAACCGCAGTATTGGGATCCACTTTAAAACAAAACTAAAATTCGACTTAGCTTTTTAGACACGCATAATTTACTAGCGCCAGCCACACAAAATCAAGTTTTAATTTTGTTTTGGAGTGAATTTTAGTACTGCGCTTGCATTTGAGAACAGACACTGAAACACTCCGCAAATGCGCACTACATAAAAAAAATCTGTATTATGTATAATATAATATACATATTATATATTTAAGCAGGCTCGCAATAAATATAACTTGCCGCAAAGCGTTATACGATCGCGTCAAGTTATTAAAAACCATGTAAAAAAATATTTAATCATAACAAAAAAAATCATAAAAATGAAAATCATCAAATCTTGCAGATTACCAAGGCTGTATGTATATGGGTCGAACGTTGTCTGCCTTTTGGCGAACTAAAATAAACAACGTTGGAAAACCACGACCAGAATAATATTTATACAAATACATATTATCATGTTTTAAATTCACTGCGGTTTACTAATGATGGCACTTAGAAATTCAGTAGTGATTATAATGTATTTGTTCAAGCTCCGGACATAACATTACTAATAAAATTTAATTATAATAGATAAGAAATAAATCTGGTGGCAGGAGTAATTAATTTGTTTTTATATTTTTTATTGATCAATTAGTGTATTAAGACCAGCGTCTATGATGTATGTATACAACACAACACCTACTAAAGGCAGCTTATAAAGAAATTACAATTTTATTTACATATAAACAAGTCTTGCATATTTTTTACACGTAAACAAAAAATTGTCTTGCATATTTTTTACACGTAAACAAAAAATTGTCTTGATGTTTATTTACACGTAAACAAAAATTTGTCTTGCACATTTTTTTAATACCTACCTGGTAGATATTAAAAAAGTATATTAAAATAATTCCGATGAATATTACTGAATTACAAACATACATCATCCTTTAAGTATCATTAAAAAGTACTCATTTCGCCAAATTCGATTTGTCTCGCCCAGCCTGTTAAACCTGTACCCAAATGAGCCATGATATTGAATGAATGATGGGTTGCATTATAAAAAAATATGCAAGGTAGTCTTTCGAGTAGTCACATTGTAAATATTTGTTATGTTTTCCTTATAAATTAACTTTTGTTTTAAATTAAATTAGGATAAGTTAGTCAAATCTATCCATATTTTTTGTTCTTTTGGATTTAATTGTTTTGTGATTCTTTCTTTGCATGTCGTGTTCACCTAAAAGTGATAACGCAATTAGGTGTTAGAACATAGATGTATAGTATAATTAAGTTTTATTGTAATTATTGTTGGTAAACCTAATAAAGAAAATAAAATAAATAAATTCTGTGTCAATTTCATCAAGTAGAGCTATTATGTATATACAAGGCACTGATTTTCATGCACTAATTGAAGGATTAAAAAACATAATAAATAAATCTATATTGTCTATTACCAGATGATATTCTTAATTATCTGTTAAATT
The DNA here is from genome assembly GCA_932294325.1 of Allophyes oxyacanthae. Lineage (NCBI taxonomy): Eukaryota > Metazoa > Arthropoda > Insecta > Lepidoptera > Noctuidae > Allophyes > Allophyes oxyacanthae. The sequence continues at coordinate 16,876,446 of OW028610.1, read as the reverse complement.
AAATTTTAGTAATGTTATTTCGTAGACTTTTTGTGGGCAGACCTTGAGTTAAAATTAACTATGAGCGATCTCTGGTAGCTATTACAACACTAAACATTAGCTGGCATTATTTTCTGAAAAATACGTTAACAATAAAAGTTACTTATTCTATTATTTCTTATTAACAAATTATTTAATTGCTTCACAACGTTACATTTAATTATAACATTAGGAAACATTTAATAACACGATATTAGTTATTATAATGTAAGTTAAGTATATAAAATAACAACAGATATATTATATACTTACAACATCAATTTCAGTAGGTACAAAGAAGGTCTATTGGTTAATTCAGGGACGACATTTCGTTTTCACAAAATTAAGTATACAGAGATGTTAAAATAATATTTGAGGATAAACTGACAAAATAATAAAATATACCGGGTGTGCCTGAGTAACATCGTTACGGAAACTGATACAGCTTTTTTTTTTTTTTTTTTTTTTTCTGGTCCTCTCATCTTTAAAATTTGGAGTCGGTCTTTACAAAAAAAATACGATTTTGTTCGCAGTATTTTTAGTTTGTTATAAATCCTGCGAATTAAATCGTATTTTTTTTAATACCAACTCTTTATTCTTTCTTTGTGGGCTCCAGAATCATGTACCAAGTCCATAGAAGCAGTTTTTGTTACGATGTTAATTACACCCAGTACAATTAAGATTATAATAGCCTAAATTGCAAAAACAAATAAAGATTTTTTTTATAGTAAAATTATTCAACAGGACCTTTTAATCTAAAATCGGATAAAAGATTTCCTTTAAATAATTAAATATTTAATTTGATGAAAATGTACAAGTAAAATTACCAAAAAAATCATGAGTTTGTTGTCACGCAATGAAAAATAAATTTAGAAAACGGGCACCGCCAGTTAAAATGCCTTGAATTTATTTTTTAAGGCTTTTTGTCTAATAAAAAATATTTAATTTTCTTATAGAGATTTTTTATATGAAAATTTGACACGAGTTTCGGCTTTTGTATGTACTAAAAATAATGTTGTAGTACTACGTATCAAAAACGTTGTTTAGATAAAAATTCTCAAAGATATAATTATTTTCTTTAGCATAAGTTAAACAACAAATTCATTGATTTATAATCTTAAACACATTAATGTCATTATGTGCAATCATGGGACAATACTTGCCTCAAAATTTAGACCTTGAATATACCCCCTATAATGTACCCCTATTTTAATTATTTTAAGAAAAAATCCGCACTACTTTATACAAAAACTATTTGGCTTTTTGGCCTCCTTTTTTTTTTTTTTTTTAAATAATTGCCCTTTGGAATCAGTTTTACCAATTATTTGTTTCAATAGAACTTGGCCCATTATATCATTTTTGGTCCATTTCTTGAGCCTAATGTTCGTCTAACCTATCCATTATCATCTAAGCACATTATTAAATATATTCTTAGAATGTTTTTTATGTATGTGCCTCCAACCCTGAGTCTAAGAAGTCCTTCAAATATAATGGAACCGTCCTCGGGAAAGCTCTGCAGATCTGGAAGTTAAAAATATTTTAAAGTTTAATAAAATGATGGCATATTGTTACTTTCTTTCTTTCTTAAAAAAAAACATTGCCCCTCACTAGGATTTCTCTTGTATCGATGGTACCGTTTACAAACATACATGTCACATGCACACACAACCAGACCCGAAACAACTATCTGTAGATCATACAAATATTTATTCCGTGCGGGGATCGAACGCGCGGCACGTAGCGTAGAAGGCTAATCGCTTAGCCACTGCGCCAACCGTTTCATCAATCGTCGTGTCGGATTTTGTATCTTAATAATTTGTAGTAAGACTCTATAAGGTCCTACCTTTCTAATTCCGATCCCTATAAGGGTTATTATACTCATCATTATGGGCAACATTTACTATGGGACAAAAATTTAAATGAAAAAAATTATAATCTGCTATTCCATACATTTAGTCGATTAATATTGCACCGACATTCTCAGGGTTAAAAAGTTTGTAAATGACCTTGCCCACGCCCCTATTCGATTTGATCCATACTTCCAGAGACACTCTGTATAGCACGAGAATTTTTGTAATTACAATGAGATTTTTTCTCGGTGTACACTAGTGCGTCTAGTGTAATGTATATATATGTATATAATATATATATACATATATATGTAATTATGTATATATATATATATGTACGGACTGAGTTATCAACCCAGATGTAAAACTGTGTAGATGATATGTCTAGCCATATCTCGTAATAAAGTTGTTATACCTAGATCATGTATAACCTCACGTCATATATAACCCTGACCGCGATGCAGTTCAAATGGGCTCATTATATTAATTAAGCATGTAAGTGTAAAGACACCTAGTTATAGTCAATTTATCTGCATATTAACCGTCGAAACTCGGTAGGTACAGTCGGCCAAAGAACGGGCACACCACTCTAAAGCCGGGCTTCCACTGCGAAACGGTAATGAGCAATTAATAGCAGGATGGAAGGGACCCCAAATAGCTTAAATAAGTTTTACGTTCCATTAAGAAAGAGTTTTAACAAATTGCCTTCCACTGCAAAAGAGAAATGAAGAACGAGTTCGTTATTAACTATTTTTACTCGTTCAGTCCTCTCCGCTAGACTGTTTGTTGGTGGAAGCACTTCTATGAATTTTAACGTTGCGAGTGAAACGAAGTCCGTATGGAGCCCGCTCTGCCAGTGGAAGCCTGGCTTTAGTCCACCACGCTGGCCTAGTTCAAGTTAGCGGACTATACACATCATTAATTAACAAATTTATGGAGCCTTCTCAAATGAGGAGATTTCCTTACGATGTTTTCATTCACCTTTGAAATTCTAATCCACACATGAATGCAAAAGGTCAGAGGTGCGGGCCAGGTCTGAATTCAGACAATGCATGAAAAGCAAGTTTTAGGTATCAAAACGTACCTGGTTGATATAAAACAGTGAGCTGGGTATGGTAATCTCGTAGTAGTTCCTCCTCACGGCGTCGACGATGCTGTCGGCCGCTTCCTGCGGCGTCAAGATCTTCATCAGCGAGGGGAACTTGATCTTCGGGTTCTTGCACAGACCGGTGTCCACGATGTACGGGCAGATTACTGTTAATTTTATCTGTGGGAAGAAACAAAACCGCCAATTATTCAACATGTAACATAATAAACGCAAGTTCTGAAATTAGATCTGAATCGATTTCAGTAATAATATATAAAGAAGGTTACTTATTAAAAAAAACAACTCTTATATACAGGGTTATTTGTAAAACATTGCATTGCTTTAAGGGGTGAAACTACTCATCAATTTAAACAACTTTTACTATGGGACAAACCTTGAAATCGCGAAAAAAAATTCAAACTTTTCATACAAAAGATTCACCTTGCTCCATCAAAATGTATGAAAAGTTTGATTTTTTTTCGCGATTTCATGGTTGGTTCCGTAGTAAAAGTTGTTCATATTGATGAGTAGTTTCACCCCTTAAAGCATTGCCGGTGTTTTACAAATAACCTGTATAATAAAACTCAATTTGCAAATGCAGTAAATAATGCATAACTCAATTTACTTAAAAATAAAAGTTAGGTTTGCAATTCTTAAGTTTTGAGTATGCTATTAACTTATTATTCTAATTGCGGTAAGTAACATAACAACACATTGTATACTAGTTTTTGCGAATATAATATATACAAAGTTTATAATTTTTTGTACGAGCGACGTGTCATTATCATTATAGAGTACCCACGTGGGATTATTTAATGTCATACGATCTTATCCACCGTGCATGCCCATAAAACTACCTTTTTGTTTCGCATTAAATAAAGTTCTCACATTAGTATATTTTATTTTTATTAGCTGTTTTATAGTTTTTAGTACGTACATAAAAAAATACTTTATAATAAAAAGGGTTCTTAATTTAATATTAATAAGGAAAATATTTTCAAGTAGGTATTTACGGGTATAAATTATTATGAATAGTTTGTGCGTGAGATCAACTTATTCTATTAACTTAAGGCCAACATCTTTTAACTAATTAGATGTTATTATAAAACAGATATTTCACGGAATTAAAATGGATTCGACGGACAGATGGCTTGGCAAAACCAAAGGAACTTGTTAGACCACAAAATTTAACTCGCCACAAAAAAAAGGGGTGTTATAACTTTGTAGTGTGTATCCGTGTATCTGTCTGTGGCATCATAGCTCCAAAATGAATGTACCGATTTCAATGCAGTTTATTTTAATTGACAGCTAGTTTAATCGGGTATCATCTTAGCTATGTTTCATGAAAATCTCTTCAGCCGTTCAAAAGTTACAGCTCTTTTTCTAGTTGGAGCCCGGGGCTCCTAACTAGAAAAAGACTTTAGAGGCTTTTTCTAGTTGGAGTTGACGATTAGGTTATCTAGGGGTTAGATAGATGTTTGTCGTTCAAAGCGAGTGTGTAGCTACTTACACCGCTGTAGTCTTTCTTATCTTCTCTTAATTCTTCAGATAAAGCCTCCATGAGACCTCTGACAGCGAATTTAGTGGCGCAGTACGGGACCAGGTTACGGAGCCCTACCACCCCTGCCATGGACGACATGGCGACGATGTGGCCGTGGTTGTTCTCCATCATTGCCGGTAGGAAAGCTTGGAGGAGCTGGAAGTGAAACGAGATGATGATTAAGGCTGTACTTATCCAGAATTTGGTACTTTTGAGGGGGTGAAGTATCAGCTAAAGCACCCAACTAGGGAAGCTTCGTTTCCGTATTTCGTTTGTATTGCACGTTGACCTACTACTAAAAAGGACGGCGGGTCTAGAATAAAATTCTATAGAAGCGTAGGTACAATTAAACAAATATAAAAAATTACATCCTAATTCAAACCTATTCAACTTTTTCACAATACAGTCCGCCATTTTTGGCGTGTATTATCTCGGTTGACAAAACAAAGACTGGCGCGCGATTGGAACTGTTTTTCCTTTTTGGAACTCTTTTGGCTCGGACACTTTTGAGTGCGAACCCAATGTCCTTTGTTGTAGTAGGTCAATGATAGGATAATAATAATTTGCCTCTGTATAATATTGCCAAGGCAGTTACAAGCTGACCAGTTCGAACAGACGGCACCCGTTTACGACCATGACGCATGCGTCAGCGTCGGTAATATACTAACACCAACTTGACTTACCCACAAATGAGCGACGATGTTGACTTCGAACGAGGCACGGATCTCCCTCTCAGAGGTCTGCAGCAACGGCTTGCAAGGCATGATCCCTGCGTTGTTGACTAACATGGTGACCTCACCGATTTCACGACGAATCTTCTCTGCTAAACCGTTAACAGCTTCCCGGTCAGTCACGTCGCATCTGTGAATTTTATTATGCAATTAGAATTATAAGGTCCTGCTTTAGATTAAAAAATCATGTAGGCATTGAAATCGGGCGGCGCGGCGACGCGTTGCGTATGTGCGTCAGAGTAGCCGAGCCCATCAGTCATGTGGTCGAGTTCATGACCTTAGTGCCATTCATAATCATAGAGGAATAAAGGTTTTATACAAACGGAAACATCAATTATTTTAATAAATTTTGAAAACGTATAAAATATGTAACGTTTTTTTTTAATTGCTAATAAGTTTTTTTGTATCCATCCATTTCCCTGGTAAAATATTTAGCATTATTAAAATAAGAAGGATACATTCAACCTAAGAAACACACACATTCGCTGCATCATTCTGTTGCTTCCTGTCTAACTTTTTGGTTTCTGCAACATCCCATGACTATACAAATTCTTTATTTTTTATTCTATTAAATAATATATTATATTAATACTCGGAAATACTTTGTACCTCTTTTTAAGCATATTGCGCGCACGGAGGAGCGTGAGATTTGGCATAGGTAGTTAAAGTTTATAATATAAGTGTCCTTATGACACCGTTATTAACAAGATTTTTTGCAAACATGTTTGAATGTTAATCGTATGTGCATCTAATGCCAACAGTTTATTGTTAGACCTTCAAATGTACAATGTCAACTGTTGGACTAAGTGGATAAGAACAAAGGTATTATAAATCTTATACAAGGAATATTTCAATGGTTAAATACTACTTGCTGACGTCCCAGGGGGGTCAATTACAAGATACCATTAACTTTTTCTATACAAAATGAGCACTTTGAACTGGCAGATGCTGGCAATAAGATTAGATACTAAGTATACTAACCCATCCGGGATACTGAAAAATAAAGTGGTACATATTACAGGATCAGGATATCAGGACAAATCTCAGTGATTTATCGTCTACTATTATTAAAATTTTATGTAAATAAGAAAACAAAAAATAAATGGGGTATTAAAACATGACTAAATTAAATTAATTAATTTTGATAGAAATAACAAGACAAGTCAACGTTTATTCATAGCGACATGTTATTGACTGAAGGTAACAAATCTGAACGTTAATATAATTGTTAATTGGCGTTAGACTTTCAAATAAATAAAACGATTTATTAAACAGAAAATTAAAATATAAATTGGCCATTGTCAGGAAAACAGGTTTGATAGTAGCAATGAACTTGGTAAACGTGACAGGTTGCATTGTAATGGGATGTGCTTATGTTACTAATTCAAATGGTGGACTGACTAATAATACGAGTAAATTAACATTTATTTAGCCTATTGGAATTCAATTAGGGCGCTTGCAGACGGACGGCATTTTGCCGATGAACCAACGTTAGCCGATAATTATCAAATTCATTTGGACACGTTGTCGATTGCAATAGGTACTACTTATTATCTATCTTCTATGATATACGTACGTTTTTATATATACATATATAATTATTTTTTATATGTATGTATATAATAGAATATTTATTATTTATTCATTTATTTGTGTTTAATTTAAATTTTTAAGTTATTAATGCTACACCGCGAGCTACCATCGTTACATACTGTACTGTACTGTCCATCAAAAGGTTTTCTGTAAAAAATCGCCGATTACAATAAGACCAGCCATTGTACAATCTTAAAATAATAACTTAATAATTATTATGTTCATTGGTCCTTTTTATCAGGTGTACTTCTATGTTCTGTGAGGTGTACAATAAACAGTATTTTATTCTATTCTATTCTTTAACTGCACTTCGACAGCATGTCGCTGTTTTCGACGTGATGTTGGGTGGGTGTCGTCGAAATGATAATTCCATCCGTAATGCGCTGTAACTTGCTTAGTTTTCCCGCGGTCATTAAAATTACGTAGAAATAACAACCATTGCACTAATGAAAAAATACCTTATACCTTATCTTTACTAACCAACCTGGTAATTAGGTATTTTATGAGTAGGTATACACCATGGGTGTGTACCTACAGACGACTGCATTAATTGGTATATAATATGAATATCTACTTTGTCGATACCACACTATGGATACACTTGGAGTCTTTTACGTTTCGAAAGTGCCTAATATGTGGTTTATTTGAAATAATAACTTTTCTATATAATAATAATATCTTCTCCAGGACCAACCCACTTAGAACCATGCACCTAGAATCACGACGTTTCGAAAGTGCCTGCAAAAACCCAGTTGACATAAAGTTTGACTTTGATTTAAAGAAATGAAAAAGGCTTAGTAGATCATATAAGTTAGTAGACTAGGTAGAATAGAATAGAATAAAAAAGTTTTTATTTCAAATAAACAAAATATTAGGCACTTTCGAAACGTTAAAGATTCTAGATATGGATATATACCGACAAAGTACTAAAATAATCGCATGGCTTGTTCACGCCTACGAACGTTATAATATATTTATATTGCGTTATAAATCGCACCTCAAAAGTCGAGTTACACGAATTCTGACAAGTATCAAACAAGTCTACGAATTCTTTTTGAAAGAAAATTGCTTCTTTTAAAGTTAATATAGAAAAGATGATTACTAGTGTAATCCAAGTTACACGAGTTACGTATCACATAGCAGAGTTGTAGTGGAGATGTCGTGAATCAGACTCTGTTTTATGTAACCTGAACTAAGTACTTACTCATATCTGTGAGCCTTTCCCTTTTGCTCCTTGATCAGGTCAACAGTCTCCTGGTTGCCGTTGGGGTTGATGTCCACGCAGACTATGACCCCGCCCAGCCTGCCAAAACGGAGCGCCGTCTCTCGCCCCATGCCGTGACCCGCGCCAGTTATCTGGAACAAATAGTAAGGTGGTAATAATCTCATGTGAAGCATTGTAGTAGTAGTAGGTATAGTGTTCACGCTGTGTACTCATACATATTTACCCTTTGAGCTCCAATTCTTCAAGATAGTATAGTTTATGAAACTGTTGCTTAATAGGGGGTATTAAAACACGAGTGTGTTTAAAAATCGAGCCGCAGCCGAGATTTTTAATAGTATCACACAAGTGTTTTAATTAATTTTAGGGAGAGTATTATAAGTCTGTACTGTGTATCTGTGGATCTAAATCATGTGTATCTGTGTATCTGTCTGTAGCATCGTAGCTCCAAAACGGATGGACCTATTACAATGCAGTGTTTTTTAACTGAAAGCTAGTTTAATCAGGTATCATCTTAGATATGTTTCATAAAAATTGGTTCATTCACTCACAAGTTACAGCTCTTTTTCTAGTTGGAGTCAGGGGTTTTTGATGGTTAGGTTATTTAAACTTTGTTTTTGTAGTCGATTTGATAAGACCCAGGGACTTACGAGTATAATTTCCCCGTTGACGCTCTTAGGCTCCGGTGGCACGAAGAACTGGTAGATGCAGTGGAGCCACGTGACCGTCATCTTGACGTACAGCACGAGGACCTCCAGCGTTAGCGCAATGCCGTTGTACACCTTCATTGCTATGCCTTGCTCGTCCGTCCTGTGAAAGAAGAATGATTTCATTATTAGAAATAGATCTCTTCAAAGCAAACTTATACTATATTTTAAATAATTCTAATTCTGTTAAATATATTATAATCAATCTATCCAAATTAACTTATGTGAATCATAATTTATAAATATTAAAAATTAATTGTTTTATAATTTAAATAATAATAATTTGTATGTTGTGTTTACGTGTTTTGATCCTGTTTTAATTATTTGCATCATATAAGTATTTTAATTTATGTTATATGTTTGCACACCTAATAATAAGGTAGAATATGACGGACTGTTCACTAACCAATTTTTTTCAACCCTGTAACTCATATTCATGCAAATAAATGATTCTTATTCTTATACTACTAGTACTCGTATAATAAATGTTTATGGTTCAAAGTGTGAAACAAGTTAAAGAATATTAATCTCGAATAAAAAATACGCAATACAACCTGTATCAGAAACGTGGTCATATTTAAGGTTGTGTATCTACAACAATGAAAGAAACCTGAATTTCAAGATTCGATTACATATAAAACTGGTAAGACCTGCGTGACCTATTTAGCAAAAAGAGGTGCTAATTATCATTATATTTCCAGAAATATTCTTTACTCTTATAATTCGTTGACCTGTTTACTATTATTTTTCCGCCCATCATATATTTTAAACACTCTCAAACACGTTTCATACAGTCCACATATCGATCCCATACATTTTGGTCCTTCGAGCCGGATGTTAAAAAACATAAAAAGAATTTAAAAATAGACAATAAAATAATATTAAACAAAGAGTTTTTAACAATTATAATAGTTATTTTATCACTACATAATTATTTTAAAATGCTAATTACACTAACAATCTAAATTACCTACTACACAATTATCATCCGTTATTTAAAATTAAATTAAGGTCGTATTTTTCGAGGATTTGGTACTTTTGAGGGGGTAAAGCACAGACGAAAGAAGAAGGGGGTAAAGTATCAGCCTAAGCCCCGCCCACTAGGGGAGCTTCGTTCACGCAATTCGTTTGTATTATTACGCAATTGACTTGTCACACTTTTTCACACACGTGTCATAAAATAGCAATATTAATTAGCAACACGCAGTATGACAACAACAAGTGGAAAAAAAAACATAATTTAGTTTAACTAAACATACAACATAAAACAGATTCTATTATATATAGATACTCATTTTAGATTTCATTCTTCCAGGCAGTCAGTCTACACGTCTAAAGAATTTACTGAGTTATTTTGTTTTGTTTAATAATTAATTACATCCTGTATATTTAAACAGCACACCTGCTTTAACGGCTATTGTACTTACAAACATAATTTGAATAAAACAAAAAGTCTCAAACATGATACAAACACATTATTATTTTATAATAGCGATTATACATAAGCACATGTAGATGTATGTATACTTAAATATGTTAAAATCCCATAAAACAAATGATGATGTATTTTATTTTTAATCTAGACACTCCTAAATGGCAGCCAGATTGCTTTAAAATGTCAAAAAACAGCATTTTTCAGAGTATTTTTCCGCTTCAACATAGGTACATTAAAACATTAATGTCAATTTTATACAAGGCAAACGAGATCAAAGTTGTTTTTTGTGTAGATATTATACACCCTATATATGTTGTAAGATATAAAGATAAGGATGGACTTTACAGACTACAAAATGGATGGGAGCAAGAGGAAAAAGGAAACTTGGAAAACTAAAACAACGGTGGGTCGTTATCATCATCGCAGTCATTGGAAGAAACTGGATGATCAATATCAAAAATAGAGACAGATAGATGTAAATAAAGGGGACCTATAGGTACCCAAAAGGGGCCCATAAAAAGTAAAAATAACTAACAATACTCACAACTATTTTATAAGAATTAGATACCTACACACTAACTATACTAACGTATTTGACTAATACTGAGTTATAGGAATAAAGAGGCTATTTATATATTAATACGTGAAGAGAAAACTTTGTACCCCTATTGCGCGCACGGAGGAATATGAAATTTTGTAGTCAAGAAGTGCAGTAAGCTAAAATTACGGTCGAATTTCGACCACTGGCGATCACTATAATAATAATAACGTATGTTAAATAGACAATTAGGCGTTTATATAATTAACCGTGTACTGTGCTAGACATATAGATATACATAATATTTAAAAAAATGCTATTTGCACGGGATAAATGTAGCCACAAGTATAGCCTTGGATAGGTATATAAGGTAGAGACGATATCGACAATAATTACATCAATTTTTTGAATTAGCACAAAATTTTTAAGCTCGTGCTTTCATCAATTTTGCTGAAATCGCGAAAAAACATCAGTTCTTCCCATAATTCAATATTACTCGACTAAGGGCTAAGTTCACCGACAACGTAACAGACGATTAGAAGAAAAGCAGCCGTTTACACATGAATTTTTGTATGGGTAATCGGCCAATTTCATTTTAAACCTCTGTTATATTGTCGGTGAAAATCGCCCTAAATGTATGGAACGGCTGTTTATTTCGCGATTTCAGTGTTGGTCCCGTAGTGAATGGCTCCCGCTGAAAACCAGCGATGTCGGGTTGCTCGCAGCGCGGAAGCATATGCTGGGCGGAAGCCTTTTTGACACAGCTGCGACGTACAATCCATTTTATTTAGGATTAATAAAAAAAAAATGTATACTTTTTTTTTCTGTTATTTTATCTTTAAAATCGTTTTTGTGCTGTGTCAAATAAATACTTTTTCTTTCTTCTTTCTAAATGATGAGCAGTGAAAGGCCATAAAATTTTTGTACGAATTAAAAAATAGTGGTGTATAAGATTACACCTTATTAGCGGAGGTCCTTTTAAGGTGTTACAGTACTCATCATTATGAACAACTTTTACTATGGGACCAAATCTGAAATCACGAAAATAAAACAGCCGTTTAGTCAAGTAATATTTAATTATTTTTACAGAATAACAGATATTTTTTTCCGCGATTTATACAAAAGAAAAATTAGAAATGTGCACTTTTAGTTTTTTTTTTCTATAATTATGGTTTTACGAAATTCCAAATTAGGAGACCAAAGGATAGATTCATTACCAATCTCACTGTTAATCAATAAACAAATATTGTGACAATCGCGAAAATAAAACTTTAACGCAAGCATTATGACATTGAGATATCCGTTTAGCAATTATACCACTTATTTCGCAGCAGTTTGGCAAGCTCGAATCATGGCCTCAACTAGCAATTATGAAAATAACATAAAACATTGCCTCTTATAAAGAAAAAAAAAAAGAAAGAAAGAATAAAAATGAAAAAAAAAAAAAAAAAAATGGTAAAGAATTTTGAATTGGTGGCAGAAGTGAAATACGCAAAACACGACATCTGCTTTTGATTTCAAGAAGAATTATAATTTATAAAATTCGAAAGATCAAAAGTTCATACGCCGAAGGATTGTCTAATGTGAAAAAAAACGCATACTTTTTATCAAATTAGCAAGAAACATACTTATCACAAGTTTTTTAGCGATAATTCTTGATTAATGTGATAGCATAAAAACTAAAAAATATTTCGTTTTTACTTTTTATATATATCGTGGCTATAAAAACGCCCGTTAGTTTTTCAACTCTGACCGGAGGAAAGTTTCCTGAAAACTTCCAAAACTTCCGAAACTTTGGAAGTTTTCAAATTATGTTTTTCTATTTATGAAATCAACAAATTCGTTGCTTTGGGATTATTCACAATCAGTAAAGTCAAATGAAAATGATCCTTTAATTTAGTTCTATTTTTTTTTAATAATTTAATGTTTTATGGTATCTATTGAAGCAAATTGATGAAATAACGTTTTTTATTCAATCGGCTAAATCATACGAAGGCAACGAGCATAATGTAAACACCGAGCGGTATGACGGAAGTTTTGGAAATATTTATTTTTAACATGTACCCTACCCCGCATCCCGTACTGTGCTCGCTGTGTTCGAATATTTAAAATCTAGCTAAATGTAACATATTTTAAGTACAAAGTATCCCCAATTACTGTTTTTATAAGTAAAAAATCATTTCTGAAAACTTCCAAAACTTCCGAAATTTTGGAAGTTTTCGGGAATATTTCCGGTAAACTTCCGGAAAGCTTCCAAAGTTTCGGAAACTTTCCGCAGTTTTCAACTCTAGTTGTGTTCCTGAGTGTTGTACACAAGGAAATACAACACTTGGTTTTTTTTTTTAAATATTGAACCAGGAAATATTTTAGTAGGCGTGTCATGAATAGTACGAACAAGAACTATGGATTAGGAACTACTATTAGAGGTACGAACAAACTAGTAATCAAGTCGTACGTGTTGTAAGTAGGTACTGTTGTTAACAAAACATTACGCACTAGGCTGGAAAAACGCTGTATTAAGTGTGCAATTTTTAACTTTACAGTAAATCAGTACCTTTAATTATTCAACAAATAGGATAATAACCACTCGTTTACACGTCAGGGAAGTACTATGCTACATGGAGCTAAGGCGTTCGGTGGTATACGACCTCTAGAGAAGAAACGCTTCAACAAAATCAACCTTTCTTATTTTGTTGTACTGTCAGGAGGATTTTTAAGGGTTCATTGAGTTTATTATTAATGTTGTGAGACTACTCTTCATTATACAAAAAACCCTGACTAAACAACTTTTACTATGGGACCAAAGTTGAAATATAAATCTATTTCGTACCTAAAATTCTAAATACCCGGCAATATCAATGTCAATCAATGTATCAGAAAATTTACAGAACCCCGTTATTCTAGAATCTAAACAGTTCAAAGTCGACAAAACAAATGATTGCTTTTTATGTTTACCAAACCATAGCTCTAAGAATATTTTTCTATAGATAATCTCTTATTTTCCAACTTTATTAGTGGAGGTCCTTTTAAGGTTTATAAGTACTCATCATTATGAACATTTTTTAGTATGGGAACAACCCTGAAATCGTGAAAATAAAATCAGCTGTTCCATACAAATAATTTGATTTTACCCGAGCAGATTGTATGGAACAGCTGACATTTTTTTCGCGACTTCAGGGTTGGTCTCGTAGTAAAAGTTGTTCATAATTATGAGTACAATAACCCCTTTCCCGATCGGGCAGGTTTTTTTTTACATACTGTATAGTTATCAGTTTCGACCTCATTTGACCAACTGCCAAGGCCATTTGCGACCAACTGTCGACACGAAGAGTAAAACTAATGTTTAATAAATATTTATAGCATTTCTTCGGCAAGTTTAAAAGTCACGTTAGCCATAAACTTCAAATTCTTGCTCCACTACTCACAACATTGAGGAATATTTCTCAAATATGTTTTTCGTTTACAACATACTCATATTTAACAGGTTTTAAGCAACCAGTCGTTGTGCAACCGCGGCGGTAATACGGTTCGGTGCGTATTCAAGTTCGAGGTTAACGACTGACGCAGGTGCATGTTCATGACACGAGCGTAATGTGTGCCTGATACTACTCCATGATTTAATGATCATTAGAGTTGGAAGGTAATAAGTAGGTAAATGTATGAGGCTTATTACCTAGATGAAGTTTCTTTTAGATCTGCATAGTTATTCTGTAAGAACATATCACATCTCGATTCGAATCTTACTGTTAATGTAGATTGATATTTGCCGAATTGAGATACGATAATAATAGTGTACACAAAAGTTACACAAAGTACGACATTAAAAAATAAGAAACTTCACAAAAACAATAGACGCACTGAGCTACGGCCAAAAACAAAAATTTAAGTGGGCTGGTCATGTGGCGCGACTTGAAGATAACAGGTGGACCATAAGAGCAACTACATGGAAAGGCCCGACAGGCAAACGTCGCAAGGGTAGACCTTACACACGTTGGGAGGATGACATAAACAAGATCGCTGGACCACACTGGATGGAGTCAGCTAGAAATAGAGAAAAATGGATATCTTTGGAGGAGGCCTTCACCTGAGAGGGGTCCGTGCAAGGCACTAATAACTAAAATCATCAATTATAAGTAATAATAAACACGAATAATAAGGAAATAATAATAATAATATAATGATATATAAGGAGGTTTCTCTCTCTAGAGCCCTGACCACCGGTAGCTTGGACCCTGTTCCCGATGCCGGTGGCCTACTACTCTTTTATATTTTTAAATGTTTTTATAATCTTTTTTTTTATTTAATTGTAAAATTATTTAAAAATATATAAAAGTATGTTAAAAATTAAATAAAGGGAATATAATCAAAATAATAGTATTTTTTTTAAAGTTGAATGAAAGGAATAATAATAATATATTATATAAATTGCAATAAATAACTAAAATAATAAAAGAACTATGTATAATAATCAGTTTTATATAAACTAAATACTAACAATAATTTTATTACTTAATTTAATTTAATTTAACTTAACTTAATTTAACTGTTAGCATTAGAGTTGAAAACTGCGGAAAGTTTCCGAAACTTTGGAAGTTTTCCGGAAGTTTACCGGTAATATTCCCGAAAACTTCCAAAACTGCGGCAGTTTTGGAAGTTTTCAGAAATGATTTTTTACTTATAAAAACAGTAATTGGGGATACTTTATACTTAAAATATGTTACATTTAGCTAGATTTTAAATATTCGAACACAGCGAGCACGGGACGGGATGCGGGGTAGGGTACAGGTTAAAAATAAATATTTCCAAAACTTCCGTCACACCGCTCGGTGTTTACATTATGCCCGTTGCCTTCGTATGATTTATGCCGATGTATTCAACAAAACGTTTTTTCATCAATTTGCTTCAATAGGTACCATAAATAATTAAAATAATTAAAAAAAACAGAACTAAATTAAAGGATCATTTTCATTTGCCGTTACTGATTCTGAGTAATCCCAAAGCAACGAATATGTTGATTTCATAAATAGAAAAACATAATTTGAAAACTTCCAAAGTTTCGGAAGTTTTGGAAGTTTTCAGGAAACTTTCCTCAGAAAAGGAAACTTTCCTGGAAGTTTTCAACTCTAGTTAGCATGGAATAAAAGGCTTTTTTATTTTTTTATTTTATTTTATTTATTAATAAACGTGTAACTTAATAACAGGACCTCCAGTTATTTTATGTCAATTCTTCAAATATCTACCGATTAGATACCGATAATTAGAGTGGATTCGAATCGAGATCAAGATGTTTTTACACAATGACTATGTTGGAAGTATAGGTCTTCTAATAGCTATTCTATTTTCTTAATTGTAGGTACGTAATTAGTGTACAAGCCTTCTCCCTAACTCGCTCTGACCTAAATAGCCCTTTGCTCCCCTTTAGTAACAGTATTTTATTTCGGTTTATAATAAAAAAATTGTATCCTACTAGTAGTTGCTAATATCGGGACTTAATGAAAAAAAAGCAAGACTGGGATGATAAAATCGGGACGTAGAATAAATTGGTTATAATCCTTTAATTTAAGATCACAGACTTTAATGAGATTAATGAAACCATGAGATTTAACTAACCATTTAATGAGATTAATTAGATTTACTAGATATTTCCTACTTACTGCGCCAAATTGGCTACTTAGATAAAAAAAGCGGAATTTTGGGCATCCCGCTCAGGTTCTTTCTAGGCGGGACGCGTCCTGAGATCGCTGAGAAAAGGTTTTTCCCGCCAAAACCGGGACATCAGACAACACTAGTACCTACTCTCACGTATTCGATCTTTCTTGTGCTGTTAGGCCTACGTCATAGCCAGGTTTCCGTTCCAATACCAGTGAAACTTTCTGACGAATGATGAGTTTCTGGGAGATATGGTGCATTTGGTGGAGACCGTGCATCGGTAAACGTAGGGTAGGATGCCCTCAGCGGCGATCTTCGCAGTGTGGCTGGTAACAGCTGGATGAGGGAAGTCGAAGATCGAGCCAGATGGCGTGCGATTGGAGAGGCCTATGTCCAGCAGTGAACTGCTACAGACTGATGATGATGGTGTATTTCTGGATACCCTATTAAGACACAAATTCCATCATACCAATTTAATTAAACAATTCGATATATATCAGCTTGTTTACTAAGAAGCGTTGTTTGCAACACGTTTGGGCAACCTTTGCGTCACAGATTGCGCCTGCGCCTCTTGACACGCGTGTTGCGAGATGTTCTAGGTGTAATTTTGATATGTTTGCTATAACAGATTTTGCTATTATCTGAGATGAAGAAAAGGTTAGGAAGGCTATTTATTTTTTATGTTACCTGACTAGAAAAATATATACTTATTTAATATATTTTATTGCACTTCATCGAAATTATTTAAAACGAGAAAGATTTTGTGTTATTTGACTTTATCTACGCATAACGGAGCGACCCGTAGTTTCCTTACATTCAATATCCAAGTATTATACGTATAAACATTCTGTGAAAAGTTATCTAACTGATGGTGAAAACCGTATCAAAATCCGTTGTGTGATTTAGGAGGAGTTAACGGAAATACAGACAGACAGAAGCGAAAAGCGACTTTATTTTATACTACGTAGAGAAGAGATAGAGATAGAGTTAAGTACAGTCACGATACGTTGCGGTGATACATTTCACAAACAAAATGCTTTGAACGGCTGCGGCCCGCTTAGAGTTAGTAACTCTGCGTTTGGACGCCGCGCCGGGCGCGACCGGAACAATGATCGATTGTGCTTACGTACTTACTTTTAATTAATTCTAATTAAATAACTTAGCTGGGGTCCCAGTTCGTAAGTGACAGGAGTATTACTGGGAAGAAGTACCTTGAAGTTGAGACAGTACTCGCTTCACATCAACAGGAACTCGTTATCAAGGATTCATCCTTGAAACTGGTCGACGAATAACCGGTTCTCACCAGTAAACAACCAGTTAGATAAGATAGCTGTCTCCAACCCTCAAGAAAGAAGCGTCAATTGCAAGCATTAGAATTACTTACATCATGTATCACATTACCATTCGTAAGGTCATGTCAAGCCAGTACATTTTCATAATTTATCTAATCGCAGCAGAAGATAGCCTAGCGGTTGAACATTTGCCTCTCATGCAGGAAGGTCTGAGTTCGAACCCGGCCCGCACCCCTGACTTTTCGGATTCATGTGCGGATTAGAATTTGATTATCACTTCCGTTAACGGTGAAGGAAAAACATCGTGATGAAACCTACACATCTGAGAGGGCCTCATAAAATTCTCGATGGTGTGTGTAGTCCGCGAACCCACACTAGGCCAGCGTGGCTGATTAAGGCCTAACCCTTCTCATTCTGGGAAGAGGCCCGTGCCCAGCATTGGGCTGGATTAATTTATCTAATATGTTCCCAACTAAGTTGGAGTCGGGTTTCTTCATTATCATTTCTATTCTATGATGATGGTGGATCAAAGAATTTCTAGAAGCAGAGGCGGCGTAGGCAGTGGAAGCGGTCCGCCCTTGGTGCCAACCTCAAAGGGGTGACAATAAGTGGCCCGCGCGAAGAGCCCATGTCACCCTATCATCCCTCGACTACGACAATTGTACGTGCTGCGCTATCAATTTTAACACGCTTTTATTAGCTTCACCGGTAACTATGTAAGAAAATCTTGGAAGTTAAATTTGACCCACTTCACGGTTTCCGATGGAGCTGAAATTTTGCATACACGTTCAGTTTGGATGACTAAAGCGTGTTCTATAGTTTTTTTTTAAACTATAATATTTTATTATTTTATAGATCCAGTGGACTACCTTGAAGCTTCTAAGATTCACTGTAAAATGGGACTATTCTGAGTATGTTCCGAGTCTAGCGCTGTGTCTAAAGTTTTTTAACCCCCAACGAAAAAGAGGGATGTATCTGTGTATCTGTCTGCATGTGTATTTCAATGCAGTTTAATTGAAAGCTAGTTTAATCGGGATGGTTATTGGCTATGTTTCATGAAAATCTGTTCAGTCGTTCAAAAGTTACAGCTCTTTTTCTAGTTGGAGTAATTTTTTGACGGTTAGGTTATTTTACGATGTCATCAGCGGACCTAGCCGGCTGACGACCAACCCTTCTTCGCCCGATCCTGGCTCTCCACTCTAGCACCTTACTGCACTACCTGCCATCGGATCGGCGCACCGGCTTATTTGGCCCGGCCACCACCGTTAGCTTTGTGGTATGACAAGGACAACCATAAATTGGTTCGCTCGCGGATCTCAGTGTCCAATTACCGATCAATAAACATAGATTATAGAGGATATCATTATAACCGAGTTAATTGATAAGAAATCTAGCAAGGCCTTCGGTTTTGAAGTCAATTATCGCCGTCAATGATTATTAATTATATAATTATCAGTATAAAGAGGAAACTGTTATTTATGTTTATATCATCAAGGATTCAAGGACGTATGATCTGCAGGTCTAACGCTTAACTAAAATGGTGATGAACATTGATTCTGGTTTATAGACTAAACTTTGCGCTACCTTGTAAAAAAATTACCGATCATAAACATGGGAGTCAACAAGCATGATCGGTAAAATTACAAGGTAGCGCAAAGTCTAGTCTCTCACGAACGTCTTGAAGTTTATTACCAGAGTCCATGTTCATTACCATTTTAGTTACGCGATAGACACCCAGACAACATAGCCAGTGGAATTGAATTTTTAAAATAAATGGAAATAGGAGAACCTACGATATGTATGTCCAGTAACGACACGCCGTAATTAGCGCAAGTCAGAGGCATAAGATTGAAAATAGACCAATTGATATAAGTATAGTACGCTATTATTATTATTATTCATTTGCTTGAACTTAAAATACATCGGGGTCTATTCTCTATGACAAATGACAATGCTCTTATCTTGCTACGATCTGTCAACTTTTGTGTGAGAATGACGCAGAACAGCGTATAGTTTAACCGTGATAAGATCGGTAAATTTTTTTGGGAATAAGGCCCGTGGTTATCCTTTTCTTGGTTTTAATTATACTAACGTGTCTGTACCACGCTACGCGCGATTCTATATCCCTTTAGTACTTAGCTATTGGACACTGAACGATACTATGTTGATATGTCCATAAAAACCGTTTTAATTATCGAAAGGAAGTAACGACCTTGTTAACTAGAGAGTATCTACTCTTTCAATCGAGTTAGTTACTTTGTAATCTATTACCGATATGATCCAGATTCAGATGCTGTTAAGTTTTTTAAGAGTTTTTACTTTTTTTAAAGTTTATTTTATTTTTCTATTTCGAGTGGCATTAACAATACATACCTAAACATGCGATTACAGCAATCGCGAGTGATATGTTGTTATTCATTCAAGAGTTCACTTGTCTATCTCCGAAGGTCTTCATCAGATCTTCACTAAATTTAAAAGGGATCAACTTTTAAATTTCGAAATCGGTCCGCAATTGGCGGAGTAATCGCGTAACAAACATACAAAAAAAACATATAGTCTCCTCCTTTTTTTGAAGTCGGTTAAAAATATAAGGCCCTACTTTAGTAGCGGAGGTCCATAATAGAGATTATTGTCTTTGGCGTGGCGAGAGTTTTCCTAGGGCCAGCCGGCCAGCTGATCAGCAACCGCAAGGTTTGTAAGTAATTATATTAGTGTTCTCGGACAGTTGTGACGATTTCGATAATATTTGGTAGAGGGGAATCTCGGTGATGACAAAATAATTTTACGTGGAATGGTATTGAATCTTTTTCTGATGAAAACTTTATATTTCTTCAATACAGACGATTTTTAGGGTGGGCAATGAGTATTGTAGGGAAGCATGCCCACTCTTGTCCCCTCCCTTATAGCTACGCCCATGGTTATTGTACTTACTCATCATTATGAACTTTTAACTATAGGACTAACACTGAAACAGCAAAAAAAAAAAAAAAACTCTTCCATAGACAAAAATCGTGCCATTTATGATGGCCGAACGTTGTGTAGGTAACAGTGGCGAAGGGTGACAGTTTTAAAAGCGGAAGCCGTCCCAAAAATGGCCTCTAAAAATTGCTGCAATTAATGCTGCAAGACAAACATCCATACCATCTCTTGTAATCTATATAAAGTCATGTCTGGAAGAGCTCGACCTAACTGAATAACAAGCCTTTTTTTGTCAGTTGGATGAGTAAATAATATCTATAATATTACGTTGGTCCATGCACTAACCAATTCCTAAAGGAAAGCCGATGGGAATCGGGTTGTATAGAATCTTCGCCACTGGTAGGTAACCTATCTATAACACCTTTACTTATAATATAATTACTTTAAACCATAGAGATAATACATAGTATAAACATACACATACTGTACTCACTCAAAAAACAGAAATTTCTGCTTGCCTCCGTTCTTTCCAACGAGCGAAACGTCGAACCACATGGTACACAGATATCAAACCCAGTCAGTCCGATCATAAAAATCACTTAAATCATAAGTGAAATTGAGGGACGTGTACCTTTAAACACAGATTATTGTATTTTATAAAATTGTTGGCAGACGCGGCGCACTCAAGACGACTTTCACTAGTATGCGAGCTGCAGTTGCAGCGTGGAGATGTTGCATAATAATTAAAGGAAACGTTTCGAAAATCAGCATAACACACAATAAGTGCATCCTGTGGTGTATCCTGCGTTTAGTGATGCAGTACAGTGGTGCGTGCACTCGTGCAGTGTTATGTAGGGGCCGGGCGATTAGGTGCTTCCAGAATGGCGATGAAACTCGTTTGATTAACCTTGGGGTCGAATTATACGAGGTTAGTCGGGACCAGGGACGTCTGGGTGTCGGTCGGATAAGATATTTTTGTTCTTTAAGTATTAATTGGACATTTATTACTTTATTTAATTGTATACTAAACTGTAGCTGTAAGTTTTCCTAAAATAATAAAATAAATTAGATTCATACCAAGTTAATAATACGACACGGTGGATAAGCGATTAGCTTTCTACGCTACGTGCCGCGGGCTCGATCCACGCACGGAGCAATTATTTGTATGATCTATAGACAGTTGTTCCGGGTCAGGGTATGTGTGCATGTCAGATATATGTTTGTAAACTGTACCCTCGATACAGGAGAAACCCAAGTGAAGGACAATGTTTACAAAAAAAAAAGCGCGTCCAGAGAGATAATCTCATACATGATCCCCACTAAATACTGAGGCTACAAATGTAAATATGTGTGCGTAAGTAGAATGCGATGAATGGCTGGCGACACGCACACATAATTACGTTATTACGATCGACTTAGCCATTTATGGCTAAGTTTGATTTGCCGCACTTTGCGTCCGCGTATATTAGGCGTTTAAGCAATATTATTCGAAGGATCTTCCATTAACATAATATATTATATTCAGGAAACGCGGCCAAGCTAATATTTGTGGTAGTATGCATAAATATACGACCTTTGCGATAAAAAATCTACACAAAAAATCTCATCATTAAAATACTGAAATAGAATTTGGTTGCCAAGAGATTTTTTGTTTTTCCTAGTAATTGTCTGTTCACTAATTTAGTTTTAGTGTTCTGTTTAATGTTATTAAAAACTGTATTTAGAATGTAAACGAAATGACTTCAAATCAAACTTAAAAAAAATATTGAAAGATTAGGTAAACCGTTCTAGATATTCAAAGGAAAACCTATCATTTGATGGCCATAATAATTTTAAGTCCGGTACATAATTTTCTTTTATTATGACTTTTTAACTTTGATTGTGTTTGTGTTGGTCGGTCAATGTTAAGACTTGTGAGGTATTGGTGCTTGCTAAATATCAATCATCTAACTATTATAATAACGAGAAGATACTAAAGATACTAATAGATACCTGAGTCACTCATTCGGGTGTTACACCCGTGAAAGAGCAGGTGTCAACCATCTACATATAATAACGAGAAGATGCTAAAGATACTAATAGGTACCCGTGTCACTCATTCGGGTGTTACACCCGTGAAAGAGCAGGTGTGAACCATCTACATATAATTACGAGAAGATACTAATAGGTACTTGTGTCACTCATTCGGGTGTTACACCAGTGAAAGAGCAGGTGTCAACCAATTGTATACAGTATTGTTGTCAGACCTTTAATAATGACAAGATAGGTATTAAAGATACTAAAAGTGGCATACTGAACTCGTGTAATTCAATTAAATATCTTTAACCTTGATCCAAAAAGTGTCGGTCAAGGCTAACTTTTTACATTTCCATGCTCAACGCACATTATAAAACGCTTGAGAATAGTGGTAGATAATAAATAATTTCATACTAATTGAGCGTCTCCAATCAATCTGTAGGTATCATTATAATGATTATTAATAATCACCCGTAAACATCAGTTGAATGAAGAAATACTAAGAACGGCAAAAGTGAAAAGGAAAATTTTGAAACATTTTGATAAAAGAAGAGGAAGGATCACTTGATCAGCCATGATCTGTCTTAGATTACAAAATATAAAAGCAAGTCTTGTAAAACCCAGGTTTTAAGATTTAAAAAAAAAAAATGTAATCCAAATACAGGCACCAGGCAGGTCCTATGGAGAAGAACTGGCAAGAAACTCCATGGAAACTCTTTTAATATTTTGATTACGATCTTGATTAGTACAATGTTTGTGATAAGAGCCGCGAGAATAATGTAATTTAATGTGAATAAAAATAAATTAGAATAGAATAATAATATGATTTGCTTTTATATAAGAATGCCATCATGGCAGTCTCTTTTTGTTACTTGGATAAGGAAACTGCACTAATAGGCATATTTTTAATAATTATCTTTAATATTTATAATTTAATTATATACTATGAACCAATATTATATTTTATATCTACTTAGGTAGGTACCTACTATCTGTTTACTTACCTACGTCCGTGTGACACTGCAGGGGTGCCAATTGAAAATCAGCGCTGGGTGTCCCACATCCAGCATACGAGTATATTATGCTGAGTTGGTAACCTTTTAGGTATGGGCAATGGCATGCTCGACGGCATGTTTTTTAATTAAATTTTTTTATTAGAAGTGTACCTATTTTTCAGACGCTTTTATTAGCTTCACCTGTAACTAACTAACTATGTAAGAAAATCTTGGAAGTTAAATTTGAGCCACTTTCCGGTTTCCGATTGAGCTGAAATTTTGCATACCTACACGTTCAGTTTGGATGACTAAAGCGTGTTCTATAGTTTTTTTTAAACTAATAATATTTTATTCTGTTTGTGTTTCGTTTATTGTGAATGTTGCGCCATCATTATCCCGTACGGAATAAAATTATTTATAATCTTTATTTTTCCCTTTCCCTTTTACTTAGTGAAATCTAGAATCGTACTAATGTGATTAGTTTCATAATTACTGAGACATGGCATGAATTGCGTCACGAAGTCACGAAGACACAATAAAATTTATCAACGTACTTTACGAGCGGTGTTCGTGCATTCAATCTGTATTTATGGCGTTTTTGCGATTTCAAGTAGATTGTTTTTAAAACGAAGATTAAATAACAGTTACATACTACTTATACATGATGATTGCTGATTTATTTTTAAGTAACTTTAATAGTATACAGCAACTATTTCACTCAATTGATCATTACTGTAATTGTGCTTATTTTATCTCTGATTACGATTATGGCTGCCTTCTAAGTAGGTACACATTAAGAAATATATATATATTATAACAATACTCTCTGAACTCCAGATGTTTATATTTTTTATTTTTTTTTCTTATTTTTAATATGTGTAAATTTACTGTAGCTTTCATTGCATTTAATATTATATTTCTACTCGTCTAGTAACGTACCTTATTATCATGCTGTGCGATTCCGCTAGGGTATCAATCTGTACTAAACCTACATAGAATTACATTCATACTAATCAATTGTTTCCTGTTGTAATTGCCTAATAAATAAATACAATGCAATACACTTTATTAAACACCAGAAAGAGAAGACAAGATACAATAAAAAGAAAAAAAGATATACAAAGGGCGGTCTAATCGCACTTGTCGATTTCTGCCAGACATCCTTGCGGCTTAGTTTGTGTAAGTAATGCATTGTTTTTATTAGATTTCCAAATCCTTATGGAAATTAGTTACCAAAAATATGTTAACAATATACCTACCTACTGTTGCCTTATCGTTGCTTTTGTCTGTCATTGTTTGTGTCATGAAACAATGCTACATAGTAATTGATTTGGTGTCTTTAAATTCATGTTACGATCAGGTGTGGGTATACTTTAACTTAACGACTTTATATTTAAAATTTATACCTCTTTTACAAATTATCTTTATAAATCATCTTTATTATAAATTACGTAAAACGGAAAGTTATTTCAAACAATATCATCGAATTTACGACGTCACTCCTTCGTGTTTCCTTGGTAACGATATTCATACGTTATGAACGAGCCTTGGAACGAGCAATCAATGACATCATGTCACGTGACTCTGTGATTTGACTCTTGGCGCGAACTTTTGAAAATTATATTTTAACTATTCACTTTTTTTTTGTTTTTAGTGTGTTTATGTAAGCCTTTAACCTTTACGTCTTACGATATACTAAAAATAAAAATACTTACAAGTTCCTTATTTTGGAGTGAACTTGGAAATGTTAGATAAAGTAAGAATTCAATGGGAAACGATGATCACATTTAAGTAAGCCTTCCGCAGACGATGATCATTCCGCGACTGACATTTTCATCCCCGATAATCTAACCGTCAAAAACTAAACTTTTGAACGGCTGAACGGATTTTCATGAAACATAGCTATACCCGATAAAACTAGTTTGAACGGAATTGAAATCGGTCGATGCGTTTTGGAGCTAAGATGCCACAGACAGATACACGGATCCACAGATCCATTGATACACAGATACACACTACAAACTTATAACACCCCTCTTTTTATCAGAGGTTAAAAATAGATGGTATTATTTCCAAAACACACGATGTTCGCCAGACTCGTGTGCGTTAATCCGCGGAATCCGCATCTTTCCGTCCCGGAACCAACCCTTAATTTATCGAAACAAATACCAAACGACCTTGAAATAACCCCATAAAGTCATAAACCCGAAAGTCAATGTCACGCACAACATCACGTATAAGGTCAATGGTCGGCGCGTGATCGAGATGCGCCCGCGCGGCTTGTGTAACAGCGCATGCGTGCACAAACAAATTGCCCTAACTAGCCGCCTAGATAGACTTGAAGGTTTCCTTTCTTTGCTACAGAAATGATAGTTAAGTAATCGGTAGGTAAGGTGAATGAATTTTCTAGAAATATTCTAGACTTGGGACATGACCCAGCACCCCTACCGCGTAACTAAAATTGTATGAACATCGACATCGGTATTAAACTTCAATACGATAGTGAGAGCCTAAACTTTGAGCTAACTTGTAAAAAAAATACTTATCATATAGTTGGGACACTTATCTTCATGATCGGTAAAAAAAATACAAGTTAGCTCAAAGTTTAGGCTCTCACGATCGTATTGAAGTTTAATACCGATGTCGATGTTCATACAATTTTAGTTACGCGGTAGACCCGCGGCTCAGTATCTACTTGTAGTCTCTTGGAGGGCACGGCTATGCTCCAAAGAGGACTTTCACTATCACATCAGTCTCAGTTGTTAGAATAGAATAGATCTTTATTTCACGTAAACCGGATACAGGCACTTATGAAATGTCGAGACTCTAGTTGCGCGGTTCCAAATAGTCCTATCCTATGGAGAAGAACCGGCAAGAAACTCCATGGAAAGTATTTTAATATAATAGATTACAGACATTACAATCTTGATCCACTGATCAAGATTGTAATGTCAATGTTATGGTAAGAGCTGCGAGAATAATGTAATTTAATGTGAATAAAAATTATGAATAGGATAATGATTTGCCTCTGAATAAGATTGATATGGCAGTTACAAGCTGACCAGTTCCGACAGACATTTTATAGAAATCTTTAAGTCTGACTACTGTTTGGGTCTAACTGCTGGATATCGGTAGTGCATTACACAAAGGCGCGGCGTGGCGCGTCGCTCACTGCTGTGCACCGCGACGAAAATTGGCTCACGAAGAGCGCTCCGTAAAAAATACTAATTTCAGCCATATTGGGAATCCGAACCCATTATTAATATTAGAATTAAGAACGGGGTATTTATCATGTTTATGGATTGGTTCAAGCTTCCACCGTAACTGAAGGAAAGACCGTTTTGTCTGCCAATAAACATCCACACGCAAATACTTTTAGTTTATCCGTGACCATGGCGCTTGCAACAGTGCCGAAATATCGGAAGCTCGAAACAATCAATAAACTTGGTAAATTCTAATACCTACTAATGGTAGTGACCATGACAGTTTAAAAACTTATACCAACCCCATTATACTTAATAAAACACAGGTTTAATGATAAAAGGCTCGCAGAATGAGATCAAATAATTAATGTCCTCGGTCAACCATGGGAACGAGTCGACATTACATAACAAAACTTGTTCAAGCGTAGTAATTACATCAATTATCTTCCAAGGCTGGCCGTTTTGACGGTCAGTGAAGGAGGCTTGTTCTGTCATTATCGTTATAAAGCAGAATTATCAACGAATTTTACAGACTCAGTGTCAAATGGATTTTTGCCAAAAATTGTAAGGAATGAAAATCTATGATGATTGATCTTGCTCTAATAAATAAATAAAATGCTGCATTTATTTAAGGTGCCATACAATCCATTTAAAAAAAACAAGATAAATAAAAGTTACTCTAAATGCTAACCGGAATTGTATGGAATTTCAAATTTTTCATACATTTTGATCGAGCAGGGCTGATCTTTTGTATGAAGTTTGTTTTTTATTTCGTGATTTCAGGGTTATTCCCATAATAAAAGTTGATCAAATTGATGAGTACTTCCACCCCTTAAAGTATTGCCGGTGAATTAAAAATAACCCTGTATAGGGCTTCACCTGAAACAAGGACTTGGTAACTTAGGTGCCCAACATAACGCTGAGCTGAATGCCTATTTGGCGCAGACGTGAGACACGCAGGGTCTTAAATTCGTACATTTTATGTTTCTATATTATTTCAAGATGTTGTCTCATGCCTCTGTGAATAATAAATGTTTTCTTTCTTTCTTTCTTCTCTGTATGTTGAAAGGTACTTGCTTAACAGTTTCTCTCATACTTACTATCTAAAATCCTTCTCTCAAACTTATCTAAAAACCTGGTCCCTGTTCTAACCTAGTACAAAAAAGAAATCCATTTTGTTACATTTATTACGGTGTAAATTATAACATCTCTATGGGAAATCATTTTGCTAAAGGTTTATCTATTGAAATATGAATCGATGCAATATTGTCAGGGATATACTTAACTTCTTAATAGCCGTCTTAACAGATCCATGTGAAATTCAGCTTAAGTTTATGGAGTCATACAAAGTGTTGAAGGTTCAAAGTTTGAACCCTTGATCGTAAACACTTACCTACACTAAGATGAAATGGACAAGATTATTAGAGCTGGTACAGCATTGAACTACTAGTACCATGGACGACGGGTCTAGAACAAAATTCACCAAAAATGTGTCCCAAAGTCCCAAGTCAACCTATGTAAGCGTTAGTACATTATTTTAAAGAAATATAAAAAACTATAACATCTTAATTAAACAGTAAACAGCTTAATTTTGCTTGCTTTTTATCAGCCTATTCAACTTTTTCACAATACAGTACGGCATTTTTGACGTGTATTCTGTCGATTGGCAAAACTAAGACTGGCGCGCAATTGGAAGTCTTTTTTCGTTTTGTAACTCTTTTGGCTCGGATACTTTTGAGCGCGGACCCAATTTCCATTGTAAGTTGTAGGTCAATGTGGTACAGCGTCAATCTTCTTTGCGGCTAATTAATAGATAATCTTTTTTGTCATAGTTATTTTGGTGAAGACAAAGACAAAGATATTTATTCTCCAAAGATATGGTAAAAGTTGTTATTGCATAATAGTTTTCCCAACACATTCGCCACTATGAGAGGCATACGTATGTTTCCTAATTCTAGGTGACCTAAAATATTTACGTAGATTTATACTATTCTATATTATTCACTTATTTAGCATTATAATTAAAACACTGCAGAAATAGGTACAATATACATTATTCATACATTATTATATATGAATAAGAAATAAACTTACCATGGTGCTTTCTCTAATATCTCTTGTGCAGCTCCGTTTTTATTGGTTTCGGCAGTTGTTGTCGCCATTTTTGGTATCTGAAACAAAATTATTTAGATATTAAAACATCATATAGGTATGTGAGCACTGCGAAAAGGTTTCAAACCTTTCATCATAAGCAGACTAAAAATATTTAGTTTGAGAATAGTTACACTAAGTGAAGAATATCGGAGCGTAGCATAACTCGAAATAAATAAAAGAAGTACCTACGTCGCATCGTAGGTATGGAAAATTTAAATTAACCAAATGATCAATCATCCATGTTTATCGTCTTAATAGCCATCATCATGTGTATTGTCGGGACACAATGTGTTTCTATTTAGAGGTGATTCATCTGCAGACAGCTTGCAGACGAAAAAATTGTATGATAAATAGTAGCTTTACTTTATTATAAGACTCATTTAAAAACGGGTACTGAATTTAATAGTCTATCTCAATCTCTAAAATTCTTCAAAATTTACTTCTACGAGGTACCTATAATTTCCAAATAGGACAAAAAATGTCATAACTATTGCTTATCTATGTCTATATCTATAATAATATTTTTAAAAGGCAAAATTTCTTTTTTTTTATATAGGGGGTAATCTTTGGAATTACTAAATGAATTCTAAAAATTGTTTCACTTATAGAAAGCAACACTATCCCCGAGTGATATAGGCGATAATAATTTTATATTGAAAAAAAATATCGCGCGGTTGAAACCGTAGGTAGGTAATAGATATCTATAAATAATAAAGTTTAAAAAAAACAAAAACAAAAAGCTTTTGTCATCCAAACTAAACGTGTATGCAAAATTTCAGCTCAATCGGAAACCGGGAAGTGGATCAAATTTAACTTCCAAGATTTTTTTTACATAGTTACAGGTGAAGCTAATAAAAACGTTTTAAAAATACCTCGCCAAATATACCTATGTCAAGCACTGTTTGCATAATATTATAAATTCTACCAAATGTTCACTGTATAAATTAACACACTCGTAATACTTACTTTTATAATGATAGAGAGGTGCAAAAGGTTTACGCATTTTATTCTGTGTGTGTAAGATATGCCTACTTCAATGTACGGGATACTTCGTACGTATTGGCATCTTATGAATATTCCGAGTTTTCTTCGGTCATTAAACTAATCATATCATCATATAATCATCATATCTATGTGCACCACTGTCTGCCCCATAACTTGTTTGTCACTTTATTCCATCCAATGGTTGCCTGGAAGAAATCGCTTTATGCGATAAGGCCGCCCATTGTACTTTAATATTGTAATCTCCGTACTTACAAAATTGTTATATTCAGGTGTACAATAAAGTATATAATAAATAAATAAATAAACTGTAAACAGTTCTGAGGGGCGAGTACCTACGAATGTTTCTAACATATCGTAACGGTAACGTACGCAAATTTTGATTATAAAATACAATAATTGTATCGCATTACCAAATATGTGGTTTTATTAAAATGTGACAACATCTGTGGCATCCTGTATATTATTTTTTTCTCTTTTTTTAAAAAGGTTTTGTCGCAAAGCTACCATGTAACCCTGTATAAAACAATTACATTACAACTTACAATTATGTTTTTAATCCTTCTTCAATTAATTTATATAAATATCTAGCTTTATCTGATGAAGGGAATATTCATATACTATTACATAATCCTATATGAAATGAGATATTTAAAAAAAAAAAACTTCGACAACTCGCGTTTCGGACACACTCCATCAAAAGATGTTGCACATCTTTGATAACTCCACAATTGTTACAATTAGGACTCGATGAATAAATAAATAATAATAATAAATGCTCGGCCTTCTGTACCGAGTTTTTCTCGACCTTCACCGTGGTTATCATAAATCCAAAAATTTATGAAAACAACGTGCGCGCGCATTTGAGCGAACTTCTATCGACACCCGCGCACACTTTTTCATACATTTATGGCTTTACGATATCTACGGTCGACGTCGAGAAAAACTCGAACTTTGTTCCTGACATAAACGAGTCTAGTCAACTCTAGTCACGGTCAATATATGCTGATCTGCGTCATTCTCACAAAAAACTTTGACAGTTCTCAGAAAGATAATAATATGTTAATTAGATCTAACTTAATAATTATACTTAACTGAAAAGAAGCTTGTACTTATTTATAAACACATAATTTTTTGCCAAGTTCACACTTTTCGTTGTTCAAGTATTTAGTTTTAAATGTAAATCTCAAACGTTGAAGGTATTCCTATGGCTGCGTTCAGACTACACGCGAGTTCGATCCCCATTCGGTCATCTGTCTTAGGCCAGGGTCAACGTTCCCAAGAATTAATACGTCTACCTATCGGTACTCCAGGGGGCTTACTACGACCTCTTATATAAAGGAGGGCTGAAATAGAACTGCCCTACATTTCCAGTATGACCTAACCTCGCACTGTATAGGCTTTTCGTATAATGAAAGGTCAGCTTATTCTGGAAATTTCTGGGCAGTTTAATTTCAGCCCTGCTATAAGAGGTCGTAGTACGCCCCCAGGTGATTAAACTGTTTCTTTTATTTGTTGTTGACGCACCTCATACGTCAAGATGTAAGTGCGAGGAGGTGCGAGGTTACAAAGTTTTATCGTAAATCTTCGGAGACCTCCACCTTTCTACCATTTCAGACATTGATAAAAGAATGGGTTTAAATATTTATATAATTATCTTTTGCTTTATTTCGGGAGATAAATGTTCCCTTTTTGTCAATGTACTCGTAACATGATGGTATCGTTAAGTGAACGATTGTGTACCGAAATAACAACAAAAACCATTGTTTATTGTGCATATACAGGGTTATTTGTAATTCACTGGAAATGCTTTAAAGGGTTAAAGTACTCATTAATATGAACAACTTTTAATATGGGAACAACCCTGAAATCACGAAAAAAACAAAACTTTTTATAGAACAGGGGCCTAAAAAGGCCACATTGAGCAATTCATCTACTGATCTGCATAGTAACTGTCAAATAGATGATTACTGAATATGATACTTATACGGATGACATTAAGAGTGGTCAGTTAAGTAGATATTTTTACATTTGTAATATGAATCATATTGTGATTCATCTAAAGCGGCCTTTTTAGCCCAGCAGATCACCTTGCAGGGCAGAGCGCCGATAAGATGGTCGGATGTAATAAGGAGGGTTGGTGGAGGCAGCATGCACAAGGCGGTCCACGCAACGGAAGACCGCATGGCTTGGAGGCGCGTTGTATGTGGTCGCGATCCTCATCAGTGAGGGAACGATGAAGAAGAAGAAGATCACCTTGCTCGATCAAAATGTATGAAAAGGTTGAATTTATTTATCGGGAGATCTTTGTGTCTATCAATGGACCGCTTTAATTCAGGTGCTGAGGATCATAACCCGTCATTCAACATTGTTGTCCGAATTGTTACAAGTCGGTATCAATTTTTTTAACGATGGTACCAAATTGTCCCAATCATGTACTAAATTATAGGCTTATCTGCTATAGCGAATTCTGGTGTCTAACCGCCATCCTGACACTCACAATTATTTTTTTGTAGTCTATTTGTCTCGAGACACTACGGTAATAATATGATAATTTCCGATATAATTGTTATTTCTGTTATGGTACCAATTCACCTCGAAGTACAGTCAACATCAAAATTAAATTATCAGTCGTGTTTCAAAATTGCTCAACTATTAATTAAAGTCAAAGAGATTTCGCTCATAAAATTTTAATGTCTTTGATTAAAGTCAATGTAACTCATGATTGACCAGTTTTGATATCTGATTGTTCATCACTTACTTTTGATCTTGACTGTACGTACAGTGACGCACAAAATTGAGTGAGAGTTCGAGAAGAATCAATGTCCATAATATTTATTTTAAATCATCATAATTATTATATATTATTGTGCTTTATAAATGGCTAAAGACGTAACTACTCCCATCTAGAAAGTACTCAGATAAGAAACTATAACACAGTGCAATAGACGCTTATCA
The DNA here is from genome assembly GCA_932294325.1 of Allophyes oxyacanthae. Taxonomy (NCBI): domain Eukaryota; kingdom Metazoa; phylum Arthropoda; class Insecta; order Lepidoptera; family Noctuidae; genus Allophyes; species Allophyes oxyacanthae. The sequence goes on along the minus strand of OW028610.1, from coordinate 16,843,537 downwards.
ATAACAAGTAGGCAGTGATAAGAGAAAATTATATAATAGTTTTTATACAATTATACATAGCGTATAAGATACTCAGTTATACTTCAGAAGAGCTCTTGCATGCATAGAACATAAAAGGATGTTGTTAGGTATAGTTGGTGTCATTCACAAGTACGCGCCGCCCTTGGTTGTGGTAAAGACGTATCATAAACGTTTCTACAGGATATTTTTTTATGTAGTGCGCATAATTTGTAGTCATTCAGTCTCTGTTCCTAAATGCAACCGCAGTATTGGGATACACTTTAAAACAAAACGAAAATTCGACTTAGTATGGACGACACGCATAGTTTACTAGCGCAAGCCATACAAAATTAAACTTTTATTTTGTTTTGAAGTGATGTTTAGTACTGCGGTTGCTTTTGGGAACGGACACTGAATCACTCTGCAAATTTTGTGCACTACATAAAAAGATATCCTGTATACTTGTCAATGACGCATGCGTCATACTCGTGAACGGGTGCCGTCTGTCGGAACTGGTCAGCTTGTAACTGCCATGGCAATCTTATTCACAGGCAAATCATTATTATCCTAGTCTTATTTTTATTCACATTAAATTACATTATTCTCGCAGCTCTTACCACAACATTGTACTGATAAAGATTATAATCTATTTTTTGAAAAGAGTTACCATGAAGTTTCTTGCCGGTTCTTCTCCATAGGGTCTACTATTTGGAACCGTGCACCTAGAGTCTCGACATTTCATAAGTGCCTGTATCTGGTTTACATGAAATAAAGATCTATTCTATTCTATTCTAATGTGTGCGTCACAGCGTAGCAGTAAGAAACGTACGTGTTTACGTTATGAAATATTTCAATAAAAATATTCAATTACGAAATGCATAAATTAAATAACTTATTTATAGTTGATGTTAACATTTTTAGCATTATTTCTATTTTACATATTTCAACAGATTCTCAGTCAAGGTATTGGTATATTTCTATCTTTGGCAAAGTTAAAAATGCAGGCAATGTGCCGTCGTCTATGTCTATGTCTTTAGGGGTAAATGTCGTTAAACTGACGTTTTTATTATTTAACTTTTTATGAAGGGATTAATGCCGTTATCGATACTGACGTTTCTATTCCTTGTCTTTGTCTGAAGGGGTAAAATATGTGATTCGTAGGGGTAAATATCGTACGCTACAATGGAATCTTAGAGTAGATAATTAATTATTTGGTCTATTTAATTGAAAATAAATAAATAAATTCAGCCCATTACTGTCCCACTGCTGGGCATGGGCCTCTTCTCGGAATAAGAAGGGTTAGGCTTTAGTACACCACGCTGGCATAGTGCGGGTTGGTACTACACACAACATCGAGGACTTTATGAGGCCCTCTCAGGTATGCAGGTTTCCTCGCGATGTTTACCTTCACCATTAACGCAAGTGATATATAATCAAATTGCGATCCGCACATAAATTCGAAAATTCCTCCTGCATGGTAGACAAGCGTTCAACCGCTAGGCTATCACTGCAGCTTAATTTAATTATAATTTATACATGCATAATATGGCAATTAACGCTCGACTCGCAGGATTGCGTTTTATGTATTTTATGATTACTTGATGAGCAAATGCTCAAGGCCATCAATACAATGTTTAGATGAGGCCTCGCAGTTTCTGATTTTAATTTCTGATCTTCAAAATGCATAGTACAATGATCTAATTCTAGACCCGATATGGACGAAAATGGATCCCTATACCGGATATTTTTTGAGGTAGTGCGCAAAATTTGCTCAGTGTTTCAGTGTCCGTTCCCAAATGCAACCGCACTAATAAAACACACTCTAAAATAAAATAAAAATTTGATTTTGTATAGTTTGCGCTAATAAACGACTCAACGTTCACGGTACACCCACCGGATGACAGGGGCTTGGAAAGGGATTCTTTGCCGGGAAATGGGAACCACACGGCTATGGTCAGGGTTATAATGTTATCTTGCATTGCTCAATGTTTTCTCCATGGAGTTTCTTGTCGGTTCTAGACTTATTCTCATGCACCGAGAGCAAATTTCTTACCATAGCAAGTCGTTATATCGAGACGTTGACTATTGGCAGCAGTTCATTTTTTTTTTTAAATGAATTTAAATTGTTTTGATCTAATGAATTAATTATTATTGTATATTGATTATAAATGTACCTACATTGTTTTATTAATTATCTAATCTAATGTACCTACTCAATTGTTTTTTTAAATTAAATTATTGTAATGTCTTATTGTGCATAGATTTACACTGTTAGCAATAAAATGTCTATAAAAATAAATAAATTATGCGTGTCCACCCCGTACTGAGTCGAATTTTCGTTTTGTTTTAAAGTGTATCCCAATACTGCGGTTGCATTTAGGAACAGAGACTGAATCACTCTACAAATTATGCGCATTACATAAAAAAATATCCTGTGTAAAAAAAATATTTGCGGGCTTGACATTCGGATAACTCCAATAAACAAAGTTATCAATAACAAAAAAGACCAAAACATTATTTTATAAAAAAAATATGAATAAAACATTTAATTTGGTTCGTAAAATATTTACAACTGTAACACCCTGCATGCATTTACACCATGTTCGAGATAAAGTTTAATCTATATTTATAGAGTACGTTGACATCGTATTTTTAGTGATTCGGCAGCATATGGGGTCAGATTGGTAGACTATAGAAAATTACTAGACTTATGAATAAAAGATAAAAACCGCTTCTTTTTTAACAAAAAGTATGTTTATTAAATCGTTATATTGTTTCTTTGTAATGTTTTTACATATTAACAAAGTGGGTATCAATTTATTTATTTATGCTATTTGTCTTTTTTAAATTATTTAAGATTTAGGTGCGTGGTTCTGACCTTAAACAAGGTGATTAAAAAATAACATTATTGACACAATTTTATGCACAGGCTTGATTCCTTTTTCAATTATAATAAGATTACCCCACATACCGTCATAAATTAATAAATTTCTTATCTATCGTCTTTAATTACAATAAAAAACGTTCGAAAAACAAAAATAAAAAAGAATCTACTTACGTTTAACAAGTTTCTAAAGTAAAAAAGAAGTTCGATCACAGACAACTGCCAATTTTTGGCGGGAAATAATTCGCGATGGCGGCCGCGTCCGCTTGTGGTCGGATGTCGCGAGATACTAGAGGAAACTCGCGTTCTACCACACGTCCCACACGCACAAGTTTATAATATGACGAATAGCCATGGAACGAGCAGACATGAATTTAAAAGTATACTGAATTAGTTTATGTAGGTACCTACTTCTTTTGTTTTTATTAGATTTTTTTTTTCATACCAGCTGTGTATGAGATAATGAAAATGTTATTTTAATTAAAGTCTATTATTTCCGCGATGCGATTGAATCGAAAAACAGGTAGTTACGATTTTTGGGCGTATTTTTTTTTACCCTGATAGTTTTTTTATTAGATTAAATTTATTAGACAGCACAAAACCACATACCTACATAAAAAAGAAAAGAAAATTACACAATTAAAGCTAAAAGAAAAAACGAAAAAAGAAGAAAAAAAAATCAAACAAGTAAAGATAAAAAGTAAAAACTGAAAAAATGATTACCTAGGTACTTAATTTAAAAGCTAGTCGTGGGCCCAAGTTCACCGACAACATAACAGACGATTACAGCAAAGTCACCCGTTTAAACATGTTTTTTTTTATTAATTGCCGATTTTATTTTAAACACCTGTTATTTTGTTGGTGAAAATGCGTTATACGGCTTCGCAAATCATCTGAAACACTGATTTGTATTTGTATTATTGTATTGTTTTTGTATGTATTATTTCAGATGCATTTCAACCCTTCGCCTTCCTCAGGACGAAGGATAACCATGACGGATTTCAGCACGAATATAAAAATGGTGAACGAGGTGATAGGTAAGTCTAAAAGTCGAAGTAGGTACCTAACTACACACTTGCCTTTTTCTTTGTCTGCGAGCTATCATAATTTACGATGATGTCGATGCCGATTGCCAATGATGATAAACTTCTAAATACCAAGTTACTAGCAACATGTGAACCCGGCTTATTGTTGACGATGCGTTCGGCGCTAAATTAGGTCGTCAGCTTATCGTTAATTGAGAGCGCTGCTCTACTCGTAGGGCTGCCACTGGAAAAACTAACTGCCGTCATTACTATACTTATTAATAGCTGAAACCTGCTTACACTGTGACATTTGCACCATCCGAAAATCCATCGTACGTGCTAGGAAGTAGCGGTGCATTATTTACTATAATTCGTCTCATTTTCTAAAATCACTCAAAATTGGCTTAGATAAACAGTCAAGATACGTTGCGATGATACATTTCGCAAACAAAATGCTTTGAACGACTGCGGCCCGCATTTAATTATTATCTCTTGCGCCTAAACAGATGCAAATGATTTTAGCCTTAAGAATGGTCGACCGGAAAAATTGCCGATTGTGTCATCTGTTTCAATAATTTAATAATAAAATGGTGTTGCGGTTCGTATAATTTTTTATGAGGGTTCCAATCCTTGACAAAATAAGCACAACACATAGTCATCGCCAAAAAAAGAAACAAGCTGTCGACGAAATAATATACTAAAGTAGTCTGAGAATGTACTGTGGTTTGACGTATTTGTTGAACTTTATGTCTTTTTTCCTTACATGACAGGTGCAAATCTTATGGGACTGCAACATTTGATCTTTCCTTAACACTAGGTAGGTACCTCACAAGCACACAATGGAAAATCTATTATTTATCGGTCACCCTCACCTGTTGAGTGACACGGTGTAACCTTTTAACTCTTTAGTAAACCTGTGTCCTAAATACTAAAATATCGCAAAAATACATAGTATTTAAAACTTTACATTTATGCAATTTAATTAAATTTTAATAATATTTGCATAATCTAGGTATTTTAATTTAAATCAAGAAAATAATCATTGTTTGAATATTTTATTGATTCAGAAATGTAGTGTTGTCACCCCTACTGCATGTCAATGATCTCGCATCGCACGTGCAGTATGTAAGCAGGTCCTCGATAAGATGTGTGGTTACAAAATTGCAACACTCCATTATTAATTATATTCTATTATATTTACTTGTGGTTACGGAAGTTTATTGACGTGACAATAGCATTATTTAAATGAATATTTATTAATTGAATGACGTAATTGCGAAAAAAATATCAGCTGTCCCAGACGTTTGGATCGAGTAGATATCGATGTTTGGTATGGGACAGCTGAAAATTTTTTCGCGATTACGATGTTGGTCCCATAGAGAAAGTTTTTCAGTTTGACGGTCTGATCCACACTTTTAAATATAACCACGCATTTTTGAGACCCGTTGTATGTCGCCGATTGACCCCGTACCATTCTCACATTACAAAAATATTAAAACCTGTAAACATTGCAAGAATCCAAACACCTTGAGCAAGTATTGCACGAAACTCGTTCAAAGCGTTGCAGCCAGCAACGGGCTGGTGGCAGCAACCACAGGTCAATGAGACGCCAAGCGACCTTCACGGAGAATGTGCACAATTGCCTAAAAGTATGCATGGAGTTAAGGGCTGTTTACATTGGAGGAGTTTTATTTCATCCATCTTTCCATTAAGTTACGGAAGACCTGTGGTCTACCGCGTAACTATAGATAAGGTATTTTCTTCATTTTTACACACTGTGTCTACGTGTCTATCATTCATATTTCCAGTCGCAGGATTACTGGAAGAAATTTCATTAGAAATAAGTAGTTCCATTGTGCTCATAATTATGTTTGTAACATTTTTACTATCGTGTTTCCTTATGTGTACATAAATAAATAAAATAAACAAATAAAATGGTAATGAACATCGACTCTGGTTATAAACTTCAATACGATCGTGAGAGACTTAACTTCGAACTACCTTGTAAAAAAAATATCGATCATGAAGTTGAGACTTTATCTTCATGATCGGTTAAAAAATTACAAGGCATCTCAAAGTTTTGTTCCTCACGATCGTATTGAAATTTATTACCAGTGTCGATGTTCATTGCCGTTTTTGTTATGCGGTAGACCCACTGATTGTGGAGCTACTTGGGAGGTCGATCTCTGGAGTAATAAATAATTTACTAGTTTTTGTGAGAATCATAATCATCAAATCGATTTTGATTGATGCACACAAAAACTAGTAAGTAGTGTAAGTACATTAATACATATTAGGTGAAAGCTCTATGTAGGTATACTAGGATGGCTTTAGAACAGAATAGAATAGATCTTTATTTTATATAAACCATAGCAGTTACGAAATGTCGAGTAGGTGCGTCTTAGAAAGACTAACAATAATTTCACACCCATTCATTATTAGATACAGTGAGCACTCACCTTTATAATCGGAGACGAAACACACATGCGCTTTCTAGTCCAAGGTCGGTTTAAATTTGTTCACAACACAACTATAGTGACGAAGGCGCGAAGTGGCGCTTAGTATAAAAACAGCTTGTAAAATACACTTAATTTTGATAGGTAAACAAACGTAGTGATAATTTACATAATACATAGCTATCACATTAACGGTGTTGTGGTTTAACCACGGTTTGTATTTTATATTGTACATTTTACTTAGTGTAATCTATGGCAGTACTCATCAATTTCAGATATTAATTTTTCAGTCACTTATGACAACACCCATGGCAAGATTAGACAAATACTTGAAATAACAATCACGGTGAATAAAAAATTTCGTTTTATTATTATTTACGCCAATACGCTATAACTACATAATAGACAGCATCTATGTATCTACTTTCACGGTTTGGTGAATGTGCACGCGCATGGCACGATGATCTGCGTTACCAAACTCACTCGATAGATTTTGTTTGCGCCATGGCGCCATGTGACCACACCTACGTGTCTCGTACGGAGTTTAGATGTAGGCGCCATCAGGAATAGTAGTGGCATTAGGAGCTGAAAAGTACGAAAATAAAGCACCGGTCTTATGTCTTAGAATCAGGAATTCTAAAAAGAGATTTTTTTTTAAAATTTATATTTAATGAAATGCTGTGCAATGATTCTGCCAAGCATTACATTATTGTAACACATTTAACATTCTAGACAGTACATAAGGCTAGCTAAGGCTCGGAAGTCGGCACGCGCGACGCGACGCTGGATTTGTCCCTTGTACCGTAATAACAGCTTGTTTCGACTGGCTCAAGCCAATTTCGCGTCTATAAATGTGGAAAAAACCTTATTCAATCATAACGTCGATCTAATATGTCAACCTGCTAAATCCATTGGTACAGGAAAACGATTATCTACCTATTTGTAAAGGGATAACATGCATATTGGTTATTAAAGGTACAGTCCGATAAGCAGGTTAACATATTAGGCCGACGATAATAATTTTTAGGCGAATGTTTTTTTTTACCGATTCATTCAAATATCCTCTACTATAGCAAAGTTTATCAACATACGATATGCCTCGAGTGAGATCTCTTTACACGTGGAGGCGCCTCCAGGAATACCATCTCGGAACTATGAAGTAATTCGATCAATAATACATACCGCGTACGTCCATAAATTAAGTCATCATCATGCATGCATCAATAATTCATAATAAGTACAATATTTAAAACGACACTACTGTGCCTACGTATGTATTGTTATGTGTAGGAATGTAACTGTGCTAACTCGTTATCTAACCTACAAACTAAGAAGTACGAGAGATTCCAGTTATTCCCGACAGTCGGAAGTTAGGTTTAGCATCGTTGATAATGCCAAACTGCGAAAATGACTGATGACTTTCTTATGTGACCAAACACTGCGCGAAATACCAGAAAAAACAGTAGGTACCTACCTATTCCAGAAATTTGGTCCTCATATATTAAAAATGGGGATAATTTTCCCGTGGGACCGCATATGAATAGAAAACTAGCAGTGAACTGTAGGTACGTGGGATATAAATTAGTTCAAATTCGTTGAAGTCTCGTATGCGATTTACAGTTTATAAACAGACTTATTATTAGAATTGATAACGGGATATTTACCATGTATTACAGGAAAGAAAAAAAAAGAGTAAAAAAAGAAAGAGAAATAGAGAAAAAAAGGAAAAGAAAAGTTAATAAATGATAAATACCTATACGGTTTTCAATTCTAATAGTAATGTTAGTGATCATGACAATTTTAAAACTTATTTAAACAGAGTTCCTTAAAGCAGAAAGAACTCCAAGGATCTTTATAAAGTTATGATAATATTTTATCAAGTTGTCAAGTCAGGAGATGGGAAGATGACTTGAAACAGACAGCGGGACCATTCTGGTTGAGAGTAGCAAGGGACAGGACCCATTGGAAGGAATTGGAGGAGGCCTATGCCAAAAGGCACACCGAACTTAGGGACCTCTTGTAACCCTATGTTTAGGAATAAAAGGCTATTATATTACATTATAATAATATTTTATAACCTCAGTTTGGGAGCATCTTCAGAGATTATTATCGCTGTCTTAACCTGGCCGTAAGCATACCTATTTGAGACGTCTCTGTATGTCATACAAACACATTTTAAGACTAGACATAATCATAAACGATCGACCGATCGGATAAAGTCGTTCGTGCCTTACATAACGCCCATTTAGATCAAGCGCGATCGGGCGCAAGGTGATCCAGTGAACACCATACATTATAACATAACCACACTGACTGCTGTTGGTACAGCTATTAAAAACTGTATCAAGGCCCTTGTTGAAACTATGGATTTTGTAGGTAAGTTAACTGCATGGAAACAGGTATAAAAGGTTCAACCTTTCTAGTACCGATCCCTTTAAAGGGTAGGTACTCATAATTATGTGCACTTTTAAGTAGTAAGGGACCAACCCTGATATCGCGATAAAAAAATCTAAAAAGCATAAGGAATTTTCTACATCGAGGAAGATATAAGAATATACTAATATTCTTTCTTTCTTTCTTTCTTTCATAAATTTACCTCCTCCAGGAGGAAAACATAGGAATGTCGGTTTCTGAATGTTAAGAATCATGACTCCTTTCTATGCTTTTTTGTATAGTTGATCTCAAATTTGCTGCGGTCTGTGGCTTGAAGGTGCTAGGTTCCTCGGTACTTCCAGTTGTTCAGTGGTTTGACCATCGCTTTGGGCTGCGTACTATCGGTCTTTTTCCTTCTATTTTGCCAGTCACAATTAGTCTCTCGATATTATCGGTTTTTCTGCAGGCAATGTGTCCAAAGTATTTTAATATTCTGTGCAGGCAAACAGAAGACAGGCAACTTTGCTGGTCTAGCTGATTCTGTTTCCAATTTTTTATATATCTACATATATAAAAAAAACACCTTAGGTATACTCTATCTATCTACTGAAAAAAGTTTTATCTAAAAAGTGCTTACTGACTTAAAGTAGTATGGTTTTACTTGATAGAGAATGAATAATTGATTTTACATTCCAAATCGCACGACACCGTTCTGCTATAAACTTCATGGAAGGCGCTAAGAAATCAATTCATTTCTTTTTTTTTATGTACCAGGCCGACCTCTTTATTAGTCAGTACTCCACTTGGCAGTACTGCCGGCTTGTAACCATAAATAATTGCCATCGCATGTTTCAATGTATTGGGTATTCCTTTGTATACCTACTTAAGTTTTGAGACAATTCCACAAGCGAACATTTATTATTCTAACTACATAGGCAAAGGTATATAGGTATTAGTCTTACATTTTAGACGAGAGTAAAAGTAGAATGTTATCTATAGCTACATTAACATGTCTTGAACTTAATGACAAGAGTGTGGATAAAAATAGTTTTATCTTTGTGACCCCGTTCTGTCGCATTATCAGTAGTACACGAATTATTTATAACATTTTTTTACATTTTTAAATACTAAAATCATAATAAAATACATATTTCAAAACATAAAAAATAGTGTGCAGCCTGCATTAGGAACAGGGTCCAAGCTACCGGTGGCTAGGGCTCCAGAGAGAGCAACCTCCTCACAATGCGTGCCTTTTATTGTACTCAACATTATGAACAAATTTTACTAAGAAACTAAAATCGAAATCGCAAAAAAAAATCGCTGTTCCATATATTTAGTCAAGAAGTAATATTTAATATTTGTATGGAACAGCATTAAATAACAACTCCTCTACATGTCAGGTTATCAAAATATCAACTTCGAAATAGCTATTGTCATCTCATTGTTAGAGAGTTTAAACAACAAACACGATTATCTGATCTACGCGTTATCTGTATGTAATTAATGACACGACAATGAAGTAACTCACAGTCCACTACTCTGTACTCCTAACAACTTGTGGTGCGTTCAGTTTTAGTTCAATATTAATCGTACGTAAAATTATTAAAAAAAAAAAACCGACTTCAATAAACCCAAAAGTATAAAATAATTTTCTTAAAAAACTTAACAGCTTCTGAAGTCGCTGCCACTGCCAAGCTAGGTGCATAGAAGAATTAAAGTCCCCGACTGAAAGCAATTGAAATTGAAAGAAAGTAAATTTCTTAAATCTGCGGGTTGCATTAGGGATTTAAAATTTAAGGCTATTTAAACATATTAAAAACAAAAAATACTTAATATCCTCAGAAAAATAAAGTATCACAAAAAAATATTTGACTCTCAAAATGTTCGTGTTGCTCGTTCATATATTATTATATCTTATTATAGTAATAATAAGTTTATGGGTTAAAGGAAACACTAAGTGATGTCAAAACGGGCAGTTCAATTTCCGCCCGGCTATAAGAGCTCGTAGTAACCTGAACCATACATTGTGCGTTATTATTCTAAGGACCTATTGTTTTTAGACTGGCAATATTCTGTGGCCTGCAGCGCTAGCACGGCGGGCGGATGGACAATCCCGTTTTCTCCACCCTTTGTCTCCTCCCTTTGCCTCCTCCCTTTGTCTCCTCCCTTTGTCTCCTCCCTTTGTCTCCTTGACAGAGGATGAAACCAAGAATCGAGAAAGAAAACGGTAAAGAGATGGGTTAGACCCGACTTTTCCGTGGACGAACTCGTTTTCTCCACCCTTTGTCTCCTTAACAGAAGACGGTAAAAAAATGGTTTTGTTCCCGAGTTTCTCCCTCCCCTATTTTGCTGTGCTAGCCCTGCAGACCTGGGACTAAACTCCTAGACAAGGAATTGCGCAAAGTGATAAGTTTCAGAATTGGTTAAAAATACTTAAGTAATTTAATAAAACAATCACGCTATTGAAGTCCGTTTATTATCCGTTAGGACAACTGCATACTTGAGACAAAGTGTGAGAGTGCACATCTAGACTTTCTTAGAACTAAGTATTTATCACTCCAAATATTTTTGATTACCTAAAAATCTTAATACTTTATCATATAATATAATACTTTATAATATAAAAAATCGTAATACGTAAGCTATTACCAATTCTATGAATTTGGAAAATAAGCATTAAATGCAACACCCTCACCCGATAGTTAGTTGCGGGTTAGGTGGTGAGAAGTGGTTCTTTAGGAATAAATATGATTAAGCTTTTGCTTTTTAAAATACTTAAAAAAAAGAGGAAGTTCTCATTTCGAATGTATGTTTTTTTCGGTTTTTACTTTTTTTAATCCTAACCTAACTGACGACCGGGTAAGGATTATGGGTTAGGTTGGATACACTGAATAATCTCGTTATAGGCAGAAACTTTTAGAAATAGGATATTTTTATAATTTTCCCATTGGATGTTACCGCTCAATTATTATTATTTTGTGAAGGAAGATGTTTTAAAAACAATTGTACTAACTTGTTGCTCGATCCGGAATAATCTGAATATTCACCCCTGGAAATTTTCCTAAGACAAAAGATTAATAATTGCTAAGACAACAGTTTTGTCGCACGTATGCGGTAGCCTCAGTACCGCCTCAGTATCAGCGGTCATTTAATCTAGCATACCACTGAACTTTATCAGCCGTTATCAGTAATGTTATAATCACAATTTGTTTAGTAGCAACGGGGACCACGGCGAGGCAACATGTAAGTTAAATTATTCTTATTTAATATTTAAGTAAAGATAAGATTTTTCACACACCATTCATTATCATATACAATACACACAACGTTCGACATTCGACATTCGTTCTTACAGTAGCGATATCGTCGTCTCGCATTGATAATATATTTTTGAAGAAACTATTAATTTAATACCACCTCAGAATGGTATTCCAGATTACCCTTCTCTACCAAAGAAAGCTTTCTTGCTTTACCAAAGGAATTCTTCACCAATGTTCATTTCTAGGAAATATAGTTAATTGTTATGCAAGGCTGCAAAGTTGTTATTAAGCCGTGCGAAACACAACTTTTCATCTCACTAAAGCGAGGAAAATGTTAGATGCCTAATTATATTTGAATTGTTCTTCTTCACCACTCTACACTTGTCCAGGGCGCCAACCCCTCACTCGCGGCAGAATGCTCTCGTGATTACAACAGACTTGGCGCCCAGCGGGTCTACCGCGCGTAACTAAAATTGTAATGAACATCGACATTGGTATTAAACTTCAATACGATCGTGAGAGCCTAAACTTTGAGCTAACTTGTAAAAAAAATACCTATCATATAGTTGGGACTCCTATCTTCATGATCGGTAAAAAAAATACAAGATTGGTATAAAGTAATTGAGTACTTATCAGTGGCGAAGGGTGAAAATTTACAAAAGGGAAACCGTCCCAAAAAATCCCTCCAAAAAAAAGCACACTCAACGATTATTGTTGCAAGACAAAAATCCATACAGTCTCTTGAAATCTATATATTATAGTCATGTCTGGAAGAGCTCGACCAAACTGAATAACTTGCCTTTTTTTGTCAGTTAGATGAGTAAATAATATAATAATACGTCGGTCTATGGTCTATTATCCAATTCCTAAAGGGAAGCCGATGGGAATCGGGTTGTATAGACCTGGTATCTATTACACTGGACAACAAAAAAACACCTTTTGTATGTAATCAATTTTACGGATAGTAACTATAACACAAAAACTAGACTAGTAATGAGGGTAGGTAGGTAATTCCAAATTAGTAAGCTCCTTTCTATTTACAGAATTGTGTCAACCTCTCCGCTCGTTTGAGGTCCGTAAATTGAAAACATAATAGATTTATATATATTTTTTATATTTTTTAATAACGTTTTTCATTAAACATGTGAAACATGTTAACTACATAAGACAATATAAGTTTTTAAACTGTCATGGTCACTAACATTAGTATTAGAGTTCGAAACGGGGTATTTACCATGTTTATATCTTGTATTGAGCTCCCGATATTTCGGCACTGTTGCAAGCGCCATGGTCACGGATAAACTAAAAGTATTTGCGGGTGGATGTTTATTGGCAGACAAAACGGTCTACCCTCCTTCTGTTACTTTTTGTGCGCTCGGGTACCACTATCACTTAAGTCACTCACAACTCGATTCTGTTCTCGACAAACGAAACTCACTGTGTCCGCTCGCGCACTTCTCACGGCACTTTTTCTGTTCTTACACAGTTGAACCACTGGGTTCCAGGCCCCAGACACAAGACAAGTAAGAAAGGTCAAGGGAAAGGCACTTAGCAGCTAATTATTATTCAAATAGTTACGTTTTAGTTATGAAAGACCAAATTATTTTAGTTTTTATAATTTATAACAATGAGATTAGCATCAATTACCAAAATGAACCAGTTTAACTTGCATAAAATAGTAAATTGTAACTAAGTTACTGAGCATAGCATCTTTTTTTTTCATAATTTTGTTGTATCTAGGCTTTTGTGACGTCAGGGTCCCAGTTAACAGACCAGTAAATAAGGTTCTGTTCATACGAAAGTACTGGCACTTGAAACTCGATTTATTTGTGGAATACCGCGACTTTTTCATTATTTGTAGGAAATCTTTAATCTTATGGAATATATTATAGGTATTATGATTTATACCGCGTTCACCCTACGGAGTTTCAGCACCTACACATAAAAAGATTCTTGTTCGCCTCACAATTTATTCCTTTTTAGCCTCGGTTTTTTTTTTTCTTTTTTTTTTTATCCTGTTTTGCCCCATTTTTTGTTCGTACTTAGCCTCGGTTTTTTTGTATGTTGTTATAGATTGCGATAGAATTTTTGAACATCATTACTTAAGTATTTTATAAGAATCGTCGGATTACACAAGTTCGACACTAATTATGATATAAATGTGTGATAAAATAAATTAATGACAAAGAAGTGATATAATCAGCAGATAACCTGCTAAGAAATAGTCGCATTTCTTACTCAAAAAACAAAACAACTATAAAATGATCGTTTGAACTCAAAGCTTATTTTATACACTATTTTTATAATGCTCACAACTAGCCACAACCTCTTCTGCAATAGACTCTTAGATTCAAACAAATGACAGACAAAAAGAAAAAAAAATAAGTTGACGTAATAATATAAATAAATAAAATATCTAGGTTTTATAATATTTTTCCCTCACATCAATCCCGTTCACTCGATGAAATAATAAAGCTCCGACTTATCATTGCAATGGACAAAATCTAAATTAGCAGTTGACAATCCAATGCTTGACATGTCGAGTACCATAGACGTGTAAGTTAATACGCAGTCTAGAGAGTAGACTGTTTGGAATACTAATATTGGAATAATAATTATTAATATTCCTTGTGAACACGTCCTAAATTATATTCTATAGCCAAATATTTAAAATCTGTAGTAGGTACTTATATCTTGTTATAGCTGGCCGTGTGCCAAATTCAAGTTGTTTAAAAAAAGTTACTCTCTTATTTTACACTATTTTAAAAGTTAATGTGTTGTCAGTGTTTAAACTCATGATGCGTTTTGCCAGGGCTGATGAACCACAGATAATTGCCGCGTTAAGAATCTTTTTCGAAGTGATATGGGTAATTCTTCGAGTTGACTTCGAAATTCTTAAGGCGCTGTTCCGATTTGCGCTGCCACAAGAAACTAAGGATGTCACAGAAGATATTGTATTGGTAAGTGTTATTTATTTACCCGACTAAGGAGAGTGTTATATGTTTGACCGGTATGTATGTACAGTCTGTCAAGAAAGTCATGAAAAGGATTTTGAAGGAACTAAAATTCTTCTTCGCTCGCAACCCTAAATAAGTACCGTAGGTGTCAGTTTGGGTACAACGATGTGTTTATTTTACTATTCTGTGTAGATTTTTTGTGATAAAAAAATGTTTTCGGCATTAATATATTAAAAATAAACAAGAGAATATACAAGTGGCGCCCTCAATCCTTTTCATGACTTTCTTGACAGACTATATGTATGTTCATCTGTTCCCTCATAACTTTTCAACTATTTATCATAATTCATTGCACTTGTCGAGTGTTTGCTGGTTTTTTTTAATAATTCCTCTTCCATTTCCCCTGTGCATTTTAAGTGGCTGGCAAAAGTCCGGTGGACGTGTATAATCGAAGCAAACAAATATTTTTCGGAAATAGGAAATTTGTATATTTTCTTAGTTTATTTATGTACCGACCGTACCTATTTCCAATACTCATACAACAATTATTACAGCTGTTTGTCGTAACAAATTATGTGACCCAAGTTATGACCAGGGTTCTATGTTATAATATGCTATTCAAATATGACACAAATTATTTATCTATTTTATGGTACCTACTATAGTACGCGCAAATCTTTATGAGCCCTCTGAACTCTCTCCCTCTAGCACCTATAATAATACGCTTATTATTGGTGCTAGAGGGAGACAGAGAGAGATTTCAGAGCTCAGTTCGGGGTTCATAAAGATTTACGAGTACTATATCTATGGGTACGCCTTTGCCCGCGACGTCGACCGCTTGGAAACTGAATTTTTCCTACAGATAAAGAAACAAAGCTAAAATCGCGAAATAAATTTTGCTGTTCCATACATTTTGTTTGTTTGTTTTTGTCCACATGTTTAAAAAAAAAATAAAAAAATTGTAGAGTAATATTGAATTATTTACATGGAACAGCAGTTTTTTTCGCGATTTCAGGGTTGGTCTCATAGTAAAAGATGTTCATAATGATGAGTACAATAACCCCTTAAAGGAATCGGCAGTAGAAAGGTCGGACCTTGTATAGTTCATCCGAAAGCCCTTGCGGGATAACAGGCCTGTAATTATTTTTTGTTGTATTATGCAATTTTCCAAAATCGGTTATGGTTAGAAAATATAATATACCTCATACTCAAAATCAATCCTGCTTTGTATCTTTAACCGATTTCAAAAAAAGGAGGAGGTTCTCAATTCGAAGCGCATGTTTTTTTTTTTTTTTTTGTTACCTCATAACTCTCTACTGCGTGAACCGATTTGTTTTAGCAAGGCTAATGATCACTCTTTGTAATAAAGTTAACATTAAAGCCGGATCTGCCACGAAAATCAACTTTATCACTTCCTGAACATTTCTAAACAAAAAATACATCTTGACGTCGTTTTAGTGTCATTAATATTTTAAATAAAGTCACTGAGTATCTAAAATAATTCACAAAAAATTGGCGATTGCCTCTTAGAACAGAATCCATAACAAAAACACAAACTTCAACTAAAACTTCCGAACAAGAAATTAATAAACGCGAGACTTTTACAAACAAACAAACAAACTTTTAATTGTCATAAACACATCCGATTTTGATCAAGTTCGACTTTGAACGGTGATAAGTATGATGACCCGTTTGGTACTATATATTATCTCTATGCCCGTTTCTCAGATGCCACTAATTGCTGTGAACCATTTCATTGATTAGTTAGGTAGTAATTAAAATTAGTTACGTTGTGTTTCCAGAATTTTTACCATTTTAGGTTTTGGCCAGTTTTTATGTAATTTTCACCTTCATGCGCCGCGCGCCGTACTGAGTAATGACAGAGCGCCCCGCCCCTCCGTCCCACCGCTCACATACCTAAGGCGCGGCCAACTAGTTCCGCGCGGACTATAATATCTATAGTAATTAAAGATAAGCAACAGATATATAATATATTATTTAGGTAATCGCAGATAATTAGGCACAGTCAGCGACTTATGTAGGTACGTAAATAAAGTTTTCGTAATTTTTAAAATTTATGTATCTGTAAACATATAATAATTTTTAAAATAAATAAATATAATTTTTGAATATTTTTCTTAACTAACATTACACCCAATCAGTGATTGGTCACTTGATTAGGCACGATAAGTTCATTACCAACATTATAGAAGGAAAAATAGAGGCAAAAAGAAAAAGAGGAGGACCAAGAAGGAACTACATTGATCAGCTGAAAGAAAAAGCGAATATAGAAACATATAAAGATTTAAAAGATTTGGCATTAGATAGGACCGAATGGAAATTGCTACACCGACAAGTGCTTAGCACTTAAATTTTGGATGGGAACATTACACCCACCAAAAGACTTCATCCTTAAAAAAAATCTGCACAATAGCCAGCTTATTTGGAGTTATCCGCGATGAGGGCCCATGCACACTCGATACTTTTAGCAGCAGAATTGCGAGTAGTTTTTGTAAGCAAAAAGCCAACGAACGCGAAAACGCACCATTCTGCTGCTAAAAGTATCGAGTGTGAACGAACACTAACCTAAATTCATTTTCTCTTGCCCTTATCTCATTTTATTTGGAGTCGACGCAATATCGCTTCTTATTCCCCCGTGTCATGACAAGGCAGACAGTCAGATACTGCCCGTGCGCACGAAATACACTATCAGGCGTGTCCGGGGCGGCTGGAACATCTCACATCTGCCGGGCAAACCCGAGTGTTCTATTATAATTCCACGATATTCACGTCTATTACCTATAGATACGAGTATATTACGTAAATACAATATTTACGTAAAACTAAATAATTATTCACGTCATCATAAATTTTGATTTTACTGATCTTCACGAAATAGTTTTTTTTTTAAACTTTGCCCCTCTCTCGGATTTCTCCTGTATCGAGGACACAGTTTACAAACATACAAGTTACATGCACACACACCAATACCCGGAACAACTATCTGCAGATCATACAAATATTTGCTCCGTGCGGGGATCGAACCCGCGGCACGTAGCGTAGAAAGCTAATTGCTTAGCCACTGCGCCAACCATATAGTCAAATTTAAAAGTGGTTTATTCGTGTGCTAATAAAATTGAGATAAAGTACAGGAGAATAATAATAAAATACAGAGAAAGAATAGAATACAGGAGAAATCCTAGTGAAAGTTGTAAATATTGATCAAGTAAAATAATGAACTGGTAATAAAATTTAATATTTGGCTAAATAAATAAATAAATGTTTGGCAGCTAGGTACCTACTTAATAAACAAGCAAAAAATTAAACTCATAATTATAAATAAGTTTCTGTTTATCACCGTTTCCGGCTTGACGTAGATTTTCGGGACAACCTGTATGAATAAATAAATGGTGTTTCCAAGAACCTTCCCTCCAGCTAGCTGAGGAACACAAGAGGTACTCCGTGAAACATTACACATACATTGTTTCTTTCATCCAGATCACCGGCGCCGGTCATGGCATGGGCCGCGAGGTGGCGCTGCGGTTCGCCAAGCTGGGCGCTATGGTGGTGTGCGTCGATATCAATGCCAGTGGCAACGAGGAGACCCTCAAGATGATCAAACAGGAGAAAGGAAAAGCGTTCGCTTATCAGTAAGTATTATTTGTTAATAGTTTTTATATAACCTAACCGTCAAAATCCCCGACTCCAACTAGAAAAAGAGCTGTAACTTTTGAACGGCTTAACAAATTTTCATGAAACATAGCTAAGATGATACTTGATTAAACTAGCTTTCAATTAAAAAAAACTGTATTTAAATCGATCCATCCGTTTTGGAGCTACGATGCCACAGAGAGATACACAGATACACACTAAAAACTTATAACACCCCTCTTTTTTGTCGGGGGTTAAAAAAAGGACATTGCAGGATATTTCGCTCAAAATTGGAGGTGCCCGACTGAGGAAGAATCTCCACCTTGCAGAATATCGTAGACAAATAATAATGCTGTTTTGCAGTGCTGTGTTCGTAACGGTGAACAAGGACACCAATGCCTCCGCAAGTGATGCTCCTGTTGTTATAAGCATCCATCGGTTAGGTACGGTAACCGCTTACCATCAGGCGAGCCTTCAACCTATCAAATACGTGGTTTTATTTAATGTCGTACCGTCGTAGCCACTATGTAGAACATGTTTGGTTGTGTTATTATAGCGCACAAAAGGAGGCAGCTCCTCCTTTATAATTCTTTTTTGAACTGTTCAGTGGGTACCTCATAACGGCTTTATCTTCCAGGTGTGATGTCACAGACAGATCAGCTGTTATGCAGCTAGCGGAGAAGGTAGAAAGGGAAGTAGGGGAAGTCACAATCCTGATCAACAATGCCGGTA
This sequence comes from Allophyes oxyacanthae, assembly GCA_932294325.1. Lineage (NCBI taxonomy): Eukaryota > Metazoa > Arthropoda > Insecta > Lepidoptera > Noctuidae > Allophyes > Allophyes oxyacanthae. The sequence continues at coordinate 16,824,199 of OW028610.1, read as the reverse complement.
TAATGCCCTGCAAACCGGTGCTGAAGCACTCCGAGAAGGAGGTCAGGACACTGATGGATATCAACGTTAATGGCGCTCTTTGGGTGAGTCCGTTATTCGGCATCGATGTTTATCAATGCAGGTATAATGTTCTGAAAGGTAGAACTCAAGCTTTCCGAGAAAGAGATGAAGACACCGATGTGGCGCTCTTTGGATGAGACAATTTTTCTTCATGTTATGTTCTAACAATGCTAATATAATGCCCTGCAAGGTGGAACTCAAGCATTCTGAGAAGGAGGTCAAGACTATGGATTGCAATCCCGCTGCTTTTATTACTCTGCTGGATCCCGCACCTTCAAAGCGCGGATCCGCGGATCCCGCAAATTAAAAATTTGGCGCTAAAACTTTCTTAAGAGCGTATTTTCGCAAAAATAAAAAATAAAAATGAAAACAAAAACAACACGATATATAAAAAAATTAAAAAACAAACATTAATATACATAATCGTCTAAATACTCAAAGACATAATCACATTATTCTATAAAGTTTTGTCCACGGAAAAGTCGGGAACAAATCTCTTCACCGTTTTTTCTCTCGATTTTTCGTTTTGTCTTTCAAGGAGGCAAAGAGTGAAAAAACGGGGTTTGTCCGCTGAAAAGACGGGCTAAAAATTATCTCTTCGTTTTCTATCTAGAATTTTCGTTTTGTCTTCTGTCAAAAAAACAAAGGGTGGAGAAAACGGATTTGTCCACCTACCGTGCTAACACTGCTATTCCCTTCATTTAAGCGGTCTATGAGAATCTTGTCTGCTGAACATAAGCCCCTGATATGTCAGTGATGAGTTACATAGTATTCCTAAGGTAACCGTCTATCGGGCCTGTAGGCTAATTCACGTAACAAGTGCAGTTGCCGCGCAGTTGCAATAAAATATTGATCAAAACAACACATTTGGTAATTTTCTTCTTCTTTCGTTATGGCAATTGAGCCGATGTCGACTATTCTGCCATTTGATATCCTTTGAGCTTCAGTGAGATACGCTCTCGTCAAGTTCGAGAGACACTGCAATACGATTGGCACGTCTTAAAATTACGTGAATTTGCCCTCTGGTCAGCTTGTAACTGCCATGGCATTCTTATTTAAAGGCAAATCTATCCTATTCTAATTTAATTTTTTGTATTATTCTCGCAGCTCCTACCACAACATTGTTCTAATTAAGATTTTAATCTATTATTTTAAAAGAGTTTCCGTGGAGTTTCTGGCCGGTTCTTCTCCACAGGACCTACTATTTGAAACCGCGCGCCTAGAGTCTTGACATTTTATAAGTGCCTGTATTTGGTTTACATGAAATAAAGATCTTTTCTATTCTATCTAGGCTACTTCACAAGATTCTACTTTCTGGACAGAATCCACGAATGGATGGTGTGCTCGACTTTCGTCACCTTCTGTTTATTGACATTTAACTTTAATTCGAGCAATATTACCAATTTACATTACGTCAATTCAAGTTAGCCGAGTTCACACGCCAAGTAGTCGACCATGACCATGTGACCGTAGCATAAATCTGATTATTATGTATTATTTTCCTCTTAAACATTAATTCATGGAAATGGACTAAATATAAAGAGAGAGGCTTAACTTTAAATAACAATAACAAAGGTAAACTTGATAATAATTTTATGCGGATATTTATCGGTCCGAGTTTTTTGTTCAATATCATTCTCATTTATTACCACAGCACTATTATTTACAACTGAGGTCAAATTCTTAATTTATTTATAAACCTTGTTTATAAATAATTATCTCAATCAATCGACATTAGTCAAAAACTGAAGTTTTCCATCTCCATCAAATCTATAGGCCAACCGCTGTAAGCGCAGCCCTCCAATGATGATTGCGGGGCGCGAGGCGGCGGGTGTGCACGGACATGCACGGTATTGAGATAATATCCTATATCTTAAAATCGATTTACGCATCTAATGATAAAATAAAATACTACAATATAGGTACATTATATTGTAATCTTTGTTAAAATGGAAAGCCATAGAGAAGGCCGTGCTTACAGCGGTCGAATAGAATATTATTTTATATTTATTTCATGTAAACCAGATACAGGCACTTATGAAATGTCGGGACCCTGTGGTCGGGACTATAGGTGCGCGGTTCCAAATAGTAGAAGAACTGGCATAAAACTCCAAGGAAACTCTTTTAAAATAATAGATTACAATCTTGATTAGTATGTTGTGGTAAGAGCTGTGAGAATAATGTAATTTAATGTGAATAAAAAATAAGAATAGGATAATAATGATTTGCCTCTGAATAATATTGCCAGGGCAGTTACAAGCTGATCAATCGGCCTATAATACCACGAACTGTATAATAATATTAGTGTGGCTCTTATATTCATGCGTCCATTATTTATGTGCGCCCGCGTCTGCAGCTTTGATTTAACAAATTCCAGAGTTGCGCAATTGCGCATACGCAGTACGATGTCCTAAAAAGTCATAAAGTAATTACTGTTCAATGATAAATAATTACCCAAAGTAAATGTGAAACAATAAAGGTTTATAATAACATAAACATTAAGTTTTTTAAGGTTACAACTTTTCTTACGCAGTAAAAATGATCTCATGTGATGATAAGTAATATATTTACACTCACTTATGAATGTAAAATGTTGCTTCGCAAAAATGTCTTTCGATATTCAAACTCAAAGTTTTTTATTTGAACTGGGCCTTTGCAGACACTTTCAAAACGTCGTGATTCTAGGTGCACAGTTCCAAGTGGATACCGGCAAGAAACTACATGCATAGGTACACTTTTCATAAAACAAAACAATAATACCTGGGGCCTATAATAACTCATTATTGAATACAAAACCCCAGAAAAAATGGTCTAATTAGTTTCTATTGCGTCTTGTTTAATTTAAAAAAATGTCATGAACCCCTTTGTCCATCACAGCACACTTTTAGAGAAAGATCACAGTAACAATAAGAAGCAAACAAAAGCCATCCTACTGTATGTAAGACTCACCCTGATCTAAAAATTTCTTTAAAACCTCCTCGATCTTTATTCCAGATGATCCAAGCGTTCCTCCCAGCCATGCTGGAGCGTAACTCCGGTCACATTGTCGCCATGTCCTCCATGGCCGGCAAGATGGGGCTCCGCAACCTGGTGCCCTACTGCGGCAGCAAGTACGCCGTCAGAGGCATTATGGAGGCACTAGCCGTCGAGCTGCATGAAGACCCCAGGGATACTAATGGGGTAGGATATTTTGTACCAACGGGAATCTTAAAAGTTCCAGATTGAAACGACCCTTTAAGAAACTGCAGTTCAGAAGCGCTATTCTACTCCTCTTAAAGTTCAGGCCGATTTCAGTATGATTTGAATTCAATCTTCTTACCGACTCATTTCAATCTCATTTTTGACGTTTTTGTATGGACGACAAGATGATGGATGAGCATACCAATTTTATTATCTGTGTCAGTTCAAAATGTTAGCAGAATACCGATTTGGCTTCAATCAACTTTAAAACTCATTATGTTAATTATAATTTCACGTTTGACGTTGATTGTTAGTGTTGGAGCATAGAAATAATAAGTTGATACTAGATCGGAACGATCGAAACTATATTTTGAACATTTATAATTCCGAGAATTAGGCTTCTGCTCTTTATAGCACTATAAGAACAAGATTCGTGCTTTTTTATTAGTGACCATTTAACACTGAAGTTGTCTGTTGGACAAGGGAAAAGAATTACCAACTTTACATAGAATTTTTTAGATATTTTCGTTTTAAAATCTTACATGCGCAAAAGTACAGAATCAACCCAAAATACAGTATCCGCAAATAGTCCATGCTTATACAACGTGTATCAGAAATGCGTGGTCAAATTTAGGGGTGTAAATCAGACCATCAAACTGAACAACTTGCTCTATGGGACCGATATCATTTTCGCGAAAAAATATTTGATGGTCCGATCCACTCCCTTACTTAAATATGTCAAGCTCGTCCCGTCATCTTCGCCTCGGTCTGCCGCGATGCCGTTTAATATTTACAAGGATCCACTCAGTTGTTCTTTTGGCCCATAGCTCGTCAGAAATGCGACAGACGTGTCCAGCCCAATCCCACTTGAGCTTGACAGCTTTTTGGGTAACGTCTGTAATCTTAGTTTTGGAGCGCAGTATTGTGTTCGTTACACGGTCTGTAAGTCGAATTCCTGAAATACTGCGCTCCATGGCTCGCTGGCAAACCTCGAGCGTGGACCTCTGCTGAAGAGTCAAAGACCAAGTTTGAGCATCGTATGTAAGTATGGGGAGAATACACATGTCCATAATTTTTCTTTTGTGACACATTGGGAGGTCTCCCTTCAATAAGTCCTTCATTGACCAGTAGCTCCTCTAGGCGCTTTCGGTGCGTCGAGCAACTTCTTTATCTTGTCGCGCCTGGAAGGAACTATTTGACCCGAGTAAACATAATCCTGGACATATGCAATTTCCACACCCTCCATATACAGTTTTCTCTTCGTGCTATTTGTCATGAGTTTGGTCTTCGACATATTCATTTAACGTCCAATCTCGATGTTTGCCTTGTTTAAATCATTGAGCATCTTACCCAAATCTGCCGCTGATGACGAAAATACGACAATGTCATCGGCAAATCGCATATTTGTTAACCTCTTTGTATTGGAAATATTGATCCTGCGGAATATATTTTAATGGATGCGGTACTATTGCTATATATGGTCTTTAGTAGGTTGATGTAGGTGGTTTCTATATTTAGGTTTGAGAGGGCATCAAAGAGCGAATCGTGATTTTACTATAGAAAGCTTTTGCGTAATCGACAAATGCCAGGTATAGAGGTATTTTGAATTCGGTGCATTTTTCAATTAATTGGTTCAGAGAGTGGAGATGGTCTGTGGTGGAGATGCCTCTACGGAATCCTGCTTGTTCAAGAGGTTGGTGTTGTTGAGAGAAATTTTTGGGAGATACGGTTTTCTATGACTTTCACGAACGCTTTATATAAATGAGACACAAGGCTGATGGGACGATAGTTATTTATATCGGATTTGTCACCCTTTTTATGTAGTAGAATAACTGTGGAATGGCAGAATTTAGTGGGAACTACGCCGGTGTGGAGTATGGAGTTAAATAGATTGGTGATGTACGAAAGTAGTTCCGGCTCTCCAATTCTGAGAGCTTCTGTAGAAATACCATCTTCACCGGGGCATTTTGTGTATTTCATACGGCGTAGCGCGCAGTGAACTTCGAAACTTGTGATTGGTGGTACTGATAAATTATCAGACTGAAAGTTACTGATTGTTTCGGAAGAAGATGGATGGTCAGAAGCAGAATATAGGTTCTTATTAAAATCTGTACATACAGGGTGTAAGTGACATCGTAACGAAAACTCATACCATGGATTCAGTACATGATACTGGTTTTATATGTAAAAAATCATTTCTGAACTCTACCAAAACTTACGAAGTTTTGGAATTTTTCGGGAATATTTCCGGTAAACTTCCGGAAAACCTCCAAAGTTTCGGAAAATTTCCGCAGTTTTCAACTCTAATCCGAATGTTTGTGGAGTGTAGCGTTCAGTTACTGTATTGAGATTCCGAAAAGCGACTAAATCGCTAATCGCCGATACTAAAACTATCGAGTTTGCTATGGCCCTTTAAATTATTGCAGAATTGGATGGGTTTTTAAAATGCAAATGGCGGTGGCGCACTAACGTCGTTAAATAATGAATATTAGGCTATTTAGTCAAGTAATCATAAAAATGATGGTGAAACCGTAATCCTTATGATAATTCCTATCGGAATCTTATAAGATTATGTAGTAAATTGTATTGAATTGACGATATTCTTTTTGGAAAGGAGCGTGATTGGTAAAGACAATAAATATCGATACATTCTCATTTCTATTTCCAGATCAAATTCACGACTATCTACCCGTACATCGTGAACACCGGTCTGTGTCACAACCCTCGCATCAGGTTCGAGGGTCTGATGAAGAAGGTGGAGCCCGGAGACGCGGCCGACCAGATCGTCGACGCTATCCGCAGAGAATACCACGAGATTACCATCCCGAGCGATATGTATTACTCGAATAAGGTGAGTGCTGTGATATTTAAGAGGCTCTGACTACCTTGTCTGCTACGCAGGAAAGACTCAATTCTAACTCGACCCACATCTGATTTTTCGTATTTTTCGTATTTTTCGGATCAGAATTTGTTTGTTTGCGAGGAACATAACGAAACCTGCACATCACCCGAGATTAAATTTTGGGGTTCCTCTAAATATCAGTGTAAATAGCTGTCCGAACTCCCATAATTATGTTTGGTCGAGTAGGTATTGAAGATTTTTATAGGACAGCTGATATTTTTTCACGATTACGATATTGGTCCCATAGAGAAAGTTGTTCAGCTTGATGGTCTCATCCACATCCGACCGACCATATGACCGAGCATATCTTAGACGTTGGATGAAGTTTCAAAGCAAGTTGACGCACGGTTGGCGCAGTGATTGAGCGACCGACTGTTGCGCTACGTATCGCGGCTTCGATTCCCGCACGAAATAATTGTTTGTATGGCCGATAGTTGTTCTGAGTGTGTATGTTTTTGTATGTAAGGATTTGTGTTTATAAACGCAACAACGATACAGGAGTAATAGGAAGTTTCTGTGTGAGACAGTTTTAAGCCCGTCACACACGTAGCTATAATATATATTAATATACTGAGCTATATATTACATTATAGCAAGCCCCCATACGTGGTAGCTATACTATAACATGTTTTGATGACGTAATAGAAATATATATTATAGCTGCGTCTGAGGTCACTCGAAGATTACTATGGAAAATATATCGTAATATGTCTTGCTATAATATATATTATAGCTACGTGTATCTACCTTTTTTTCTCTTGTTCCAGTTATTCTACCTCTTCCCTCCTGCTGGTGCTAAGATATTGACAGACTTCCTCGGCACAGGTCTTGATCCCCATGAATGAGTAAAGTTTAATAATGATGACTAATGATAATAAATAAGCACTTGGTGATGTAGGTTGGTATTTTATTATCAAGATTTAAACCAATTTCATTTGTATTTAAAAGAAATAGTAGATTATTAACCAAGGGGATAAAGCAGTGTCTTCTGTCGCGGGTGACGTTTTAAATCGCGAGCGTAACGAAGGACTCGAGGTTTACTCCCGAGCGTAGCGAGGGTGTTAAAAACTTAAATCACGAGCGAAGCGAGGGATTTATGACGAGTCCTGAGTGTAGCGAGGGATTTAAGTTCACCCAAGACTAAGACAGCTTTATCACTGAGGAAAATACTCTACTTTTCGTACCATTTGCGAAAAAATTAATACAATAATAATATGAGATAAGCATTTATTAAAAATAATAACAATTAAAAGTAAAAGTTAACATTCGAAACATTGGTCCAATTATTGATAGAGAGAGTTATATTTTTGTTTAATAATCATAACTGCATAATAAATGCGTATTCCTTTTTCAAAAAGATGTATGCTTTATATACAAACTCAATGGTGTAAACACAGATGTAGTTCAGTATAAATTTCGGTAAGTATTCCAAATTTAAATCACATTCTCCCCCTAGAGGATGAATGGAATTCAGTACAATTTTCTTTCCCTGTTTTTAACAGATTAAAAATGACTATTGTTATGTTCGCTTTTTGTGGCATAGAATGTCACTTTTTTGAGCAAGTGGTACGAAAATAAAATTATAACAACAGGCAATCTGAATTGTTGATATTTCCGCGATATAATAAATGATAATGATCCTGGAGAATTAAGAAATAAGTATTTCAACTAAACAAAAACAAACTAAACAACTACACTACACTACTAACAAACTAAATAACTACACTACACTACTAACAAACTATATTTCTTTCTTTTCTTTCTTTATTTGTATTACATGAGTAAGTAGTGAGAGGCTAGCGGTTGAACGCTTACCTTTCATGCAGGGTCCAGCGAGAGATCCGAAAAGTCAGAGGTGCGGATTAGAATTTGATTATCACTTGCAATGACGGTGAAGGAAAAACATCGTCAGGAAACCTGCACATAAAACTGGGCTTCATAAAGATCTTGATGGCGCGTGTAGTCTGCCAACCCGCACTAGGCCAGCGTGGTGGGCTAAGGCCTAACCCTTCTCATTGTGAGAAGAGGCCCGTGCCCAGCAGTAGGACAGTAATGGGCTGGATTTATTTATTAGATATATGACAGCATGGGCTCGTTTACATAAACTCCTTGATTTTTTTGGGCAACGGCGTCGCCTAGTCGGCAGAAGGTAGGGGCAGGTGTCCCCTAGAGATTCGAGAAAATTTAAATCAATTAACATTTTAACCAGTGAACTGGGTACCTAACCCAGTTCACTAATACCGATTTATGATGTCCGTAGAGTATGGAAACGCATATTTTGAATTACATAGGCGGTGGTACATATGGGTTAAATGTTCACAATTCAACGTATTTCCGCCTAATTCTCGGGGGCATAATGATACAGTCAATGGGCCGGGGAAGGATACTCTTTATTGCACACCAAAAAGAGAAGAAATGATACAATCTATAGAAAAAGATATGTACAAAGAGCGGTCTTATCGCACTTGGCGATTTTTGCCAGACAACCTTGGGGATTAAATCACTGTCCATCATAAGATAGATTTTATTTAATTTGGTTTTAGATTATAGAAGATCAAGGTTTTGTACGTAGATTGTATATATTTCTACAGATTTCTACTTACAAATGTAACTTATTCTTAATTCAATTATTTCCTTATATTTCTAGTAGTAACTTTATGTTTTATTAGTAAGAGTTTTGAGGAAGGTGGTGGCGTGCCTCTTCGAAGGTAGACACTGACCAAACGCTTCTAGAAGAAGAGGCTCTTGCTCTACTGCTTGCCTGAAAAAAAAATATAAAGACTTTTTTGTCGTTATGTTCAAGGAAAATAACGCAGTAGGTACCTAAATAACACTGCTCTTTTGCAGTGTGGTGTTCCTAAAGGTGAGCAAGGTTGCCAGTGCTTTTTGGAGAAGTATCGTGTTGGCAGTATTGGGGATTCCTTCTTCTTGTGATGCCTCTGGTGTTGCAAGCGTCCATAGGTTACGGTAACCGCTTACCATCAGGTGGGCCGTCTACTTGTTTATCAGCTTTTTTTTGTTTTTTTTTAGCGTGGTAAAATCATCTAATTAGTCCTCCCACCCCGGGCAGGGGCGGGAGGGACTGTCAGACTTGTACTGACTAAAATCCACGGTGTTCCTTCAATAGCCCTTTACGTTCCGGGGTCACGGTAATGAGATAAGTCCCGCGACCCCGGCAGGCTTCGGCCCTCTACAGGGCCCCGTCATCTTGCTGACGTTCTTTGAGGCGCGCGTGGAACACAACGCGCCGTCGACCCGAGCATGGTCCATGGTCGGACAGCGAGTTTTGTTTACCACCTTAGATGTAGGTTTATAAAAAAAGGTTATAAATTGTTAGTAACAAAAACGACAAACCTTACAATCTCATGGGTAATGCATAGTATCGGCCATTATGTGCTTCGTTGTTTATAGTGCTTGAAGCATTGCACCAATAATGCAAGGATATCGAACGAGTTTTTCTTCGATCTTAACCGTAGTTACCGTAAAGCCAAATATTTATGTAAAAAGTATGCGCGCGTTTTCTATATAACTTCACTCAAATGTGCGCGCACTTTGATTTAAATATTTTTTTAAATTCCCGACAAAAAGAGGGGTGTTATAATTTTGTAGTGTATATCTGTGTATCTGTGTATCTGCGTATCCGTGTATCTGCGTATCTGTGTATCAAAACGGAAGGACCGATTTCAATGCAGTTTTTTTTTATCGAAAGCTACCTTCATCGGGTATCATCTTAGCTATGTTTCATGAAGAACTGCTCAGCCGTTCAAAAGTTACAGCTCTTTTTCTAGTTGGGAGTCGGGGGTATTGACGGTTAGATTATACCTTTACGGTAACTACGGTCAAGTTTGATAAAACTCGGATTAGGGGTGCTGGGGATGTTTAGCTCTAGTTAACATAGAATCAATTTCCACACACTTTAAAATTCCCCTCCATCGTGATGTTTAGTTACCTATAATCATCTAGCGACACGGTTCCATCCTTATCGACGTCCAACTTCTTGAGCACCAGTTCCACTAGCTCCCGTACTCCCTCATCAGGATCTTCGTCTCCAGGTTGTTTTAGAAGAGAGTTCCTGAAAATGTAATAAGATTGTTGGATGACTTAGTCATGGACTGAGTTGTTTTGCACCCAACGATTTAATAAGATAAGGCTGGAAGTCCAAAAAAGTTGTTGATAAATGGACTGGTTCCAGTACCCATATACCGAATTTTTCCCGACCTCAACGGTAGTTACCGTAAAACCAAAAACGTATAAAAAAAGTGTGCGCGCTATTTAGAATAGATCTTTATTTCATGCAACCTATAGATACAGGCACTTATGAAATGTCAAAACTCTAGTTGCGTGGATCTAAATAGTAGGTCCTATGGAGAAAAACCGACAAGAAACTCCATAGAACGGCAAGGAACTCCATAAGAATCACCAAGAAACTTCATCCACTATTAGATAAAAATTCACTCAAATGCGCGCGCACGTTTTGTCATACATCTTTGACTTTACGGTAACTGAGATCGAAGTATGATCGAAGTCTGGACACTCAAAGATCGAAGTCTATAAAAACTACGTATATTATAGGGGTAGGTACAAATACAAAGCCTTTATTAGATCATTAGTTAGCCTATCATTAATAGCATATCACACAAAAATAACCATACTCAACAAAACTGACGGTCGTCTATGAAATCAATCATTCTTGTGAACTGTCTGATTTATTTCTATTGCATGGTATTTTGTATCAAAGATTTAGGTATGTGACAGATCGGTACCTTGTTTTACAATGGAAGTCTAAAAAGGCATCAAATGGTATAAAAAGGAATAAAAAATAAAAATAAAAGTATAAAAAGGTATCAAACAAATGGCACGGTTGACGCAGTGCCTAAGCGATTGGATTTCTGCGCTACTTGCCGCGGGTTCGATCCCCGCACGGTACCAATATTTAGTATGGCCTACAGATAGTTGTTCCCGCAGGGTAAGCACGATACACACTCGCAATCGGAATCGATTCAATTTTGACAGTCCAACAAACTACATTGCGCGGTATGCTTTTAAAACCACTACGCCCTACAATTTGAGCAACGCAATGAACACTGTTGTAGTGTCAAAATTGAGTCGATTCCGATTACGAGCGTGCATCGTGATTAGGTAGCCGGTCTGGGTGTGTGTGCATGTGACATGTATGTCTGTAAACTGTACCCACGATATAGGAGAAATGAAAGTGGGGGCAAAGCTGGCAAAGTTATTATTAAAAAAAAAAACCTGAAACAAATATCTTACCGAAGTAACAAAAACATCTCATCCCTGGTGATAAACCCGTCGTTATTTAGGTCGTAAACTTTGAAGCAGTAAGCGATTCGTTCCTCGTTGTTGCCTCTCAGCAGCACGCTGAGACCTTTGACCCAGGACTCGAACCGCAACGAGCCCTCTCCACCCACCGCACCTCGCTCCCAGGTTATCCACATGCGCTCGAGGATAGCCTCCTCTGTGACCAAGTCGAAGGTGTTGTGCATCACATCGCGGAAGGTGCTTTGGTCTATACCCTGGGAATAAAATAATTAAGTATCTAAATCTCTTAATTTTTTCACCCCAAAATCAGGGCTCCACGAGACAGGCTCGACCTAGTGTGGAGGCCACAGGACAAACATTTCCTTATCCAAATTAAATTGTTAATTAAGTACCTAGATTTATAAGGAAATGTACAATATGTATATATAAATAACTTGTATTCTTTTGGTAATAAATGATTTATCTTATCTTTATCTTATCTAATTTTGGCTTCAGCTCAAAAATATAACCTAACCGTCAAAAACCCCTGACTCCAACTAGAAAAAGGCCTGTAACTTTTGAACAGCTGAACAGATTTTCATGAAACATAGCTAAGATGATACCTGATTAAACTAGCTTTCAATTAAAAAAACTGCATTGAAATCGGTTCTTCAGTTTTGGAGATACTATGCCACAGACAGATACACAGATCCACAGATACCCCTCTTTTTTGTCGGGGGTAAAAATTGTTAGTAAGGTGAGGAATGAATATGTTGGCGGCAGGGATTCTCAATATTTCACAGCATTACAAAAAATCGGAACCGATATTTATGACCTTCATTTATTATGTCTTTGATATAATTTTGGTAATTGCTTTACATGATTGGTTAACTTTTACAGCAGAGAAAAAATGTAAAAATCTGTTCTTTAATAACAGCGATTTTCATTGTACCTACTTACAGGAAAACGAGACCAATTTAAAAGCTTCTTTTTCTGTTTAGAATAATTAGTCTAAATACACTTCAATAGTATGCTAATTGAATTTTATAAAAACGATAATCTTGTTTTTTTAAGGACAATTTATTCTGTTTTGACTCAAGACGCACAAGGTAGGACGCGCGTGTTTTTGTCCGCGTCAGAAAAAAATAGCACCAACCATCCACATTAAACACACTCGGAAACTTGACTTAGGGCCATAACAGACTAATTACTTTCTGCAGAAGAATCGCGTTTCCACGTACATTATTCACTTTTTGTAAACAAACGGCAACTAACGAACGCGAAAACGCGCGCGTCTGCTGGTAAACCGTAAAAGTTTCGAGTGTGCTATCATATGGCTCACAAAGTCTCATGTTGCGAAGACAAAAGAAAATGAGTAACAATAAACAAACAAAACAATTTATCGTTCTTATTATAGGAAAAATGTTTTATATTATTTATGTTTTTTATTTGTAGGCCGCAACTCTTTTATTTATTTATCATAAGTATTAATTATAATTTTAATAGATAGTATCGTATTTACCATATTTATATTTAAGTATATGAATATTTGTTTCCTCCGTCCGTGTGTCACTGCAGGGGTGCCAACTGAAAATCAGCGCTGGGTGTTCGTATGCCCAGCAAATGCTGAGTTGGCAACCCATTTGGTACTGGCATTCCGACAGCACGTTGTTTTTATTGTTACTTTTTGCTTTTTTATGTTTGTGCACTGTGTTGTCTGATGTCTAGTCCAAATAAATGATTTTTCTTTCTTTCTTTCTTCTTCTTCTTTTTAAAACGTCGGGAAAGTGCGAAGCGCTCAAATAAAGAACCCGCTTAGAAGCGTAATTGCAATTTAAAAACTTAACCCACCCATGCCGAAAAGAAAGATTTATTTTTTAAATCAATCATTCATCTACATGATTTCAATAATTTTCCGATGCATAACGTAACTCTTAAACAAACCCTTTAAAAAAGGATAACCATGAAGTCAACGAACGGTGTTCGGTGTAATGCTACCGAACACTTTTCCTACTTGACGCGTGCGCCTATAAAGTGATGAATTACCTTGAGTCAATTAGTGCATTACACAGAGTCGTCGCGACCGCATTCATAACATTGTTAAACACTAAACACTAGATAACTCTTCACACTTTTACTAACATAACATAGTTTTACATTTATAACATTTTTACCTTTGTGGATATTTTAATAGACCTTTTGTTTAAATCCCACATTGACTCTTATATAACAAACCTCTCAACACTCGACAATCTCGCACCGCACAAACGGTTAAACTAGAAACGCAAAAACTACTTTACTCGTAAAACTTTAAAACCTCCCTTCAAAAAAAATACTTTTTAACGTAAATATCTATAACAGTAAATATATCAAAGTATACTTTCAAATAACAATTGAGGGGTAGTTTCTAGGCCATTTTCCCTTTATTGGCAATAACATCACGGCATTACTGTTGGGTACACGGCATGGAAGCAATCATTCTTCAACCAATATCTTCAGTTGCGTGCGTACATATGGCCGGGGACGGAATTAGGTCACGTGTAATGTACTATTATAAAGTTGTTATAAGGGTTATCTATGCGCAATAATGACTGGAATATTGTTTGAAACAATTACGAATGTATCTATACTAATATTTTATTTGTTTACTTTGTTCCTCTTTTTAATTTTTTTTTTTTCTATACCTATGCTGGCTCAAAGATTAGACTAAGAAAATGTAAACTTACTACGAAATGAGTTGCGAATATCTAGGTATATTACAATTACCAACAATAACAGGTAATGTCCAGTTTATAAAACGTTTATTGATTTAGAATTTACCCGCCAATAGCGGCTCACTTTAAAATAATGTTTTCTAAACCCCACCATTCTGACCGAGTCGCATGAATTTTAACATAATAAATTATAGCCATGGGAATGAAAATAACATTTTAGATAAATGAGCCATGCATTTAACATAATTAAACTCTGTCCAATTTGAAATGACATCAAGGTTATTTTGTTGTCATGAAAACATGAGGAAGGCAACGAATTAATGTCGAAATAATTTTCCGTAATTACGTTCCAGCAAAATTGATAGAGAAATGGATTGGGACATTTAATATAAATTCAAATTTCTGGAAAGTACATATTATTGAAAAGACAGTTTTTTAATTACATCACATTAAAAAAGGGTCAACCAGAAAAGCAATCAAATTTTTTTTTTTTAAGAAAGTTAAAGATCGTCTGTATAAAATAATTTTCCTCCTGAAGTCGCGACTTCACGTCGATGTATTTTGGTTCTTACTTCCTTTCTTTCTTTCACTTCCTCGAATCAACCATCAGCTCCTCTCATCTATCCACACATTATAATCTTTCTACTTAATTTATTTTCCCACAATAACTCCCAACTCCGGCCCTGTGTTACGTTATGTTTATTACACACATTCGCGGTTTTTGCGGAACAAACTTTTTCAAATAGGAGATATTTATAGTCCTTATTTATGGTATTCGATAACATATTGTGGGGTAAACATGTTTGAATTTAATTATAACTTGTGTAATTAAGCATGAAACTTTGCGAAGAAGCCTGAAAACACAAAGTTACTTCCGAGCATTTAATAGTTCTTTAGAAAATATGTTTACATCTTCATTTTTAGTAATATTTCATAAAGTTTTACGTGAGGAGACTTACTATAGGTACCTAGGTATTGTATGAATTAATTCATTATTAGACGCACAGGCAAAAAGTATGATGGTTTTTAATTCTGTGATCTGAGGTTTTCTACGTCTACTTACTCAGCAAATTATCGTGCAGTGACACTAGGGGATATGTTCACCGACAGTATAACAGATGGTTAAAATAAAATCGGCCAATTACCCATACAAAAATTCATGTTTAAACAGCTGATTTTGCCCTAATCGTATGTTATGTTGTCGGTGAACTTGGCCCTAATAGTACTAGGACACTGACAAGACGTTAGTGTCCCTGCTTTCAAATGACGTTCGGCATTCCCCACACTTCCCTAAATTATGCTCTGCCGCTCTGTCTGGGCGCCAATGTCACCACAGACGCTTGACTCGAAAGTCCACCTTATTGTGTATGGAAATTCCCTGGACAGCACACAGAACGAATGTGTCCATATGGAAGGAGATGAAGCCAGACCAGCAAACGCCTGTCTTCTGTTTGCCTGCACAGAATAATACTTTGGCCACATTGCCAGCAGAAACACCGATAATATCGAGAGACTAATTGTGACAGGCAAAATAGAAGACTAAAGACCCAGAGGACGCAATCCAAAGCGATGGTCAAACCAGGTGTCGGGACAGCTGGACGTACCGGTCAACGTGGCATTCCATGAAGCCACAGACTGCAGCAAATGAAGATCAACTTCTAAAAGATCATGGGAAGAAGGCACGATCCTCAACATTGAGGAACAGACATAGTAGGAAGAGGGATGTGTATGGGATTGCAGTATGACGTTGTCAAAATAAAATTTGGTGTATAAACTAACCATCAAAAACCCCCGACTCCAACTAGAAAAAGAGCCGAACTTTTGAACGGCTGAACAGATTTTAAACTTAAACTAGCTTTCAATTAAAATTAAAACTGCATTGAAATCGGTCCAACCGTTTTGAAGCTACGATGCCACAGACAGATACACAGATCCACAGATACACACTACAAACATAACATCCATCATTTTTGTCGAGGGTTAAAAACCCTTGTGATGAGTTAATTAAAAAAAATAAAAATATTTAGACTGGATTAGCATTTCAATTACTAAAATTTTCCCGTAGCTACTTGTTCCGGTCTTCTTAGCCAACTGAAGACATTTTTTACATTAACTTACATCAATTTTGGGTGAATGTCCAATTGCCGTGGCCGGCGCAGCAGCCTGCGCGCTCAGCACCAGCCGTCGGTACATTGTGTACAATGCTTCTATCTCGGGCCTGTGAACATAATACAAGAAACTTTAAAACCAGTTTAGTTTTCAGTCTTACTTAGTTCTGCTTTATCAATTACTTAGTAAAGCTTGTAAACCATCAGGACTTTTTATTATATCACAAAGTTTTGATGAAAATCGGATTAGCTTCTATAATATTACCCTAGTTTCAAGAAAAATATAGCTCCGACATGGGCAATAAAATAAAAACATTTCTATGCCTATCCCATAGGTTCAGTCGAAAATTACTTGTCCGTTTTACGATCACCTCGGTACAACCGCGTACAAAATGAGTTTGTCATAAACAGCGGATCGCTAGCACGCAGTTTATTGCGTAACCTAGTGTTTGTTTGTATTCCTATTAAATACACGCGATGGGAAAAACTCTGTCCCTATTATAAGTTATGGCCTTGTATTAACCTAGTCCTTCTAGTTATTTTAGAAAAATTAAAGAAAGTAGCGATGGGTTATGATGACAGTCAATTGTGATGTGGTACCTGTTATCTCTGTTACTGTTACACAAAAATAACAGTATGAAATATCTGTTACTAAATAACAGCCTGTTATTTTCATACTACCAGACTAAAACCAACCAACTAAGTATATTTGTTTATATGTCTTAAATACTATGTGTGTTTCTTTTTAGTTAGTAAAGAAAACCGCTAAAAGAAAGAAGATGAAATATGCGATTATTATGCGTGGTGATGATGACAGTATCCCTCTTATAGTGCAGTGAATTCAAATACAAATATACTTTATTAGCAGTAAATATCTTTTACGGTACGTCTTGCAGTGCGCCTGCGACAGGCGCGAACGCTTGAACTGCTCGATTTTAGCTATTACTACTACTATTATTACTATTGCTTGACAGCATATACATATTTAAAAATATTTTCATAATTGTCAACGTTTGATGTGTTTTTTTTTTTTATCTTCTCTCTCTTATGTTGTCAATGTGTCTGTGCCGAATAAATGTTCTTTTCTTTCTTTCTTTTCTTTTTCTATTTTTATTTCATTAACTGACTTCAAAAAAGAAGGAGTTTCTCAATTTATTCGACTGTAATGTATTTTTTATCTTTTTTTGTTTTTTTGTACCTATGTTTGTTACGCGATTGCTCCGCTAATTGCAGACCGATTTTGAAAATTTGGGAAAATTGGTGAAGATCTGATGAAGGCCTTCGGAGATATACAATGGAACTCTTAAATGAATAACAGCGTATTACTCACGATTGCTGTGGTCGCTTATTTATGTATTGTTTATGCCACTCAAAATAGAAAAATAAAATAAACTTCAAAAATAAGTAAATAACTTCAAAAAAAGGTAACAGTTTTCAGCTTCACTTTGAGTGGGTAGTTATTGGTTTTAATTCGCCGTATTAAAGTATCTTATGTACCTTCTAGGTATCAGCTTGTCTGAAGACGTTTAAGTTATCTAAGATATTGGACTCGTCATAATTTTCTTAAAAAACTTAACAGCTTCTGAAGTCGGGTCGCCTTTAATTATTCATCTGCAGTCGGTGCCACTGCCAAGCTAGGTGGCTTGGCAGTGGCACCGACTTCAGGAGCTGCTAAGTTTTTTAAGAAAATTATTTCATACTTTTTGTTTATTTTATTATTTATTTATGTTGGTATATTTCTATTTTATTTCTATTCACTTTAAAAAAACTCTGTAAGAAAAACAGGTGGACGCGAAACGGTAACAAATTCCTAGACGAGTCCAATATCTTAGTTAACTTATACGTCTTCAGACAAGCTGATACCTAGTAGGTACATTTGATATTTAAAATACGACGAATTAAAACCAATAAGTACTCAAAACTACGCTGAAAACTGTAACCTTTGGTACAAATAGTTGCCTACAAATTATATTTTATCGAAGCAACAATTTCCATAACAAATAAATACCACTATAATTTGATTCTGAATAAATTATTTGGCTCAACACGAAATGCCTTTCCTTCTTTCCACGAATTTAAATTTTACACTCATTTTCAAAACTTCAGACGGAGTTCGAATAAATTAAATACACAAAACAAAATATCAATTATCACAACAAAAAAAAAACATCGCAAATTAACAACTGCAAAATTCCCAAACTTTTTTAACTATTGACGCAAAAAGATAATTCAAATTTCGAACTTTTAACACTAAAGAACTCGGAACTCACTTGTTAAAATGTGTGAGTCTATACAGCGCGTCAAGATGTTTCTCCTTAAGTTTCTTGTTAGTCATCGTGATTCACACAGGTCACATACTTTACTGATTGCAAGATCGTGGAGCGACCTGCGCGGTCCGCCTTAGAAGCTCCACTGAGCAAGTTAGGGTTGACTTGTACCCGATAGTAACCTTCGATCGTTTATGGCTTACCGATTGAATGGGTTCATTTCATTTAGGGTTAAATGGGGGTGTTAATAGGCATACGTGGTTTTTTGATTATGTTATTCCCTTGTATACAGTTATTACTTTATTGAAGAACAAAACGCTATCGTAAAAATCGTGATACTTATGGTAATTCCTGTTATAACTCCGTTTTAAGGGTTACATTGTACCTACATACGCACTTTGCAATTCAAAATAAAATAATTATGAGACGTGCTTTCACCCACAATTTGAAACTCACTGAAAAAGCTCCATAAAAGCGGTCTTAGACTGCAAGTGATCCTATAAGGGTCAATATCTGTAAATGAAATTTTTCGTCAATTTTGGTGGCTAAATATTTCCTTCAGTTTTTTGAAAAAATAAGAACCTGATATGAGAAAAGAAAGTTCACATAATGGACTTTCTTTTCTCATACCAGGTTCTTATTTTCTCAAAAAACTGAAGAAAATATTTAGCCACCAAAATTGACAAAATTTTTCATTGACAGACCCATAAACTAAAATATAAGGTCTACATCTATGTCTATATCTCTGAGGAGGTGGTGGTTATTGCGTAGCTACGCGAAACTAGAATCGAAAGAGTAAAGATTTAAAGAGCCTACACCACAGAACACAGAAAAGAAGTCTCTTTCTGTGTTCTGTGGCCTACACCATCCTAAAATGTCGGCAACGCATCGGTGACTCCTCTGGTATTGCGGATATTCATGGGCGGCGGTGATCACTTACCAACAGGTGAAAGGCGCCGCCTATATTATAAAAAAAACTACAATTTATTAAGATAGCATAATGTGACCGTCTTTATGATAATTCGAGTTTTCATGAAACTGTGGATTACGCGATCCTGTGCCAACAATTTCATCAATACAATACAATACAATACAATAAACTTTATTGTACACCAGAAATACAAAAAGATACAATACTTATAAATATAAACATGTACAATGCGGTCTTATCGCTAAAAGCGATATCTTCCAGACAACCTGACAACAATACTCACTTGTTAAATCTAGTTATCTTGAAGAGCAATTCGAAGACTTTCTGCGGCGGCTTGCCTCCCAGCGCCGCTTTCTTCGGCTTGGGCTTCGGTCTCGGGGCTGCGGCCGCGTTCTGATTCTGAGGACGCTCTGCGGCAGCTCTGCCGGCTGTCAGGAATATACGGACCCCGCGAAGGGCTATGGCGCTCGCTATCATGCTGATTTGCTTACCATCCGAAGTCATTGCCTGTTGAAAATTACATAATGAGGTAAATTAGGTGAACATAATACCTCATCATCATTCTCCTGCCCTTACCCCATTTTATTTGGGGTCGGCGCAAATGTCTTTTTCTTCCATTCATCTCTATCAGACGTCATTTCCAGATTTACTTCCTTCTCATTCATGTCATGTTTCACACAGTCCATCCATCTTTTCTTTGGTCTGCCCCTACTCCGATAGCCATCCACATTCATACTCACAACTCTTCTTGTAACATGATTTTCATCTCTCCGCATTACATGTCGATACCACGACAATCGGTTACTTTGCAGCTTTTCTGTAACTGGTGCCACTTTCATACTTCCTCTAATATACTCATTCCGGATTCTGTGCAATCTTGTTACACCACACATCCCTCTCAACATTCGCATCTCCGCTGCATGCAATTGCCTTTCATCCGTCCCTACCTACCTACGTGAACATAATACCTGTAGGTAACTTTATTACGTTTGTTTGGTGATATGATATAGGAGTTACAGAAAAAATCCGGTGTTCTTGCTGGCTAGTTATTATTAACCAGTTTTTTTAATACTTCTAAAGTGGCAAACAAGCATACGGCCCGCCTAATGCTAAGCAATCACAGTAACCTATGGACGCTAGCAACACCAGGGGCATCACTCGCGCGTTGCCGATCCTAACTAGCGTCCCCTACTGCCAACACGACGCTTCCCCAAGGAGCACTGGCGACCTTACTCACCATTAGGAACACAACACTGCAAACTGTTACTTGGCTATAATATTCTGCAAGGTCTCCACCTTCTCCACCGTCTCCACCTACTTCCCCAGTCGGGCAACTTCAATTTTGAGGGAAAAGTCCCGCTGTGCCCTACGTCTCATAACATAAATACGTTGTTTTATGTATTCATGGGGTCTACCGCGTATCCAAAATTGTACCGTACATCGACTCTGGTATTGTCGTTGATGATGAAGTTGGGACTCCCAACTTCATGTTCGGTAATTTTTGTATCAGATAGCTCAAAGTTTAGTCTCTCACGATCGTACCTATTGAAATTTATTAGCAGACTCGATGTAATAAGAAAGATAGGTTTCTAAAAGTTTGCTTAAAATAAAAAGTACGTACTATATAGGTACTAAGCTTAAATTTTAGGAAGCTGCCTTGTGACTATCTAAGAACGTCCATAAACGATTTAAGTTATTATTTGAATTCTCTAGCATCTTATTCTCGACAAGAATGGCTTCATTCCGCTAAAAGCATTCCTGCATGAAAATTAGCTCTGTATTATTCGTGTAGCATACCACGTCGGCCATTAATTCAGATATGCATAGTTTTAGCTGTGTAATGTGCTAACCCAGTTGAATAGTTGGTGCGAGGCACCGTCGACTGCCGATTACTGAACAGATACTACGCTAATTACTAGGTATAGTACGACGCAACTAAGAAGTAACATCGATGTACCTGATCGAACAACCAACGGCAGTCGCTCGTTTAAACAATTGTACAACTTATTGCATCAGCGTAAAGACCATGTTTTACTGCAGTATGTGTGCGCCGATGCCCGCGGCGGCGTCATCGGCGTGGATGGTGAAAATTTTATTAAAAACAAAATATTGCAGACTTATTCATCCAATAACTGTGACGGACGAAGTTATCGGCAAAACGCGCTATTTAAATTATGGCCATATAAAAATGGTATTTTATTGAATTTGCGTAAACAAACACTTCGAAATAAACCAATAATGCTGATGACGCCGAAGCCGGTCTATGCAGTACTAATAAACATTCGTGGTCTTGAAGACGCGCGCAGTTCGGAACCGATCGGTTTTACGAAGTTTGCCGATGCGACTTCTTAGTTGTGTCGTACTATAAGTTTGATGTTGCTCTAACATGAGTAGGATGTAAAATTAAAGTTTATGAAATTCCCAAAGGAACTCGTACCTAATCCTTCGCATGACTTACGACATAAAATAAATCGTTTTCGAAGTTTTATTTTCAAATGAGAATAACCAAAATAGGACAAATCACAAATTTCCTTGGGAAATGACTCCAATGATTCATTAAAGTCACTCTGACATCTATTCCATCAATGTTGGTGGTCTGCAGACACGCTATGTACCGCTTATGATTTCATTTTAGGTAAAATCTACGCTTAACATGAAGTCTATGGTAGTTTTACGCAGTTTTACTCGCGGATTACCCTTGTTTTTAACCGACTTCAAAAAAAGGAGGAGGTTCTCAATTCGACGCGTATGTTTTTTTTTATGCAATACTGTCCAACCAAAGATTGTCTGTAAGAAATCGCTGGTGATAAGACCGGCCATTATTGTAATTATTATCTATGTTTATTTTAACTAACAAATAATAGTTATTTGTTATACAAGAGTGCAAAGTTGCTTTTTAACCGCGTGTTCAATTTTGATGACCGAGCAAGCGAAGGATTCTAAAATTGAATCACGAGCGCAGCGAGTGATTCAAAATTAGAATCCTGAGCGTTAGCGAGGGAATCAAAAGAGCACGAGGTGAAAAATCTTTGCACTCGAGTGCAACACGTAACTTTTCATTCCACCTCAGCGAGGAAATGACTAAATGCAAAAAAAAACGTTTAATTCACAAACTTAGTGCACACGATGTTCTAAATTCAATTTACTTTATCCTCTAGAGAATAAAAACGGCTTTTCCACTCAGATATTGAAGATTAAAAATACTCTTTCCGAGATGGTGGGATGAAAATTTACTTTATCCTCTAGAGAATAAAAACGGCTTTTCCACTCAGATATTGAAGATTAAAAATACTCTTTCCGAGATGGTGGGATGAAAAAAATATTACAATAGGCTCTTTTCGGTTCGCAACAAAATAACACGCCAGCCATTTCCAAGACGACAATAATAGAAATTGGTGGACAGTTTTTTTTAATTATTCGTAGAGTGATTTCGAGATTTTTTTAAATCACTTCGAAACTTCGGTAGTTACTTTGCCTTCAATTTGTTTATTCCAGCCCCTTTACAGTCTGTTTCATATTTGCTATTCTATTTTATATTAATTTTGGTTTAAATAACTATCTGAAATATGTTGATGGAACATGCAATACTCATTATTTTTCATCGGGGATACATTAAATTATTCTTTCCCTGAGTTGGAAAATATTATAAACCATCCCCGGTTTATAATTTTTTTTTCAAGTATTTTTCATGACATTGCAATTGTCTGCAATATTTCATTCTACGATCCTTGTGGTAGTAAATCACTTTACTTCCTTTACATCAAAATAATTTCCGTGCTTTCAAGCAGGACCGAGACATAATTTACATATTACACGGAAATACTGATTTACTATCAATATTTTGACAATTAAAGGGTTCCCCAAAGGTAGAGAAGCAGTGGCGTGCACTGAAATTTCTTACAGGGAATGCAAAAACAACGTAGAATAGAATAGATCTTTATTTCATGTAAACCAGATACAGGCACTTATGAAATGTCGGGATTCTAGGTGCACGGTTCCAAATAGTAGGTCTTACGACCATGTTCACCGACAATATAACAGTTGATTACCCATACAAAAAATCATGTTTTAACGGCTGATTTAGCTCTAATCCGTCTGTTATGTTGTTGGTGAATTTTGGCCTTAGTGTTGTATTGTCAAGTTAAATGATGTTTGTGATTGGCCACCTCACCCTGAGACATACAGAAGCAAATATCCATAAATTATCTGATATTACAGCCACATTAAGATGAGATTATAGTAGGAACTTTTGAAATTTTTTGAACCACTGTAAATCTAAATATTGTAAATATTGCACAAAAACAAAATCTTTTTATCAAAATTGAACACACGGTCAAGTGCTGCGTGAAGACAGAAGTGTGTATCATAATAGCAGGATTGATAAAAAATATTATAAATAAGAAATCGCTATTTAAACTGTAGGTACCTACCTATACCTTGTTAAAATTCCATCATGAAACAATATAAAAGAATATCAAAAGATAGGTTTTATTATTTTTTAGGTCATGTTGAGAATAAATTTTTATACAGCATTCGTTTTTTTTCTATGAAATGAAAGTTTATCAAATCAAGAAGTTCAAGCGCTCGCGCCTGCCGTGCGGCGCTCTATAAGACGCATCGTAAAACAAACCCTATTTACTGCGAATAAAGTACATTGGTATTTGTAGGTACTACTATTATTAGTATAGAATATACCTACTTACAATAATTCTGCCATTATTATAGGAATACTGTTTACTTATTATTTTTAAGCTCATTCTTTTTGACTGCACAATGTGGAGAACATGGTGATCTGTACTACAGGGCTTACCTACTACAGACACCATTCTCTATTTGATTTGAACATACTTATGTAATTATGTAAAATGATGATGAGAGAAATAAAGATTTATGATTATGTATTCAACGCCCTATAAGAGGGCCTTAGCGTATTACTTGATACAATTTTTTTTAATGTAGGCAATGTCTTTTTGTCTCTATGGAATAATAAAATAAAATAACAAAAACTTATTTTGTACATATAAAATCTAAATTATAAAATATACAGAGTCTCATAAATTAAGTTGTACAACAATGATAAATTTACAATGTCCAACGTCTGACTCCTAAACTATAATATATGCATGCCACTGAGAGAAAGTACCTAAAACAAAAGGGTTTTCAACCCTACAAATAGGTACCAGGGTAAGCACTATACCGATTTATTTAAATTATCATGTTATCAGTTTCTTCGTTGATGTTATCGATGCACGTATGAGCCATGCATGTTCCTCGTATTGGAATCAGAATGGCGGGCATATGGCACGCGATGTCCCCATATGTTATCAAATAAAATTATTTTTGTATAGTTTTTGAATGTTTTGTGTATTTTATGGGTAACGCTATGATAGTTTATGTGCTGGGGATGAAGCATTCGGGTATAAAGGTACCTAAATGTCAATAAATCGAACGTCAAAACGTAGACTGCGAGGGTAGCTCAGCGGGGGCTGAATTTTCTTCCGATAAGCAAAGTTTCTGTGATGAAGACGGTAAAAAAAATAACTTTCTGTAGAGAACTAGTTTAGTAACTTGTTAGCTGATATCTAATAAAGAATTGATAATTTTGTATTGTGTTTAGTGATTATACAATTCAAGCTTATTTTGATGCCGATACTGTAAAGAACGGTCAAAAATAACGCTGACTAGGTAATTTTCAACATTTCGGCCCAAAGAAATCATTTTCAATTTTTCATCTCTCGTAGGTTTTTGAATCTTATAAATCGCACGCGCACGTCCTAGGGTCTTGACATTTCATAAGTGCCTGCATCTGGTTTACATGAATTAAAGATCTATTCTATTCTAAATGGAGTCAGTTTTTTTATTTCAGATCTAAATAACAGAGATGATATTGTCTTTTTAATATTAGGGCATGGTCAATGTAAGGTTGGGTCATTTAGAACATCTAAAATGGAGAGTGGAAACTCTGCGAGTCATTATTTGAAGCTGCCTCGGCACTATGTAGTATGTACTACACATGCGACATTAATTAATCGAACTAATGGTGCATCCGCTTTTTTCTATTGAAGTCAATTTTCAATTAAAATAACAAAGTTACATTTCCTAGCACTCACCCACCTACCTACATTGCAATTTGCATAGGTACCTACCTAAATATTTTACGAATTTTATATTTATTATTATTTTATATCTTTAACCTATTCTCTCTTTTGTTGTCAATGTGTCCGTTCTTTTCTTTCTTTCCTTCTTTCTATTTCCCTAGAGACGACATATATTTGGTCAATAATTTTATCCAACCCTTATTTTCTTTGAAAATCCCGTCACTTGATTCTTCATAGTAATTACAGTATTTATTTCAAAAAATCAACACAATCAGATAATGAACAATTACACCTATAAATAATTATACCCTTAACCCTTCGCAAGCCGCTCCCATAACAATGCGGGCTTTCAAAAGCCCCTCGCCCGCCTAGCGCCCCGCTGAGAGCATCGACCAAGCACCAAAGCCTACGCTAAACGTTCTATGAACATTAAATAGATAACGAACTATACAGTACTGACCTTCTGTGATTTATGTCTTTATTCCCCTGACAACAGCACACACATACAAGTATAACATGTGATTTATTATAGGTACAGTGCGTTACGCGTAGGTATATCGACTGTGCCGTTTGCACGTTGCTTAGTAACACATTTTGGGGTATTGAGCTTCCTTTTTGATGTGTCATCTGTCATTGATTTTTAGCGGCTTAAGAGTTAAGCGCATTTATATTAGGAATTTGTTGTATATAAATGTTTGTATGAGGAACGCAAGTCGGTAGTATATGTTTAAGGTGAAATTATGAATAGGTTACTAGACTAACATAAACGGCCGGTTGCATCCATCTATGTATATTATATTCGATAAAAGTTATCTGGTGCAAGATGCTGGCTCACTGATGCAAGTGGGAGTCGTTCTTACACCAACCCTTAAGACATGGGCATTATATCGTGAGACTCGTGTATCATAATCCTATAGATCTCCAAGGAAGTGTTCAGAAAACTAAAGGTAAAAAATAGTCTACGGCGTATGACCAGCATCTCACCTGATGGTAAGCGAAGATGTGGCCTAGGCTGTAGCACACAGACCTAGAAGATACCTGTTCACTCTTGTTTTGAACATCCAGGTATTACCTACCAGGGAATAAGATGAAGGGAATAGCAAGGCATTCCACTCCTTAGCAGTACGCTCATTATAAGTGGAACCAAAGCGTTTTGTACGAATTGTCTACAATGTACGGATGATATCTTTCTGATCTTCTGGGTGATCCTCCAAAAAACCTTCATCAATCATCGTCCTAAATACCTACTTCCATCCAATGGTTGCCTGGAAGAAATCGCTTTATGTGATAAGGCCTTACTATGTGATAAATCCTTTACTTATAAAATTGTTATATTCAGGTGTACAATAAAGTATCTAATAAATAAATCATTGGCCATCCTTCCTTCCTTTGGTTGTACCTAATTATCACATTTATGTTTGAATTATTGTGATTATTCTGATGTCATGGCAGTAACAATTCAATTAATTCATTTATTTCAGACTCATATTGTCCATACAAACAAAAATACTAAATATACAAAAATTGTTAGTAACACAACACTATGTAACACTATGTAGTAACGTGTAGTTCAGTTTTTCATAAAACCATTAGGTATCTGATCTAAACTTCTTGACCATTCAACCAAACTCAAACTCAAACTCAAACTCTTTATTGCTTTCATGTGTATCTAGTTACAGGTGTTATATTTTTATAGGTTTCAACATGAAACTTATCACATGTTCTA
Source organism: Allophyes oxyacanthae (assembly GCA_932294325.1). NCBI lineage: Eukaryota > Metazoa > Arthropoda > Insecta > Lepidoptera > Noctuidae > Allophyes > Allophyes oxyacanthae. The sequence continues at coordinate 16,796,954 of OW028610.1, read as the reverse complement.
TTCAACCTTGACATTGGCAGAATCATCGTCAAAACGATGGAGCCATAATCCTAAAATTTGAATTGATTGAACCCCAGACACCAGTCAGTGACTGACGTCTATTAGAGTATCGTCGAGTAGAGTCGAGTATAAACGCGTGCATCAGCTATCAACATATCGATCACCAATCCATTAGCCGAGTGTGGTGTTCCTCACGAACACGACTTCACCTATAAACCTACCTAAAGGCACATCTACCCCTTTGAAGTTTTATATTCTAGATGGTGGCATCGATTCCGTGATTACAACAAATTATGCAGATAGATTTATTATAATCAGCAGGATAATAATTTTGCTTGTCAGTGCCTGAATTTACAGGACGGAAAAGTAAATAATGGATTAGAAACGCTTAAGTATCTACTTAATTTATATAACGATGGGGCAAAGTATACTTATGTAAGGTAAACCTATATTTTATTTGGATTTTTTTATTCGAATTATCGAAAAAGTAATAGATAGGTAGTCAAATCAATTCCAATTAGCCTGTCGCTGTTCTATTTAGTTCTGGGCTGGAGATGAGTACACCTCTTCTTGATACCGCTACATCACTTTCTCTTCCGCCTTCTGCATCCAGTCGATCCCAACGCCCTTCGTCTTCCCCATCTAAGATCTGGTATTTGTGGACTAAACCAACTGCAAGGGCACCTCTAAGTCTCGAACCGCAGGTAGATAATTTATTATTTTTAAAGAACTGACATCTATCGAATTTATCTTGAACTAATTCCACTAGATATTTTTAATTTGATCATGTAAACCACGCCATCTAGTGTACATTAGCAGTTACAAATTCCTAATCGTAACGTACTAAACTGAAGTCTTCTATACGTTTCGTTCATAGAAATAATAAGTAGGGCTCTCCCTAGATAATAAGTCTATGGTTTCGTTATAAAACTATTCAACTACTTAAAACGTTTTCTTATAAAAATAATACTGTTTATTTACCCCCTAAATAAAATATTTTATATTCAATTAGATTAATTAGAAATACTAAGATAGAAATAATAAAGATTCAAAATACTTTTCAAAAACCTATTTTTATATCTTTTAGCAAAACGTAATTGAACTGTTTTACCGACTGCAGAATGAAGTTACTCACGAATCCAACGTCACTGTCAATTAAATTCTGAATGTCAAATCAACAAACGAAACGTAAGGCTGTTTCGCTTCATGAAATTCTTCCTTTGTCGTGTTTTTATTGTATTATTGAATGAAATAAATTAAACAAACTGACAAAAAATAAGTGCGTGCGTTTTGTGAGAATATTCGTGTGGTTGTCTGGTTGTTAGTGTTATTTATTTACGAGAAAGAGGACTGCATTTATCGGTGAGTAATTTTTGTTTTTATTTTTTTATTGTGTATTGCATTCTTGGCCTAGCGGTGTATGCGTTGTTTGTCCATAAATCAGGCTATATTGTGTTACGAGATTCGAGTCATACATTTGAAGAATTAAAAGTTATTTGTGTACGTAGTTGTCGTAGTTTGTTACAGTACCTACATACGATAAACTTTAAACGCTTCGGTGAGCACCAACGTTTAACACGTTTAAATTTTTATTTGTTTTAAAATAGCATTCTGTCAAAACACTGTTCATAGAAATGAATTGAGTTTATGTCATAAATTATTACTATTATATACATAGCAGTTGGAAAACACCTGTGGTATGACTGTTTCAGACCTCAAGCCATTTATAACTGTAAATATGTACAGTCAACCAGTTTATTATTTCGTCGCCTTGGTGGTGAAGCGAGTCAAGCCATGACTTTGTTCAAAATTAAATAAATACACAAATGTACCTACCATCAAAAGAATCCAAGTATATGGAGCTAACTGCCAAATTGCCAAACAAAAAAAGACAAGATCTCAATGACATGTCTTTTTTTTATTAAAATTTGACTATGGGTAGAAGTTACCCATGTTAAGTTACTAATTATTAGTTTTTGTTTAACCTCATCACTTAATTGCTTATTATCTCATAACTTGTTATGTGTGGGTTGACTGTCTTCACTCTCAAATTGACAATTTGCTTCTTATTAATGAGAAAAAATCCAAGTCTTAATGACTACAAATTGACTCGTTAATTGGTTTTCAATGTTATTTGTTCACTTACAGATCATGTCTGCAATATTGTGAAATATTTATTCTGAAACTAATTATATAGAGCAATCTTACAGAAGATAACCACAAAGGCAGGAAGTCTTCATTATTATAATAATATAAAACTTATAAAAGTTAAGTTTTATATTTTCCATAGTATGTTTCTGATAATTGCTTTAGGGCCACAGCACACTAGCTACTAATTGCAGCAAAATCGCGCATTTTCGCATTCATTATACACATTTTATAAGCAAAAGGCAGGAGACGAATGTGAAATTGTGTGATTCTAAAGCAAAAAGTAGCTATTGTGCTGTAGGCCTTACTCAGCACCTTTTAATAAGACATTAACTAAAGTATTAACTCCTTGTCTCTTGTTTAAACTCCTCATATTCATTTATTGACAAAAAACTATCATTCATACTCTTGTGGTCACAGGCGACCGGTCAAGAATAAAACCGTCAATATTTTCATGCCATAAAAATAAGAGAAAATGTGTGTAACAACTAAGGTTGCAAGTTCACCAACAATATAACAGACGGTTAGGACACAAATCACCTGTTTGATGTAGAACTTTTAGGACTATGTTCCTCAACAATTTATCAGATGTTTAAAAAGAAAACAGCCGATTATCCATACAAAAATCCGTGTTTAAACAGCTGATTTTGCTATAATCGTCTGTCAAGTTCTCGGTGAACTTGGGCCTTATATGGGTAAACATTGGTTTTCATTTAAAACATCTGATAATATTGTCTGTTGGTGAACGTGGCCCAAAGTAATTCATAACGTTTAATCTTTGACTTTGACCTTGAACATAAAATCCAGAAGATAAGTTGCAATAAAATCCATTCCATTGGCAATTTCCATATCATTAATCAAAAAATCTTATCACTAAGAAAATTGAGTAATTGATACAGATATGAGACTATTTCAATGTCAATTTAGCAAAACTACCGGTGTTATCAATTATTTACATTGGATATCATTAATAATATTAATTGATGCCAGTGTGCGTAATACAGGAAGTTCAAACTGTTAGATAAATGTAATTTGTTGATCACGGGATATAATGATTAGCTCACTGTGTAGTGCACAATATGTTCAAATCATGTATTGCGTAATGATAGCATGCTAAGCATGGTTTTTATACCATGACCTATGTTTACAATGATTCAAGTTCTGAAGAATCAGAATGGAATAAAGTATATGGATCTTTAAAATGATGGATCATCATGTATGCCTCAACGACATTTTACAAATAGACGGGCCATACACCAACATTAATGCACTACAAAATGGCGTAAACTTTACTATAGCTACATAGCAGTACATATTTTATAATTATACAGTGCGCGAAGAAAGGGAAAGAAAATGAAAGCCACCATATGCCATGTCGGTTGTTAGAAAAAGATGAATATAGACGTTTAGTTACGTGGCATTAGCTGCTGCATGCTCATTCTCTCAGTCGGTGCAGGGCATTTACCTTGCATTTATCTTGCCAATATAGAGCGCGGGCAACGCGTCTATTTGTATAAAGTCATTGGTATGCCTGTTATAATTTGTAATTTTTTTGCATTAAGGTTTTTAGTTTTTTTAATAATCAATTTGGATATCTATTCTGTTTCAAGGATATAGTATTCGGTGATGATGTTGGAATATTTATATGAATAGAACCAAATGAAAATTATATATTATTTTGTTGCCCAATAAATATTGTGAATCACGATTCATATATAACCTTCTATGCAATGCATTTCAAAGCATTTTCTTATAAGTGCTAATCTAAAGATTATTATAGAGTATACCCTATTATTTAAAGAGGTAAAATTTGTTTGATGTTTGTTTGGGTGTAATATCTGGAACAAAAGAAGGAATAAAAAAAAAATCACTAATAGAAACACAGATATTAATATAAATCTATATCTGTGAATAGAAAGCTACACTTTCCGAAGTGATATTATGCTATATTTTTTTTTTTTTTTAATTAAAACGCCCGTGTGAAACCGCAGGCAATAATATCATAAAGTTGTGAATTATGTAATTATCTTATAATACTCAACTGCGGCTCGTAGGCCGTTGAAGTCCCAACAGTGGGAAACTTAATAGGTTATTACGGTGATGATTTATTATTGAATCTATTGCCTTACATTTATATCTGGCTTTGGCTTGTATGACTATGTGAACCCACAGATAATCTGTTATGTCAGACGTCAGTCAGATATGGGCATAGAAGGTAAACTTATCATCTTTATCAGAATTTATCTTGCTAGTTGTGGGAAACATAAGTTGGTTAATCTGGGAACTAGTTGTATGCAGAAGTATAATGTTTAGGAAATTTTTTCGGAGTGTTTCACTTTGTCCCCCAGTTTCACTAAATAATAATATTTGTGCACTTTGTACCCACCTGCCGGGCTCGTACGGCGGGTGGATATACTATTTTTCTCCACCCTTTGTCTCCTTGATAGAAGACAAAAAGAAAAATCGAGAGAGAAAACGGTACTTAATGTTTTCTCCACAATTTTCCTCTTCCCATTTTCGCCATTCTAGCCCCATTAACCGGGGGACAAAGTGGAGTTATCCAAGTCTTCTTCCGGCACGAGCTGGGATAATTTTCGAGAATATTGATCAGTATCCAAAGAAACGAAAACTCTTTTTAACACGCTTCTATTAGCTTCACCTGAACTAACTAACTAACTATGTAAGAAAATCTTGGAAATTAAATTTGACCCACTTCCCGGTTTCCGATTGAGCTGAGGCATACACGTTCAGTTTGAATGACTAAAGCATTTTTTTTTAAACTATAATATTTTTATATTAATTAAGCACTTGTTTCTTGCTAATCTTGATAGGACCCACGCGTAATCACTTTACAACAACAAACTGGGTAACTTTATTAACATCATACTGTGGTAAATAACACTTAATGTTTAAACATAAAATATCATACAGACATTAGCACGATCAACTGAAATGTAATATAAAGAGCTCGGTACTGACTTTATTACACCACAATTTACTTAGCTTTAGATATTACCTTCTCTCGAACGTCATTAGGCGTTAGAGTAACCATGCATTCGTTATTACTTTACGTTTATTCTGTAGTAAATCTATAGAAGTTCTGGTAACATTTTTGCAATTGTATTGAGTGATTCCCATCACGCGAAACAACTGCGTATTGTTTTTATTAGAATGCTGTTAGTATTAAATAAGTAAATACTTGTATTGGTAAAGTATAACACGACAGGTCGCCTGCAATCTCTCAAAATTCTATTAGAATTAAAAAAGAAACAATGATATAAATTTTATTAAACACTCACGCAATAATAAAAACTATGCCAAACAACAAATAAATAAATGAACAAGGTTATAGAAACAAAAAAAGAAAATCATCATCGTCCTATCAGCCGCAAGACGACCATTGCTGGACATTACCTCATAAATATTTCCAAAACGGCTTTACCAGCGACCTGGTATGACCATTATCAGTCTAAATGTTCGCATTTTTAATACTCATGACTTCTCCCGGAGCTATTTTTGCCCACAATTCGCCAATCGCCTGAATTAATGAACGCCAAAAGCGTGCGTGTGGTCGTCTGAAAATAGGTCAACGAACAGCACATTAGTGAAACCCTTAACCACAGCCTTCGTATGTAAGGAATATTGTATGAATGTCAGAATCATGCAATATTCACCTCTCTTCCCATTTCCCTACAAAACTTCGTGAAGCCGCCACCCGTATACCTAATAATTAGTTTCAAAAACACATTCACATTCATTCAAAACTACATTCATAGCTCAACAAGTATTATGAACGAAAGGAGCGATGTACTTATGCATATTGTTAGCAGCGTTACAAGTGGGCTGTAGTCAAAAGTTACCTGGATGTGCCTGAAAAGTAATATTTCTTGGAGAAGAGTAACATTTCATATATTTTTATACAAATTACTTACCTATGTTTAACTATTTCGAAGTACATAATTGAGGTATTAATAAAATATTCCGAAAAGTTACATTTTGAGTCAATGAAGTAACATGGCGGAGTCAAATGTAACGTAAAATGTTACAAAGTTACATTCGGGCAACACTGATTTTAAAAATATGAAGGAGGCGTCATAATCGTAGCTGGAACGATGTGTATCATAATTTATTCACATATCAAGATAAAATAAAAATAAAAACGAATAGCTTCCTTCCGCGTGTGCATACAAAATCTTAATGACAAATTATAGTAACGGTGAAGGTCCGGCCCTTACGCATCATAAAATGTAATCTGAGCCATTTCTTTATGTTTTCGAATTCAGTAAAAATTCCGATTTAAGGCAAGAAAAGCCTTCGAAGTATTCTATATAAGATTCTGACACAGTTCGCATAGGCACTCGAGAAACAGCATTTATGGCTAACTTAGACGCAGTTCATTGATTATTAAAATCTGAACGTATTTGCTTGAAGCCGAACTAATACGATTTGAAATGGTAAGATTGTTTTAAATACTTACCTACTTCTTATACTTGACGCGAAGTCGCGAAGTAACCGAAAATAGGTCTTGATATGTTGATAAAGCCAGCGCAGCCTTAGCATATGTTGAGATAGGCCATTTTTGCCTCGTGCAGGTTTTCTATAGGTACAAACTACTGAATGTTTTTTTTTTTTTTTTTTTTTGTTTTTAGTTCGAAATAAATCTTAATTCTTCTTTTTTCTTTCTTTCTTTCTTCTCTAAAGTACATTTTAAGTTTTAGCGTTGTTTTGATCGTCAGCAGTCAGGTAAAAGCGTTCCATATTTATTTTTACAACAACCTAACCAAAATTTTGTCTACTGCGTGATCCACCTCGGATTAAGCTACTCAAACCGTTATCATAATATTAATACAGTACAAAAACGTGTATATTTGTAGGATTTACACGGAATCCTGTCAAATTAATGTCCAAAATGACATTTAAAGGGTTTTATTAGTACACACATTGGCAAAGACACAGCTGATCATTGTCTTTAATTCTTAATTCATTAATATTGTAGTCGTGGTTTTAGCATCATTCTTGTTTCATACATTAAAAAAGTCTGCAAGATGTTCCTGAGTGCCATCAATAATTAATTCCATGATCGCAAAAAGAAATAGCTCCTAGAACAAGTTCCAAAAATAGTTGGACAGTCCGTAAAGTTATTTACCACCTGGTGAACCTTTCCGATGCCCGCAGCTGGGCTAATACTGGCCTGTCCTAAGTGCTGCACTGGATAAACTGGTATGGGGCTACTAACGGTCCTTGAACCTCCGCAGCACCGTACTTGTGGCAAATTATTACCGGAATAGGTACTAGAATGTTCCCGGCAATATCGACTCAGTTCGGCTAAACTTTGAAGGATTCGAAGGTTCTCGATTCTCGTTTGCAACTTCGGTTGTAAATACGGAAAGTCGGATTGGGTATTGGAAATTGGAATTTATTACTGCAAAAAGCCTTTTGGTTTATAATAATAATTATGTAGGTAAAAGGTATATTTTGGTTTGGTCAGGAACGGATAGGCGCAAAAATAACAAGCAACCAACCAACAATCGCAACCGGCTACATGAGGTTTTGAACAATACTAATGTTTGTGTTTCGTCACTTGATGAGCTAAAGCTTTTAAATTATATAGCAAGCTAAGTGACACTTACAATTTTCTTGCCAAGCGTACGCTTGTAAAACGGACAGTGTTCTGAGGACTTACCATCCCACCTCTCGCCATCGGCGGGGAGTTCATCCCATACCCTACAACCACACTGGTTTCGTACCGTGCAATTTCAGAGGAGTTTCCTCCCACGAACGCTCAGGTTGTGGAATCAGCTCCCTAGCGAGGTTTTCCCGAGAGACTATAGCATGGGGGTTCTTCAAAAAAAGGAGTGAAAAGGTTTTTACAGGTTAGGCCACGCGCGATTTATGCCCCTGGTGTTGTAACCGTCTATAACTCTATAGGCTACGGTAACCGCTTACCATCAGGTGGGCCGTATGCTTATTTGCCACCTTAATGGTATAAAAACCAAAAAAAAGCCATATCAGGTAGTAAGTTTTCGTTTACAGAAATCCGTACATATTGAATGGTCTAAAAACATATGTTTTGAGCTGTATAGTTTTTAAAGTAATGTTTGTTTGTTTTACAAATTGGTTGACGTCACGAATTCATGATCAACTAATAGCCATATTAGATACCTAGTAGTAATTGTTGGACGCCATTGCGAATGCCACCATTTTGTGGTCGCTTTACGGCTTATTGTACAAAGTTGACATTTCTCTGTGACCTCTGACATACAGAAGCAAGCGTCCGATCCTGTAATTGGATAATGTATTGATAACCTCCAATGTCGGGAATGTTCAAAATGTCGTCTAGAGTAACAACTTTTCAACATTGTTAACGTGTAAGCAACTAGTGGAATTAAATTCAAAAAAACCTAGTAGTTCTAGTAACTTCTAAACGAACCTACCTACCTACTAATACCTAACCTGAAAATATACGAAATTTGAGAGACGCACAGAAAGGTTACCCAAAACTAGTACCCAGTGCTCAGCCTTGGGAACAAAATATTGTAGCAGACCAATACCAATTGCTAGATATTTGAGTAGTAATAAAAGAATTTTTACCATTTCTTCAATTCCCCTATTGATCTTGGAATCTACAATGAAGTTGTTGAAATACTTCGTGAGTAATGTTGACTCATAAGCGCCGACAAGTGACAATTACTATTTGCTTGAAATGTACGGACTTTGAGTTGAATGAGTATTTTAATAACTGTGTACTAATTAATGTTTACTTTGAAGATTTTAAACGTTCACGCTGCAGTAATAACTTTGCTGATAAAAAAATTAAATGGGTTTGCCATAAATAATATAAAACCCTCGATCCAACCAACCGATCGAGTCAACCTCACGTTTTATTAGTTAAGCTATTGTCGCTCCAAGATATAGATCAAAATTAATCAAAGCTGTAAAACGAAGCCGTATAAAATTGGATCAAAAACAAACCACCAACTTGAAATTCTATCAGCCTTACAAGATTTGGAGAAACGCGATATTTTTGAATACCAACCCAAAGTATTTCTGCGCAATAATTTATTAAAATGTCTACTTGGTGGCAAAGATATAACAGTATCGTGCCAAATATATTTTTTGTCCAAACTTGAGTAAAATTTTTGTCGACTCTCTTTCATACTTTCCTTTGTTCCTTTTTCTGAGAATAATATTTTCTCGGTAAAATTATTCTGGACTTGAATGAACTGTCATAAAGTCTGGATATAACTGTTCTGCTGCCTACAATTCGTAACAGCGTAGCTCTTAGGTATTGAAATTACCTCGCTTAAAGGCAGCTGGAGAAAGGTTACAATTATTTTATTGTTTCACTACGAATTAAAAAAAATTACTATCAGGCCTGAGAGATCTAACGGTTAGGCAGAGGTGTCTAAAATATTTCTCCGATGACGGTAAAGTTTTATGTGATTATGTGTTAATCACCATTTATCGGCAAAATGCCAAACTATGCCCTTCACCTAAACATGTTCTTATAAGAGACCCAATTAAACGTTGCACGACCTAGGGATCGAACAAAGGACCTAAAAGACCCAATGCGCTTGTTACGACTAGACCAGTGACGCCTACAGATTCTTTGATAATGGAATTGCCAGTAGTTACTCAAAGAAGAATTCTTAGAACAATTCATTCTCATTAGGTCTTGCGGCGTGTTTTATACGAATTGCTGTTTGTTAATTTTGCCAGTTCAACATCTTAAATTGTAAACAAGGGCAAAATTTCCTACTGCGTAATTTTAAACTTCTGGAGAAAGGCCTCAAGGCTATTCGTTGAATGGAGACCTAAATTATAACCGCCCCGACCGTCTTCCTTCCTCGTTCATTTTAATATTTAAACTAGTGAAGTAGTGAACTCTAAGGAACTTCCTTAGTAAAAAATATGAATTGCAGACTTCAATTTAAGCTCAAATTCGTTAGTACTGTTAACTTTATTAGAGTCTAGTTGATTATAGCAGCCTTTTGCATAGGCCGTTCAGTCTGGTTTTAGCAGGACGAATACACACATACCGAAGTAGCATTAGCAGACTGAGTCTGACATAATTTTTGTTTGGCAACATGCACTGCTTTGTATCGGTCAAGGATTCCTGTTACTGCAGACTCTTTTGTTAAAAGCTAATTTCGCTGATTGTTCACAAAATAACTTAAATTTATTGAAATTGAAAAGCTTTGCAAAGAAATCTGTTAAAGGTTTTTATATTATACGGTCTTTACTACTTCTATTTAAAAATATTCCAGCGAGTTCATTCAACAGGTAAGATCTTTTCCCAAGAAACTTTTTCTTGTATCATTCTATTAGTTCAGGACTGTTATCTCGCTCCAACTTTTGCTTTTAAAGCGAAAATTGCATTTATATTCGCGGTACAACTTTGGAATTGAAAGGCAAATTATCTCTTCATCTTCCAAGGTTAATCTTGGTGTTGATTGTAGGTGTAAATAAGTTTTTGCATTGAAATTGTTAGTAGAGGAAGTGGTTAAAAAACTTATCTAACATCGCCTTCATCCTGAGCAATCAGAACTCCATCAGTCAAGTTTTTGTCAACTGAATGAACGATGTGTATCCTCCGAGAAACAAGTCTTCCAATTATCGCGTCCGGTGTTATACTAATTTGCGTCTTCTATCTCTTTTTAACGTTTGTAGATGGTATATATCTGTCTTCCTCAATACTGCTGTCTGGAAGTTAGATCAGATAATGGCAGTTGTTAAATGCATTGCCTTGCGAGTCGCGCGTTCAGGTAACATTGAGTTTAAATCTTTTGCTGTTTTTAATGAGAAAATTTATAATTGCTAAATAGGGAAATGAATATGTACTTAACCATATAAGTTTCTCTCAAATGAAGAACGTACTATCTATCGTACGCAAAGCTTTGAACTCAAGATGAAAATAAATAATAAGATTGTTTTTACGCCAGTTTTTTACTATGCCTCAGATTTTGTTGTATATTTTCTTGACGCTGAAATTAACTTTGAAATAGTTTTTTCTTTCAGTAATGACAAAAAATCATTTGGGCTGTCGCAACCTAATTTTTTTCCCTAACTTTTTAGTGTCTGTTTTTTACTGTCTGGTTTGAACCTAGGTATTTAAAATGTAACTAATTTTCTTTCTTATCATGCCATGACGAATTCCTAGACACGAGGAGAAATAACGTGACCAAATTCCTATTGTAGCAATGAATTACTTATTTGTATTTTATTTTAATCGAGGCTTATAACGAAGCATTGATGATAAAAGGTAGAGCCTGATGATGGCAATGTTGAATAGCTCAATCTCGTCAGCTGTCTCTTACTATCTCTCGAAAATTGTGATGCCTGTAATTCTTGGACGGATAGGCTAAAGAACACTAGTTTTTTGCAGATTCCAAGCGTTCTATTATTTATTCTAATGCAGCCAAGGACAAGCCAATAAAACCAGACCAGTAAATTGCATTACCCACTTGTGGCTACTGTTAATATTTATTTCTTCAAAATCTTCCAGATAGTTAAGATTGCAATCTTATTAATCGAAAAACAATCTGGCTAGCTATAAACCAACGTAATTTACTACAAATTGTTTGCAAAAATCTTCGTTAAACAAAGAACTTCTCAGGAAAACACGAAAGCAATAGATTACGGGTAACGTCCGCAGTCCCTAGACAATGGCTCATTACAAGACATTACGAAAATAGGTGTAATTTGATGAAAAAAACTCAGAACAACGAATACGCATGACGCGGCCATTTTGTTTGCAGAAAATCGGTGTGCTATGGACTGGTAGTGATTTAAATAGGAACATTAGTTGGTTCTAGGAAAGTGGAACAACGTTATTATGTGCTATAAATCATTGGCACTACGTAGGTCATATTAAACAAACCCGACTGCATTCGTTTAAATTCTGTTATGCTTTCGGCACAACCACAGACAATTTCCTCATTTTGTTTGCGGTACTCGTTGTTGTTTTTTTAAGGTACACTGATATAAGATACTGGTGGGTTTCAGCACAGTTGAAGACCTTTTCAGGAAGTTCTCAAGTTGTCAAAGATTTCAAAAGTTTGGCTAAATTAGTTATTTCATCATCAAACTGGTGCTTCTCATATAATGTTCTCATAGTTCTGCATTAGCAGTCTATTTTTTTTGATTATCTTTAAACTACCTAGTTACAGTTTTGGTAGATCTCATAAAATTTAAGGTTGTATTAAAGCCACTTAGCCGCCATCTAATATAAAGTTGTTTTACTCCATGTTCAAAAACAAGAATGACTTCATTATATTTTTTTATTATGTCGTTCATTGATTTTTTGTATTATTTATTTATCAAAAGAGATTAAGTAAGTTGTTTCATGGTTGAATTCTGCTTAATCTCAGATTTTTATATCAATTACGATCTGTGTGCAAAATCTAGTTGATCTGTAGCAGTTGGAATTATTAGTTTGAACCGAAGATAATTGAAGCTTGAAGTTTTTTCTTTTATTTTCAACAATGATTATCTGGTGTATTAAATTTCGGCACCCACAGTTGACTAATTCTTAGGTGGAAAGCACTAATCTTCTGAACTAGTAGCATGACAACACGCTACACTTCTTTTACATCACCTTATTGCTCCAGGAGCATGAGCATCCCTGAAGATTAACCTTACTTACCCCGTGAAGGTAAAGAACATCAACGATGGCAAATCATTTCACACATGTTGGTGAATGTTGGCCAACCTCTAAGCATCTTCTAGTATACTATGTATACTATGTGTATGCTGTGAAACATTTCTTACTACAATCGTATGGAAGAAATGCTACATGCAGCATTAGATATTAAATTTAAAATCTGTTACCTTAATACATACGCATATTCTAAACAAATGGCCAACGAGGACCAACTTCTAAAATTTCGCCATTGCTCCTCTCGTTAGTAAAAAGTCCAACAAAAAAGCTATTAATGAAGCATTGGAAACTGTTATTAGCGTTGAACGTCCAATGTTGGATACAATGTTACATGAAAGCGGATCGCGTGTCGCGATGTTGATTGATGTTACCAAATTGATTAGCAGTGTGTTCGTTCTGTTTCCTAGTTTTGCTTTTAATAACTTACGTGAGGTTTTTTTGTTAGTGTTATACCGATAGGCTACGTAAGCGTGTTAACGGAAGGATTTTGTATCATCATTAACATTGTTAAATATTTCAAAAATACAATCCATGAAATGTAGAAGTACCGTGTGATTTTTCGTCTGATGAAACAGGCCATGCAACATTTGTTTTATTCCCATGCAGCCTTCGAAGCGGTAAAGTCTACCTAAGTAAACATACAGATAAGTAGCAGATCTACATGTAGACAAAGTTACTAACTCTGACTAACTCATTGCGATCATGAATCATAATTATTTATCTAATAGGCAAGCATGCCTCATCTCGTGAAATCTCGTCTCCTATAATAATAATAGGTAAGATGGGTGAGTCAAACTGCGAAAATTGAAACTAAAATTTAATATGTTTCTCTTTTCACAAAAGCTTCCTGATAAAATATGTGTCTAACTCGTTCTCAGTGCGTTAATATTTTCACGCTAATATTTTCGTTCTCTGTGCCTTTTGTGGAAAATATAACGAACGTGAAAGCCGAACAGATACTGATATTTGACACCGAATCTGACATAATGTATGATAGTATGGGCATAAATAAATTGTCGCGAGGGAGAAATATGATTCCATTCTAAGGAACAGGCTGCTAGATAGTGAGAGCGGTGCGGAAAGCAGTACCTAGCGGAAAAGTGATTTTGGTAGACGTTCGTCAAAAGTTCAATCTGACCTGAGAAGCATACGTGGAGTCAAGCTGCCTTGCACGATCTCGCCATAGCTCTGCACTTACGAAATAATGAAGATCTATAGATGGCGGGACAACAGTCGATCTTGCTAAGTCGGACGGGTCAGTAAGAACGGGCAGCCAGAGGTCACCATCACCAATCATGTCTGCCCAACAACAAGCATTATGCATTATAGAAAAAATTATGTCTATTGCTGTACCGAAAACGTCAGAATTGGTTTTAGTAGGAAGTTTACCGAAATGGTAAGGTTCAGTAGATATTATTCCATCGGTACAACTTCCTGCTCCACTTTCAGCACCGGTTTTACTAAGATGTATTCATATCTATGTAGTATTATATTCTATTCGTAGCTGTGTCATATTTCCATGTATATTTAATTTCGTTTCTGGTATTTACCGGAATACTTATTACTCATAGTCTTACCTATAATATACGTGTACTTGTGCAGCCTTGATGCAAATACTATTGCTCACATGGACGGCATTCATAATTTTTGTAAATTTTATTATTTATATTCTCTGAACTTTTTAAGCTTTGCCCATTGACATCTGCTGACTACATCATTGCACGGATGATAAGCAACTGTTGCATTCTGTTTTATGTTTATATCAAGATGACCAATAAACATTTACATCAGTCAGTGGAACTTGTGAAACAATAACATCTGTCTTTACGGATGAAAAAGTGAGATAACGCTATTATGACAGCTTAATGCTAAAAAGAGAACGAACGTCACACGGCCGCCTGTCAAGAGAGCGATCGCCAAATTAATCTACCTGTTTCGCTGTCCTTTCCTTCCCGTTCCGTTTTCGATTAATCTCCATATTAAATCCTCCATTCTCTCAGCAAGGCCGACGTTCTCGAGTAAAAATAAAATGTCCTTTCCACTAAAATCTCAAAGCGAGGCTTAAGAATATCTCCGATCTTTTCCGCGTCGAATTGAAAATTTAACGTCTGTTTAGGCTGGGCGCATAATTTATTCATAGCCACGAAAACTGACTTCGTCAGTTCTACTTCTACCAGAAGTTTCCTTTCTTCGAGGCCAATACGGTCTTACGACGGAATAATAATGATCGGCATTGACTCACAGATGACGGATTTCGATATTCGGCATTTTCGCATGAGCCGTAATTGGAGGGGAATTCTGGATTTGTGAAGGAAATGAGGTTATCATAAACATAATGTGTATGGATTTTCTTTTATGCGCATAAAAAGGGCTTCCCAATCCAATTCTGGAATCGTATCGAAGCAGCCTGTGTAATTGATTCGATAATCCGCTTACCACTATCGTGATATTTCAATGCTATGTGTCGTGGCCAGTAGTGAGTGGCTAATTAAGGCATGTAGAAACGTTCAGAATCGAATCAAATCTATAATCCAATCAGATGTTGGTCTACGGATGTATGAATCAAATCCTTAAAGCAGTTGGCAAAATGAGACTGTGCCAAATAGCCCATGAGTTGAACATCCTACAAATTATTCATGTCACTAGTAAAGTACGTAAAGACAAAGAAAAACCGTTTCTTTTGTCTAACCACCCACAAATCCTTCTGTATAGCTACGAACAACAAGATAAACCTCTTAGTAAAGAAAAACTCCTTTTCTTAGAGAAATTTTAACAAAGGCACTGATCCCAAACGTTTTAGTAATCTTAGGTCATCACCAGATTAATTCAATAGATGCTAGATAAAGACTCCCACGGCAATATACGTGCGAAAGCATTTACTAACATAATTTAAATGTTACGTTAGTTGTTAAGGCAGTACCCTGACCAAAACGCCGTTTTACATCGCCATCTCCTCCGCAATTATACCATATACAAATAAAAAAAAAATACAGTCTTAAAGTTCAAGATCTCTACTTCAAATCCAACGTTTCAAATATTATTTTTAAGTAGATTATACTATAGTAATTGGCGATTATAAAACACCTAAATCAGAGTTTAAACCTTCATCTTCTTCGGAACTTGAAGCTTAATTTATTTCTGATTTGCAGCAATAGATAAATAATTATTTTATTTATAAGTCCAACGTTTAACATTTAAAAAAAAGTCATTTTTCAATTTTTCCTTGAATTTAAACGTAAATCTGTGCCAATTTTCAGCTGAAGGGTCGTGGTCGCGACGGGCGGCAGTCTGCCGCTGGCTCTCGGACGTGATACCGTGTCGATCGAGGCTATCGCGTTCGATTTATAAATTCAGAATTTATTTTGCTCTCTAGACACAATATTGTGTAGAGGGGGCAACCTATATAACTTGCCTCAGTAGTATGGCATGTACTTCTATAAACATATTTTGATTTTTTTTGAGTACATATTTGAAATATTATTATTTTAGTAAAATCAGATATAGATAGAGTCTACTGATCTGTCACTTTATCTGTCAAGTCAATACAAATTGTGTTTCATCTTCTAAAATATACTTTGTCTAAAAATATAGAGACCATCTTTTGAAAGAAAGAAAGAAAGAAAGAAAAATCATTTATTTGCCACAAAAACAAGACACACTAGAATGACAGATACAGGTAATAAGAAGAGGACAGGTGCATAGACAGAGAAGACATTATTTTAGGATGGTGATCTTTTTGATGTTTTCTATAAACATAAATTCAAATTCAGTATGTGACCACGTGAACGTGACCGAATGTTTGAAAGCTCTAAACTATGGGACGGAGTCCCATCATGTTGGTATTCAAACTTCATGTTTTGGTGAGGTCTATTCATATAAACCGTGACCACGTGACTACGTGACCAAAATTCAGAGCTACCTTCTATTAATGAATTGATAATTTGTCATAATCAACGTTTAAAATAGTAAGTAATAATATGTTGATGAGTCGTCATTGATCTAATTTTTTTAATTTTTTAATATAACATTGTCCCTCACTAGGATTTCTCCTGTATCATGGGTAGAGTTTACAGACATTATCTCACATGCACACACACCCAGACTAATATTTGTTCCGTGCGCGTATCGAACCCGCGGCACGTAACGTAGAAAACCACTACACTACTTGTAACAACCCTGGCCTCCATGCACTATCGCCACACTGTCTTGACGTTGTCGGCGAGATCAAAGGCGCCGTCCTACTGTTGTTTTTCTTTATACTATTCCTTTACTATATATAATAATAAATACTATGTACCAACCTAGTTTTATTTTAATACTTATCGATTATACTTTATATATTACTATTCACCAACACTGCTATTCCCATTTTTAATCGACTTCCAAAAAAGAATATTCTCAATTCGACTGTATGTTTTTTTTTTGTATGTTTGTTACGCTATTACTCCGCCAATTGCATACCGATTTTGAAAATTCTTTTTTTATTTCAAAGGGTACTCTCAAGATGGCATTTAAATTTGTTGAAGATTTGATGAAGAACTTCGGAGATATACAATGGAACTCTTGAATGAATAACAGCATGTCACTTGCGATTTCTGTAATCGCATGATTATGAATTGTTTAAGCCACTCAAAATAGAAATATAAAATAAACGTTAAAAAATAGTATAAACCGACTTCAAAAAACTAAAAAGTATAATACATATAATTTTCTTAAAAAACTTATCAGCTTCTGAAGTCGTTGCCACTGCCAAGCTAGGTGCATTGAAGAATTTAAGAAAATTATTTACACTGTTTAGTTTTTTGAAGTCGGTTTTTACTTTTTTTAATGCTAGGTATTAATATCTAATAATCGTGATATATTTATATGAGTGAATATTAAATGAATCAAGCAATCCTTCAAATAAAAGAGCAAGTTATAATTAGTTAATACCAAATAATCTAACAACTCGGCAAGTGTAATGGGCATTTTTTGCTCGGAAGCTCGTTGACGAAGCATAAATTTTTTATTTCCCTTTTTTATAAAATTATTCATCATTGTAGTGATTGTACCACTGTTATTGGTATTAATTTTCTAGTAGTAACTCTGTTACTATATAGACCTATAAGTGAAACAATCTACAAATATATATTTTACTTTGCCACCTCTATTTATTATATAGTTTTTTAGTGTCTGGCGCGATGCTCGCGTTGACATGCTCCGAGCGGTTTCCGTAATATTACAGGGGGTCGCGCGGGTTGCGCGGGTGGAGGAAGCGAAATCGACAAATTCGTTACCTCACTGACGCGCCTTAACTAAGAAACAACCGCCTCATTGGTCTATCCGGATCTAGACTATAGTACGCTCAGTTACGGATAATAAAGTCGGGTTTGATACCCAGGATGATAATTCATCAAATCTAAGACTTTATATAAATGTTTCTGTGTGTGTGTGTTTTATGTAAATGCTTTTACAAGTGACGGATGGGAATTAACTTTTGCTTAAAATTCGAGCTCAAATAGGTACTCAAGTCCGGTTATAGATAGAAGTATCGTCCATGTGGCCCAGGAGTCAGAACTAGCTTTGCCCACTTGCCAGCGCCCACTTAAGGAGTAGACCACGGTATGCTGTTTTAGACTTCGTTCGAATTATGACAACTAAATTAAGATAGACTCCATCTCCAGTGGTTTGTGACTCGATATCATCATTGTCAAATTGTGGAAGTATAGCATACCTACATTCTGCCTAACTCTTCGGGTATAACGGTTATTTTAACCAGGAAACAAGAGTAGGTACCGCAAAAGTAGTCTTTGTTGTATGCGGTAACGATAATATCGTTGATTTATTGGGAGCGAACTACCGTAAAATTACCGTAATGTTATAGATTGAAAGTTGGTTTAGTATCGATGCCCGGATGTTAAGGTCATGGTAGTTATTCGTACAAGTAATATAATGTAACCAACCATCTGGTTTTACTTCCTTCTGTGTGCTGTGAAGATCGTAAGGATAGACAGTTCGCTGCTTAAGAATCGGACTTTTTCCCAGTGATCTTAATTCTTACTTGTTTTCCTATCGTGATAAAACCCAGACTTTGTAAGAGCAAATAGACTTAATGAGAAACATGATAATTGATAAAATTAATCTTTAAGAAGGTCTGTTCTATAAGAACCCAGTTGTTATGAAAGAATACGTTTAGGAATGCTTGGTAGTCGGAATGCATTATGAATTATGATGTTATGAGTAAAAATCGCTGCCTAACTATTGTGAAGAGTGACAAGATAATGAAGATAGCTTGGCAAGCAAATAGCTAAATGCAGTAGTTTATGTCGACACCCATATTGTTTCATTATAATTATAAACAGGTGTAAACCTTCTTTCTGATAGACGACAAACTTAATATTACTTATTATTATAGGAAATGCAATTGAATCAAGCCTAGCTAAACAAAGCAATTAAAAATTGCCATGTAAAGTCATTATAGTTCGATTTGAGGCGTGTTTTTATTGTAATTTATACCAATCATAATGTAATTGACTGAGTAATTACTTATAATTGCAGAACTGAATGCAGCAAAGTAAACTCTTACATGGGTATAGATTGGGTAACTTTATTTGCAGTAAACCGAGTTATCTAGGAATTTAAAAGGGATTAACCAAGAGCTTTCTTTCAGATTTTATTGTAATTTCCATTCCTCATTTATTGAGAATAAGTCAATATCCTATCTATTTCCTTAGTTCTTGGCCATTGCCGAGAGGCGATAGGAACATCATGGCCACATAGGAAACGGTATTATCTTGGTTGATTACATAACATTACATCTACGTAGATGACATGCTAGGTCTTGCACATAAAAGCAGAAGTATCTTACGCTATCGGTAATTATTATGGAAATTGTTAATTTATATTCATTCTCAAATAGGGAGGAAAAGGAGGAGAAAGGCCTTTGTCCTGCAGTGAGATATCAGAGGCTCATAATAATATTAATTCTTTAAGAAAAGCTAACTTTGGCAGATAACCCTTGGGACGAAATGCAATACATGCCAAGCCAATGCCTTTACCAAATTTGGTTATCTTGGCAATATTTCCTCAGAGGACCCCTTCTTGTAGTAGTCTATAGAGTAGGTCCATACTTAATAGTAAAATGACTGTTCCAGACGTTTCTTTTTTTTTGAGACAAATACCTAGATACTGGTTGCTCTGAGAATCTTAGATAAGCTCTGCCTATTCATTCTATATTCGAGGCTTGACGTATTAAATATGTATGTATCACTCACTGTTATTTTCCTTTACGTATTGCAGGTGGGATAGGTTAGCTTCCAGGGATTACCTACGGAAAATACGCTAACCTAACCTACACGGTGGAAAAATACTGTTGTATGTTTTAGGATAGGGTTATCTTCTTTTTATACAATATTAATGTAATTTACTTAGAAAACTCGTCTTAAGTGGTATCTTTATCACATTCATGTGTTTCACTTTGTTTTTAACATTATTCCAGTTTAGCGTCAGGTTTATGTTTTCCAATGAAGGGCTGAATCAAGCCTGTGTGGTGATATTCGTACGCCACATGGCAAAACATAGTGTATCTACTGACCCATTGTAACATCTCACATATTATTGTAACCCACCTATGTTTACAAATAAAGCATTCTCATTCTCATTCGAGCGCAGGTTTTTGCCAGCTTCATAAAAATTTAATGTTTTATTTTTATTTATTTTTGACACCCGTGAGTCACAAACGGGTTCAGTTGAAAATCAGCGCCAGGCATTGATGTCTGGCTTCACGCTGAACTGAACCTTTTCAGTGCAACACATATACCTGTTTTATTTTCTGGATTTGTTTTTAATTACTTTGGTATCTCGCTTTAGCTACCGAATAAATTATTTTTCTTTCTCTCTTTCTGTATTCAGTTCTTAATCCGATCTACCTCTATCCACTTAGTCGACCTTGCACTTGCATGCCGGTTTGATTACTGTACGATTGTTAGCTCTCACGTCTCCACGCTTATTCCACAAAATTCGATACACCAGAGAAGGAAGTTGGTTCGTCACGCACTATATAACGATCATTGCTATGCATCGTACGCGTCTGTCACGGGCGCGACAATATCATCAAATGCGATTGTTAATGGTTTGGTGTCACGTAGTGCTATTTTGTTTATTTATATCAGGCTATGCAAAGAAGGTTGCATAGCGTTGGCACTTTAGCAGTCTGTAGTGCCTTGGTAGGTCCTAAATTGGTTAAAAGTTTTGGTTGACTGTCGTCCAGTAAGTGGTTGCGCATCAACACTGTACTGTCGATGTTGACGATGCAGATAAAGAGACCTGTTTAGTTGATACTTCTCAGTCTATCCGAGTACTAGATACTCAAAAATCCGAGTCTATTACTGGATACATTCTACTACTGAAGTACTGAGGTAGCACTTTTGCTAATAAAAGCCAATGCTTCATACTAATAATGACACAGTAATAGACACTGGTTTAAGTTGTAACTACATTTTTTAATTTTTTTAATGAGAAATAGTAATTGAAAATGAAAATGTGTTTGAACTTGAGTGTCCACCAAGTTCAAACACGAAAAGCCTTGGCCTATGAAATTGGTTTTGATTTCTTTTAATATAATTATCAATCTTTTTCCTCTACCGAAATAGAATTCCGAAAAGGAAATTCGAGTATATAGCCACCCCCACGCTTTTGGTTACATGATATCATTGTAATAAACTTATAAAAGGACATTCTATTCTCGACCACCGGCGATGTACATATTGTTTTCCTTTGCCACCTACGCAGCCTCAGGGAAACGACATTTTCGCAATAACATGTTATTAGACCAGTGCTCTAATAACATCATACAGTGAAAATTATTACTGCTCGACCAGGTGATGTTATTAGGTGTCTTATGATACTCATGGGAACAGCTGGTCGAGTCTTGCCATAAACCGGATAGCATAATTTTTGTCTAGCCATAAACCACGTGACATAATTTCTTTCATTGGTATCTATCTATTCTGTCTATCACAGTCAAATGGTCTCCGGAAGCATGGACCTTCGCTTTGCAAGTTGGTTGGTAAAATGGTGTCCTCCGAGACATCCTGACACAACTGTTGCTTACGATGTTATGGGCAATCTGTGGCCCTAGTGTAAGAGTTTCATTTAGAGAAGAGCTCGGAGCGCGTTCTGTGTGCTGACTTGCGTCAGCACACAGAACGCGTTTGAAGCGTAAATCGAGATTGTTAAAAGAACCCTTACACGCCTCTGGTGATTTGGGATAGTTATTTCGCCACGTCTTTAATCTTTTAAACATAAAGAGATAGTTGTTCAGCGGCGAAGTTGGAATTCGATCTTCGTCATATTTTTTTCTAGTTATTTGAAATTCACCTAACTTTACACAAACTTTGGCCTTAAACAAATCCCTAATTACGTGTTCGGTCTTCGTATTATATTCTGTGTGGTGGTCTATATTTGGTTACCTCTCGTGTCGCGAACAATCCACTTATGGTTAATTTATTCATAACCAACAGTCTTACTGCGTTATAATTGTTATAGCTCGGTGTTACAGGTTTTTATGGTACCTATTGCCTCATTTGAAACACTTAGGTAATGTTAACTCAAATCTCGATGGTAGGAAAATCCCATAATAAGTATGTGTCATGTGGGTATAATTTATCCAATTTTTAAAACGCTTTTATTAGCTTCACTTGTAACTAACTATGTAAAAAGAACTTGGAAGTTAAATTTGACCCACTTCCCGGTTTCCGATTGAGCTGAAATTTTGCATACACGTTTAGTTTGGATGACAAAAGCGTTTTCTTTAGTTTTTTTATATTATAGTTTAAAAAAAATTTTATTAAAAAATACATCTATATGTAGATCAGGGCTTATTAAAGATGCTGTGTCATACATTTTTTGTCACTGTTACACACGTTCACAATATTAAATTCTAATACAATTTTTTATTTATTTTCTTCTTACTTTCATAATGTTCGACGGTTTAAATAAATAACTTATTTACGAAATTCCACGTAATCAAGCAAAGCGTTCAAACATAAACTCTGTTCCGTATCATTGCCCTTTAAAAATGTCACAGGATAATTAACTTCCGGGTCCTATCGAACTGTCTGTCGCGTCGGTAGCATTCCCATAGAGTTTCAATTACACGCATCGGTTCAATTCGATCGGAGGCAGCCATCTTGTGAAATAACGAGACAACTGACTAGAATCCACCCTGCTGGGGTTTTATTGCAAAAATATTACACGACTAAGAAATGAATCAGACTGGAAAAATGATAAGCTTAGAACTCTTTTATTTTGAATAAAAATATAAAGTTATTTCTGGAGACAATAAAACGGATTATGGCATAAAATACAGTACACTTTATTGCACACCAGAAAGAGAAGAAAAGACACAATAAATAGAAAAGAGATGAATAAAGGACGGTCTTATCGCAATTGGCTATTTCTGCCAGACAACCTCGGGATAGACAGATTTGCAGGGACGGTATTACCGTATTAGTTAAACGCTTAGCTATACATATGAGTCTTATGACTACAGTCGTCTTATGACATAAAGTCCTCGATGATGTGTGTAGTCCACCAACCAGCATCAGGCCAGTGTGGTGGACTAAAACCTAACCCTTCTGATTCTGAAAAGAGGCCCGTGCCCAGCAGAGGGACCGTAATGGGCTGGATTTATATTATATTATTCTTTTTTATTTTACAATCACCCTGATTATCCTATAACAACAAATCCTCGAATTTTGAACCGTCTTTATTTCCCCAACGTATAATTTATTGTACCCTTTACGTTTTCCGATATTTAAAGCCTGCCATTGTTATAATTTACCTGAACAAAGCTCCACTGGGTGTACAATTATACAGCCCGAATCAATTACCGTTGACAAATTTGCTCTGGGAACAGTGAATATCAGTGAATATTTTAATAGTCTTTGCGTGCTGTGTGCCTAGTACTTGCTACGAAAGACGCCATATTTGCGGTGACATTGTGACATATTCGTCTCAATAATTTGGTTTACCATGATCACCTCACAGACATAACAATCACGTTAACCGTTTATATATTAACAGTAGTATCATTTGAATTTAATAAAGCAAAAATAAAGGCATCAAATCAAAAGATAGCAATACAAATCCAAAATAAAGAGAATAAACTCCATATGATTGTAGATTTGCATAGTCGCAATAAGTCGTTTTAAACCACACATAGAGGACCTCAATCAATACTGGTAATTGAAATGTTAAATCAACATCGTTCAACATTTGTCATAAATAATTCAAATGTCTACGTTCCGCTTGTGGATTTTCAATCAACTCTTATCCCAACGGAATATTAATTTAATTATTTAAAATGAATGTGTTCCACATTCGTACTACGATTATGATTTAATTAACTCATGTGAATTGTTTTGAAGTGAACTGATTTCATGGTTCTGATATCACCTCATAAACGTCCATAAGAGAAATTCTCAATTCCACGTATAAGCATGGACCTTTCTTATAAACTGCTACAGTTAATGCTCCTGTGACCTGTAACGATGTAGATATTTTTATTATAGAAATTAATTAAACTTTCTGTTTAATAATAATATTATGAATGACAGCAACATAATCAAAGTACCTCTAAATATTGTTAATTATTATATGGCTTGAAAGTCTTACGACAGGATTTCCGCTAAGCATAAATATAAATGCCACTTGAAGCCACATGCTCATTATGATTATAATTAAACATAAATTTCCTCGTATCAATTATGGAAGCAGTTGTAAGCATAAAACTTATCAATAAAAAGAAAATGCTACCTTTAAATGGCTAGAACATTAAACTTAAGAATTTCTTCTAATAGTTTCCCTATAGCAGATGTCAGAAACGATACGATTATATCCATTATAAACACCATCATTCACAAAATGTAGTCTATGATAATAGTAAAAGATTATGATCGATATTGTTATAGCAAAATATTGAGGGTTCATCTGATATTAGTTACAAAACTTCATTGACACTAGTTTCTGGCCTATTTTCGACATTAATAACCATCGGTTGCAACATTTTCAATAAATCTGTAGTTACTGCTGTAACAGTCTCGTTTCAGACAATTGTTACAATTGTTGATATTATCGAAAACAATTGTGGAAACTGCTAACCTCGACGAACTTTTCAAGTGTACATTTTAAACCACCACCTAAAGTTGATTGGTTCAAAAATTACTGACTAGGTAAGCGTAAAAATTGTAGTAAAAATAATCTAACTCTATGTAATAGTTTCCGTATAACCTAATTCAGAAACACTTTAAACATAAATTGTTATGACTCCTGGAAGTAACATAAGGGCCTTTAATGATTTTATATTACTTATTACCTAAAACATTATATTATTATATCTACAATAATCTACATTAAAAAAAAACATATTGGATAAGCTACATACATACCATGGTTGGTGATAATGACACTTTTTGTTTGTATGTCCATTGCAAAAGCTCATTGGAATTCTGTTGTTGCTGCGTAACTGGTTGAAATGATACTGATAGATACAGAAAAAAATGTCAGATAGATAATTGCGAGAAACCGAGGTTTTATTTAGGATTCTTTTAAAAAATTATAAGTATTTCAAATTAATTACGAAAGGACTAGAAATTCTCTAAAAAAAGATTTATTATGTTAGAGAAATCTGGTAGCTGAAACAGGTATAGTTTTTACATGAGTTTACCAAAAGGTTTAATCTGGAACAAATCCGAGATTGGTGGAACGGCTAAATCAGCGATTTCAACACAATGCCGTGACGTCTTCGCTACGCCTACGAGATAAACGATAATAAAGATTGTTTACATTATTAAATTGCACAAGAATTGCTTCTAAAAACGCCATCGTTGATAGGTAAGTGGATACTATCATCATTACCAATTGGGCAAGCATATAATTGCAAATTATCGTATAGCTTACTTCTCCTTCTGTCGATGAGTTATCCACATGGGAATCGCTTTTGCCGTACTAGAAAGATTACCTATCTAATCAGCAGTGGTGGTATCGAGGCTGACTGCTCAGGGTGCGCCAGACGATCTCATGTTTCTTCAGTCGTGGAGGCTCTTTCCTTGCATCTTGTATAGCTTACTAATACTAGATAATTAACATTTCCAGCTGAAATATTGGAATGAGTACCTTTTGCTACAACTATGTATTCGGTGCTCTTCTTGTGATTCATATTGCAAATTGCGAGCGCTGAATGTGTAATAACTGAAGAGAAAATATTTTTTGATTCAGCATTTTCGGACCATGCTCAAACTTGGTCTTTGACTAACATTCAGAAGTTCAAACTCAAGGTTTGTCAGCGTGCAATGAAGCGTAGTATCCTGGGTCTTAAATTAACGGATAAGGTTGGAAATACAACACAGCTCCAAAACTCAAATCACTGTTGACATAGCTCGAAAAGCCGCTAAACTAAAATGGAACTAGACTGGTGACGTCTGTCGTATGCCGACTGAACTGTGGGCCAAAATAACCACACAGTGAAGCCTTGACACAGCAAAACGGCGACGCGGCAGACCGCGAAAGAGATGACAGGACGAACTAGACACATTCAACAACGACTGGTCATTATTGGCACATAATCGAACAGCATGGAAATCAATGGGGGAGGCCTTTACCCAGCAGTGGGGTGAAACAGGCTAATAGTAACATGACTTATAATTTATTTATTTCAAGTGCTAGCCGCACTTACAGATCGCACATGAGATAAAAAGGATCCTACAATCGACGTTCAAGAAAGCAACATCGAATCGCTCTAATATTTAATGTAAGTGATAATGTATTCACGAATAAGAATGATAACTATACAATGCAATCAAATCTTCTGAAAACATGCAATCTTATTCTACTTTGAAAACAAACAACACTGGAACAACTGCTCACGTGAGGTAGTTCAAGATTGTATTTTGGGCACACCGAAAACTTTTCTATACGAAACCTTTGCGAACTCTTACCAGAAATATAAGGTATGATTGTAAAAGTTGTACGCCAAGTGTTTCGGCAACATCACTTGTCTAATCAAAGTTACTTAATTAAACTTTTGGATCTGGTTCTGACCTACTTTGATTTCATGATCTTTAACTGTACCGAGATGTTACCGATATTAATTTTAACGTGAAATATAGTTACAAATATTACTGTTATATAAGGTGGCAAACAGGCCACAAACGGCCCACCTGATACTTGAATTGCTGCGTTGAATTGAACGTCTAAGATTTAGATAAGGTTGAAAATGCTGCTTGGCGTTTTTCTCCACAGTCTTTATGGCCAAAATGTTAAAGATGGCATCCATCGCTCCACTCGCATACTAGACTTTTAATGAAGTAACGCGGACTTTCGCTTAACCTAACTTGTTAAAGCAAAGCCGGACCTTCACTATAAGTCTGGTCACATACCTTCCCATCAATCAAAGACCTGCTTTGATAGACGTCTTGTATACAAATTGTGCAATGGACGAAGTGTGCCATATGCCTATGAGCCGGCAAACAATAGGTCAATCAAATTAAAGTTTAAAATAAATCACAAAGGAAAGAGGGGCTTTCCCAAATTCAGAGGAGACAGGAGCCAGCCTATTCTTTATATGTCCCGTAAAAGCAAGTGAATTAGTAAATGACATGAGAGTAGCCAGCAGCATCACTCTGTCTGATACTGAGAATATTAAACCCTTTTCTAGGCGTAGTGATCCAGACCATAGAACTTAAACCGAATTATTAGGAAGCCTATCTTTAGTAGTGGTTATTTACAGGCATGATGTTATGCAATTACAATTCTTTACAGGATTAAGATAACCTTCAAACATTTTGGGTTATATACAGATACTACAAATCCAATAGCCTTTAAATTAGCATTGCGTTTCATGCCAAATTGGATCTGAAGCATGTTGAATCAGTTATGTGCAGTATCGATGCTTGCTGGATTTACTACATGTGTTGCGTTCAATATTACATAACCGAACTGGCATGTTGCTAATTCTAGGTTTGCAAATTAATTAACAATGATTGTATCTGTGTTTGCCTCTAGCGTAGAAAAGACCATCCTATCTCTCTCGTTTCGTGGATCTCATGAAGGCGACTAATGAGTTCTTATCAAAAGGATCGGTAGACGCATCCACCAGTGATATTATTAATAACACTACATTCAGATGACCTGTATGCGTCTGATCGTAATAATTGTAGCACTTTGTAGTATAATCATTTCCAAATTAGTATGCCTTGTGTTAAACGATGATCGTCTTCTGACTGACGTGATCATGATCATCATATTGAGTCAGATGATTGGCCAGATTTTGTTTTTTTTTGTTTTTTTTTTCTTTTGATTTAATTAGAATAATTACTAACGATTACATAGTTTCTGACTGCATCAGCTTATATCTGCTGCTCGGATCATAGTAATAGACTTAGTGTAATCTCGATAATCCCCACGAATTTGTATGACTTCATTTAGAAAAAAAATCAGAGCAAGTTTATGTGTATCCATAATCCATGTTTGTTGTTGCTTATGAAGTATTTTGTAGGCCTCTACTTCTGTCTTCCCATAAAAGCAAATAACCCTGAGCTTTATTTCCCACATCTATTAATAAACACTTGTTTATATACAGATTTCGAGTTAACCACCGCTTTCGACGCACGTCCTTGACTGGCTAACCGATGAGGCGTGATCGGAAGAATCTTGCCTCTTGATTACTAATTATCTATCATCAGTCATGGATTCACTACATTTTAGAGGTTTTTTCCTATATTCATGACGATGCACGATGGGAACAACGCAAAAAAATTACGAAACTTTGAGAATGATGACTATTAAAATTGCGATGCTGGTGAATAAAAGAATCCTGCTGAGCGATAAACTAAACTGTAGTAGTGTCAATAACGTTACTTTATTTCTAAGCTCCACGACAGTTGAGTTCAATGAATCGTGTGCCCACTTTTATTGAAGCCAAACAATAATATTGATCGATAATATTAAGAAGCCGGCTCAGTCTTTACAATATTCCTTATTTGTGGTTTAGACAAAATATATTCTACACATGTTATAGTGAGGTTATTACTGTTATTTTTTGTTATTAGTTCCTTTGGAGTACGATCTTTCTAACCACAAGACGTCCTCGGCTGTATCCTGTCTCTCGTCCATTTATTACGTGATAGGCAGACAGAACAATTGCGTCATTGAAAACAGAAAATGTGTGGGTTACATTACACGTATAGACAGGTTATCGGAAAAACACTTCATTTGCGTAGATAATTCTTTTCCAGATAAATTACACATGGTGGTATTCTAATTAATGATCATAATACTGATTTTCGAGGATATATTTTAGAAATAACAACTGTCCGTGTAGAGTGGATGACCATGAAAATTTAATATTCACTGCTAGTTGCCCGTTGTATCTAACATAAGACACTAAAGTGTCTATGTTTGCGCAGCGCCTAAGAGCCACAGTTAAAAATAATCAAATATTGGAACTTTTAATTCCAATACAAAGTGTTCTACAGTGGCTTGCATTAAAAAAGGATTAAAGCGGAGGTTAATAGAAAGGAAGCAAATCTTCCGTCGCGACCGTTGCATCGCCTCGAAACAAAGTGACAAAACCTTCGTAAAACAAACAACTTTTTTCAACAACTATTAGTTACGCTGAGCTGTTACGTTCCAATAAATTTCACTTAACACGGTTTCTTGGAAGAATGGCATAGAAGATCAAAATTAATGATTCTAGAGCTTTTAGCACGAACTAAATCATAATTAAAAGGTCCAGCCAATTGGCTGTTGGTTGTATGTAATTACATAGTAACTTTATCGGTAGATGTTATAACTTACAGTCCGTAGGAGAAGTTCTCTTCTTTCCTGACTTTTACCCCTACAATTTCTATCTGGTAATTCCGAGGATTGATCGTTGTAGCAGATTTTATTTAAATGTGACCCTTAGGTATCGAGTCATCTTCCACTTTCCTTATCCTCAATTCCTCATCAATAATTTTGTTCTCTCATGTATATTGTATGTTGTTTGAAAGTGTGATAAAATTACAATATTTACTTACTATTCCAATATAATAAAATCAAGCAGTGCATAACACACTGTTTCTGATAAAAAGAAACGTTTTAAATATCGTAAAATAAGAAGCAAATTTAAAGCCGACAAGTCTAGTATTCAAATACAACGTCTTTATTCATACCTATACCTAATATGAAATACCATGTTTTTTTTTTCTTTGTAATTTAATTTAAACACATAATTATTTTCCAAAGTATTTCTCTATTTACACTTAAAACTTCTGACTTGGTGGCGGTTTGGTAGGTACGCGTAGGTATAAAACTTACCTTAATTCTGTGTAGGAAAACGATGTATCTTATTTTAGGTTCCTAAAATATACTGAATAGATTTTGTTAAAATCGGTGAAGTTTTTAATACGGTTTGCGGAATAAGACTGTTTTTATGAGACTGTTAAAATAAACTAGAACCACAGAACAGTTCAAGAAGTCGGGCTATACTGCTAGTGCTAACCTCTTGATTGATGGTGACAATAATTACCTATGCTTTAAGGAAATGTATTGTTTGCTATTGCAATAGCCACGCCCAAAAAAATTTCTCGCAATAATTTGCAGTTTGAATGTGTGGTCTGGTGTGCTTAACGATATACAAGTAAATATGGGCTTAGTGAATGAAATTAGTATAGATGAAGTAAGAAAAGCAGTACGAAGTATGAAAAATGGAAAAGCTGTAGGACCAGATGGAATACCTGTGGAAGTATGGAAGGTGTTGAAAGAAGATGGATGTAAGTGGCTGTCTTTGTTCTTTAATAAGTTGTTGCATGAAGTGGCAATCCCACATGAATGGAGCAAAAGTTCGCTGGTGCCCATTTTTAAAAATAAAGGTGATGTACATGACTGCAATAACTATCGAGGAATAAAGCTCATGTCACACAGTATGAAAGTATGGGAGAAGGTGATAGAGAAACGATTGCGAGAGGAAAGTGAGATTACACAAAACCAATTCGGATTTATGCCAGGTCGTGGGACAATGGACGCCATGTTTGCTCTACGCCAACTGTGCGAGAAATACAGACATGTGCATAAGAACCTGCACATGGTGTTCATTGACCTAGAAAAAGCATACGACAGAGTACCCCGAGAGGTTTTGTGGTGGGCCCTGAAAGAGAAAGGTGTGCCTGCGAAGTACGTGGAGTTAATTCATGCTATGTACAGTCGATCCAGTACCCACGTCCGGTCGGCTGCTGGAAACACCGACGAGTTCAGTGTGGCTGTAGGCTTGCATCAAGGGTCGGCTTTAAGTCCTTACCTCTTCCTGTTGGTAATGGATGCTCTGACATCGGACATACAGGAGGAGGCACCCTGGTGCATGCTGTTTGCCGATGACATTGTTCTCGTCGGTGAAGGTGAATCTGAGGTCCAGAGCAGATTGGAGAAATGGCAACAAAAACTGGAGAATGTTGGCTTGAAAATCAGTAGAACCAAAACTGAATACATGTTCTGTGATTTCGGCGGTCTCTCCAGTTTTAACGCCATATCTCTGGATGGTGTACCCTTACCAATCTGCTGCGATTTCCGGTACCTCGGTTCACTCATGCAAAGCAATGGCGAAATAGACCGGGCTGTAAAGCATAGAATTAACGCAGCATGGATGAAATGGCGGCAGGTCACGGGAACAATATGTGACCCCCGTATCCCCCTTAAACTAAAGGGAAAAATTTACAAGACAATGATAAGACCTGCTGCCTTGTATGGATCAGGATGTTGGGCCACAAAAGGGACGGATGAAAGGCAATTGCATGCAGCGGAGATGCGAATGCTGAGAGGGATGTGTGGGGTAACGAGATTGGACAGAATCCGGAATGAGTATATTAGAGGAAGTATGAAAGTGGCACCAGTTACAGAAAAGCTGCAAAGTAACCGATTGTCGTGGTATGGACATGTAATGCGGAGAGACGAAAATCATGTTATAAGAAGAGTTGTAAGTATGAATGTGGATGGCTATCAGAGTAGGGGCAGACCAAAGAAAAGATGGATGGACTGTGTGAAACATGACATGAATGAGAAGGAAGTAAATCTGGAAATGACGTCTGATAGAGATGAATGGAAGAAAAAGACATATTGCGCCGACCCCAAATAAAATGGGATAAGGGCAGGAGAATGATGATGAATTTGCAGTTTGAAATTATTTAGCAAGGAATTGGAAAACAGTAGATAATTCATTTGAAACAGTGATTTATTACTAAGTTCGATATATCTAACAGTATTATTATTTATTAGCTTAATTAATTCCTAGGTTGGTTCATAGATGGCGTTTAAACAAAACAAAAAAAACTCCAATCAAGGTACGTTTGGAAATCTGAACCTGGATAATTATCATCGCTCGAATGCCTGCAAATTCGTTTTCTATAATGCAATTAAAGTTAACTGACATTACAATGAGCTAATTTTATTTATTGGCAGCTTGGAAAATTCATGGAGCAATTGATAATGAATTTTGGGGGATTATTTAAAATAACTAACAAAACTTGAACCATCAAAAAAAAAATATACACAGAGCAGATCATCTATATTTTATTTTATTTGTCTTCATCGGAGAATTGACTTTGAGTCGAGTTGACTTTGACTTTGAACGACTAGACTTCAAGAAAACCGCAAAATGGGAACCGATGAACTCAAACTCAAAGCAGTTGTAGCTAGCATTACAAAAAAAGCAAGCGTTTGCCCAACAGTGAGTATAATTATTCGAGTTGTTGACAGTTTTATTATCAAACTTTTTACAAATAAAGTAGGCAAATTCAAAGCTAATACTATATTCAATTTACATGGCATTATGGAAATTGGAATCGTATCTAAATAGCACTATTAAAATTCGCGTATATAAAGTACAAGGCCCTCTTAGCGGATTGAATATCAATCCTTTACGAATGCGTGATCGATTACAAAAAAGGAGTTTCACATCGTAAATTGTAAAGTTAATTCGCGCCTCGTAACACGATTAGTCTGATTAAATATGATTTAACAAAGTCTTGTTTATCATTTCATTGGAAAACATTTACACTTACTAACAAGTCTTCCGTCTTGTACCATATTCATCACTGTCTCAACTCTTATATCTGTTTTGTAATTACTTATCAAAGAAATCAAAACAATCTTGCAACGCATTCGTCAGCTCGGTCGTCATTATTAATTCATCGATCAAAACGTATTGCATCCTTCATCCGTTCAATCGACCAAACACGATTTGTGTTTGCATACGTTTTGCATGCAACAACAAATCTTTTATCGATCCCTAAATTGGATTGGAGTTAATCTATTTAGCCGTCTTACTCACCTCTTGAAGCAGAAACGGTATATTCATAGCTATGTATGTATACATACAATGCGTTGCCTTGACTTTGTCGAAATCGACCAGCATAGTTGGAGCTACCCCTCTCATGACATGGTGTTGTTAACAGTGGTCATGTGTACTGGTGACACGAGGTCGTGTCGTATGTCTAAAAGTGTTATATCCGTTTGATTCTCCACTTTGTTGTCTTCTCTTTATCGGTGTGTATGGTGTCAGATGTGTTTACGAAAGGGTTCGATTTCTTCTACATTTGTTTAGTTAGTTTCAACATGGTATTTATTTACAAAACTATTGGAATAAAACAATGAAACAATGTGTAATTTAATAAACCCAAAACCTCAATATAGTTTGTTGATAATCGGCTGCTGAATCGATATCAGTATCTAACTACATCAGTAAATAAATACTTTTTTCTTTCTTTTCTTTTCTTTCTTTCTTTCTAACTTTTAAATAAGTTGTATTATTGTTTTATATGTAGTAGCCTGAGTGATTGTTGTTTTATGTGTAGTAGTATGTGACGGTCTGAGTTCAAACCCGGCCCGCACCTCTGACTTTTCGGATTCATGTGCGGATTAGAATTTGATTATCACTTGCGATAACGGTGAAGGAAACCATCGTGAGGAAACCTGCACATCTGAGAGGGCCTCATAAAGTTCTCGATGGTGTGTGTAGTCCGCCAACCCGCACTAGGCCAGCGTGGTGGATTAAGGCCTAAACCTTCTCATTCTGAGGAGAGGCCCGTGCCCAGCAGTGGGACAGTAATGGGCTGAATTTATTTATTTTATGTAGTAGCCAAAAAAATAATCTTATTTCAAATCTCGATTTTAAAGTCTAATAAAATAATACTAGGCTCCACACTATTTTTATTATTTAAATAATAGTTAACTTTTAATAATTACTTACTGCAAGTTTACTTACTGAGTAGTTTATGCATCATCAGTGATTCTAGTGTTAATTTTAGAATAGTTTAAGTTACGATGAGGCTGACATGCCATTATGGATAAAAGCGTCGCATAAAATTATAGACAAAATTAAAAAAAAATATTGATAATGTATCATGCTTTTAACTCAATATTCTAATTTATAATTGGAGTGTATGAGGTTTTGTTACTTAAATTACTCGTTGTATAAGAACAACATACGGTTTCCCAAGACATGTTTAGTTTAGAAGACAACAGAAGTAGATTTAGGTATACGCACATGGCTGTTTAACACATTCAGTATCAGTCAGCTAACCAATGGGTTGGTTATTTTGCTATTACATATCAAAGATCTTAATAAGATCATAAACAATGCTTACAATACCCCAAGCAATGCTCAACATACTTCTTTGAAGCACTTCAAACCTTTGACAACTTTTCCAATCTTAGAATGTTATAAAAATAAAGAGCCGAGCTCTTATGGAAAAAGTTTCCATTTAAGACCCAAATAAATTGGTACCAGGGACTCAACTTACAGGAATTTCATAAAGCATTTGGAAATCAAGATCAACGCCATTATACAACAGTAACCTCTTAAAAATACGCAGCAATAAAGTAATCTTAAGGAATATGAATACTTTTGCTTAGTATTTTCCCTCTCTTTTTGTTACATGACGTTAGTAAGTGGCGGATATATTTAAAACCTCGGTTTTATTAGACTTGCTTTAAAACATCTTTTGAAATAAGGGGCAAAGGGTCAATCTGTTCTTAGATGTGTTCCACATAATAACTTTACTTTATGGTTCCACGTTATTCATCTAAACGTTCCGTTTACGTTCCAGATGTTTAATTATCTATTGTTGTTCCAATACTTTCACAGTGCTTTATTCCCATCTGATAAGTGGCTAGCACTTAGCAATATTACAACCTCGGGCCATGAATTAAAGCCCTTACTCCTTCTTAATCCTTGCTTGCAGAAAAATCTACACTTCCACCGTGGAACGTGATGGAGCCATGGATTCACGTTACATGGGACTCCATTACGTCATGCTTCTCATGATCTGCTGCTGCGATTACTACATCTTTCAAGTTAATGGTACCTGAACACTGAGTTATAGGAATTTCATAAAACACTTCACGATCATGATCCATGCTAACGCCATTACAATACCGGGCGTGATTTTGAACGTCGTGAAATCGTGATTTAGTCGCACGTCTGTTGGGGAAAGCGTGGTGATCCTCTTTTGACATAATATTCTTTGGTATTTGATCTTTGATGAAAAAAAGTATTTCGCAATAACGATTCGTTCACGGTTGAAAGTGTGGGTTGGTTTTCGGAAGGTAAGTTTAATATTTATGTTCATTTGTGAGCAGATATGAAATGAAGCGTTTACCTTCGCATTGAAGGAAAAAAGCGGAGCTTTGAAAGGATATAATTCATAAATGAAAGGACTGCGAATTAAATATTTTTGCCAATAGCAAAAGAAACGTAAAATCATATAAGAGGCAAGATTTATATCCACTATAGTCGAATACTTTTTGTTTCAATGTAGGTTGAAATTAATTTTTGGAAAAAGAAAACAAAATGTTGACCTGTCTATAAACCAATACAAGAGTAAGTGATATTAATTTACTCAGAGCTCGGATAGTCGGATTCCAGTAAGATGAACTCATAGATTATTTTACAAGTCCTTCCACAGATCGGCTTTGCCCGCTGCCCGCAAATTGAATTTGAAAAGGATCCCAGCTTAGCTATATCCCTTAACGATAAATAAATGGTAATTAAACTTTCATATTTATAACAACAAACATAAATCCCCATTTTTGCCCACTAAAACACAATTTATAGGTACTTAGTGCAAAGCTATAATGTGCCTAAAATATTTATAAAAGCAAAACTCTTCTATTTGACTTTTAGGTATTTTCGTGATGTATTGCTTAAAAATTCATAAATATAATTTTTATATGAAATTAAATACGACGTAGTTAAACACAAAAGTGTTGATTATCAATAACAGAGTATCATCGTTAACAATTATTCTAATGATAATGTACAACAGTATTAATAGACTACTCCTCAAAGCCAAGTCGACCGATTTGCCAAATCTGTTTAGTTTCGAAAACCTCACTAGATGGCGTTGTACCGGAGTGGGCGTTTTCTGAATGGCGGTGTTAAGACTTTCCGCTGTATAACGACACCCGCGACCTATTGTTGTATATTCATACTTACCTGGCGTAGGGGACACCGTGATCAAGACGGCGGTTCCCCCAGGGCGAGGCCTTCCCATTGCACTGCGGGCGGGTTGACCCCTGCGATTATCCCTAATGTGGATAACTCGGACGCGTTATTTTTGGTAGTGGGGGACTGCGTTCGCGCCGTTCCCCATCAGAAACTTGTTTAATACCGTGAAATCCAGTACATGATTCGTCTGGTTCGGCTTCGGAATAGAATATAACACGAAATAGTGGTATACTATAATACCAGCATTAAAATTTAGCATCAATTTAAATACCCATAGTTATCATCTGACCTAACAGGGCTTGAGCGCTCACATTTAACATTTCCAATATTCCCCAACAATCCATGTTTGGTAAAAACACTCTGGCAAACTTAGTTCTACTAATAGTGTGCTCTAGACATGGGTTTTTAGGTATTTTTGTCATCGTTAACAAAGATACGGCATCCGTTACTGTTGGCATCGATGCCTACTACAACAAGGTTCGTACCGTCAACTGCGAGACGATGCTGATATTGTTGACAACGCATCTAACCGAAATAAACAATATCTACTACCAAACTAGATTTCACCGGCTTCCGTTTTCAACATGACAGATCTGTAAGTAGCATCGATGCCTGTCATTGTCATTCTAAAAACGCGCATTGAAGTTTGTGCCATTATTCACAAGAATCGTCATGGTTTAATAACCTATGAAACTTCTTCCCGCCCGGATCTTCGTTCACGTACATTTCGTAATAAAGGATCCATTGCTAATTTGCAACACGTAGGTAGATCCAGTTTCTACAACTCCGGTCATTAACGTGTCTACAGAACCGTAAATATTATAATCTTCTGATCTTTTGATAAACTAAATCTCGAAATGTTCTTATTACTATATATTTAATTTAAATTATAATATTTGAATATGGATGTAGAAAATGATATGTAGGTTTAATGATATTTTGTATCATTTTCATACGTGACTAAGAATCCAGCGTTCATGACAGTCGGGAATCGTTTTTTATCAGCATACACGAATGGCCAAGCTTTTTTTTTTAATTAGCATTCTCTTGAATTTCAGTTTCAAGATCAAATACGCTTCCACTGCGAAAGAGTAATGAGCAAGTAATAGCTAGACGGAACGGACCCCAACTAGTTAAAATAAGTTTTACCTTCCATTGAGAGTTTTAAAACACGAGATCGTTATTATCTATTTTTACTCGTTCAGTCCTCTCCGCTAGACTCTTTGTTGGTGGAAGCACTTCTACGAAGTTTACCTTTGCGAGGTAAAAGGAGTCCGTACGGAACCCGCTCCGCTGCCAGTGA
The DNA here is from genome assembly GCA_932294325.1 of Allophyes oxyacanthae. Taxonomy (NCBI): domain Eukaryota; kingdom Metazoa; phylum Arthropoda; class Insecta; order Lepidoptera; family Noctuidae; genus Allophyes; species Allophyes oxyacanthae. The sequence continues at coordinate 16,759,325 of OW028610.1, read as the reverse complement.
AAGCCCGACTATCATTTTAAAATTCCAATCGCAGTTTTTCTAGGAACAAAAATTTTCCTGTACATTTTGTATAAGTTTCTTTCAAAATTTATTTGTAATCGGCAAAGGAATTTAATAATATCTGAAGGTGAAAGGTGAATGTTCGTACTCAAATCTTGAAACTAGTTTTTCAAGATCGCAGCTACCATTACATAATAGAAATATGATAATTTGAAATGTATCAGATTTGGTACTCGTATAGATACGCTATTTTATAATGTAAAATGTTACGGAGTATCCGTTATGGCTGCAAAACAAAACAAGTTTCGCTTCCGTTGAAAGGTAAATAGTCGATTTTTTTGCTATTAGTACTCTCAGTTGTGAAGATCGATTTGAAGTTGTCTACAGACTGCGAAAGATTTCATAGAGTCAATAAACATTTTTTTCAACATGTAATTATTCATAATTATTCATTAGTGGAATTATAAACGAAACTTGGTTAATTTCCTTTTATTTGTAACTCATTCATTCATTCTTTTCCATTCACATCTTTGTATGCTAACCTTACAAGCCGATTTTTGACGTTGTTACGACTGAAGTTCGCGAAATCGCGCTCCTAATAACAAAAAAAAAATCAGTTTATACTCTCGGTCCCACAGAACATTGATGTAGTTTCGTAACACACGTATTTCCCTACGATTGTCTCTATTGTCTATTCATAATTATTGCAAGAACACCTCAATATTTATCATTAATGTTGCTTTTATTGTTCCAGGTGAAACAATCATCTGATATCGAAGACGGTAAGTACTTTTGTTCCATTGTCAACTCGTCTTAGAAGGTCGAGAACCTTTTGTTGAACAGGTAAGGGGATACGACGGCTATGATCCATTTAGCACGTCTCTGAGAAAAGGTCACCCCATCTCTTCCCGAGATTCATAAGAAAGAACAATGGATGATTCCTTTGACCACCATCGATACACTGACGTACGTCATACGTAGGATAAAAGGATATTTGATATCTAAAAGAATTTGATATAAAATATTCATGTTCCACACTAGAATTTCTTTTGCCTAAGTAACCTATCAAGACAGATAGTTTTTATAAATTAGCTACTTTGCCAATTAGGTTTTACATCACTAACACGCAAACTCATCGTTTGAAAAATGAAAGAATTTGAATTGATGGAAAATGGAACTAAGTACACACAAACAGACTAAAGTGGTAGTGGTAGTTAACTTTTGTTTTAAATCTGTAGCATGATTAAATTGACATCCGTGAGTCACCAACGGGTTCAGTTGAAAATCAGCGCCAAAATCAGGCATTGATGTCTGGCATATGCATGTGCCTTAATTTTACGACCAAAAAATGTAATCTTTCATTGGTTCTAAAGTGACTTTTTACTTATCTACTATCTCACAGTTCTGCACAGTTAACACGGTACTGATTTGTTATAGAGCTGCGCCTATGCCCACTCCTATCAATTCACTGACATTCACCTCTTTTGTCCGCATCTCCACCCATCCCTAACGCCGTTGAATCACAATAGAATGACGTCATCACCCATAAACACGGCACAATATTACAAAGACGACCCAATTCATCAAACGCTTTCCATTTCATCGTTTATTTAGGCGACATCAATTAATAATGCATTAGAAGGAGAAATGAATGGTACGCATGCGTTTGATGAAAGTGATAAGGTATACATGGTGATTTACTTTTACTCGCTCGTTGTAGCAATTAACCCAAATTGAAGGCACGGGCTATTTAATTTGCAAAGCTGAGTAATTTTGAAGCTTCGTGCGAAACTGAGTTTGGTAATAAAATTGCTCTAAAAGCTGTAAGGATTGGGAGTATAATTGAAAAAAATCTGTGCTTGTAGAGCTGTAAATTTTTATGTTCATAAAAGATCAAAATAGTTTAATTAGTTTGTTGTTTGATTAGTTAGATACTCTTATAGATTAGCCTTAGGCAAACTATGGAGGCCTTTGTTTAATATTGGACTGACAAATATTTTAACTAGGATATTAAAACGGTTATTCCATTACGATACTGATTTTACTATGAGCATTTTATGGATGTAATGTTTATATTTTTATGACATCCACTTTTTTATACTAGGATAACTTTCTCGTATTGTACTCATAATTATGAACAACTTTTACTATGAGACCAAGAGTATAATCGCAAAAATCATCTAGTATTCCATACTTTATATGGAACAGTAGATTTTCTTTCAGGTTTTCTATTTTGGTCCCATGGTAATAGTTGCTCATAATGATGAGTACAATCACCCCTTAAAGGGATCTGAACTAGAAAGGTAGGACCTGTTGTTTTCATTTGTGACCACTTTACATTGCTTGGAGAGTTAATTTGTCTCTTTTTCACTCGGGTAACAAAACTCTATAGTACTTAACTGTATCAAAGTAACCTTGAATAGAAGAATAATAACTTTCCCCATATTATTATAATAAATATGGTTTCTAAAATCAGATTAATTCCTACGCCTGTACGATTTCAATCATTTCAATATGACAGTTATTACGAACGGTATCAAATTCAGCAAATATTACGCAAAACGGAAGTGTATATAGTTTGCCAACTAACACAAAAAAAAAACATGCGATTAAATACGATTTGATGTTGCATTACCAGCCGTATTAACTTTACACAAACTTGCAGGGCCCCAAGTCTGCTATTTCAATTGTGTCAGAATCGTTTCACAATGACATCATAATTGAACATTTTGACAGATTTTCCATAAAAAATCAGCTTTGGGTATTTAGAACAATCGAAGAAAATCTGTCATAGTGTGCAATTATGATGTCATTGTGAAACTAATTCTTATCATTCTAATCAACAAATTTACCATAAAAAATCAGCTTTGAGTATTTATGACAATCAAAGAAAATCTGTCAAAATGTGCAATTATGATGTCATTGTGAAACTAATTCATATCATTCTAATCAACAGATTTACCTGCTTTGAGTATTTATGACAATCAAAGAAAATCTGTCAAAATGTGCAATTATGATGTCATTGTGAAACTATTGAAATAGGAGACTGGGCCCTAGTTGCAAATGAATTAGGGCCTTGCGCCCAAAAATAGTTCTACTTTATTCTCTCTACTAATTGAAAAACATTGAACGAAGTTATGTCAAGCCTATACGTCAAAAAATTTATAGTTAAAACTGTTACAGTGCCAGAAACTTATCTCTGTATCCAGCAAATTGAAGGAGATATAATATTTATAACCTGTTTTTTTTAACACCGTACCGACCGAGCGTAACACGGTGGCCTATTATCATGTAAATAGATTGCAACATTTTCACGTTTCAGTAATGCAACACCACATTTGCTAACTGTTACGGCTCGTAGTTGACACGCAAAGTGTTACAGTTGGACATGACATATAGCCGTCATGCGTTTGATCGTCATAGGGTGGGGCATACCCCAGATGTACACTTGTATATTCATTCGTATATGCGCAAACGGCCAACGTTGGGTCTCAAATCTCAATGGCGACAAACACATGTAGCAGATTTTTTTTTCCAAATCTGTCTGCTATTGGCGTAGTAATCGCGTAGGAAACATACACACGGTTGACGACACGGTTGGCGCAGTAGCTAAGCGATTAGCTTTCTGCGCTACGTGCCGCGGGTTCGATCCCCGCACGGAACAAATATTTGTATGATCTGCAGATAGTTGTTTCGGGTCTGGGTGTGTATGCAGGTGACATGTATGTTTGTAAACTGTACCCTCGATACAGGAGAAATCCTAGTGAGGGGTAACGTTTTTAAAAAAAAAAAAAAAAAAAAAAGTTATCGCGTAGGAAACATACAAAACAAAACAGTCGAATTGAGAACTTCCTCTTTTTTTTGAAGTCGGTTAAAAAGACTTATTGCGTGTGTTTACGATTAGAGGCTATTAGTATGATCTTACGACTAACGTGTTAATTTGAATGATAGTGCTAAATAGTGATGATGATGATAATAAGACCTTTGTTTGACATTCCATATGTAGGTTTCTGACACATACCTACCTACCATAGGTTCGTGTGTGGCTATGTAAATTCAACAAAATAAAAAAAGAATCATCAAAATCGGTTCACGCAGTCGAGAGTTATGAGGTAACAAACATATAAAAAAAAAAAAACATACGCGTCGAATTGAGAACCTCCTCCTTTTTTTTGAAGTCGGTTAAAAAGAGGGATGTTATAAGTTTGTAGTGTGTATCTGTTTATCTGTGTCTATCTGTGACATCATAGTTCCAAAACGGATGGACCGATTCCAATGCAGTTTTTTTAAATTCAAAGCTAGTTTGATCGGGATGTTTCTTAGCTATGTTTCATGAAAATCTGTTCAGCTGTTCAAAAGATACAGCTCTTTTTCTAGTTGGAGTCGGGGGTTTTTGACTGTTAGGTTATTTCTTCGTGAGATAGATAATAATTCTGAAGGTACTTGCATCAGAATTTGACAGATAACTTAAGCTGGATCTGGTATCTAATAGAACAGATAGTACTGGCAAAAGGATTCATTCCGAGGACCAAAAGAACCGGGACCCGGACTGTAGTTACGGATAAAGGCTGGTCATACACTTGGTATAATCGTGAAATCCCTTATCTCATCAGCTAAAGGAGCAAATACCTGTAGCCGAAAATAAACGTACTTACTGCTGATTTATATCCATATGTTTTATTTAATAATGTCCTGGACAAAAAATTGTTCCCACCACTAGAAGAAAATTTTACGTTGGTGCCGTTCGTGGAATAAAATTAATATTATTTTACTGTTCCACGAAGCGCACCAAACCGTAATTTAGATTGGTGCCGTTCGTGGAATAGCGTTGGTGCTATTCGTTTCACTGCCGTTCAAATCAGTGCTCTTCGTGGAATACCTCAACAATACACTGAAAAAACGTTACGGCTAGAAATACACAGGTTATTACTATTTACAACCGAGTACTTGGTTCGGTTGGAGCCTGAAAAGTTAACACATGTACACTGAAATAACGTAATGGCTAAAAATAAAATAGGTTACTGTACCTACACAACTAGTAGTAGTAGTAGTAGTAGTAGTAGTAGTGGTGGTTAGGTACTTAAACAAATATACAAATTACTAAGGATGGAGCCCGCATTTCGTCACTTTATGAATAAAGGCATTAAAACACTACGCGATTGCTCGGGTCCAAATCGATCGGGACCAATCAATCGTATTCAGATAGAAAGAAAAAGAGTTTATTAGCACAATAAAAAATAAATAAAACAAATAACAAAGAAAATATAAAATGAGTTATTGTGCTAAAAGGCCGCAGCTCAGCATAATGTCAGGAGGCAATGATACTGGCCACCTGACGCTGGTTTTCAGCTGCAACCCACGAGTGCCATACGCTCGAGACTATCAATATATAGGTATACTTACTACAAAATGAATACTAGATATACAATACAATACAATACACTTTATTGCACACCAGTAATAGAAGAAAAGATACAGTAATTAGAAAAAGAAATGTACAAAGGGCGGTCTTATCGCACGTGGCGATTTCTACCAGACAACCTTAGGATGGACAGATTTGCAGGTTAAAAGAGGGGGGTAGTTCACGGTGTAACAATAATAGCTAGAAAATAATTACATAATCATAAATACTATACAAAACATAATACATAATAATATGTGTACACAATAATACATAACAATATTACATCTACATTATATAGGTGCTTACAGATACAGCTAAAATAAATAAGATACAACATGATAATTATATAATTCATACTTATACATACCTACTAACATAATTTATTAAATTCAATTACAGTGACAGAAAGTGTTCCTTAACTGTTCTCTTAAAAATTGCCAAGGATTGAGCACGTCTCACTGCTACTGGCAATGCATTCCACAAGCGCACAGCCTGTACGGTAAACGACTTATCAAAAAAGTTCGTGGAATGCATTGGCATTTTCAACGTCAAATTCTCTGATGACCTCAGGGATCTCAAATGCGTATCATGAAGAAACTCAAAACGTTCTTTAAGATACCAGGGGGTAGAAGGATTGTACAAGATACTGTATAGAAGATGAAGAATATGAGTATTCCGACGAAGGCGTATTGGAAGCCACTTGAGTTTAGTACGAAACTCGGACACATGATCATATTTGCGGAGGCCAAATATAAATCTTATGCAAAAATTTTGAAGTCGCTCAAGTTTATCAAGTTGGTCCTCATTGAGATCAAGATAGCTGGTATCGGCGTAGTCAAGGATATACATAAAATACATTTTTTTTTTTTACATAAAATACGCTGCTGCTGCTACGTGATGAGTATGCCCAACTTAAACACCCACGTCTATCCGATTAATCGACCAATTTATCGTTGTGTGGTATAACTTCTTTAGTTGCAGAAGATGCGCCGTTATCTCTTTCTTCTCATCAAAATACCAAATGAAAGTACTGTTATTCGCATTGCGTGTTAACGAAAACCTCATGCGTTTAATAACGTTTACCAACTGTGCTCTGATTGTTTCCTACTCCAACTAATACGCCTCTTTCACTTTTATATCCGCTTTATTTCCTACTGTGGCGTTTATATCCGGTAAATGGTTGAAAGTACCATGAAAAAGAAACTGGCAAAGATTCTTATGGCTAGAATACTAGCCAACAATAGCGTAATTTTTATGGACATTAGAACCATTTTTACTGGCACATGGCAGAGGTTTTGCTTAGAGTGTTTGTTTGTGGAATTAGGGACGTCGAAGTTTCGTTATCCTGGGTGATGCACAGGATAGACAACTATTTGAGTAACTTATCTATTAGATGAAGGATTTCTATCTTTACTCACTTAGACCTGTAAACCATCTTTTGAGTTGACTATATAATCATAACCCATATTGATTTGAAACTTACCTTTGACCTAATTTACATGTCATTTCCTTTGTTACCTAAATCTCAAAACTCGGGTTCTTCCACTTCGACACGAACATTGATTGTTATAATGAAATCGTGTTTTTATTAATTACTTAGAAATCATCTGGAATTTGCATTATTTTAATAAAACCCATAGGTTCCACGGGAACAACTATGAGAATTCAGTCGACCATAAGAACTTGAATTACAAACTAGACAATGAATGTTTCGTAGCCTACTGCCTTAATAGATTGTTTATCGATAGACTTTTTGCGATATTTCTTACGTGCGTTGCACACAATGCAACACACATAAGATCCGACCAATGAGCTAACATTACCGAGTTGTGCATTAGAGCCAGACACGTAATTATCGATGTCAGTCAGTCGATCGTTACGTTCGATGGTTACACTTACTTTTAACTTTGAAATAATTGAATGGGAGACGCGACCGTGTGTAATGTATGTGGCTTTTTGAGGAATACACCGACTTTATCATCTGTATCTTCTTGGTAAACTATATTACGAATTATTTGCGTAATATCAGCTTTATCTATTAGAATATTAATAAGTGAAGATAAAACTTTTTGCCCCTTTGTAAGCATATTGCGCGCACGGAGTGTGAGATTTGGTATAATTAAAGTTATGGAGAAAGCTAAAATTTCGGTCTAATTTCGATGACTGGGCGACCACTAATGTATATTTTATAGTTTAATGATGCTTTGTGACATCTGTCATTGTCCACAAGAAATCTGCTGCTCTTTGATAAATCCGAAATAAAATAGTTGTTTTTACCAGCTCTATTACCACGTTGTAAATAAAATATAGCAAAGTAGGTAACCGGTTGTTAGTCAGCGATTGATACAATTGATATAGATTCTACACGTGCGTTCTTGGAGCTGAGCCAGACTATCGACATTTTATCGACTAGCTAAACTATTTCGATGTGTTGATAGTTGATGCGATAGTGGCCACGATTTTTGGGAGAGTCCAGAATTTAGTGTGCTGCCATCATGGATCAATTTCAATCAGCTCTTATATTTGACGAAGAGATTCATCAAATGAAATAAAAAGATCGCCCATTGCGATAAGACGGCCCATTGTACAATTTAAATGGTAATTTTCATTATTATCTATGTTTATTGCTCCTCTTTTATCAGGTGTACAATAAAGAGTATTTCTATTGTATTCTATTCTATCAAATATATTTTTATTCATGTAAACCGTTTTTAGGCACTTATGACTAATCAGACAAAACAAACAACACACAGACGGAATAAATTTATTTTCTTTCTTTCTTCTTTCTTTCAGACTAGTTGTCCCGTTCCAATGAATTCCATTGGAGGAGAAAGATCGATCGTTATTTTTAGTTAGATATTTTATCTAATATTAGAAACTTAAATGGATATGTCACAGGTTGCAGCAACGGATAGACTGGATCTCGTCTTCCAAGTAGAAAGAAAATTTATTCAATATTATCAACGTTTTGGTGTGAAATAATCGACATTTGCCGATTTATTCTCCACGAACCAATGAATATTAAACAAATGTATCAATCTTTTATTTTATTTTATTTATAAGTTATAAATAAATAATATTATCTTTTTAATTTTTAAACATCGACAAATCCGGTGAATCTCTATTTGTAAAACACGTGATTTTAGACAGTACTCGATGGTTCTGATCGATATCTTCACTCGCTTTCAAGGCGCGTGAATCGATTATAATCGATTTTATGCTTTTACATTGACGTGAATACAATTTGGAACACTGAATTTGCCTCATTCGCTTTTCTCTATGCTAATTTGAAGTGTATGAAATACTATAAATATATAAATAAATAATTTTGTGGGACTTACCGCCGCATACAGAAACATAACTCAATTTTAAGACGCTCCTAAAAGTCATTCTGTCGCTACTGTTCACCTTAAAAGGACAGTGACAGCACGAGAGTTAATGGCAACTTAAACTTGAGATGTGTTTGAGTACTCGGGGGTTAGTTTCATTATTAGCAGAGACCTTTACGTAAGTGAGAATCGACTTATAAATTAAACCTGTCACAAATTTTAAGCGTCCTTCTCTTTAGTAAAACAAGAAACACGAGTTTCGTCTATTTGTCAGTCTAATCAATTGTGTGTCCCACCCCCTGCAAATGCTTCGCCGTTGGTTTAATTGGAAAAATAAATTATTAACCCCCGACAAAAAAAGGGGTGTTATAAGTTTTAGTGTGTATCTGCGGATCTGTGTTTATGTGTATCTGTGGCATCGTAGCTCCAAAAGGGATGGACTGATTTCAATGCAGTTTTTATAATTGAAAGCTTGATTAATCGGATATCATCTTAGCTGTTTCATGAAAATCTGTTGAGCCGTTCAAAAGTCACAGCTCTTTTTCTAGTTGGACTCGGGGGTTTTTGACGGTTAGGTTCGGTCTTTTTATTTAGTTCTTGGAGTTTTATGATATCGGAACCTTATTTTATATGGTCCCGAGAGGTACGCGTACTTGACGACTTTTTTGCTGACCCTATTTCTGAACAGTAAACTCAACATATTGTCAATTCATGTATGTTCTGACTGATTTTATTTTTTATTTATTTGTTTGTATAGAGGTACACATAACAAAAACATTCTGAAAATGCAAACATATTCTCATGCGAATTTTACCCTGCATCAGTGTCTTCGAGCTACATTGGACTTTTGAATTTCAGAAGCGACAAGCTGCATAGCATTCCTAAAAATTAAATATTTCAAGCAATTTCCTCCAAACATGTGCTAAGAAATTCAAGTAACATTATTACACTGTGATAGTCAGAACTGGGTCGTTTCCTGTGCAAGTGTCGCAGTACCAACTGTGTCAGGGTTTGCTGGGGACGGAACTCTGAATAATTATGCGAGTTTACTACCATCGGCATTAACTGATATTAACTATCATATTTACCACCCACCTTGGGAAGTACGGTAAATTGAGAAAGAAAGAAACATCAGTGCATTACTCAATACTCAATATTTTATTGCGTTCCATAATGTATTACAAAGGTGGACTGTAAAATATAAAATTGATCATTACCGACCCTATCGGGCACAGCAAAAATTAGGAGAGAGGAAGGGGACTACGTTGCAAAAATTAGATTGATCACCTAGTTATATAAGTATAGAGTTATAAATTATAATATAAATTATGTTTATGTATTTATGTTAATATTTTAGATATTTCTTTATAGTACAGGTAAGTGGTGAGATGTGGTTGGTATTGGTACTCTCCAAGCGAGGTCATAAACCTCTTTGATTATGGAAGTTGTTGGGTGCCAATTAGCAAACGCGCGGCGTCTTTACCTAACATGTTATGAGTTCATATATCCTTAGTTCATCTGTAACCACAAAGATAATTGTTACATTATGTGAATACAAGTATCATTAATTTTCAAAATTGAAGTGTGTCATTCGAATCACAGCAATATGGGTCAACCTTTCTAAGCACAAACGGTCGCCAGCAGCCGAGAACAATCCTAATGTATTGTCACTTAATGAATTAGATGTTGAAACGTGTTTTACACAAAAATTAAAATTGAAGAATTTCTTTTTGAAAGAAAATAATAAAGCAATAAAAAACATTTTATTTTATTATATATTATATATATTTTGTAAATATATAAGTACACCACAATCTGCCGCATAACTTGTTTGTATCACTGTATTCCATCCAAAGGTTGCCTGGAAGAAATTGCTTTTAAATGCGATAAGGTCGCCTATTGTACTATATTATTATAATCTACTATACAAGCTTTATAATTCAGTCAGGTATAGAATAAAATATATAATAAATAAATAAATATTTCACGAAGTTTTACTGAATTTTTCAAAGCGGACATAGATTCTGTTTCTATTTTTACAGGCGGAATTAACGAGCAGTTTTCACTGGAAATATTCAAACATGCTAAATGTTTGACCAACGCACGTGTTGCTATTTTATGCATGGCAGACGAAACCAGTTTTATATGTGGACTAAAATTAGATCGGTTTGCCTTAGATATTATCAAGGTGATCTATTTCTGAGGCTCTGTTACTAACTGTAAATTTTGTAGACTTGTAAGATGATAGTGATATGAAAAATCATACTATAATATTGCGTAGGTTTCTACAAGATATACACCATGTCCCAAAATTCAACGATAAGCGGGCACCAGAGGGTTGACCAGCTCATGACTACACAAAAAAAAAAAAAAACTTAATTTTTAAGAAGTTACATTAAAAAAATGAAATCCTTAAAAAATTTACACCCCTTAAGAGATTTTTAATTACCATGACCACAATGTTTCAAATATTTCTGAATTTCTTTTTGTACCGGAAACCTAAGTATCCCTGCTATCCACCACAATCCTTGAAAATCCCAGAATACCTGTAGATTTGACACAAAAATCAATCAAAATTATATTTCACCCTAAAATTTTGAAAGGTTTTTACTTTCGGTCCACTTTAACTCATCGTGGTGTAAAAAAAAAGTATTGACACTACCATGGCAAGTTTTTTAAAAAATTGACGCAACTATCCAAGATTCCAAAATAGTATAATACTCTAGGAAAACTGGCCACAAAAAAAAGAAAAACGTACTTTTTCTGAACAACAACCAAATTTCATAACTTTTACTATGTGCCCAAAATAGGTATTGTATTGTAAATTCTTCGAATTTGAATGGTACATGTGCGTAGTCAATAACATTTAGAAGTTAGAGAGGGATTATACGTTAGAGAGAGATAGATAGTATGTAAAGTAGGAAAAAAGACGTTTTAAAAAATTATACCTCGTGTCTCCACAACTAAAAGTCTGCTAATACGTCTGTAGCGTACTATCACCTGTCATCTGTCCACAGACTAGACTTAGGATGCAATGCTAACGCTGCTAGCAGATTGTACCGAGAAAAAGTTTATAAAAACAGCAACTTCTCTAGCTATCCTATTGTTACTCACAACGAAAATCTACATCGAAATCCTAAGTCTAGTCTGTGGACAGATGACAGGTGATAGTACGCTACAGACGTACTAGCAGACTTGTAGTTGTGGAGACACGAGGTATATTTTTTAAAAACGTCTTTTTTCCTACTTTACGTACTATCTATCTAATCTATCTATCTCTCTCTAACGTATAATCCCTCTCTAACTTCTAAATGTTATTGACTACGCACATGTACCATTCAAATTCGAAGAATTTACAACAAAATACCTATTTTGGGCACATAATAAAAGTTATGAAATTTGGTTCTTGTTCAGAAAAAGTACGTTTTTCTTTTTTTTTGTGGCCAGTTTTCCTAGAGTATTATACTATTTTGGAATCTTGGATAGTTGCGTCAATTTTTTAAAAAACTTGCCATGGTAGTGTCCATACTTTTTTTTTACACCACGATGAGTTAAAGTGGACCGAAAGTAAAAACCTTTCAAAATTTTAGGGTGAAATATAATTTTGATTGATTTTTGTGTCAAATCTACAGGCATTCTGGGATTTTCAAGGATTGTGGTGGATAGCAGGACTACTTAGGTTTCCGGTACAAAAAGAAATTTAGAAATATTTGAAACATCGTGGTCATGGTAATTAAAAATATCTTAAGGGGTGTAAATTTTTTAAGGATTTAATTTTTTTAATGTAACTTCTTAAAAATTGAGTTTTTTTTTCTTTTTTTTTTTTTCTCGAGTATTTATGAGCTGGTCTACCCTCTGGTGCCCGCTTATCGTTGAATTTTGGGACATGGTGTATATTATTATATATAACTAGCGACCCGTCCCTGGCTTCGCACGAGTGCAATTTCTCTACTATCCTTACATTAAATATGAAAGTATTATACATTCCGGAAGAAATGCTCAAAATGATGGCGAAAACCGCATGAAAATCCGTTGCGTGGTTTAGGAGAAGTTAGCGGATATACAGACAGACAGACGCAGAAAGTGACTTTATTTTATACTATGTAGACATTTAAAGAAATCCTTCCATAGCCGTCATCAAAATTCTGACGGATTTAAACATTCCCTGAATAAAAGTTATGATACTGTACACAAACAAGGAATTTCTAAAGGCGCTGATAAGCATTCACTTTTAATGAGCATTCTAGCAAATCAACAAACTTTTTGCCGAGCCGAGCAATTCTCATTGTTCTGCCATTGCCGCAAGATTTGTTTTTGTAGTATTTTAAATTTAATAAGAGAATGTTTATCAACACCTTAAAATTCCGGGTAGTAACTACGAACTGGATTATCAAAGATGGAAATTTACGCAGCATCCTTTAGCTTTAATTATGAAGAACATTTGGAGCAGGTAATGACGCAAAGCTCCTTGAAATTACCTCCCATCCCGCCCATAGTATACCTACTTTGATGGTGTACATTATAAGATCAAAATTAATGTTTTTAATTAATATAATAACAATTTGGATAGTAATAACGATACATAAGTTTCAAAAGCATAGGTTAACTTAGTACTGTTCACTTAGCATCCACATTCCACATCCACCCATCCGCTACTACCAGGAAGGCATAAAAACAAGACTGGCATAACTTTCGCCTGCTCCGATAAACAAACAGCTTCAGGAGTTTGTTGGAGCGTCGCCGAATGCTTAATTAATCGTAGTGGAAGACTGGAAGCTACCCATCTATGAGGACCACTTGGAGCGGAACGCTGATTAAAAACGATGTTACATCAATGTATAGATACCTCAGACTTTTATTTGTTTAAGTCCATTGATTTAAGAGCTGTAAAGAGAAATGATTCTAAAAGTGTTGTTGATCTCTAAAGATTAGTTCCACGTTTATCTTACATGCTTGAGCAAAACAGCAGTAGAAATAAGCATACTCTTTTAGTGAGTGTACGTATATCCGAAGGAATAACCAAAAATTTTGGAGAGAGAAATTCTTCTTTATGAAGAGGATGTTCTACCGCCTGAAACTATAGAGACTCAGGGTGTTTTATCTAACTAGCATAGTGTTGCGAGAAATGGATTAGTTGAAAGCAATTCGAATGAAACTTGTTGAACCTTTCAGAATTCCGCAACCATTAAGGAAAACCACGAAGCCTAACATAATAACACGCGTTTATGTTTAATGGATTACTCATAAACACATAAATGTTGGTGGTAAATTAATAATTATGGCATGTGTGTATCATTCTACCGCAAAATAAAGGTATTGCCCATAGCCACAATACTATTCAAGCGGGTTGATGACTGCATACCCAGCCCTCGCATCGGTGATGCTGACTATAGTTTTGAACCGATCGACAGAGCCTTGTTGGTTAGAAGCACTTGACACCGCAAAGACACAATCTATTAACCTTGTTGCACGAAAGGTTGAAGAATCAGAATACTCGATGATATGTGGTGCAGACGCCTTAAACGTAACAAGTACATTAAAGTTATATAGGATTCATTGCATAAATCTGTCTAATTCTCTTTGCTTCTGTATTTTTTGCTAAATAGGAATGCGACAGTGGGCGAATGGATTACGACGATTAGTAGCCATTGACGTCATACACAAAATCTATAGGTAGCGTTACATAGTTACATGTTCACGATAAGCCTTTTCATCTATATTATTTGAAGTGTTTAGCTTCGGGAGATAAACCTAATCATTGGGATCTTTAGTGAAAATGTTAATTATTTTAGATGACTTAAAAATTCTGCCTACGTAGAATAAAAAGTCTGTAGTAAACATACATATTATAATACCAGAGGGCTAATTCACGTAATTTTAAGACGCGCCGATCGTATTGCAGTGACGCTGGAACTTGACGCGAGCGTATCTCACTGAAGCTCAGAGGTTACCAAATGGCAGAATAGTCGACATCGGCTCAATTGCCATAACGAAAGAAGAAGCAGAAGATTACCAAATGTGTTATTTTGATCAATATTTTATTACAACTGCGCGGCAACTGCACTACTTTAGTTACGTGAATTAGCCTACAGGTTCTCTTATTAACAAGTTTCTCCTAGTATTATGCTTTATTCATAATATGATCCAGGTTCAGTCCGCAAAGTGAAGTACTAGGTGCGCATAAAACTCCGAAGGCTGTACAACCGGGTCAGGGACACCGCATAGAGTTAGCGCCAAAATACTTTTACTCTAGTGTCCAAACGCGATACTGTTCGTTGTTCACAGATACCACGCAATGTCATATTTTATTTCTATTGCAAAGTTTCTAATGGCCGTCCAATTTCGTTTTAGTTGAAATCGTGTTATTTTGTAAAATTCTGTCGAATTCAGTTCCGTATTCACTAAGATTCTTCTGATGGGAAATCTTTACTAATTAAGTTACTTGAACCATTCATTCGTGCCGAGATCTAAGCTTTAATACACTATTGTTAAAAGATCTTCTAAGATAGTCGCCATTAACGGGCTTGCCCCATTGTTCTATGGAAACTATTATGTCATCTAGATAAAACAATAATTTAAAGGCCCCGTGAAACTAGTGCTTCCTTATAGTAATTAAAGTGTTAACCAATCGACAGACTAATCAAATTTTCGCGCATAACATTAAGTATATTTACGACGTTCATTCACCATCATAAGTTCATTACTGTTTTAGTCGAGCGGATTTAAGTTGCTTTCTGCTCTAAATTTGCAATGTATGTAGATTATCATAATATTCATAATGTATGCTAGATAGACGCGGTTCATTGGTGAAGGTTTGTCGCCGGCGAACCTGCCGCGAACACAGCCTGACAGTCGCGGTTTGGCGCGCAAACCGTACGGACGTGTGATTAGTGCCGTTGTAATCTGTATCGCTTCGCGGTTTTAGAAGATATGGATTGACTTTTGTGTTGTGTGAATGTTTAAAATATTAGTGAATTGGATTTGACTGAATCGCGTGTCGACATAATTGCGTTTTCACGTAAAAGTTGAAAGGTAATTTTTATTGCTGTAGTTTGTTTGGTAGTGATTGCCTTTATTTGGAGCTGACTGTGTGTTCGATGTTTCTGTAATTCGAAATTTATTTCGGACAGGTAATTAAAATTATTTAATCTTTGATTGTAGTGCTATTGTCACTGTAAATGGCCAGATTCAGGTCACCGACCCGGTAAAAGTACTACTTTTTACGTCCAACATACTTTAAACAGGACTATTTAAAATAAAATACAATACTCAAATTCAAAGGATATGAAAGTCCAGCCATAAAACCTTAACTATTTGTATTAAATTCCTATTTCGGCCCTCAGCTACGGAGATATTAAAAATATTATAATAGAGAATTCTTTTGTCGACTACCAACAGGGATGTTCCGAGAACCCTTTGGATGGGCAAAAAAGGTGAACAACTTCTTAGCATTCATGTCAAACCCTTCACGGGCAAAGGGCACGCTACCTTGTCGTTGTGAATGTGAGGGACGTAAACTTACCCGTGTTTATGACTTTCTAAATAGGAAGTTATAGTATTTGAAAAGTATTGTGGAAATAACGTCGTCATCATGCAGTTGAATCTATTTTGCTTGTATTATTGTAAGACGCAATTTATTTATGTGTTGGGAGACACTATATTCATGCAGTAACTTCATGAATGATTGATCGTCGCATTTTAGTGCTAGTAATCACAGAATTAAAAGACCTATTCATCTATCTTACAAAGGTGATGAATCTACAGTTGACGTTCAATTCTCAAGTTTCTCTACAAAATTTGCATTAATAGTATTTCTGTATGAATCAACTTTTTCTCGGAAGTGTCCAGCCGGGCTAACATGAGCGCCGCGACATAATTTTGTCGTCGCATTATGTCGCGCGAAAACAGGGTTTTCGAGGCATTATCTGCTTATGCGGCATTATGCTGAGCTGCGGCCTTTTGGCACAACAACTTTTTATTTTATATGTTTTCTTTGTTATTGGTTTTATTTATTTTTTGTTGTGCTAATAAAGTATTTTTCTTTCTTTCTTTCTTTCTTTCTTCTTCTTCTTTAAAAAACGTTGCCCCTCACTAGGATTTCTCCTGTATCGAGGGTACAGTTTACAAACATACATGTCACATGCACACACAACCAGACCCGAAACAACTATCTGTAGATCATACAAATATTTGTTCCGTGCGGGGATCGAACCCGCGGCACCTAGCGCAGAAAGCTAATCGCTTAGCCTCTCTTAGATCTCGTCTTGCCATTACAACAAACTTCTGTCACGGAGCGCATTTTAGCCCAGCTGGTTCCTCTTTACTTAAAGGATTGTGCTTATCATCAACCGCGTCACAATCGGTTACTTCTTTAGCGATATCTCATAATCGTGGGGTTTCTGAATTTCTGCGAATCAACCAATCGAATCACTTGGCCTTTAGAAACGCGAGACGCAATTTTCCCTCGCAATAAAGGGTTGATCCGCTTCCAATAAAAGAAAACAATTCCATTCTTCGCAACTAACCATCAATGTTTATTTGTAAAGAACCTCTCTCCCGTTCACTTACGTTCTAATCGATATAGATGACTTAAACTTAAGATTGTTTCGCTAATTAAATTTGAGCATCTCAAAGAAATTATCTTTTCATATTAATTTAGCTTCAACACTTTTGTTTTATGTAAGTAGATATTCTTCTCAGACCTTGGCATGTATTTACTTTGTGATTTTCCTTTTGATAATACGCAGTATTATTTATGTTAGTGCTTATAAAACACTTTGTTATCCCATTGGGAGTTACACAGAAATATGAAATCCTTCACTGAGCTGCAAATAGAACACGCCAGCACTAATTAATTAGGAAAATTAATGATACAGAGACTCGCTAAACAGTATGTGCCAACCACCATTCTACCTAAATTTTAGTAGCATCTATTTGTTGCAAAATGTCCATGCTTGTTTCAAATTCCTCAAGTATTTGTTCTTTCTTGATCTGGACACGTGTTTAGAGCAACTATGAAACTCGTATGTCTATCTAGTTCAACCTACAAACGAAATTTTTGTTTTCCGTATCAATGCTGGTTCTTATAACTTTTCTTTTGAAAGTAATAACCATGGACTCGTTAGTAATGGTGTTTTTAAGGGAGGCGGATGGTTTGCAGATAATTGTTACCGTTTGTTACCAATGACTGATGATATACCTTTACCTACCACCACACATCGGTGTAGTGAAATTTGTTTCTAGCATACGTGATATAAGCTATTATATATTAAGTGATCAAGCTGTAACACACGTTTTATATTTATAATAACGTGTGGTTTTCCTCACAGTGACTGATACTAGTCATAAATTTTAATTAATAGGTAGTTATCCACTTACATTAATTAGTTACATAATCTAAACATTACAAATATGGGTCTACATATTAAAATGTAAACACGGCCTTTGTCTGATTTCTAAATCTAACATCATCAATAGGCTCAATAAGATTTTCTGATGCGTCTGATCGTATTGTTTTTAAGATTTGCAAACTCTCATATATATTTAAGAACATAAGGGTTGAAATTCTATGAACAGCCTCGCAGTGTGTCATTACGTGGACGTTGCCAGACCTTAAATTAAATTTTTAATAGGACCTCTTAATATAGCGGTATTTCCAGGAATCCTGTCTGAATTCACAAAATTACTTCGTATGAAAATTCTATGTAATTTCTCAATGCTTATGAAGAAGTGCCCTAATTAGTTTGCAAACAAAACAATAATAACATGAGGTATAACTTATAATTTTTATCCCAATGTCAGTCAGTTATTTAGAAGTTCTCCAAGGTTAAATTAGCATGATGCAAGTAAGGAATCAGGGGCGTAATACATTTTGGCGCAGTATTGCCATTTTTTCCAAGTTTCTTCGACCTTGATATACAATCGTGGGCGTCCAGCCATTCTAGACGTAGGCGTTTCAAGCTAATTTGGGTTATAAAGCTAGAATCACAGAGGTATTTCGGATAGTTATTGATTTCACATTAGGTTTGCGTTGTGTATAACATTATTTCAGCCAATAACCAAGAGAAGATAATTCATGTCGGTAACTCCGGTCTTCTTTGTCAATCGAGTCGGCATGAGCTATCAGTTGAGAATCACTCATGTCGTAGTAGAAAGAGTAACTTGTCAGCAATGTGGTATCGAGGCGAGGCTACACGGAAAAAAACGACTTTGCAGGCTTTATCCGAACCAAGTACTCTGTTGTAAATTGCAATAAATTGTTTATTTCTAGCCGTTACGTTATTTCAATGCGTTTAGTCTACTCGCGACCCCTCGACCCCCAATAAATAATGTGTCCACTGGACCCCTAACTATAGTTTATTCTTGACCCATGTAGATATGTTTAGTTTGCGAACTCCATCCGAACCAAGTACTCTGTTGTAAATTGCAATAATTTGTTTATTTCTAGCCGGTTCGTTTTTTTTAGTGTAACTGTCCGGGTACGCATGTAGCAGCAACCTCTTCAAGCATAATCTTCGCATATATCTCGGCAACACATCACGTCTCCCGCGACCTTTCTATTCTAAAAGAAAAAGCGGCAACAATCGTTCAAGTCATGTTAGCCTAGTATTTAGACTGTGTCATTGCCAACAATACAGACACGCATACAGATGTACTTGATGTGCTCGTAGTTTTTGCTGCGATAGTGTTGTAACACGAACGAGACAGGTCAAAAGAACAACGAACAAGTGAACTATTTGTATGATCGATATAAATCGTCCTAAGATCATGTCCCCTGACAATAGGTACATATAACAAATGTTATAATTGAAACCTGTCTTTTATAAATATGTCATGTTAAACTGCAGACTTATATCGTTGGTGAAATTGGGACATAGTTCATTCAGGTCTTTACCAATCCCGCCAAGACATAATGGTTGCTTAATTTTGTTATTCAAGGATAATCAAATTCTAAAAAACATTACGTAAATGGAGGCACTATTAGCGTATTCAGCTACTGTCTCGCGGTGATCTAATGACCGCAGTAGTTCGTCATCTGTTAAGGAGTATAGACTATCGACTGCTTTTCTTTCACAATGTAATGTGGCTACTAAGTTAAAATGCATTGGTACTTGAAAGAAGTTTGAGAGTGACTACTGTAAGTCGCTTTTTAAAAGTGATTGTCGCTAGTTTATTGAAGTTAGTTGGAGAGTTTTTAAATTACTTATCTGTCATACATTTACGCCTAGCTAAAGCCAGTTTTATTTTTTTAAATTGATTTTGTTTCTCTTACTTATACAATGTATGGCGGAAGAAATTGTTAATTTGTAGGAAGACTACCACTCTTTCTATGTTCAGTGCATCTACTCATATTCATATTCATATTCTTTATTTGCATTCCACAATGTACATAAGGTGGTAAAAATAAAATTTGGTAGGTTACAATCATGGACCCTGTAGGGCACAGCAAAATATAGGAGAGAGAAAGATGGTACTTATGTTTACTTATTGCTTTAATTTATTAATAAATATGGATAGCATATTATAATTTTTTATTTATTAATAATATTTCCTAATATGTATTTAGTTTATTATAAATTATTATTAACTAATAGTTATGGAATTTAATATGTTTTTATTTTATTTTTTATATCTATTCATTTATTTCGTTTTATTATTACTGTTGTATTATTTATAGTATTATTCATTTTATTTTAATTGGAAATATTTGTGTATCGTTTATATATTCATTAATCGTGTAATAGGCTTTTTTAATAAGTATTTGTTTTATTTTGTTTGTAAATATTGTTTCGCTGGTTTCTGTTTTTATTGATTCTGGTATTTTATTATAAATTTTTATACACATTACATAGGGGCTGTTGGAGTGTAGCGTTATGCGGGAAGATGGTAGCATTAGCATATTCTTATGCCTTAATGATCGGCCAGTATGTTTATCTTCGCGTCTTGTAAAGAATGATTTATATTTCCTAACAAATTTACAAATTTCAAAAATATATATGCATGGAAGGGTGAGTATTTTATGTTTTATGAAGAAAGGTTTGCAGCTATCAGTCTGATTTATGTTTGTGAGTATACGGATTAATTTCTTTTGTAAAATAAATAGTGTAGGAGCATCGGTACTGTTTCCCCACATGATTACGCCGTAGCTGAGCCACGCGTGAGCGTAGGCATAATAAGTGGTTAATGCAGTTTCTATATCGGTCGTTTTTTTGATCTCACGGAGAGCATAAGAAAATTTTGAAATTTTTGATCGGATGTTTTTTACGTGGGTCTTCCAGCTAATGTGTGTGTCTATAGTAAGTCCTAATAATGTAAATTCATTGACGATTTCTATTTTCGTGCCGTTACTGGTGAAGTTAACAGTGAGAGGTGCTTTTTGATAGGGATAGTAGGTCATTAATTTAGTTTTATTATAGTTAATTTCTAAGTTGTGTTCGTTCATCCATTTAGTTGTTTTGTCAAGTATGGAGTGGAGCTGTTCATTAATGTTAGTATTATTATGGCATGAGGTGAGTAGGGATATATCGTCTGCAAATAGGACACATGGTTCTTCCATAATCTTGGGGAGGTCATTTATATAAATTAGAAATAAAAGGCATCCGATGACACTACCTTGGGGAATAGATGCATTTATAATTTTTTTGTTAGATCTCATATTGATAATTTCTTTTTGATCATAATTAAAGTATTCTATTTCAACATACTGTTCTCGGTTTTTTAGATATGATGCAAACCATTGATGTGCTGTTCCGCGGATTCCTATTCCATAAAGTTTGTCCAGTAGAATATTAAATTGTACTCTGTCATACGCTTTGGTCATGTCCAAGAGTATACCAACTGCATATTTTCTCTCGTTTATTATATTTAAAACTTCCTGTATAAATTTATAGACCGCTAGGACTGTTGAACGTTGCTTACGGAAGCCATTTTGTCCTTCATCGAAGATTTCATATCTCTCACAAAAGTTATAAACTCGGTCGCACATAGCTTTTTCGAAAATTTTTGATGAAGTGGGCAAGAGAGCTATTGGACGGTAGTTATTGGGGTCTGTTTTCGAGTTTTTCTTAAATACTGGTTTTATTATAGCCTTTTTTAAGAGATCAGGGAAGGTACCATCCTCAAAGGACTGATTTATTAACACATTTTCATTTATTAACACAAACTAACTGATTTATTAACACACATTTGTTATAGGTTGTATTACTAATGAAATACAACCTATAACATTCTTAATTCAATCAGTTCCATAGGCTAAAACAGGATTACCATAATAAACATACATAAACATTTTTTTCTTTTTATTAGTCCACGGAATATCCAACAGCCAATTATTGTCTCGACCATAGATTCATAATGAAATTGTATTGTGCCCAGTGGGATGGGTCAAATTACTGTTATTAATTAATTATAGCTGTGTTTGGTAGAAATTGCTTTTATTATCATTGTTTTCTAATAAATCTCTTATTTGTTTACTTTTACGTTCCACGCCATGTTCGACAATGGAGCCTATTTTGATTTTCAACCATATTATATTTTAACAAGCCAGTAATTAGTAATGAATTCGGAGAATTCTGGATATTTTTACCTACACAATTCAGTTTGATGGATATAATTCAAGAATGGCTTTATTCGGTTTATGCTACCATTTACAAATCGATTGTTGTCTAGGTACTAACAAGATTGTTTTCTTTCTTCCCAACAATAATATAAAAACATAATTGAATGCTTTTTCCTTTTCAAACGCAGTAGTTTCGCATAATCAATTTTTACCGTAAATGGAATCGATTTTATATAACCGATATCACCTTTGTTTTCTTAAACCTTCATAAAATACCTATTGAAAATGCGCATTAGATCGCAGTTCGATAACGCGTTTAATTTAGAGGCATTGTCCTAGCTATGAGATGCAAAACGACTTTGTATGTTACATCGTTTATATTTTCTACGAATGTTTACAGTTTAGCACAAATAATAGATATTTTATTTATTTAGGTCACTAGAGAAAGTTTTGATCATTGTTTAGTCGTCACAAGCTATAAACTCAATACATAACATACAGAGTAGTTTATGTAATTCGTTAGTCTCAATACAATGTATTTAAGTAAACATTAGTTGGACTAAAATGTATGGCAGTCTGTAAGAGGAACCGCGTGCCGTAACTTTCAAGAAATCCATGCTGTCATTGGTCATCGTCCAAATAAATACAAATCCCACCTAACCTATCAAACGGTAGAACCAATTTTGAAGGTACTTTATACTCTCAAAATCGGTTCAATCGTTTTGCAGTTACGATGCCACCATCAGAAAACGCCTCAATCTTATCACTCGTCTTATTCATCAGGATTTAAAATATTCATCCATAAAACACACTTTGTACTGAAAATATATTTTATAAACAGCCTTAGCAAATACCAATTTCCATTCGATACTTCATCGCTAACAATGTAGAGATTATATCGATTAACTGTCTGTGTCAACATAATAGGCTTTAGCTCTAGAAATAATGGGTCGTATATTAAACTGATTATGATATAGATTATTATATTGAGCTTAGTGCTTTAAAGCGCTCGCTTTTCAACCTTGGATTAACGCTGAAAGCGTACGTAGGTAATGTAATATTATATTTGGGTTCATTAAAAGCGAAATGATCTATGATTTTTATTGCATCATCGATAAAATTCAATTCTTCTGCTAGATAATTACAGGGAGTATAATTTATTAAGTAACTACTTATAACTGTTGCTACTAGTACTGATAGTACTGTTAGCCTGTGAACTCCTTGATTTCCATGCTGTTCGATCATGTGCCAATGATGATCAGTCTTGGTTGAATGTGTCTAGTTCATCCCGCCATTTCTTTCTACTAGTAGCTACTTTTTCTACTAGTAGAACTTTTCCAAAAGGTTCCTTGGTGATATAGAAATGTTATTTTAGAATGAAACATAATAAATATTAATAGAATATTCGATCATTTCAAATACTGCTACTCAAGTCGTAAAAATAATAAAAGAAAACATAAGTGCGATGCCGATGACCTAGAGTTGATAACTCGTTGCATTGTTTATTTTTTCCTTTATTTGACATTCTCGAAGAGACCTTACTTTTCGACACTTCCAACCACAAAATGACGCATACGACATTAAAATAATGAAGTGCTACCTTAATGTATGTAAACATTTGTATTCTCTCTAAACAGGTTTCTGTACGTGTCTTGTCTGCCAACATCGTAATTTGTGTAAATAGCGCAAAGTACTGCAAGTAGAACATTGTCCATATCGACTACTAAATCGACCACTCTCCACTTCCTATATTGAACAAACAACCGAACATTGACATAACCGTATAATGTCAGTTTAAACAGGGAACTAATTATCCTATAAAATCAGAACACGATAGTTTCAGCACCGACTCCTACGCATCCGGCAGGTCAACGCACTGCTCATTCATTTCGCGGAGTCAATGACATTAAAATGCTCTACACTGAATAAGTCGTTCGAAGACGATAATTGTAGGTATAAATCACCTCATTTGGAACCGTTTTGGGAAATAAAAAGTACAAAAGAATTTGAAATTGAACGCTCCGTTAACACAAAACGGTTTTGTTCTTTAATTCATCTGTTAATGACAAGCGCTTAGTGTCTTTAGAGACTATTTAATTCTTTTTAATGAATGCCCAAAAGTAATTTGGATTTTTAGTTGGTACAGTAGCTTCCACTGCGTAACTAATTGCTTTAGTAGCATGTAGCTATTCAACCTATTTCACTCTCTTTTTAACCTATTCAGTCTCTATTCTGTTTAGTTTTCCACGAAGAATGCTCCTAGTTTGTTTATACCTCACTGCACAGACAAATTTTTAGGTGTTTCAATCATTTAAAATTATTTTTTTATATTCTAGTGTCCTTTGTGCAAAAAATTCTATCTATTCCATTTCCTTTCTTCTTTCTCTCTGTATCCTTCTTCACGATTTCTATCGCTTTTCCCTACAAACCCCTTCTAAAACTTAAACAAGATTAGTGATCTTAGCTAGCCTGTTCACACCAATGATCACAGTATTCACAGTGTATATCAAATATCCTTTTCCAACTAGGTCATGATTCAACTCCAGTGGCTCGGAATTGAGGTCTCGACCGTCACTACATTAAATAACACTATTCTTAACGACACATATTACACAATTGTCTTGTCGAATAATACCTTAAAATTCAAGGGTGAGACTAATGATTTCCTCCGATAATGTCTGCTGTTCAATGGCAACTATTGTTATGTTATCTGGACTGGTAAAAGCTAACCTTGTGTCTGTTTGAAGTTTTGGTTAAAAACCTTCTTGTTTTTGTATCATATTGTGATCTGAGTCCTTGGTTGAGTGGTGCTTGATAGGTGTTAGTCATTGTAAGTGGTTGGTACATGTAGATATGATGGGCGGTAATTTACGCGGTTGTATGTGCGTAAAGTATGCCACGTGTAGAAGTAGAATTTCCATCGGAAACCTTCGTATTTGCTCGTAGACAACTACCGAATTTTTATGACTCCACAAGATATATAATTTAATAGTCAATACAGCGAAAATTTCCTATAGGCATTAACTATCACTATACGCAGTTATAAAAATAAACGCTATATGTGCCATCAGTCCACAATTCTGTCATCCTAAATACCGTCGCTTACCGCGGGGGATATAACTCCACAAGCCTAAACTCGACCTTTAAACAGATTAACTGCCTAACAAGGCCTTAATACAATATGTACGAATACTCCAAACTTACTAATTAATGCATACCAAACCCAAAACTGGAAACTGTTGTGAGTGCTGTGACCTTCCAGCAGTATTTATGGATTAAGGTTCGTCCAGTTAGCTCCACGAATTTCGGACTTTGCCCAAAATTTCGTCCATTTTGTATTTCAAGGGTATGTTGTGTTATCGCCTTATCGCTCAAACTTCAGTATCCGTTAGTTTAAACCCTTCAGTTGAATAGAACTTTCAGTGTCTTTACAATTAATGTTTTAGTGCTACCTGAAGTTCAATTCTCGTAATAAAAATTATCATAATATAGTTCCGAAATAGTATCAATGTCATAAATGGTAATCCCTACAGTAACAAACAACGTCAAACGTGAAATTATATTGTTATGAGGTCGGAAGTTGGTCGAAGCCAAATCGGTATTCAGCTAACATTTTGAACCGACACAGATAATAAAATTGGTATTCTCGTCCATACATAAACGTCAAAAATGAGATTGAATTGAGTCTGTAAGAAGATTGAATTCAAATCATACTGAAATCGGATTGAACTTTAAGAGGAGTAGAATTTTTTGTCATTTATAATATCTCTGTTCAACTTTCAGTCATAGTGTAAATTAATTACGAGAATTGGTATTCCGAGCTACTGCTATTCGAGAAGATGTAGGTAGCTCTTATCGAACTTACTACTTAAAGATTTGATTACAGCATTCATTTAAGTGGGAGCTAATCTCATCTAATTAATTCTTGAACACAATCTGCAAATCCAAAGTCTAGTTATAAAAAAGATTTTTTGTATGAGATAAACTCAATTATGTTTTTGTCCGCCCTGTCAATCAAACCCAAAACCTGTGCCAGTGACACAAAAAACAGACATGATAATACCTATTTAATCAAACAAAATTCTTATATAACGTGTATTAGAAATGCGTGGTCATATTTATGGGTGTGAATTAGACCATCAAACTGAACAACTTTATCTATGGTACCAACATCGTAATTGCGAAAAAATCATCAGCTGTCACATAGTTTGGGCAGAGTTGTATTTGGGTTGTTGGGTCTTGAAGTTTTGTGTGGGACAATTGATTACCTATATTATTTATTCGTGATAACGATGTTGGTCCCATAGACAAAGATTTTCAGTTTGATGGTCTGATCCACACCCTTAAAATTAAGACCACGCATTTCTGATGCACGTAACACAAGTGTTAGGTAAGTGGTGTATCGATTTAGTAGAAACAATTACTAAGTGCGATATACGTAATCACAGGTATTGGTACCTATTCCTACCATTAACTGAATAATGAAGCAACCACTATAATCAAACCACAATATATAATTACACAGACACGCTTCTCATAATGACTGTATCCGTAAATAAAATATTTCCAGTCGGAATTTTAAATATTTAAAGCATTCGATGTGCAACTTGATTGTCCCGTTTCAAAGCCTCTGTCAAACGAAATAAACCGTCAATCTACCAATTTGTTAGCCAATAAAAGTTATATTCGTGTGCAACTTGAGATACCTTTTGAAGGAACTCGTGTGAAATATTTCCATTTGAATCGCTCCTTCGGGACTCTCGTTACTGCGCTGGATTCAACACGGGTCGTTCAAAGAATCTGTCTTCGTTTCGCTTTCCAATGGTTCGGCTATAAAGGTCTTCGCTTCCATGTTGTCCCCTGTGACCTTTGAATTGCATCGATATTGCGGTAGAATAAATTGTATGGGGCGAATGTCGCTTGAGAAACTTTGAATAAGTGTTCCGTGGAAAGCATAGATTTATTTCTGTGTAGACCCTGCATTTTACATAGAAATGATATTTTTCTATGATAAATTCAAGATATTTTTGTTAACAATTGCAAAGAAAATATGTAGGTATTTGGTGTTCACTGTCACATACAGAAAAGAAAGAAAGAAAGATAAAACATTTATTCAGCAGGGACACGTCATTTACAATACAAAAGGGAGAAGGTAAAAGATAAAAAACATCTCAAAAAAGACAAATATGAAATAAAAATTTAAATGCTTAAAAAAATATAGGTATGCTGGTGTTGGTGGTACATGAAACGGTTCTGTAGAGATTATGCCATAAAATAAAAAAAATTGTCGCTATAAAATTTAAGATAATCCGTGACGAATAAGAAATAAAAGAATGTATGCTTAAAATAATATTGGTATAGTGGTGTTGGTGGTACCTACATGAAACGGTTCTGTAGAGATTATGCCATAAACTGAAAATTTTTGTCGCTATAAGATAATCAGTTTGAAATCTAAAACGTTTCTTAGTTCAACGACCTTTTTAAAAGCACTTATCATTATTACGATTATTACAAGCCTGTAGTATCCCACTGCAGGGCAAAGGCCTTCCTTCCCTCCTTCCACATTTCCCGGTCTATGGCAATTGGGGGCCAATCCTTTAGAACTAATAAAGAATGGTCCACACTAGCTCTGGACCGGAAGACCTGGAAGTCATGGGGGGAGGCCTTTGCTCAGCAGTGGGATGATATAGGCTAACATCATCATCATCATCATCAATATAAATATATTTTTCAATAAAATAGAGGTAATAATAATCATTAAAACAATTAGGATTATGTATATAAGCATAAAATAATCATTTATAAAAGTGTTATTTTTTCTTCGACTGGCAACAAGTGAGAAGTATAAAAAAGTAAGGTTGCCATGACAACTGCAATGGCGGCCAACAATATAATTATAATAAAATGTCTAACGGAATTAACTATTCGTTGTGTTACTTTCATACATTTATAATGTGCGTTTTTTGTAAAAGTGAATATGATAAAATAACTACTAATTCTACATTTTTGGAAGGAGCTGCAAAGGAACTATGTTGTCTATAAACATTTCAATGGACAATGTTTACACTTCATGTCGGAAGATGTTCAGTGA
Organism: Allophyes oxyacanthae; assembly: GCA_932294325.1. NCBI lineage: Eukaryota > Metazoa > Arthropoda > Insecta > Lepidoptera > Noctuidae > Allophyes > Allophyes oxyacanthae. The sequence goes on along the minus strand of OW028610.1, from coordinate 16,730,943 downwards.
GTAAAACAACAAATTTTCATTATTATGTTAATATTATGTAACCCCGACAGCTTCATTCGTCGAGTGCAGCAGCTGAGCGTTAGGTCTTAGATTCAATTCCTAGGTCTGGCAATGTGTTTTTGCCAGTCTCTCTTTCTCATAATGAGTATATAATACACAGTTATAATAGTACTTTCTCCCAGCCCTGAGTATGGAATTTTACTTCTGCTTCGGCAGACTGGCGACACCGTAGTAAACGGAACTACCTACTATCTTTACAGCTAATAATAATGAGGTTGAGATATTGATTATTATTGTTGACGATGGTACATACAACCACAGACGAAAGTTTTGTCAGTGCATACAACACTACCAATTCAATTACAATAGAATAATGATAAATTTATTGTTTCAGGTTGCCCGCTGGCTCCACTAGATGAGGCTCGCAGAATCCTGTCATTTTGCGAGCAGCGGCTAATGCTGCTATTGCTCATGCTGTCAATATGATTTGTCTCACCATGCCTAGCATCAAGCCTTATTCAGAGAAATCTATTGTTTTCAATTCGGACCTGAATCGAGCGGAGAGGTTGAAATGTATTAAGCCAGATTCATACCTACTACATGATTAACTATAAATAACACCCATTTATTATTATAAAGTATTAAATGTGACTGTGACCTCAAAACTTTGTTTCATTTTCATAAACATTTCATATCCTACCTAATAGTAATATCCCAATCTACATTCAAATTAATTTACTCACTACCTTAGATTTATGATTGGACCAATCAACAATCTAAGCTCTCTACCTAAATAAAAATATAAAATATATCCAGCCCACTGCTGGGCACGGGCCTCCTTTCAGAATGAGAAGGATTAGGCCTTAATCCACCACGCTGGCCTAGTGCGGGTTGGCTTATTACACACACTATCGACATTTACGAGGTCCTCTCAGGTGTGCAAGTTTCCTCACGATGTTTTCCTTCCGTTAGCGCAAGTGATAGTCAAATTGCCAGAAAAGTCAAGTCAGTGCGGGCTGGGTTCGAACTCAGACCCTCCTGCACGGCAGGCAAGCGTTCGACCGCTAGGCTAAAGATAAAGATCAATTTATTGCTATCACTGCTTACTCACCACATTAGCTCAATACCTATTACAATAATATTAATTGTACTATGCTACCTATGCGATATTTTAATGAGTACGAGAAGTTCTAGTGATAAAGTTATGTACAACCTTTTTATATTCTCAGACTTAACAATAACAATGCCCTAAATCTGCCATTATTAATTAAGATTTCAAAGAAATCTGAAAGATGAATTGAAATATGATGTCTTCAAGTAACTTCTTATGAATCTGCTATTTGACACATTTGCAATTCCTATTAATTGAGCCATTTTACGAATCTCCATAGAAAACTGTCAAACAGATGCATTTCATATTAGGAATCATATTATGAATCATAATATGAATTGCTATAAGTGGCCATTTTGTGATTTGAAAATAGAATCGTAATAGGATCATATTATGATTCACCAAAAGCGGCCTTTTTAGCCCCCCAGCTCATCGCGCCATCTCCTTTAAATTTAAAAGCACTTTAAGATTCAAAATCTCTTAGCTCTCAATTATCGCAAAGTAATTCGTAAAGTTAATTAAAAGTAACTCACGATGCATCACTACACTTATCGTAATCGTAACATAATTTAGTCTTAACGACGCTCCTTGAGTATTAGCAATGCAAATGAACTCCAAACGTGCTTGTTCACAAGTTTTTATCGAACGCTCAACATTAACACAGCTGGTTCATTCATTCTTAGATATTGTATTGCGATAACTGTGTTTAATGTTCTTGTAGTTTACGAAGTATAGTAGTTCTGTCATAGGCATGAATAATGGAGTATAAGGCTCCTGAAGACCTTGAAATAAATATTTTAAGTCGTCCATCTATGTAGCTTTTAATCTATGTAAATAAAAGACGAAAAGGTATTTTTTGTGCGCCAGTTCACACGAAAAAGATTTACGTAGTCATGGGATCTATGCCCGTCGATAAGCAAAACATTGTAGAAACTTTTTGATATCTACGCCGATTTTACAAACCATCATTTCATACCGTGGTGCCGGCTGTCTGCCATGGCAATCTTATTCAGAGGCAAATCATTATTATCCTAGTCTTATTTTTATTCACATTAAATTACATTATTCTCGCAGCTCTTACCACAACATTGTACTGATAAAGATTGTAATCTATCATTTAATAATTATAATATTATATTTTTTTAAACTGAACGTGTATGCAAAATTTCAGCTCAATCGGAAACCGGGAAGTGGGTCAAATTTAACTTCCAAGATTTTCTTACATAGTTAATTAGCTACAGGTGAAGCTAATAAAAGCGTGTTAAAAAGGGGTACCATGGAGTTTTAGGACGGGTTCTTCTCCATAGGATCTACTATTTGGAACTGTGCACCTAGAGTATCGACATTTCATAAGTGCCTTTATCTGGTTTACATGAAATAAAAATCTATTCTATTCTATACCAAAATTCAACGTAAATAATTACCCACAATTTTTCACACAACCCCAAAATTAATTACGATGTCAAAAATACGTCGTGTTCACACGAGCGTTTTGTAACTGACAATATTGCGTGATCGCCGCGTGTTTCAAACTATTACGTTAGGCGAAGCCAGTGTCACACAAAGTGAAAAAAATAAATTAACCCCCGACAAAAAGAAAGAAAGAAATAAAGTTTATTGGCACATAAACAAAACAACAACACAACACACAACAAAACAAGGGCCGTTATAAGTTTTTGTGGGTATCTGTGTATCTGAATGTCTAAAACGGATGGACCCCATTTCAATGCATATAATGTAGGCACATGAGTAAATAATTCTTACTCTGCTAGCGATTCATCATTCCAGGCCTGTCGAATCACCAGAGGGAAACAGGCTATTACAGAGAGGAAACCAGTGTTACTGCAAACATAGCTATTTGTTTTATTAAATAGTCACCCGTTAACATGTTTGCGTCAGCCAGTAATAATACGGAAACGGGATCATATGAGAAACTAAATATTACACATGATTGTTTATATGGACTGTGATCCAAACAAGGTTACTTGGTCATCTTCTGTAGCATGGGAAAAACAATAAAAATAAACGTATGTAGGAAAAAGTATGTTTCATCTTAGCATTCGTTCACACTAGCAGCAGAATCTCGCGTTTTCGCGTTCGTTGGCTGCCTTTTGCTTACAAAAAGTGAATAACGAACGCGAAAACGCGCGGTTCTGCTGCTAAAAGTGTCGAATGTGGATGGGCCCTTATTCTTACCAGTATTTTTAACCAATTTCAAAATACGAGGAGGTTCTCTATTTGACGGTATGTTTAATTTTTTTTGGTATTTTTGTTCAATGATAGGTAAGTATCTTCGCCAATAATTGTGAACTGATTTTATTGATTCTTCTTTGTTTGAAATAGTATTATTCAGAGGTGGTCCCATTTAAATTTTTTGAAGATTCACGGAAAAAAACAATGGAACTCTTTAATGGATAACAGCAAATCACTCGTGATTGCTGTAATCGCATGTTTATCATGTATTGTTTATGCAACTCAAAATTTAAAGATAAAACAAAAAATTAAAAAACTAATAACCGGCTTCGTTAAACTACAAAGTATAAAAAAATTAGTTCAAAAACTAAAACCCGACTACTGAAAAGGTATGAAACAAGAAAATATTAATACATATTCATAGTGATGTTCAGAGGATAGTCGTGGTCTTATAACTAACACTTTACCCTAAAGTTTATGATCGTTTTCTACTGTTAGAATGTATTGTTTTGTTAGGGTAGGTTGGCATACGAGACCCCGAGACACTGAGGCTGACATTCAGAAACGAATGTAAGCGTTTCTGAATGTCAGCCTGATACCCTAAAGTTAGACCGGTTTAGACTTTTTGACTGACTCTCGTAACGACTGTCATAGGTATTCATTCGTATAACAACCTTGACAAACTGCTTAACGTGTTTTCCTTTCCGAGGCATGGGAGATCTCGATGTTCGTAGAAGCTGTCACTCATCCAAGGACTGACCGCGGCAAGCGCAGCTTAAGCTCGCCATGAAAATTACAAAGTTACTTATAAATCGACCGTCTAAACACAGTGGTATGTTTGCCGATTATGATACAATCGGCAAACATACCGCTGTGCTATGTACCGCTTTGCCTAACTAAATAGCCTGACCTTTTACTGAGTAGAGTTGTATGTGTACGCGTAAACACCTTGACTGAGGTCAGGACTAATCCTCCATGAATTATTAATTTTCAAACAACAAGAATTTATTGACCTTGAATGGTATCAACATATCAAGTTTATTTTGAGCGATCCTATCTAAACTAATATTATAAAGAGAAAAGATTTAATTTTTTGTATGTTTGTTTGTAAAAGCAAAAATTACTGGACTGATTTTAAAAATTATTTCACCAGCAGAATGCTATATTATCACTGAGTAACATAGGCTATAATTTACAAAGATATCACGCGGGCGAAGCGGCTAGCGGAAGCTATCTCAATGCTTTTAGCAGCAGAATCGCGAATTTTCGTGTTCGTTGGCTGTCTTTTGCTTACAAAAAGTGGATAACGAACGCGAAAACGCGCGTTTCTGCTGCTAAAAGTATTGAATGTGGATGGGCCCTTACTAGCTCATAGCATATCTGTTTAGTTTAGAAATCCTTTTTTCTTCAGAATACTAGAGGATCTTAAACGATTGAGTAATTCTTCCAGCTATAATGCCATGTTAGCTCATCTATCAAACTAATGTTTGAAGTTAAGATAGTGAAGAAACTTCAGGTGATTCATTTTGATTGAGGATGACGGTTAGCAGAACCACAAATTACGATAGATTCACGTTATGTGTTTAGTATACCTATTACCTACATTATTCTTTCCGTAGTGTAAAAATGTGGAGAACGATTAATTAATGAGTATTCTTTAAAATTTCCTTTTATCTTCTGAGCCTATCACAGTCTACTGACGGCCATCATTTTCAGATTCTGTCACAAAATTCATGGACATACCCAGCTTGTCCCCCAAAAATCAGGAATTTCAATCAACCTAGGCTTGGACACTTACATTAAATATTTAAACAACTAAATGTATAGGACGTAGGTATGGCCCAATGGTAGTAGTACCTAAGTAGAACAATTACCACTAGGCTTAGTCAGAAAAAGAATTTTACGATTTTAAAAAGCTTGTACATGCCTTTAATTTCGTTTGATTCAAAGCTACGTTAGCTACAGAAATCTTAATATTATGTAACCTTTGATAAATGTAGGTCAACCATGTTTAGAGGGTACGCTGAGCAATATCCACTAGGCTACAAAGTACTGTTGACACCCGCTTTAATTGCTGGAGACCAGAAAAAATGGCGCCTTAATTACTTCGCTGTCTCGAAATTAGGAGGCGGAAAATGATGGATTTGAATTAAGTTTGCCCTTTTAAACCATATTAATGAGGGTTTGTTTGGGGAAGTGTTGTCTCAAGTTTTAAGTAGAATGAATTGTACGAAAATGTTGTATGTCATCATTAGGCTTATTTCGCATACTTTTTTCCTGACATGTCAAGATTTAAGGCCCTATCAGGAAAATAGGTAAAATTAGAATCCGTTAGGAACTTTTGAAAGAAAGAATAAATAATTAAAATTCATATATTATTGAGATTTATTGAGACCAACATCGTACCTAATCGTGAAAAAATAATCAGCTGTCCAATACATACGAGTAACTTCAATACCTACTCGACCCAAACGTATGGGACAGCTGATAATTTTTTCGCGATTACAATGTTGGTCCCATAGAGAAAATTATTAAGTTTGATAGTCCGATTCACACCCGTAAATATGACCACGCGTTTCTGATACATATTGCATAGGGAAAAGCTGTATTGTACAGCTTCAGAAGTCGGGGCCTTTAATTATTCAATGCACCTTAGTTTGGCAGTAGCAGTGCCTTCTGAAGATACTACTTATTTTATACTTATTAGTTATTTAAAGTCGGTTTTTACTGTTTTTTTAAGTTTTGATAAGAATGCTGATCATGTCAATTTATATGAAACAACTTTAGGAAGTTGGACGAAAACTCCTGTGACTTTATTATATTTTATATATACTTTATTCGTGAGGTTTTCGTCATTCAAACGGCGGCGGCGCCTACGCTACGCCGACGATACAATTAGGGTTGATAACATGCACGGCTGTCTCCATACTACTTCATATTTCTGTGCACGCGACGCGATCAATAGATGCCAAACACGCCAACTCTCTATCTTACTATCGTTTGTTGTTACTCCACTTTGACGTAAAAAGGAGGGTAATGCGTTTCGTGTTGAAGTACCGAAAGCTGGGCACGAGTGTAAGAAGTGTAGTCATGTATTACTTTTGGTACCAATATGGAAAGTAAACTAATTACAAAGTTTAGAAATACAGGATATTTTTTTATGTAGTGCGCATAATTTGTAGAGTGATTCAGTCTCTGTTCCTAAATGCAACCGCAGTATTGGAATTCACTTTAAAACAAAACGAAAATTCGACTTAGTATGGGGGACACGCATAATTTACCAGCGCAAGCCATACAAAATCAAATTTTTATTTTGCTTTGAAGTGAATTTTAATACTGCGGTTGCATTTGGGAACGGACACTGAATCACTCTGCAAATTGTAAGATTGACCCCTGACTCGCAATAAAGTTATAAAAGAATCAATCGGGTAGGTATATCATCCTAACAAGGCACGGTCGAGCACGCCTTAAATGCAGAATTTTACGCAAAAAGACGACGATAAAAACCTAATTTGGTCCTAACAGTAAACGTATTCTGTTTTGTCCGTCGCGCGTCGGTTGCATCATTGTGTGTCATCGAGGCACGCCTGTGGGCGTTTATTTACTTTCAAACGGTTTGCTAATTTTAGCAGGAAATTCTTTCTGACATTATCATTTTTCGGAAGTAGAAGGTGCCGCAGAACTTAATAGCGCATCGTGGTAGTTCACATTAACTTGATGAACATATTACAGTCGGAACAAAACCTTAGAAAATAACCTAACCGTCAAGAACCCCAACTCCAACTAGAACAAGAGCTGTATCTTTTGAACAGCTGAACAGATTTTCATGAAGCATAGCTAAGATGATACCAGATTAATATAGCTTTCTATTTAAAAAACTGCATTGAAATCGGTCCTTCCGTTTTGGGGCTACGATGCCACAGACAGATACACATAATACACAGATCCACAGATACACACTACAAACTTATAACACCCCTCTTTTTTGTCGGGGGTTAAAAAAGATAAGGATCTAAGTGGGGGATGGGTTGAATCTGTAAGTGTATTCATATTACAACTTTATCAACACAACTTGTTCCATAAAACAGTGTTTTGGCCATGTTTTAGCAATAAATAACACCACTTGTCAAGATGTTCCATGATTGTTTCTTTATAAATCGACACACATAGTGTTAAGTTAAATACAATGAAAAACCAATTCATTCAAAATGAAAATTAATGTCAATTATACCTACTACTGAAAACAAAAGCAGTAATTCACAAAATTTTATTTATATTCATATTACATTCTAGCCTAGCTGTAACAGTACTTTTCATACAATAGGACCATTGTTTTAATATAATTTCTGCTAACTGTAATAATTTTATTCCAAAAAATAATTATGCTCTATACCAGAATTTCACTTCATCGTTTTAGAAATCAAACATATTATGACCATTTTAAAACCGTTCCATTCAGGTCTATTACCCTATTTACGTCAACCTATAAGTATACACAGACACACATTAACGATCATGTCAAATATAACCGACTATTATGTTTAACACAATGGATGTTCTTGAAGCTGTCATAGACACCGCTCCCTCAACTGCTGCGGAGTAACTTCCCTCGCCAACTTACCTTTGCATACAAACGTGCACCTAACAAACCTTGATGCAATACAATAGAGTCGAAACTTGACTAACAAGTTGTTTTGGAGTGGACTGGTATGTTGGGTTTTCTCGTCAAGCCAGTTATTGTAGTTGTGCCGTCATGCGATAGCTGGTTGCAATAAGATCGCAGTTCTGACTACATATTGTGAACGCAAATCTATCTGGTACAATGCAGTTGCGATATTTTCTTTAATCTAACTTAATGTTAGTTTTACATCAAGGTTATGAGGTCGAAGGCACAACGGAAGGGCAATCTATATATTAATACGTGAAGAGAAAACTGTACCCCTTTTTGAGCATATTGCGCGCCCGGAGTAGTGTGAGACTTGGCAAAGTTAAAGTTTATATGGAGAAGGAGTGCAGAATACTGAAATTTATGTATGATAATTACGGCCGAATTTTGACCACTGGGTGACTAACTAGTTGAGTTAAATATAGAGCAATGTATTGGAATTTTGAGTACATTGCGGTCAGTAATTCAACTCATGATTTGACTGCTTTGATACAAAACCCCTACCCGTACTTGTCTTATTCCGAAGAAAAAGTGAAAGTACAAAATGATTTCATATACTGATATGAATGAAGTCATCTTCAACAAGTTGTGTAAATAAGACCCACACATTTTCGTAAAACAAATACTTTCTCGTAATAAAACACAATACATAAACATCAATATTGCCCTTCTGATTTCACAGCCAATAAACCTAACCGTCAAAAACCCCCAACTCCAACTAGAAAAAGAGCTGTAATTTTTGAACGGCTGAATAGATTTTCATGAAACATACCTAAGATGATACCTGATTAAACTCGCTTTCAATTAAAAAAAACTGCATTGAAATCGGTTCATCCGTTTCGGACACAGACAAGACACACTACAAACTTATAACAACATTCTTTTTAGATGGTAATTAAAAAAAATCAACAAGTAAATCTATTTTTGAAATAAATCATAATAATATTCTATTGATACAACAACATAAAATAAAAGAACGAACCAAGGCACCGTTTATCGAAAATGCGATTTCGTTAAATCTTTCTTTTGTCGAAGTGGCGGAACACCATTACGAAGTTGAAGAAGGCCTTTGTGTGGAATAAAGTAAATCTCGGAAAGAGCAAAGGTATTTGCTCAGAAATATCGAGCGAACTGTATGAAGGATCAGCAGTTCGATTCTACACGTCGTAAGTAATTTATGTCGTTTCAGATACATTAACGAATGATGATAATGAAGAACTTTGCCAAAGGAAAACCTCTTCTGTGCGAAATATTTTTTCGGCTTCCCGTACTTAGGGCTCTTTTCACCGACAAGAGGACAGACGACAAAATCGGTCATTTACAATAAATTCTTGTACTAGTAAACGGCAGATTTCATTTTAAACGTTTGTTATTTCGTTGGTGAACATGGCCCTCAATGGTACGATCAGCTGGTTGAGTTTGTATGTGAAGTCGAAAAGTTGATTCGCGGCGTATTTTTTTTTCTTTTTCAGCATTTTTCATTACCATGAGTACAATAATTTGCTAACGTATCCAAAATTACATAAAATTCACCTTAAATCTAATATAAAAGTAGTTTAATTATTCGATATAAAAAATACCTCGTTTTAGAAGTAATTGAGCCTCAAAAATTCCATCACCCAATTTCTTTTTAGCCTTTGTTCAAAAGAACCAGTTTCTTAACAATTAATTACAATCTAGCAAGTCTAATAAGTTTTCTGACTAATAGATCTCCCAAATGAAGATCGAAATTAATTAAATTTGTGTATCAACGTGTGTTGATTTTGTTGAGAACTGTCACAACATAAACTTTGCCAAAGTATTTTTTCGTTTGAGTCGCTGCAAATAAATAAGATTTTTTGCGTCAACCTCCGCAGTCCAGACCGGAATGTCCACAAACATCCTGTCTGAGCCATGTTTCCTGTCAACTTGTATCCGTATCCTGTCTAACTTGGAGTTATGTACCTTATATGTCTTTTAAATCTATCTTATACGTAGTTTTTCACAAAGCGATCTCAAATAGTGTTTACATCAGCTGTTCCCGCGTTTCACATCACTAATTATTTTATTAAACAATTTACATGAGTATTAAAAGTACATGCGTGAAATAAATTACACCATGCATTAAACTGATGACACGGTTGGCGCAGTGGCTAAGCGATTCTCTTTCTACGCTACGTGCGGCGGGTTCTATCCCGCACGGAGCAATTATTTGTATGATCCACCTTCTCAGTAATGTTTCAATTTGAATAATACAACATCAACATAATTTCTCCTTTCAACGTCCCAGCCGTTCTTCACGTAAAATATCTTCTGAATTTACTTCTGTTTTGACCGCATTATGGTAAGCAACTGATCTGGAATTAAACCCGCCCAAGTAGGACAAAAAAAACACGGTCAGGTATGTAAAGCCAAGATTGAGGACACCTTTTCCAACGTTATGTACTTTGGTACTTATACTGTGAAAAAGTTCGGAGGTAATCCTCGTAGGCTGTTCATATAAAATTCAAATATATTTTAGGGTTCACTGCTCTCATGAAAAAGAGATGAGGCTTTCGAAACTTCCAATACTAAGACTTCGTGAACATATTACTTTTCACTGGTAGGTACGATCTTTGTTCTCCCGTCGTCTGTAGTGATCACAAAGAGGACCGTGTTTTTACAGCTTTGATACAAAATACCCCCGATTTCTTGATTCCATTCCGCTTTTACGTAATTCTGCGTACTATTTAATACTTAATAGTTTATTTTTTTACCGCACGGAAAATTAGCCCTTATTAAATAGATTTCTATGCCTCGTGCTATGAATATATCTGGCCCCTTTACGGGGTATTGTAATCATCGATACGAACAACTTTTACTATGCGGACAAACTTGGTTTGTAAAAGTTAATTAGTAGATATTATAAAAGTTAATTAAATTAATGATCAAAGCCATTATTGTTTTCTCATAATATGTTAACATATCTAAAAGATTACTTAATCAAATAACTTCTGCAGAATTGGTATGTTTAGATTATCTTGTATTTGCTCATATTACTTTGCAGGTAATAGCTGTGCCTTATGATTAATGTACAGACTATCTTTGAACGTAATTAAACTATCCATTTCCTACCTCAGCTGGGCATTTGGGCCACTGCAACAAACAAAATTAGTTTAATAATAGCCCTGCCTTTTAGCTCAACTCAAATGTCCTCGCCTCCCCGGTAGGAGCTTACGAATGGCTTCAAGGCCGACCCTTTCCGATTTACGGTTCGTTCAAACTATCCTACATAACCAAGCCTCTAAAAGTTGACCCAAAAATGTTTGATAGCACTCGAAGATAGACTCGTAGTAGTGTATTTATATGTATAGAATGTATCTTAAATCTTTTTTACCCCTGACAAAAAAGAGGAGTATTATAAGTTTGTAGTGTGTATCTGTCTGTGGCATCGTAGCTCCAAAACGGACGGACCGATTTCAATGCAGTTTTTTTAATTGAAAGCTAGTTTAATCGGGTATCGTCTTAGCTATGTTTCATGAAAATCTGATCAGCCGTTCAAAAGTTACAACTCTTTTTCTAGTTGGAGTCGGGTTTCGCTCCTGTTTATTCTGACAGTAATGGTGTATCAGGCATGTAACAGAACAATTTCCGTTATTCAAATGACTTGAAATCTGTTTACATTGCGTGCCTAGTGAACACTTGCCGTGTACGAATGTGCGGACACTCCTATTTCGCTGACGTTGCGTGGAGTCAACGCAATGTGGCCTGTCACACGTTCTCATGACTCGTGAGTTGTATGACATATTATGTTGTAGCAGTGAACTGCAGAAATGGAAAATATGAACTAACACTGTCCTTACTACGAGCTCTTATAGCAGAAATTGAACTGTCCAGAAATTTCCAGTTTAAGCTGACCTTTAATTGTACGAAAAGCCTATACAGTGCGAGGTCAGCTCATACTGGAAATGTCTGGGCAGTTCAATTTCTGCAGAAATGCCATGGGTGAACTAGAATGTCCTTGGAATGGGTACTTACAAGAAAACAAGAGAGATGACGTAACTGGGAGAATTTGTATGTCCGTGTTTATTGACCTTGTAGGAAGATAATTAAATCGGTATCTATAATTAACAGTATACGTGACTTTAATGAGAGATAATGATGACATGACTTGATAATTTATGAGCGAAACTTTCTGTTGAAAACTTGAACTCTGTAGGTACTCAGTTATTATCTGTTTACTTAGTCCGTGTGTCACTGCAGGGATGCTAACTCAAAATCAGCGCTGGGTGTCCCACATCCTGCATATGCAAAGTTGGTAACCTTTTCGGTACGGGCATGCTCGACGGCATGTGTTTTTATTTATTTTATTTATTATTAGAAGTGTACCTATTTGTCTGTTGTGTTTCGTTAATAATATAATACTAAATATTATAATAAAATAAAAAATATTATAATAAAATGATTTTTCTTTCATCTTCTTCTTTCTTTCAGTTACCTAGGTGAAAAAATGAAGAATAATTTAATTTGGCGGAGATATTGCTGAACAAACAAAAAAAATACATAGAAGATAACCAAACTGTCAAAAACCACCGACTCGAACTAGAAAAAGAGCTGTAACATTTGAACGACAGAACAGATTTTCATAAAACAGCTAAAATGATACACGATTAAACTAGCTATCAAATAAAAAAAACTGCATTGAAATCGGTTCATCCGTTTTGGAGCTACGATGCCACATTTAGACACACAGATACACACTACAAACTTATAAAATCCCTCTTTTTTGTCGGGGGTTAAAAAAGGCTCATTGAAAGAATTATTTAAATCGGCGAAGACATCGCTGAACAAACACAAAAATAAAATGTAGAGTCGAATTGAGAACGTCCTTATATGATGTCGGTTAAAAATATAAGAAATTAGATTGTTAATCTTTTTGAAGTCTAGTAAAATTAGTAAATTAGCTAAGTACTAAGTATTTTCCTTTCTTCAAGAATACTACACGCTCGCAGGATTCCCGTGGGATAGTAAATAATTAAGTTTCACGCCAATGTAAGCTCCGGGCAGTTTAACTTGAAAGTATACATAACTCTTGGTCAAATACTAACATTGCCTGTACACGTTTTCTTCCTCACGTGGACTTAAATGTCTAGAGAATTCAGTCCTCGTCTTGATTAAGTAAGTACTAACCTACTAAACAAGATCCTACCTTTCTAGGCCCGATCACTTAAAGGGGTTTTTGTACTCGTCATTATGAACAACTTTTACTATGGAACCAACCTTGAAATTACGAAATAAAAATCTGCTGTTCCATCCAAATAATTCAGTATTATTTGACTATGTATGAAACAGCAGATTTAATTTTTAAGCAAAATACAGCTCACTGACTCACCACGTAAAATCTCAAGAATTATAAAGTCTACAAACTTGAAATTTAGGTAGGTTCCTTAAAGGACATTCAGGATTCACACATCACATACAGGATTTTCCAAAATTCAACCCCTTTAGTGGGCGGGGAGTGAAACGTAAAAATTGTATAAAAAATCTTTCTCCGTGGACGGAGTCGCGGGCACAGCTAGTAAATAATACTTTCTTTGTGGATTACAAGCGTGACAGTTATTATTACGTACGACTGTCACGTTTGCAATCCTGAAGTACGCAAACGTGTAATAACGTACACTTACAGCTGTCTGTTGAGGATGACACAATAAGCCTCCATGTGCTCTGATCTGGGGGCACGGCAGCGCCCCCGCCAAGACGAGCCAAGCGAAACGCAAGGGCAAGGGTTTCGTTACTACAAGAACTATTGTATAATAGAAAAGTAATGAACAAAAATGCTGAGCTGGCTACCCTTTCGGTATGGGCATGCTTGACGACACTAATCAATAGGATGACTATTTTACTTAATTTTATTTTTATTTTTACTTTGTTCTGTGTCTGTCTTATTTTTTACTGTTTAAAGGTATAAGTTTTTTTTTTCTCTCTCATGTGTTGTCAATGTCCGTGCTGAATAAATGTATTTTTTTTCTCTCTCATGTGTTGTCAATGTCCGTACTGAATAAATGTATTTTCTTTCTTTTCTTTCTTAACAGTGGATAATTTGTTCATGTAGCGAAATGGTCATTTCAAATCAGACTCGTAGTTCTAGAGATTAGCGCGTTCAACAAAAAACAAACAAACTCTTCAGCTTTATTATATTAGTATAGATTTAAACTGTATCCCTTTTGTGCCTGGCTAAATAAAGTTAATTTTCTTTCTTTCCAACAGGATCAAAATTAAGATTGCACACAAGTGTACTTGTCAAAAAGGTATCATTTGTTACTACGATTGAGATAATGAGATAATAATTATGTGGATAAAAACAAAAGTTAGGTAAGCCTTGATACATGAAACCGCAAAGCAGAGTGACTCATTAGAGCTGACTCACTGCTCTCTGTCTGCAGATTGATTCCGCAGGCAAATGCTATGACCAATTCTTACGTCACATTGTCTTTGGACAAAACGGACAATATAACAGCGTAATGTCTTGATCACGTACTTATCTGTAATAACTCGGCTACTCGGCTATCCGATCTCTAAAGTCGTTTTTGATTGAATTGACACCACATTGTGTTAACTTATTGTTTCGCTCACATTCGCGCGATAAATCATTTGATTTTATCGCTTTTTGTTCACCCTTACCACATGGTTGGACCACCATGCACAATGATTATACAAGGTGCTACCTTGCGAGTCCCAATCCCTCTAAGGGGTTGTTGGGGGTTGTTGTACTCATAATTATAAACAACTTTTACTATAAATCACGAAAAAACACCCGGTGTTCCATACAAATAGTTCAATGTTACTTACCTACTAAATGTAGAGAAAAGTAGAGTTTTTGTTTTAGCGATTTCTGGTTTGTTCCCATTGTAAAAGTTGTTCATAATGATGAGTATAATAACCCCTTAAAGGGATTAAGACTAGACCTTATATTGTACGCGTCAATGAATCGTCGCTTCAAGACTTTATTAAGTAGTGCATTGTTTTACACTGTTTTTACCACAGAACACAGAAAGAGGTACAGGTAAAAACTCTTTTCTGTGTTCTGTGGTTTTTACTATAATGTTTTTTTTTGTTGGTGTGCAATAAAGCCTATTTCTATTCTATTATATTCTACTTTATTGTGGTAAATTACGCAATGGCTTACATTAAATTATGTCGACCGTAACAGGTACAGGTGGCACTCTTAGAAGAACATTTTGTTAATGATTTATAGCGAAGGAAATTAGATTCCTTCCCCATAAAGCAAACAGTAATATCCACTATAAGTAGCTAGATAATCATAAAAAACGCACAAAATAAATAACCCAACATAGCAGCTAATACAAGAACCCAGTGCGCCCTTCACCCAACTGGTAATTGGGTTCGTATTTACATAGAACTGATAGAACAAATACTGTACATTGTACCAGTATGGCTGGACGTAACTCAATATTTGCTTTGGACACACCACACATAGACGCAATTGTAGAGCAGCCATACATACCTAATATAGGCATACAGCTTTAAAATACAAGGTTCAACCTTTCTAATTCTGATCCCTTTAAGGAGTTATTGTACTCATCATTATGAACAACTTTTACTATAGATCCAATACTGAAATCACGAAAAAAAATCTGCTGTTCCATACATTTAGTCGAGTTACTAATATTAAATTATTTGTATGGAATAGCTAATTTTCTTTTCGTGATTTCAGGGTCGGTCCTATAGTAAAAGTTGTTCATAATGTTGAGTAGGTACAGTAACCGCTTAACTCGGACGGTTGATGTCTGAAGTTGAGGTAGTTGCGCGATGCGGGGGGAGGTGTGTCACACGCCTACTATTGGCTAAGCTAAGCTTTATGGTGCGTATCATGAGCCCGTGATTGACATCTCGCGTCACACCCCTCCCGCACCGCAGAACTTCTTCATAAGCTCGGGCACCGACCGTCTCAGTTAAGTGTTTGGCTTATAGGTTGGAATAGACTTATTTGGTCGCAGTCCATGAGACCAATCGAACGGTCGCAAAAAACGGACTAATCGAGCCGTCGCCGCGTCGGTCGCGTCGTCGCCGTCGAGATATCAGCGCACGGTGTCTATTCCTGCCTGTTCTTACATCTCCCATTGTTTATACCACACTAACTAAATTATGTTAGCCTTCTGTAGGTATTTATTTTATGGTAAATAGTTCAGGTATTGTACGTACAACTAGCCAGTTGTTTAGTATGTATTAGGCATTGTGTTTTTAGATCGACCGCAGGTCTCAGCTCAGCAGCTCTGAAGCTTTGTTTGGTGCCAGTAATGTTCTTTATAGAAGGCGAACAGAACATTGTTTAACACTCGTAAAAAAACATAGGTAACTGTATTTTACCTGATAACTTCTAAACTCGAAAGGGCAAGGATTTATGAAGTTACCTTTAGCCTTATATAAGATCTCACCTTTCTTGTCCCGTTCCCTTTAAGATGTTATTATACTTTTACTATGGGACCAAGCTTGACGTTGCGAAGCTGCTGTTCCATACAATTTTTATTTTATTTTCGTGATTTCAGGTCTCTTCCCAACTTCCCATAGTAAAAGTTGGTCATAATAATGAGTATCCCTTACAGGGATCGGGACTAGTAAAATAGGATCTTGTATAAGAATACCAACAATAAATCTTCTGGAAGTCGTTCGTAAGTATTACCTATAATGTATGTAAATGTGTCTGTTTGCAACATTTACGTCTGAAGGATGACGACAAAAGAAAACGCTGCCGTCACGAAAATATATTACTTTGATGACTACGTTTTGTTTTTAACATGTAAAATATTACCTCGCTTTGTCACTCAAATATCATTTTAACTATGACATATCGCCGGCAAATCATTAACAATACAGACTTTTAAAATCAGCAAGCGCATGACAATTTCTTTTGGATATATTATAATCTGCCATAAACTCTAAAATGCTGTAACAGCATTTTCTCTCTAAATTAAGCAACCCACCAAAATGCTTCTGCGTTTTAGTATCTGTACGTCTGAAATTACCAAGTTGCTGCAGAAAAACCATAAAATCATAGAGTATAAGTAATCGCAATATGCTTTAGCTTAATAACAGCCCCAATGCTCGGCAACTTAGGTGCCCGGCATAATGTTGAGCTGAATGCCTATTGCCTATTTGGCGCAGACGTGAGACGTATGGTCTTAATTAAATTTGTACATTTTTATTTATGTTTGTATATCATTTCAAGATGTTGTCTCATTACAAATAAATGTTTTCTTTCTTTCTTTTTTTTACGGGTGAATAATAAGTTGATGCATCACACCAAAGCTTCTCGGGACTTTCATTTTGATAATATTATTCTTAGGGTCCCATCACTACAGTTACTACACAACTGGAGCCGTCAGTTTCAAATACTTCCGAAAAATTGACAACACTAGCAAAGCCGGTAACAAGCCAATAAAAAACCAAACCACAAATTGAAATCCATTTACCAACGTCATTTTGAAAACTGCCACAACAAATTTAGTTAACGGTTGCTCCATCTAGTTATACTTAACGTTACGTTTCGTCAGTAACGGTTACGATTTATAATTGAATTTGTCAGATGTCTCGATCAAGGACAAGGCATCGATAATCAATCAGGGGTGAAGCGAGGCTGGCGATATTTAGTAAAGAGACAGCAAAAGGTTTTGTAGAAATATTTCACAATGACAGCTGTACCTAAGTAAATAAAAAAAATACGTTATGCAATTTGCAATTAGTCATTATCGTCATGAACATGTATTTCGTTTTTAATTTTTTAATTTTGACGTTAAAATCACATTCAGTACCGAAGGACCAGATATGAGTAATGAATTACTTTACTTTTTGTAGAAATATTTCACAATGAAAGCTGTAGATACCTAAGTAAATTAAAAAAATACGTAATGCATTTACATTTAGTCATCATCAGCATGATCATGTATATCGCTATTTTATTTTTCTTTATATATCACATAGCGTACCAGAGGACATGCGCATATGACTATCGAAATACTTTATTTTAAAATAGTTTCTAAGTTGCAGGAATGCAGTTCGAGTCATTATGCTGGAAAAGTTGCTGGATATGCACACAATTATTTTTTACTTAAATCTAACTTAAGCCCAGTATGCTTCTCGTCGTTTTTTTTCTTTTTTTTTCATCCTAATGGCACCTGCTTCAGAATGTTCAATATTCATACACGATACGTGCCTTATATAAAAATGTACCTAAGTACTAAATAGTTCCATAAATAAAGTTAAGTTTAAATGAGCTGCTTCACCCAAGATTTAATTACGAGTAAAGTACATCATAAAGATTTGACACCTACAAAGTAGCGATAACAGTCACGAAAACCCTCATTTTATGTTATAATTTACTAAAGCAGTTCATTAAGTTATTCATAAAATATTTTTTAATTAAGTAAACACGTTACAATCCACCTACGCAAGGTTACGATGAAGTCGTTGCCCCTATCATGAACATCAGTTCTGCACGCAATACGAACTAACAATAACAAAAGTTTGTTTGTTTGTATCCCATTCAAGCCTTCACGAGGGAGTGGGTGGTAATTAAATTTTGCTTAAGGCAACATTAGACAAGGGCAGGGTACTTGGATTATTAAACAATGAAGAGGACAGTGAACTTATTCATACTACTTAACCCGGCCATTTCATAGTGTTGGTCTTTTGAGGGTAATTAAAAAGCTGAGAAACAGATTACTTAATGGTCACTCAAGCACCAGGCTTTGCTACAAAATAATCGCAATTTCGAAAATAAAATTAATCCAGTCATGCAATAAAGATTTTCAACACAAAAGGTTAAATTAAAATAATTAAGTTTCTCATATTTTATTTTCTACAAATAAATCCTCAAGCTAAAGTTAGTTGAAACAATTATGCAGATAACTAGATATATCGCGTGAAACACATGACTTACAAAAAAATAACTCATCACGCTACGAACAAATCTGAAACATGTACCACTTTACAAATGAGTTTAATTCTTTGTTCTAGGTGTGAACATCTTCGACACAAGCGTATGATCGTGCGGTGAGCTATCTCGGCCGATCGTAGTCGGTAAGTAATATTCTCTACTTCTTGATCTCACTTTTTTAAATTCGTACTACGCTCCAAAACGCAGGTAATTGGCGTGGCTCACTAAGCTGCCCAGTGTAAATGGGCCTGGTTAGGTGGGTATATCTGCGATATGCCGATCGAACTGTGGACACAGATAGCACAGAACTGATGCCCCGAGACAGTAAGGGGGGGGGGGGGGGGGGGGTGCTTCCTTAAAGATTAACTAGATACAGTGCAGAGTTGCAGGAAGTGAAGGAAAGAGGGAGCCTTAGCATAGGGTTTTTAAAAATAATAATTACTCTGAAAAATAATACCGATTGATCGGTATTGGATTAATGTCAGATTTCACACTTACTAGCATCTCATTTGTTGAGTTTGAGGGAATTGGCGGATATTAATATTAAACTTAAAGACATTGGAATTGGATTGACATTGAAATTATTTTCAAAGGTAACCCGCATGGTCTTTTCCGCAGTCTTACCACCTACTTCAAGGAGCATTCTAGTACCTTTCAGCTTCGAATCCTTGCCAAAAGTCGCTTGCTTAGTTAGACAATATCAAAAGAGCACAATTTTGATCATACGGTATACAGAAATTATATATGGTCTGAAATGACACCGCTAACCAACTTTTGAATCAAACACAGCATTTCATTTTACCAGCCGGTCTTCCTGCAAGCCCAGATCAACAAGACAGTTGTGTATAAACATTGTACACTAATAAATCCCCCCGAACATTCCAAGCTCCATCTTTTATGCATGTCGACTATCTCCCAGATTGTACGCTGCATGTCCCGATGAGAGGTTTCCATCTAATACATTAACGGTTCATTGCTCCTTGGATCAGTTCCAGAATTCATGATTTTATTTGGTCCATCTGTATTAATTAGGATTAATATGTTACTGACACTCCTATAATCGGTACTAAAACTGCGACAAAAATTACTGTGTCAATATTGTAGGACCAATAAGTTGTTGTATTGCGTTCTTTTTGTCCTAGAATTGGACCCCTCTTCTCCCTTCCTGAGTTTTTTATAAGACTACTAATATAGACAGCGTACACTACATATTTTAAATCTAATAATTTTACACAAACATATTTTACTCAAAGGTTTCAAAAATCAATCGGCAATATTTACTAAGAACTTGGATATGTGCTTTCTATACGGGCCGCAAGTCCGCAACATTCCTTTGAACAAAGTGCCGTTGACATAAGATCGGCATCAGAAAAATCTATAGCCACTTATCGAGCATCGCCCAAAACCTTTCTCGGATAATTGTTTCCTGAAGTGGTCCTAATGGAACCAAAGATTGACTTGAGTATGAAGACGTAGACGTAAGACTACCTTCGACCATTTGTGGAATTGGTCGCGATTAGATTGATTTTTGTCAGTCTAATGCCTAAGCCAGTGTAGGTAATAGCAATAAGAACAATTTATTACTATTAGTGGTCCACCAGTGGTCGAAATTCAACCGTAAATGGAAAATTTAATGTTGGTAACAGTTGAAAATAACATAATTACTGATCGTTTTCTTTTTTTTAACTGTTTCCAGCATTATATTTTAGCTTTTTGCACTCCCTCTATATAAAAGCTATAACTATGCCAAATTTCGGACTCCTCCGTATGCGCGATATTCTTAAAAAGGGGTACAAGGTTCTCTTCACGTATTAATATATAGATTTTAACAACTTGTTAAGAGCAACAAAGTAATTAGTGGATTAATTACATTAGTGCTCCGGGAGAAACTGTCCTCGTTTGACAGAGGCGGCACGCATTGGCATAGGAACTGAGAGGATTATCGATCTACCCTCCGCCTTATAATGGGGGTGATGTAATCCGAATGCTGGTAATAGAGGGTAGGTAAATATATTTTCTGGTGGCTTTAGGGATTAGGTAGCAATCGGTATTTTTTTATGTCATTGCTAAGGACCAATAACTTGTAATGATTTTGCATGCTATATGGTAACCTAACCTCTCATTTGGAGTAAGAACATAAACAACAGATTTTTCGGTCTGCATCCCTCTATTCCCGATACCCCAATTTCGCTGAGCTTTCATCGAAGCAACTTCTCCAAACAATGCTATCAAAACTGAAACATGAATCAAAACGAAACAAGCAACAAACTACGTACATTTATTGCTTGAAGTACACTTCGCAACTGCCCTTGATAGAAAATAGAAAGACAATACAATACATTCGCTTTTTCGCTCCGTGAACCTATATTCGGCACATCTTCAGAGCTCGGTTATCATGGCGCGCTGGCAGCCGCAGAAACAACTTGGACAAACAAAAGACGTCCCTTACTGATGGAGAAAGTCACTGCTTTGAGGAACTGAATTTGTATTTTGAAATTGAAACAGATTAGGAATAAGATGAAATATTATAATTCCTACTACGACGACGGTTATAAAATGGCGGAGTGAGACTTTTAAGAATATTGCTATCTTTAAATCCATTTTGAAAGATGCGGTCTTTCGATACGGGATTTGTAAAAGGATCAAAAAAGAAACGTTACTAAGTTTTCTACTCCAAAATTGCGTTAACAGAATCTAAAACTTCGAGCATTGCTAATGCTTTCTAGCGTACCAATATCTTACCTTTTAATTTAGCTTTTTCTAACTCTTAAGAAATACAAGGTCCTACATTTCCAATCCCGATCCCTTTAAAAGGTTATTATACTCATCATCATGAACAATTTTTAATAAGGGACCAACACAGAAATCGCGAAAAAAAATTACCTGTTTAATAAATTTAGTCGAATAATATTGAATTATTTGTTAGGATCAGCAAATTATTATATTAGTCCCATAGTAAAAGTTGAGTCATTATGAGAAAAATTACCTCTTAAAGGGATCGTGATTAGAAAGGAAACCTTACATAATAAGTAAATTGTATTTTTAACACGCTTTTATTAGCTTCACCTGTAACTAACTATGTAAGAAAATCTTGGAAGTTAAATTTGACCCACTTCCCGGTTTCCGATTGAGCTGAAATTCAGTTTGGATGACTAAAGCGTGTTCTATAGTTTTTTTAATAACTATTATTATTTTTACATTCGAGTTACAGTAGTAGCTCACAGACTTTATTTTCCGTCGTATACCATGACCTCAAAGACAAGATTGAGAGCCTCTCTCTGTATTTGCCAGCCTCACAGTCGCGTAGTGTGCCTATTTCTGTAGCTGTTGCGTTTGATGAATGCAAGAATAATGGCGGATTTTCTCTTGTTCTGGAATTTTTCGCGCCTGAAATGTAAATACAAAGCGCTATGCGACGTTTGGGCCTTCCGTTTGAGTTATTTCCCCTTTTTGTTTATTAATGAAGATCTTTAGGCTTAGGATCTATTGCAATAGCAGAAAGGCCTGATTATAATGCTGAACACGTAATACTATAAGACTGAGCCAAATAACTCCCAACTTATTACTACGAAATTATTGCTACGAATGCATGCCCAAATTTTCTTAGAACTATAGCGTCTCTAGAATGTGATTGCTATAAAAGATGTCTGTAGTCTGTACCTACCTGCATAGGTATTATATTTATAATTTATAAAGCTTTCAGTTTAAAACTAATTGTTACACCGCGAACTACTCTTATTTTTTACAGGCAATACTGTGCATCCAAAGGTTATCTGTAAAAAATCGCCGATATTGTAACATTTTAATAGTTAATAATAATTTATTATTTTTATTACTCTAACAAAAATTGGTGTACAATTATGAGTATTCTATTCTATTCTAAAGTTTCGAGTAGTCGATGAAACTTATGGAATTTAGGATCCTGCACAATGAGTAAGTCTCCATGGATCCCCCATTGATGCATTAAAAACGAAAAAATCTGTCAGTACCGGGTAAAATAATACAAATGAACAGAAGTTTTACATAACAACCATATTTCCCAAAATCAATCCATTGTATACATGATGATTTTTAAAACGCTTTTATTAGCTTCACTGGTTACTACCTATGTAAAAAAATCTTGGAAGTTAAATTTCACCCACTTCCCGGTTTTCGATTGAGCTGAATTTTTTCATACACGTTTAGTTTGGATGACAAAAGCGTTTTCTTTAGTTTTTTTTAAACTATAATATTATTAAGTTTGTGGTCATGATACCTACTGGACAGCTTTGCATAAGGAAAACATTATCCATGCGAAAAATTATTTCGTCTCCATAATACATACTGGTACGATCAGCTGGTTGAGATTGTATGTGAAGAAGAAATAAAAATTCGAGCCCGAAAAATAATTTTTTGCAGTTTTGTTATAAAGTTTTCGAAATGACTTTAACTTTACCCTGTATACAAACAACTCTTGTCTTGTCTTATAAAATAATTGGCGTCTAGACGAAGTACTGGCGGCTTAGGCCGACTCTCTAACTCCAGGTCATGCGCACCGAGCCATATCGTGCGCGTGCACCCAAAAAGATAATCGTTTCACGGTCTGTACCTTCAGACAAATGCGCAATAAATGTGGACTGGATGTGTCTTTGATTGTACTATGATTATATGCTTCAAGGAGTACCTACGTGCAGTATTGTTGCCAAGGTTATTATCTTCATAATGTCATTCGTCTCCCGGGTTGGTGGCCGTTCTTTTAGTACATTGCTCATACACCCAGAGGCCTTTTTATGTTTTAGTTAAGTTTCAAGCGTCATACAGGGCGTAAAAAAAAAAAAAAAAAAACTTTTTTTCTTATTAGGTATTTTTTGAGATTTTATCGTTTAAAGTTATTCGGTAATCCGGAATTTTGATGATGTCTAATCTAAATACTGGAAATGGCTGCTGCCTGTTTACCTTTTATAAATCCCTTATACCCTACCAAGGCCCATACCATATTAAGCCATACCATATTAAGGCCCTACCTTCTTAGTCCCGATCCCTTTAAGGGGTTATACGAGTAGTACTCATCATTATGAACAACTTTTACTACCTACGAGAACACATGGGAAATCGCGAAAAAAAAAACTCAGCAAATAATTCAATATTACTCGACTAAATGTATGGAACAGCAAATATATTTTTTCGCGTTTTCGAATTTGTTGCTATAATAGTAAAAGTTGTTCATAATCGGGAATAGAAAGGTAGGACCTAATATGACAACAACGCGATATTTTTCGAGCTGACCACAAAGACTGTTTACCTACTTACCTACGTATATCCTACAAATATTCTATGCTAGCGTTCCGTCCTGGGCTTCGCACGGGTGCAATTTCTCTACAACCCTTACATTAAATATCAAAGTATTATACATATAAACCTTCCGTGAAAAATTATCTAACTAATGGCAAAAACCGCATCTAAATTCGTTGCGTGGTCTAGGAGGAGCGGTTATACAGACAGACGCGGAAAGCGACTTTATTTTATACTATGTAGAGATAAAGATAGAGAAGAAAAGATGTGTGTTTGGATGTTTGTGCGTTTGTGAATTTGGATGTTTCGGCTGAACGCATTTGGATGAAATTTGGCACACATGTAGACCATGACCTGGATTAGGACAAAAGATACTTTTTATTCGGGTACATGAAGTAGTTCCCCTTGGATACGAATGAAACCGCGGGCAACAACTGGTTTATAATAATTTCTGTGAATTTGTTAGTTGCTTCGTCTACTAAAAAGGTATTATATTAAACGGGTAAATTTTCAATTACCTAAGCTCTAAAGCCCGCAGCTTTATAAAAAATGTCGTTTCAAGTGTCTCGAATAAAAAATGAAGACTCCCCAGAGGTTGAAAGAGTTTACTAAGTGCCATATTGGCTCGAGGCGCTTCACACAATTTTGCCTCAATGATGTCAAAGAACATGACAAGAAAAACAATAAATAACCCGTCTTGTTTAAATGTTAATATTATTTATTTATTTATTTACCAACTTATACTAACAATTATACACACACAAAACAACTATTATAAAAAATAGCTGACAAATGACACAGCCAAGTGATGTAGTGGTCAGCTGCTGTGCTCAGGGTTTGAGGCTAACATCTACCTATAGTGCGTACTTTGACTTTTCTCAGAGTTTACTTAAACTTTGCTAAGCATATCTATATTATCTATAATTTTAATACGTGAAGAGAAAGCTTTGCACCCCTTTTTAAGCATATTGCGAGCACGCAGATGTCTGAGATTTGGCATAGTTAAAGTTGATCTTGAGAAGAAGTGTAGAAACCTAAAATTGCGGTCGAATTTCGATCATTGGGCGATCACTAGTTAATAATTATTATGCTTAGCTTACTTATACTTTGATTTGTAACTTATATAGTCATAAGACTCTGAGATTGCGCTAAGCATACGCTAAGACCGACGAAGCCAATAAACAAAGTCTAAAGTCAATAAACAAAGTACCTAATTCCAAAGTTAAGTCTGAGCAAAGTCTTAAGTACGCTCTATAGATCTCAGCCTGAGACTTCAGTTTTCAAATCTAGAGAAGTTATTCTACTAGTCTTTTGTGTTTGATGCGCATACGATGACACTCTTGACCGGCCGCGTGACGTGTGCTCTCTTTTAGTGCTAAGCTGCCATAATAGCGTAATCTCACTCTATCATTCCAAAGAAGTCAGCACAAATTAATTGATCTGTAGGTACTGTATGTATCAGTTAATGAAACTAACGACCTTTCTCAACGCACGCTATAAAAGATATCATTCGTACCTACTACAAACACATCCGTTAAACGAAATCCACACAAAAGAATTAACAGCGCTTTAGCTCAGCCACCCAAGATGACGTCATAAAAACGCACCTTGATCCACATAATCCCAAACACAACACATTTGTATCAACTCGCGAAACTAACCGGGTAAGCGTAATTCACGTTCATCCTTGCCGCATCCGTGACGTAAATTTTCCGGAGCCTTTTATATTCGTTCACGGCACCACAAGTCTCGTAGGAATGTATTTATTCTTATGAAAGGATTCGGACGTTCACCGGTTAGCGGTAGCGTGCGAGCTGCCGTGAATAATCCTTTATGCTACTGAAAAATCGTTCTAATAAATTCATTCGTCATAATGTTTCACGTTTCTACTGACTTTTGCCACTTAGGACAATAGAGACTTGCATGTATTTTTATTTTCAGTTTATCCTAGATAAACATTGAAAACAAAAAAAATAAAATGTGCACAAATATAATTAAAATACTTACCACATATAAAAATATGACTTTCAAACTTTCAAAGCTTTCAAAATGTTCGCGACAAAACAGTCACGGGACATAACGTCATTGCATCGATCGTTCATAGCATGTGAATATTATAGTTACCAAGAAAACAAGAAGGAGTGACGACATAAACTCGTTGATTGTGTTTGAAATAATGATCCGTTTTACGTAATTTACAATAAAGATAACTTGTAAATTAAAAAAGGAATAATTTATAAATAAATCTTTCATTAAAGCACTTTTCACAACTTTTATTATTGGCTTTTTGAAATAATTTCCCATTATAATGTAGATGAAAGTATATTAGGTTTTTCTTCCCATTAAGGTTATTTTCTACCCAATTCTGTGATCCGCGAATTGTTGATCTACACTCCCTCTACTTCCAATGTGATAACTGTTCCTGCTTCGAATCTTTCATTAATAAATATTATTGAGTTACCAGGCTACCTCATACAAAGCTTAGGTACGGCTTAGACAGTTTCCATTAGCACCCTTACTGAACTGGGGCGATAAGAAGCTTATGGTTCGCTCAGTGTTTATCTATTATTCCCGAAGCGACGCGAGAGCACATACACTGAAAAAAATGCAGACCAACTAAGATGCATTTTCTCTTAGTTGGCGTTAAAATGTTTGGAATCATTATTTATTTAGTTACTATACACAAGATAGCATAGTTGCCAGAATAAATCCATTTTGTTTATATCGACAATAATGCACATGTTTATTATAATCAACGGTTTTTGCTACATCAAACATGCTTTGTTCAATTTAACTTTTTCACTTGTATATAATAAATAATAATTTAAGTTCATGGTAACAAGCAACTTGTTAGCAATAAAATAATTTATATCATAGTTTTAACAACGAGCATAGTTGAATTAAACAAGTTATGTAGTCATATCTAATAACGCTTTGTAATATCAACAAAACGCGACACTCCCCGCGCTTCACCCGCCCGCCCCGCTTGCTCATACTAGTATTATATTACATCATGCCGACTGTCGCCGTTCGACACGCACGTACGCTCCTTTTACAACCGAATTTGTCAAAAAACGGAAAGCTTTTATATCTACAATTTTATGTACAATTGTTCAACTACAATTATATTGTTAGTGAGTGAATTAACACATGGACGACGTGGCAGAATTACTTCAAACATGGGAGCTCCCCGATCTGATCTCAAAATTTGCAGGTTAGTAATTTATATCATGCACTAACCTTATTATGTATCATCGTTGTCAGATTTTTTTTTTGCCAAGTCGGGATTTTTGATCTTTTTGAGTGAAAAAAGCGGGATTCTTTCGTCGATAGCGGGACATCGTAAAAAACATATATATATAATCAGAAGTATTTAAATATTTATCTTTTATTTGAGTTCAAATATACTACTTCACGTATACCTACTACATGTAGCTGTTTACCTATTTTAACGTCTATTCTATCTCATTAAAATTTAGGTCTGGAAAATGGATTGCCTATATTATAATATTTTTCTTTTATTTCAGCACCTAAAGAAGAAGATAAAAATCTAGCAGCATTTTTGTCCGACAACTGTTAAACAGAAGAAATAGCAAAAAAAAAAGTGTATAACGCAACCTACAGCGTTAGCATTCGGACTTGCGGTCGAACGTGTCCTTGAGCATGGCGCGGGGAGGCGCGGGCTCGCGTCCCTCACCCCGCTCGCCCGCCAACTACCGTGAAAAAACTCAAGCAGTCAACACTGGGCGTCACAAGTGTAATTAGTAATTAGCCAGTTCAAAATAATTATTTTTCTTTTATCTATCGATTGGTCCACAGATTGGTCTATCCTTTTTAGAATTAAATGACGTACGAACTATTGTTTTATTTTATTTCCAAAATCAATCTTATTTATTGCAGTCAAATCAAAGTGATTTGACTGCAATAAATAAGATTGATTTTTGATTGATTTTATTAGTCAATTCAAGTCAGTGTCTTTAGCATGTCAACAAAGTGTTGACATGCCAAAGACACTGACTTGAATTGACTAATACAGGTATTTATTATGACAACGACTCATGTCTACGTCAAATACGAGGTTAGTTGAATTAATCATTTTATCACAGTTATTTGTTGCAAGATCTTAGTTGAAACAACATATGAATTTCATTGATCTGACAAAGTTTCAGAAACATATCGTGCAAGATCTTAGTCGAATCAACAATATAAGTATGTTAATGTGACAACGTTTTATTCTTGGACTGGCCAAGATCTGAGTTAAAATAAATAACTACCGGTGATTAAACCAATACATTACTTAATTGACGGAACTGTGACAATTTAACAAAGTTCTCATAGCTTCAGTAGTCAAGATCTTGTTAGGCTCATATGGAGTCATGATGTGTGATCACATTAAACAAGATGTTTATTAAATCAAACAATTTTTTTTTTCAGTGTAGATTGCTTTTAAGATATTTACCTCTTAGATAAGAAACTCTTTAAATTGTTCATCCTTGTTACATAACGATAAGCTCGCGATCGATTTTAGAACAACAATTTGGTTAGAAGTAACTACTTTTAGACTAGAGGGGCACGTAGCTACATAGCTACAGCGCAGATCACTCGATAAGCAGCGTTTGCCGCGGTCAGTCCATGGATGGGTGATCGTTTCTTCGAATATCGAGACCTTAGCAGTTGGGCCCGGTTGTCATACGAAGACCTATGACAGTAGTTACGGGAGTCAGCAGCCCAAGAAATTTGACAAACGGTTTAACCTTAGCGTATCAGTGTCTCCCAGAATTGGGTGGCAGAGGCCAATGGCAGTCGCTCTGTGTTAAGGGGGTATTTTACAGGAATGCCGCAAAAACCGATTTGTATTTACAATTTTTTGAATAGAAATTCTTATTTCTTTGTCCCGAAAAAAATATATATCAAACTTGAAGATGTGACAATCTCTGCACGGTTGTCCGATACATGATTGGATGAAGTTGGCTCGATAAAAAAAATTCGCAAAGTTACCCCTTTTAAAAAAGTGTTTACAAGATTATTTCTAAAACATGATATTATTTCAAATAATTTTTACATCACAATATTGGTCGCAAATATACCAACGAAAATCGGTTGTTAATTTTTTATAATATTACGTATACTGGTCACAATTTGATAAAAACCATAAAATTCGTGATTTCTGTCATCTCTGCCATCAATCAGTCGCGTTTCGGCGCGCATCGAGGTCGGACCTGTGCAATTTTTTTTGACTTTCCTGCGCTTACACTTTATTCAAAACCAAAAGAAAGAATGACAGTAAAATCATTAAAAAAATTATTAAAAAGAAACAGGAAGTATAAGTAACTTGCCTTTTATTCAGAAAATCTAAGAATTTCGTTTATAAAAATCAATATGCTAAAATAATTTCTTGACATCTCCGTCAAGAATTCATTTTATAGGATGTAGTATAGAAAAATCAGTACGACAATTTGTAGTGTTGAGAACAAAGAGTATGAAGTTTTATATACACCATGTCCCAAAATTCAACGATAAGCGGGCACCAGAGGGTTGACCAGCTCATGACTACTCGAGAACAAAAAATAAAATAAAATAAATCACAATTTTTAAGAAGTTACATAAAAAAATTGAAATCCTTCAAAAATTTACACCCCTTAAGATATTTTTAATTACCATGACCACAATGTTTCAGATATTTCTGAATTTCTTTTTGTACCGGCAACCTAAGTAGCACTGCTATCCACCACAATCGTTAAAAATCCCAGAATGCCTGTAGATTTGACACAAAAATCAATCAAAATTATTTTTCACCCTAAAATTTTGAAAGATTTTTACTTTTGGTCCACTTTTCATAAACTACTATTATTTCGTATTGAACTGATCTACGTTTCCTTAGATTTTGTATAATTTTGTTCCTTATTAAACGCTGACATTTTAAAATGTGTCGGTCGGCCCTATAGGTACCGATTTGCCGGTGGCCCAACCTAATTTTACTTCTTTTAATTTTATTTCTTTATGGGCTTTGCAGTCCACTAGAAAAATGATTCACCAATTTAAATTATAATCTTTACCTTTATTTATGTATTATGGGTTATCGTGGTTGTCCGTGGCATCACCACGGTCCTATCCGAAAACCAGCGCTGCGGTATTTATTTTATCTGTCAGGATTAACTGTCAGGATATGCTGAGATAGGGACTTTCTTTGGCCTCTTGCAGGACTTTTTTAACCCCCGACAAAATAGAGGGGTGATATAATGTGTATCTGTGTATCTATGTATCTGTGAATCTGTGCGTCTGTCTGTGGCATCGAAGCTTCAAAGCGGATGGACCGATTTCAATGCAGTTTTTTTTAATTGAAAGCTAGTTTAATCGGGATGGTTCTTAAAATCTGTTCAGCTGTTCAAAAGTTACACCTCTTTTTCTAGTTAGAGTCGAGGGTTTTAGACGGTTAGGTTATTGTTATCATTATTTGAATTTTTTGTGTGTTTATGTAATTTCGTGTGCGAGTCCGATTTAAATGATTTTTCTTTCTTTCTTTCAATTTTGAAGCTCTTCATCTGCATACATAGCGAGGAATCTAAAGTAGGAATATGGTTTTGATCTATGAATATGCAATTTTTTTTTTGGTAAAAAAGCAACCCTGTGAACATACTTAGGTAGGTATGACTACGGAAACGGACGACTCCTACAGGTGTGGGTGAGAGTAGGTTATTATCTCAAGGCATGGATTTGAGTTGGCTTATTCTTCTAATATTACACACACATTGGCAGTGTCATCAGGTTTGTCATGCCGATATATCGGTTTCGTTACGGCATTATTGGCTTAGTGTGAAAATGCTCAATGTTGGTCGAGACAATTATGTGCACTTGCATAAACTCATACACAATAGGTATGACTGATAGTTTATAAGTAGATAGTTAAATAGGTATAAAATCTACAAATACAAAACGGAGGAACAGATTTTCTAGCGTAATATAGGACACTGGGTATACGATATTATGGATTTATATTTTTCAAGTATTTGCTGGTGTCATACTGCATGTTGCTAATTAATATTGCTATTCTGTGACACGTGTGTCACACAGTCTGATACGTCAATTGCGTAATTGCGAGAACGGAGCTCCCCTAGTGGGTGGGGCTTAGGCTGATACTTCACCCCCTCAAAAGTAAGAAATCGTCGTAAAATACAACCTTAAATACTGATATTCAGCCGCATCTGGTCAGACTGGGAGCCGACCCCAACGTGTTGGGAAAAGGCTAGACAGATGATGAATTTGGTTAAAAGTTGAGGTATCTTTGTATAACAAGATCAACGACAATCTTTAATGAGAGTTGCTTCACAACAAAACTTAAGCGATCCATTTTCGGATTACATCTTCTACTCAATCGATAATTAAGCTAAGTTCTGATTCTTTAGATGTTGACAACTATGACTAACGCTTAACACGTTGATAATATTATCATTTATTATGAGAATGTCTTATAAACATTGTGTGAATGTTGTAAACATGAGTCAATTATCTGATGGAATAAACAAACTGTTATATGGACGCATGCCATTTAGCGCACCAATTTGAATATTCCACATAGCGCGTGCATATGGTGCGCAAATAATTAAAAGAAAAAAATTATATTCCACCTAGCGCATCAACGGTTATAGGGTATATTGAGAGACCTACTAACTAGTAAAATACGACATTGAAATAATTGGATCTAAAGCGCAAAATTAATATTCCTTCATTACGATAACGACAAAAGGGAGAGGAGAATAATTTCTGAAGTATTTATTGTTTTGTTTTCATTTCATGAGCAACATTTTCTCTCAGCAAATTGAGGGGCCGTCTGCCTATACAATACATTTCATTTTCCTGTTTATGTATGAGGCTGTCTATTTTCCTTTTATTTTTGTCCTTCATTTCTTTTTAGGATGCCTACCAGTGGCGAAGAGTCCATACAACCCTATTCCCATCGGCTTCCCTTTAGGAATTGATTAGTGCATAGACCAACGTAATATTATATTATTTACTCATCTAACTGACAAAAAAAGTTAGGTCGAGCTCTTCCAGACATGACTATATAAATATTACAAGAGTCGGTATGGATTTTTGTCATGCAGCTATTTTTAGAGGGCATTTTTGGGACGGCTTCCCATTTTAAAACTGTCACCCTTCGCCACTGATGCCTACGTTACTTAACATTCAATTGATGTATAGGGAGGCTGGAGTGATTTTGCGCGAAGTTATCTCACTTGCTCATGTTTGTTCAATTAAATGGTTCTGAAATTTTACTTTTGGTTTGCATGTTCTATGCTTGCTGATAATATTGGAAAGATCGAACGATCCCAATGTAGCTAGAAAAAGGCTAGGTTGATAAGCTTCTTAGCTCTTCGCGGATATCGTAAATTATGAGTGAGAGCACACTCCCCTTTAAGTACATGCACGTGTGTTAGGGTAGATATAACGGTTAGGTATTATCTGACCCGCTACTATCTAGTCGCCCAGTGGTCGAAATTCGACCACATATTATAAATAAATTTCAGCTTTCTGCACTCCTTCTCCATATAAACTTTAACTATACCAAATCTCACAATCCTCCGTGCGCGCAGTATGCTATAAAGGGGTACAAAGTTTTCTCTTCACGTATTAATATATGGATTTAAATTAGTAGGTATCAAATGGTTTAAATTGGTTTTATAGTTGGGCTAAAACAACGCTGCCATTCCTAACTTATAGATAAAACTGGTGGACACAATATATCTGCCATTTTGTATTCGTGCAACAGTATTTCTCAAATAAAGCTTTTTCAGGTCACAGTTCCCACAAAGCTTTTTATTGCGGAAGAACTTTATGGGAACAAAAAACTGTCGTTAGTCGTTACAAGTTAAAACTTCTTGTTTTCTGTTGGGAAAAGTTTCAAAGTTTCAAATGTAAGTAAGTATGTCAAAAGAACTTAGACTTGTATTCAAATATTGTAGAACATTTTTATGATAGTGTCCACAATGTGACATAGAAAATCTGACTAGACTATCTGTAACTTTATTTATTCTTAAACTTAGGATCAAGTAAGTATGAATTTTTATTATGGGTGAAATCGTGCTGACTGCAGATGTAGTCGAGTATAGTACGACCGCTTAATTGAGACGGTTGGTGCTGGAGTTTATGAGGAAGTTGCGCGGTGCGGGAGGGGTTTGACGCGAGATGTCAGTCACGGGCCCATGATACGCACCATAAAGCTTAGCTAAGACAATAGTAGGCGCGTGTCACACCTCCCCCCGCATCGCGCAACTACCTCAACTTCAGACATCAACCATCTGGCCTATAGTAGATATTTGTCATGGCAAGGAAAACAAAAAGCAAATTATTTTCCCTGTTTCAAAGCAGCCAAGTGCACGTCACTATAAGATAATTTTACCTACGTCTTAAAAAAACCGCGGTTTCCGACGTCTATCATCATTGTCAGGAAAACAAAAGACAAATGATTTTCCCTGTACCAAAGGTCACACACGAAATTCGGAAAACAAACATACTCTCGGCACAAAGGCATCTAAGTGCACATCACTATAAGATCATTCTACGTCTCATAAGACGTCGTTTCGCCTGTAATTTTCCGGCACGTTCCCTCAAATTAACGACAGAGGGAGATTTCACGAGCTGTTGCTGCAAATGGGGGGCAACGAAGCTTGCTGTTGATCCAGCAATATACCTACTCTAGTAACGATCGTTTGTCACGCTACGTGTTTACGTTGGACGGAAATGTACGTATAATATCATGTTGTATATTTTTCAAATTCATAAGGAGTAAAGTCTTGGTGAGATGATCTAGGAGTATATTGAATAGATAAGATTGATTCAGAATGGAACGAGATGACCGCATCATATGAAATAAATTTCAAGGTTGATACAAGAAAACTAAAGGTTTTCTTTGTTTAAACACTCAATGTACACATAGTACTACAAGCCGACCAACCCACGCTGTAAATGTTAAAACAAAGCAGAGCAGGAAAATCTACAAAAATAACATTAAATGAAAGAAGAAAAGAAAGAAAGAAATAGTAATTATAATGTCGTAATTTTTTGCCGTTTTAAGTATATGGTAATAAACGGATGATATTAAAACACAAAAACCGGAGAACAGTATTCAATTACGGACTTTCCAGAGTGGCGCAACCAAAGATTTGTATAAATCTATTCCACAAAAAGTTTTATCAAAAACGCTTGTGATAAAATTTTAATTAAACCCGAGACATTTATGTCGGTAGTATCTTCTCTAATGAACGAAAATTTACAGCTGGGAACTCAGCCGGCAGGCAGGTAATATGAATTGCTCAGTTCTGTGCAAATCCTTTTCTGTGAGTTACGGCATGCGACGAAGTTTTAAAAAGGTTACCGTCGTTTCAAATCCGAAGGTAACTTCGTTTTTGTTTATCTCAAGGTTATATTTGCTAGTGCAATCGAGAGAATACGGGACGCTTTTTGTAACAAAACCTTTTGTTCGTTACAAAAGGTTTTGCTACACATTAAAAGAACTTAGTTTATTTTAAACAGCCTTGATGTCTGTCTATGAACCCTTTATTTGATTTATTTTCTCAATGTTATCGATCAAACATCAACCCAATATCGTTTTGTAATATGAGGCTTTAGATATTTCCTTTTCTTAGAAGTCTTTGTCAAATCAGTGATAGCGTAGCGGTTGAGCACTTGCCTCCCATGCAGCAAGGTCTGTGTTCAAACTCGGCCCGCACCTCTGAATTTTAGAATTTATAGTTGGATCAATATTTTATTATCACTTGCGTTAACAGTGAAGGAAAACATCGTGAAGAAACCTGCACATCCGAGAGGGCTCCATAAAGTTCTCAATGATGAATGATGAATAACCTTTCTCATTGTTAGAAGAGGCCCGTGCCCAGCAGTAGGACAGTAATGGGTTGGATTTTTTTAGAAATCTCTTTGTAATAAATGTTAGAAAATCTGCTATGCCCTTGTTTTCTAAATTCCATTCATCAAAACTTACCCCACAGCACATCGTTAATGAGACAGTATTCGCGGTAATCGCGTGAATTGTTAATACCCTTTGTTATAGCTGCTACATTCGATCCGCATTACGCCCACATACCATCCACGAGCTTTGTGATCGCTTCACTGGAATTGGTATTGGCGAAATAAATGTGGGAATAATTAATATTGAGCGTTTTGTTTTAAATTTTTGGTAACATCAAAGGATTGGGTGCAGAGTCTTGCTGGTATTATGTAAAGGCCTATTCAGACCTAAGCGGTATTCGCTACCGTCTGCGGCAGAGAAAACCCAGTGGGTATGCGGTAATATTACTGTTCAGACCTAAGAGGTATTCGCTACCGTCTGCGGCAGAGAAAACCCAGTGGGTACCTATGCGGTAATATTACTGTTCACACCAAAACGGATTTCGCTACGCTTGTGGGTAGAATAACGCGCGGTAGTCGAGTTTCGCTCAGAGAGGTAAGAAATTTTCGCCAGTTAGTCATTTCTGAGCCGCTAAAGAATATATGTACATACTAAATACCTGAGCGAAACCCGCGCGGTATGTACCTCTACCCACAGCGGCAGCGAATATCGCTCAGGTTTGAATAGACCTTAAGTCCTATCTCTCTAGTCCCGAGTCATTTCAGGGGTTATTGTACTCATCATTATGAACAAATTTTAACGTAGGAAAAAAAAATCGCGAAAAAAACATTGAAATTTTTGCATGAAACAGTAGATTATTATTTATTCGCGATTTCAGGGTTGGTTCCATAGTTAAAGTTGCTCATAATTATGAGTATAATAACCCCTTAAAGGGATCTGGACTAGAAAGGTGGGAGCTTGTATTATGTGTGTCGATTCGAAAGAAATTGGGAAATAATTAGATGTCTTGATTACACTTTCTCTGTCAACCTTGTTACTTAAAGCCGATTATTATAACATCTGGCACAAGTAGTAAGAATGTGTCTCGTCAAGTTAAAAGCTATCATTAAAATGTCCTCTAAAGCACTTTCATCTCCCACTTACACTGATAAAATAACCAGTCCTAGGAGAAATGCCACAATTACTACTGATTGTAATGTCTGACCACAGAACACAGAAAGTTTTTAGTTTTCTGTGTTCTGTGCGTCTGACATAGATGTGATACGGATATGGTTGTTTTAGATACAATTCAGACATATACTAGTAAACTAAACACTAGAAATGTCTAAACATATGCTTATTGGTTTATTTCGACGTACCTATTTATTTACGCAAATTCAATAAAATACCATTTTATACGACCATAATTTAAATAGCTCGTTTTGCCGATAACTTCGTCCGTCACAGTCATTTGGCGAATAAGTCTGCCATATTTTGTTTTTAATAAGATTTTCACCATCCATGCCGATGACGCCGCCGCGGGCATCGGCGCACACATCTAGTCTGACATTAGCACCGCATATTGATGCCGTTTCTTCTGATTTAAGTAGGAATTATGATTATTGTCCCTAACGACATGCGAAATCGATATCAAGTTACAGAATAGTAGTTTTTATTTCAAATAAACCAAATAAGAGACTCATTATACAATTATTGAACGCCTTAGTTTGTGGTGGCGAACCTTTGTATCATTAAAAAGTAAACTATAACATGAATATTATCTTTCTTTCAGGTCGGTATTGTCAGCAGATCGTATCAAGCTGTCGTCATGACGTTACACTGGTGGATGCACTGGTTCTGGGTGACGACGCTGCTCACCATACATGGTAAGTTAATATTACATTTCTACAATAAACCCTTTACGATACTATGTATCAAATTATTCTCTATAGACTGACAGGCAGTCTTGCTCCCCAACCTCGCCGGAAAATTACTCATTCCTTCATTTCAATGGGTTCTAAGACCGTAGAAAAATGTAGGTCCTCTTTCGTTGACTTGTTGTGCACAAGTTGTATTATCTCTTTGTTCATAATTGTATGTAGAAACATTTATAATATATAGAAATTTTTGTTACGGTTTCCTTCTAGAAATTAAAACGCCTCAAAGACAGCTTTAATTCAGCCATTCTGGATATTCTATGATTAAAGTAAACCTACTAACAAAGTGCCTCTTTTCGGAACGAATTCTCGTTTCATTTTATTACATCACCAAGTATCTAAGGTACTCAAAGGCCCTTAATTCAGCTGAACCGATGAAGAGCACTTCATTCTCTTCATAATTGATGTGTTCGGAAAGGTCAAAGTCGCTGATATCCACTCAACCACTAGAAATATGACGTAGACATCATCCCAGGCCCTTAAATCTGTTTGATGAGCCCTCGGGTAACAAGGTCAAGATTTTTAATGAATATGTCTATAACACCATATAATAGATATATAAATATATATAAAGATTAGGTTTGTCTCTCTTTTGTTTGATCTCTTTAAATTAATTATGCATCTTCTTTCCCCTATTTGGGACAGGCCTATTTTCATAATTGATGATCGCGTGATCATTCATGAAATTGACGATGGTTTACTCGGAAATATTTTCTTTTATTGTTAAGTGTGTATTATGTGTGATATCTCGAGTCACGTCATTTAAAACATCAACTTCCTCAAAGCCAGGATTGTTATTTAATATTTTCTCTTTACGTCCACATTTCAACTGGGAGTTATATTAACTTGTTTTTAAAACTCGTAATATACGTACTCGAGACGGAAACTTACGCTCACTGCGTTTTGTTTCAGTTTTGTTTTCAATAGCTTTCTCGTGCGTCGAGCTATATTTAACTCTTAGAAATTGCTTCCTTGCAATTTTATAAAAGACGGCAACCCTAATTAAAAGATATGGATTGAAAGGGGTATGGAGTGAAAGGACTATGGATCTTTACAGTTTGACAACATTACCACACGACGGTTTTTAGTTCTATTAGGAGGCTCATGTTAAGCAATAGATTTTATTCATGAATTACAATTTCGCTATGTCTCTTGGATTGTTTATCCAATTTTGGACATAGTATTACAGTAATACACCAAGGTGTATCTCCTCTATTATAATTTTCATAATTAAAAGCATAAATAACACTCAAAAAAATACATCGTCGTATACCCAAGCTATTACCATAAGTCCTAAAGCTTACTAAAGGATTTTAGACAAAAGTTCAAGGTTCCACACACTTATTTTCACTTTCCCTTACGATGTATTAGCAATTTCGCATCACTGGAGCCATTTCATTAATTTTACCAAACCTGGGAATAAGCCAACTAAGGCAAATTGCCAAAAGGTAGCGATAACGACAGGTAGACATAACCTTGGACAATATATTGAAAGAGAAAAGTCGCATACCACTCCTTAACTTTGGCTTTAAGCGTTACAATTTGCCAAAAGCATTTCTTGTACTCACACTGTACGTGCTATAATTTAGTACCTACCTACCACCATATGCCACTATTATCAAACTCAACCAACAATAGAAACGAACAGCAATAATTACCATTTTCGAGCAATTGAGCCAAGGCTCGCCCGATTCCAATAAACGTAAACTATTCATTATTTGTGCAGAACAATAAGGAAACTTGGAAGATTTGTGGATTCTCCGTATAATTTTAGATGCTGGTGAATGCCAACTGAGTGATAAAGGTATTGTTTCAGTCATCACTAAACGTTTGACTATTATCTCTCAAGATTATTGTTAGAACGGTATTTGGCCCATGTGCCACAGAACGCTTAAGATTTTTTTTATTTACCTATCTCGTTTCGCAAACGAGCATACGGCCCGCCTGATGGTAAGCCGTTACCGTAGCCTATGGACGCTAGCAACACCAGGGGCGTCACTTGTGCGTTGCTGACCCTTCTAACGTCCCAAGGAGCACTGGCGACATTGCTCACATTTAGAAACACAACACTGCCTAGAAGCAGTATTATTTAGCTCCGATATTCTGCAATGTTTAGGTACTTCCCCAGTCGGGCAGCTCCAAATTTGAGCGGAACGTTCCGATATTTAGCTCTCTTATTTCGTTATTGTACGGTCAGTTGACCTTTATATTCGGTGTGAGTTGGGAATAGAAACGCGTATAAAGATTTCTAATTTTTACAAAATGATGAAACATAGAAAGAAAATTACTTTTATTCAACATGGTGCACAACAGTCACAATAAAATTACACAAACATAAAAATAAAAAGTTTACATAGATAGGACAACGTGTTCAAGATTTGTTTTGAAAATCATGGAAAATTATAATGTAAAGGAGAACACAAACTAAAGAGGTCACGATTGTACGCCTTATTTTAAACCCATTAGGAAGTTCCAGTAAATTAGGGACTAAAACTTAACGAACTCTTTATTATTTTAGGTCGAGAAGTACTCAGAAAATTCTACTCAATTAGAACTTTCCCTCAACAGCTTTTCCTTTGAAACCAAAGAGAAGTTTGATTCAATAACCGTCTGTACTTGTGAACTAGTGTCTTTTTGCAGTAATATTATAAACAATTATGTCCTTTTTCCACGTTCCACGTCCGTTCACTTTCTTCTTATTCTTTATCACTACATAGTATAAAACAAAGTCGCTTTCCGCTGTCTGTCCCTATGTATGCTTAGATCTTCAAAGCTACGCAAAGGATTTGATGCGGTTTTTTTAATAGATAGAGTGATTCAAGAGGAATATTTATATGTATAATACTTTCATATTTAATTTAAAGATAGCAGGGGCCGAAACTGGTCAGTAAAGTCAGTAAAAGTCAGTATTTTTAACATTGGTCAGTATAAGTCAGTTTTTTCAAAAAATGGTCAGTAAAGTCAGTATTTAAGGCACCTACGTTCCTTTCGCTACAGATTTCCTTATAAAGGCTGACCCAGAAGTCGACGCCAAGTTGTAAACGGGTGATAGGCCATGTCATAATAGTTATCAGAAAAATACAAAAATTATCTAAGTTGTTTAATTTTAAAATTACAGGCATTTAAAAATCAATCAAAAAAATCTACACCTGTGATGGTCTTTTAACTCCTGTTACTACAAATCTTTACGTATTTTCAATTTTTTATTTAACATGTAATCATGAATAATGCTTCTGTAAATTGTTGCCTACAATTCAAAGCCAACTAGCTCCAGCTTGGAAGAAAATGTCACTTTTTTCCCAACCAAGTATTCTATATTAATACTTAGCCTAAAATTAACTGACTGTATTGAAAAAAAAAATTGTTCTGCGCTAGTTTGGCAAGTAACTTTAAAAGTTGGCGCATATAATAAGGATTCCAAAATGGTATGACACTTGCTAGATTATTACTTTAATTTTCGACAATTATTTTTTTGTAAAGAAATCACGTTTTGAACCAATTTCTCTTACTTACTTAAAATGATTCTAGTGTACCCAAGGCTTTCGATTTCGTCAAGTCAAGACGAAGAGTCGTTTTACGAAGAGACAGAAATCCTATTTCCAAAAAGTCCAAGCGCACCTCGGGCCATAGTAATGACTCGTTCTTGTTTGCTTTTAGTTAAGGATTGGTTTTCTTTTTTTATAAAAGTTTTAAATTACGCCTAAATTATTGGATTCTAAGATTAATACAATTACAACAAATGTTCAAACTGCCTTCCTTCAGCAGCAATACAAGCTCGACATCTTCTTAAAAAAGATCGGGTTATCAGACAGGCGAATCATCCGTTATTAACAAATTCAACTGATTCCGTTATTCTTTGCCGTAGCTCAGCAAAATTTGGCGATTGGCTTTGATTAAACTTTTTCTTGCACCGCTACCCAGTAAAAAAATTCTAGTAGATTTAAGTCAGGTGAATAAGCTGGCCACGAGATTGTACCAGACCACTATCCATCTGTCTGGATATTCTCTAACTGAGCGGGCATAGTGCGCTGGGCAGCCGTGTTGCTGGAACCACATGTCTCTGTAAATGCATAGGGGCACGTCTTCCAATAAATTTGATAAATGATTTTGTAAAAAATCTAAATATACTTTGCCATTTAAGACCCCTGGCAGCTAAAAAGGTCCAATGATTCACCCATTTAAAATCGTGTCTCTCCGGCTCACTCGAACTAGAATAATTTTAAGTAAATTCGTAAAAAATTGGGTTTCTTAAAAAAAAAACCATAATTTAAGAAATAATTTAGCAAGTGCTGTTTGGAATCCTTATTAAATACGCCAACATTTAAAATTACTTGCTAAACTAGCGTGGTGCATTTTTTTTTCAGTGCAGTGAATTAATAATGGGCGAAGTATTCATTTTGAATAACTTGGTAGTGACATTTTCTTCCAAGCTGGAGCAGTTGGCTTTACATTTTAGGTAATAATTTACAGCATTATTCAGGATTAGTCATAATAAAAATAAAATTGAAAAAAGTAGGTAATGATTTGTAGTAACGGGAGATAAAGACCGTCACAGCGTGTAGATTTCTATGCCTATAATTTTAAAAATGCGTATCTTCGATATTTTTTTCTGATTACTGTTATGACTTGGCCTATCGTCCGTTTCAGACTAGACGTCGACTTGTGAGACATCCTGTATAAAATGTTTGACAGTGAAAACAGAAGAAATGTATAATATTATATGAATTATGATAATTTCTTAAATCTACCTTTTTATGAGAGAATTCAGGACTGAGAACCAAAAAAAAAAAAAAAAAACAATTCTCAATGATGTGATGATGGTCGCACCACCCACGACCAAGCCTGGTTCGCAAACCTGGCTGATAAGCATGTCAAAACACATCTCACTTCCACTTGCCCATTACAGTCTATTTGCGTGGAGTTTCAAAGCAGAGTATGCGCTTACACTAGAATAAGATGTATTTTTTGCCCAGTTTAGCGTTTGTCTGCTTTTATAAAAAAAAAGACTTTAATAACTCTATTTTATTACTTGTTACATAATTTAATATGGTGGTGCAGGTTGGCTATGGGGATGGTGGAGCCAAACA
The DNA here is from genome assembly GCA_932294325.1 of Allophyes oxyacanthae. NCBI lineage: Eukaryota > Metazoa > Arthropoda > Insecta > Lepidoptera > Noctuidae > Allophyes > Allophyes oxyacanthae. The sequence goes on along the minus strand of OW028610.1, from coordinate 16,688,923 downwards.
CAAAATAAATAAATTTTTACTTATTACCATTGTCTGAAATCCCCTTATTCACACATTCAGAGTTTGAAATTAAGTCAGTAATAGGTCAGTATTTTTGAGTCGTACAGTCAGTAAAATCAGTATTTTTGACCATGTAATCAGTTTCGACCCCTGAGATAGTAGAGAAACTGCATCCGTGCGAAGCCGGGGACGGGTCGCTAGTTGTACATAAAATTACAAATTAAAACAAATACAATTGAGACGGTATGTACCTACTACATAAGCGAGCTTAAACCAAGTCTTCTTTCATATTTATAAAAAAAAACATATTTAAAAACAAAATACGATTTATCTTAGAAATTACTCAGCGAAGTGACCTACGTGTCCATTTCCATTACTTATCCTTATAGAATATGTCACCACAACCTGGGCTTATACTTCACATACACTATAAGAAGCCATTAGCCCTTTTGCCATTGTCTGTCCCTGCAGTACTTACGCTAAAAGGTACTCTAATGTCACCGGCAGCCTTGTTCCACCGCGATGAAAAAGGTCCTATCGTTGAATAATGAATGACAGCCGTGTTTATGAAGCCCTCCCCGCAAACAAAACGTAATTTCTTCTGAAGTTCTTTCATTTTTAATTTCCGCTCTCAAGGTGAAAAGGGCGCGTTTCGAAAATTGAAATTCATTTCGCAAAACCGATGTGTGTTTCGTTGGTATGTGTCATTAACACGCTTTTATTAGCTTTACCTGGGCTGTAACTAACTAACTATGTAAGAAAATCTTAGAAGTTAAAGGACAATGAGTAATTCTGGACCAAACTCTCAACAGTGATGAAACCTATGCCATGTGAGAGCTTTTGGGGTATTATTTAATTCATTCTATGGCAGCCAAGTCGAAATCGAGCGCGAACATGGTGTTTTGGCACATTTTCAATACTGAAAACCTTGCTTTTGTTTTGCGACTACCGGCTCCTTATTTGACTCCAATATCAGCTTATTTGTGTCTATCTGGTAGGGATTATCGATATTCATCGATGGTAGATTAGGGGGAAAACATCAATGATTGTAAAAAAAAAAAATAGTCCTCAAAAGTATCGACACATAGATGTTACCAACAGTTATAGAATGCGTGTCAATATATTTATTAGGAGCTACAAAAAAACTAACTACCTGTTTCAACCGCAAAATCGATGGGGTTCTTAAAAAAAACAAAACCTAACCTAACCTAGACTTTGTTTTTAGATTATGCCGAGAACTGACCCCTGTGGAACCTCGCAGGTTACCTCCCTCCGCTTGAAGCCACCGTCCTTGCCCACGTAGCGAATGTGCCTGTCGCGCAGAGGTCCGCTTAACCTAACCTAACCTAACTTTTTTTTTTTTTTTTTTTGTTTTACGTGGTGAGAACCCATCATGGGCTGTCCTCCGCCTGGGGGGGGGCGAAGGGATGTGCCGGACTCCTACCGGCTAAACTCACCACGGTGGTCCACTTCGACACCTACAGGTGGGCTTCGGGTACTCTTAAAAGACCGCGCCGAAGCCCACCTCGGTGCCACGCCTATTAGGGCACTTCTCGGGGAGGGAGACTGTAAACAGGTCCCCCTCCCAGGCACGTCCCGGGGGAGACTGTAAAGTGGTCCCCCCGGTACCCTCGCTGTGCGGTGCACGGCGCGCAGGACCGACCAGTGCGCGCCGTCTTCTCGGGGGTCGCTTCGGTGAGAGCGCCACAGAAACCTAACCTAACTAACCTAACCAAACCTAACATAACCTAACTTTTTTTTTTTGATTAGCGTGTTGTGCACCCATCATAGGGCTGTTCTCCGCCTGGAGGGGTGTGCCGAACTCCTCAGTAAGAGTCCGGCACACCCCTCCAGGCGGAGAACCTAAACCTAACCTAACCTAACCTAACCTAAACTAAACCTAACCTAACCTAACCTAAACCTAAACCTAACCTAACCTAAATGTAACCTAACCTCTAAACAATATTATAATCTTAATTAATAAATATTTGTAAATACCATAAAGTTATTATTATTTTCATATGCAAAAATAAATCGAAATAAAAAATTATCTATGAATTCAAATACCGGGGAATCCCCATATATTCGAAGAATGTCGCCATAATAAAAAATGATCGTCTATTTAAGACCTTTCGAATGAGATATGTTTCAAATCTGTTGGAGGGTGGGGACGTTTCTTCCCATTGTCCTTTAGAATAAAAAGTCAACCACGTGCGTTCCCGCAGAACGCCCCACAGGTCAGGCAAATTGTTTGGTTATAATAAACACTCAACCACGGGTATCCCTTCAGAACACCTTTCACATCACAACAAAGCCATTTTAGACCACGTGCGTTCCCGTAGAACGCCCCACAGGCCAGGCAAGTCGTATTGAAGCTCAAAATATTCACTTTTGATTGCATTCACGTGCAAAGCCGCATGGTATGTCCGACATGGTATACTTTTGTCTGTGTCATACACGATCTTTTCAATGTAGCGTACACAGGTAGCGTATATGTAAATATGCGTAATAAAACAGGGCCTTACACCCTGTTACTATATCACTTTATTTATCTCAATGCCATAAGCAGGGAACAACAGGAAAAAATCACACTACGCGGCAAAATTCTCACTTTGATCACTCGAATCTGAATCAGTCATTTAAATACGTTTCTCGAGTTTTTTTAATAAATGTGATCTTTTTATTTCCTGTCCTGGCTTACTGTTTCCCGTTTTTATGTTAGTTTTCACTATTTTTCACACAAAGAACAAAAAATAGATGATTTCTCGATCAGAATTGGTGGTAGAGCATTGCCGCATATGTGTACAGATTTCAGAATTGGAGCTGCACTAATTAATGCGTTCTAAAAAGTAGCCACAGATAATAGGTTTGCCGAAAACATTTTACGCATTATACATGCTAAGACCAATACAACAAATATTTTATTTGATTACGTTACATTAAGAAATCTTAACAGACAACGAGTTGCCTTTGAAAAGCTTACCTTTCAAAAACAACTCGTCTGTTAAGATGCTCATCTTCCTCAGTTGCCACTTCTTGATACTAACTGATGATGATTTAGTTGTTATTTCCCTTGGTTCATATCAGTTGAAACTTGTAAATCTATGATACAGTCTCTGAAACCTAGTACATAGTCAGCGAAATCTAGCACATACACCCAATTCACGCTAGTTGACTAGGAGTAGGTATATTGATGGGCCGATATTATTGTCCTCAAAATTGTCCTCAAAAGTATCAACACATAGATGGTAATCTATGTGTCGATACTTTTGAGGACAATTTTTTTTTTTTTATACATTCATCGATGTTTTCCCGCTAATCTACCATCGATGAATATCGATCATCCCTACCAGATAGACACAAATAAGCTAATATTAGAGTCAAATAAGGAGCCGGTAGTCGCAAAACAAGCAAGTTTCTCAGTATTGAAAATGTGCCAAAACACCATGTTCGCGCTCGATTTCGACTTGGCTGCCATAGAATGAATTAAATAATACCCCAAAAGCTCTCACATGGCATAGGTTTCATCACTGTTGAGAGTTTGGTCCAGATTCCATACAAATTTGCCCATGGTCCTTTGACCCACTTCCCGGTTTCCGATTGAGCTGAAATTTTGCATACACGTCCAGTTTGGACAACTAAAGCGTGTTCTATAGTTTTTTTTTAAACTCAAATTTTTTTTTTAGTTATATGAACCTCTGGATTGTTAAAGGCTGGAAATTCTTGTTTGATTTGCTTAATAATAGGTGATATTTATGGTTTTATTCGCAATCTCCACGTCTGCAATATAGGTAAAAGTAATAGGTATTTAAAACAGCCTTACGATATTTCTATAGACATTTTTATACACTAAATATCGGACCGTCGTACACTCTAAAAATTTACCTATTGGAATTTTAATTGGGATGAACTTAGCCATTCTTCATTTTTAGCAAAAAATCGACGGCTACGTTGAATAATAATATATTATGAAAACATCCCTCTCAAAATACGTTTGTTTACAAGAGGATATTCTGAAATTAACGCGAATCAAACATGAGCTATTTCAGTAATATGTTACACAATTTTATATCTCATAATTTTTCGAACGGTGGCGGTGCAGAACGTACCTAAAGGCCCATCCACACTCGACACGTTTTGCACCAGAATCGCGCGTTTTCGCGTTCGTTATTCACTTTTTGTAAGCAAATCGCAGCCGACGAACACGAAAACGCACTATTCAGCTGCTAAAAGTATCGAGTGTGAACGAACGCTAATAGGAGACGAATGAAAAGCGATAGTCCGTATCAGTTATCAATTCAATAAGGCGCAACAGCAACGTGCGTTTACTGTGACAGAGAGAATGATGAGAACTCGCGATAGGCGCTTGTCGTAGCTTGAGGGCAAAACATAATGAATTCAAACTCCGCAAGCTCCATTATCGTTAGACGTACCACAGCCTAAGTGCTGAGTTGAGTCATCAAACATGCAAACTAGTGTCTCTGCAACTGCTTCACGTGGTATATATGTATATATGCTTGTCTATACATAAGTATACCGCAACGTTAGTTTCAGGGAGAGCATACCTCTAACTTTGAAGTTTCCACGACAGCAACTTCACTCGTTGTGCATTTGAGTAACACTTATGTAATTAATAGACATTCACACATCAACAAAAGTTTGAAATCACTGAGAAGTTTATTAATAAGGGGGGAAATTCAAAATTCAATTATAGGTAGGTACAGTCAGCCAAAAGAATAAGCTTATAATTTGTTTGCACGCCATAAAACAGAAAGGTCTATATTGTCTTGTCAAAATAATTACCTAAGTTTCAACTTTAGTGATATTTTCATTTGATAGGAAGTTCTGTTAAAATTGTAGACCACTTGTTTGGCCGACCGTACGTATAAACATATTTTCTTCCTTTATGTTATGTTTTGTTCTTTGCAGACCTGGGGGCTTATACGAACACTTAACGCAAGGCAGAAATTGAACTGTCCAGACATTTCTAGTATGAGATGACTTCGCACTGTATAGGCTTTTCGTACAATGAAAGGTCAGCTTATACTGGAAATGTCTGGGCAGTTTAATTTCTGCCTTGCTAGCCCTGCAGGGAAAATTTGCTTAATACCGCCTGATACAAACACCCACGCCTCGATCGATAGCCCAGCACACCGATACCGTTATAAATAAAAAGTAAACTAATAAATTACCCTCGCTCCACATTCCAGCTAATAACCGACCTTGATACCAGTACCCTGAATTCTGCCACGTGTATGTAATAACATTAGCAAGAAGGGCTTCGCAGTTACGCTACCTTTTACGTACCTACAATTACGTATAACTTCATTTGTACTCTGGTACACGTCAGAACTTCGTAGAAGTAACCCAGCTGGCCTAGGGTACGTACAACGCGAGCAGCGGTGTAATAACATTAGTGTACGGCTTCGCAGTTACGCTCCCTTTTGTAAATGTATTAAAATATTATGTATATGTTAGTACGTGAAGAGAAAACTTTGTATCCCTTTTTTAGCATTTATTTATTTATTTATAACAATCTTACCTATACTATCATTACAGATCTATGATCCAATGCGACAGTGGCCTTACTAACTAAATCCTAAATCTACACCTTATACCTATTTATTAAAACAAAAAAAATATCTTAATCTAAATAACTTATTACATATAGTGTAACTTTTGCGAATTCACTCAAGTTGCACCACAATACATCAACCCTCGCGTGAACCTCATTCACCACGCGTATGGCTCTAGTGAACGGAGTTCTCGCCAGTAGGTTGGTAGCATATTGCGCGCACGGAGGAGTATGAGATTTGGCATAGTTAAAGTTTTATGGAGGAGTGCAGAAAAAGTTTTGGTCGAATTTCGGCCACTTGGCGACCTAGTCTTATACTATTAAAATTTATTTGTTTGTTTAATTGTATGTAGGATCTCTGGAACTACTAAACTGATTCTAAAAATTATTTCACTAAGAGAAAGCTAGATACAAACCGCGGGCAACAGTTAGTTATGTATAAGTATAACTTTATCACCACTGGCTTGTATGGAGCGATGAACAGTCTTGGGTTATGAGTTATGACATTATTGGATGAAAGATCTTGTAAGATATTGCTACCAATCTTCCAGACATACTTACGAGTAATAGTGTCGCCAAGTTAATAATTACTCCATTCGTATTCTGAACCACACGCCAAAATGGATACTCTATATCAGAAAATAATAGTCGTGTGAAATAAATTATACGAACTGTTATATATTATGCCCTGACCTTGGCATGATAGGAGCCACCTGTCTACGTAGCGTGTGAGTCAGCGAATGACACATTAGTGTGAAAGGCTTCAAGCTTACGTGCATGATAAGGGTGCTTCAGACTGGGATAATTTGCAGCAATCAACTGTCGCTGATGCAAAAAGAAATAAAATAAAATATTATAGTTTAAAAAAAGTATAAAACACGCTTTAGTCATCCAAACTGAACGTGTATGCAAAGTTTCAGCTCAATCGGAAACCGGGAAGTGGGTCAAATATAACTTCCAAGATTTTCTTACATAGTTAGTTAGTTACAGGTGAAGCTAATAAAAGAGTGTTAAAAAGTGAAAGAAAATAAAAAAACACGTGACAATAATGTTAATATCATGTGAAAAGGTTCTATTTTTGTTTCCGGCAGCATTATCAAGGGTTTTCAATGTCTAGAATAGACGACTTTTTATCGAGAATCAATTACTTCAAGCTATTCATCCTCGTTTCCAACATACAAAGACTTACCGTGATCTATCCCGATCAGCGGATCCTTGGGTTCTTTTACTTTACTTTGAATTCAATTTTTTCTTTAAGCTTAAAATAGATCTATGATTCATATCCGACGTTTTAGAATAAGCCCCTCAACGGTGGTAGATGAATAAGCGATAAAAAGTCTCTTAAAAATTACAGTCGTTGTGACATTTTCAGACATTTTATCTCTTTATTCTGTTCAGCGAGTAGTCTATTAAGCCCTGCTTAGTTGCTGTGAAGATAATTCTGCGCAGTCTCGTGTGGTAGGTCAATGCCCCTCTCATTCACTCACGACTGCTTTTAGTGTCTTGTTAATGTTTATTTATAAACTAGACTTGTGCATTGTCACGGAGTAGAGAATCAAGGGAGACATGTCATAAACAAACATCTCTCTCTATCATCGTATATGCAGTTCTTAGCTTTCTTCTACTTACTTCACACTGTTGTAAGTTCCGGAACTAGTAGGGAAACCAATACTCTCCGAGTATCCCTTGTCTGACAACAGGTTTACCGAGAAGAAAACCATGAGAAGTTCAAGCTTCGGACTACTCGTTATGCGCTCTTAACAAACGAGCCACGGTTGCGATTACCTCTCTCGACGGAACGTGTTGCTCGTGTGCGAGAGGGCTATGACATCCAAAATCGACGGATTATCGTACTCCCCAAGGAACGGAAGAAAATATCATTTGAACGTTCCTTGGATGAACGTAGCAGTATCCTACAGTATCTGTATGCAGAATTTAAGCATATTTAAATGACAAAAACCGAATCATCTTGGTACATATTATTTTATCTTCCTACCATAATCTGTGTCTGCCACCGTCAAGCTGACATTTCTCACTGCAATATTAATAATAACTGATTTGAAACACGCGTGTGTACATGCAATATGTCAATAAATCAATCATTGTTTTCCCGGTAAAGTTGACCAGTCATGAGAACGTTGGCTACGCGGGCAATTGAAGCGTGTCGCTAACCGCGTCATATTTCATCGTCGCATGCGCATGTGGTAACCGATGTAATACAATGAGCGTCTGTCAGCATTTCGGTGTATGTAATTCATGACAACCTAGATCATGATCACAGTTTAACGTAGACTTATAAATGATGGCATAGCCTTTACATAATACATGAACTGCTAGATAAGGGCGTTACACACAATGAAAGAAAAGAAAGAAAGAAAGAAAATCAATTTATTTTTTGCACACAGGACACCGAGCATGCACACATAACAAACATAAAAAATAAAAAAAACCAGAAAATTACATAAAATAAAAACAATGAAAAATAAAGCATGGAAGTGTGTGTCCCTCATGTGCAAGAAAATGGGCATCGATCAGCTTGTTGTCATTGGCAACACCAATGACGCTGGTTTTCATCGATGACCTACGTCCGCGGGTGGTATGACGTAATCACGTAATGTCGTGTCCACCTTCTGGTGATATTAAAAAAACAAAAACATAGACAAAAAGCATGATTAAATAAAAAACATTACCCACTTATATACAATCCTCAGGATCTTTACAGTAAACTTTCTTGAAGGGATAATCACGATCACAACGCCTTGCAAACAGATTAGTCTTCGTTTTATGATGTCAGTAGAACACAGTTGGATGCTTTGCCCAATTTCCTGGAACCACTATAAAATAAGACATTTTTATGAACACATGATCATTAGTTGTATCTATTCCCCTCATACTCATCCGCGAGAGGGGAAAAGTAATACATGCCACATCCTCCTTAAAATGCTCTAGTTTAGTCGCTGCGATTAGCGTCCATGATGTGAAAGGGCTTTAGTGTTTACATTACATCCGTAAAAACCCGTGCTGACGTCATTGGAGTGTATCACCATAAGAAAAATTACACGCAATGGTATCATCCTGTTTAGTAGCGTAATTATTATCGTGGTCTAGTACTAGCTAGATTGCTGAGTGTGGGGTCCGTGGTTCAATTCCCAGGTCGAGACAGGCTAACCTTTTATAAGGATCAACACAACTCATACTCACTAACTCAACACTCAACACACACGGACGAAGGCAAGGCAAAAAAATAAATAAATTTTAAGAATGAAAAATTAAAGATGTATTTTTAAATAAATATACACAAGGGTAGGGCACCCTTGTGTTAAAGCAGCAATAGCCACCGCGCCAAACATGCCGTCGAACTGTCCATCATTTATCTGTCCATGATATGTCCATCCTTGTTAACACACAATTTTTTTTTCGCATATCATGTAACAAAACAGGTAATCGAAATACGATAAACAATTGAAATGTCAAATCTAATACACTTCTCATGTGATGACGCATTCCTAAGTAAATTTTCCCTCCGTTTCATGTTTTTTGTATAAAAACATGCGGAAACGTGTGGCCGTGACGCTCGCGAATATTTATGTTACGATGTTTTTCTCGAATTTCCATGTTACCGGATCATCACGCTTATTTCCCTTAGGAGTGGGAACACTTAATCAAATGTCAGTTACAAATGTTTTGCCAAAGTGCGCGTCAATTATATTTTTGTGTCGCGTCCGGTACAATTTATCTCATGGGAATTACTCATGCTGCAGTGGAAAGATTTTGATTTAATTGCCCAGGATGCGCCAGACGATGTCAGCAGGTCTAAAAAATTTAATTACAAGTTAGTTCAAAGTATAATTACAAGTTAGATGAAAGTTTAAATACAAAGTTAGCTCAAAGCATTTGAGATGTGGTGCTGGAGGAAGTTGTTAAAAATCCCATGGACGGCGCATCTAACCAACACCTCGATTCTCGGTGAACTGGAAATCACTACCAGGCTCTGCACAACATGTCTCCGCAGGGTGATCGAATTCTTCGGGAACATTGCAAGGAAGCGTGGTGATAATTTGGAGAAGATGCTCATGACGGGCAAGGTTGAAGGGAAAAGACCCAGGGGGCGGAGCCCAATGCGTTGGACTGACCAGATCCGCTCGACACTCGACTCCAGTGTGAGCGACGCCATTCATGCTGCAGGTAACAGGGCAAAATGGTGGAATATAGTCCAAAAGAAGGTGATCATACATAGAGGTCACGACCCTCATCAGTGAGGAAAACGACTCATGGAGGAGGAGCAGCTCAAAGTTTAGTCACACGATCGTATTGAAGTTGAAAAACATATCTTTCTTTCCTGTATCTTGGGAACCAATCAATAGTTTAAAACATTATGGTAAACATTATTTCAATGTACATGTTTTTTTAGAAATGGATGTTTAAGTACCTATGTTCGTGGCTAAATAATAAATAAATAATACCTATTATCTACTTGACATTATATGTACCTATAGAAAATTTTAATTGAAACACTGCAATGCACATGAATCGATTCCGCTTACCAGGGAGATTATTCTAATAATTACCTATCTAGGTGGCTAAAAAGGCAGCTTTAGATGAATCACATGTTTCATAATTATTACAAATGTCAAAATATCTACTTAATTGACAACTCTTAATATCATTCGTATAAGGTTCATATTCAATAATCATCTAGATGTTTGACAGTTACTATGCAGATCAGTAGATGAATTGCTCAATGTGGCCTTTTTAGGCCCCCAGGTCTGTCAATTTGGTATTAAATTAATATGGTCGGTTTAGACAACATTTTCATTTTTACTTCCAGCGCAACACCCAGTTGTTTTTGGTAGTATATAAAGCCACGCAACATCAAAAATTCTGGGTTAATCCCTTCATTTGCATACTAAAATAAAAGCACTTGAAACCATAGGGGTGCCTACTATGTTACGGTACCGTTTTCATGCAAAACACATTGCGACACAGCCGTGATAGTGACAGTAAACTCCAACATTACGACCGATGAAAATACAAACAAGTGTGTACTTTATTTGCTTAGTCACTTTCGCTTACTTCTACGTATGTGCGATCCTTCTGCCTCCAGGGCTAACGCGGCGGGTGGACAAACCCGTCTCCTCTATCTTTTGTCTCCTTGACAGATGATAAAATGAAAAATTGAGAGAGCAAAACGTTAAAGAGATGGTTTGGTTCCTGATTTTTCTTTCAACAATCCCGTTTTAAAAAGAGGGGTATTATAAGTTTGTAGTATGTATCTGTGTGTTTGACTTTGGGCATCGTAGCTCCAAAACGGATGGACCGATTTCAATGCAGGTTTGTTAATTGATAGCTATTTTAATCGTGAATCATCTAAGCTATGTTTCATGAAAATCTGTTCAGCTGTTAAAAAGGTTTTTGATGGTTAGGTTATAAGTGGAACCTAAAATTGAGATGGGTTTGAGTAATCGGCGGTATGTAGTTATCCGAATAAAAATTGAATTATTATTAATACTTATATAACAATAAGATCTCTAATCCGCCTACTTGAGGAGTAATAAATAAATAAATGTTATAGTTTAAAAAAACTAAAGAAAACGCTTTTGTCATCCAAACTAAACGTGTATGTGCAAAATTTCAGCTCAATCGGAAACCGGGAAGTGAGTCAAATTTAACTTCCAAGATTCTTTTACATAGTTAGTTAGTTACAGGTGAAGCTAAGAAAAGCGTTTAAAAAAATAAAAATCATTAATATTCATCATTCAACATCAATATATATATATATATATTGATATTTTTATATTATATTTATATATGTATATTCATTTTAATTTTTTTACTTTTTATGTGTGTCGTAATTTGTGTAAGAAATAAATCGTTTTTCTTTCTTTCTTTTCTTTCTTTATTCATTCATTTTTATTATTTTAATGATTGTAGTACGTACTATTATCGCCCTTTATAGTGTACGGCATCAGCAGCATCCATTTACTGACTGTTGTGTAACAGTAACGTGTGCAAGTCATATAACAGTTACTGTATATTAAAATGACATTAATTTGCAACAATAAGTGAAAGCGAAATGATATGCAATGGTTTATTAGCATTTTTACTCTATTTATGTAACAATTTAAGTCTTAAATTACAAAATTAACGACCTATCTTTACAATATTACATTCTGACTTGAATTTAAATGTTGTACGTAACAAGATATTACCTATTACGTTTTATGATTAAAAATTACGCATATGTAAGCAATTTTTTATTAAAATTGGCATATTCGACCCAGTTTTTCTTCCTTTGTATAAAACCACCAACAAAAGGTAGGTACTACTACTAAAGTTGTCAACTTTACTCTAAAATTGTATAATGTGTTCTATTTTATATAGGTGTACTCTGTAATCTGTATCACTAATAAAGTACGTTATAATACTCTATTTACATTAATTCTGACTTTTTTTAGTACAAAGATCACTAGGCCATAAGCCATAACACAAAAAAAAACAGATTTATATTTTTTTTATAAGTAAATAATAGATACTTACTCTTTTTTATAAGTCTGTAGGTACTCTTTATTTAACCACTGAAATCAGATATAATGTATTTCTTCCAAAAAAATTCGCAGCCCTAACTACAATATTGAGTCAAAAAAATTAACAACGAGGTATTTATTTTATTACCTAACCGAAAATTTAAATTCTCACAAAGTCCCGTAACCTGCTGGGCAGATCTGGTGGCGACCCTGGAAACCAGTGACTTCTATAGTCAGACCAGAATTTAATTTCACCTATTTTTGATGATATTGCAAAACATATTTATATTTTTTACATTGCATTCTTCAAATGGCACCCAAAAATAATAAAACGCAAACAGTATTATTTACGTTGCTATTATTAATTCTACTCATCGTTTGACCCACTTTAAAACTTCTAAAGTCTTCTGTGCTACCGTAACGCGTAATGGTGCGAACACATTGCAAAACGGGCGTTTGCCTGACGTACGCGAGCAGGGATTTTGGTCTCGAAAATAATTGCGATCATTAGGAACTGCCCAGACATTTCCAGTATGAGCTGACCTCGCACTGTATAGGCTTTTCGTACAATGAAAGGTCAGGTTATTCTGGAAATTTCTAGGCAGTTCAATTTCAGCCCTGCTATAAGAGCTCGTAGTAAGCCCCCTGGATTTATGTCTGTTTAAATCCTCACTAACGCGATACTTGTTTAATTTTTAGGGGATCAGTCATTGACGTTACTAAAACACATCGGAATCGGATGGACATTGAAATTATCTTCGGGAAAAGTAAAAGTACGCGTAGATTTTTTTAACGGCGACCGTACCCCGATTTGTACGAATCCTTACAGTTGAACTTACTAAGAATTCTATTTTTGTAAACACAAATATTTTAATCTTGTTAGTGATCCAGTTGTTGAAAGAAAGAAAGAAAGAAAGAATTTTTTTTTATTCTGGACTCGCCAGGAACGAATAAAAGTAAAGGGTACAAAAAATAAAACAACAAATAAAACATAAAAAATAACAATAGTAAAACAATAGTCAAAGCCACCTGAACGAGACCAAAAATGGCTCCCATCTTAGCATAATGCTGTGGCATTTAGAAATAGAAAATTTCACAGCGCTGGTATTCTGATGGGACCGTTGTTGTAAGAAGTTATGTGGAAATATACTGGAGGTGCAGGTGTAAACGGGAACGCCATAACTGTATTTACAAACTGTGCCAATGTGGTTACAAATAGACAGACACACCCAGTTTTTTGTTGATATTATCGAATGATTGGCCAATTACACTATTATACAAAAAATTGTTGGCACTTTATATGGTTTGTGTGGACTATATTATGTCTGAAATAAAGAATTTATTATTATATGTATATTTGTTATTCAATCACACATAAACGGCTAAACAAGACCGTGTTTTGGAATAAGGTGAACGCACACCTACACGCGCCGAACACACCACATGCACCGCAAGAATCGAATTTTAGTAATCTTTGTAAGAAATTATAATTATGCAACCTCGCACACCTAGCCGCGCCGCATTTCAGTAAAATGCTGTAGGTATACTAATTACACCCGCATTTGCCAAAAACGTCATCAGGGGGCCTAAAAAGGCCACATTAAGGCGCGTCAGTGAGGTAACGAATTTGTCGATTTCGCTTCCTCCACCCGCGCAACCCGCGCGACCCCCTGTAATATTACGGAAACCGCTCGGAGCATGTCAACGCGAGCATCGCGCCAGACACTAAAAAACTATATAATAAATAGAGGTGGCAATGTAAAATATATATTTGTAGATTGTTTCACTTATAGGTCTATATAGTAACAGAGTTACTACTAGAAAATTAATACCAATCTTCTTCTTAGCGTGTCGATGGCAAATTATATGTACTTGGCCCAGTATTCCGCCACGCGAATAGCTGAATCAGTTGCAGCCATAAGCTCCTCACGCGTGCAGGTGGTAGGGCATGCGACGCAGGATAGAAGGTGGGCCATGGTTTGCGGTGAGACACCACACTCGCACTGCAGGTCCAATCCAGCTGTGAAATTCCACCTGTGAAGATTGTCTTTACTTCGGCCGACTTGGGATCGTAGTCTATTAATACCAATAACAGTGGTACAATCACTACAATGATGAATGATTTTATAAAAAAGGGAAATAAAAAAAATTATGCTTCGTCAACGAGCTTCCGAGCAAAAAATGCCCATTACACTTGCCGAGTTGTTAGATTATTTGGTATTAACTAATTATAACTTGCTCTTTTATTTGAAGAATTGCTTGATTCATTTAATATTCACTCATATAAATATATCACGATTATTAGATATTAAGACCTAGCATTAAAAAAAGTAAAAACCGACTTCAAAAACAAGTAAACAAAACAGTGTAAATAATTTTCTTAAATTCTTCAATGCACCTAGCTTGGCAGTGGCAACGACTTCAGAAGCTGATAAGTTTTTTAAGAAAATTATATGTATTATACTTTTTAGTTTTTTGAAGTCGGTTTATACTATTTTTTAACGTTTATTTTATATTTCTATTTTGAGTGGCTTAAACAATTCATAATCATGCGATTACAGAAATCGTAAGTGACATGCTGTTATTCATTCAAGAGTTCCATTGTATATCTCCGAAATTCTTCATCAAATCTTCAACAAATTTAAATGCCATCTTGAGAGTACCCTTTGAAATAAAAAAAGAATTTTCAAAATCGGTATGCAATTGGCGGAGTAATAGCGTAACAAACATACAAAAAAAAACATACAGTCGAATTGAGAATTTTGTTTTTTGGAAGTCGATTAAAAATGGGAATAGCAGTGTTGGTGAATAGTAATATATAAAGTATAGTCGATAAGAATTAAAACAAAACTAGGTTGGTACATAGTATTTTATATAGTAAAGGAATAGTATAAAGAAAAACAACAGTAGGACGATGCCTTTGATCTCGCCGACAACGTCAAGACAGTGTGGCGATAGTGCATGGAGGCTAGGGTTGTTACAAGTAGTGTAGTGGTTTTCTACGCTACGTGCCGCGGGTTCGATACGAGCACGGAACAAATATTAGTCTGGGTGTGTGTGCATGTAAGATAATGTCTGTAAACTCTACCCACGATACAGGAGAAATCCAAGTGAGGGACAAAGTTATATTAAAAAAAAAAAAAAAAAAATTGATCAACATCTTCATCAACATATTATTATTTACTATTTTAAACGTTGATTCTGACAAATTATCAATTCATTAATAGAAGGTAGCTCTGAATTTTGGTCACGTAGTCACGTGGTCACGGTTTATATGAATAGACCTCACCAAAACATGAAGTTTGAATACCAACATGATGGGACTCCGTCCCATAGTTTAGAGCTTTCAAACATTCGGTCACGTTCACGTGGTCACATACTGAATTTGAATTTATGTTTATAGAAAACATCAAAAAGATGGTCTCTATATTTTTAGACAAAGTATATTTTAGAAGATGAAACACAATTTGTATTGACTTGACAGATAAAGTGACAGATCAGTAGACTCTATATCTGATTTTACTAAAATAATAATATTTCAAATATGTACTCAAAAATAATCAAAATATGTTTCTAGAAGTACATGCCATACTACTGAGGCAAGTTATATAGGTTGCCCCCTCTACACAATATTGTGTCTAGAGAGCAAAATAAATTCTGAATTTATAAATAGAACGCGATAGCCTCGATCGACACGGGTATCACGTCCGAGAGCCAGCGGCAGACTGCCGCCCGTCGCCCGAACACGACCCTTCAGCTGAAAATTGGCACAGATTTACGTTTAAATTCAAGGAAAAATTTAAAAATTACTTTTTTTTAAATGTTAAACGTTGGACTTATAAATAAAAGAATTATTTATCTATTGCTGCAAATCAGAAATAAATTAAGCTTCAAGTTCCGAAGAAGATGAAGGTTTAAATTCTGATTTAGGTGTTTTATAATCGCCAATTACTATAGTATAATCTACTTTAAAAAAAAATTGAAACGTTGGATTTGAAGTAGAGATCTTGAACTTTAAGACTGTATTTTTATTTTATTTGTATATGGTATAATTGCGGAGGAGATGGCGATGTAAAACGGCGTTTTGGTCAGGGTACTGCCTTAAGCAATTCATCTACTGATCTGCATAGTAACTGTCAAACAGATGATTACTGAATATGACCCTTATGCGCATGACATTAAGAGTCGTCAATTAAGTAGATATTTTGACATTCATAATATGAATCATATTGTGATTCATCTAAAGCGGCCTTTTTAGCCCCCCTGATTCGGCGCGTACGGTGCGTATGACGCGGGCGGCTCGATCCCCAACAATTCTGCGATTCGGAAAATGATCGTTCGGAGCGTACGGCTCGTTCGATGAGGATAGGTGGACGAGACCATCAGCAAATTCGGTTCCTGCGGCACGTTCGGCATTCGGCGTACACATGGGATACTCTGTATGCAGAATCATGAAGAGTTCTCGGAGAATGCGTGTGAAACCGCGGACCACAGTAGTTACATAAAAACAACGTTATCTTTGTAATTGATATTATAACATAATTTGCGTTTACAGCACATTGCTTATGCTTATGTATAATTATGTAGATCCCTTGCGTTAAATTGGTACATAACTAGGTAATGTAATTAATCTCATAACTACATACATGATACGTCTATTGTGCATGCCAACCGTGACGCTTGGTCCATTTCGCTTGAACACATTTTAGCATAAACCTTTTGTCTCACCTACGAAACAAAAACATGCTGTTACACAAAGCATTTTGTGCCGGTTAGGCGCAAAATCTGCACTTCACAACACTTAGGTACACTTCGCAGAATGTGCGGACTTCTTCTCCAAAGATGGGTCAAAACACTTTATATTCAACGGGTTTTTTAAATTTATTTTCCGTCTGTTGCTCTGTCCCCGTATGTTTTCACATATGCATGATGCACTCAACTGGATTATGTTTCCTAGCGCACTTTTTAATACCACATTTTCGTTTACTTCAAAGCCAAAGTGGTGTACACGGTAGAAATACCGACCGTAAACACTGTTATAGGTACCTGTCGAAAAAGTACTACACTTTTTCGACATTTGGCATTTGAAATGAGGTCAGTAGGTAGTACGACCACTGTTCACGGATTGGAAAAAATCGTCAAAGAAAGACGTTGCGATAATATCGTGCGTTTCGACCCAACGTGCGTAAATTTGGTTTTGGGACAAATTGAACGAATGGATCCACCAAACTGAACCAAAATGAATACGATAATATTTATATCGTGATTTCTACACTACCAAGACCACAGGATTGACGCCCTCGAGCACTTCAGAATAATTAAACGAACCCCGTAGATTGTTTAGTTAAACTTTGCTATAATTGCGTTTTGACCAATTTGCGGGCCGAAAGACCGTCCCGTGCAAACAACGAACACTACAGTAAACAGTAGGTATACCATTGTGAAATAATTACCTAGTATTTGTTGTTAAATTTTACTTAAACAGCTGTTGAATGGTGTTTTGGTTTTAATGATTTAATAGTTATTGTGTTTACAAAAAGTAATGCAATATATTAGTTAAAAAGATCTTTCGCTTGGACTTTCCAAAATTTTGTAGAGAACAAATGAAAGATGCTCCGAGTCAACAACAGTCCAGCCGTGTCATGGGTAGTTCAATAACCCAAAATCTGCTCTTTTAATAAGCAAACTGGTGATCTGCAAAGAGTGTAAAAAAGACCCATATTAGAAATTTCACTTGTATAACGAACACTCCACGCTACAATCAATCATCGAGGTAACATAAGCCGAAAGAACTAATACAGGTTACAGAACCTTTTCTGATTACATCTGACTCCGAATAGAGTGCAAAAAAACTTTGTCGTACTAATAAGAAATACGAAACAAATAAATCTGAAAGCCAGTAAGTACATAGATTTTCTTTCAGTAACTTTATTAGATAAAGGCCCTGCGTATATCAAAGGATCCCAACAAATCACGAACGGAAGCCTTAACTAAGTATTTGCAAGTTTAGGGTTGCCAAGCGATGAAATGCAAAAATCCAACAAAATTCGTAACATTTTAGAAATAAACGTTTCGTTTAAACTTTCCATTTTTTTTTGTAGGTATGTCTGGGAGACGGTAAACAAAATGACTGAATTCTTTGCAGATTAAATATTTCCCACGGTACATAGGCAGATTCTTCATCATTGACTACTGAAAAATAATGGCATCGAAGAGTACTAATTATAATATAAGGCCTCAAGTCGACTGCTTCTTGTGATGCCTCTCCAACATCAGAAGGTTTTTTTTTTATTGGTCACGCGCGAGTCTAGACTTCCGAACCAGGAGCTGATTTGTATACAAGGTCCCGATCCCTTTAAGGGGTTATTGTACTCATCATTAGGTATGTACAACTTTTACGATGGGAATAGGCCTGGAATCGCAAAATCAAAATCTGCTGTTCCGTGAAAATAATTCAATATTACTTAACTAAATGTACGGAATGTCGTTGATCCCCTAGTAAAAATTGTTCATACTGATGAGTACAATCCCTTAAAGGGATCAGGACTAGAAAGGGAGAAACTTGTGTAATCTAGTTGACAACCCTAACTAAGATAATACGATTTCCAGAACTTTTAATGCTTCCCAAGTTAACATCGATCCTAAGCAACTTATAGGCGAAGGAACAGGATCTAAATAACATTACTAAGAACCTTTATATCAACAAATAAACTGTCGGATCTCATTACTGATTTTACACCAAAAAAAAAGCCGAATGAATAGAATGGTGTCGAATAAAAGATTTTTTGCTCTTTCTCGTTGGAAAATACGACCTCGACCTGCTGTGACCCAACCTCGTGGTTTAAACAAACGAGGCCTCTCCCTCAATCTGTCAATACAGCATTACGAACTTTGATATCATTATTATTAGTTTTGGTTTTTATATTTTCGGTCCACATATTTACACAAGGTTTTTCAAAGGCTGATCCAATTTAACCACCCGTCAAATCTCATGTCAAGTGATATGATTGGTTGTTGAATTGATTGTCGATGTTGGTCAACTATAGCAACAGCTAATGTGAGATTAAAAATGATCAGAGATTTGGCCAGCCTTTTATAAATCGGTGGTATAGTGAAGTAACAAAGACAACCTAGATTAAATAAAATTTCTAGTTCAAACAATTATACGGTGCCATTTTGATGAAACAATTTAGGTTAGATTAATATTAATTAAGCATTTAGCAATCTCTACTGTCGGATTGCCCAGAAATGTCAATGGAGTTATTGACCCAACAAAAGTCTAACCAGGCTCTACGCGGAAGAATAAAGAGGTCAATCGGAGGCTGACTTACGAATACTTGACATTTCATGCCAAATACACGGCAAGCTCCCTATAAAGATTAGTCTTGTGTCCCTTTCTAACAACATAGTTCATGTTTCGTGTCTCTTTCTTACATATTATAATCTATTTATGACTCGTTTGACTAGCACTTGTGTGCTAGCTAACCTGGATTTAAAATTTCACTATTTCACAAAATGTGTACTAAGAAATTTTGAGTTGTTGCTGAAGTCAAAGTAAATTCTAAAGTCAAACAAGTAAAAACAGCAAATCAAAAGTGAACTGATTTCCTTTTTATAAAAGCTATGAAAATGCAACCGTTCTTTCATCGCAGTCTAGTTACATAGGTTGTCGTCAACTTTTCATTTCCGCCAGTCTACGCCGACGCGACGGCATACGAAACCTAATCAAATTCAACTCACTTCGTACCGAACCTTTCCGCCTGGGCTATAAAATATGCGGCCAAAATTGAGACTCAAGATAGATATTCAGACAATATGAAATTACCTAATATCTTGAGGACTTTCTGAAAACGAGGTTGAGAAGGGTTTGGTAAGATCGGAAATAGAAAATTGTAGAGTTGCTAATTCAAAGCTCCAAGAGAAACAATGGATATATAAAAATTTACCACATGCATGTAAACCTATAAACTAGGGTTCAGAAAGGCCCAAATGGGCGTAAAAGTTTACCTTATTACTAGAATAGTCCATCTGGGATCAAAAAGGCAAAAAAAGTAGTTTTAAAATTTGTTAAAGTTGATGGAGGAATGCCTTCATAGACAGACATAGAAGACGATGATGAGATGGTGGAAGGAAATTGGTAATTTATTAATTTCATGGTGTACTTTAATCAATTTGAAACCACACTAAGCCCGACTAGTACGTAAGTATGGTCTTCATCGCAACTGCCGCTCTTTTCAGGGCCCATAACAGTAGCAAACTTGAGAATCTACTAGAAATATCCACATTTCGTCCTCTCGCATCTCAACGAGCGGCGGCGGAAAAATATTCCGTGAAAGCATTCCGAGTGTATGTCATATAGAATATCGAAGTCCAAATACTTCTAGTAAAGTGATTTCTTTGTGAATCGGTAGCACAAATATTTGTCTCCATTGGCTGGAACTTTCTATTCACGATCTTTTATTTATTATCGTCATTATCATAGGCACTCACGACTATAGCTGATTATTTAGGCAGCGTTTTAATTCATTAGATAGTAGGTACTGCATGGGCCACCAGGTGGACAAATTTCTGCATTTCGTCACATAACAAAGGAAGACGAACAATAACACGATCTTTACGTAGACATCTGTAATTTTGTATGATTAGAAGACTTTGGGACAAAGAAAAGGGTCGAATGAATTATCACCAGTCGATGTCTATTTTCGACCTTCACCTTGACATTCACCCGATTGATAATTTTATTGACGAATTTGAAGAAATTGCACAAATTATGAAATTGGAGTTAAGTGGAAAAGTTACGTTCTTTGGGAAGGGTAAAAGCACAGTATATATATACTACATACAGTAACTCAGCTAAGACGTTTTTGTGACATCGACAAGCGGAGCGCTAGGGATGTCACTAATATTTTTGGAAAATGGTTTTTATTTTATTTAGTTACATTTACCTACTGCAAACATAAATTAATACTAGTATTGGCCCAGGGCTTCGCTCGTAAGTACGTAAGTAGTATGTAAGCTATATGACGATATTTAAACAGGAATTAAAAACATGTGATGATTCTTAAAAAAAAGATGGGAATGGATATTTTTTAATAATTGCGATTTGTTCCTGGTAAAATATCCTAAGCGTTAAAGTATTCTTCAGAAACACGATAATTCAGTGCCGGTTTCTTTACTGAATCATCTCGGAAAATCAAACGAAGCAATTTGGACCGGCTGAAAAAGATAATGTCATCACTATCAACTATCCCACTTTACGCGGACCCTCAGATATTGATTTTGAAAGCAATTGGTCCAGTAACTAAAAAGATAAAAAACGCGGCATTTTTTTAGAATTCTGACTATATGTCATATATAAGTATTCAGATATGTATAAGTATTCAGAGGTCATAGGGACTCTCAGATATCGATTTTGAAAGCAATTGGTCCAGTAACTAAAAAGATCAAAAAGGCGGCAACTTTTTAAAATTCTGACTATATGTCATATATAAGTATTCAGATATGTATAAGTATTCAGAGGTCATAGGGACTCTCAGATATCGAATTTGAAAGCAATTGGTCCAGTAACTAAAAAGATCAAAAAGGCGGCAACTTTTTAAAATTCTGACTATAAATAAGTATTCAGAGGCCATAGGGACTCTCAGATATCGATTTTGAAAGCAATTGGTCCAGTAACTAAAAAGATAAAAAAAGGCGGCAACTTTTTAAAATTCTGACTATAAGTAAGTATTCAGAGGCCATAGGGACTCTCAGATATCGATTTTGAAAGCAATTGGTCCAGTAACTAAAAA
This sequence comes from Allophyes oxyacanthae, assembly GCA_932294325.1. Lineage (NCBI taxonomy): Eukaryota > Metazoa > Arthropoda > Insecta > Lepidoptera > Noctuidae > Allophyes > Allophyes oxyacanthae. The sequence goes on along the minus strand of OW028610.1, from coordinate 16,667,033 downwards.
GATAAAAAAGGCGGCAACTTTTTAAAATTCTGACTATAAGTAAGTATTCAGAGGCCATAGGGACTCTCAGATATCGATTTTGAAAGCAATTGGTCCAGTAACTAAAAAGATAAAAAAGGCGGCAACTTTTTAAAATTCTGACTATAAGTAAGTATTCAGAGGCCATAGGGACTCTCAGATATCGATTTTGAAAGCAATTGGTCCAGTAACTAAGAAGGTCCAAATTGGCGGCCATTTTTTAAATTCCGACTTTATATATGGATTTAGAGACTATACGAAATCTCAGATATCGATTTTGTATATAATCGGTCCAGTAATAAAAAATATCAAAATGGCCGCCATTTATTTTTATTTCTGACCATAATTACGATTTCAGAGAAGACACGTATTTTCAAAGCAATCGGTCAATATTGACAACAAATTCGTAGAGAAATAGTTGAACATTCATTATACCTTTCGATATCAGCGGGAAATTTAAAAAAAGCTAACTGCTGATTTTATATTGCGGAGTTCAAGCAGCCGTAAACACTACAATATAGTCCTGTCAATATAATTATTAATATAGGAAAATATGGGAGCAACACCAATCGTGACCGACTTTGTCTCGAAGTAACACCGACTGACAACCTTTGAATATTTCGCTGTTACCTTACCGAACCTAACCGAGAAATCCCTGTAGAGCACACGTCTCTGTGTGTGTTTGAATTCGGAACGTAAGTACGTAGCTTACCAACTGTTTACTATATATTTAAACTGTGGGTAAAAGCACAGTATATATATTATATATTTAAACTGTGGTAAAAGACTATGCGAGCTTGAAGAAGGCGCTCAGAGATGAATTTTGACCTAAGATTAATACCGCCATTATTCACAAGAAACTCGCTTCTGGTATGATGAAAACCGTCGAGACATCAAAAATATTCCCACGTCTATGAGCACTTGTGTATTCCTAGTTGATGACTGAATAAGGCTGACATGATGGTGGAACAGAGTTATAATTCCGTGCTCATCTACGTGACAGCTCCAATTACCGCGTAGCCTTGTTAAAATTCTCTGTGTAAAACATTTCACTGTTTGTTTAGCCGGCGACTACGACGCCTACGTTTGAGTAAATAGCTGCCTTCATTAATTTCAGCCGTTTCCGCTAAAATATTCTTCGTTTCACACTAAAAACCATTTATCTTTAGGGTATTCTGGTATAATGTTAAAAGGCGTAGTTTCCAGAACCAATTTCTCATCCGTCTGGCTAATTTCTTACAAAACTTATTATCTTGCGAAGAGCTGTACATTTTACAGATGCTCGTATTATTGCCTGTAGCAATAACACCTGTTTTATCACTCACGTAACACAATCAGTACATTTACAAACACGGACATTGTATTATCTATTGATTTTATTATCTGCTACAATGTCAATCTCGCCACACAATACTTACAGCACCTGATTAAATTAGATGTTATCTGTTCCAGCGAGCTGCGGGCGGAGTTTCGCGGCGCCCCAATCGGAAGAGCTCCAACACATTGCCTCTGATACGGAGCTGGATCGACGACTCTCGGACCGACAGAGCCGAGCCATGTACTTCACGAAGACACAAGTCACCACACAGACTTCTAATACCACAGACGATCAAACAGAGAAACCTCCAGAAACCATCAACGAAACTAACGCAACAGTAACAAACACAACAGTAACAGATCCAGCAGAAGAAATCGTACAGCCATCCATACAATGGACGGTAGTCAACATCACAGATGTAACCCCAAACATAACCCTAAACCCTAACGCGAACGCGACAGTTGCTCCGTTCACCAATTGGACGGAAACGCAGAACGCGACGTTTGCGTCCAAAAAGCGGAATCTGACTAGACCAGACTTCGTAAAGGACGGTGGTAGTAATGTGGCAGAGAGCAGGATAGTGACTGAGAAGCCACTATCCTTAGAAACTACATTCTTGCAGACGCGAATACCACCGAACGTAGAATCTTCTAGAAGGGTGATAGACCAGGGTGATGGGGGAATGGACACTGGGGCTATAGCTGGGATTTCGTTTGCTGCGTTAGTCCTTGCGGCTTTGGCTGGAAGCACAGCGTTCGTGCTTTACCGGCGAAGGTACCTGAATAAGCCGCAAACTCTGAATGATAAGTGCTCGAATCCAGATTCGAGCGGATATCTTGACGACAGTACCATAAGAGTAAGTATATTTTCTTTAAAGTTTTATTTATTTCATTCTGTTTTACTTTTCGAAGATAACGTCTTATTCTCCTTCTCCATCAATGTTTATTCCTGGTCATTGTTCTTCAAAAAGTATTCACGAATCTGAAACTAAGAATGAATATATTATAGAAGATTTTCGGAATAGAAATTGGCTAACTTGTGACTGGAGTTTACGGTTGGCTTATAGATGGAGCAAAATCACTATTTACTGCACTTACCTACCTATAGCAGTTTAAAGGGTGATTCATTCTAAGCCAAAATTAGATGACATCTGGATGACTTTGGTTATGAATATTTAATAGCTTTATATTATTAAAGATTCCTCTAACTTAGCTCATTTCTCGATTCCAGGACAACTCTGAAGAAATGTACAGTTTGGACAACGATTCGTTCCTGAACTCTCTGGAGGCGATGACCATTCAAAACTACTGGACGGACACCGTCAAGCACACCAAGCTGTGATGACACGACACGTGACGTCAACAATACTTGAGCTGATGACGAAACTAAGTACCTACTGTCAAAGACTAGGAATTGATTGAACTATCGTTATATCAATGTGATTATACAGAGCTATGGAACTGATTCTATCAGCTACCGAGCTGACAGGTGTAATGTGACGTCACCAAAATTTGATAGATTTGGCGGCTTTTAAAATAATGCTGCTACAGTGTCCATTTTCAGGAATTGACATGAAGGACTATGACCGACAACAACCTATACTTTGATAGATAACGTAACGTTACAAGATAGGTTTGATAGTGATTATGATAAATGAATGGACGACGATATGCTTTCTGATTGATTTGACATATACATTAGAAACTATGACGCTAGATTTGATCCCAAATAAACGCAAGTCTGACAACCGGCCTAACCTGAGGGTATCAGTCCCAGTAAGTGGGTGGCAGAGGTCAGATGGCAGTCGTACCGTGTAAAATACTGAAATTCAGCCGCATCTGGTTAGACTGGGACCCGACCCCAACGTGTTGGGAAAAGACTAGGCAGATGATTATATGACGCTAGATTTGATCAAATATGGCGATGTTAGTAACTATTATTTTAATTATTTAATAAGCAAATGATTTTTTATATTAAAAAATTTACTTACAATTATTAATTGAAAAAGGTGTAAAGAAAAGTTAATTCTTATTTTTTTAATAAATGCAAAAAGTTAAATGCTAATATCTCTAAAATTCTATGCTACATAAATATTACAAAAAGAAAACCAGAGTTTATCTACATTATTTGATCAAATAAGACTTTAAATTAATATCAAGACAATGATATCGGATTTAAGACTTCTGTAAAAATTACAGATTAGTGAAAACCCTGATAGAGGCCTAAAATTGAAGAATATTAGGACTTGAACGAAAACCCCGACTTGAGAATGACAAAATTTGAATATATATACAGTAGGTTCTCAATTTATATCAACAGTTTATAATGCAGTTTACCCCTTTATTCATAAACGGTGATTAAACGTTATTTAACTAAACTAGCTCTTAAGTCTATTGCCATCTCTATTCATTGACACACAAATGACAAGGACAGGCATAATCAATGTTTAAAAATGACTAGTTTTTATGAATAAGGGGGTTTAGTATTTCAAATTTAAATATAGAAGCCTTATTTATTTTCCAAATACAGTAACAATCAGATGTCGTAAAACAGCCAGTATTGATAATTATGGCAACAGGAAAAATAAACGTTATCCTGTTGATATAAATTTTTAATATGTTTGGCTGTATGTATCTGATGCTTATTGTACCTAAAACCTAGGTATCTATATGTGAATCCGTTGGGTTTTTTACGTTAGTGTCCACAAACATCACAATAATAATTGCAGGTTCCATCTAGTCGCATAGCTACTGTTTTAATCTGAGATTAATTCCGAGCTAGTAGAGACTTTATGGCTCTGCACCTTCAAAATAATACGTCGTTTTTTAGACCCATTCATTAGACGCTAGATGACTGACGCTTTTAAAGGTGTTATTTCTGTGAGGTTTCTCATGTTATCCAGTTCATTATATTTCTAATCATAATTTAATTAAAGTTTATAAACTGTTGGTGATACTGAGTATTAAAGTGACAAAGAGTACATGACGTACTAAATTGTGAAATGACAAGAATCATTATTATTTTCTCAAATTTGAGTGTAAATTTTTACTATTAGTAACATACGATGCAATCTTAAGTAAGGTAAAGTAATTAATATTTTAATAAATACATACATGTAGTTATTAATTTATACTAGATTATTGTTATATTAATGTTTTTGTCATAAACTTGTAAATACATAATAATTTGTTGTGATAATCTTCGTTAGATCATTATTCTTTAATTAAAAAGTGGTTTTTAATATTAGTTGCCATAAAATGAGCGGAAAAATTAATTTATTACGTAATTACTCAAAATTCAAGGAGTCGATAAACCTAATTTGGTACGCGTGGTCTAAAGATTTATATAACTAAATTCTTATCCTGCTAAATTTTAATAATAGCATTGAGGAAGTCAATAGTTGTGGCTTTTAAGTATTAAGGAAATGATTAGTTTTATCATTTTTGATAATTAATTACATCATTCGTGTTTTGGTTAATAACAACAAAATAAAATGTTAAGCCTGACAATTTATACTAGGAACTTGGCAATAGGCCGATAAAATCTGCAATATCTATGAATTATCGCAGATTTTATCGGAACTTATATTTAAAGAATGCGTCAAAATATCGACACTAGCGACATCATCTCAGGGTCCATCTATAAGTTGTCAGCCTTAATATTTAAATACTTTAAGCCATCTTTAAGCACAGTATATGGAGCAAATGTTAGAAACCACTGCATAAAGGTGTATTCAGACATTGCGATATCAATGTCGCGATGAATATTGTTGTATTTCAATCGCGGCCTTTTAATCGTAATGTGTGAATACATTACTTATTTTATCCCATCGATGTCTATAGATATGCTTAGTGAACTCAAAAAGTGAGACGTGTCAGGTACTCCATTTTTAGAAAAATGGAGTGGTTGATCACCAGTCAAATGCCGTTTACAAACATAATTATTAATTTGTGTATTGAATAAAAAATATATAATAACAGTAGCTATTCCATTAGTGCATGTATCGCTGTTTTATTTAAATATAATTCGAACATTGTTGAATTTAAAATTTGACGTCTTCAAAACATACGTCTCATTTTTTTAGCTTCCCTTTGTATGACAGAGCGTATCTATAGACATCGATGTTTTATCCCATCCCAGTAGATTATACATGTTCGTGTAAATTTGATATTTTTGTATATTCCCTTTGAGTGGTGTTAATGCGTAATACTGTATTGGATCTTAATAAAAAGTCAATGTAAGAACAAATAATTATAAAAAATCAAAAGTAGTACTGTAAATGTATTTTACAGTTTAAACTTTTGTATATTCATACTCGTTTCTCAGGATCCGCTAAATATTCAAAGTTTTAGACTTAATTAAGGTAGTTTGAGATAAGTTCCAAATACAGTGTTAAGTACTGAACTTGTAGGTTCTAATGTAAGATTGAAGATTACTATTCTTTAACATTTTTCCAAATAAATTCCACCATCATTTAATCATTAAACATAGTGTATACGCCACATTCACACAAAGGCAGAAACATTGTAAATCGTGAATGCATTTATCATGAAATAAGAAGTTTTTAAATATATTTACGACTATACGACTTATCTTAGCGTGAATGGGCGTCTTTAGACTTAAGGATGTGATCTCAATATATCATTGTAATAAGCGTGGAAAGTCTATATGTGTGATAGCTTTAAAGTTTCCGTTTTACTTTTAACTATGAACTACAAGCATACATTCAAAGCATACTGCGTTGTATGAATTCCTCTTGCATTTTTTTATAACTCTTCATAACTGGTTTGCACGGATTCTTAACTTTGTATGATTTTAATACACTTATCTTATTTAAAATAAAATAATTAATTCAATCAACATATAAAATGTAAAGATTAAAAAAAAAATCGTAGCCCAACACAAACTATTTTAATGCATAATATTACGTGTGTACTTATATTTTATGTTTCTTATTATAGACAGTTTTAATTATTTTATGAATATGTTAATTGTGATTCCATGTCCGTCCATTGATTGAGATTTTCTTTTCGGTTGTTATTTCCTTGAATTGGATATGTTTCGAATTTTAATGCCTATGAAATCTATATAATTTATGATTATGTGAAGAGAAAACTTTGTACTCCTTTATAAGCATATTGTGCGCACGGAGGAGTGTGAGATTTGGCATAGTTAAAGTTTATGTAGAGAAAATGTGCAGAAAGCTAAAATTACAGTCGAATTTCGACCACTGGGCGACCACTAGTTAATTTAATTATGAAACGTATTAAATCGACATTTAATTTTTCATCGACAGTCATATCAAATTAATCTTGTTTGTAAATAAATATTTCTGATTTGTATATGTAATAATAATGTGTTATAAATGTTGTGTGAAATATTCAAGGATTCATCATAAAACCGTTATTAAAATCTGGTAGATCTAATGCCTTTAAATTAAAAAGCTTCGAATGCAGAATAAGATTTTTTTTTTAATTGTGCTAATATTTAATTACTGATTCAATTATGACCTAGTATATCTCAAGCATTGAAAAAGTTGTTAGTTTAATAATAATTGCACAAAAAATATCTACGTTGAAAACAAGAATTGTAAAATTATTGAACGTCACAAAATGATTATCGCATACCTACCTATTATCGGCATTGGAATTATCGGAACCATTTTAATTATTGTAATCAAAATTTGATGTATTTTAATTTAAAGTAATACTAATGTGTTGTGAGATACTTACATAATTTAATAGTTTTTGAAACTACCATAAACCCTATACCTACTTATAATAGATGCCATAGATACCTAAATGATTTGAAATGTTAAGTTTATTTAAGGTCCCCCGCGCACTGGGTAGCCTGGCTGCGGCAGCCAATCCGACATAAAATATGATGGCTCACTGGAGCCCGAGCACTAGGCAGCCAGGAATTCTTGTCTGCCTAGTAACCAAGAACCAAGGAGAAGTACCTACATAGTAGATGAGCCATCATATGTCAGATTGGCTTCCGCAGATTGGCTGCCGGAGCCAGGCTGCCTAGTGCGCGGGGGGGCCTTAAACTGTTAAATGTTCCCAGTACGAGGTGCTAGGAGAATTTGCCAGTAGAATGAACGTAAAAACCCCAATTTATGTAGATCACAGTAATGTGTAATTGGTTTTTAAGCCAAAATATAGTAATACTTTAGTATCATTAAATATATTTTTACTTGGAACACCTGCTTTTATTTTATCTTCCTTCGTTGAAAACCCAACAGAACTTAAATGGTATGGATCATATTATTTTCATTCCCCTGTGTCCCCCAGCCCAATAGGACGACCATTGACCCAGACGGCCGCACGTTCTATGTACCTACTTATATTTTATTACCAAATCAAAATAAACCTTATCGACAATAATATCAACGTAACTTCCTAATCATAATAGTAATAGGTGTACTCTGTATATTTATACAGGACACCTCTATATATTTATACAGGACATCTCTGTATATTTATACAGGACACCTGCTTCATGGGGTTAATGAAGGTACCTATTCGTCATTAAGAACAATTATAACAATGGGTCCAATCGTGATTCCTGAAAAAAAAATGTATATTCAGTGCCACGGATATGTACACGATAGTTCTTTGCTGGACATAGGCCTATGGAATAGGTAGGTACCATAGAAATGTTATAGGTACTATGTATTATCTCTTTGGTAGGTACCTACTTTCCGTTTTAAAAACCTTTTGCAAGCGCTGATGAAGACCGTACCCTTAGACTAAAATCCGCTAATAAGCGGGTTTTTTTATCTAAGGCTGGCTACCAAATAAAGTACTCAAATAAACCTCGTTATTTATGCTGCAGACATAAACTTCATGTAGGTGCCTAGCCTTAACACAAATGGCTTATGAAACCAGGATTCTTTGGTCATTGCTTAGCACGAAACGGAATACAATAAACAAACGTAGGTACATTCTCTGAACATAACAAAACGCTACTGTCAATGTCAAGTAACATTGTCAACTTCTCAGAGACTCCAGTGTTCCCAACTTAAGGGTTTTCCCCCCAAATTTAGGGGGTAAATAAGTGGGCTGGGATTTTTTTAGGGGTATTTTTAGGGATTTTTTAATTCATGACTTTTACTGTGAAGTTTATAATGATTGTGATGCAGTTGGCTCTAAACTTTTTGAAAATGTTTCAATTATTGTATAATATTACAATTTATTTATTATTTATTTTTACAGAGTATTTTTTTTTTTGGGGGATTTTAACTTTAGCTTTGGGGATAAATATTTCTGAGAGTTGGTAACACTGAGAGACTCAGATTGGCATTTGTCCACAGACTACTTAGAGATACTACGTATCATTTGTCAAACAACATCCGTGAACATTAGAAGGATTCAAGGTTACATATTGCTAAATAAGTAATTAAAACACTTCAATAATGGTTCAAGCTTGGTATATGGACGAAGAAAAAAGCGACCAGCGTTTGGAGCACCACAGGAATCCGCCAGAATTAGTTTCGCTCGATGATTTGTATAAGCAAACCGGCGTCGAATATTTCAAAGTAAGTTCAGATTTTATCATTCATTCTTGAGTTTAATCGTTATCAAAACTTTTTCTTATTATTGAAGACGGGACAGATAACACTAATTATCTGCCTCTCGTAAACTATGAATTGTCCAAGATGATTTGGAAGCTTATTATGAGGGTTTTTTTATCAGAGTTTAGGCTAGAATTTACAATGTTTTATTATAAAGTATTATCATTTGTAATACCTACTTAAATACTATCACTATAGTTATTATGGTGTATTTCTATTTGTATGTGGCAGACACATTTTATAAACAGTGTGTGAGTAAAGGAGTCATTTACACTTAGTATTTCAAGATAATTATACTTTAGTAAGTTGGTTTAGTTGTTATAGTTTTCTTACCCATACACTACTAATAAAGAAACTAAATTTAAACTAAGTACTTGCCGTAGAAACTATAACAGCAGCTTTCTAAAAGCTTGCACTCTATGCAGTAAATTAAAAGTCTTCATGCCAATACCAAATTGGTGTACTTATATCAGGCAAATAGCAAACATATTCTTGTATTCTGAGTGCCACAACACAACTAATGTATTGTTCTGGATTTGAATGGAACGCTACATCCAGCCTCTTATGTCCTACAATGTAAAATTCCAGCTGAACGTAGACACCTACACAACAGACGGAGTACTAGACCAACTGAAGAAGGAGAGAGGGTACACATATGAGGATGAGATGGTGTGCTCCAAGGAATGCTTGCCCAACTACGAGGAGAAAATCAAGTCCTTCTTCACTGAACACCTGCATACTGATGAGGAAATTAGGTAAACTTGATATTTATTTGTATATTTTATCAGAAATATTTATCAGAAAAAGAAATCACTTCACTAACAAAATAATATTTATTAGTGGTTGCCTTGTGGTCGACATTCAACCACAATTTGAGCATTCTGCACTCCTCCGTATAAACTTTAAATATGCCAAATCTCATAATCCTTCGAGTGCACAATATGCTTAAGAAGGGGTACAAAGTTTTCACTTCGCGGAATAATATATAGATACGGTCCTTAATTTTTTACACAACTCGAAAATCGCTAAAAAATTGTGCGGTGTGTTTCCACAGATGTTGTTAAAGAACAAATAAAGGCAACAGCACCCTCCTGCTATCAATTTATCTGGCTAGGTACAGTCTTCCTACGAGACATAAGCTTTCCATCTGTGTGAGCAGGCCCCAAATGGTAGTACTTGGGATGCAGCTACCACCCACAAGCTAATGATCTAAAACCAAACTCGAATGCATTACTTATTGTAGTGCAAATATGCTTAGAAGTGTTTACCCAAAGTGATATGTGCAGTCACACCAACACAGACTCATGGGAGGACTAAACCACTAAGCTTTATACAGGTGGACTGGTAGAACGAGGGAATCATTGAAGGAGGGTATAGTACTCATCATTATGAACAAATATGAAATCCCGAAAAAAAATATCATTGTTCCATATAAATAATTCAATATTATTCGACAAAATGTACGGAACAGCAGATAATTTTTTCGCGATTTCACATTTGTTCCCATATTAGAAGATGTTCATAATGACGAGTACAATACAATGATTCCCTCGTTCTACTAGTCACCTGTATATTGAACCAACAAATAAACATAAATTCCAGGTTCGTGCTAGCTGGTTCGGGATACTTCGACGTGCGCGACGGCACGGACCAGTGGATCCGAATTAAAGTGACCGCAGGTGACATGATTGTGATCCCCAGCGGCATCTACCACCGGTTCACACTTGACACAAACGTTAGTAGATTTCTCTTATTACTGGGGCAGAAGGACTTCATTAAATTCACTCAATGCTTTATATATCCGGTCTAAGACGCTTTTACGACTGTTAGTTTCCTGCCAGAAAACCATGACTTGTCCGTTTAGCTGTACTTCACTTGCATTACTTTAACTAGCATGCTTACAGTATTTAACAAATGCAACCGTTTTGTGGTTTACCTTTGGGAGGGAGCCATCCAGTGGCATGCACAGATTTTTTTTATAGGGTAAGCAAAAACAACTTGGTGTTGTATTGTCAAGTTCAATGATGTTTGTGATTGGCCACCTCACCTTAAATTAACTGATGTTACAGACATATTAAAGTATTACTTAATACTTAATTATTTAGGGTAGGCAATGTGTTTTTGTCTTCATGGAGTGCACGCCACTGGAGCTACCCTTAACGAAACTTGACTTCTCTCAGCATACTATCAGCATGAATTTTCAGCTTAATTAATATTGCATAGTAAAATTGAACTAGCAAATAACGGACATATTACAGATTATTTTAAAACGCTTTTATTAGCTTCACTTGTAACTATTTAAAAAAATCTTAGAAGTTAAATTTGACCCACTTCCCGGTTTCCGATTGAGCTGAAATTTTGCATACACGTTTAGTTTGGATGACAAAAGCGTTTTCTTTAGTTTTTTTTAAACTATAATATTTATTTTCTGTGGTGTCTACATTAACGTATAACATTAACATAGGAATTTCTTAGTCTTGTAAAAACATTAGCCAGTCAGATTGGTAAATGGACCGACTGCCAGTGGCGTCGCTAGGGGGTGCGGTGGGGGCGGTAGGCCCCGGGTGTCTCCCTCTCAAGGGTGTCACCCGCGCAAAGGTACACTTAACACTTTGTCCCATAGTGAGCGTACTACGATAGTACGTGTGCCATCGTGTGTGTGTGTCAGTGTCAGGTAACATCAGCTGTTCCGTGGTTAAAGAAGTATCTAATGAAAACTTAGCAAAAAAATAATACCTAAAATAAAATTAAAGACTATTTTATAATTATCTCAAGAGGGCGACACCCTGTTTATTCGTACCGGGTGCCACACACTCTAGCTACGCCACTGCCAACTGCCGAGGGTGCAATCAACGTATTATCAGCATTCGCAGCGGCGCCTTCTGTTCACCCTAAATTCTAAAAGATTACAAATAGCTAATAATTCATTTCCATATATTTTTTATTTGCATGATATATAGGTAAGTACACTTTGATATTATACAAAGGTTAGAAAAATAAATCCTCTTTGACCCATTTATGTGTTCAAAATTATGTTAGATAAGATAATAAGTTATTTGTCCATAAAAACACTTTTTAACACGCTTTTATTAGCTTCACTTGTAACTATGTAAGAAAATCTTGGAAGTTAAATTTGACCCACTTCCCGGTTTCCGATTGAGCTGAAATTTTGCATACACGTTCCGTTTGGATGACTAAAGCGTGTTCTATAGTTTATTTTTTTAACTATAATATTTTATTTATTAGATAGCATGAGGTCAGTGACTCTTATACTAACCGCCCTGGGGCTTGTATTTTAAGAGTCCTTCCTCCCTATAACAATGGTAAGATTACTAAAGTAAAATTAAAATATTGCCATGTCAGAAAAATTCACAAAATTGCATAATTAATAAACACTTCAATAACAATAATTTCAGAACTTCATAAAGGCGAAGCGTTTCTTCATCGGCGAGCCGGTGTGGCTTCCATACAACCGACCTGCTGACGACATGGAGGCGCGCAAGGAATACGTGCAGAAACTGGAGAAGGGATTCGCTGCGGCGGCCTGTTAAATACGACACGTCGCCTGATTACGTATGATAAATATGACAAATAAACGCAAATAAACGTCCTCTTCCGTATCCTCCTATGAAAACGTCTAGAAGCGAGAAAGGGATTTATTGTTTGTTGGACGCTGTGGCTGTCAGATTTTTCTTACGTAATCAAGGCGCTATCATGGAGTGGTAACAAATGAATACCGACACGATATCACGTCGGTCTTTTCAGAAATTGTACGTATTTGTTCGCAGTATTTTTAGTTGGTTATAAAAATTGCGAACATAATCGTAAAGTTTTTGAAAAGACCGACACAAAGTTCTAATTCTAAGATCCAGAATCATGTACTGAATTTATAGTATCGGTTTTTGTTAGGATTTCACTTACATTCTGTATAGCAAGCACAAAGAAAGTCAAGCATGCAGGTGGGGCTCGCTAGAAAGCGGTGCTAATTGCATTCCTTAGACCGAAACAAAAGACTGCATAAGCTCCGTTCAATGCGTATGCGATCATCCGATGTGTGCGACATCGTGCCTCGATATAGCACGCGCAAATATTTATGAGCTCTCTCCTATCTCCAATAGTACGCTTATTATAGGTGCTAGAGGGAGAGAGAGAAAGAGTTCACAGCTCAGTTCAGGGCTCATAAAGATTTGCGAGTACTGTAACACCGTCGAGCGGGAGTGGTTATAGTCACTACACTGTTATGTTTTGTTCTGTGCAGGCATATTTATAACCTAACAGTCAAAAACCCCCGACTCCAACTGCAAAAAGAGCTGTAACTTTTGAACAGTTTTTCATGAAACAACAAAGATGATACCCGATTAAACTAGTTTTCAATTAAAAAACTTACCCTGCGTTTTAATTTGATTTTAGGGCAAATATGCGTAAACTGACTTCATATTTTGTGGCCACTCGATCTTCCATGGTGTGTATTTTAACTTGGAATATCATTATATCGTATGTTATCTATGAGTACGTACTATAGAGTAGAATTTGGGCACAATAGGCACAGTATATACCTATGCTTATAGTTGCCGTCACGTAGCTTGAGCGCTAGGCGATGTGGGATGGATTTGTTTTCGTATACGTATTATCAGTGACATGCATAGAAATTTCATACAGGGTAGGATTTTTTATTTTTTAATGGGCCTACTCGCCTTTGTATTACCTAATACATACTGAATTTATTAGGATAGGGAGTGTATTTTTGACTCTGGAGTGCACGCCACTGCGCACTACAGGCCCGGACTCCACCAAAGCGGAGAGGAGCGAAGATGTGTCTTAACAACCAATGGTATATCGTAATTTATACATCTCCTCTCTGCTTAGCATCAATAACAAAATCTTATTGGTGGTTACGACACCTTTCCGCTTGAAAATAAGTGGTTTTGATATACTCGAGTGGGATCAAAAGTTTTATAATTAATCTTTATGAACGATAAATTCCTACCACTGTTTTTTTTGTTGAACAAGAAAGATAATTGTTGCTAACGAATATTATTAGCTTACTAAAATAACGATGACTTAGACAAATCTATAAAAAAACATTGTCTCATGTGGAATTTTCGTGTAGGCTTTCTTGGGGCATATGTCCCAAGAAAGCCTGCACGATATATGGATTAAGTTTTACCTAATCCTTATTATCTCAGGAGTAAGGACTAAAATCGCTAAGTGATAAAGGATCAGCGCTCAAGATTCGTACCGGATCCTGTATATTACCGACTGGCTATACATTTTTCGCAAAACTACTATGGGATTTAATTTATTATAAGCCTTTAGTTTATTTGAATACGTATGCAGCTTTTATACTATGAACCTGTAGTTTTATTGATATTAGATGTGATATTTAAATATATTTCACTGTAAAATATATATGAAAATAATATATTGATAGAAATAAATTTTATGATGATTGTATTACTTATTATATTACAATTATACACGGTGATATTGTACTATGGGACAGCACTATTATCAAAATGACCGGCACCGGTTGTCATACTATTGATATTACACAGAATGAGTACAAAATTCAACATAAGACCTCAACTTACTTAACTTACATAATTTATACAGGATATTTTTTTATGCAGTGCGCAAAATTTGCAGAGTGATTCAGTGTCCGTTCCCAAATGCAACCGCAGTACCTACTGAAATTAATTTTAAAAAATATTGTAAGTATGGCTTGCGCTACTAAATTATGCGTGTCCATACTAAGTCTAATTTTCGTCATCCCGATACTGCGGTTGCATTTAGGAACAGAAAGTGTAACATGAAATTATCCTGTATAGACTTAGAAATACCAATAAACTAATTTAAATCCTATATCATCATCAAATGAATTTAAATAATCAGTTGTCCCATACAAAACTTCAATACCTACTCAACCCAACCGTATGAGACAGCTGATTATTTCTCGCGATTACGATGCTGGTCCTATAGAGAAAGTTGTTCAGCTTGATGGTTTGATCCACACCCTTAAATGTGACCACTAATTTCTGATACATGTTCCATATAGTACCTAACACACTTGAAAATGTAAAGTTTGCTCAAACAACAGTAAATTGAAAACATGAAGCAAGCAAATGATTTATTTCCTAAACGTAGAATTATATTTTGTAATTTTATATAAATTACCTACCTATTATTATAGTACTTTTATAGATCTTATATTATTGTTAAGCATATCTATGTTAAAATAAAATATTGTTATAAAATATTTCGTAGTTTTATTTAATATCTAAGTAAGTAAGTATAGCAATATCACCAACATTATTAGATAGCACATAACCTAACCGTCAAAAACCCCCAACTCAAACTAGAAAAAAAAATCTGTAACTTTTGAACGGCTAAACACATTTTCATGAAACATAGCTAAGATGATTCCCGATTAAACTAACTTTGGATTACAAAGGACTGCATTGAAATCGGTTCATCCGTTTTGGAGCTACGATGCCACAGACAAAATACAAACTTATAACACCCCTGTTTTTTGACGGGGGTTAAAAATGGTTGAGTACAGAAGGCCGGCTCCGTACATCGAGCGATAACAGGCGCACACACACAACGCGTAAATTCTAGTCAAACGATCGTTCGTTATTAATATGTAGATTTGTAATAATTCAACTAGTAAGTACGTATTGTACCTATTATAGAAGTTAAATTAAGGGCAAAAGCCTTCAAAAGGCATGATACTTTAGTAAAAATGTCTCGAGTTCAAGTCGACCATCGTTTCGAATTGTACAAATTCGCCCGTCTAAAGGTTAATTGTTGTATTTGTGATGTCTCATAGCCAAATAGATTCGCATTCAATATTTATGTCAGACAGGAACACATTATTTATTCATCCGGAAAATTACTGTAAGTAACTTATGTAGTAAGTATTTAATATTTTCTTTATTGTGTTTAGGTATTGCTGCTGTGGATAGATGGATGCAGACACAAATATCAAACTTTTTCATCGGTTCTTCACTGTTCTGTAGTTTTTGTGTGTAGTTTTTATTTGGCCCAAACTGTAGTAACAGGTTTGGTACCGTTTGGGCCGTAAGAAGAATGAGATGGAGCATCTTTCGTCTCCAAGCATCGCCTGCATGTGTGTCGCCAAAAGGAGGTGCACTTCACGGCAAAAAATAGCCCGCCTATTGTACTGGACTACATTTCAGGAAGGAGAAATGGTGCATAGGACTTATAAATTTGTTGTAGGTTCGGCAACGCGCGAGTGATGCCCCTGGTGTTGAAAGCGTCCATAGGTTACGGACTATATATTTAAACTGTGGTTACGGTAACCAAATACTATCAGGCGGGCCGTATACTTGTTTGCCACCTTGCCGGGCTTCTACTGCGAAAGGGTAATGAGCGACCTCAACTAGCTAAATAGGTTTTACCTTCCTATTTGAAAGAATTTTGACAATTGCCTTCCAGTGCAAAAGAGAAATGAAGAGCGAGTTTGTTATTATCTATTTTTAACACGCTTTTATTAGCTTCACCTGTAACTAACTATGCAAGAAAATCTTGGAAGTTAAATTTGACCCACTTCCCGGTTTCCGATTGAGCTGAAATTTTGCATACACGTTCAGTTTGGATGACTAAAGCGTGTTCTATAGTTTTTTTAAACTATAATATTTTATTACTCGTTCAATCCTCTCTGCTACTCTTTGTTTGTGGAAGCACTTCTATGAAGTAAACTGGGTCTGCAGTTCTGCACGGAGTCCGTTCCGCTGGCAGTGGAAGACCAGCTTTAGTGATTAGTGCTTTGAGCCTTTGTGATATAAAAAATGGACATGAAATCTTCGTAGAGTATTAATCGATGGATCGTAGATCGTAGAGTACATTAGTCTGTCAATCATGTCAATGTCAATGTACTGTCAAGACAATCATTAACATAACCGGTCATAACATTTAGGAACAAAACTTGAACAAAACCATCAATTCGGCACCTATGTCAAAATTTACGTAAAATACTGGAAATAATAGTCAAAATGTACATTAGATCAGCCCCGCGCTTTGCCAATATTACCTAACTACAGGCTCAGTTCGTCCACTCATCGTGATCGGCCGGAATTGCCCATGGACCTTCTATGTGCTGCCATTGACTTCTTGATTCTGACACCAGTGTCCGCATTCATGAACTTTCTTTGGAGTCCGGAAGAATCAGGCGTGGATTATCTGTTCCTACCGAATGTGAAACAGTAGGTGAATATATAATGACTTTCACTTTATACAGGACTAGCGACCCATCCCCGGCTACGCCCGGGTGCAATGTCTACCTTACATTAAATATGAAAGTATTATACATATAAACCATCCTCTTGAATCACTCTATCAATTTAAAAAAACCGCATCAAAATCCGTTGCGTAGTTTTAAAGATCTAAGCATACATAGGGACAGACAGACAGCGGGAAGCGACTTTGTTTTATACTGTGTAGTGATGACAGGTTAAACGAGGAACATATTATTCAAGGACATGATAATATTCATGCTCACATTCAACAGCTAAAGATATAAATAAATAGGTATAAAACATAATGAAAACCTTAATGAAAATATTGTATTATATTATGGGTATGATTCGCAAAGTGTGATTACACTTGCGCACGCGACTGCTTACGGCGAATGATTGTTAAGGTAGGGAAGTATGATCTCTTTTCCCTTCATACTACAAACCTGGCTTAGGACAGGCAAAAATACCTGTGATAAATTTTATTAGACAATTAAGTCCAGCATTTTTTATACATTAAACTCCTTCAATATGTTCCTTGTTCAGGCGGTCACCCTGTATCTATATAATAATACGTGAAGAGAAAACTTTGTACCCTTTTTGAATCATATTGAGCGTACGGAGGGTCGGAGGAGTGTGAGATTTGGCATAGGTGGTTAAAATTTATACGGAGAAGCAGTCTTTCTTTTTCTGTGTCGCCGTGATAGCTGAAAGAAGAGAGAAAACGGGAAAGAGATTATTATTAGTTATTCCCTTTATTTAAAAAAAATTAAGTACCTACATACTTTTTGACTTTTTTAAATAGTTTTACAATTAAATAATAAAAAATAAAAAAAAACATTAAAAATATAAAAGAGTCGGGAACAGGGTCCAAGCTACCGGTGGTCAGGGCTCTAGAGAGAGAAACCTAACAATGCGCGCAGTGTCAAGGAGTACCTACTGCTTTCTGAATCAGGCCCTTGATCCAGCCACCTAGCGAGAGTCTCTCGAGGTGTTGGTCGAGACTCTTGGCAATTAAGCCATTAGCCGTTACGACTATCGGTACAATGATTGCTGACTCCACGTCCCACATATCCACAACCTCGCGAGCCAAGTCCAGATATTTGATCTGTTTATCTTTTTCAACTTACGAGGTTCTCATCATGTGGGACGGTAATGTTAACAATCATTTCACGGCGTGCTGATCTATCTATCACCACTATGTCAGGCTTATTGGCGATAATAGACATTATTATTATTTACTTGAAGAGGTAGGGTACTAAGCCCCTTTGTCACTGCGACCTGCGAAGATCTATTGTGACGCCTCTTGTCTCATTACAGCACTCCCTCAAGCCGTAAGTCAATGATAAAATTGACTATGGGAAAGAGATGGTTTTGTCTCTGATTTTTCTCTCTCTCCCCTTTGTTATGTTTTGCCGTGTTAGCTCTGCTGTGCGAATAGGTGGATGTCGGAAGTCCTTAAAATTTTGGAGCTAATAAGGCATTGGATTCCTCACTACGTTTTCTTTCACCGTTAAAGTAGGTAGTGCTGATGAAATAAGCTTGGCTATTTTTAACTTCCGACAAAAAAGAGGGGTATTATAAATTTGTAGTGTGTATCTGTGGCATCGTAGCTCCAAAACGGATGGACCGATTACAATGCAGTTTTTTTTAATCGATAGCTAGTTTAGTCAGGTATCATCTTAGCTATGATTCACGAAAATCTCTTCAGCTGTTCAAAAGTTAGGTACAGCTCTTTATCTAGTTGGGAGTTGGGGGTTTGACGGTTAGGTTATTAATTAATTACCAAAAAGTTTATAACCGCATGCTTTGCTCATGATTCTACACATCTTTTATCATGAGATCAAATCTGAAATCGATAAAAATATGTGTTCTGATACAATTTGACCCAGTTTACATTCACTTTTGTATGAAACAGCTGTTGTGTGCAGAGGAAACCATTTTTTTTCTGGATATTAATTTTTTTTTTTTTTAAATTGAATAAATTTTTATTTTTTTTGGTTTTTTGTAGGTTCCCTCGATGTGTTTCTAATGTACTTGTGTTTTCCAGGTGTTTCCCCACAGAGGATAGTTGCCGTATCACCAGCAGCCCCTGCAGCCCCATAGGCAGCGTCAGTGCTGGCTCCTTTCCATCCTTTCCGGGTTCGGATGATATTATGGCCGAAACCACTGGCATATTCATCTTCACATTATGGTACCTGGCTATCGCTTTCAACTACTATATGTGAGTGCGTTTCTTTAACTATTTATTGTTTATCATTATTAATAGGTAGGTTTATGTTTTGGTTACGTTATGGACCCTTTGGACTATTAATTTGATTTTTTATGATACCGCGCTATTTACTTACCCATCGACCACATACTTACCAAACTTTTTTTGACACCATTATTTCGAGTAACCCTCATATTATTTTGTACTAATCGATGAAACATGAAAAAAAACTATTTAGGTCATCTTATTTGTCGCTTCTGAGCTTGTAACTCTTTATCCCCTGCAAGCAACGCCGTAGCCAGCTAGGCTAAAAGTTTTCTCGACACAAGATTGACAAGACGAGATAATGCTTCTAAAAACCTGTTTCCGCGCGAGATAATGCGACGACAAATTTATCTCGCTGCTCTCATATTCCAATAAGAAGAAATTAAAAGCATAGTCAGTCACGGATTTTCCCTTGTATGACTTGTGGGAAATGGCAATCAGACACTTGGAAACTTTACTAAACGGAAAACCGAAATGTAATACTTTTATCCTACCGAAGCTTGGTAATCCCAAGGAGGACTAGCGACCTTGCTCGCCGTTAGGAACACGACACTACAAAAGAGCAGTGGTATTCGGCTACAATACCGCTAGGTACTTCCCCAGTCGGGCAGTTAAAATTTTAAGAGGAAAGTCCCGCTATGCCCTACGTCTATTAAAAAGAACTGCTATAAATAGCAGTTTAATATTAACCCCTGTTATAAACAATGCTGTACGGCTTTCATAATAATTACATGACCATTAATCTTATCCAGTTCACATGCAACGGTTACTATAACTTACTAAGATATTAATATGTCGGTCCAACATGTGTGCATCTAGTTATTTTTAACTTCTTCCCGTCTGGAGCACGGAGTCTCGTTGAGTAGGTAATTATTACTTTTATAGAACCATAGTACGTTGGTTTGACGTGTTATAAAACTAATTAACTTGTTTATCTATTAAATTAATTCATTAACACATCGGTGAATTTACTAATGTTTGTCTGCGGAACGAGGTTAATGACTAGGTTAATGTCTGTGGGTTAACCTCCTGTGGGATTCTGGAATAAGCTGGATAATTAAAAACATTAGCTTTTTCATACACAATGTTTTGAACACTAATCTTGCTCGCTGATCTGTATAGAAAGGCATCCGGCATGTGTTTTGCTCAAGTTACTACAAAAATGTCTACCTACACCATATTTTTCAAAACGAAACGTTTTGGTTTAATTAAACATCTTACGAATGTAGGAAATCGTCGTTGATACCCATACTTACCACGTAATTAACATTAATCCTTCTTTCTTTTTAAAAAATCATTGGCCTTCACTAGGATTTCTCCTGTATGGTATAGTTTACAAACATACATGTCACACACCCAGACCAGAAACAACTATCTGTAGATCATACAAATACTTGTTCCATTCGAGGATTAAACCCGTGGCACGTAGCGTAGAAAGCTAATCGCTTAGCCTCTGAGCCAACCGTGTCGTCAACAAACAAAAAATTCTCTCCATACATCGGAACGTGGTACATCTGGTTTAAATCTGGCCATAGCAGTAAAAACTTTACGAAATTTAATTCTCGGACAAACGCTTGAGAAATACGAGTGCTTCCAACCTAATTCCCAGCGGTTCCATGTAGGTCGTGTTACGTAAGGGTAGGTTCCCCCCACTCCCGGGTGGTGACCTTTCAGCGCTGCGGACTTTCTCCGACAAATGAAAATTTGTATAGACTGTATTTTTATGCAACGAATTAGCTTCATCATGCTTTTTCTCATGTTTGGGTCGGCTTCAATAGCCAGATGTGGCTGTTATTAATTTTGTTCTATCCAGATGTGGCTGAAAATAATTTTGTTGCAGCAACTTTTAAAAGTCTAATTTTGTCCAAGTAGTTCCAGTCCCGCATTATTTCTTTGAAAGATTGGGAAAAAATGTCTAAATAGGGTTATCCCTAAATATCTCAAACAAAAATTGCTAGTAGGTAACTCCTCTTTTAAAAAGTTATCCTGGATTCGAAGTGTTTGTATAATTTTGGACACTATCATCGGAAAATTGTACTTGTAAGATAACTGCATTATTTGTTGGTATAATAACCAGTGAACCAATCAATAATCTAAGGGTAAAATATTAAATAAATAATTGTTTTAAAAAATACGACTAAATACACCCCGCAATATAGGTATAAAAAATAAGAAACTGTTTACGCCCCAGCTTCGCAAGGTTGCAATTTCTATACTATCCCGCACATTAAATAAGAAAGTATTATACATATATAAACCTTCCAGAAGATGCTGGTGACAACCGCATCAAAATCCGTTGTATAAGAAAAAACAGACGGCCGCGGCGGGTGACTTTATTTTATACCTACTATGTAGTGATAAATAAATGTCATTGTTATTATAATAGCATTTTTCTAATCAAACTTAATACCGGGAGCCACGCTGACATATCGATTTACTTGATGTTGTTTAACTTTATTGGCATTGAAAGAAATATAATGAATCAGCAGTTTACTTTCCCACGATAGTATTAACAATGGCTTCGAAGAAATCGCTTGCTGTCGTGATTATAGGCGAACACACCTGTCATGTTTCCTTTCTAATAATTACGTAGGTACTTCAATATCAATTCTTAGATCAAAGGCTTCTTATATTACAGGGCAAAACGGCAAAAGCAAAGATCCTATAAACCTACGTATAATGAAGGTTTTAAGTATGAATAGAATAGATCTTTATTTCGTGTAAACCAAATACAGGCACTTAAGAAATGTCGAGACTCTAGGTGCGCGGTTCCAAATAGTAGGTCCTATGGAGAAGAAGCGGCAAAAAACTCCATAATAATCTCCATAATCCGTATATATTCTGAATAAATCCGTAAGCCATGCAAATAGGTACAATCATCAATTTTTCCGGTCATCTTTAAAGCTAAAATCGTTTGCGCCAGGCGGCGTCCAAACGCAGATTTACAAATAAGCGGGCTGAAAACATGTTGTTGTTGTTGGGGGATTCAAAACATTTTGTTTGCGAACTGTACCTATCACCGCCAAATAGGTAGAGTAACTGTATGTTCCGAGAATCGTATCCGCAACCTGTAGTAAATAAAGCCAAGCATTTTGCCACTGCGCCAATCGAGTCAAGAAAAGCTTTATGGCATTTATACTACAAAGTGTTCTGAAATACCAAGCTTCCCCCAAACAGTTAACCTTACTGAAATACCAGTTTTTACGATCTTGAATGACTTTTAGGCCGTACCTGCCCGGCTGCTCATCAAATTATCCAAATTACGTACCATTTTCCGATGCTCTTTAAAATTCGCAAAGTAAGGGTAGGTAATATATTATGCGTAGCTACCTGAATAGTTCTCGTATTGGACCCATCGCGTCATCAATTGGTCTAAAAGAGAACTTTTACAGTAATTTGAAAATGTATGGAACTTGTAGTACATTTATGTCATACAAATAAGTATAAAAACTACATAAGTGCGACGTCGTGAAACACAACAACATAAAGCATTACAAAATTAAATGTAACATACAAGTTCAGCGATATGTATAAGCTATCTTTTACTAGAAAGCGGGATTTACAATACGAAACTAGTGACGCAAAACCGTAACTTGACCAGGTACTGTAAACTTGACTCTCATTGTGATCGTATTTGATGCTAGTACAGAAAGCCAAGCACGAATGTTATTGACTTATTGTAACGTTAAAGTAAGCAAATTTTGAATAAATAAATAACTACCTATTATAGTTTAAAAAAACTAAAGAAAACGCTTTTGTCATCAAAACTAAACGTGCATGCAAAATTTCAGCTCAATCGGAAAGGGGGAAGTGGGTCAAATTTAACTTCCAAGATTTTTTTACATAGTTAGTTACAAGTGAAGCTAATAAAAGCGTTTTAAAAATACAATAATTCTATCGCATTTTTGTTTAATTTTACTCAACATTCATACTTTTTTTATGAAAATGGAAAAATATAACATGTACCTATTTAAAAAAAAAAGGATTAAACCTGTCTTTTTAATTCAAAATTTGCTTACGTTAAAGTTACGATACGTGAAAAACATTCGAGCTTGGCCGACTAAGTACTGTGTTTTCTCGCTATACTAAAATTCGTGGACATGCGAGAAAGCTTTAATACGATCATAATGAGGGTCAAGCTTACAGTACTCAAGTTACGGTTTGGCGACACTAGTTTCATAATGTTAATCCCGTTCAACATAAGTCTGTGTCCTATCTGAAACATACTAACAGTCTGCTAGTTTGTCCAATTTACATAATCGTCCTACATTATTTACCTAGTTACTCGTATTACCCAGCCCCATTAACATAGTAACACAACACAATTTATGTCACTCTTTCATGTAAGCCGTTGCTCGAGAGTCGATAATTTATAGCATGACTATAATTTATGGCATGCGTAAAGTCGATCTGAATTTATTGCGGCTTGAATCTGAAGCATTTCAATGAACAACCTTGGATTCCATTGAGAATTTGGGGTATTCGTAGCACACCATGAAAATATACTACGATATTAAATTTATTGTTAGTAATAACGTTAGTCCGTGAATGTCATAAACATAGCTCATAAGAGACTATTGTAGGCTCGTTGCAATGAACATCGCCATACAAAATCGCCACCTTTGGCCAATGAGTTAGTGATGGCAGTATACGATAATAAAAATACCGGCCAAGTGCGAGTCGGACTCGCGGACGAAGGGTTCCGTACCATTACCTATAAAAACGGCAAAAAAATCACGTTTGTTGTATGGGAGCCCCCTTAAATATTTATTTTATTCAGTTTTTTGTATTTGTTGTTATAGCGGCAACAGAAATACATCATCTGTGAAAATTTCAACTGTCTCACTATCACGGTTCATGAGATACAGCCTGGTAACAGACGGACAGACAGACTGACGGACGGACGGACAGCGGAGTCCCATTAATAATAATTAGTAATAGGGTCCCATTTTACCCTTTGGGTACGGAACCCTAAAAATCTAGTCTCCTATTAACCGTAAAAATCTAGTCATTCATGGGAAGAAACAGGGTGGTCAAACGGCACCGCTACATTATACAAAGTCCTACTAGTTCATCATCATTATGAACAACTTTTACTATGGGACCAACAATGAAATCGTCAAACAAAATCAGCTGTTCCATACCAATAATGCAATATTACTTGACTAAATGTATGGACAAGCAGATTCTTTTTTCGCGATATCAGTTTTGTTGCCTTAGTAAGCTGGTGTTCATAATGATGAGTACAGTAACCCGAGATCGGGATTAGAAAGGTTGAACCTTTTACTATAAAATTAGTGCTTCGCCAAAAGGTCTAGGCAGGTACAGTCGCGGACTGAAAATGTTTATCAGATTTCAAATTGGATTCTATATCAAACTGTGCGCAATAAGGTCTAAGATAGTATATCAAAAAACATATTACATTTTAAAATTGAGTATAAAATTGTGAAGTATTTGGCATGGCAAAGAGGTGGTCAATGAGTTTTTGATTAAATAATGACGTAAACTCATATATTTTTTAATTATATTATTGTGACATTTGTCAAGTAGTTGTAAGCCAATAGAAATATAAAAGTTTAATAAAATTCCGTAAATTTCAATAAAATAATGGCAAGTAACCACAGACCTGACTTCGCTAACTCTCTGTGCAAGTAACCCTTGCAGCAAAAGGCAGAAATAATGTGTATTTGCATGAAGACGGGTGGAATATTAGTGCTATATCAAGAGAACTCAATATATCTCGATTCACCGTAAAAGGATCCAGCGACATGGAGACGAAGGAGAGGTTCAACTGCATCGTAACATGCGGCTGATTCAGTGGCCTGCTCGTTCTGCTGATTTGAATGTAACAAAAAATCTATGTGGCTTAATGGTTCAGCGTTGGGACTTCCAAAAGGAAAGAAACCCTCAAATTCTTTTCTCACATTGTGCTCGAGTATGGGAAGACATCAGAGGGACTATGTGCACTGTGTGTGTTTTGTCGCCTCTATGCCCGATAGATTACGTGCCGTCATAGCTGCTGATGGAGTCTATACCAGATTTTAAAATTATTTGTTTTTATTAATAGACATATATTTTAAATGTTTTGGTTTTTATATAGAATTATTTAAATTGTAAAGAATATGAGAATAAATAGATACAGAAGATTTATTTTTATTTTTATGTCGAGTGTAATTTTTTATGGATTGAATCTTAGATTATTGATTGGTCTCCGCTGCGGAAACCAATCAATAATCTAAGGACCGAATTTATTATTGAATTTCTCCACGAAATTAAATATAAAGTGTAGCTATCACTCCTTAATACCTAACTGAAACTTTGTATCTATCTCTTTCAACGTAATTGGGCATAGAAAGAGACAGATACACCTTTGAGTGGTCAAGGTCGGTTTCAGTTAGGTATTGGAGAGCTCGTCTTTTATAATAAAAGCTTATATTTCACCTCTTTAGATGTTTTTTTTCTTTTCTCATGTCAAATACAATCCACCATAGACATAGAACAACCCATACTATCTACGCCTATCAATAGATCAATAACAGTCTGAGCCAGTCTGAGCGTAAGCGAAGTCCTACGTCTATGATAATTGTCATCTTTATTGAAACAAAAATGTGCAAGCCATTATAGACTTTAAGGTGGTAAACATTTTTAGTCCGCGACTGTACCTCTCATTCCAAAAGCCACGGTTCGTTACGTCAGTCCATTTGCATAATATTACGCCATTTTGCTACGGATTCATCCACCCACCTTCTCCGACATAATGATTTGAACCATGACCTTTCATTCATTGTTCGAAAGTTGTTCCTCAGTCAGTTCTCTCACATAAGAACTGCTGATGCCATGTTAAAAGGAATATTTCTTTCTTTCTTTCCTTTAACACCAGACTTGCGTTTGCTCACTATCTAACCAATTGTTAAGGCATGTAAAACCTGCACACCTGAGAAAGCTTAATAAAGTTCTCGATGGTGAGTGTAGTCCGCCAACCCGCACTGGTAGACTAAAGACTCCTTTTCATTTGAAAGGAGGTCCATGCCCAGCCGTGGGACAGGAATGAGTTGTATTTATATTATATTATAATTACTTGAGCTGAATAGAGCCTACATATGCATATTTGTAAATATTCGTCCATAGAAATGTTATCGGTGCCGTGGCCGCACTGTTACGCAAGCGGGATCGATACCAACCTTCCACGAAGACTGTATGAACCTAGATATTTGCGCTGAACTGAAGGTTTAGTTCCTGGGTCGTTAGGAGTTATGCAATCCGCGCCTGCGCTCTCTGCCGCTGAAATCTGGGGCAGATAATATAAGTACTATGTTGAATGGCAAAGGGGGTTGGGATGTAGCATCTATTATTGTTCTTTTTTCCGGGTGAGATAACTTAAGGCCCTTTTACAGGGCGGTGAATTGGGAAAATACAAATATACTTTCTTGGCAGTAAATAGGGCTTCTTTTATGTTGCGTCTTGAAGTGCGGGGAGGGGCAGTGGCGGACGCGAGCGCTTAAAATCCTCAATTTCCGAGCGCTTAAAATGCTCAATTTCCTCTATTTTTAACACGCTTTTATTAGCTTCACCTGTAAAAAATATGGAAGTTAAATTTGACCCACTTCCCGGTTTCCAGTTGAGCCGAAATATTGCATACACGTTTAGATGCCTAGAGCATCATAGGGTTGGCGAGGTTATAGAACTACAATGTAATGTAACAACATGTATGTACAATGTAAGCGTGAAATGTATCCAGCAATGAATATGCCATCCTCTCTCTAATCGTGGGTGTGAGACATCCTCCTGTGCGTGAATCAAAACAAACTATATATTTCCCAAGCCTGCCTATGATTTGGAACACAGTCCCCTCATCCATTCGTTCGGTCTTTAGGAAGATGCATAAACTCTTATGTTTAATAATTCACCATAATACACTTTTCGGGACTCTTCTGGAGTTTGACTAGCTCCAGCTCTTGGGTTTTTTGGTGATTATTAGAGGATTCAATCAATTTGGGCTAGATTTTTCAATGATTTAGAAGTTTTGTATGGATTTATCAGAGGAGTAACTCATCTGAGCTATAGCTATTTAAAAATCGGTCTTAAATCACTTAGTGCATATTATTTTGCACAATAACAATCTCTTAACTACGCACATAATTTAATGGAGCAATGAACTTTGAGTATCCTCCAAATAGAGTAGGTAGATACAGACCTACAGCTACTATCAAAAGTAAAACGCGATGTACCCCATTAAAATTCTTCAGTCAGTGCCCAACTATCACCACCCAGACAAATAAGATAGCACAGCTAACGTTAAAGTCAGAAACAGACTTATAACGAGCCATGCCGCACCTCGCGAATGACGCATACTCACTGGCAAAATTTCATTGCACATACTGCCAAGTGGCTAATATGCAGTGTGGGGTAGCGGCGGATGTCACAAATCTGTTCCCGCCTTAAAGCTCGTCTAGGCACAGACAGCAAAAAGACTACTCCCATCAGTGAGAGCACGTATAATCTCGCTGGCGCTGGTCCAGGATAGGCAGAGCCGGCGTTCCTGCCAATGTTTACGATAACTGCTAACGGTTTAGATCTAGAATGCGCACGCGCGCAAATTATTGGCGTTTGGCTGTGGTACAAGCTGAACGAGTAAGCAGAAAGAAAAAATTAAAGAGTCATAGGACGTATCCTATGACTCTTTAATTTTTTCTTTTCGCTTAATTTTTAATTTTTTCCCATAGTCTCTGTACAAATCCAAAATCAACATCTTTATGTATCTCAATCTGGATTAGCATTTCACCACCTCACATGTAATGAAAATGTGTTTCAATAATATAGGTTTTTTTTCTTATTCTTTAAATCCATGTCAAGTGTCAACGTTAGTCTTTTTTCCTGTACAATTCTTTATACCTACTAATACATGCAGAGTTTACCTGTAAGTGATTGTTACACTTTTGTCTTCAATTTAATATGTTACCTTTGTCATAATACCGTTTAAACAATTTTTGGTGAACCAATAAATAAATATTCTCACATCTTTTCACAAGTCATCTCCAGGAGCTTTCTATCACGTAACTTGCTTTTGACTGGTTTGCTTGTTTTCTCCGTGTTAGAAGGGCTTGATGGAACACTATTCTCTATTGACGGATTCTGCATCTGCCATTTCAATTGCATAAACCCTGAAGGAACCAAATTTTGAGATCTATGTTTATTATTATCCACCTTTGAACAATATCTAGATAAATGATATCTTTATCTATTCTCTGTACTAGTATCATAAATAGGTAAAACTAGTTTGTTTGTATGTATGGGGTAGGTAATCTCTGGAACTATTGAACTATTCCACAAATTCTTCAGTAGGTAATAATCAGCTACTCCTTGAGTGATAACTGATAAAGGATCATATTTTATTTTGATAAAATTAAAACGCGGTTGCAACAGTGGGCAACAACTAGTCATACATACATGCAAATATTACGCCTTTATCCCATAGAGGTAAGTGGGGTTGGGGGGGGAGAGTGACGCGCAATTAGTCTACTTTTTCGCATTGTACGTAGTCTACTAGTCTAATTTATAATAGAATACCTAAATCTTGG
Organism: Allophyes oxyacanthae; assembly: GCA_932294325.1. Lineage (NCBI taxonomy): Eukaryota > Metazoa > Arthropoda > Insecta > Lepidoptera > Noctuidae > Allophyes > Allophyes oxyacanthae. The sequence goes on along the minus strand of OW028610.1, from coordinate 16,638,031 downwards.
AAGGCATTTAGTGTACCGTTATTTAAAAAAAAGCTAAGTTCCTTTTTAGTAAATAAAGCCTACTATAATATTTCAGAATTTTTAGCAAAAAAAGAAAATGCATTTGTTTGATTAATTTGATTATTTTGTGATTAATTTGATTATTTTGTGAATGTAAATGTGAATATGCCTATGATTAATATGTTAAATTATTGTGTATGTAGTCTTGTACCTTTCGCATGCCGAATGGTAAAATGTGGCCGAACTATCATAATAATACTTGACATCATGGTACTGTACCCATACTTGCGAAATAAATTATCTTATCTTACATTTGCCTCGGACATTTTTGAGCGCTGGCGCTGACCGAGGTCCATTTGTGTTTCTACGTCAATAGTAGCTACACATATTTTTTTCAATGCCTCTCCATCTCGCAATCTCCTAAAAACTTAAGCTGCTGAACATTTTAATGGCTACACCGAATGACGCCGGTAATTGTTGAAACGTATATCGATAAATCCGCTGCGACTCATTTAAATAGAACATAAAACATGCAGTTTTCACAAACCTATTGAATCTCTTTAGATCAGATAAAATCCATTCAATGTGGAAAAACTCAATTCAATTACCGTTTTAAATGTTTTCTTTGAACTTGGAAAGCGATCGTTAAATACGACATGGAGACTATTAACGTGGCTTGTATCTAGGCGAATATAATAGGTACATAGATACTACACAAGATATATACAAGGATAGTTATATTAACTATGTCATAAAGCCACCATTTCACGTTGATCTATGACTTGTTATATATGTATGACGAAGAAGAAAATTGAAATGATTCTAATAAAGTTATGAATGAACCCTGACAATTAATCATGCTCTTATAAACCGTAAAAAATTGAAAGTGAAATACCTATTACTTGGTAGCGCAAACGTGTCTGCAGTGTGAAAAACATTCAGAGAACGTGATTGATATGTTCACTATGATTAACTCGCAAAAGTAACGAGCACTAAACAAAGAGATCCAAAGGTCCATTCCGTATTATCGCTGAAAATAACCAGAAAATATTGCTAAAGGCCGTCATATACTATCCAAACTTATAACACCCCTCTTTTTTGTCGGGGGTTAAAAATGGCGTAGATCGGGCTGTTCAGATTGGTTTCCCAAGTATAGCGTCTCCAGGGCTTCCAGGCCTTCTGACACTTCGGGTGTGAGCTATACATTCCACATTTCATGTCGTTGATCTTCTGTCTCGTATCTTTTTAGTGTAACAATTGAATGCCAAACATCTGAAGCATCACAGTCTGTCTGGGTTCGAGTCTATTCTGTTACTTCTCATCAGGACCCGTGCCAATGTGGGGAGCTATTAATTTCCATTGACTGGTTTAGCACTTTGCTATCATTATCTTGATGACATTTTAAGATACCTATTTGCAATATTTAAAATAAAAATATTAGTGTCCTAATCACAGGTCCTAATACTTTAAAAATGTTTTGAGGACCAGCTGGTCTACCGCGTAACAAAATGGTAATGAACATCAGACTCTGGTAATAAACTTCAATACGATCGTGAGAGACTAAACTTCGAAATACCTTGCAAAAATGTTTCCAATCATGAAGATGGCAGTCCCAACTTCATAATCGGTATTTTTTCTTCGGTCTCTTATTCATTATCATCTGAGTTACGCGGTAGACCCGCTGAGACACATATCAGCGCCCCATAGTAAGTTAAACAGTATCTACCTACATAGTTTTTAGGATCCACAGGATTTTGTAAAATTATTCGGAAGTTCTATTAAAGCATCATGGCAGGGTTATGTTTTTGTCCCCCGACAAAGAAGAGGGGTGTTATAAGTTTGAAGTGTGTATCTGTGGATCTGACTGCGGCATCGTAGCTCCAAAACGGATAGACCGATTTCAATGCAGTTTATTTTAATTGAAAGCTAGTTTAATCGGGTATCATCTTAACTATGTTTCATGAAAATCTGTTCAGTCGTTCAAAAGTAACAGCTCTTTTTCTAGTTGTAGTCAGATAGAAAGAAAGAAAGAAAAATCATTTATTTGCCACAAAAACAAGACACACTAGAATGATAGACATAGGTAATAAGATGAGCACAGGTGCACAGACAGAGAATACATTTTTCTTAGGTCAGGGGTTTTTGACGGTTAAGTAATGTTTCTCAATACTCAAATAGCTGTTACTCCCTAGCTTCTAGCCTGAAGACAGGTGTTGCGTTCTATTCTTCACCACACCACACGTAACTAAACGTCACACATTTTGTTTCTTAAAACTATAATACAAAAGCCTATGACAATTAATTACACGATCGATTTGCATAAAAACACGGTTCGTCCTTGTCCCGACACGCTGCATTGAATTGTTAATTATTAATTATTTACTAATGAGTTGTTTTGTTCATGTTTTTGCTGGCAAGCGGTTGGTTTTGCTAATAGTTTAGCTGCCGTGAAGGTGACTTTTGGTTTGTATGACCGATTGAGGACTTATTCGTGAAAGATGGACAGAAGGGTTTTAAATAATAATCTTACAGTTACTATTGTGTCTCCCTAGACTGTTGGCCTTTACAAACAACGAGCGAATTATAAAGATAACATCACACGTTGCCAAAACGCACGGATATTTGTTTTATTGATGAGCGTGCGTCCATTGTCGTACGACGAAATCAGGCATGCAACAAAACGTAAGCAGATGGCAACACTTGCGTAGTAACTTCAACCTATCGGATCTAGTTAAATTGAGATTGGTATTCATTTCAAACACATTTCAACCAATGAAACGGCATTGAAACAAGCAAGAATGGCTCTAAGGCTGACATTCAGAGACGACAGAAACGAGACTAAGCGTGAACTTACGCTTCCATCTGTCAAAATTTGTCCGTAAGTTTGACAGATAGAAGCGTAAGTTCACGCTTAGACTCGTTTCTGTCGTCTCTGAATGTCAGCCTAATTGTCCCCGAGTTACCTACCCAATTCGTAGATGTTTTATTTTTTGACTGCAATTGTTGCATATTACTTCCAATACTTGTCACTTGTCATCAACCAATCCGTGCTAGTCTTGCATAGTAGACACAGCTCAGTCCTTCCCTCAGAGAGGAGGCCCGAGTTATGAACGTCATAGGCTGATGAGTTGATGATAAATACAACTTATCATAATCAAGTACTTTTAGTACAAGTGACGCAATGATGCGTGATAAGTATGAAGTCGAATATTACAAGATGCGCTGAGTATGTATTAAATATCATACCTGCAGAATAGATAAAAGTACCCTGAAGTGACTGATACATCATTATTATCTTTTGTTACTACATGATCCTATCGAACTTTTATTATTTGTGTATGTGGGGTTATACAAGACAGAAAAGGCATCACTAACTATTTAATTACAATAAACTTTTTATCGCACCCGGTATCCCCCCCGAATTTGACAACTTGCACCCTCAAACCATTCTGTTTGTCCGTCTCTCTCTTGCTCGCACCTAGATATTTCTCTCCCGTTCCTGCCACTTAAGTTCCGTTCTTCCCACATGTCGCAGAATAATTTGACGAAACGAATTATTGCGAAAATCCGAGGATGCTTGCAAAGGGCCGGATGATAAGTCAATAATATCGCAATAAACGATTTTTAGTGTTCTGTGGCTGAAGTGTGATTCGAATGTTGCAGACTGAAAAGAAAATTGTAATTTTGCACTATGACTTTATAGAAAGAAAAATAATTTATTTCTGCAAAACACGACACGCATACATTACAAATAGCAGTATCCATAAGTACCAAATATTTGCCACACCAGCAACAATGAATTATTGATTATCTGTGTGCTTGATATACTCGTGCATGAGGTTTTTTTTTATTCCACTTCGGTGGCTAACATTGATACGGTCCGCCTGATGGTAAGCGGTTACCGTAGCCTAAACGCTTGCAACACCAGGGGCATCAATCGCGCGTTGCCTACCCTGTAAAAAGCATTTCACTCCCTTTTTCAAGTATCTCATGCTGCAGTCTCTCGGGAAAACCTCGATGGGGATCTGATTCCACAACCTGAGTGTGCGTGGGTGGAAACTTCTCTGAAACCGGACGGTTACGAGACTAATGTGGCTCTAGGGTATGCGGATGACTCCCTGCTGATGGCAGTATTGCTTCTCCTTGCTTTTTTATTCTATGAACCCTCATAGAAAGTTCTTATCAAATATCGTGACGGACCGTGTAGTGGACACCATACATCTACAGTGTTTACAGGCCGTTAGAAGTTTGGATGGTATGCCGTCCACTCAACACAGATTTATAACCGACCTCGACTTCATATAACACAGACAAACACATAAATAGGTATATAACACGCTTTGAAATATTAGATAGTTCAGTTCAAATTCTATTTTCTTGGAAAACAACGGAGGAATTAGTGTTTTAGTTTTAATAATTACATTCAAGCTCAGAAAACATAAGATATCAATTTAAAATTTTAGTTACGCAGTAGACCCGCAGCTTGTAGTCGTAAACGCACAATGCTCAAAGGTGAATCAGAAAAATTGTTGGTTTTCTTGAAAAAAAACAACGAAGTAAGAATGAAATTTGTTAAGAAAACCAGCTTGGCCCGTTTAATTTATCACTCATAATTACGTAAAATTATGGGCACGATAATACTGACACCTCGCATATTTTGCACAGGAAAAAATATATCAAGACCTACGTTCGAATACAAATTAACATCCGATATTTCTACAAGTAAATATTTATGTGAAGATAAAACTCGTAACGCTTCTGGCCATATCAAAATATTTACAAACGTTTGTCTAATATATTGATTTGCGTAAACATGTTTGCTTCGGGCCCGATCTTTGGGGATACTTTTTGACGTTTTATCGGGAAAATACGGAATTAACGAACTAATAAAAATATATTTAAGTTCCTACCTTTCTAATCCCGATCCCTTTATGGGGTTATTGTAGTCATCATTATGAACAACTTTTAGTATGAGACCAAACATGAAATTGCGAAAAAAAAAACTGCTGTTCCATACAAATAATCTTCTATATATTAATACGTGAAGGGAAAGCTTTGTACCCCTTTGAAAGCATATTGCGCGCACAGAGGAGTGTGAGATTTGGCATAGTTAAAGTTTATATGGGGAAAGCTAAAATTACGGTCGAATTTCGACAACTTGGCGACCTCTAGTTCAATATTAATCGATTAAATGAAGTTATAAGATAACATAGCTACGGGTAACAAATGTCAGCAGTTGTGCATGCCTCGCGCTGCCAGCTATTATGCTGAGTCCAAGACCTTTTTGTCTTTTACCTTCTTGTATGATGTATCTCCTTGCTACCTATGTAATTTGAAAGACATATAAAAATCTTCTATTCTATTCTATGTTATTTCATAGCGAGTAAAAATATCCACAGAGTACATAATAAACATGAAGCCCAACAACAAATTCAATTTGATTGGATTGTATTGTGAAGCATATAAATAGGCAGCACTTACATGTTTATCAATTTAGGTTACGTATATAACTATATTCACTGTAACCAGGTCTACCACGTAACTAAAGTGGTAATGAAAATCGACTCTGGTAATAAACTTCAATACGATCTTAAGAGGTTATCTTTGAGCTACCTTGTAAATAGTTGCTGATTATGAAGATAGATGAGGATGACCCAACATTACGATCAGTTTTTTTTTAAATATATTTTTGTGTAATCTCTCACGATCGTATTGAAGTTTATTACCAAATTCGATGTTCATTACCACTTTGATTACGCAGTAGGCGGTAGAGGTGGTTATTATACTAAGACATTGTATAGTATACAATGTACCTACTATAAACTCTATACAATGTAGGTACAGCGTTTTGAAAGTCACAGACAGTAACTAGTACACCTATTTGGCCAATTTTTGACAAATTACACTTTCCTCTATTCCAATATACAAAGTTCAACCTTTCTAGTCCCGATTCCTTTTATAGTGTTATTGGAACTCAACATTATGAACAAATTTTACTAAAGGATCAACCCTGAAATCGCGAAAAAATATCTACTGTTCCATACAAATAATTCAATATTACTCGACTAAATGCATGGAACAGTCGAACAGCAAACTTTATTTTCGATTATGTACTAGCTGTTATACTCGCATTCTAGGGAACTTCATGTGCACATATAAATAGTGTCCTATGTTTTTAATCCCCAACAAAAAAGAGCGGTGTTATAAGTCTGTAGTGAATATCTGTGGATCTGTCTGTGGCAATGTAGCTCCAAAACGGATAAACCGATTTCAATGCAGTTTTTTTAATTGAAAGCTAGTTTATTCGGGTATCATCTTAGCTATGTTTCATGAGAATCTGTTCAGCCGTTCAAAAGTTACAGTTTTTTTTATAGTTGGAGTCGGGAGTTTTTGGCCGTTTTTTTCCCTTTTTGGCGTTTATTTGTAATCAAGTAACAAACATCTTCCATCTAATCACATTTAGATTTATAATATTATTGCAGTTATTATTATCTATTCAACTATCAGATAACCAAAATCTCCAATTTGATAGCACTGAATGCTTATCAATTTATAATATGGATCTAGGCATAATCTAGGCAATACTAACCTCGATTTGCTCCCAAGATAAAACCTCTCAAACCACTCAAACCCAGATAACTAAGACAAGTCAGATGATAACAGTGGGTATTCACAGTGACTCAGTCGAGAACGATGTCGGTAACTCGGCGGATACATTTATTACGACTGCACATTCCAAACCGACAAAATTGGTCCATTCATATTTTTGTTGCCACTTTTTGTGACGCAAAACGTGGGGATAACAACTGAAGCTTTATATTTGAGGAGCTGGCGAACAGAACCGGAGTAGTCCACTATAAATTCAAAAGCATTTTTTTTCGAAACGTGATGTCCAAGACCCGTTGCGTTGATCCCTGTTAATATTTTCAATCAAAACTGGCTCTTAGTTGGCCGACGAAAACGAAACCGGATCAGTCGGATATCCAACTTAAAGATTTTAAAAATTTCATTTAGTTTTTTAGCCAGTGTGTAAGAATTATTTTTTCGGACTAATCCGGTTCTGTTTGCCAGCTCCTCATTTGGTTTAAAATGTTTTGGGCCAGTCCAAGAGCATGTAGGAACCAATCTTGAGATACGGCTCCGAACATCTCTAACAATAGAAACATCTACCTTTTTTTTCTACCATTCGCCTTCTTTCTATCCTACATATTTCCGCCTCCATTAGAATCTTCGATCTAGTCGTTGCATGCCTTTCATATTTCCCATCTACTATAAATATTTCTTTCCGTCTTATTGGGTTTTCCAATCTCCTTCCAGCTATGTTAGTGTACCAAGTTTCCATAGCCTTTTTGACTCATGACCTGGTTTACCCTTTACCTTATCAGTTGTAACAGCTACTGCTCACTTCATTGGATTCTCATATTTTCCGCCAATGGATTTAATGCAAGAATATTTTCTTACATGGCATTGTAGACTTAGAAAAAAATATTCCACTGTGGATAAAAACAAAGCATGTGAAACAATGGAAACCATGGTTTTAGGGATGTTACATTAATGATTGGTTTAGTGCAGCATGTCTAACGTATAATCGGCATGCAAAACTTATGAAATAATTACTATTATTTTAACTTGACTTCATAAAGAATTTAATCTAAGCAAAAGATATGATAGATTTTATTGATATAAAATTTTAAAGATAAATAATGAAATGGCGTTCAATTGATACTTACTTTTGAACCTGGCTTCCATAAGGGCAAAGGATCCAACGTACATACAGTATAGACATTCCATGACTGCACGTAAAACCAGAAAACCTAATGATGTTCCTATAATCGAGGCAGAAGCTGAGTCGACGCTAGAAGAATCAATTTCTTGAATCTAAAATATATCAGTAGTGAAGTATCAAGAGTATCAACTAATACGATTCTGTAATACCCAGTTCTTCCTAAGTAATCTTAATCAAGATTCGCGATGCCGTCTCAATTCGTTATACAGTGACCCTTGAGGCAGGAAGCTGGACAGGATGTGAGTCAGGGCACCGGACGCGAGGTGGCCGGCTAATCGAGACAGACAGACGCACAACTGGACTGAACTACATAACTATGCCTATGACTGCTTAGACGAGAGGTTTTCTTGCAAAAATCTTTAGAACTCTATAAGCACAAAGGTTCCAGATGAAAACCAGCGTCAAATACTTTCTATTGGACATTATGCTGATCTACGCCTATTTGGTCCAACGTTGAGACACATGACCATGAAGTTTTAGTTCATTTTATTAAATTTTATGCCATTGGCAGTATACTGTTGGATATAGGAAGGTATAACTCTCTCCACTTCATTTCTCTCACCTTTAGTCTACCTGAGGCAAACTGACTTGACTAAGCCTTAACAAGACAGACTTCAGCTTGACAAAACAAGCCTTTCACAAAATATCTTGGATAAATAGTCGTTGCTTAGCATCACATTAAACACGTTGATTACCAAGCCACGATACCCCGCTGCCTATATTATCCGGCTTGCGGTATTTAGCGAAGTAACTTAGTTAGATTGTAATGCTATCTATCCCTTTTAGAACATTGTCGATCAACGATGCCCGCATGCAGCAGCGACCAACAAACAATGCATCCTTTTCTCGCTTATAGACGTTTTCATAAGAGGCTACAGAATAGGACGTCTATTTGCGACAGCAACTGACTTACTTATCATACGTAATCAGGCGGCCGGTTAGTTATACGTTCCGCTCTTCTCTCATGTTAATCTCGTGATTACCAAATGTCCTTTTCCAACAAAATATTTTTACATGAGAAAACAATACTATTAGCGTTCAACGCTAAACGAACCGCGTGTTTTTCCTCACTCCATCCTTGAACCGAGCTATGATTTAGTGAGTCATTGTCATCACAATAGCAATCATTGTGCTCTACAGTTTTTGTCATTCGTCATACATGCTGCTGGGTTTAATAGTCCTATTTACAATGTTGTCCATCACAATCGGGTTGAAACTAAAGAGAACCATTTTAACTTTTTCAATTATTCCGTAGGATTTGTTTTAATATTGTTTTGCTTTTTTTAAGATCAGTGTGTATACTTATACGGGCGGAGATAATAATTATGAATGTAATATTTTATTTTATTATACTTTATGTACGTTTTTCAGGGTCTCTCTTTCAATTAGGTATTCTTCAAGATCGGGAAGTAGAAATATCGCAACGTCAAATGTCAATAGAAATAAATCAACCTCTCCGATCAATTAAGATCCGATCGGATTCCGAACATAATAGATTTCTCAGAATTGCGGGCTCAACGAATAATCCTTCCCGAACAAATCTATACTATTCTGCCAAAATGCATTGGCCAGCTCTCCCGTTCGAAAGACTTCATTAAATCCAGTAAGATCTGGCCAAATTGGCACTCTGGCACTTGACCTAGACCAAACAAAAAGATTCATTTAATTAATTCGTAAACGAGACTATCGCAATTGTTAGTTAGTTGATCAACGAAATGATAAAGTGACAACCGACGGTTTTGGGTCAATTAGAGTTATACGGGTGCAGTGTTCTCCAATTAAACGAATTCTGTGAGAGTTGAGTGAGATGCGGGAAGAAGAAATTAGACCAATCATGTAATATCTTTATTATAAGTTAATGAGCGTTTTAATTTTTTAATATCGAAGCTACAGGTTTGATTTGTTTATCGTTTCGACCTTTTAGTCCTGTCAGCACCCGTAACATAACCATTTCTAGTTCTATTCCTCCAATAGCGGACAAGGTTTTTTTATACATCTAGGCTCGCGTTTCTACGTAGACAAAGACAAAATATTATTTACATAGCAACGGGGAAGTAGTTAGTGATGTTGTTATTCTACAAAATCATACCAAAGAGTAGAAATATTCTACAATCTGCCATTTCGTCTATTCTTCCGTAGACAAAACACGTTTCTGTGATGGTGATGCTATGCCTGCTGGGAGCCTAATCGGGTTAAATCATATTTAATGTAATTTAGATATTTTATCACGGGAATTTAGATAGCTTACGTCAATGATTCTCGTGTATACATTTCACTTTCTTTGCCTTCAGATAATAAAAGATTCAAAGACTATATCTAACGGGTTTAGCTCTGTCTTTTAGAAATATTTGTCTATGCTCAAGACTTTGGACTAACAGTGACATTAGCGGTATCTTTGTTAGTTATCTAGGTTTTTCAGATCTTCATTGTTCTATGGTTTAAATATATAGGTATATAGTTCTAATCGATACCAACCAACCGATATTCATTCTCTTCGCATTCACAATTCACATACAATGGTATATTTTATCATCTCCCTCTACACCTACAAAGACGACATTTTATAACGTTCTAACATTGTGTATTGTGTCGAACGTTTGACAATATTCCTATCATTGTATCCTTGAATAGTAAATACATGTTATTGTACCAAGTTTATCGCTTATTGTCCCCCATTCGGTAGCAAGTTCAATGCGATCGGGCTCCATGTATCATAATGGTTCTACATTGTATGTTAGGGTTGGTCACAGGAGGATATTGGGTATTTTGAACAAGATGCTAATGTGGTATGGAAAATAAATAGACGTTAACTCGTATCACGATCTCTAAGCGAAATTTAAAAGTCTCTAACCTGTGCTTACCAAAATAAACTTTATTTACACGGATAGAATGAATATAGATGACATAAATTCCTACTTCGATGTCCCTTCACCTAGACGACTGAGAGTAGAGTGAAATATTATGCAAACACAACATGCGTGAAAATCTTTGATTTTTTGTGTACGGCTTTATTATTAGAACGTGATATCAAATATGAGGATTCAATTAATGCTGTAACATCGTGACCGTCCTGTATATAGAATATAGATCTCCCTTAAATAATAATATTTATAAGAACATGGGCTTTAATGACACCCCTCACCAAAGTGAGCCGTCCTTGATAACGTGGGAAGGTCATGTACCGTGACGGGACCTTTGTACGCCCACACGCTGTCAATCACGGTTGTTGTAGGCTGAGGGAATTGGCAGTGTGTTGTCACGTCGAGCGTGGTTAGTGAGGCCCTTCTATTTATTATTTTGGGCGGTAGGATCGATGAAATGTATGAAATATCACCTTAGGGCGTAGCGAGGAGGTAGTGGCTAGCGTTACCAATAATGAGAAAATACTACTCTACTCTACCCGATATCACATATTTTGTCATGAATATAATGAATTAAAGTCGCGCCCCTTCGTATGATTCGAAACTGCTGGAATGTGGAGGTCTGAACATCAGACTGGTAATAAACTTCAATACGATCGTAAGAGATTTAAATTCGAGCTACCTTGCAAAAAATTACCGATCATGAAGTTGGGACTCTTATCTTCATGATCGATAATTTTTTTACGAGGTAGTTCAAAGTTTAGTCTCTCACGATCGTATTGAAATTGATTACCAGTGTCGATGTTCATTACCATTTTAGTTACGTGGTAGACCCGCTGTTTAAATCATGAAGACGGTGCATATGCATGACAGAAAGAATCGATAAGATTACCTTTTCCAATCAAGTTAATAGAAAATAAAATGAGTTGTACCTTGGAAATAATATTTTAAGTGCGTAATTGCAAAGAAATTGCAGACTAAAGGGAAATCGGTCCAGCACATGTCAGGATCGTATGGGACCGCAGCATGTGGTTACAGAGCTAGCTATTTGTGGAAAGATCGATCATCCTTGAAAAAATATGGTTGGTTTTGTTGTAGATATCTGAATTGTCTTTTGTGGAGGTTCTGCCGGAATGATAATTTTATTGATGAGAAAGTGTGTGTAGAATTTATACCGCTACAACTACGATAGCCAATTGAACACGATAGGCTTTTTTTTTTTTTTTTTTTTATCGTGGTAATATCATCAAATGATTCCTCCCACCCCGGGCAGGGCGGGAGGGACTGTCAGACTTGTACTGACTAAAATCCACGGTGTTCCTTCAATAGCCCTTTACGTTCCGGGGTCACGGTAATGAGATAAGTCCCGCGACCCCGGCAGGCTTCGGCCCTCTACAGGGGGGGCCCCGTCATCTTGCTGACGTTCTTTGAGGCGCGCGTGGAACACAACGCGCCGTCGACCCGGGCATGGTCCATGGTCGGACAGCGAGTTGCCCTTTACTCGCTGTCCGCATGCCCGCGCCTACGGTGGCCGGAGATCGTCGGCCGGCGCCCGACGCCGTGGGCGACCACCACTGCGGCTGGGCTGGAGGGAGGACGCCTCCTTCGATAGCATGACTGCTTCGCAGAAGGAGGCGACCGCTTCCCACTCCGTCTCGCCCCGCAGCATGGCCTCGACCAATGCCGGGCGCGAGAGGTCTCCGCCTATCGCCGCCCTGAGGACACGTCGGTGCTCTGCCCAAGCGGGGCAGTCTTGCACCGTATGCTCTACTGTGTCCTCAGGGCGATCCTCGCAGTGGTGACACCCAGGCGTTTCTGCCTTCCTCATCAGACACAGGTACCTCCCGAAACTTCCGTGTCCGGTGAGGACCTGCGTCATGCGGTAGGTCAGGACGCCGTGCCGCCGATCCAGCCACTCCTCAAAGAGGGGTCTTACCGCCGCGATTGCGGCGTGCCCGAACACGATAGGCTAGCATTTATTTGTGTATTATTTGTATAAAAAACATCTAATTTTAGGAACATGTGCAGAAGCCATAGATTTCCGTGTGGAAGCTGTTTCAAACATTAGATTTCCAGTAAAGTATGACCATAATGTCCTACGTAGTTATGTGTCCAAGGAAATGTTTGCTAATTCTAAAGAGAAAACTCTTCAAAGTGAAATCCTAAAGATAATTCTAACTATTCCTAACTATGAAAGTTCTTTGTAAGTTATACTTTCACATCACGACGGTTGAACCGATCTCTTTGTTTTGCTTAACGTATTAGTTGTCTTAGATTCAAATGAACTTTGTTTTCATTTTCATCCTGTGATAGACCGTTTAGCTGCTTGGAGTAAGAAATATCATCGATCGCCAAGTGCGATAAGACCGCCCTTTGTACATCTCTTTTTAAAACGCTTTTATTAGCTTCACCTGTAACTAACTAACTATGTAAAAAAATCTTGGAAGTTAAATTTGACCCACTTCCTGGTTTCCGATTAAGCTGAAATTTTGCATACACGTTTATTTTTTATGACAAAAGCGTTTTCTTTAGTTTTTTTTGTAAACTCTAATATTTTATTCTAGTTATTGTATATTTTCTTCTATTTTCTGGTGTGTAATAAAGTTCCACAGCTTCCACAAGCGTTAACTTCATAGAAATGAAGTCGATGCACCAGGTTCTTGACAGGCAAAACTCTCGAAACTCTAACAAAATAATCAACAAGACTTCATTATTAATTATAATTGGCAAAAGCCCATAGCTAATAGTAGAAAGTAACCCGTCTTACCTATTTGATTTTCAACAAAAGTATTATACGACGCGGTTGAAGTCATATCAAAAGCTATTTTCTGTAAAGTAATGGCCATATCTAAGCGTTGACACGCGCATGGCAACAGAAAATGTTTTGTAGTTAATTTTGAACGCGGCGTTCGTTCTAAATGCGCGCGCGCATCGCCTGCGCTCTCCATGTTTCAACTTTATTTGCATTATACGCGGTGCATAAGGGCTGTCAGAGAGAGAAATGAAGAAATATGTAAATTAAAACTGACTGGTTCTTTTGGAAATGATTCCCAATATTAAAAAATATTTATCCTCGAAAACTTAATCAGCTATTAACCTTGGTCGAATAGCCATTATAGGTTTTGTTTAAGTCAATCCCAAGGGTGACTATTAGCTAAATTGTTTGGGTGTCAATGGCCCCTCCATTTGTGGACACAACGATAGTTGAGTTAATAAAGCGCATATTTTTTAATAGATGTGATATTTTTTTTGTTTTTACTATGTTTATTAAAGCGTATCAATCTTTACGATAATAATAGAATTGATGTGTAGTTCCACGTTCTAGTTTAACACATATTTTTGCTTAACTTACCAATTACAGATTTAAAAGTCAGTATAATAATGTATCTACGCCTGTAATTGCCTTATGCAAACCTTTACGATACCTATTCCGGCCAATCAATTCATCACGTTATTGCCGTACCGTCCATTGAGTTTTACAGTTTGCGGAATTCATGTGTGAATTGTTCAAATGTTCAATCGTGATGATAATGCAAGAGTTTACAGATCAATATCGAACATAAGTACTAGTCATTACTTTTATGACTGCGATAAGATAAGATTCTAGACTGTCAATTCATTGCCTAGGAACAGCATAACAACACTCAATTGACTTTTACGACTGTCAGGATTACATACATCATTGTCTGCAATTTTTAGATCAAGATTTGGATCCGACAGATTCTTCCTTATTTTTATATTTCCTGGCCTTACTCAATCTTGTATGTATGGCATTTCATAGGTATTGTCATAAAAATTTTTTTTCCGTCTACCTGGCTCTCGGCAGCAGCGTTGGTCTGCCTTTCAGCTTCTTGTTACGTCTCCTGCCTTCACTCCAGTGTTGTTCCAAATATTCGTTCAATAGGTGCTTGTTTAAATGCATATCCTGCCAACATAGTGTCTTCTTACTCGAAAACTTCTTCGAGTTTTTACTGCGTAACCTAATAAGTAGATAGATATAATTTTACCTTTAATTTTGGACCATTTCTCCTGGTGCAAGCCCTGTAAGGATGCACTAACTATTCCGGGACACGTCGGTCCCCGGGCCGCGCCATACATGGCCACACCCGATATAGACTTAGATCTCTTTGTCTCCACCCAGGGCCTGGATAATTTTACCGAAGCACACCCGGTAACTGTACTCTTAACAGGTTATTACTCAACTTCCTAGAAAGATGATCTTTACTATTTTGGAGTATGCTAGCTTTCATGTCTTTTTGCTCCTCACGATAATTAAGGTTGTGACGAGTTTGGTTCTAGACTACTCTGTGATTCATTGCTAATTAGGGAAAGGAACGGTAATTATGAATATTGATAGATATCAGAGAAGAGGCAGACCAAAGAAAAGATGGATGGCCTGTGTGAAACATGACGTGAATGTGAAGGAAGTGAATCCGGAAATGGCGTCTGATAGAGATGAATGGAAGAAAAAGACATTGCGCCGACCTCAAATAAAATCGGGTAAGGGCAGAAGAATGAGTGGAAGGATCGGTCTTCTCTTCCCGATGCATTGAACGATATACTAGGAAAATTGCTACAACAGTTCGATTTCAATGCATTGGGTAATGTAGACCACTTCTTCCACTAATTGGCAAAAATGAATCATGGAAAACTGGGCAATCGAAGTTAAATTAGTCTCCTACTATAATAGAAAAATAATATTATAATTCAAGGCCGAAATATTTAAATATTTTATATTACTTCAGTGATTTTCCAAACTCACATAATCCGTCTTTTCGTGCAAGTCGTCATAGACAATAATTGTTTGTTACGACTTTGAGACCGGCATTTAGTTACTATGTGGCCTATGAGCATAATAAATCAATTTCTTCGGAAAATTATTGTCTAAATGCCATCTCAAATGGTGTGATACAAATACAAGAATTACACGTCGGTACGTTTACTAACAGCAAAGTCAGAATCTATAAATTAACCACGTCGTTTCACACCAAATATTGAAAAGTGATTCTCAATTTCAAATATTATCGGCTAATTCGTTCCATGACGGCTCCTAACGACGTGTCTCGTGACAAATGACGTCAAATGGCGTCCACAACCAGCCAGTGAACATCCATTCGTCAGGCTGTCTGTCATACATCGTTGCAAGCGCCAAATGTTTCATATTCTGTTTATTTTTCTTTATTTTCGCGGTGTTCCAAATTTGTAAATATGTATTTTTCTGCGTCAATCAGCCTAATTGGACTGTTTCCCAGTAACCTTTGGACCGCTGAATGAAAATACAATACTTTCATTGAATTCTTATATTATGTGAAATTGGAATTTCCATGGAACCTCCTATATGCTCATTGTTTTTTATAACAGTAAAGTTTATGAAGTTATCAGAATGTTAAATAATAATAATTTTAAAATGGTGGTTGATACTGATGGTGGTTACATGGTTAGTACCAACTGCTCGCAACCATGACTATTGATTAATTCTATTTAAATAGCATCACCACGGTAATATTATATAGATAATAATTATTACCGTGGCATCACCGTGTTCGATACTTTCATTTGACTACCACAAATAATACCTACATAGATACATAATATCCATACAAAAGTTTATTGAAAATGTTTCTGTGTTCTAAAGCTTCTGTAATACAAAATAAATATTACTTGGCATCGTAAATGTTTTACTTATAGCTCACTGGACAGTTTTATCCTTTAGTTTATGAGAACAATATTTGACACCCAAAAATCTTCATCAAAAACTAGACTCCCAAATAGAAAGACCAAATAATCTTCCTTTGTATTGTAACGCAAATGTGCTAACGAAATCGAAAATATTCCAAGTACCCAGTGGCGTGCACTCCGTATAGACAAAAAGGCACTGTCTATCCTAATAAATTAAGTATTAAGTAATACAAACGTTAATATGTCTGTAATATCCATTTATTTAAGTCTTCGAGTGAGGTGGCCAATCACAAAGATCATTTAACTTGACAATACAACACTAAATTGGTTTTGGCTACCCTGTTAGAAATGTGCACCCCACTGCAAGTACCTATGACTTCGTTAGCCGGACATACTAACTGGATATAAAGGGTCGTCTTCGGTACAAATAAGGGTCATAGCTGGCTTCTTTTTGCAGCAAAATCGAGCGTTTTCGCTATCGTCGGCTGCCTTTTGCTTACAAAAATTGAATAATGAACGCGAAAACGTGATTCTGCTGCAAAAAGTAGGTGTGTTAAGGCCCTAAGTCAATTTCCTGCGATGCTCCAATCACGTCAAATAACTCGGATAACATTAAGGATGGTGGTGTCAGGCCCTACGTTATACAATTTCCTGTACATCGAAGACAGCTAAAGCTGTGGACAACCTATTAGCCTGCATTAGCATATCGTTTTATTATAAGTTTTATCTGTGACAGGAGTCTTCAGACTTGTCGTGACTAGGGCCGTTCCAATACAAGTAAATACGAGTAAGTACTCGATACGTTTGTTTCGATAAAAAGTAATTTTAGCATCGAATCAATCTTACGATATTCACATGGTATCCGAGTAGTATCGAAAAATGATTTGAGTACTACTTATATGAGTAGGTATCGATACCCTATGGGTATTGGAACATCCCGTCGTGACTAGATTACGGACTCAGAATTGTGGGATTTGTTTAGGACGTTCAATAAAATGTAAAGCGTTTCTCTAAGAATGTGGGATGTTGCATTTGCAACTATTGTTATCTCAGGGCGTAGTTATTTTCGTTGTTTTTAGGTTAATTTGTTTCATGTTTTTGCATTTTGAAGATCTTTTCATTTCATATCATCTATAGGATCCTCTGCATACCTACCTACCCCTGCATACCTCTCGGATTTTTTTAAAGTGCAATGCATCTGGCAAACCTAGACCTGCTGGGGGTTCGACTCATACGCAAGTAAATACCGTGTTCTCAACCATAGGTCGTCCGAGGAACATCGTGTTATACTTATTGCGGATAAAAGTCGGCATAACCTCTTCGCCATCCCCAGGGCGAAGGGTATAAATGATGGATTACGGCACGACATAAGAAGTCTATGGCTTGGTGTACACCTGATCCATTGCCTTATTATAAATGGGAATCATAATACAATCAAAATATATCTGACGCATTATTAATCACTCGCTGTGCCCGCGACTCTCGAATGAGTTAGGCGATAGCGATATTTTGAAAAAAAAATGTCTGTTGACTTTATTTCATTTAATAATTGAAATGAAATGTATATAATCGAGAGTCGGTTGTAATAAAACGTACAAGCTAGCTAGACCTAAGTTCGTATATTTACTCCAAGATTATTATACTCAAAACCAATGACATTTTACAATTATTTTTTTTGAAAAATACCGTTGCTCAAACTCAAAATCATTATTGCGTTCAAATGTTTTATAATCCTTAGAGTATATTAAGGTGATGGATAAGTCCCCGAATATTTATACGACATTATACTTACATTTATCTTCAATGCTTTGGATAATAAGGTAACTGGTAAGGACTCCCACTAAGCTAAGCCTAGTCAGGATCCAATTATTTGAAACCCGTGCGAGGGCGTGTGAGTGGGTACAACGAATGCTATCATTTGGCAGAGACGCGGCTATCCCGCCGCGACAAATCGCTGCTTCCTCCTACATTATTTCTTGCGAATACAATATACCCTGGGCTATTCTATTTTGGTGTCGCTGGCTTTGAAGATTTTGAATTTATGTTTTCGAAGAATTAAGCTAAGTTCAAAAGCAAGATCTATGCACGTAAATACGGTTATCGTATAGTGCGCCTTTGCGGATTATATGTTTGCTTCGAGTAGGTAGGGAATTGCCTATTGAAGTTTGGTATGGGACAGCAGATTATTTTTTCACGATTACGATGATGATCCCATAGAGAAAGTGGTTCAGTCTAGCGGTCTAATCCACGCCCTCAAATATGACCCCGCATTTTATATAGAGGTGTGTTGGTTGCGGTCACCTGCGGACTGCGACAGGCATAACTGATTGTTCATTTCCTTGAAAAACATACTTACTTATTTTTACTCTGTGATGTATAAAAAAGGATGCTCCACACTTTGGTTGCCCCTGTATCGTGGCATCGTGGGTACAGTTTACATAGGTACACAAATCTCACATACACACGCATCCGTTCCCCAAACAATATGTAACTGTATGTCATACAAATATTTTTTCAGTACGGGAATCGCACCCGCGGAACGTAGCGCAGAAAACTAATTATTTAAGCCACTACGCCAACCGTACTGTCGAAAGAGATGATCATCTAAAAATATCTATTTTTCATCTCATAATAAATTTAACGATTGTTAACGATTTAGTTAATAAATCGGAGCTTTTCCCATGTCGACAATGGTTGCAGAATGCATCCATCCCGTTGTTTGTGGGCAGATATCGTTACAAATGCGCATAATGTACTCGTTAGCGTCCGTCCGTTACTGATTTACTAACCAAACCAATCACACCACAAAGTGGACAGAAGGTACACTCAGTACTAACAAGTCACTGAAGTTGTATGCGTGACAATTGTATTTTTTTTTAAACTACCCCACACTTGTATTTCTCCTATATCGTGGGTACAGTTTACAAACATACATACCACATTCACACACACCAAGACCCGGAACAAATAAATAACTGTCGGTACAAATATTAGTTCCGTGCGGGGATCGAACCCCCGGCACGTAGCGCAGAAAACCACGCCAACGTGCTGTCGAAACTTCGAAAGATATAATGCACTGCGCCAACCGTGCCGTGCCGTACCGTCATTACTTATAGAATACCACTGAATTGACTGAAACTAATATTTCAGAGAGAACTTAACCGTAGAGAATACCGTATCTTATTGACTTATTGTATATTCAAATTCCTATAAATTTTGCTAGATAGCATTTATCGGAATTTGTATGTACAAGAAAAGATACGGTATTTTTTTTTTTTCATTCAATAAAGATATCAAAACTATGCAATATATTTAATAAAAGAAACAGTTTTTGTCTCTCCTGGAAAATTGACAGGTTTGTTTATACGAGGCGTGGACGGAGAATCTCTGTCTACGATACGAGGTGTCACATCTATAGTGACGATATAGGTACCTACGATTGCCGATTCGCGGTCTTCACTGTGATTATTGCTTGCTGATTATGTAAGCTAAGGTATTGGGTGCACCTTCTGTGTTTCCTTATACAGTCTCCACAGTGATTTACAAACGCAATGCCGTGGGCGCGCCGATACCAGCTATTTCGTTAACTGCCTATTATAGTCGAATACACTGCGAATTCCAGTAGGCACGTTTGATTCTAATCGCTAATGTATGTTTCAGATAAGCCTTCTTTCGCTTTACGATTATTGCTCTGTGTTCGGACCTGTTTTTGTACAGATTTGCGATAGGATAAAGGAATTCTCTGAAGTTCAGAATGAGAATTGGTTATGTTTGTTTGTTGTTCAATTGATTGAAGTAATCTCCTTCTGTAATATTTCTCTAAACTCTTCGTTGATGGGAATGCGGAATTCCCCGTCGATACAGGCAGTCAGAACTTCAAAAAATCTGGCAATATGGCAGTTGTTAAAATTAGAGAATACTCAACTCTCTGAAAACCGGCTCCAAGTAAGTAGACTTGTTTAGGAAAAAACATTGCTAGGATCACAATATTCAGACTAAACTTGAGGTTCTTGCATTTTCGAGGGTAAAGGTTTAGACTTCTTATTTAATTTTCTTAATGTTTGATGATAATGCATGTGACATACTATACTCGTCAAAACAAAATAAGGGCCACCTTATATTTTTGATCTTCTGGGCAAATTATGAGGTTCCTAGGTTTCTAAGTTGTAAAATTTATTGCAATGATTTGTTTTTAATGAAATGGGTTTAAATTTTACACAATCCACAGAAAAGAAAAACAATTTTACAACATTTTCAAGAAAAAGTGCAATTTCAGCAAAAATTACACTTGGACTAAAAATGCAATTAAAAATTAAATTCCACGGCATTTAATCTTCTTCCTTTTTGAATAAATATCTGGTGTAACCTCCTCTTTTCTGAGCATATCCTTGAAGCCTAGAGGGCATTTTCTATCAGATGCCGCATTGTTTCTTGAGAGATTTGTTCCTTGCTCGATTTTAGGACGTTTAAGGGCTGTCTTTCATTGTCCACTGATCAATTTGTGTCTCATACTCTTCTTTTCAACAAATCCCACATGTGTTCAATTGTGTTCAAGCCCGAACTGTTCGCTGGCCTCGGCAAGACTTGTATACAAGCCTCTTCTAGTGTCTCTCTGGTGGCTCTAACAGTATAAGCGCGTGCATTGCCGTGCAACAGCTTGAAACCTGCACGCACTTGCTATGCAAATGGCACCACATAGAGTCTTATGACCTCCTGGATGTATCGTTAAGTTGTTACTGTACCCTGGTTCTGAATTATGAGCTCAGTTCTTCCAGTTTGGCTTATGCCTCCCCACACCATAACATTGGGCCCCCCAAATCGATCATTGTTGTGGATGCAGGCATTTGCAAGTTGCTCCCTTTTCATCTCCACACCCTTATGCAACGGTCAACACTAAAAACTTTTACTTTGCTCTCATCTGTAAAAAGCAATGTGCTTCAGTCACTTACGCTACAGTCCAATTGTTGCCTTGCGGATGTTTATTGATTTGCATGATGAATACTGGTCTATGGAATTCGCAACACTTGACTCCTGGACAATTGCTGGTCTTCATAAAACTGATTTCTAATTGTTTGGTCACTTAGTCACGTGCCTGTGGCCAGGCACAAGCGGGTTTGCACAGAGCGGGAAGTGATGGTGCTCTGTCTGCGAGCATGTAAGTCTATGTAGCGGTCTTCCTGAGCGGTGATTCCTCTGGCTCTACCTAATTCCTGACTTCTGATAAAATTTTGGATCTCATTAAAGCAATTCCAGGCATTCTGAATCGCTTGCTGCGAAAATCTCGGCTGTAAAACTACAGATCGCTACGAATAGCGTTCTTGGATGAGTGTTATGATCCTGGTCGTTGTAGTCAAGTCTATTTGAAGTCGAACCTGTGGAATTACGTTCTTAAAATGCCGATGTACGCACTGACTCGACATACTAAACTGTTTTCAGTACAATTCTAATGTTAAATGAGCTTAAAGTTCACGTTAAAAACAGGGTAAAATTAATTTGTTTCAAAAAAGTTGATAAAATCTACCCATTTTAACGGTTTTTCAAGCGGAATGCTGTAAAAGTGTTCGCAAACACTTAAAATAACACAACGCTGTACAATTTACCACATGGATATAGTTAATGATCATTAAATCATCCATAATGTCGAAATTTGCAAGTGACCCTTATTTTGTTTTGACGAGTATATGTTATATTTTATTAATGTCTCTATCAATTCCATGCAATACAGTACGATGACTAATAATTATTGCAATATTATTGATTCAGCGTACATAGATACAAGGGAATGATCGTATGATGACACATTAGGAACATATTGTAATAAGATAAACACGACCACATGGCGTCAGACTATTATGATCCAGACACAGACGTAGTAGTAGGTAGGAAAGGTCTAGCTAGTGTACTTGTAGCAATATGTTGCATGTCGGATGCTGGGAGAGTAGCCAAATGTTCGATTGTTGAGAGACTTGTAAATCATAGAGGATAAAACCATTTCTTTACCGTTATTTCTCTCAATTTTCCGTTTTGTCTTCTGTCAAGGAGACAAAACGGAAGAATTTGAAACCATTATTGTTAAGATAAATCAAAATACACTCGGCATTGAGCTAGCCTAGCTGTAGCCAATTTGATGAAATAGTAGTCTCGAGTTCTCTCACTCCCAACAACCCTGAATTTCTTGCCTCAATTTTATAACTACAAAATTATAAAATGTGACCTTAAAAGATTATCCTACTGCAATCCCGCTATCCACTAAAACTTGGCTACTCTAAACGGGGTTGTTGCACTGCGTGCCGACCGGCCGCACAGTGGGCCCATACTGAAAATTAGTGGACTTAGGCAACAAAGTTCCTATATCGATGCGATTTTTTTTATATGACGTGTTATATTATTCCTGACAACTTTTATTCTTATAAAATTTCTTCTAAAGTTGATAGTTTGTCTTGAAAAAAATTAATTAGATTTTTTTGTATGGAGCGAATCACGTTTAATTTTTTTTCTTCAATTGTACTAATATGTTGAGTGTGTGGCGTGAGTATATGATAGCTAGGGTCATTCTCTATCCATGAAAAAAAAAATCAGCGCCGGCCATCTGCGGCAGCGCGAGTAATCATTCGGTAAAAAAAAAATGATTTGGAAGAATTTTTTTGTCATTTAAAATAAATTCAAAGCATATTTTTTGTCTCATTTGGCTGTTTTCACCTTCTTTTTAGTTAAATAAATAGTTTTAATAGCGCATACGTACTTATAACTAGTAATTCTGGTAGAGATTTAGTTATTATTGCATGTTATCGGTAACACCTGCATTGTGATTGATGACTCATTTGTTTGTGCACTCGGCTAAGCGCATAACTAATGAGTCATCGAAAAATGCTCGTCTCTGATTGGCTGAATAATTTTCACTCACTGTTATGTCCACTACTTGAGTAATTAACACTAACTATAAATATAAAGACATTCATTAAGTCCATCTAGTTTCGCTCTTGTCGCTTGTTTGTGAATTTAAATCAAAAGTGGATAGAGTCAAGTAGAAATCAAAAAACTTTTATGAACCGTGTAATTAATCGCAAGTGGTTGGAAAAAAACATCAACTGGCCTGTTTGTGACAGTGTTGATCTGAGAAGTGTGATGGGCTTTTCGGACGCAGCCTTATCTGAGCTTGTGGATATAGATTGCCATGTTCCTACTCTTG
The DNA here is from genome assembly GCA_932294325.1 of Allophyes oxyacanthae. Lineage (NCBI taxonomy): Eukaryota > Metazoa > Arthropoda > Insecta > Lepidoptera > Noctuidae > Allophyes > Allophyes oxyacanthae. Next base: position 16,614,516 of record OW028610.1, on the reverse strand, counting down.
CAGTATGTACTGCGGAAGCGGGAACATCTACAGAAAAGGAGCACAGAAAACCGTTCGAAGAGTTAAGTAATAAGCAAAAGAAAAGACGTTCTACTTCCATAGTAGAAGAAAATTCCGAGGAAGAGTTGCAGCACTGGTACATAACAAAATTGAAAGACAACGGCAAAACGAATCTGGCAAAAGTGGTCGAATACCTTTCCAGTAATCCAGATGCGCTATCCGAAGTAGAAAAGAGACTATTCAAAAAGCAGAGCTTAAGTACTGTCTCTGAAGATAAGTGTTTAGCTCTTTATACATCAGTTGCGCTCTCGAAATGGAAGTACTTAGCTCTTCGACAATTTCTGAAAGAAGAAAACTGTGCTGCCTTTCCATCTTATCCAAAGCTTGGAAATGCCAAGAAAAGATGTTACCCACCACAAGAGAGTATGGAGATTACCGAAAACGGAGCTCACATTAAATTGCAAGCGCTATTGGACCACACTGTGGAGAGGATATTACTTGATATAAATACTGTTGATAGGTCTCAAAATGAAGAACTTAAGTTGACCTGGAAATGGGGACTTGATGGTTCTTCGTCGCAGAGTAACTATAAACAGAAAACGTCAAACACAGCTACAGAGTTCGATGATTCATCAGTAGTCATGATAAGCATCGTCCCTCTTCGACTAGTGTCTACTAGGCCATCATCTGGGAATGAAAATCTAGTTTGGGAGAACCCCACACCTTGCTCAACTCTGTACTGTCGACCAGTGAAGTTCACTTTCACTTCGGAGATGCAATGCAATGCAATAATAACTAAATCTCTACCAGAATTACTAGTTCTAAGTACGTATGCGCTATTAAAACTATTTATTTAACTAAAAAGAAGGTGAAAACAGCCAAATGAGACAAAAAATATGCTTTGAATTTATTTTAAATGACAATAAAATTCTTCCAAATTATTATTTTTTTACCGAATGATTACTCGCGCTGCCGCAAATGGCCGGCGCTGATTTTTTTTTCGTGGATAGAGAATGACCCTAGCTATCATATACTCACGCCACACACCCAACATATTAGTACAATTGAAGAAAAAAAATTAAACGTGATTCGCTCCATACAAAAAAATCTAATAAATTTTTTTCAAGACAAACTATCAAGTTTAGCAGAAATTTTATAAGAATAAAAGTTGTCAGGAATATTATAACACGTCATATAAAAAAAAATCGCATCGATATGGTAACTTTGTTGCCTAAGTCCACTAATTTTCAGTATGGGCCCACTGTGGGCCGCCGGCCGCGGCGCACGCGCACCTAAATAGACCAGCCGAGCAGCGGAATAGATGCACCGACACGCCGAGCTCCGTTCAGTTCAGTTGTATGCTAGATTAATCTTGTGCTCGGCATTATCTCTTCCTGGATAGGTACTGATATAAAGGTGGATACACGCAACGGTATATCTGACCAGTTTGGTGAAAGCTATGACAGCGCAAGAGACAAAACTTCGCGTTGTGTTTTATAGCATAAACCTAAATTTTAATGAAAGAAAGAAAGAAATATTTTGTAGTAGTTTTAGGTAAGATACGGTGCTTATTCTATTCAAATAGTCATTCATTCTATTTATGTATACGTAGGGACCAAAGAACACGGCAAGGATGTATTCTGTTGCTCTTGAGTTAAAAATCCAAGATACAAGAGCAAATAATAATTGCCTGTTATTTTAGGTACTAATAGTTAAACAGATTTTAGAACAAAACAATACAAAATAACCAGATGCTTAACCTCAGGAAGTTGACAGTCTTCGGCTCCGTTCCTGTTTTTTAAAGTATTTATTAAAAAGTGTAGACTCGTTTATTTTTCTTTTCTCCCAATGGTCAGAAACACGGAGCAATTATCTCTGCTATGCCACGCATACAATGGACGTTTGCTATCCTGCCAATGCGTTGCGTGCCGTTCGTGCGGTTCATCCAATATGCAGCCGCCACCGTTCGGAACGCATGGAAAAATTATAATATTATGAACTTCGCCAAATGGAAAAGATATGTATCCAAAAGAGGATTGCGAAAAGCTGTATAACAATGATAAATATTGAGCTCGAAGATAAACTAGGCTCGGTAAATAAGGGCTTAGATAACGATGCAACCGTATACACGTAAATATATTAACTGCGTCTGCGCAGGATAAAACGGTAAATATTAAATCAAGGCAGGATGATAAATCTTGTTATATTCTTTGATATAATAAAACTTTATTTGGTTTAGGAAACTGCATTACAAGCTTGCTTTGATTTCATTTTATCATCAAAATCTTCGTTTTCTTAAAGATTTTGTGGTTATTGTAAATTTTCATGTAACAGTTTCAAAGCTAATAGCCACTAGATTCTTCGCTGTCTCTTTTCAAAAGATAAATTTTCTAGCAACTGCTGCAATCTAAATAAAAACTGGTGATATTGACACTGTTGACCCGAGTTAAATTACTAGAGGCGAGGTACGCTATTTTCAACAAAAAATAAATATCCGAATAGGTAGAAACCCAATCTAAGATTATTAGGTTTCCAGTCGTCTGGCGTTATTAAGTTTCCTTTGTCGATTCTTTGTTTCTTGTGTCTAGATGATTAAATAATTTTTCAATTATCTTGTTTTCTGGAATAACAGATTTTAATTACACTTAAACGCACATTACTCCACTTGAGAAAAATGAATAAATTCCAAAGCTTGAAACAAACCTCAAAAGACCTCGAACCATATCCAATATAGACGACTTTATATAAACAGCAACCATTTAATCACACGTCAAAATAAGAACTGCTCAAATAACGGTATTATTTGAACCATTCGAAACCCTCAAACCCGATCAGCTGAAGCAAGAACGTAACATTTAAATAAAGAAAACAATTTCTCTAGGTAACTGTAACGAAATCTAATAAACTGTTTGAAAATATAACACTCGATGACGTCTAAGATCTGACATCAAACATTTTCAGCGCTCAACACTGGCCTACAGCCAACACCGGTGGAGGAATACTGTGTATTGTCTTTGCCACTTCCCAATTTTTAATGTGGATTACTTGGCCGGTGTTTGAACTGTCGTCTGTAGAGTGCGCAAAGAACTACGAAGCCAAGAAATGGCGTAATACAGTATAAAAACGTAAGATTAAAATAATATATTTTTCATCCCACCATCTCGGAAAGAGTATTTTTAATCTTCAATATCTGAGTGGAAAAGCCGTTTTTATTCTCTAGAGGATAAAGTAAATTGAATTTAGAACATCGTGTGCACTAAGTTTGTGAATTAAACGTTTTTTTTTTGCATTTAGTCATTTCCTCGCTGAGGTGGAATGAAAAGTTACGTGTTGCACTCGAGTGCAAAGATTTTTCACCTCGTGCTCTTTTGATTCCCTCGCTAACGCTCAGGATTCTAATTTTGAATCACTCGCTGCGCTCGTGATTCAATTTTAGAATCCTTCGCTTGCTCGGTCATCAAAATTGAACACGCGGTTAAAAAGCAACTTTGCACTCTTATATAACAAATAACTATTCCGCTTTTTACAGATCTCTACGCCATTTATATGAAACTATTTGCCGTTAGCTGTAGCTAGGAACAAAATATTTGGTCGGGTTCAGAGTTTGCATTCAATAGAGCATAATTTATAGTGTTTGCTATATCAATACTTAACGCTTTCTTCAGTAAATCTTTCTTAAAGTTCATCTAGGTACTAGATAGTATCCTTGCCTATACAAACTAAGGGTCTTTACAAAATCTTTAGTTATTTATTATCTTTGTAATGGCCTGGCAAGCAGTCAAGTTCGTTCCTATTTTTCTACAGAATGTCCTAAAATGTAACACATTTCTGACGCTTTTCAGCAATTTCGCTGTCGTTGGTTGTCGTCGCAGCTTTTGTTTAGGTAAATATAAAAGAAACACAATAAGGATCAAAGCACTTAAGAACTCATTGATGTACAATGTTTGCAGTAGGCCTTCATACTCCGCTATTGTAAAAATGGCACAGTACGTCACGGGACGAAATGAATCGCCAGCGCACATCCGGTGCCGTACGAATGGTACTCCTGCGCATATTGCGATAACGCATAAATCTGTTGATGGTTTTGAATTGAAAATGTAGCTGCTACGATGTTTGAGTATTGTTTCTTGTTTTGTTTATAGTTCGATTGTTTCAGCTGAGGTGTATTCATGTCAAAGTCAATCCATAACGTCTGCTGAACATCACCATAATCATTATCAGCCTATTGCAATCCATTAAGTCACGAAATTAAGCAGGTGTGTTACTCTCAAAAATAATTTCAATGTTATTTAATTTTCAATGTCTCTTAGTTTAATAAATATCGGCGTATCCCCTCAAAATTAAACAAATCGAATACTGGTCGAGTAAGCCCCCTGGTGCCTTGTGGGTCGATGGTCATATCTCTACACATCACATCAGTGACGCGACTACCGTAATGAATGACCATAGTCCAATAAAACTCAGTTAACAATTCCAGGCCAATTGCAAATTGCAACCGCTTTATATGAAATGTTAAAATACATCGCTTGTCTTTAGTGTCAATGTTTTTCCTTCTAGATATGAATATTGTTAAATACCGTTAGCCCATAAAATGTTAATATCAACAAATGCAGAGGAAATCTCAAAATACTACGTGAGCTGAGCTAACTGGACTCAGTTCAAGTATTATATCCCTCTTCTTTGTAAAACGGTAACGATCCGACATTGTAAGTCTTATAAATCTAGATCGCTCATGCAGATCAAGTTTACAGGTCTGGCCAACGTTTTCGGTATTATCTAAAACATTACCTGGGCGGTCTAGCTGGTGGGGCTAGATTGACCAGGGCCTTACGTCTAAAATGGTAATCTGTAGGTACTTGAAACCGCTAAGAGTTCGATTTCTCATGATGATAAATATTATAAATTATCTACTAGGAAAATATACATATACTAGATGATACGTGCACGTTTTATTGTTTAACACTTTGTCGTTCAATACACTACATGACATTAGATATTTGTCATTATTGTTACTGACGTTATTAATTTTCTCATATCGATAGCCTATGGCAGAAACAGTCAAAGAAAACGTTATGAATCTACTATAATTAGCATTGCTTAGCTGAAAATAACGCAAGTTAATTTTGTTTAGTAGAGATAATTATGAAAGCTTACATCATAATTAAGAGCTTCAAATAGATGTATAAACGAAACGAATGTTACGAACGTTGCAAGGCTAATATTCTGATTTTGAGAATCAGGATCAGTGTTTTTGAGAACAGTAAAATGTTGAAAATATGTAACAATAAACTCTTGTATATACTTCGAACTGCCCATGTTATTAGTGAGTTCAATAATCAATTCATCATCAAATCTTCTTTTCTCGTTTATCTTCTTCTAGCTTGTATTCTTTATTTCATTTATCAATAAACTATTATTATTTAACCAAGCTTAATTTTGAATTCCTGATATGTCATTAACAACTGTTGTTGACAAATTTATTCGAGGAAGAGGAAATATTTCCCCATGATTTGATTCCAAGTACGAATCGGTAATAATATACAGTGGTACAGTGTAAATAATTTCATAAAAATTTGGATACTCTCCAAAGTTATTAATAGTACATTAAAATCAGCTGATTGTTGCTAACCCAACCGCGGTAAACATTGCTTCTACAATGCCAATAATAATGCCGTTTGGCATTAATACCCCTATAACATTTCACAGAGTAAACAAGATAATTCTATCTTTCTCAATGCTATCCTATCAATAAACACTGATATTTATGTTTGTTATCTGCCGTGTTTTTTTTTTAAGGTATGTTTTGTTTTTTGTTGTTTATTTTATTATTTGAGCCACTTAGGTGATTTCTTTTTATGTTTCTTCAATCCCTACATTTTTTTATCAATATTTTATTCATCAGACTTGTTGTTGTTTCACTTATTTTATCCTCAAATTCTTAACTTAATTTTCTATCGACAGATCTCCAATTTTCGAGCGCCGTGGTAGAGGCACGTACAAATGTAAATGTCTCAGAGAAGTTCCGACTCCCACCACACCTTGCACATGTTCAGAATTATCAGAGTCAAATTCCTGCGTAATTCCCATTGTGAAAGATGAAGCTGCTCCTAAAAAGCGTTCAAATGGCTCAGTACCAGATATTGTAGATGTTATAGAAGCAGTTGCCGAAGCTGTTGTGGAAGAGGTCAAAGACGCTCCAGTCATTGAGATCCCAGACGATGATGTGGGAGGGGATGAACCTTCTGCTGACGAAGCTAACTCTGAATCAGCTTCGGAAACTTCGAATGACGAGTAGTCTTGTTTATAGCCTAAAAACTAATTGAGAAACGAAACCAGACTTTACACTTAAAATTCTTCTTATTCTGACTTTGGAGATAGATCTTCGAATTATTTACCTTAATTTTTATATTTAAATGTATTTTTAGAAGTAAATATTGATTGTATTATAGTGTTTTCAGGGCACAGCTGCAATATAGACACAGTTGTTTACAACTGTAGACTGACTGAATATTTTTGATGTACCTACGTTTTTTTTTTTAATTGTTTTACAGTTCTTATTTGCAGTTACTAGGTAGGTTTGTTATGCGTATTAAATGTTTACATCATTACAATCGTCACTACACATTGCAGCGTTTTATTTCTGACCTACATTACGCTGTTCAGTTTTCACAGCAGTTACAGTTTTCCTGATAACAAACATAGGAAACTCAATGTCGTATCGCATTGCTTTGGCGACGAAAGCATAAACATTTTCCTCCGATCACAACAACTGAAATTGAACGCTATTTCAATAGGCTTTAGAAATTAATTTGGTATTGACATTTCTATTTATAGGACATTCTACTACATCATCAGTAGATTGCAAAATCAATTCTGTCATTTCAAATTGGACTTAATTTGGTTATCCGTAAAGTTTAATTTGATTTACATGAGTGAGTTTGCATGTTACAGCATATGTACTAACAACATTTTGCATTTAGCGTATGTTTGTCTGTTCGTCTGTTAGCACGGGCCGCCGGAGGTGTTAATTTAGTTACTGGAGTCGCCGCCCGCTTATTAGTGAAATTACTTACACACCATTTGGTTATGGCATTATATTTATTTGCTTATTGTCTAGAGCAAATTTTATACCATTTCTAGCTAATATCTAGGATTGTGCATTTTATTCCTCATAGACAACAATCTACTAGCGATATTAGTTATATAGTGTAGGTACGGGATGCTGATGGCAATTTTCCTAATATAGTCGTCTCTTACCAACTTACTCAACCATGTAAAAGAGAACAACTGGTATCGAGGAATTTTTTATACTTCTAATTTTGCAAAAAAGCATATGGCCCGCCTGGTGGTAAGCGTATAATAATAAGAATAAAACCAACATGGTACCTAATCATACCTAATCTTAAAAAAAACAAAATTAAATGTCAATCTAAATCTAATGTCTTTTAGTTCAATTAATATCCGTAAATTCTCTCAAAATTAAACAAATGTGGCGCTAGTCAGATTTCAAACTGACATAAAACAAAATACTGATCGATCGGAATTATTTAGAGGTTGGACGGTATCAGGCTATTTAAAAGATAGAATAATACCAACCACACAGTCATGCATTTATCCAATATCTCTGAAAAACACACCACTTCACACAATATCTACATGATAGACGAGTCAGCAATCAGACAGTCTGACACGACAGTGACGGTCAATATCAAGTTCAATGCCAAATATCGTATTTTGAATGAAATAATCTGCTGGCTAACATTTTAGCTGTTAGATAGACTAATAAAATTATTTTTTAAATCAGCAAATTGACCAATGGCCTTAATAGCCACGTATTGGCTGAGCTGTGTGGAATAGGATCTACGACAGACGAATAAGCAGACACATCTAGACCTAGGCCGTAAGCGTATTTCGTTGTATTAACATAGATATACTCAATAATAACTTCATTTGTTATGTAACCTCATTTCTCATTAAGTTCTTTGTTTTCCTTAATTTGCATCGTGTGTTTAATATGGAGCCAATAGGCATACCTACCAGTGGCGAAGAGTCCATACAACCCGATTCCCATCGGCTTCCCTTTAGGAATTGGTTAGTGCATAGACCAACATAAAATTATATTATTTACTCATCCAACTGACAAAAAATGACTTGTTATTCAGTTAGGTCGAGCTCTTCCAGACATGAATATATTTTATAGATTACAAGAGACGGTATTTTGTCTTGCAGCAATTTTTTGAGGGCATTCTTGGAACTGCTTCCCCTTTTAAAACTGTCACCCTTCGCCACTGATACCTATACATGTATTTTAAGTTTAAGGGCGTTATTTTTATAATTATTTACTTGGTTGATAGCCGTGGAGAATGTTTTATACCTTTTTACTACAATTTTTTTTTTTTTATAACGGATAGTCTTCTCAAAAATTATGAATAAAATTAAAATAACAATGTGCATATTGAATGTATCTCGTACAAATAGGTACAATCACTCTAGAAATAATTTTCCTTGACGAAGCAGGACATAACCACAAACATGCCTTACTGTTTGTCTAGGTTATTAGCTGTGTCCAACTTCATCGTTCATCCATATTTATATTTGAATCTTGAAACTCTGTAAAATAATAGTGATTATTATCAGGGTCGTGTCGATGTTATCTGGCGCCGGGGTGCGAACTCAACTCAGGCGCCCCCTAGCCATATCAGCCCCCTAGCCTCGGCACCCGCCTTCAGAAGCTGGCATGGCGGCCTTGGCGCTCCTCATACCTCGGCGCCCGGGTGCCCTGAACCCCATGCACCACCGAGTAAAAACGGCCCTAACTATTATCACAGAATAGGATAATAGTACCTGTGCGGGACAACCAATAACAGTGAAGCACCGCGGTCCCTACAAACTGACTAGCCAATGGGAAAGCTTGTGTACATAGGTAGAATAGTTAGTATATTAAGATAGTTTAATTTGTAGATTTTTTATAGTTCTTATATTTTTACCGTATAGAAAATAAGTTTTTATTCAATAAAATATATAGTTTGTGTGTGTTTTAATTGCCAAAATAGGTTAAATCAATAAAAATGTATCGCGGCTCTCGTTACGGTAAAGATTGTTAGTACTTAAGGTTTTTATGTTTATGTTCGTTTAATTCCTATTGGAAAAAAGTATTGTTTGTGATTGGCCAGCCAATAGGAGGCCCTACATTTTTTAAAATAAAAGTAGGAACATTTTTGTCGACCGACACAGTTCGGCGGCAGTACTCAAGATAAGAGGAACAATAAAGGAAGACTCAAGATAGAAAAAGTAGCAAGCAGTTTTATTCTCTTCACCAACCCAGTGCACAAATATACCACAGAAGCGTATATTTAATGGTCCTTCGAGCCGGATATTGTGAAGAGGAACCGAAGAAATTGCTACAGTGAATTGCAAGAATGGCAGTAACGCGTTCAGAGGGAAGAGGCCGCAAGACAGATACAGAACAGACGCCGTCGTCGTCCGAGGGTACAGCCGCTACCTCGGCGACCGGCACCAGCGGGGAAACAGGGACGGCAACCACCGCCACGGAGACTACCGAACAGACAGCAACTACAAGCTCCGCGACGACAGCGCCCTCTGCCGCACCCTCCTCCGCGATCGACGCGACCTCAGCCGCCGCACCCTCTGTTACGCCCTCCGCCGCACCGACGCTGCCCTCCGAAGCAATTTTGAAGAAACCGACTGAACCGCCTGTCAGAGTACCTGCCGCCGCTGCTGTCACCGACAGAACAGAAGCCTTTCAAGATACAGAAACTGCTACAGTACGAAGAATGAAGAAAGGCATCGCCGGTCTGCCAGAGCCGTGCAGACCACGGGACTCCCGCCCGCCCAGCAAGAAGGGGGGTAAGGGGGGGTCCACCCACAGCAAAACCAAGATGTACAAGATAGCGAAGGCTAAGGAAGAATTATTGCGCCTTCAAGTTGAACTAGCTACAGCGCGCCTAGCTGCACTAGAAACAGAAGATACAGAAGATTCGGAAGAAGAAGATGACGTCTCAGTATACACGAAAACAGAAGTGAATGAACGTGTCGACGACTGGGTGAAGAGCCACGCCGCGCAGCCAGTACCAACGATCAACGAGCTGCACCGCCCGGCAGAAGAGCCGGCAGTGAAAACCACCGAAGATCAGAACCCAGCGAAAAATACAGAAGAGCGTCACCAACAGTCAAGTCACCTGCAGCAAGCACCGGCGGGAGTACAACCTGACTTCACGGAGCTAGCTGCAGCCATCACGAACGCTGTCAAGGCAGCGCAACGCCCCAAGTTCATCGAGTTACCCTTCTTCAACGGGTCACATCAAGAATGGTTACCATTCCGCGCCGCGTACTTCGAAACTGAGAAGATGTTCTCTGCAGTGGAAAATACAAACCGTCTGAGAAGAAACCTGAAAGGAAAAGCCAAGGAAGCAGTTGAAGGTCTACTTATCACCAGCGCACACCCTACAGAAATTATGAAGACATTGGAGTCAAGATTTGGAAGACCCGAATCCATCGCAATGATGGAGATGGAAGCACTCCGCGGACTGCCACGCCTTACAGAATCGCCGCGGGACATCTGCATATTCGCAACAAAGGTCTCCAACATCGTGGCAACTTTGAAGACATTGTGCTGCGTGAACTATATGTACAACCCAGAAGTTTCGAAGGCAGTTGTGGACAAGCTTACACCTACGCTGCGCTACAGATTTTACGATTTCGCGACCGCGCAGCCCAAAGAAGATCCTGATCTACTGAAAATAGAGAAGTTCCTCAAGAGGGAAGCGGACTTATGCGGACCGTATGCGCTACCTGAACAGGTGGCAGCACATGTACCAGGCACCACACAGAAGAGGCCACAGAAGGTGCACAACATGACCGAGAAGAATAATAATTATACGCCGAAGTGTCCTGTATGTGAAGAAGCAGGACACACTTCTGCAGAATGTGAAAAATTCAAGAAATTAGATGAAAACGCAAGATGGGACATGGCCAAGTCCAAGCGTTTGTGCTTTCGATGTCTTCGCTACAGAACCAAAACACACAGCTGCAAGCCCACGTCGTGCAGTGTCAACGACTGCAAATATTCTCACCACAAGATGCTGCACTACAACAAGACAACAGCTAAGGCAACAGAGAAGACAGAAGAAAAGACATCGAAAGAAGATAATGGAGCAACAGAAGTTATCAACTCAGCATGGACAATCAAGAGGAAGCAATCGTATCTGAAGATCATACCTGTACGAGTTCAAGGGCCGACAGGAGCAGTCAACACCTACGCATTGATGGACGACGGGTCAACGGTTACATTAATCGACGACAGCCTAGCCGAATGCATCGGCGCAACAGGACCGATTGATCCATTGAAGATAGAAACCATCAATGATATGAAGACTTCAGAGGCAGCCTCAAGAAGAGTCACCATCAAGTTGAAAGGACTCAACGATCATGAAGAGCAAGTACAAGCACGCACAGTGAAGAACCTACAAGTATCGTCGCAACAGGTTTCAAGAGAATTGGTTGAAGGATGCAAGCACCTGATAGGCATTCGTGAATATCTCTCGTACGCAGACGTGAAGCCACGAATATTGATTGGACAGGACAACTGGCATCTTCTGCTGACATCAGATGTGAGAAGAGGAGACAAGAACCAACCAGTGGCCTCACTCACGCCATTGGGATGGGTACTTCACGGGAGTCAAACTCGCACCTGCAGGCACATCGACTTCGTGTCCCACGTCTCAGAAGAAGCAGAAGATAACCTGGAACAACTCGTGAAGCAGTACTTTGAGATGGACGCGCTCTGCATAAATCCCAAGAAGCCGAAGACAGACCCAGAAGAGCAAGCGCTACGAATCCTAGAGAAGACTACGACAAGAACAGAAGAGGGAAGATATGTGACTGGACTCCTCTGGCGCAAAGAAGACATCAGGTTCCCCGACAACTACGAGAACTCACTGAAGCGACTCTTCAACATCGAGAAGAAGATTGATCGTGATCCCAAGCTGAAACAGAAGTACACAGAACAGATGGAAGCTCTCGTCCTGAAAGGATATGCTGAACCCGCTCCGAATCAGAAGACTCCAAGCAAGACTTGGTACTTACCGCATTTTCCAGTGATCAATCCGATGAAGCCCGACAAGCTACGAGTGGTCCATGACGCCGCAGCCAAGACGAAAGGAGTAGCTCTTAACGACATGCTACTCAAAGGACCTGATCTTCTGCAGTCTCTACCAGGCGTCGTCATGCGTTTCCGACAGCACTTGATCGCAGTCACCGCAGACATCAAGGAAATGTTTATGCAAGTCAAGCTGCGAACTGAAGATAGGGATTCACTTCGATACCTATGGCGTGGAGATCGTCGAGACAACCAGCCTCCAGAAGAATACAGAATGACATCGTTGATCTTCGGTGCGTCGAGTTCTCCATCAACAGCAATATACGTCAAGAACTTGAACGCAACACAGCATGAAGAAACTCACCCAGAAGCAGCAGCCGCTATCATACAGAAGCACTACGTCGACGATTATTTAGATAGCTTCAGAAGCCTTGAAGACGCCGTGCGCATCACGAGAGGTGTGCGAGAAGTGCATACGAAGGCCAGCTTCGAGTTGAAACAGTGGAAGTCCAACTCACCGTCACTTCTAGAAGCACTCGGCGAAAATGAACAGACAGAAGATATAGAACTCTACAAGACAGAAGAGAAGACCGAACGAGTGCTGGGCGTAATCTGGAAACTCAACGCCGATGAACTCACCTTCAATCTCAACCTAGCTCGCATCCCACCAACGCTGATAGAAGGGAAGACACCGACGAAGAGAGAAGCGCTGCGGATAGTTATGTCATTATTCGACCCGCTTGGCTTCGCATCGCCTGTTACCATAAAAGCGAAGCAGCTTCTGCAAGAGGTGTGGCGCAGAGGGACATCATGGGATGACAAGATCGACGAAGACCTAGCAGGACAATGGGAGAACTGGATGAGTCACCTGAAGAATCTCTGCAACGTGACGATCCCGAGGCAGTATCTCCACTACAGTGACGCCGTTTCGATACAGCTGCATGTCTTCACCGATGCCAGCGAGTCAGCCTACTCTGCAGTCCTATTCTGGAGAACAGTAGCGCCGAGTGGTGAAGTCAGCCTGTCACTCATCATGGCGAAGGCAAAGGTGGCGCCGTTGAAGTTAACGTCCATCCCGAGGTTGGAGCTACAGGCAGCAGTCATGGGAGCTAGGCTAGCAGAAACAGTGATAGAAGAACACGAGAGGAAACCCGACAGCAAGATATTCTGGACAGACAGCAAGACAGCACTCACCTGGATACGGACTGGGTCACGCTCATACAAACCGTACGTGGCTCATCGTCTGGCAGCAATAGAAGAGTGCTCCAAGGTCAACGAGTGGCGCTGGGTACCGACGAAGATGAACGTAGCAGACGACGCGACACGAGACGTCCCAGCAACGTTTAACAAGGATCATCGCTGGTACAAGGGACCTGACTTCCTCTACGAAACAGAAGACCTCTGGCCGACCGAAACGCCCACGACAGCGAAAGAAGAACCTTCTGGTGAAGAGAAGATACACCACGTGAGCGACAAGGGAAGACCGAAGCTATCAGAGAGCCTACCCAGAGTCTCCCACTTCTCAAATTGGGACAGACTCCGATATGTAACAGCAAGAGTTCTACAATTTATTCAGCTCTGTAGACCTACTAAACAGAGCGTGAATCACAGAAGAACGAAGAAAAATACAGAAGCGGACCCGAGTTGGACGAAGACAACCAAACCTGCTACAAAACAGAACTCAACAGTGAAGAAGGTATCTGCACCGAAGAATAGGAAGTTCCTGCCAGTCTCCGCCGAGAACCTCAGACTAGCAGAAGAACTCCTAATGCGCTCCTCACAAGAAGACTCCTTCACAGAAGAGATAGAAGACTTGAAGAACAAGAAGCCAATCAACAGAGAAAGTCGACTTCACCATCTGAGCGTCGAGTATGTGAATGAAGCCATAAGACTCAGAAGTCGTATTCAAGCGATACAAGACATGACAGAAGACTTCAAGAGCCCCATGGTACTCGACGGCGATCATCCTACAGTCAAGCTCTGGGTGCAAGCAGTTCATCGTCAACTACATCACGCCGGCGTAGAAGCAACAGTCAACGAGTGCAGACAACAATACTGGGTACTGCGTGTGCGTCCTATCACACGCATGATACTACGAAGATGCCTGTTCTGCAGAATGAAGACACAGAAGCCGCCACATCCAAGAACCGGAGACCTGCCTGCTTGTCGCTTAGCTCACCATAAGCGACCCTTCACATTTACAGGGGTCGACTACTTCGGACCTCTCTCCGTGACCGTCGGGCGAACACGCCAGAAGAGATACGTGGCCATCTTCACGTGTCTCACCATGCGAGCCATACACCTAGAAATTGCCGGCTCGCTCAGCGCCGACTCAGCAGTGATGGCACTTAGAAGAATGATTGCGCGACGTGGCTGCCCGACCCAAATCTGGTCGGACAACGGCACCAACCTGAAAGCAGCTGACAAGGAACTTCGACAGGCAATCGACGAAGCAACAGCAGAAGAGGCAGCAAAGAGGACAATCTCCTGGCGCTACATTCCGCCTGGAGCACCATTCATGGGCGGAGCCTGGGAACGAATGGTTCGCTCTGTGAAGACAGCACTCACAGCGACACTACATGAACGCCACCCGACAGAAGAAGTACTCTCCACTCTACTAGCCGAGGCAGAGTACACAGTCAACAGCCGTCCGCTGACACATGTATCGGTCAGCGCAGAAGACCCGGAAGCCTTGACTCCCAACCATTTCCTGCTGGGAGGGCCTGGACGAGTACCGCAGCCAGGGACCTTCACCGAGCAAGACACCGTCTCCAGATCCAGCTGGCGATCAGCGCAGCGACTAGCAGACATCTTCTGGGCGCGCTGGGTGAAGGAATACCTCCCCGAACTTCAAAACCGGCGGGAGCCACATGGACGAGGCCCAGCAGTACAGATCGACGACCTCGTGCAAATCGTCGACGGCAACCTACCCCGCAACGTGTGGATCCGAGGACGAGTCATCGCCACGTACCCGGGACCAGACGGCATCGTGCGGACGGTGGACATCCGGACCAAGGGAGGAGTGCTGCGACGGCCGGTCAAGAAGCTGGTGATCCTGCCCCTGTCTACAGACGTCGAGCCCGCACCGGAAGAAAATGCAACGTAGTTGCACGGCGGGAGAAATGTGCGGGACAACCAATAACAGTGAAGCACCGCGGTCCCTACAAACTGACTAGCCAATGGGAAAGCTTGTGTACATAGGTAGAATAGTTAGTATATTAAGATAGTTTAATTTGTAGATTTTTTATAGTTCTTATATTTTTACCGTATAGAAAATAAGTTTTTATTCAATAAAATATATAGTTTGTGTGTGTTTTAATTGCCAAAATAGGTTAAATCAATAAAAATGTATCGCGGCTCTCGTTACGGTAAAGATTGTTAGTACTTAAGGTTTTTATGTTTATGTTCGTTTAATTCCTATTGGAAAAAAGTATTGTTTGTGATTGGCCAGCCAATAGGAGGCCCTACATTTTTTAAAATAAAAGTAGGAACATTTTTGTCGACCGACACAGTTCGGCGGCAGTACTCAAGATAAGAGGAACAATAAAGGAAGACTCAAGATAGAAAAAGTAGCAAGCAGTTTTATTCTCTTCACCAACCCAGTGCACAAATATACCACAGAAGCGTATAGTACCTAACTACCTTTAAACGTCTGATCCGGCTTGAAACTGAGACCTGAGAAGTTTTCGAGGATGTAGATAACAAATCTAACCAATTTGAAGTAAATTCTGCTTCAATAGAATGCTTGAATAGCTTCTCTGTTTCCCTTAACAGAGCGCCAAATCATACGCTATGATAAATGTCGTAACAGATATTACCACACTGGTTCCTGTGTGATTATGAATATTCGTCACTGCGGCGGAGGGTTTAGGCCTTAAGCCCTGTGTCGCAGACGTTGCTAGACATTTGAGCCCATAGGTGTGCCTGAAATCCATAGGTTTAACTAGAATTTTTTCTAGACTTGACTCAAAAGGAACAGGTCCTACCTGGTTAAAGGACTTCTCAACTATTTAAAACTTTGCATACGTATGAAATGAAGGTCCAATACTTAGGGCCACGTTCGCCAACAATATAACAGATGTTTAAAGTGAAAACGGCCATTTACCCGTACAAAAGTTTCCGTCAAACAGTTGATTTGTGCTCTAATCGTCTGATAAATAAGGTAATACTTTATTAGCGGAGGTCCATAAAATTGCCATTATTCAGAGTGTCATTCACGAATAACCAGAATTTACCTGCCTTAAACTTTACTAGACCTGCCTTAAACTTTACATTTATTTTTTTACTTGGTAGGGGTTGGCTGCCCGGGGACACAACGGCGCCGGCGCCGGCATCGGGCTCCTCGCCGGCGGCGGTCACACTACATGACTGTGAATGTGTGAAGTGACTTCACTAAAGTGAAGTAAGCAGATGTTTACAAAATGGCCCCTGTCCACACGTTTCCTTGTCTGAAAAGCATTTAACCTACCTAGCCTGCATGTTATGAAACCTCATTTGTCCTCAAGTTATTTGATAATTAATATTTTCCTCTTTAATTGCATTGTGTGAAATAATAATGTACAATAATTAAATGTATCTAGTACAATCACTTTGGAATTAAGTTTTCCTGTCGAAGCAGGATAAAAGTAAAAAATTACCGTATTGTTTGTTTAGATAGACCTATAATTACCTATGCCCGCGACTTTGTCCGCGTGAAAGGCACATGGAGACATTATGTCAATGATAACGAAAATATCAATATTTGATCATTTATGAAGCATCCTCAGCCAAATCACCTTTTTCTGGAAGGAACTCTTCAGTTTTTGATATAGAGATATGTTTTTGAAAGCAAATAGTATTTTGGCCGCAGCGTACAATCACGTCGTGTGTCTAATAACTAATTTGACCTCTGGTTTGTATAGGACCGTATACTTACAGAGAGAACAGTGGAGAAAGTTAGAGCTGTATGTTAGGATATACTTAACCGACCGACAGTTTGAAAATAAATGATTTAAATTGACAAACAGACAGATTCTTTATTATTGAAAAGTTGGTAAATTCTTGTTACTTCGTTAGTTACCTCTGACCAACAAGTATTTGTGAAAATATATACAATGCTCAGACTTTTCGTCCTATACAATTATTTTATCATTGTAGGTTAGGGGTCGTCCTTTAATCACGTGATGATTTTTAGCAACATTTTAACCATCCCCCTGGTGATACATGGGGAGGTTTTGGACCACCACTGAAAACAAGACAACTCGTATTTTTAGGCATAAAGTATCTAAAAAATATATTAGAATATTATGTTTGACTACAGGGAAAATCTAATTTAATTCTGGAATATTAAGCATATTGATAAAAAAATCCAGACAGACATTAAACGTTGTAGGTTGTATCTCACGGTATCTCACGACATCACAAGGGTCCCGGGGCTTGTGATATTTTGTATTTTTTTCCGAAATCCCTACCTTTCGAGCCTCACGTGATTAATGGACGATCCCTTATTGCCCATAGAGATATTATTATTTTGTTTGCTAGAAGTACCTATGCGTCGCCATTGATCAACAATATCATTCAAGAATAACCAGAATTTAACGGCTTTCATTAGATTTTTTTTTATTTGCTAGGGGTTGGCTGCCCCAGAAGGACCCGCCGCCGCCGCCACCAGATGCTGCGCCCAGCGGGGCGGCCGTAGTACGTACACCGAAGACACTACCACTGGAGCCGCTGCCTGAAACTAGATAGAATTGGTACCTATTCATTATTGTATTTTTTTTTTCTATCCAATGATTTTCCGAATTCTTTCTTAGGACCCTACCGATTTTTTACCGGTATTGTACCCAAAATTCTTTTACGTTATGTCAAGTTACCAATTACCGGTATTGTATAACGTTACGGTAACGTTACTTTCCATTTTCCAACATTTCCATTTCTATGACGACACACTCCAAAGCAACGATAAAACTTTAAATTGAATTCTTCTCAAAGTCGATACCGTAGTAGGCACGGGCCAACGACAAGCGCATATCAATTACACTGTGAGAATAAGACCGCGAGTGGATTGCATAACTAACAGCGACCACAAATATGAAAGAGAAAGCACTATTGATAACTTTACAGTTAACGTTATTTTGAACGCTACTAAAAATGGTAAAAATAACGTTATAACGTTACATATAGCGTTATAATCGTAACGTTAATTAAAATTTACCGGTATTCCGGTCCCTGGTAGCAACGGAACTATCATCTGAACATGGCTCAGGCTGACATTCAGAGATGACAGAAACGAGTCTAAGCGTGAACTTACGCTTCCATCTGTCAAACTTATGAACAAATCAAGTTGATTTTGACAGATGGAAGCGTAAGTTCACGCTTAGACTCGTTTCTCTGACGTTGGCAAAATCATCGAATTACGATGGAGCCATAAAAGTAAAAGAAGAAGAAGAAGACTCGTTTCTGAATGTAAGCCTTAGTGTCGCCGTATCCTTGCTTAGTGAGCTTAATTATATCCGCTTCCATCACAGCTTCGATGTTGGTAAAGATAAGCGAACACCGTTACAGACAAGATAAGCGACATCTTCAAACCAAGTTCTTGATGAAGCAAGAGTTGAGATCACATCGAGAAATGAAAATGGAATGGCGTCTCCAACCGACCAATCAAGACTTGTTAAAGGTACCTTTTTTAACCCCCGACAAAAAAGAGGGGTGTTATTATAAGTTTGTAGTGTGTATCTGTATATCTATCTGTGGCAACGTAGCTCTAAAACGGATGTACCGATTTCAATGCAGTTTTTTTTATTGAAATCTAGTCTAATCGGGTATCATCTTAGCTGTTTCATGAAAATCTCCGTTCAAAAGTTGCAGCTCTTTTTCTAGTTGGAATAGGGGGCTTTTAACGGTTAGGTTAGGTTTCAATCAGCCTTGGGTATTCCTGGCCTATAGTAAACGGAGAAAAATATTATGATAACAAGACTACCAATACTTGGGCTTACATTCAGAGACGACAGAAACGAGTCTAAGCATGAACTTACGCTTCCATATGTCAAAATTTGTTCGTAAAATTGACATATGGAAGCGTAAGTTCACGCTTAGACTCGTTTCTGTCGTCTCTGAATGTAAGCCTTAGTTAGCTGCACCAACTACACTTTAGCACACCAGAATTAATATAATTAATATTCTATTTACCTATAAACACTTCCTTTGCGTTAACTTCACAAAATAAATATTATTAATTACAACAACAAGGTAAAGTTTACCAAATGCTTCTTGTCACATACAGGACAGTTTTTCATGTAGTGCGCATAATTTGTAGAGTGATTCAGTCTCTGTTCCTAAATGCAACCGCAGTATTGGGTAACACTTTTAAACAAAACGAAATATCGACTTAGTATGGGGGGGACGCATAATTTACTAGCAAGTCCATTTTTTATTTTGTTTTGGAGTGAATTTTAGTACTGCTGTTGCATTTGGGAACGGACACTGAATCAGTCTGCAAATTTTGCGCACTACATAAAAAAATATTCTATAAAGCACGAGAATTTTTGTAATTACAACCAAATTGTTTTCTCTGTGTATAGCCAGGATCCGACTTTGTTTAATTGCGCTCATTGGCGAGCGTACTACCAGGTTCCTATTAAGCGTCTGCCCTTCGAAGACAATCAAGGCAATTAGGGTTTCGCAGAATAATGTTGTCAGTGAATATGAATGATGACCAGCCGGCGTAGCATGACCACGGCCACGGTAGAAACGGGTTCTGTCTACGGAATAATAGACAAAATGACAGGATTCGGTAGGATTGGTATAGAAATAATATTTTGTCTTTGTGTCTTTGTCTACGTAGAAAGTGTAGGAACGCGTTTTATAGTCATGCAGTTATAGAAGTCAAAAAAATATCGCCTTCCCTTGACCATTTCCTCTGTTTTAGCTTGGGGAGAAGATTTCTTCTGTATTATGTGTGTCTAAGGGCCATGTTCACCGACAACATAACAAATGATTAAAATTAAATCAGCCAAAAATTCGTGGTTAAACGGGTAATTTTGTTCTAATCGTCTGTTATGCTGTCGGTGAACTTCGGCTTTAATGTTTTAGCTTGTGACAGACAGGAAAGTGTCATCTATATATATAATAATATTATAGTTTAAAAAAACTAAAGAAAACGCTTTTGTCATCCAAACTAAACGTGTATGCAAAATTTCAGCTCAATCGGAAACTCCCAGTGGGCCAAAGGATGATGGGCGAAAATATAGGGGACCCTGCCCTGAGACCAATAACGATGTGACATATGTCATTGGAAAGGTCTTTTCAAATGCTACAATTGTTACTACGGCCGTCCGGGTCAATTCGCTGTGGGTAAAAAGTTATGGCGTCACAAAAGTAATACGGCGTAGAACTAGTCGTCTACATACACTATAACTGCCAGGAGACCAATAACGATGTGCCATACGTCATCGGAAAGGTCTTTTCAAATGCTATAATTGTTACTATGGTCGTCCGGGTCAATTCGCTGTGGGTAAAAAGTTATGGCGTCTCAAAAGTATTGCGGCGTAGAACTAGTCGTCTGCATACATTATAACTGCTAGATGACCAATAACGATGTGCTATACGTCATCGGAAAGGTCTTTTCAAATGCTATAATTGTTACTATGGTCGTCCGGGTCAATTTGCTGTGGGTAAAAAGTTATGGCGTCTCAAAAGTATTGCGGCGTAGAACTAGTCGTCTGCATACACTATAACTTCCAGGAGACCAATAACGATGTGCCATACGTCATCGGAAAGGTCTTTTAAAGCACTACAATTGTTACTATTGCCGTCCGTAGCATTTGTTGTGGGTAGAAAGTTATGGCGTCTCAAAAGTATTGTGGCGTAAAACTATTCGTCTACGTACGATAAATATAACTTCCCGGAGACCAATAACGATGTGACATAGTCATTGGAAAGGTCTTTTCAAATGCTATAATTGTTACTATGGCCGTCCGGGTCAATTCGTTGTGGGTAAAAAGTAATGGCGTCTCAAATATAGTGCTGGCCCCGTAAAGTAAGCATTATATTGACCAAAAATTCTTTATGAAAGAAAAATATCGTTATTAATACACATTTTAACTTAATCTTAAATATCATAAAATTAACATTATTTATTATATTATAAAAAAATACCGTATTTCTTGGGGAAGTTATTGAATAAAACAGACCATGAAACATGCACATTAAATGAAAGTATCTCGTACTAATTCAAAGTCAAAGATTTTTATTTCAACTGGGCCTTCGCAGGCACTTTCAAAACGTCGTGATTCTAGGTGTACGGTTCTAAGTGGGTTGGTCCTGGAGAATATACCGGCAAGAAACTCCATGGATACTCTTTTCATAAATCAAGCTTAGGTACTTAGGCTTAGGAGGATTGAGCTCCCAGTACTCGTCACTCACAATATTTGACGCGGCAACACAATCTTGCTACTTTCTGTATTCTGAGAGCGTGTTAGGTTCATAAAATGTACTTCTGTGGTTAGGTCAGCCCATATTAATATTATGAGCCGTAGTGAACTACTGGTGGCAGTAAGGCTCGTCCACGTAAAAATGTACATAAACCAACTGGCTGCCATCGTCGCTAACCAAGGTCAAGGTATGCGGACCAGTTTGGTGTCGCACTACTTTTGAGACGCCATAACTTTTTACCCACAATTAATTGCTAGAGACGGCTATAGTTACAATTGTAGTGTTTCAAAAGACCTTTCCAATGATGTATAACCCACCGTTATTGGTTTCCGGGTAGTTATATTTATCGTGTGCAGACGACTAGGTAGTTCTAGGTCACAATACTGTTGAGAAGCCATAACTTTTTACCCACAACGAAATGATATCGATGGCCACAGTAACGATTGTAGTGTTTTAAAAGACCTTTCCAATAATATATGGCTGACCGTTATTGGTCTCTGGGCAGTTATAAATTGTATGCAGACCAATGACATTTTATAAGTAGACGGGCCATACACTAACAATTAGGCACTACAAAACGGCGTAAACTTTACTATAGCTACGTAGCAGTACATATAATTTTACAGAGCGCGAAGAAAGGGAAAGAAAATGAAAGCTACCATACGCAATGTCTGTTGCTAGAAAAAGATGAATATAGACGTTTAGTTACGTGGCATTAACTGCTGCATGCTTATTGGCCAGGGCGCGTGTGACGTAGCAATGACATACGAGTAGTAATGGCGGCGGCCGACCGACATTAGACCGCGGATTAAAACAAAATACATTCAATCAGTTTTTATTATTTTAAGTAGGAATCGGTATCTACTTACACACGAAATGAAAGATTTTTTTCTCACAGTTGCAGTATAATTCGTGCAACGTCTATAGACACAGGAAGGCATTTTTTCCACAAAATATTGCATGAATTACGCTAAAAAGTGAGGTACAGCCGCGACACTGGTTGGTGCGTGACTAAGTGAGTGCAGGGCATTTACGGTTTACCTTGCATTTATCTTGCCATTATGGAGCGCGGGTAACGCGTCTATTTGTAATATGTCATTGATGCAGACGACTAGTTCTAATGCTATCGATGGCCATAATAACAATTGTAATGTTTTAAATGACCTTTCCCATGACGTATGGTACATCGTTTTTTTTTTTTTTTTTTTTTTTTTGAAAATGTCTCTCACAGTTAGCTCATTGAGCTTCTGCTGTTTAACCGGGCTTTTGGTGAGACCTGAAGGGTCTCCGACCTATTTAAAATTAGGTGATTTTAAGCGTGACGCAGCTAAGGGCGTCCCCTAGTGGGACACGGGCCTCGGCTTAGGGCGACGCTGATGGGGCAACAAGAGAGGGCTTGCTGTGTCTGTGTTGTGAAATTATTATTAGGGGAATTTGAATCTATCGTCTCAGCACGGGCTGGCGCGAGCGAGGGTCGGGGAGCATATGGAGCGGGACGTCGCGACGGGCCTCGTCGGCGAGGACGGTATGACGGTCTGTCGTGTGTAGTGTTGAGAGCTTTTCGAGCTAATCTGATTTTCTCCTGACGGAGAGTGATTTCGTCGTCCGCATACGTGAGTGTGTGCTTAGGACGGCGAATTTTCGATATCTGGGAGGGGATGTAATCTGCGGCCGCTGCCACAAGAGGGTTCGGGTGGGAGGGGGAGGCGTCGAAGAATTTCTTGGACGCCTTTTTCATAAAGTGCCAGATGGTCGGCAGATTGAGGTCTAAATGGAGCTGATCATTGCGGAGGTACCAGGGGGCACCCGTAGCCTTTCGCATGAATCGGTTTTGTAGGGTTTGCAACCTTTTGAGTCGATAAGGCTTCACGTGTGAGAACACTACGCTGGCGTAAGTCATAATGGGACGTATGCACGTAGTGTAAATTCGCACCTTAGATTTAAGGGGGAGTTTGCTGCGTGCATTGAGAAGTGAGTGGAGGCGGCTCAGGGCGAAGGAGGCACGGTGGCGGACTTCCTTCAGATGGTCGTTGAAGGTGAGTCGGTGATCGAGAGTGACGCCCAGGTACTTGGCTTTGAGTTCCCAGGGGATCTTTTGGCCTGACATGGTTATGGGAGGAATGCGGGTGTGGTCGTCGCCGCGCTTAGAGAAAAGGACGGCTGCGCTCTTTGACGGATTCACTTCCATCCTCCATTTCTTAAACCATTGCCCTAGGGCGTTGGTCGCGATTTGGAGGCGGCGGGCTATGACTTTAGTTGTTCGGCCTGTGTAATAGATAGCCGTGTCGTCTGCGAAAAGCGCTAGTCGACACATTCCTGCTTTAGGGATATCATTGGTATATAGTGTGAAAAGGAGCGGTGATAGTACAGAACCTTGAGGGACGCCGGCTCTGATGGGGTGGGGGGAGGAGAGTGTTCTTCCTTCGACGCGATAGCGAAAGGTGCGATTCGACAAAAAGTCTCGTAGGATGTGTACAAGACGGTCTGGCACTTTGAGTTGATACAGCTTATATAGTAAGCCGTCGTGCCAGACTTTGTCGAACGCTTTCGCCACGTCAAAGAAGAGAACTCCCGTTTTTGAGTGTTTGTGAACTTGGAAGCCGGCACTTATGTGTTCGACTATTCGGTGTACTTGACGGACGCAGCAGTGTTTAGCTCGAAAGCCGAACTGCTCGTCGGGGATGAGTTTATTGGATTCGGCATAATCCATTAATCTTTTATAAATGAGCCGCTCATAAATCTTCCCAAGGGTGCTGAGGAGGCTTATGGGGCGGTAGCTGGACGGCTCAGCTTGTGGCTTTTTGGGTTTATGAAAACCGATAACTGTAGCGTCTTTCCAGGATTGAGGGAAGAGGTTATTGCTTAATGCAGCATTAAAAATGGTGGTCATTAGCATAATGAGGGGGGCTGAAAAGAGTTTAACCACCTTATTGGTGATCCCGTCTGCGCCAGGGGCTTTCCTGGGTTTGAGATTCCGTACGAGTCCTAGGACTTCGTCTGGGGTGACCGGGGGGAGGGGGTGATCTGGGTCTTCGTAAGGGGGGAGGGCGGACCTTCGTGCGACTTCGGTTTCCACCTCGTTGAGGTGGTCCGCGTCGACGGGCTGTGTACTGGGTGAGCATTGTGCTTCCAGACTATCGGCTAGGCATTCGGCCTTCTCGTCGTCCTCGAAGGCGAGGCTTTGATCGGGACGTTTGAGCGGGGGCATGGATGTTTGCACGTCTGATTTGAGTTTTTTGGCTAATTGCCAGAAAGCTGTGTGCGAGGGTCCGATGGTGGTCATGAGCGTATCCCAGCGTTCACCCCGCATTTCCTTTATGCGTTTCTTTACAGCACGTTGTAAATGGCGCATAAAGGCGCGATTGAGTTCACTGGGAAAGGTGTCATACGCACGGATAGCTGCGTTCTTCTCGGTCAATAGCGAGCGTACGTCAGGTGGCAGTTTCCAGCGATGGTCATCCATCGCTGGGACCTGCCGTGAACAATCGTTCACGACCGTTTGTACGTGGCTGGTGAGGGAGTCGATAGCGTCAATCGTGTCGGCGACCGATGTGATATTATCGGGGATTTTGTCGAGGTGGGCGGAGGAGTTGGATTTGAGAGAGATCTCAAGTTTTTTCCAGTCCGTTATAGTCACTGTGGGAGAGGGCTGACCGGGATCGAGGGGACCTAAACGGGGGCCTAGTTCTAGGATCACGGGTCTGTGGTCTGAGTCTAGTTCTTCGAGCGTCACTATAGAGCGCAAACGTAAGTTTACGTTTTTAAGTAACGCTATGTCTAAAATGTCGGAACGATGATTGACAATGTGGGGATAATGAGTGTGGGTCAAAGGGGCTATGATGTCAAAGTTATATTTGTGGCTTAAGAGTTCGAGTTTTCGTCCTCTTGGGTTGTAGCATCGACAGTTCCAGGAGGGATTTTTGGCATTTAGATCTCCCGCTAGGAGGACAGAGTTACTTAGACCCATAAGAGTGCTAATGTCAGGTTCTATACTAGTCGGGTTGTCGGAGGGTGGAATATAAGTCGATATGATGGTTATTGGCTCGTGACCTGTCATGCCTAGCCGGCAGATGGATGCCTCGATAATAGAATTATTGAGGGGAGGTGTGTCTATAGGGATGCAGTGAAGGGACTTTTTGTAATAAATGAGGGTGCCTCCTCCGTGAGCGCGAGTCCGGTCGTTGCGTACTAAGCAATAGTTCGCAATTTTTGGATCTCTATTGGAGGGTTTGAGGAGGGTCTCTTGAACGAGAAAGACGTCGAGTTGATGATCGCGGAGGAAGGTTGTGATCTCATCTCTCTGTTTGTTAACGCCGTAGGCGTTGAAGAAGCCTATTTTTAGGGCTCTGGGCTTGATTCTGCTATTAATTGTGGCGTTATTCATAATAGGAGGTACGGGTGTTGGTGTAAAGGTCGTGGAGGTCGGAGAATTCGGCCATTAAACCCATGATCGCGGGCGGATTACCCTCGACCTCCGCCAGCTTTGCTGCCAGTTCATGGCAGCGGGCCAGGAGGGCTGGGTTGAGGTAAGTTTGGAGTGTTCCAAACGTGTTTACTGTGCGCTGTGGGCGCGTAGCTTTGGCGTGAGATAGCGCTACGGGCGCCGGAAGAGGTGCGGGCACGCGGGCGGGGGCGGGGATGGGAATAGCCATCAGCGGGGGTGGAGTGGGGGTGGCGGTGGCCGTGTTCGGGGAGGGTTGAGACGGCCTGAGGGCTGGGAACGATTGCTGATGATTCAGCTTGTTCCAGGGGGAGGTCCTCTGGGGCCTTAGGTTGATGGGTAGGTCAGCCGAGGGGAGTCTTGCAAATTGCTTGACTGTCTCCTCGCGCTTAGCCACCGTGCGGTTTGCACGCGGGGCTTTTGGGCACCCGCGATAGTTCGCAGGGTGACCAACCTCACCGCACAGAACACAACTCGGTGGCTCAGTGCAAAGGGACAAGTCCTTTGGGCGCTCGCAGTGTTCTGTTGCGTGATCGCCGAGGCACTTAACGCACCTGGCTTTCGCAAAACAGTTGCGCTGCGAGTGTCCATACAGCTGGCATTTGTGGCATTGCCCTAACTGCCTATTTTTATTGGGTTTTTCGATCGATATGCCGGACAGATGGCATATCGTTTTGATGTTGTGGATCGCCTTGCCGGCGTCGGAGCTTTCGCATACGACCATAACCATGTCGTATGGGGCACCGTGGCGTCCACGGTGCATGCGATGCACTTCGAGGGCGGGGATGTTTTGCGACTTAAGGTCGCTTAATATGGTGGGAGAGTCAATTTCTTTAGGGATGTTTTTAATAACAACCCTGTGTTGGCGATCCTCCTTCAATGCGTAGGTGTGGAAGAACACATTGCGTTTGCGAAGGAGGTCGGAGAGGCTGCGATAGTCGCGGGAGGTGGGGACTTGAACCCTGATGCCAACAGCGGTGGTGCGGGCTTGGGTGTAGTTAATGCGCATTTCAGCGCACGCTTTGGAAATTTCAGTCCACTTGCCTTTGTCATGTATGTACATGGGAGGCGGAGTGCGTTCGGATGGCAGTTTGGGGGCTGCGGGTTGGGAGTCGGGCACGGAGGAGGGGGGGCGAGTTCTCTGCGACAGAGAGGGGGCCGGGACGGGGGCTGTTGCTGGGGTAGCCAACTTTTTTGGGGGGTTTGAGCCGTTAGCCGTGGATTTAGCTTTGCGGGCTCGCTTTTTTCCTTTACCGACGGTAGTGTAACCGTCGGTGGACGAGGAGGAGGGTGAGGGATCAGATGAGTTGTCATCTGATTCGTACGTTGACGAGTTATGCGAGTTGGACTCGGTCATCTCGATGTCAGCGGGGGTCGGGGGGCGGGGAGGCGCTTTAGAACGCGATGCGTCACGCGCAGGTGCACGAACAATGCTATTGTTATCAGCAGATAACAAAGGCGCATTGTTGGGCGGGCTTGCAGGTTTTCCTGCGGAGCCATGTTTTTTCCCGGAAGGTGACAATGGTGCATTGTCCGATGGGCTAGCCGGGCTTTCGGCGAAGACGGTCGGCATCGATTGTGCCTTATGTAAAGTAGGTTGGGGTCGGAACAGATGTTCGAGATTGAGCGTTTTGAGCTCGGCTTTATATTTTTGCTGGATATACGGATCCTGCATTAGAATATCCTTGAAGAAGGAGCTGGGGGTGAATTTTGCGGCCATTTTGTTGACTTACAAAATGCCGTAGAGCTAGTTGATTAAGAAATAATTTTCTAGTCCCTGGGCTGGAGGGCCCGGGGGTGAGAGGGTATTGTATACCCTCCCTGCCTATGATGGCAGGGAGGTGAGTGCGTGGAGGTCGGTACGTCAGTAGATTAGATTGTGGTGCGTAGTGGTAGTAGAGCGGTAAACATGGGATGGCAGGAAATGTCTCTGTACTCACGGTTTAATAGTCCTCACTTACACAACACACAATCCCAGAAGAAGAGTCTAACACTTGAAGCAAAGTCACTGAATTTATTTAATGTCACTGGTTTATTTTAAAAGTCACTTTTTAACGTCTATTTGTTCAGGGCACAGGCACAGGCTTCGGGGTTCGGGCTGATTCCGTATAGGTACACAGAATAGCACCGGATGGCGAATCTCAATAAAGAGAGCAGGCAGGATAGCGGCGAAAACTCGGCTGACGGTCAGAGCGCAACAGCGATGCGACCGTTCGGGGCGAGCTCGATGCAGTCAATGATGGTACATCGTTATTGGTCTCCTGGCAGTTATAGTGTATGTAGACGACTAGTTCTACGTCGCATTACTTTTGAGACGCCATAACTTTTTACCCACAGCGAATTGACCCGGACGGCCATAGTAACAATTGTAGCATTTGAAAAGACCTTTCCAATGACGTATGGCACATCGTTATTGGTCTCCTGGCAGTTATAGTGTATGCAGACGACTAGTTCTACGCCGCAATACTTTTGAGACGCCATAACTTTTTACCCACAGCGAATTGACCCGGACGGCCATAGTAACAATTGTAGCATTTGAAAAGACCTTTCCAATGACACATGTCACATCGTTATTGGTCTCCGGGAAGTTATATTTATCGTACGTAGACGACTAGTTTTACGCCACAATACTTTTGAGACGCCATAACTTTTTTCCCACAGCGAATTGACCCGGACGGCCATAGTAACAATTGTAGCATTTGAAAAGACCTTTCCAATGACACATATCACATCGTTATTGGTCTCCGGGAAGTTATATTTGTCGTACGTAGACGACTAGTTTTACGCCACAATACTTTTGAGACACCATAACTTTCTACCCACAACAAATGCTACGGACGGCAATAGTAACAATTGTAGTGCTTTAAAAGACCTTTCCGATGACGTATGGCACATCGTTATTGGTCTCCTGGCAGTTATAGTGTATGCAGACGACTAGTTCTACGCCGCAATACTTTTGAGACGCCATAACTTTTTACCCACAGCGAATTGACCCGGACGGCCATAGTAACAATTGTAGCATTTGAAAAGACCTTTCCGATGACATATGTCACATCGTTATTGGTCTCAGGGCAGATTTGTCCCATCATCCTTTAACTTCCAAGATTTTTTTACATAGTTAGTTACAGGTGAAGCTAATAAAAGCGTTTTAAAAATGAATCCCTATTTCCCTCGGCTACGTCATCACGCGTGAACGGCTGGACCAATTTTGCTAATTCTTTTTTTGTTGTGTTTGTTATAATTGGAAGGAGAAAGTTGGGTAGGGTAGGTAGGTAGGTAGGTACACAGTTCTTTTATTGGCGGTTCGAAGTTCGCCGGGTCAGCTAGTTATACAATAAATTATGAATACTTCGGTACTACAAAATGATTAAATACAAAATAAACATCTCGAAACTTAAAACACCTTTGGTTGCGTTTTTATGGCGCGGCGTACGTGATCTGCATGCCCTACACGGCACCACAGTATAGTATATTTCCGTTATGTAAACTATGACTACACTATTAGGAAAACTGGAAGTCAAATTATTGTCTTTTTCCTGTACAAGTATTTCTGTTTCTGGTAATTGTTTGTCACTACTGACAATTTTGCATATTTTATTTTACCTGCACTGGACCACGTATTTTTCATTAATCAAATATGGTATAAGTGCAAGGTCCAACCTTTTTAGCACCGATCCCTTTAAGGGGTTCTTTTGTACTCGTCATTATGAATAACTTTATTGTGGGACAAACAGTGAAATCGCAAACAAATAAAATCAGCTATTCCATACATTTAGTCGAGTAATATTGATTATATTATCTGTATGGAACAGTATTTTTTAATTCCGCAATTTCACAGTTGGCTCCATAGTAAAATTGTTCATAATTTTGATTGCAATAACCTCTTAAAGGGATTGGGACTAGGAAGTATTGCTAACAGTGGCCTAATTTGGGCACACTTCGATGTAGTCTATTAGGCTACATATTTCCAGTATAAGCTGACCTCATAGCCTATGGCATTTACGGAAAGCCTATATATACAATGCGAGGTCAACTTATACCAGAAATGTATAGCTTGTTATGGAGCCGCTAGGTACATGGAGTCCGTTATACGAGTTAGCTGGATTATTAACAAGGATAAGCTTTCATACCGTTTATTAATATCAATAAGAATCCTAAAGTAAAAAACACGTCAGTTACTTGTGAGAAAAAGGAAAATGAATAGATAAGAGCAACAAGAACTTCAACTTTCTAAATATAAAAAGTCCATTTGGTCGCGTTTCAATTTGGTCTAACGGTTTCAGTCTAAATAGAATTTTGAATATCCAAAAAGAACACACGTTTTTATTTTAACACTTAAAATTCTTTCTTGTTAACAAAATATATTTCAAGTGACAAAAAAATCTCCATTAAAAATTAGAAATGCCAAAGCGGAGCAAATTTTCAGTAATAAACAACATCATATTGTTGAGAGTCGCGTGCGCATCTCAACAGAAGAAAGATGGAAGCTAATGATGAGAGTCTCACGGTCAATGGGGGCACGGCTGGACACGTCCTACGTCAACATTGGTAGATGATTTATTACAACACATTATACCTATTGCCAAAATATTTCCCAAAATGTTGTTTTTTATGTCTTTGTTATTCATTATTGAAATAATGATAATTTGCAGCTCCAGACCAGCCTATGTAAAAGATTATGTAGATTCTTGTTGAAATTATTGAACTTTCTTTTTGCAAAAAATTTAATTTATGAGCATTGAAACCTCTCAGCTATGACAATTCAGCATACGGATTATAATTATCATCAATGTCCAATTTATCTAGGATCATGAACAAAACTACAATATTAGGTTTTCTGGTTTTTTTTTAACAATACATCGCGATGAAACCTTTCGTCGAAACCAACTTTCCCAATATCATATTGAATAGCGTCAGTAAATCGATATTTTTTTCAGCCATTTTTTCTAAATTTTAACAGACAAGAAAGTTTTTTCTTTTACAATATGACGTTTTTCAATCTACAAACTCCTTATCTCATGAATATATTTATATAAAATGGTACTTATAAGTAAAATACAAAGTATTTCAAAGTAGGTAATATTAAAGTTACAACCTCGGAATACAGAAATCTGTGGTAATAACTAAAAATTTATATCTATAGGTATTTTAAATATTAGGAGTGGACCATAGACATAATATAGAAGTACCTAGGTACCTACTTATTATTTCTATGGAGTGGACAGAGATTAGACCGCGCGTTTTTCAATTAAAAAAAAAATATACAGCCGGCACATCATTCCAGCCAATTTTTTTTTTATACGATCTTTTCCTCCGGTATCTTTGGTCCCTGTCCCAAAGCGGGACAAAAGAAACAAAAAAGATAATATCTTTGGTCCCGGAACACTAAAGAAAAATACTCATGTTCCTAGTTCAAAACTCATTACTGCCCTCTATGAAAGTCTCTTAGAGAAAGGAACTACTTTGCTCGCACTTATAAAAGAACCAATCATCGGTTGTCGAATAGATGGAATAAAAAGCCCTAGAAAACTCCATGAGCTTGCGGCCACTTAGAGTTAGGTACACCTATTCAGAGCTGACCGTTACCAGCCATCAAGAAATTCCTAGAAACATGTCCAAGAATATTGAAAACCAATGACTACAAGAATTGGATTTTTCTTTGTCACCCAATATCGCTGAAAAAACTAACCTTTTTCAACACAATTACTTTTCGTGAAAGAATTTTAAATGGCTACTGCGTTTAATATTTGCGTGTCGGTCAAATGGCCGACTACGCTTTATTTGGAACGTTACATTTTTTATTATACTGGCTGGTTGTATTTTGTATATAGGTTCCGTATTAAATAAATAACGGTTTATGAAACATTTTGGTAATAAATCATTTATAAACAAATAACAAAAAAATCATTTCATTTCATAAAGCTTTTTCATAAAGTTTTCATAAACTTACGCAAAAATAATAACAGAATCTTAGAAAATAAATTATAGGTCTCAATACAAATGTAAAAAAATAATATTAAATGAAATTAATAAAGGAAAAGAAAATCCTACTCTTTATGTATTGACGAAGATAAATAAAATAATGCCAAAGCCAAATTTTAAATCAAAAATGCTATCGGGCGATAAACAAGGAATTCTTAAACTTCCGATACATGACTAACTCTGGGAGAAACCCAATTTTTTCCAACATCTAAGTAGATCTAGATAAAGGCGTCACCCTTGATGGAGCACAACAGATTTTCTGCGACTAGCGCTGATAGAAACCGTTTGAAAAATGTGGCGGAGTCGTGAAAGGTTTCGACTTTCACTGACGGGAATGGCGGCTCCCAGAATGTGGTTTGGGCGGCGCCGCCGCCGGCGCAGCTCCGTTGCTCTTGGATACTAAAATCGTGAGACATTTAATTTATCTGACTGAGAACATCTGGAGGATCTATTAATATAGATGACGGGACAAATTTGTTAAACAACGTTATATGATATCCACGACACAGAATCTTGAGAAGTGTGAAAAAATTGGTTAATTGTCTATGTTGCAGTGATAACATTGTTGAGAAGCCAAATTAATAAATAAACAAATAAATAACAAGCGTCTTCCTGGCAGTCAGAAATTTCAGTTTATTACCAGAGCGGCTAGCCGGGTTACTTTCAAACATAATTTCAATGTCAATCCAATTTCACCACCGCATATGGTAATAATGGTAATGAACTTGCCAACTTCTAAAACTTACCTGAATTTGACAATCTCTAAACTGGCTAAATTGGCAAACTACTTGGTTTTGATTTGGAGCTTTTAGGCGTATTCTTGGTGGCTTTTCTAGCTATGATCTAAAATTTCTCAATACTTAATTCTTTATTGTATTCCTTGTTAAGACAGGTTGAGGGGTGCCTCTTTACAGTCTCCCTCCCCGAGAATTTCCGTAACAGGCGTGGCACCGAGGTGGGCTTCGGCGCGGTCTATAAGAGTACCCGAAGCCCACCTGTAGGTGCCGAAGTGGACCACCGTAGTGAGTTTAGTCGGTAGGAGTCCGGCCCCCAGGCGGAGGACAGCCCAAAGATGGGTTCCCACCAGGCTAATAAAAAAAAGGTGATAGGCTTAGAACTATGGGACGAATTATGGACCCTATCGGGCACAGGCGTACAGCACAGTTAATACAACGTGTATCAGAAATGCATTGTCATATTTAAGGGTGTGGATCAGACCATCAAACTAAACAACTTCCTCTATGGGACCAAAATTGTATTCGTGAAAAAATTATCAGCTGTTCCAAACGTTAGATGAGACAGCTGATAATTTTTTCGCAATTACGATGTTGGTCCCATACAATAAGTTGTTCAGTTTGATGGTCGTCTCATCCACGCCCTTAAATATAACTATGCATTTGTGTTTCACGTTGTATATAGGAGAGAGGAAGAAACTTCGATTGAGACAACCGTCTATCTCTGTTCTAGTGTAAAATATTTTGTTTATTTCTGTTTCTACCACCGTAGTATTAGAGGTGTTGGCATGATAGTGCGTAGTGACATTTTAAAGGTGCTCACATGCTGAAAGATTAACTGACAAATGACAGACAGCTCAAGATAGTCCTTCGTTATCGATGGCATATCTTTTAACTATCAGCCAAGCCCCTTCAGACTTTTTCGGACACTTTTAATACTAACTGATATCCGATAAACTAGTAACTTGTCAATAAAAAGTACGGTGTTGTTAACCAAGTAAATACCTATTATACCTATTTATACCAAAAGTGGTTGAATGTACCACAAAATAGTTCTCTAGCAATATCTGAAACAACTCTCAAAAGCAAGATAGGTAAGACCTTCAACAAATCTATCTTTCACATAATTTATTATTATATATATATTATTATTTTAAACTTAAAACAAAAAAAACAAGATTTGCACAGAAATCAAGATGACAAACAGGTTATAAATTAAAATACTCGTCGGCATAATCAAATTAATTTATTTCAACAATGACTATTATATTATTATTGACTGATTTTAAATTCTCTTGAAATGAGGACACATCAAAATTCTCTCCATATGCCTTCAAAATTCACCGAGTTCAATCTGTGTTTCCAATCGGGAATCTCAGTATTTTCGGTCGTGCATTGGACACTTGGGAAGTCGGGTGCGCGTGAGTGCAGCGGGGTCAACGGCCGCGCGCCTGTCGCCTGACTCACCCGCGCCTATTACGAAGCAACGGTCACGTCAGACGTCCAATAACAAGCCGGTATGTTAATGTGAGAAATGATTGTTACACCAACAATCAGCGCAAAATTATTTAAATTACACATCTCTTTAAAGATGGGAGCAAAAAGTCTTTTCTTTTGTATTCTTTTTCTGATTTTATCTTCGTGTATGATGCATGAAAACTGCCAACTTTCTAGTCTTTTGTTTATACTCGTACCATTTCATTTCTCCAGTCATATGCCAATCGCATCCGCTTCTTATTCTACACCAGGTTCTTCATTGTGGATGGAATTAATTTCGACCCTTCGACAGATTTCATATTGTAATTAAACTAAAATCCCCTTTCGATACCGTAAATCAATATCCATAATAAGGGCTTGGAGTTGAATGGCTGCGCGGGAGTCGGCCTCGCCCCTCCGCCCCTCAAGCCGAGTCAAGCCCTCGTTCAGCTTCATTACGAAATCGTTCGGGTTATAGATATTTATATGAAGATTGAATATAGCTATATAAGGCTTACTATTGTTGGTATTCGCAGATCTTGAATTACAATTAGGTACATTCCTTTGTTGTTTTCGTTGACGTTTGATACGTTAATTATGTCTCTGTTGGGTTACCTTTGATAAATGAGGAAAAGTACACACATTTCTTCTAAGAACTGTACTTAATTATTAACCCCTGACAAAAAATAAGGGTTTTATAAGTTTGTAGTGTGTATCTGTGGATCTGTGTATCGGTGATCTGTCTGTGGCATCGTAGCTCAAAATCGGATGTACCGATTACAATGCAGTTTGCAGTTTTTACTTGAAAGCTAGTTTAATCGGGTATCATCTTAGCTCATGAAAATCTGTGCAGCCGTTCAAAAGTTACAGCCCTTGTTCTAGTTGGAGTCGGGGGTTTTTGACGTTTAGGTTATAAAGGTAGGTAGTTCTATTTGGGTATATGGTCATTATTCAAACCAGTTTCCTTAAACCGTGGGACCGTGCATGTGACCGTGCCAATCACAGTTTACCTGTGCTGTAGTTTGGTCGGGAAAAGTTAGATCTTATGAACTATTAATACTTAGGTATCAAATACCGATTTCTGCCACATTCGCCACAAAAAGTTTCGCCTCGCATAAAAAATCCTAACACTCTATGGACATTTTTATGCGTAGCGATGAACCTTTGTGGGGCGAATATGGCATAAAGCCAAGTCCCTATTCATATAATTATTAAGGAAGAATTTGGACAAGTTAGATGGCGTTCTATAATATTTCCATAAACTGTTAGAAGGTACACCCGTTTCTATCATAATCATCATCATTACAGTACACAAAAATGTTTGGTACACTGTTCAGACCATGAACTGAGTCATAATGAAACAATATGTTTTATAAAAAATATGAATGAGACAACCGAGATACAAATGTTACAATAACCTTAAACGCGGAACAAGGTGTAGCATCCACCCGTTACGATCTTCATATAAGTGTCTACTTATTTGTATTATTATATCTCCATCGCAAGCAAAAGAAGAAATACTTTCAAAGTCTAAGTCAGAGTATTTTCTTTCAACTGCCCGGTCTTTGCAGACACTTTTTTTTTAGAAACACCATGGATACCTACTCATTTTTAAAACGCTTTTATTAGCTTCACTTGTAACTAACTAACTATGTAAAAAAATCTTGGAAGTTAAATTTGAGCCACTTCCCGGTTTCCGATTGAGCTGAAATTTTTCATACACGTTTAGTTTGGATGACAAAAGCGTTTTCTTTCGTTTTTTTTAACTATATCTAATATTTATTACAATTATACAACAACAAATTTACAATAATATAATAATATCATTATCATTGTCTATAACAAGACTTTATTTACTTCCAGAAGTGATCACAACGAGCCTTTGAGATACTATCGAAGGATACTGGACAATTGCAGAAATCAAGCATATCCACATGCACATTAATTTATAAATTGACCGTTTGAAAATACTAAGTGACATGTAGTGATATAGATAAACTGCATTACAATAATTGAAAGTATGTTTAAGTATATAGATAATAGATATAACATAATAAACCATGTAACAAATGTTATTTTTAATTTATTAAGACAAGCTGCGCCCACGCTGATCTAGTTAGAAAATCGTTCGATCTCTCTTATGAATCTTTATGATAACACTGAATTAGGTCTCAATAACCTGCACTCTTCAAGAGTGGTTTGAAATCACTCGCAGAGCAGCTTGCACATTGTGTGTAGGCATTAGGAATTTATGTTACCAGTACCTTCGAGTCAGAGCATTATTCGGACTAACGAGAAATGTCTAAACTATTACATTAGTTTACACGATTTTTATACACCAGCTGAAAGTTATTAATTCCTGTTTACTTTAGGAAGATAACAAAAAAAAAAAAATGGTCTCGTCTGATTTTAGAAATATCAAACTACAACCACCACGTAGGGTAGTTGAAAAAAATGCTTTGACGTTTGAAAAATTACGTGTTAGAATATTTTTGCTAACACAGGTATAAGGAAAGTAGGTTCACAATTTATATAAATTTGTTACATAAGAAAAAAATAATTAAACTAGTGTTATTTTTATTAATTGGTGCTTTTTGATATCTGTCGTTTTCAAAGGCCAAGAAACCTTATCTTCTAGCATCCTGTAGGTAACAACCAAAAACTGCTTTCAATCTAATCTAGTATGCAAAATACTAACTTTATTGGTATCTTTCCTACAAAAACAACATGACAAATAAATATTACGCCAGTGAGTCTCAAAATTTCAAAATTTCCACGTATATTGCATTGAAACCATGAATCAATCCTTTATGAGTCATATCACTCAGTCGGGCTTCCGTAACTTACCTACTCGTGGTACATTTCCATACCGCGGGTCTGCCGCGTATGGAATTTGATTTTTTTTAGAGTAACTCGAAGTTTTGTCTCTCACGATCGTGAAGTTTATTACCAGAGTCGATGTTCATTACCATTTTAGTTCCGCGGTAGACCCCATGGTCGGCATGACACAACACCCTTCTGAAGCTCTGAAGGTCTTATTATTACGATTACCAGGTTCAGGATCAGTGTGCTTACCGACAATGATCGACCTGTTTATAGCACCCATGAGACAGCATCACGTCATTTCCCAGCCCCTGATAGTGGTGCAGAGCTGCCTCACAACTGGCAGTGAAGCTGCAGGTCCAACGTGATTACATCGAGCATTCCTTCTTACATTTCCAGTACTTTTTAATATACTATGACTTTGAAAAATGGACGTATTGAAGGAGGGTTGCACTCATGATTATGAACAACTTTTACTATGAAAAAAATCTGCTGTTCTATACAAATAATTAAATATTACTCGACTAACTGTATGGAACAGCAGATATTTTTTTCGGTATTTCAGTGTTGGTCGCACACTGTACCTATATTATAAATGCGTACACCACAGACTACCTAATTTCATTTTTATCCATGACTTCTTGGCTATCTAAAGGTTGGTTAGAAAAGATTGCCAGACTAGCCCACTGTGAATTGATTTAAACTCTGTTTTTCTTGTATATTTTTTATGTTGGTGTGCATTAAAGCCTATTTCTATTCTATTTTACTGCAATAATCTGTTGCCATTTGAAAATAATTATATGCTATATTCGTAGCCCTTTCACGCTTTCCTTATGTCTTAGAGAAAAAGGAATCAATATGCATATATTCAACTTATCCAAGTAATTTTCCCGAACGTCAGATTTATTAAACATTCCTGGAACACTGTCCTCAGTCGGGCGAGACCGGATATTGCTCGTATTCATCTTGAATAGCGACTGCGCCCTCCTGTCCTATAATACAGCAATGTATAACTCAACAAGAATTGCACTGCGCAGTTATATGCCAACAATGAGCAGGATGGAAGGGAAAATTGCTGTTTTTGTTAAATTTTGCACGGTACAGCACTTGTATGCCGTAACTGCATGGTGCTTTATGAAAATGGGAGCAACAATACAGTCTAAACTACCGAACATTTTAGCAATGATGTTTTAAACAAAGATTTAAAAGGAATGAGTTTTTACAATGACAATGACCAGTGGCACTGTGCATATCAAGATCAATAAATAACTCTAAGGCTCTAGACAGACGGACCGCATTTCAACTGCAATCCAACCGCAACTGCAATTTGCGGTTGGATTTCTATTGCAGTCGTGTCAACTGCATTCAAACTGCATGGATTGCAGTTGAAATGCGGTCCGTCTGTCTACTAAGACAAATGAATACTGAGAGAACGGAATGTTGTTTCATAGAAGTATTCAACAAATGATAAGAAAAATAGTCTAGCAACGTTACAGATCAAAAGTAGAAATTGGAGAATCTAAACTGAGTGGCGTGCACTCCATAAAGATACCGCCTACCCTACTACTGTTAGGTACTACAGGTCAGGTACTGTCAGCCTGCATCATCCCACTGCTGGGCAAAGGCCTCCCCCCATGAATCCTCCCTCCTCCGCCTACCCTACCCTAATGAATTAAATATGATATAGAAACGTTAATACGTCTGTAATACCGATTAATTGAAGTCTTAGGGTGAGGTACAGCCAAGTTGTTTTTGCCTACCCTATATTAGATGTCTGTGCACGCCACTGTCTAAACTAGGTACTAACTTTCATTGCCTAGGCATGAATGTATATACAACCGCGAAAATAATAAAATATAAGTTCCGGTATGTCGGTCAAGTTAGATTGTAAAAGCTTTTTACAATATCCATGATAACCAGTATTACTATCATTTTAACAATTGGACCGAATCGTTGAAATCAATTCGTGCTCTCGGCGTGATCTGTGCAAGAACCACAGACAATAAGACTTTCTCTTCAAGTACTTACTACATGTCGATAAGTATGCGGCAAAAGCTGTACGTACGTATATGTGTGTGTATCTTTGATAATCTTTAAGATTTCTGTCAGAAATTCCAGTTCAGTAAGCCAGCAAGTATTGCACAATCTTCACATGATGTCACATCACTTGCGGCATTATGACAAAGATCAAGATAAACCCTGTTAAGATTATTTCTGATATTGCAAATCATGTGTCGCTGATTCCGACAACATTTTGCGAATAAAGTTAGATAATGGGAACGGAGGGTATTAGAAAGCGCGTGATCGTTCTTCTATTTTAAATTCTTCTGCATAAATGGGCTTGCTGAGGATTGCTGTGGAGAATAATACATATTAATTCGAATAATATGCTTTATTTACCTATGTATTTACTTTGTATTTTTTTTTTAAATCTAGGATTAAGGATTTCTATGTCAGCAGCATTCTTTTTTTCTCACATTGATGGTAAGAGCGTATCTATACCTTCATGGCGTCAAATCGAGAAAGTTGATTACCTAATAATAAAATATTGATACAACGCTCTGTAATCGGTAGTTAGCACCTGTTGTAACACTATCGCAAAGGCATACCTATTCTGTAACGACGTGCATTTTTAATAACGATCGAAAAGTCGTACGAAAATACATTGATAACATCCTAATCGACTTATACTGGAAAATTGCTGATAACAGAACAGCCAAGTGACCGATTATTTATCGTTCGAGAAAGTTCTACAATGATCTCATTAATGTTGAAAGTGGTTCCTCGAAGGTGGATCAGGGCCTGCTTAGTTTTCTGTTTGATCTTATTAATCATCTCGGCTGTTCCACTTGCAAATTACAGGTGAGTCAACGTTTATATAACTTGCAAGGTCTTTTGAGTGGAGAAATTACAGTTATTGAACTCCTGTTTGTTCAAAGAAGAACTAATTTCAGTAGGCGGTCTACTTTTAATACCTAATTGCGATCATTTTTACTAACAGGTAGGAGTAACTACCCTCATTTTACGTATGGATATATTCAATAAAAAGTTCTAGTCAATGCGTACCTATGACTTCAATTTATACATTTCTAATGCTGACACGATATTTTCTGTTGATAAATATACACCATTTAATTTTTGCGCAAGAAATCTGTACCTACTGAAATTGCAATAAATATGAACGGTTAGGTTAGCCTACAAGTTATTTACATGATGGTGCTGATCAATTAGTGATAAGTAAGATCATCTTATCACCAAGTAAAGGCCCACTCATCACCGCTACTTAGTAATACCTATGTTCTGTGTACCTAACAATGAAGAATTGCTAACAAATAACAAGGTAAGTACCTCGGAACTTTTTTTAAGACAGTCTAAGCAGGTACTTCTGTACTTTTACCACCAGCCAATAAAAGTGTGTTCAAGAACTTTATTTTATCACTCAAGTAAATGCCTAATAACACCTGTAACGATTCTAAAAAGATTCATATAGCTTCAAAGTTATCTTCAAGTATTTTACCTGTACTAGAAATAAAAGAAACAATCCCGCATTACACAGAAAAAATATCAAGCGCAACTCGCAAGGCGCAAGATTATGTTTTATTTATCTATGAGTGTTGATTGATAATGTTGACAAATGCTGGCAATAAGTTCTTTTAACACATCGGTGTTGTCAAGTCGATTAAGATGGTATCGGTCGGTGATAACGCGACACTAGTCATCAGACGATGGTCGTCCCATCACGAAATTACAAATAGTGGGCCGAGCACGAATGTTTTGACGTATAGTAAAGTAAACGTAACCAAATTTTGATTATAAACTACGATGAATCTATCGCATTTTTGCTCAATTTTATGCAACAAACGCACTTGTTTCATGAAAATGTAAAAATATTGCATGTATTTCCAAAAAAATATCAGGGATTAAACGTGTATTTTTGGTTCAAAATTTGCTTACGTTTACGTTACTATACGTCAAAACATTCGTGCTCGGCCCTCTGATGTAGGTAGGTAATGGAATATTTTTATATGGATATATTATTATGGATATCTAGTGGTCAGAAACGCGATTATTAGGCAAACTGCGGTTAGTGGAAAAGACTATCTACAAAGTGTAATACTCACCCTGTGAGGCCTGAAATATCACATCGTAATCTACACATAGGCCGTCTAGTTATCAGTAGGTAAATTACCTAGGTATCATCAATCCACTGTTTGTCACAGTAGGTCCTGACAAGACAACCGACGGATGAAGGGATAACCTTACCCTACACTTCCCAAAGTACCTAAGTCCATATGAGTAAGGTTAAGTCACTCTGGAAACCTGTTCGCAAACAGGTTTCTGGCATCAATATTACCGGTGGTGAATCGTGGCTGCCAGCTCAGACCAATAATTTGTTGGACTGAGGCTGCCGATGATCTCTTTTATAGCTGAAGCCATTATTTCCAGCAGTGTAGCAATAGGCCTCTTAGTAATAACTAGGTGAAATGCAGGCAATAAACACGTGAAGTAAAACCATCTTATTTTATGACCATTAATTTGCATAATACGTAGTTGTTCTGGCTTAGTCATTTTGTTATCAGCTGTTTGAGTCAGACGATAATTCCATCGTCCTTGCCGAGTCCTAAGCGACAAACTATACAGTCTAGACTAGACTTCAAGCCTTCTAAGGCTTCAT
Organism: Allophyes oxyacanthae; assembly: GCA_932294325.1. NCBI lineage: Eukaryota > Metazoa > Arthropoda > Insecta > Lepidoptera > Noctuidae > Allophyes > Allophyes oxyacanthae. The sequence goes on along the minus strand of OW028610.1, from coordinate 16,572,856 downwards.
AGTTATACATTATGTACCTAACAGATCTAAATTTGCCTTCCCATTGATTTTAAATTACAGCATTTACTTCTACAATAAGTTCGGATTGCAAGTAACTAAGTAAGTACCAATTTATTTTAATTGTTTTTTATTCATGTTTTTCTTGAGGCTGCAGTGCACCTTGGACTATGCCAGCCTCGTAAGTTCACTCTTAATAATACATTTTAATTATAACAAAGCAAATATACTTTAATTAATATCTAATAATTATGACAAACTCATATACTAAATTTAACATGACAACATGATAAAATACATACCTACTAATTCTAATCTGGGGGTCTACCGCGTAACTAAAATGGTAATAAACATCGACTCTGGTAATAAACTTCAATACGATCGTGAGAGACTAAACTTCGAACTACCTGCGTTGTAAAAAAATTACCGATCATGAAGTTGGGACACCTATAATGTCTCTCACGATTGTATTGAAGTTTATTACCAGTGTCGATGTTCATTACCATTTTAATTACGCGGTAGACCCGCTGGCAGATCTAATTCTAAATGCTAAAATTAACAGTTCTCTGTAAAAATCTTAAACCAAAGAACTCGAGCTATCTCCTTATTGATAATTCTGTACCACAGACCCTTTTCCACTGTACCGATTGCAAAATGGTTTTTCCATGTTAGGTACATAGTTATTGTTGTGGTTTTTATTTCCCTCATCTTTTTAAAGTATTCAAGGCCATGGTCACGAGCGAATCAAAAAACAAAAGTAATAAAATAGTTGTAACAACAACGATGAATAGTTCCCTATAATTCTGGGTCTGGTTGTGTGTGCATGTTAACTGTACCTACCCTCGATACAGGAGAAATCGTAGTGAGGGGCAATGAATAAAAAAAATAAAAAATAAAACTAGTAATGTCTAAAGAGATGCTTTCTTCTACCTACATTTAAATTGTTGCTCAGTTTCAATTTAACATTAATATTTTTGTACTCTGAGGACGTCTACCAAGTTTTCCATAGTATGCTGCTGACGGTAGTGTCACCAAATTCATATTAGATAGGTACAACTACTTTCTAAAATTCTGTAAACATCGCGAGCCATCTGGAATTAGCGTGTAAACATAACATCTGACTCTGACGTCACCGGTAAAAAAACGTGAGCCATGAAGTGGTCCTCGTACAAGGTTCCACTTCGACACTGACATTGGCCGACCGTGACGGAAATAGGGCAAGGCCAGCTTTCAAACGTTACGAAGTACAGGAACCAAAAGATACCGGGAATTTTATGATTATGATAATTGAGGGATTCGTTCAGTGCGTGCGGGGGCGGTTTAATAATGCCCCTCGAAGGTCATGTGCGTGCTTTTTTCGTGCCAGGAATATTTGGACGGGATTTTTCCACCTCGTTTCACGTCAATATTGAAAATTATTTATATTATGCTTCCGAGTGACACGCGACTTATGTCGGTGCAATAAAAACTAGGGGTCGTAAAAAAAATCTCTGCTTTTATTTGAACTGTACACATAAAACGTAGGTATGTGGAGGTGTAGGTATGGACCGTCACGATAAAGTGACGTCACAAGCAAGGCTTATTGAAGTCACATGTTCCAAACTTTGATGTCGCTATCGACAGCACGTGTCTTCTCTAAACAAATCAGGCTATAAAACTATCAGCAATACTCATACCTACATAGTTTCTATTGCGAGGCACCCGGTATCCCATCAACTTTTTCTCGCCAGTTTGTTATTTCAGAAAACAGGTAATGTATGAAGAAATTTTAAATGAGGAGGAGATTCAAGATCGTAAAGGACTTCACTTGACACCATTAGGTAATAAGCACTTACTACGAATTAGAGTTATCCTTGTAATTATCTATTGTGATAACGGGAAAACAATGAGTACCTACCTGTGTCATAAAATACCTAAATACTATTAGTACATATTCTGCGACGCTCCTAGAAATTGAAATTGATAAATTTTACACATTTCTCCAAGGGAGACAATAGATTGTGATTTTAGTTATTTTTTTTAAAGTACTTATTTATATTGAAATGGCTTGCGTTTCACCTGTGATTACTACCTCATCTTGTTACCTGTGATTGTTACAATATTATGAAGTGTTCACATAAATCCCAAAAATTACAAAAGCTTGCAAAGTATCAATACGGTATTAATTTTGCGTTTAAGAAAACTATCCTTGGAAGTATCTAGACCTTTATTACTTAAAGATTCGAAATTGAGAGGAAAGGTCTTGACAGAAATGCATTGTACTGGATAGGTAATTCCAAATTGAAGCGACTCAACACATATGTTTTCAAGATTAAAATTTTATGCCACAAAAGCAAGCTTTGAAGCTTTTCAACCCTTCCCTCGCGAAAGCTCAAGGCGAAACATATCCAAAGCTTCTAAAGAGAACCTTGAGCTAATTGGGCCCTTCTCGCTGAACTGAGAGCTCGGCTCTTGAGTCGTCTTACCCTAGGTTGGTACTGTGGAGTGTGGCGTCGGGTTTTATACTTATACACAAATAATAAGACGTAAGTTCAGATAATATCCTTATATTTTCTCACTTCAACAGACAAGGGCGTTCTGACAATTATCTCTGACATTTTCTAGAACATTATTTGATATTAATAATATCCAAATGTGGATACCTTACGGTCTACCTTATTTTTCACAGACAACCTTTAAATAAAGAAGGTAGACCGTTTCCGGGGTTCCTTTGAAAGATAACTTCAGAAACATTGTACTCCAGAGAAGAAATTAAATAGCAGAGAGCTTTCAGAGGACTGTCTAGCTGATCGCAGAAGAAAAGAGTCCTTGAATGGAGCCACTAGCTATCTGAACCTAAGACCTGGAGAAGGCAGCTGGGTGAAGTTAACAATTTATTAAACAATCGATATAAAACTTCCTCTGCGGTGATATGCTGATTGCTGTCCCAACCATAATAATTAATTTTCATGTCATAGTCCTTCTTGACATCAGAGCGTCCCTTTGTGGGTGTTTTTACAGGATGATAAACAGCTAATTTAATCGACGTTCATCTATAAAATCCTTAAACAAATTAAATTACACAAAACATTAATCAATATTATGCAACTTTATTATTGAAATATCATTAAATACAAACAGATCGCGGAATGGCGTCGTCGCTTTCGTACGTTTTTAAATACGAACGTTTGAACCGCTAGCACAAGGCCGTTCGTCGTTGTCATTGCCAAGGTTTCTGGAAAGTTCGCTGTATAATTTTTGAATGTGGGTGACGATTGACGGAGTTTTGAAACTACCTTGAACTTGATTTGTGTTTAAAAAGCTAGATTTGTGTTGGAAATAGCGAGGCAGTTCGATAGAATGTACAAGAATAAGAATAGAATATCTTTATTTCATGTAAACCAGATACGGACACTTATGAAATGTCGAGTCTGGGTGCGCGATTTCAAATAGTAGGTCCTATGGAGAAGACCCGACCAGAAACTCCATAGTACCTATGGCATAGGAAACTTGATATATATTTTACCTATATTCATTACGATTGGTATTTATAAAGAAAGCCACTTAACATCCTAGGCAGTTATCGAAAAATTACGTAAAAAGAGTGAACTCCAGAATTACTTAGGTACCTGAATGCTTTTTCTAATTCTCAACAGCGGGTCTACCGCGTAACTAAAATGGTAATGAACATCGACACTGGTAATAAACTTCAATACGATCATAAGAGACTAAACTTCGAGTTAACTTTAAAAAAAATACCAATCATGAAGTTGGAACTCCTATCTTCATGATCTTTAAACTTTTTACAAGGTAGCTCATAGTTTAATCTTTCACGATCGTTTTGAAGTTTATTACCAGTGTCGATGTTCTTACCATTTAAGTTACGCGGTAGACCCGCAGGATGGAGGACGAATATTCAAACTGCCTTGTGAGTTAAACGTTCGCATATTTAATGACTAATGTTAGTCACATATTACATGTGTATATTGAGTAGGTACCTACATTACTTACTTTATTCCTTTATTTTCTATCAGATAATATCTACATTATGTATAAGCAGGGTTCCTGTTGCGCGAAAAACAAACGAAACAAACAAGACAGACAAACTTATTATCGTAAGGATAAGGATTCATTCATTTACTCAACACTATTGTTTCTTTATTTACTTATCAAGTTATCAGTACCAAAGGTAATAAATAAGTTACTGTTTACTATAATATATCTAATAAATGACTCACTAATTATAAATTACGCTACTCTTCTCACAGGGAGAAAAAAATAAAGTCACTCTTGATAAGTAATTATATACCTACTCGTTATGAGTTATAGTTATTATAAACATATGTATTGACAGTTTAAATTCACACTAAAATTATACAAAAGCGATGCAAAAAATACCCTCATGTTAAGTTGCCTACAAAACGTATAAACGTAAATTATCAAAATTTATGGAACATTTAAGGGTGTGGATCAGACCATACTGAACAATTTTCTCTATGGGACCCCAACATCGTAATCGTGAAAAAATAATTAGCTGTCCCGTACAAAACCTCCACTTCGACCCAAACGTATGGGACAGCTGATAATTTTTTTGCGATTACGATGTCGGTCCCATAGAGAAAATTGTTCAGTATGATGGTTCTGATTCACACCCATAAATTATATGACCACGCATTTCTGATAGACGTTGTTACATACAAGATGCATATCAAATAGCGCTCAACTAAGCAGTAAGGATTACTTATGTAGGGACCTACATTATGCTGAATATTATGGAATTCCACAAAGTATGTCGGTGTTAGTTAGGTACCTATTTAAAAACCAATGAGTTAGCTAACCAAACTATGTGCCTTTTACTTTATAGCTTTTTAACCTTCCTTCCTTTTTTTAATGTTCCCGTTCGTTTTTTTTTTCTCTTTAATTTTATTATTAAACCTCATTCACCTAACTTTAGCCCCCATATCTTAAATTTATTAAACTAGTGGTAAAGTCTTTGAGTACCATCTAGGGTAAAGTATGATTAGTTTCTGTCTCATCCTATTGATATTTATTCTGTGCTCTACAAACGTATTTATATTTTTAACTAACCTTATCTTCATAACTAGCGATATATATCGTGAGAAAATTATAGATTTTCAAAAAGCATCACTACTTTGCCTCGAAAAAACAAAGTGAAACCACATAAACATAGACTATCAAAATGCAATTAGTATAATCTAAGAACAACAAGATTAGGCAGGCATATAGAAGTAATGTATATAGGTACAGTATACATGGATAAAACGGTTCGTTGTACTTGGCATTATTAATAATAGCTTTACCTTGGCCCAAGGGTGCTCTATGGTTTCCTTGGATGTAGGTGAACGAATCGACCGCTGGCTCGGCGCTCGCTACCCTTATTCTAATCTCTGGGTCAAGGACTTAAGGACACGATCAAAGACGATTATGTAACAACCCTCTTCCGAGACCCGAATGGACATCAATACCGAAGCCTTTAGGACTTTTACGTATCTAAAATACCTACATATATTAACCAGATGCAAATAAGTAGTTTTTTTTTTTTAATAGGGAAATGAATCTATGTCTTAGTAGGTAGTATTAGATTCATTTATCTATTCAAAAACAAAAAAAATTGCGATGTTTCGTGGGAAATCAAATTCTTATTCTATCATTTGAATAAAGCAACTACAAAAATTTTACCTTTTATCAATCACAGTAAATAAAATTGTAATTAATTAACAAATAGAGCAATGATACCTTGACGCCAAAGTTATGCAATGAATTTATGAAAGAGAAAAATAACAAACTTGACATTGGCTTCGCTCACCAAGTGTTGGGACCGGTTGGGACTGTTGGACTCGATCCAGCCACGAAAAAGAACTAGCAACGTTCTAATTTTAAATTTCCCACCCAATCGCTGATTTGATAACGAATAGTGCGTGACCTAAAGCTGCACAAATGCATAGTCGATCGATTTAAATAATTAACTTCGTTTTAATAATTCTTATTTTTATGCAGTATTGCAGTTTATTTAGTTAGTTATTAATTGTACCGCAAATCGTAGGTATTTGAAAATTCGTATAAGTAATAACTTTTTATCACTATTTATATAAACACATAAAATAGGTCCCTAGCCCTACAGCAGGTTTAACAAATTGACGCGTGTTTTGCCGTGGAGAAGTTCAGAATAAGCCATGTTTATGGCACTACTTATCGGATATCATTAGTCCATAAAAGTTTTGGTTCATAATCTATATTTTTGGTCCGAATAAAGACCTAATGAAGGGGTTTACGACCCTCAGCAGATATAACACTAAGGAAACTCAAAGTCAAAGTTAAAGTTTTTTATTTCGACTGAGCCTTTGCAGGCTCTTTCAAAACGTCGTGATTCACGTCGAGGTGCACGGTTCCAAGTGGGTTGGTCCTGAACTGTTTCTGAGGCAATCTGGTCTATAGTGTTGTTGTTATTTTAGTGTCTATAGTTATTGAAAAACGATTACCTTTAAATATGTAGACTGGGAGCCGACCCCATCACAGTTGGGAAAAAGGTTAGGCAGATGATCTATAGGTAAAAATATAATTACCGATACATTTGCGAAGCTATACCTATGTTCAATAGATGGACCTTATCCTTGTATTGGGATGAGATTAAATAACCATTGTAATGTTAATAGTCCAAATCATGATGTGATGTGAAGCTAAACTGCTGGCTCGCGATCTGCCGGAGTGCCGGCCAGGCAAGCATCCACCAAGGTCAAGGTTGACAGGGAAGGGGGGCGCGGGACGCTGCCGCGGGCTTAACGCTCCGCGCGAACCCGCACCGACCATTCTGCACCTCGCAGTCGACTCTGACGGTTGTACAAGCGCAAGGTAAGCGGTGGTCATTTAAATATTAATTTACCGACGTAAAGTATTCCCGTGCCGCCATACTGCACCACCGCCGCACCTCAACTCAAGAAATGTTCCTAGCCTATTGTGTGATAAACGAATTCAAATTCAAGATGTGCTTCGATAACGTTAAGTGTTCTATTTCGCCGATAAGATGATTATCGCAATTGAAGAAGTCGGAATTGCATTCAAATATAACCCGCGAAGGTAACCGGTAGCGCTATCCGAGGGAACTTTCCCTCCGAAAAGTTTTAAAGCGGTTCCCGAAGGGCGGGAAGAGTGAGGCCGCGTGCGTGCTGCGTGTCGCGCATCGATCGGGACACCCCTCGCCCTCGCCACTCCCGGCTCCTCCGATACATTCATTTGGACAAAATATCATTCCATCATTGCATTTAGTATTCTCCGTTTATTTTATTTATTTGCAGTAGTTTTTTTGTGATTTAGTGCATGTTTTAGCAGCTAGATAATAATTAGTATTTTTGTGAAAATGGGTGGCTGTGCAACGAAAGAAAACAAGGAAAACAAACCGGCCGATGAGGCCGACGGGTGCGTATTACTCCGGCCGGCATTTAGCTCTAGTGCCCGGTGCCAAATTGGATAACATTTCAACTGATTTTTTTGCCCATACTTTTTCTTTCCATATAAACGTTACCATTTTAAGCGTTTCCGGAATTATATACCATGTTTTTACTGAGGTATCATCAAAATGTCCCTGGATGTGACTCGTTCTTGTAGTTTTACCGACGGACATTGAACCTAAACGGGATATAAAAATAATGTCATTTCCGGATTACCGACCGTGTAATGATCCGACAGTAAAAAATGTCTGTCAGTAAAAAAATGTTTTACGTATCGTAGGAACCTGCATAAAATTCTAATGGTTTTTGTCAGACCTACTTGCAAGATTTATTTTATTATCAGAACTCTTAAAGGTAGGTAGGTACTTAAAATATTTTTATGTTAAGGAAAAATATCATCTTTCCTCTTAGATATCGATGCCTCTCAGTCGGTTGAACTTTATTTACATGCTAAATGCCTAGTGTCTTTTCTAAAAAATATGAATCTACATTCATCCATTCTACAAAAACATAATCTACCATATCCAATATCACGATTGGTGTAATTCATGGAACGATAACTGGATTCCGTAATCTGACGATGTTTAATAATTATTGCATTACCTTCTCGAATAGAAATGAATGCAAAGTAACAAGAAACTCGCGATAACACGTTCGTTCGTTGGTCGCGAGTGGGAGGTACGGCTGCGCGCGACGAAGAAGCACCGGTGCGCAGTGAGCTGACACATCCGTTCGACTTGCGCGTCTCGGTCAAGGCGACCTCTGGCTAAATTACGTAATTCCACCACAAAACTGAGTGTATCCCTGGGTGTGTTCGGCTAAAAACAATCCCAAACCCGCTCCAGTCCGCGTAACATCTCCAGTACCCTTCGTTGTTGCACATATTCTTAAACAATAACTAGTGGCTTTAGTTAATTCCATCAATATGAATTATAAACTGAAAGTTACAATCCCCGTAGTGGTTTGCGGTGGCGCCGTTCTCGCGTATTACCTCATCAGGCGGTTTGTAATTTGTTTAAAATAACATTACGTTTTATTTTTGTATTGTATTGGTGTATTTTTATTATTTTAAATGTAAATATAATATTATTAACTTATTAAATAATTAATTAAATAAAAATGATCAAATCTCGATTTAAAACTTTTTGGACATTTCAATGATAGGTTTACGCTTCCACCGCTCGATTCCAGAGACGATGGGTACGTCACTATTTTTTTCAAATTTAAAAATATAACAGTCGAGTTGGCTACGGGCGCGTCGCTAAGAATTTTGTAAATTTTATCGTCGTGTTTTCACAAAAAATTCTCAAAATGTGCACTAGAGCGACATGTGCCGCGTTGAAAGCGTTAGAATCGTAATTATATTCTAATTACTCGTGGGAATACTGGTGAAATTGTATGATTAACGGTTTATTGTTGTTGCAGAAAAGCCGCAGCAATGGTGGACGCCGCAACAATCGAGAAGTTGGAGGCTGGTTTCAGCAAGCTCCAGGCCTCTGACTCCAAGTCACTGCTGAAGAAGTACCTTACCAAGGAGGTGTTCGACGCTCTTAAGAACAAGAAGACCTCCTTCGGCTCGACCCTGCTGGATTGCATCCAGTCTGGTGAGTACACTTTGTAAAATTTTATATTTTTACAGGCCTTGGGTAATAATATTGAAGATTTAGGTATTTAAAATGAGTAGGTATCTATGGATTTTCCTGCCGGTCTCTTCTTCACTAACCCTTTGGAACCGAAGTGGGTCAGAGTGTCATCTTATGGGCGGGTGCCTGTAATAAAGGCCCAGTCAGTTGAAATAAAATGGACTTTGATTAGGTACCTACCTTAATTGATAGGCACGTAGGCACTTTACGTCATGAGATAATTATGTACCTATATCTAAACCAATTGATAAAAATCATAGCATTTATTGTAAATTGTAGATAGGTACCTACTTACTTACCTTTCGACGTTTTATTACATAATTATCATATTGAGATAGGTGTGTATCTTTACGAAAGCCGGCAAATGAAGTGAACTACATGGTGTTACGTAATCTTTTCAGGTGTTGAGAACTTGGACTCCGGTGTCGGAATCTACGCCCCTGACGCAGAGGCGTACACAGTGTTCGCCGACCTGTTCGACCCCGTCATCGAGGACTACCACAATGGCTTCAAGAAAACCGACAAGCACCCGTCCAAGAACTGGGGTGACGTGGAGACTCTTGGCAACCTGGACCCCGCCGGCGAGTTCGTGGTCTCCACCCGTGTGCGTTGCGGTCGCTCCATGGAGGGATACCCCTTCAACCCCTGCCTGACCGAGGCCCAGTACAAGGAGATGGAAGAGAAGGTCTCCACCACCCTGTCCGGACTCGAAGGCGAGCTCAAGGGAACCTTCTACCCCCTCACTGGCATGTCCAAGGAGACCCAGCAGCAGCTGATCGATGACCACTTCCTGTTCAAGGAGGGTGACCGTTTCCTGCAGGCTGCCAACGCTTGCCGCTTCTGGCCCTCCGGCCGTGGCATCTACCACAATGAGAACAAGACCTTCCTGGTGTGGTGCAATGAGGAAGACCACCTCCGTCTGATCTCTATGCAGATGGGCGGAGACCTGAAGCAGGTGTACAAGAGGCTGGTGACCGCCGTCAACGACATCGAGAAGCGCGTGCCATTCTCGCACGACGACAGGCTCGGATTCCTGACCTTCTGCCCCACCAACCTGGGCACGACTGTGCGTGCGTCTGTGCACATCAAGCTGCCCAAGCTGGCGGCCGACAAGGCCAAGCTGGAGGAGATCGCGTCCAAGTACCACTTGCAGGTGCGCGGTACCCGCGGTGAGCACACGGAGGCCGAGGGCGGCGTTTACGACATTTCCAACAAGAGGCGCATGGGACTCACCGAGTACGACGCTGTCAAGGAGATGTACGACGGCATCGCTGAACTGATCAAAATTGAGAAGTCACTGTAAATCGGTTTAACGATCTCGCGTTATCAGTATTTTTTGTATTATTTATCGTTTTCACGTAAGAATTGATTGGATGTCGGATTGGTTGGGCCGGCAGACGACTAGTCAGCGCCCCGCGAGTGTGGCCGGCCACGCGAGCGGCCCTATATACTGTTTTTCGTAAAAGTATTTTCTATAAGGAAATGGAAAATAAAGACAGCTAGCGTTAAGACCATAATGTCTATTTATTTCTACACCTACTTACCACACAAAACAAGAGATGGCTTTGTTTTCACTAGCCCGTAAAAGATTTATAAAACAAAATAAAGTCTTGGAAGGAATTTAGTACCTAATTGAAATGAAGTCTATCAATAAAAATCTTGTCAAAAAATCTGCTATTTGTACTTTGGACATACCAAACTACGCCAAAATGTTATATTGAAAACAAAACATAATGGGATCCTCTTTCTCGAGACCATCAAGACTAATTGCAGGTACTGTCCTTACTCCCCATCTACAGTCGTGACATAACATATATGATGAAAATGGGAGTCCCAACTTCATGATTAGTAAAAAAATTACAATAGCTCGAAGTGTAGTCTCTTCCGATCGTATTGAAAAGTTTATTACGCGGTAGACCCCAGTCGTGGCGTCGCCGTCGTTGCCGTCGCTTTTACCAATGTCATCTCCCTACAAAAATCATAGATTTAGCGATTATAGCGATAGCCATTTTGAAGTCAATTTTGTTCTGTAGCGATAGTTCCAATTTTGGTAAATATTCAGCTCAATGACCAAAATATAATCCTCTTGGCTTCTTTAGCCATTGATTCAGCTCAGTTCAGTGGCTCAGTTACGTCCATGCAGTGTCCATGGTATAGAAATATGGTAGAAAGGGATGGTCCATGGTAAAAAAGACGCTATAGACTTAGGATTTCGCTTACATTGAAAAAAATTGTCTTTTTTACACCTAGCGCCATCTAGTGGTGCTAGTTGAAACACATAAGAACCGATGGTCGACGATGTTGCTAAATTACTAATAACCATTTTAGGTCGTCGTAAAAGAATAATATTAATTTTTCTTTCCACCTTACGACGTATATGATAACCATCTATACCCAATAAACATATTAATCTATGCACGCAGTTTTGTTGTGATAAAAGATCCTTTTCGCCAATAATATAAGTACCTAAGTATACAAATGGTATTTTTATTAAAAAATCCTAGCGAAAAATCGACTAAAACATTATGGCATCGATATAGAAATCATAGATTCATCATTGTTGGCAACACTGCTCACAAAATGTCTTACGAATTGCGACAAGCGCATGACAAGCGACATGTGTCATGTTTTTTGTTTGTCAGTTTTGACACTTGACGTTTAATGCGTCCGTCGTTGACGTGCTTTCATAAAAAAATTATACCTACCTATTAATTCTTACAAAACTTGATTTTGAAATCAAAAGATAAAATGACTACTCCAAAAAGCGAAAAAGATTTACATTTACCTTTATCTAGAGTGAAAACTATTATGAAAAGTTCGCCGGACGTTGAAGCAGTTGGAGCTGAACCTTTGTATTTAGTTACTAAAGTTACAGTAAGTATTTGATGTTTTGCCGCTTTCATAACCCTATTCTCATCCAAACAAAAGCTTTCTTGCCATAATAGGTTAATAAAACCAGCCGATTAAGAACGAAATCAAATAAATACAAGTAATAATGCTAGTTTCATACGTTGCAGGAATTATTTGTCACGGATTTAGCGAAAAGAGCATTCAAAAATAGTAAATCCACTTTACTGGAATATAAACACATTGCAGAAGTGGTCCAAGAGGACGATACATTAGACTTTCTAAGGGAGATTATGCCAAGGAAAATTTCTGTGAGCCATTTTAAAGAATTGATGGCTAAAAAGGCGGCAAAAGGTGGAAGATCTGATAACTCGAGCGAGGAATCCAGTGAGGAGGAAAGTTGTGAAGAAGAAAGTTCCAGTAATAATGAACAAGACTGAAATGTGTAGCAGATATTTTAACTATTGTTACATTTTGTGTTAAGTATGTTTTGATGACTCGAATTATATCACTTGCTGGACTACAAGTACCAATAGACAATGGTATAGGTACTGGGTAAATTAATTAATCAATAATTGATAGTTATTTTAGTTGTGGATTGATGATCACTGTGTGTTGTTAAGTATTTTCTTATCTGGATAACTGCGGCAGTCAAAAGATTAGAAAGTACTGTGTACTTATCTGTGAAGTAGATATTTTTAATAACATTTCTGAAGTATGCTTTTGCATTCTGTTACAAATTATGATAAAAATAGTGATCATAGATCTATGTTATGAACAATAATCAAAAAGAGATAATTCACATTTTGTTCATAATTTATTTTGAACTATAAACTGAGGTGGACTAAAATAAATTGTAAATAAGATAGCGCTTATCCCTTTTCGGCCAAGGTGGTCTAAAGTTCAGAATAAATTGTGAAAGGAATGGCACTCATCCCTTTTTGGCTGTTAAGCATTGATATTATGCAGCCATATGTAAAGCTTTGCATTTGAATGCATACACCGATGCATTCATGTTAATCAAACTCGATGTACAAAATGAAGCATGTGGAATGATTTATTTTGGCCAACGAGATGCCAGAAGCAAATGTATGTTATACAACTAAATATGAGAATACAGAATCTCATTTACAGCCCCACGTTGAAATCCCCATACCCATCTTAGAAATAAAGATCAATTTTATTGAATTGAACACTGTACACTTTATGATAATGCCACGGTACCTAATCTAATGTTAATAAATAAATGTTCTCTCATTTAAGATTTTGTTTTAATGATGTTAAAAAATTAAAACGGCGACATCTTGCAGTTCTACTTCGTATACAATGTTAGATACGATCATAGAGGGCGCTTTGTGAAACTGATTTGATACCTTTTATTTTTGAGAGATGGCAGCACGAGTTCAGTGAAAACTCGAAGCGAATCCTACGTCTATGAGTGGAAATGATGTACAATTTGTCATTTCTTCAACTTGGCGCGAAATTAATTAGTTATGTATGAAATATTAATAAAATTGCTGTTAATCGTGTAAGAAGACGTAGCTAACATAGTGCCATGAGCCAGGACCATGAAAGCGAAACTAGTAGGGGCGTTATAAACTATCAATACCGTATCGTGGTACTATTATATTACTGCGATACTGTCAACCATCAATATTTCCTCGATACAGTATCGCGTGTTAATAATGATAAAGTTTACGCCCCATTCAACTGCGCAGAGGGGTGAGGTAAGTATAGGGATAGAATTCTATAGGTAGGTAGCTACCTATTCAAACCGAATCTTCTAGTTCCCATTTATCTGCAGCTATGCATAACTGACGAAAGGTTACAACTTTTCCAGCCTGCCCGTCCATTTGGACTGTTGCTTATTGCGATATGGAGTGATCTTCGCCCGCAAGATAGAAGAATAAGGTCACATAGATATCCTATGTCCATTGTAAATTAATTTAAATAAAATAATTTTCTTAAAAAACTTAACAGCTTCTGAAGTCGGGGCCACTGCCAAGCTACGAGTAGGTACATTGAAGAATTATAGGCCCCGACTTCAGAAGCTGTTAAGTTTTTAAAGAAAATTATTTTATACTTTTTAGTTTTTTTGAAGTCGGTTTTTACTTTTTTTTAAAGTTTATTTTATTTTTCAATTTTGAGTGGCATAAACAATACATAAACATGAGATTACAGCAATCGCGAGTGATGTGCTGTTATTCATTCAAGAGTTCCATTGTCTATCTCCAAATATCTTCATCAGATCCTCACTAAATTTAAATGGGAACACTCCGGAAGTATACCCTTTCAAACAAAAAAATAATCATCGAAATCGGTTGGCGTGATATTGAGTTATTCGACCATTTGTCGCGCACGTACTTAATGTAAATTAAAGACTTATATGGTTTTCTCATGGATCCCATTGTCAGAACTGGACCAAATTAAAATGGGACCATTCGGGAACCACCAGCTTTCAAATAAAAAAAGAATCATCAAAATCGGTTCACGCAGTCCATTTATGAGGTAACAAACATAAAAAAAAAAAAAAACATACGCGTCGAATTGAGAACCACCTCCTTTTTTTTGAAGTCGGTTAATAAAAGAGATCACAGAATACACCTATAAAACTTTCTTCCTTCACTTTCTTCAACATAGAAGCTGTAGCTCTGTGGCCTGCACTATAACCTACATTATACATAAGCAAGTCTCACCTGTCTCGGTAACGTAATAACTTTTTGCTATTGTAAATAAACATGCGGTTGCGTGACCTCTGAACAAGGCGAAGGTCTTCATTATTTGTTCTTGCCACTCTAGCTAACACACAGTTTCATAATATGAGCAATGTCAGATCTTTTGTGCATTATTTAAGGTCTTATTTTAATAATGCAAAATATTTTAAAGCTAGGCTCTATGAATAATATAAAATGCATTTCAAATATCAAATTAAAGCTGCAAGAGATTCAATAATTACCTATGTAGGTAGGCATTACTATCGGGCGAAACGGCGAGGCAATGCGTGTGTGTCAGAGTAGTCGAGCCCGCCGGTCATGTGGTCGAGTTCATGACTTTAGTGCTTTAGTGCAATGAATAAAGAATCCTCTTTTGCTTTAGTGTCATTCATAATCATAGAGAAATAAAGATTTTATGCAAACGGAAACATCAATTAATTTAATTAATTTTGAAAACGTACGTATTTCATTAAAAAAATGCTATAAAAAATAGTCATTCCGATCGACGATTGACGTCCTAAAATATTTTGGATTAATAAAATAAGACCATAACCTCTATGACCATAGGTTAAAGGCTTACATTCAGAGACGACAGAAACGAGTCTAAGCCTGAACTCACGCTTCCATCTGTCAAAATTTGTTCGTAACTTTGACAGATGGAAGCGTAAGTTCACGCTTAGACTCGTTTCTGTCGTCTCTGAATGTAAGCCTAAGTACCTACCTATAAACAACATATCCGGCGGAAAGTTCGCATTACGATTACAATTATTCGTAATTGTTTTTGTAATTATTGTAAATACATAAATTACTTAGGTACTTTTTTTTAAAATTACGTTTATTACTTACCGAAGCGAATCTCCAGTAGTCAAATTAAACCTATTTATTCGCCCCATCACACAAAAATCCGAATCACGTATTTCGGATTGATTAAAATGAATATTTCTGGACGGAAATCTATGGTTCCTAGGTAGGTACTAGGTACCTACCTCGTTTTCACTAAAATTAAAGCGTGTTGAAGGAAAGTGTTGAAATACCTATACCTACTTATTTAATCTCTATGCATGCAAAGGCAGTAGCGGACTCTTAAATCATAATTATCAACAGTAAATACCATGAAATAGATAATTTTAGGTATTTTGTTTTCGATTCTGTTGCGCACTTTGACAAGACTAAGCGTTCGGTCACACTTGATACCTAGGTACCTACTTTTAGCAGCATAGCACGAATGTTTTTGAGTTATCGTAACGTTAACGTACCTAAGCAAACTTTGAATCAAATATACAGGTTAAATCCATGATATTTTTTGGAAATACATGCAGTATTTTTAGATTTTCATGAAACAAGCGTGTACCTATGTTGCGTAAAATTAAACAAAAAATGCGATAGAATTATTGTACCTACTTTTCATTCTAAATTTGCTTACGTTATCGTTAAGATACGTCAAAAACGTTCGTGGTAGGCCTCCTGAATAACGCGTTTTCTCGTTCGTTGGCTGCCTTTGGCTTACAAACAGTCCATGTTTTCTCAATCAATCAATTTCTGTCAATTTTTCATTATGATAACAGGAAAGTTATGAATGTTTCTCTATTTCTCAATAATCTCTAACTGCAACAACTTTTTTAAGATTCCGTGAAAACGAAAAATCGCGTTGATAGCCGTGAAATTAATTAGGTACATATTATGTTTAATAACTTAATATTTTCTTTTGCAAGAAATAGATACTTATGCGATCGGATTTCTGTTCTAGGTACGAGTCACGGACTCGATTCTCGCACAATCCAAAGATTTCTTCGGCCTACACCGCCTACAGATAGTTGTTCCGGGTCTGGGTGTTCCCACCATGCACCGCAAATTATCAGACTGGTATTAAACTACTAACAAGAATCCTAAGGGGTGTAATTATAGTCCAAAATTGTTCTCGATACTCGGGAGTGGTACCCGCTATCCCGTTCCGCACTCCGCACCCTCCTGCGGGATTACGAGTAGGTACTTACAGGCGACCATTGCGTCCTATGACCTGTCGCTACCATACTGCGAATTATTGTCGGAACGGAGGAAGGCACGGCGGAACCCAACCCTACCATAATAAGGCAACAAGGCTACGCATGCATATTACGCGATAAGTTACACGTCCGTGTAATTTGCCACAGTTCTGCATATCGTACACGGTTCCATGGATAATTTTATGGAGAAACTGTGCAAAAGTTAATGTTTGACGCTTACACACCTGACACCACCACCAGTAGCGGATCCAGGGGGGAAAGGGAAGGCTCAAGCCCCCCAAAAGCATCTAGGTCCACCTTTGATAAATCTCAAATTAAACTTGATATTATCCTACATTATTACTAATTCTTAGTACTAATACTACAGTACTATTAGTAGGTACTAATTTTCAATTTCTATAAGGTGTCTGCGTGACCATGATAAAGCCTACCCTATGCTGGGCCAAACCCCTCCCACACAAAAATCCTGGATTCGCCACTGACTACCGCTGCCACTGGTCTCCTTGTTCATTAGGTACTTATCACCACTCACCATCACTCGCTTTTTTTGCGGGAAGAAAGGGGATAGAGAAAATCGGGGAAAAAACCATCGTCATCATTTACCGTTTCCTCTCTCGATTTTTCGTTTTGTCTTCTGACAAGAAGACAAAGGTTGAAGAAAACGGGTTTGTCCACCCGCCGTGCTAGCCCAGCAGGTCTACAATATCTACAGTATGTTTTTTTATACAGTGCGCATATTATGTAGAATGATTCAGTGTTCGTTCCCAAATGCAACCCAAGTACGTAAGTAAATTCACACCAAAACAAAATAAAAACATGATTTTGTATGGCTTGCGCTAGTAATTTATGCGTGTCCTCTGGTATCCTCCATACTAAGACGAATTTTCGTTTTATTTTAAAATGAGTCCCAATATTGCGGTTGTATTTAGGAAAAGAAAATGAATGATTCTGCAAATTATGCACACTACATAAAAAATTATCTTGTATATCTATACTATAGGCCATACAAATAATAGATAATTATGTGGGAATCGAACCCAATCGAGCAAATGTGAATACTGTTGACAGACTGTCTCATGTTATTTCGTTTATTTCTACCACACGCAATATAATTTAACATACCTATACTATAACACCTATCCTTAAGTAGCAATATTAAACCCAAATTCATTATATAATGCCATGCACACACACAATCTCATTACATAGAGAATTTAACCACACAATGCAATTTATAATAGGTACGTATCCTCAGACTATCGAAGGAAGTGAGATATGACAAAGATGGAGGAGTTTTGTTCAAAAAGTGTATAGACAGCCTCTAACTGACGTCTATCTATCGGTGTCTGGCAGGCTACCTTGTTCCCTAAAACAATAATGTGTTTTGTTTTGTCATGGTTAAACCACGCTGATCTGCGTCATTCTCGATCTAGATTAAAGATAAATACAATGGTGTTACAGATTATATTGGCAGTTCTCTATAGTCTACCATGCCGCATGCATATATTTAGATTTAAATTATATTTAGCAATTACCTATTATGTTACATTAACGCGATTAGCTTTCTACGCTACGTGCCGCGGGTGCGATCCCTGCACGGACCAAATATTTGTATGGTCTACAGATAGTTGTTTCTGGTCTGGGTGTGTGTGCATGGAAGATGTATAGTTTGTAAACTGTACATACAGGAGAAATCCTAGTGAGGGGCAACGTTTTTTTAACAAAAAACAAACTAAAAATAATACCCGGATTTCTATACCGTCTTCTAGTTCTTTCTACGTTCCGTGACGTGGGTACTTTGAGCTCAGTTTTGCGGTCGAATGACTAGATGCATCATCAATCACTACACTATAATCTACAATTGCGTTCCAACATAATTATCTGCACGTTCGCAAAATTGCCAGTATTCGACAGGTTATTAGTTTGTGTACATTAAATTGTGTGACATCCTCTCTAACTATGCCTTCATCTGGTTTTATATAATTCTCATAATCCAGTTAATACTTTACACACACAGCAGCGCCGCGGCAGATCACGAAGAAGATGGAGGAACGAGCTAGATAAAACAAAGAATGGTCCACACTCCCTCTGGACAGGAAGGCCTGGAAGTCATGGGGGAGGCCTTTACTCAGCAGTGGGATGATATTAGGCTGAGTAACAGTAACCTAATAATAATAAATCCAGTCCATTACTGTCAGACTGACACGGACCTCTTCTCAGTATAAGAAGGGTAGTTAGTCCACTACGCTGGCCTGGTGCGGGTTGGCGTATTACAAAGTGAAGACAAATTTTTTGGAGCCTTCGTTTTCCTTTCCACATTTTCCTTCACCGTTAACACAAGTGATAAACAAATTTTGATCCGCAAACGAATTCGAAAACTCCGTGGTGCACCGTGCAGGCCGGCTTTGAACTCAGACGCATCATGCATGGAAGGCAAGTGTTCAACCGCTAGGCTATTACTGCTTCTATTAATTATTATCAGCCCATCATCATCCACGAGTGAATTTAATAAACGGTCATTGTGATCCATCCTGATCGGTGGTTGTGAGATATACACATCTGTATTTACTTATACATACTTAGCTGACTCAATGTTTTCTTGTTCACTCATTTTTCTTAAAACTTGCACACTGCAAACATTATTTCGTGATATTACCTACACACCTACACCAGTCAACAAATTCAATGTCGCAGTAATTGTATGACCCATACTAAAATGACAGAATAACAGCTAAGTAATAGTTACTAAATGAAATATCATAAACTTCTTGAAAGGGTCACTCGATTATGTGGTCGTACATAAGAACAAGAGATTCAGAATTTTCTCAGAACTTAGGTGTTACTCGTAGATCGGCCCGCTCCAAGCTCTCTACCAATCGAAGCGCTGAATACATCGATGCGAAAAATCGAATCGAATTCGAGATTGTTAAAAATATTATTATATTTGGCATATAATTACCTAGTTCGTTTATAAATACCATTTAAGTTACTTAGAGCATTATAGGCATAGGAGTAGCTTTTTAATAATAGATAAACGCATGTGTATTTAATTAATTTTATTGATTTAGATAAAAAAGGTCCACAAAACATTTAGTAAGTTCATAAAGATACGGATTTTATCTTCGACTTTAGACGCAGAGATGACGTAAGTACTAAGTACAAAAAACAAAATTTTAAACCTTCATCCGGTCACCTTCGAGTTTGTCTGTTTGTCTGTTGTTGTACTGTAGGTATGTATTAACTAAGGTTTATCTGATTCTGCAAATATTCATGTTACCTATATTTACAAAATATTAAACTGGTACCTAATCTATCTATCTATGTATTATTAATACGTGAAGAGAAAACTTTGTACCCCTTTTTAAGAACATTGCGCGCATCGAGGAGTGTGTGATTTGGGATAGTTAAAGTTTATATGGTGAAGGAGTGCACAATTCTAAAATTACGGTCGAATTTCGTCCCTTGGGCCATCACTAGTATCTACTAAACACTCAATTTACGGGTATTGCCAACGATGAGGAGGAGTACTTTGACGACTAGTGCTCAGATTTATATTTGTGTTTTTATTTTGTTTTAAATAAATCGGCTGTGTGTAATATGTATTTAATAATAAAATAAGTTTGGTATAAAAAGTAATATCAACGATATCAGAATTTGTTGTTTTTAGGTGACAATAAAATATTTCCGGGTTTATATGAAGTGAAGAGTTTATATCCGCCAATAGATGTCACCTGCTGGAGATCGGCCTTCTAATGTCCTCCTCTTGTCCTTCTGTCCTCCTAGTGTGGTATCTTCTCCAGAACCAACCCACTTGGAACCGTGCACCTAGAATCACGACGTTTTGAATGCAAACAAAGACCCACAAATGACAAAGGCCCAGTTGAAATAAAACCTTTGACTTTAAATGATAACTACAATCACTGGTCATACCCATTTGCTATTGTAATCACCACAATACAAGTCCAGTTGAAAACCAGCGTAAGGCACTAGAGGTCTGACATTTTTGCTGAAGGCCTATCGTAGCCATGATTTTAATTTGATTTAAATTGGGCCCCAATTTGTAACTGTCCAAAATAAATGTTTTTTTTATTTTTTTTATTTTTTGACTTATTGCCTGGTCATTGCAGGAGGATAATGCATCCCTTTCTTTTGACTGTTCGTACCTAGTCTTCTACGACAGAAACGGGTTCACACTACACACAATTTACTTTTCGTCAGTATTAGAAACAGTACAGGAACCGGGCGTCTAGCGGACCAGATCCAGTTCTTTTTATCAAGAAACTCTATTTATGCAAGTACAATTTATTGTTGGCAAGAAAAACTTTTGTGGCTCTATAAAACTTTGAAGTTTTGTAAATTAACTATAATTTTTAGCTCTTCCGATCCGACTCAAAAGGTTGCCGACTCCTGGTGTAGTCACAAGTCTTCAAATTTTTGCTTCTAGGACATGCCAGCTGCCTCAAAATGTTTTCCTTCCCTGATAGAACAGTGATAAGTCGTTTCGGATTCGTTAGCGATTGATGATAATGAACAACGCTGCAAAAGAAAAAAACGTTACCGCGGATTTTTTTACCACCCTCACCACCATCCACCCCGGATACCAACGCAACCCCCTGAATAGAATAGATCTTTATTTCATCTAAACCAGATTGAAATGTTGAGATTATACTGATCGTACGTACCATTATGTATGGAAACCGCAAATATTTTTTTACATGGAAAATGTTTTTTTATTGTAGTTGTTCATTACCATGACTACAATCATTCGTTATCGTATCAGAAACGACTAAATTTTCACCTAGTATATACAAGGTAATACTAAGTAATATTGAGTGGTTAAGGTCGCAAACCTTCATACGTACTTATTACATGATAAAAAATTATATACATACATATTAATAAATATATACAGAGTGGTGATGACGCGGACGTTACGAATGAAACAACGTAAGTATTTGGTACTGAAGCCGTACACTAAAAGTCAACGATTTTCACGTATGTTATTTTTGCATAGTAGGTATATCACTCTACTTTTATTCGTCTAGGTGAAGGGACATCAAAGTAGAAAATTATGGTGGTGGTGTTATGGTGTTATGTCATCTTATCTATTCTATACGAGTAAATAAAGATTATTTTGGTAAGACGAGGTTAGAGACTTTTCAAATTTCGTTTAGAGAACCCGATATATTGTGTAAAATTAAGAAAATTTAATTTATTTCCTGTGGCTAAACTACTGATTGGATTTGATTGATTTTTTGTGTATGGTCACAGAACTCGATACAAAATACGTGGTTTCATTTAATGTTGTTATGTCATCACCAAGTCACCACCCTGTATAACATACAATATGCGAACTTGCGAAGTCCTTGTTATAAGTAAACTTCAGACACGATATATTTTATTTGCCCGTTGTGTACTAATTGGGGTCAAGTGCTCATGTCTAAATAATATGTTTGAAAAGTTTAGCGATTAAGAAAAATAAGTAGGTAATGTGGTCACACTTTTGCAAGGTGCCTGTATTATAGGTATCTTTGTTATGCAATTTATTATGGAAAGTGCAGTTAGCAAAAATTCTTAGTGGTATCGTACTGTATTTAATATAATTAGGTTGAACAAAGAAAAACCAGATACCCATGAAGTTTTAATAGTTTTTTTATTATATTACTCTATTGCATTGAGCATTCATAATTTCCTAAGAAAAATTAATCCTATCTCTGCTCGACTGTACTTATTGTAACCTATATGAACATACATACATGTAGTAAATTAGTACATGCAAAAGGATACTAGCATATTCATGCCTTTCATGCTTTTCATGTCTTTAAATGTCTATTTATTTGTATTTAAATACCTACATACATATTTATTTCGGCATGAGAAAAGTTCTCGTCCCGTGGGACAAAGTTTTCCTAAGATGCGCCGGAGTTGCAGTCGTGCAAACGCATAGGTACATTTTTGGATGTTGTATTACTTTAATAACTACCTAGATATCATAAATAATAATACAGCATACCTATAGATTATCAATTCTAATTTAGTATATCTAATTATTAAACGCACTACTGACTCGTTCAGACGAAAGTTTGGCCTTTTAAAAAGACCTCGGTGGGTTTTTTTTTTCTGCCTACCTTTGAAATAGAGCAGTGCATAAATATTTTTAAATATAAACATTCAAACATTAGATAAGTATCTGTATTGTGCAATTGTTAATAATGGCCATGAGCAATGAGCATATTTGATTGGTAGACTATTCGGGAATTTGGTTAAAAGGAAGGTCAAGTTTAGATGTATGGAATTACGCGATTTGAAACGTAGGTCAAATACTGTTGTTATGTTGTTGTTTGTTATTTCCTTAGGTAATCAGTTCTTCCAGTAATTGGGTGGCGGAGGTTAGATGGCAGTCGGATTCAGCTGCAACTGGCTAGACTGGGAGCTGGCTCGGACTTGACGGAAAAGGCTATGCAGATGAGATACTGTTGTTATTTAACAATACAGTGTGATAAAGTCCTTTTTTATTATTAGCTCATTCCTATTTAATACTGGCAATCTCCTTCATCACTGACCACTTCATCCGTCCAAAATTCAAATTTAGAACGCTACGCTACATCATCATTTTTCATTTCAAGTTTTGGTCATTCCTTCAGAAACCTTGATAGAAGACACAGCTGTTGTTTTTATTTATTATTAATTTTATAAAATGATCTGAAAGTTATACAAATCGTATGAATTGACTAGTATAATAGTTTATTATAAATAACAACTTTACAAATGTATCAAATTCTTCAATAAACCTTCTCCTGTGTTCCTGTTACTTGTATTTCTCTATTTTCCTGCGTTTCGACAATTCAACGTTGTTTCGTGAGTCATCCCTCCCAGAGACATGACAGAGACAGAGTACATAGAGGGAAGGACCCCAAGACAACAGTATATTGTAAACCCTACGTGAGTGACGAAACATGAGATGGTCTGGTGCACCCTAGGCATACAGCCTCTAAATCACCATTGCTGATTGGTGGACATCTTTCTACTATGGCTTGAGCGATTAGAAAGAAAGAAAAAGTATTTATTTGACACAGCACATAAACAACTTTAAAGATAATATAGGTAACAAGAAATAAAACATGTAAAACAAAAAAAAACAAAAAAATATATCTTAAAAATAAAAAATGGATTCCCGACTCAATAGAAGAAGCTACACCTACACCCGAATCCACTTACAGTCCTGTCCTCTTGCTTGGCTTGGCATAGTAATTCCTTAGTTGCTCTGTTTGGATAAGGGAAACACAATGTCGACTTGTCGGGCAGGAGGGCTGCTGCCGCTTATTCTCTTAACATAACCCTAATGGACCCGACACACTTAATTATCATCACACCCGACGCCACTCCACGCGTAGTCATTAGCCGCTTGATATAATTAAGCGCGACAAGATGGAATACAGCCAATGAGCACACTTTGTTTGCCTCGCGTGGCCTAGCGTGTTACTAGTTGTTTTTCGGCGTTACTCGCATTCTTACAACACCCTCAGATGCAGAAGGGTTGCATGGTAACCACATGGCCACTGTTTCATCTTCTACGTGAACGCTAAATCCAACCTTATAATTCCAAGATGACAAAACGTAAATAGCTACATGAAGAAACGCTTAAACGCAGTGGCTGTGAAACGGCAATTACGAGTAAATTAGCGACGAGTATCTAACAATGGCGGCACGTCACAATTAACGCGATAATTCACGGGAACGCGGTAGACGTGACGCCGCTAACATAATGAGGATTTAATTTAATCAAATTCGACATAAATGATGACTTAAGAACCTGGTTGTGTAAAAGGTTACCACGTGGATAAATAAAATTGAGGTTATGAAACGTTGCAACCTAGGATGACTATGGTTCTGCTGATGGTAGTTGACCTCCTCTAAATAGAGTTGAACAACATGATGACAGATTCCCCGACCCGTCTTCGTGCCAGCCCGCGCCGGGCCAGTAGTAGAATAGAATAGAATAGATCTTTATTTCATGTAAACCACTGCACAGGCACTTATGAAATGTCGAGACTCTTGGTGCGCGGTTTCAAATAGGAACTGGTCCTATGGAGAAGAACCGGAAAGAAACTACATGGATTAAAAAAAAAAAAAAAGATTACGATTTTGATCAGGTAAGAGCTGCGATAATAATGTAATACCTATAATGTGAATAAAAATAAGAATAGGATAGGTAATAATGATTTGCCTCTGAATAAGATTGCCATGATAGTTACAAGCTGACCAACTAGTTGTTAGTCCAAACACCAAGTCCAGTTGTTGACCAACTAGTTGTTATGTCCCAAAATAATCATAACCAGATCCAGCAATTCTTCTCTTGTTCTTTTCTCACCAACGCTCTAAGCCGAGGTGCATACCTCAGGGCGCCCCAGAGTGAGACTTGGGTCTCGCTCTGGAGCGCCATGTGGTGTGCTGTTGAATTAGCTCGGCTGGAGGTCCTTCTGGACTCCCCTTTTATCGATTAATCAGCTAAAGCTGCCTGAGGTGCATGTGAGAGATACCAATTAACAATTTCAATAAAAAAAAAATTGCTCTTAATATACTTACAGGCTTCTTGCTTATATTAGGGGTCAGACATTCGACATTGTAATTTATCATTGTTGTACAACTTAATTGTGTATATTTTATAATTTTTTGTGTACAAAATAAAAGTTTTTTTTTTATGGCTGCTGATCCTTTTGCGGCTATTCTGCCAGAGTTAAGTTAAAACGGAATTCAGTGAAACCGTCTGACAATTACTTATGGAAGTTGTTAGTGGCTGAAAAAGACAAACAATTTTATTATTTTACAAAAAAACTATTATGACAGATGAATTTTTGCCATCTGTAGCACTGATTAGCTCAAACTGCTATGAGGCTAGGTACCTCAAAAGGCTATTTATTTATACACCTTCTTTTTACTTCCAATAATTCCTCGTCAAATTTTTAAGTAGTGCTTTTGTAGATATTTCTAGTACCTACGTCCTGTTCTAAGGAAACAGATTAAAAGATTTGGGAATTTTCGACAAAACCAGTTTTGATGTTTTGCGGTTGAATGAACTCCGTGGCGCTGGCGATATTTTGAGCCAATTGTACAGCTCATGTGGCTCATGGCCATAGGCAAACAGTACCTACAAATAAGTATTTTAAACCTAAATAAATAAAAAGTTACGTTTAAAATCCTTGATGGGTTAAGTGCAATGTTTGTTATGTTAAAGAAATCATGCCAATATCGGCAACTGACTGACAATATAATAAGCTTATATTAGGGCACCTGAACATGATACATTCTCTTACTGCTTTTAATTACTTAAATTAAGTCTCGTTATCAATTAATTTATGATTAGTACCTCCAAATTATGCTCTGTAAATTTTAACCAAGTTTGCATCGTCACTACTAACAAAGTAATGTATAGTTTAAGTACTCAAGGTATCGAGCTAATTGTAGGAATTTCCGCTTTATTTATGCAACGATACGTTTTGCAATCTGATTGAAACGCAACGCGAACCGCTTTCTTAATACATAGAATTACTTACTTTATATGAATGGAAACGAATACTGTAACTATAGGTTTAACATTACATGTTACCAAAGTTATACTTAAATTATAACATTTTATAGTAAGGGGTGATCCAGAAAGTACGTCACACTAATATTGTGCTTTTTTTACCCCTCCCCCGTCCTTGTCACAGTTGATCACATTCGTGAGACACCCCCTCCCTAGTGTGACGTCACATATTTTGCAATTTTACATCTAGAAATTATGAAATTAAAACAGCAGTTCCGGAATTAATTTTATTTCCATTTAAATTATTTTTTAATATTATTTTGAAATGTGACGTCATGAAACTTAGGACCCGTCCCACCCCTTGTCACATAACGTCAAACTTCGTCGACCCCCCCTCCCCCCCCCCCCCTAACGTGTGACGTACTTAATGGATGGTCCCTAAGTATACTAAGTACTGTCTTGTATTACATACAATACATGTTTTTATATAACGTGTATCAGAAATGCGTAATCATATAATTTAAGGGTGTTGATCAGACCATTTAAAAATTTTAACTTAACAACTTTCTCTATGGGACCAACATCGTAATCGCGAAAAAATAATCAGCTGTTTCATACGTTTGGGTCGGGTAGGTATTGAAGTTTTGTTTCGCTCCCATGACGACGGAGGAAACTAGGAGGATTTCGACATCGTAACAAAAAAAAAGGGTCACGTTCCGGCCCATGGCTTCGTGGGCCTAAAGACAAGGTAACGTTTCTCCGGGTAGCACTAGGAAATATAAATCTGAAACTGACTGATTAGTTGACATATCAACGTACACTTAGGCCCAAGTTCACCGAGACCATATCAGATGATTAGAGCAAAATCAGCAGTTTAAACTTGAATTTTTGTATGGGTAATCGGCCGATTTCATTTCAAACATCTGTTATATATCGGTGAACATGGCCCTAAATAGTACAGCCAAACCGATTGATCTAGAAACTGCAAATTCGAAAATATCTTATTTCTTCTATCTCTAAGATCTTTCTTAGGATTTATTTTTAATCTTCCCCTTATATTATATTATGTTAACGGGGTATTCAAGTTTGCACGGAAATCCGCGAACTAGGTACGTCGAAGCAAAAGTTATAGTTATACACATGAACAAATCACACACAAGGTATCTACAATTAACAAAAATCTCAGGCGATCCTTAGTGCAAACCTAAGATTAGTCTGCAGCTAATAATCCATAAGCGTAAACAATGGGGGACAGCAGGCCCTACCTGCCCTGGACCTGGCCTGCCTCCCATACAATTTTTGCCGATTTATATGCATACTAGCGACCGGTCCCCGGATACGCCCGGGTGCAATTTCTCTACTATACTTACATTCAATATCAAAGTATTATACATATAAACCTTCCTCTTGAATCACTCTATCTAATAAAAACCGCATCAAAATCCGTTGCGTACTTTTAAAGATCTAAGCAAGCATACATAGGGACAGACAGACAGCGGGAAGCGACTTTGTTTTATACTATGTAGTGATGCCTCAGTAATTTCCTGATTTGTCCCCCCTAAGCCAAAAGCTGGCCTAAAGTAAATTCCTGATTCCCCCGCCTAGGTCAAAAGCTGGCCTATGCCTGAATAAATTCCCGATTTGCCCCCCTCTAGGCTAAAAGTTGCGTACGCCCATGCTAGTAGCTAAACTTCTTGCACAAAATACTTTATTATACAATTGCGGGGCTTTCTCAACACCCTGTCCCTAGTTACGTAAAAGCTAGTAATAGCAATTCCTGCTTCGATTACACGTAATATCTACCTACATAGTAGAGTTACCGGCCAGCAGTTTACATGGTAAATACCTAGGTATTTACGACAGTCTAGTTTAAATTTAATACTGGCTATCACCTTCATCACTGGCCACATCATCCTTCCAAAATTCAAATTCAAATGCAGAACGCTGCGCTACATTATAAATAACAACTTTACATTTTTTATTATAACATGTATCAAATACATCAATAAACCGTTCTCCTGTGTTCCTGTTACTGTATTTCCCTGTTCCTCCTGCGTTTCCACAATTCAACGTTGTTCCGTGAGTCCTCCCTACCAGAGACAGAGGACTAGCCGTGGCACATAGAGGGAAGGACCCCGGACAGCAGTACACTGTAAACCCTCCGCGAGTGACGAAACATAAGATCGTCTGGTGCACCCTGGGCAGACAGCCTCGATATCACCATTGCTGATTGGTGGACATCTTATTCTACTATGGCTTGAGCGATTCCCGACTCAATAGAAGAAGTACCTATACCTACACCTACAGTCTACACCCGAATCCACTTGCAGTCCTGTCCTCTTGCTTGGCTTGGCATAGTAATTCCTTAGTTGCCTTGTTAGGGTAAGGGAAACACAATGTCGACTTGTCGGGCAGGAGGGCTGCTGCCGCTTATTCTTATTAATGGACCGCACACACTTAATTATCATCACACCCGACGCCACTCTACGCGTAGTCATTAGCCGCTTGGTATAATTAAGCTGGACACAATGGAATACAGCCAATGAGCACACTTTGTTTGCCTCGCGTGGCCTAGCGTGTTACTAGTTGTTTTTCGGCGTTACTCGCATTTTTACAACACCCTCGGATGCAGTAGGGTTGCATGGTAACCACATGGCCACTGTTTCATCTTCTACGTGAACGCTAAATCCAACCTTATAATTCCAAGATGACAAAACGTAAATAGCTACATGAAGAAACGCTTAAACGCAGTGGCTGTGAAACGGCAATTACGAGTAAATTAGCGACGAGTATCTAACAATGGCGGCACGTCACAATTAACGCGATAATACACGGGAACGCGGTAGACGTGACGCCGCTAACATAATGAGGATTTAATTTAATCAAATTCGACATAAATGATGACTTAAGAACCTGGTTGTGTAAAAGGTTACCACGTGGATAAATAAAATTGAGGTTATGAAACGTTGCAACCTAGGATGACTATGGTTCTGCTGATGGTAGTTGACCTCCTCTAAATAGAGTTGAACAACATGATGACAGATTCCCCGACCCGTCTTCGTGCCAGCCCGCGCCGGGCCAGTAGTAGAATAGAATAGAATAGATCTTTATTTCATGTAAACCACTGCACAGGCACTTATGAAATGTCGAGACTCTTGGTGCGCGGTTTCAAATAGGAAGTGGTCCTATGGAGAAGAACCGGAAAGAAACTACATGGATTAAAAAAAAAAAAAGATTACGATTTTGATCAGGTAAGAGCTGCGATAATAATGTGAATAAAAATAAGAATAGGATAGGTAATAATGATTTGCCTCTGAATAAGATTGCCATGATAGTTACAAGCTGACCAACTAGTTGTTAGTCCAAACACCAAGTCCAGTTGTTGACCAACTAGTTGTTATGTCCCAAAATAATCATAACCAGATCCAGCAATTCTTCTCTTGTTCTTTTCTCACCACTACTTGCATTTGAGAAATATTTACAATATAATTTTATGGTTCTTATTATACAGGCTTCTTGCCTAGTTTAGGGGTCAGACATTCGACATTGTAATTTATCATTATTGTGCAACTTAATTGTGTACATTTTATAATTTCATATTTTCTTGTGTACAAAATAAAAGATTTTTTAGTTGATTTTTTTATGGCTGCTGATCCTTTTGCGGCTATTCTGCCAGTTTCGTGAAACGGAATTCAGTGAAGCCGTCTGACAAAATTACTTATGGAAGTTGTTAGTGGCTGAAAACGACAAACAATTTTATTATTTTACATAAAAACAATTATGACAGATGAATTTTTGCCATCTGTAGGACTGATTACCTCAAACTGCTATGAGGCTACGGCTACAGTGCCACAAACTTATCTGACCCGGTCAGGGCGTCGCTGCCGTCGCTTTTACCAATGTCATCTCCCCACAAAAATGACATTTTGAAGTCATTTCGGTTCCGTAGCGACGTTAGTTCCAATTTTGGTCACCGGGTCAGATGACATATTGAAGTCATTTCTGTTCCATAGCGTAGCGTTAGTTCCATTTTTGGCTACCGGATCAGATTAGTTTGTGGCACTATAGGTACCTCAAAAGGCTATTTATTTATACACTTTCTTTTTACTTCCAATAATTCCCCGTCAAATATTTAAATACCTAGTGCTTTAGTAGATATTTCTATTACTTCCAAGGAAACAGATTAAAAGATTTGGGAATTTTCTTCAAAACCAGTTTTGATGTTTTGCGGTTGAATGAACTCCGTGGCGCTGGCGATATTTTGAGCCACTTGTACAGCTCATGTGGCTCATGGCCATAGGCAAACAGTACCTACAAATAAGTATTTTTAACCTAAATAAATAAAAAGTTACGTTGATCCGTTGTCCTTGATGGGTTAAGCGCAATGTTTGTTATGTTAAAGAAATCATGCCAATTATCGGCAACTGACTGACAATATAATAAGCTTATATTAGGGCACCTGAACATGACCTTAAATTAAGTCTCGTTATCAATTAATATATGATTAGTACCTCCAAATTATGCTCTGTAAATTTTAACCAAGTTTGCATCGTCACTACTAACAAAGTAATGTATAGTTTAAGTACTCAAGGTATCGAGCTAATTGTAGGAATTTCCGCTTTATTTATGCAACGATACGTTTTGCAATCTGATTGAAACGCAACGCGAACCGCTTTCTTAATACATAGAATTACTGACTTTATATGAATGGAAACGAATACTGTAACTATAGGTTTAACATGACGTGCTACCGAAGTTATACTTAAATTATAACATTTTATAGTAAGAGGTCATCCATAAAGTACGTCACACTAATATCGTGATTTTTATACCCCTCCCCCGTCCTTGTCACAGTTGATCACATTCGTGAGTACCCCCCACCCCCTAGTGTGACGTCACATATTTTGCAATTTTACATCTAGAAATTATGAAATTAAAACAGCAGTTCCGCAATTACTTTTATTTCCATTTAAATTATTTTAAAATGTGACGTCACGAAACTTAAGACCCGTCCCACCGATTGTCACATAATGTCACACTTCGTCGACCCCCTCCCCCCCCCTTAACGTGTGACGTACTTAATGGATGGTCCCTAAGTATACTAAGCACTGTCTTGTCTGTCTGTCTTGTTACATACAATACATGTTTTTATATAACGTGTATCAGAAATGCGTAATCATATTTAAGGGAGTTGATCAGACCATTAAACTGAACAAAAGTTGTTCAGTTTAATGGTCTGATCAACTCCCTTACTCTATAGGACCAACATCGTAATAGCGAAAAAATAATCAGCTGTTTCATACGTTTGGGTCGAGTAGGTATTGAAGTTCTGTTTCGCTCCCATGACGACGGAGGAAACTAGGAGGATTTCGACAGTGTAACAAAAAAAGGGTCATGCTCCGGCTCATGGCTTCGTGGGCCTAAAGACAAGGTAACGTTTCTCCGGGTAGCACTAGGAAATATAAATCTGAAACTGACTGATTAGTTGACATATCAACGTACACTTAGGCCCAAGTTCACCAAGACCATATCAGATGATTAGAGCAGGGGCGTATTTACCATAGGGCCAAGGGGGCCATGGCCCGGGGCGGCAGGTTGCGAGGGGCGGCTAAGTCGCCCCTCGTGGCCTTCTCTGGGCGCCTTTTCTTGTCAAGCTTACCTACCTAATATATTTTTTATTATATTTTATATTTTAATTGACATTTAAATTAAAAACAAACGAACGCTTCGAACCCAACCAATCGTTTACAATACCGTCAGTGCCAGAGTCATCTTTTATGGCCATAAAAGGCGACACTGGCAACCAAACCACTTTGGTCAGATATCAAGCTGCAGAGTTGATTAAACAGTTGAATTCCCTGGAAACGGCCATCTTTTCAGAATTTTGGGGACTGGGGAGATATTTTGAAGTAATTAAATATACGAGTAGCTTCAAAAGTTCTGCTAGCGGTTAACTCAGACCTCGAGGTCGTTTCTAACTTTTATGTCTCTTTAATTAATTTCATTCAAAATAAAAGATAATGTTTTGACGATTTCGAAGAGGCGGGTAAAACGAAATCACCCGAAGAATACAAGCACAACCAAAAAAGAGTTGTCAAAAGAAAGAAACGTGATGATGAGAGTCACGAAGGAGAAGCGTTACCACCGGTCGTGACCACTTTCGAGTAAATACCTTTTTCATTTCTCATACTCGGAAAGTAGTGTTTGTTTGATCCGAGTAGCGGGTGGAAGACGCTGCTCCAGTGCTTTCCACCCTTGGGCGTGACAGACTTATAGTAATTGCTTCCCTCACTAAGGCGGGAATGAATTTTAAAAATAGAACTAAAGTTGGTTATGTAGTCGGCTACGATTTTTTTTACATAATTATGAAAAATATCAATTAAAATAAAAAAAGAATGCTGCGGTCTTGTGAGTGTATAAACAAACAGTCAGTGTGAATTAAAAAAAATAACTATTAAACGGGACGGCCTGCGGCGGAGACGCGGTGTGTTCCATTATTTAAAATTTAAAAAAGACTATAATATTATTTGGCTGGATACTAAATCTGCTCGAGCAGCTCGGTATAGCTTCGCCCGCGTGATATCTTTATAAATTATAGCCTATGTTACTCAGTGTTATTATGGTATTATACCGCTGGTGAAAGAATTTTTAACATAATTCTAGTAGTTTTTGAGTTTATCCATTACAAACAAACAAACATACAAAAAATATTCTTTTTTCTCTTTATAATACTATAAGTTTAGATAAGGACTTAAATGAAGCTTTCCCATATACTATAGAGATTGCATTACGTATTTTTCTTTGCACCGCGCGCAGTCCCGAATTGTACTGCAGAACGTTCCGTTCCACTTTCAGCGAAGAACACCTAAACAGCTTAGCTAAGGCTGTTCTGAATATAGAAACAAATTATGACAGCGTCATTGACGTTTTTTTTAACCAACTTATACAAAGAAAAAAATTACCTAGTGAATAAATGGTTCGTTTTTAGGAAAAAAAAAATCATTTATAATTTCACACCTCACAGGAGGTACCTATTGCAGGTTGTTTTTTTCTTAAATAAACTACTTTTGTCGTCACTTAATGGGGCGGCAAAGCTAACTGGCCCGGGGCGCCAAATCTCTAAATACGCCTCTGGATTAGAGCAAAATCAGCAATTTAAATATGAATTTTTGTACGGGTAATCGGCCGATTTCATTCCAAACATCTGTTATATTATCGGTGAACATGGCCCTAAATAGTACAGCCAAACCGATTGATCTAGAAACTGCAAATTCGAAAATATCTTATTTCTTCTATCTCTAAGATCTTTCTTAGGATTTATTTTTAATCTTCCCCTTATATTATATTATGTTAACGGGGTATTCAAGTTTGCATGGAATTCCGCGAACAATGTCGTAGCAAATGTTATAGGTACCTACTCATGAATAAATCACAAGGTATCTACAATTAACAAAAATCTCAGGCGGTCCTTAGTGCAAACCTAAGATTAGCCTGTAGCTAATACTCGCAGCCATGAGCGTACACAATGGGGGACAGCAGGCCCTACCTGCCCTGGACCTGGCCTGCCTCCCATACAATTTTTGCCGATTTATATGCATACTAGCGACCCGTCCCCGGCTACGCCCGGGTGCAATTTCTCTATTATCCTTAAATTAAATATGAAAGTATTATACATATAAACCATCCTCTTAAATCACTCTATCTATTAAAAAAAACCGCATCAAAATCCGTTGCGTAGTTTTAAAGATCTAAGCATACATAGGGACAGATAGACAGCGGGAAGCGACTTTGTTTTATACTATCAAGTGATGCCTCAGTAAATTCCTGATTTGTCCCTTAAGCCAAAAGTTGGCCTAAAGTAAATTCCTGATTCCCCCCCTAGGTCAAAAGCTGGCCTATGCCTAAATAAATTCCCAAATTTGCCCCCCTCTAGGCTAAAAGTTGCGTACGCCCATGCTAGTAGCTAAACTTCTTGCACAAAATACTTATTATACAATTGCGGGGCTTTCTCAACACCCTGTCCCTAGTTACGTAAAAGCTAGTAATAGCAATTCCTGCTTCGAATACACGTAATATCTACCTACATAGTAGAGTTACCGGCCAGCAGTTTACATGGTAAATACCTAGGTATTTACGACAGTCTAGCGTAACGTTCGTCGTGTGGAAATGAACAAGTAGATATAAATCTGATACTTCGTTTTGTAGAGCGCTATCGTTCATACTTTTCAACAAATCTGTAAAGTGGTTTACATATCTCTTAGAATGAGAAACAGACCTCTATGGTCTAACAACACTAATCGCTTAGCCACTGCGCCAATCGTGTCGTCAAAATACTTTTTTTATCCAGCGACAAAAAAGTGGGGTCTATTGTAGTGTATCTGTCTGTGGCATCGTAGTTCCAACACGGATGGACCGACCTGAATGCAGTATTTTTAATTCAAAGCTAGTTTAATCGGGAATCATCTTAGCTATGTTTCATGAAAATCTGTTCAGCCGTGCAAAAGTTACAGCTCTTTTTCTAGTTGGAGTCGGGGGTTTTTGACGGTTAGGTTATTCTGTCAAGTGGGCATCAAGCTACTTATCACATGGGAATTACTCACAAGGCCATAGGCTTAAGAACTTGAACCCCTAGGGGTTTGGGGGTTCAAATCCCCCCTGATACCTCAGACAATTAAATTACTTTTAAAATGTATAGGTACCTACCATAAAGTTATTATTACTAACTTTATGGTACCTACACTCGTTATTAAAGTTGTCATAACTCCCGTCAAGGAGCGTTCAATTATAGGCATAGAAATAATAAGTAGGGCTCCCCCCTAGATAATAAGTCTATGATTATAGGTATTTACTGCTTTTTTAACGATTTCGTTAATAAAACAGTTTTAAAAGAATTGTTACATAATGCTTTTCTTGTTCACCATCAATGAATGTAACTAAAAAAAAGCCTCTTACGACGAAATTTTTCACTGTAGTTGGTTGAATGCAATTTTTAAATGAAATATTTTATTTTAATTTTAGTTTAAGGCAGATTTTAACAATAGGCGGGACCGATACTACAAAAAAGTACAGGTTCTTGGGATGGGATGGCATAAGGTATAGTCATTTAGAGATCAGGTGATAGGTACCTACCTAAGTTAATTATATGGAAGTTTCATACAAAAGTAATACAAAACCTGCAATAAAACGGCATTTTGATAAGTTGAATCACACCTTATGACCTAAATATCATGAGCGTTCAGGAAAATCAAGGTGAGTGGCTGCAGGTACGGCTCGCGCCTTCGCCAAAGGAAAATATTGCTTGCATTCGTGAATCGAACGCGATACGAAACGCACCAGCCGGAATAAAAAAAATATAGGTTCGAATTTCGAAATTGTGTTTTGTTTTTTATTGTGTAAAATAAGTGGCGGGAAAATTGTTTGCGTCGCAAAATGACGATCTACAGTAAAATTGTTCAGATTATTTTAGTTAGTGTGTGATGAGTTTCGGGAAGGATATCAGGATTGAAGGTTTGTTATACTTACTTTTTATTTGAGAAATATCTTGTAGATATTTGCTACTAATTAATACTTACTAAGATTTTGTTAGCAACTGCGTACTAGGCACTGTCGGAGTTTATTGTATCATTTATTGTTACATTCACAATTGCACACAACTTAAAATAAATATACACTACCTATTAATACCCGCAGTAGTTTAAAATTATCATTGTCCGTAAATGCCGAATACAATTTTAGAATCGAAGATAATGTAGAGCCATCGATGTCTAGAGCCGTATGAGCACTAGGATATTATTATTATAAAACAGGTTATACACCTGCAGACTTCTGATATGATACCTACATATTAAAAGTCTAATAGAGTAGGGTGTAGTGCGTCCGTAACTGTTTCACCGGAGTCAAAAGGAGCTACATGAATACTGAATATTTTTTATAGGCAACCTGTTTCGTGATTCTGCTTCTTCTTCTTTTAATTTTATGGCTCCATCGTAATTCGATGATTTTGCCAACGTCAAGGTAGGAAATGACAGGTGATCAGTTTAAAAAAAAAATTGTGATGAAATTGACCGGTATAGTTTTTTATGAGATTGATAGACATAATGCACCAATGGGTCAGTCTATACAGAAGCTATAAAATCGTACCTACGTAAAATTAAGATCAGCTCCCATTTTCTTTTATGACTAGGTATTAACTTATTAAGTCATCACGGAAAAACATATTTTAGATTAATTCTAGTTAGATCTTCTTTGTCTTTTTATTTAACTTAATAAAGTAGTTTGTCGTAGTCATTATTAATTTAAGTACCTATGTTAAGTTTTGTCATTTGTTGTTTAAGAGTGACCTTACGAGGCTGGCATAGTCACTACGGTGAACTGAAGCCTCAATAAAAATTTGAATAAAAAAAAAACTAGCAGAATTTCCTGAATACATAAATTATAGTTTTGACAGCTAATTAACTATCCAACGTATTAATCAATGACTTACGTAAACGCTACGTCCGTTAACAATTATATTATTATTTATTATAACTTAGTCAGAACAATGTTCGGATACATACAGGATATAATTGTGTGCAGACTCTTGATTACCTGTAATCTTACCTCTGTCTTCCAAGTTGGTTTGCATTTAAATAGAAAAATGGCAGTAAACTGACTAATTAATGAGATACGTATCTACTTACAACAATGGCCAATTAACACGAACAATGTGCATTTGAAATGATAACCAAACATCAATCATTTGGTTTCCACCAGTTTTTGAACCCCTAAGGACTATCCCTAGGACTTGACCCTAAGGGCAATATGGTCAATATAAATTTTATCAGTTATTAATACTCTGATAAGTTCCACGCGATATAAATTCTGTGGTGCCAAGGAAAAAGGGTAGGTACAGAGTAAAACACAAAACACTTCTTTGTTTTATTAGAATAAAGTCCTATGATTCAAAATCCAAAATAAGTTATATTTATTATGGATTTTAATATTATATGCAAATAGAAGACATTCTATTCTATGATTTTAATCTAATATTAACAAAAAAGTGTTTTCTTTTTTACACCGTAGTGATTTTTTTTGTTTTTA
Source organism: Allophyes oxyacanthae (assembly GCA_932294325.1). Lineage (NCBI taxonomy): Eukaryota > Metazoa > Arthropoda > Insecta > Lepidoptera > Noctuidae > Allophyes > Allophyes oxyacanthae. Next base: position 16,535,602 of record OW028610.1, on the reverse strand, counting down.
ACTTATCCCCTTTTGCCTTAGCACCACAGAATTAATAATTTGAAACTTTTTGTTTTGAATTTTCAATTACGGTTACATTCCAAGTCTAGGTATACTTCCAAAATTCCCAAATGTTAATTAAATTATTGATTACACAACAAACCGGATATCTATGCAACAAACGCATTAACAGTCTTTGTGTAAATTCTGTCTAACATATTTTCCGTTTCATTTTTTAAGTATGTACATACAAAAACCTTACAAAAACACATGAAAACGTGCAAGTCAATGATATAAGTACCTACCTAAGGTTTCCGTGTAGCTTCAACATTTATTGATGATTATTTTAACATTTTATTGTAGGTATTAGAGTCAATAAAAAACTAACTCAGGTAGAGTTAGTTTTTTATTGACTATATCAAGCATCTATATGAATATCTACATTATGGTATCAATTTTTTTGTAAAGCAGGTTTTTTTTTAAATAGTGCGCATAATTTGCCTTCTTATTCAGTGTCTGTTCATAAATGCAACTACAGTAATGGGGTTCACTTTAAAATAAAACGAAAATTTGACTTAATATTGAGGACATCGCATAAATTACAAAAATCGCAGTCAAACAAAATCAAATTTTTATTTTGTGTCTGAGTGGATTTTCTTTCTGTGGTTGCATTTAGGAACTGAAACTGAATAGCTCTGCAAATTATGCGCACTACATAAAAAAACGAAATGTGCTCTGGGACACATAGTAGAAGTGAAACTTCAACGGATATATCATCTACCCGCTCCACGCGGCCGTAACCATAAAGTTATTATTATTTTACCACTAATAATAACTTTATGGCCGTAACGCTCTTTTTCGTGACGGAAAACTCCTAATACACCCGTCTACATAGAAGTTTCACTTCAAAAATATTCTGTAGAGATTTATTTATTTATTTTGTTTAATTAGAACGGCCACAGGCCACTTACACTAATTAAGACGCAACTAGCACACAGACTTCTCGCAATACTCCAGACATACTAACATAAACTTATTTCATTCATCAGCAAAAATATCACAACCAACGAGATGTTCCAGGGCAAAGGTCTCCCCCGTTAACACATAATACGTTATTATACCTAGAATTTGAAAATTATACACGTTGACTGGTTGAACGATGAACATATTGAATGACGGTATTGTACTCATCATTATTGCATTATAAACAACTTTTACTATGGGACCAACCCTGAAATCGCGATAAAACAATCTGTTATTTCATCCCTACAGACAATCGAGTAATATTGAAATATTTTTATCGAACAGCTGATTTTTTATCGCGTGTTGGTCCCATAGTAAAAGCTATTTATAATTTTATTATTAGTATTTTATTATTAGTACAATATGTCCATTCCCGCCTTCATTAATGTCCATTGTTCAACAAACCAGTTTACTACACAGACACACATACACAGCCTTATAGGTATACCTAAGTAATACCAGCAAAACACGAGTAAAACACAGCAGACGGTAATACCCTATCGTCATAATAAATCCAATACTGGTTTTACCGGTTCTAAAGGATAGCGATAAGTTCACCAGTTTTTTATCATGTCTGCCTACGTCTTGCCAACAAAACCTAGCCTAAAATGTTAAACACATTAATTTATTATTCAATAAAACCTCACCAACAGATTCTCAATAAGCTCTAAAAGATTGTTTTAATAATAAATAAGGAAGGATTATATTTATAATGAGAAACAGTTCATATATTATAGATTACTAATAAATCAAGGAACTTAACTGTCTTTCTTTAATTTATAAATGCTAATGTTTGCCTGTTTATTGCCATAAGTAATTTATATCAAGTATACCAATCAAACATGCGTTTTAGATTTTTATATGTGTAACGGCTAAAATAATAGGAATTTTATTCTGATCAGTACGTTTACCTCAAAATATTGAGAGCTAATAAATGCGAAATTCTCAACATAATATTATACCTACAGGTAATGTACAGACTCAAATTTGGGTTTTCCTCTAACAATGTATGGATTCATCTCAACTTTTTTAAACAACAATAGTGGATCGTAGATATTAGATATACCTATAAAGTCCAACTTTTCTAGTCCTTTAAACGGTAATTGTAGTCTTCATTATGAACAACTTTTAATATGGGACCAACAATGAAATCGTAAAAAAGAACAACTGATACATACATTTAGCAGGTTTTTTTTTCGGGATTTCATGGTCCCATAGTAAAAGTTGTTCATAATGATATTATGAGTACTATAACCCCTGAAAAGGACCTCTGCTAATAAAGTAGGACCATAAACAAACTATCAAAAGTATCTACAGCTTACCATTATGGATCACATAATGTATAAGTTATTTATATACAATTTTATGTTGTAAATGATCAGTCAACGACTTCTTAGCACTTACGTGTGTAATACTGACACGTATATAAATATGACTAATATAATATGACGTATACTTATAAGCCTTGACCATAGAAATAGTACAAGTACTGGAACGCTTAATAGTGCCGTAAAGCCGGTCTGAGGGAGAATACTTTGTGGTAACCGTGTCCTTGTCTAATAGGGTAACCATACATTTTAGTTAAAAGTAGGACATGATAGAAATATTTAATTATGTTATGAGAATAGTTATCAGGTAATTAACTACTGATATCGAATAGTAAGAATTGTTTTTTTCCTAGTAAATAGTGAAATATATGGTCCATACAGTGTATCTAAACGTTCTTACAAATATACATACACCCTTTTGGTTATAATTAGAGTCACAGGCAAGGCATAATATATAAATAGGTATATGCAAGGTTACTATATAATAAAAAAGAAAATTTAGAGAAAATTTCGGACATTGCGGAAAAATCCGGACATTTTCTTATACACAGATTACGTGTATAATAAAATGTCATGCGTGAATATTCCGGACATCTGGCAGCTCTAGTCATAGGAAACATTAGATTTTAACATTTTAAGATACAAATTTAATTCCTCTTCTACTTTTTCTTTCTTTTTTCTTTTTCTCTTTTAGCTTTGCGACCATCCTACGACCTTTCTTTATGAGATCTTTCCTATTATAGCAGAAAGGGTAACCCATGCTTAGTGCTGCAGAATCGAATATCACTTATTATAATATTCTTGTTTGGCAAACTCAAGTATAATCATCATTCACAACATTAAGCAATAAAACACAATGAATGAAAGTCAAAGCAAAACTTTTTTTAATTTCAAAACGGCATAAAAAGGTCGTCGTCGTTTCGTCAAAACGTTGAGATTCTAGATGCACGGTTCCAAAGTGGGCCGGGTTCTATGGAGAAGAGACCGGCTAGAAACTTAATGGTTGATTGTAATTTTAATTGTGTTGGCATTATAGTTGTATTTTGGGTTTATGTGCTTGTTTCCTCTTGCTTTACTTTCTTATTTGGTGGTTCACTGGAAACTGCAACATCTTCCCATTTACTACAAGATCCTACATGCCCTGATTCACCAGATGTTCCTGCACGTACAATTTATTTTGCACGTACAGTTTTTTTTCTTTTTGTGGCTATCTGTAATGTCAAAAATGATCTTCATTATGGCACAATATCTAAGTACAATATCCAATCCAGTAAAAGTTTAATCCATCTAACTATACTAATAGGAAAATATAAGTTTGTGCAATGTGTTATACTTTATATTAGTATAAACTATTACAGACCAGACAATTACACACAACATTATACAACAGACACATACAACAACTGATAATTATTAAACATATTACAACAGTACCTATGGTAATATTGAAGGAACTGCTTCAGGTTTTAATTTTATTTTTGCTGCTGTTAAATAATTCATTATCTTTAAAATTTACGCCACAAACACATGCGAACTTTTACACACTAATGTCAAGGTTCGTGGCTGTTATCCATAACACCCTCTGCTTATTATCAGCTGGAATCCTGAAAAAAACAAACATGGAATTTTAATAAAGTCTATAATTTTATAAGAGATACAAAAAAACATTATTATCTATTCGGCACAACAAACAACAAATGATTTCAACAAATTAACTTAAACTATATACAGGGTTATTTGTAAAACACCGGCAATGCTTTAAGGGGTGAAACTACTCATCAATATGAACAACTTTTACTACGGGACCAACCATGAAATCGCGAAAAAAAATTCAAACTTTTCATACATTTTGATGGAGCAAGGTTAATCTTTTGTATGAAAAGTTTGATTTTTTTTTCGCGATTTCATGGTTGTTCCCATAGTAAAAGTTGTTCATATTGATGAGTAGTTTCACCCCTTAAAGCGTTGCCGGTGTTTTACAAATAACCCTGTATGTATACTTATACTATACTTGGAATCACTCAAATTATACAAAACAATAAATGCATCGAAAATATGCTACGCATTACAGATTATGGAAAACAAATCCAAATTTATTAAAGTACGTAAATTATTTAACTTAGTGGACTGTATGTTATGTGAAACGATCTAAAATAAGTACTTGGAGCAACTATATCCCACAAAATAAAAATATATTGTCACACTACTCAATGAAACTTACCTATGGAACGATATTCCACAACCAGGATAATATTCTCGCTTGCACCCAATCATAACTCAAGTATTTACCATCTTGTCGCCAAAAAAATATTCTAGGCACAAAAATAATGTTTGATCACGTTTATTTCTGAACTATGAAAACCACGAATGTTGACAATAGGTTGACAACTAAGTTGACAATGTAAGCCATTTTGAATGATGTAGTGTTTCCCGCATGCAAACTTCTTTAACTACTGGTATCCAAATATTGTAATAATCAATCTTATTGAATAACGTATGGAAATAATAATATTTAATATAATATTTAAAGCACGTCAATTATAATTTTTATTATGTTTATTTTAATAGCCGTGGGTAGAAGTTTCATTAGTTCTAATATGTATGTAAAAACGATTCTGAAAATACCAATTTAGTAGATTACTAAGTTGATGAGTAATGGCCATGTGTGCGAGAGGGACACCGCTAAATCTCGGGTGACTTTCATGTGGGCACAAAATTTCGTACAACTAATTAAAGCAGTAAGCTCTCTAGTTATAGGTACTATGTATTATCTCTATGGCCTTGACTAATGCAAAAACCGGCCAAGTGCGAGTCGGACTAGCACACGAAGGGTTGCGAACCATTATTTATAAAAATGGCAAAAAAAACACGTTTATTGTAGGAAGCCCGCTTAAATATTTATTTTATTCTGTTTTTTATTATAGCGGCAACAGAAATACATCATATTCTGTGAAAATTTCAACGGTCTAACTATCACGGTTCATGAGATTCAGCCAGTGGTTCTTCCGCGTCATGCCTCTAGAGAGGTTCAGCCTCGTTTTGTCAGTTTGCAGTATCTAATGAATTAAATACAACTTTGTGAATATATGCCTGATAAAATATGCCATTCTTAAAAAGTTGTTCACCTTCTAATCTACCATACATCAACGCGGATATTTGGGCGCCCGAGTTATTTCCTCCACTTGATTTTGCTACGAATTATTAAAATGTAATTATTGTAATGATGCATGGATAATAACGTAAATTGGTTTATGATGTAGTCGATGCTATATTCTCACAATAGAGATGAGCGTTTTTAGAATAACGATGCTATGTGTTGTTGAAAACGGATGCCGGTGACACCTAGTTTTGTAGTAGATATCGTTGGTTTCGTTTGGATGCGCTGTCAAATATAAATATTGGCATCGTATCGCAGTTCACGATACGAACATTGGTAGCCATCAATCGCGTAGGGTGACAGTTTTACAAGGGGAAGCCGTCCCAAAAATGCCCTCTAAAAATTGCTACAATTAATGCTGCAAGACAAAAATCCATACCGTCTCTTGTAATCTATATTAGTCATGTCTGGAAGAGCTCGACCTAACTGAATAACAAGCCTTTTTTTTGTCAGTTGAATGAGTAAATAATATAATATTACGTTGGTCTATGCCAACGTACGTACAACGTATAACCAATTCCTAAAGGGAAGCCGATGGGAATCGCGTGGTATGGCCTCTTCGCCACTGGTAGCCATTGATGCCAACAATAACGATGCTCTTAAATATTATGAAAGATTGATGTACTGGACGAGGGTTTTCAATACAAAATTATTTTGAAATTCATGCGATGCTTTTTACTATTAATGTCTACATCGATAAAAGACTTTGGCTTTGCGACTACTTATAGAAGAACTACTAATATACTAAATAAAGAAGAATTTACTTATAACAGATTGTTTCGGTAGGTTCATTGGGACTGATTGATGATGTTGTTGTTCCATATTTTGACAAACAGAGACAGTAAATTGGATAGATGTACATGGAAAACCCATTTTTCGTTGGCTAAGCTGTAGTATATTTTACGGTGTACAATTCATTGCACTTTTTAGATGTCATTGACCGCTCTCGTACGATCTCTGAGCTGGTCACTTTTTTATATATACTCGTCAAAACAAAATAAGGGCCACCTTATATTTTTGATCTTCTGGGCAAATTATGAGGTTCCTAGGTTTCTAAGTTGTAAAATTCATTGCAATGATTTGTTTTTAATGAAATGGGCTTGAATTTTACACAATCCACAGAAAAAAACAACAATTTTCCAACATTTTCAAGAAAAAGTGCAATTTCAGCAAAACGTACACTTGGACTAAAAATGCAATTAAAAATTAAATTCCACGGCATTTATTCTTCTTCCTTTTTGAATCAATATCTGGTGTAACCTCCTCTTTTCTGAACATATTCTTGAAGCCTAGAGGGCATTTTCTATCAGATGCCGCATTGTTTCTTGAGAGATTTGTTCCTAGCTTGATTTTAGGACGTTTAAGGGCTGTCTTTTATTGTCCACTGATCAATTTGTGTCTCATACTCTTCTTTTCAACAGATCCCACATGTGTTCAATTGTGTTCAAGCCCGAACTGTTCGCTGGTCTCGGCAACACTTGTATACAAGCCTCTTCTAGTGTCTCTCTGGTGGCTCTAACAGTATAAGCGCGTGCATTGCCGTGCAACAGCTTGGAACCTGCACCCACTTGCTATGCAAATGGCACCACATAGAGTCTTATGACCTCCTGGATGAATCATTAAGTTGTTACTGTACCCTGGTTCTGAATTATGAGCTCAGTTCTTCCAGTTTGGCTTATGCCTCCCCACACCATAACATTGGGCCCCCCAAATCGATCATTGTTGCGGATGCAGGCATCTGCAAGTTGCTCCCTTTTCATCTCCACACCCTTATGCAACGGTCAACACTAAAAACTTTTACTTTGCTCTCATCTGTAAAAAGCAATGTGCTTCAGTCACTTACGCTACAGTCCAATTGTTGCCTTGCGGATGTTTATTGATTTGCATGATGAATACTGTTCTATGGAATTCGCACCACTTGACTCCTGGACAATTGCTGGTCTTCATAAAACTGGTTTCTAATTGTTTGGTCAATTAGTCACGTGCCTGTGGCCAGGCACAAGCGGGTTTGCACAGAGCGGGAAGTGACGGTGCTCTCTCTGCATGCATGTAAGTCTATGTAGCGGTCTTCCTGAGCGGTGATTCCTCTGGCTCTGCCTAATTCCTGACTTCTGACAAAATTTTGGATCTCATAAAAGCAATACCAGGCATTCTGAATCGCTCGCTGCAAAAATCTCGGCTGTAAAACTACAGATCGCTACGAATAGCTTTCTTGGATGAGTGTTATGGTCCTGGTCATTGTAGTCAAGTCCATTTGAAGTCGAACCTGTGGAATTACGTTCTTAAAATGCCGATGTACGCACTGACTCGACATACTAAACTGTTTTCAGTACAATACAAATGTTAAATGAGCTTAATGTTCATGTTAAAAACAGGGTAAAATTAATTGGTTTCAAAAAAGTTGATAAAATCTACCCATTTTAACGGTTTTTCAAGCGGAATGCTGTAAAAGTGTTCGCAAACACTTAAAATAACACAACGCTGTACAATTTACCACATGGATATAGTTAATGATCATTAAATCATCCATATTGTCGAAATTTGCAAGTGGCCCTTATTTTGTTTTGACGAGTATATATATGCCAATAACTTTATCGTATTCTTAGATTTTAATTTAAATCATAATTTTTTTTTATTGAGATTCGCCACTTCTGCGTGTGCTGTCTCCAAGTGACTTTTTAACTTAACTATTTGTTGTTGTAGACCAAATAGTATAGTCGTATTACTGAAATGGAGAGGACGGTTACCTAAATATTTTGTAGATAGCAACTGCCTACGTAACAAATTTTAGTGTACGCACATAATACGAATTTATGTGTAAAGGTCATATTCCAACTACGTGTGAGATAAATCAAAAATCCATTCCAATACCTCGTCTTCCGCATCAAACACTAGTCTTTGTCTCTAAACTAGTATAACTTCTTTAGTATGTTATGAATTATGATGTAATATCTAACATAATTAAGTGATTATGTTAGTTATTTATGACTGTCAGGTGGTTTCAGGAAATATGTGTATTTATCGATTTAACTTTCTATTAATATTTAGTTGAAATAAGTAATAAATATTATTTGTTTATAATTCGCCATCGGATATGGAAATTTCAATTGACTTTTTAATTCGTTAAGGAATAAATGCTATTTATTTATTTATTTTTCCATTTAACCAGTTCAGTTGTTGGAGAACTGATGATAACTTGAAGACGGTTCTGAGATGCATAGAAGTCTAGATACTCAAAGATGTAAGTGCTGTAAGTTTATTACAAACTGTTACAAATGTTTTACATAAAATATAAAAAAAAAAAAATGTAATGTGGATAGATTAATTATTTAAGAATAGTAAACTCAACAACACTAGAGCTTTATTTTAGCCTAATTTCGGTTCTTCCTACACATAAGGAGATTAAATATTCAAAGCACGTCATAATTATTATCTGGAAAATCATCGCTAGATACGACGAAGAAACTTTATATAGAACTTGTTTGAAAATTAAAAGGCAAATGAATAACAAGTTTGCCGAATCATAATAAGTAGGTAGTATACTCGTATTTCTAAAAATATTCAATTTATTCATTCTTCTTTTCTGTCATGCAGTATTTCTGATGTGAAAGCTTGCACACATTTCAGCATAGCTATTCTGTAAGAACATATTGATTTCGATTCTATCTTTTTCCCGTGTTGCCGTTTTCGGGAGACATGTTGCCGCCCTGCTTGCATGATTGGCTACAGCATGTCTTCTGAACTCTGATCTCTGCCAGATATTTATATTTTGGTATTTTTCTTATTTTTAATATGTGTAAAATTACTGTAGCTTTCATTGCATTTAATATTATATTTCTACTCGTCTAGTAACGTACCTTAATATCATGCTGTGCGATTACGCTAGGGTTTCAATCTGTTCTAAACCTACATAGAATTACATTCATACTAATCAATTGTTACGTTGTAATTGTCTAATAAATAAATAAATCACACTCTTATTGTCGGTTGGTATTGTAATGAACGTGTTACTTAATAACAAAAGCTGTGAACATGACTAGATCATACTCACAGCTCCGTTATTTAGATAAGTATGTCAATTCGTCAAATATTTACTGACAATAAGAGTGAGATTCACAGAGTGACATGTTACAGAATAGCTATGCGGTTCTCCCATGAGTAATGCTCATTTTATTCAATGTTCAATTTATTCCTGCCTGGATGTACCTACCTATTTTTAATTCTGCGCTGCTGCATGGATGTTCAAAGTTTAAGAATTTTTGTTAAATATTTGATGTTGGTAACATTTCATGATAGAGTACAGAATATTATAACGACCATAACAATAAATTAATTCTAAGGATTAATTAGCTCCTGATCAACTTCTGATGCTGACCGTAAAATCCACAGCCTGAAAAATGAAAACCTAATTAAATATTGGTGCGCTCTCTCTTTTACTTTCTTTTAACAAATATTTGGCAAATACATTTACCGGAAAAATGCAATCAACATCGGCAAATGGCGAATTTATGTAGGTACATATCTAGCGACCTTATTAGGTGCATGTGCAGTGGCTCTCACTTTTCAAGGCAAAGGGTTCATTAACCGTACGAACTCACTATTAAAGTACAATTAAACATGCTACCTAACTGAAGCCATATTATTGAATATACCAATATTTAGTGCCCTATTTTATATACTCTATAAATATATAGACTGCTTATTTGATTAAGGGCCTATTTTTCAATAGCTGGATAAACCTCAGATAAGTTATTCTTCTGATCAGTCAATACCAAAACTATTCTCTTTTATGTGGCCATAGAAAAATCTGGTCTTCTTGGACCGTTGTCGTTACATGATGGATATCCATTTTCCCCGGTCTGCTGCATGTCACCTCTTGTATATCTCTTTGGTAGATTCATCTTTTGCATTCCGTCTGCGAAACCTGTAACTATTTCCTTCGATATATTTTCGATATTTTCTGTTTCATAATTTCCAGGAGTTCAAGCGATGCGGTTAAAATGCACAAGAACCCACCTAGGGTTCTTGTGCATGGTGAGCATCTCTTGATATTCTTCAAGGATTGACATATTGTTCACGGTATTCTACTTCTCCCTTTTGTCTATACGTCTCGGAGCCATAATGGAAAATTGAGAAAACGAGTGAGCATCTGAGTGTCGTCTGAGGTATAGTTTGGGGCTTCTGGATCCTCATTAGCCGCGTAAAGGCATTCTTTGTTTTATAAATCGCTTACATATCTCGTTTTAGAATATTCGGGATATCCCAAACCGACTAATCCAAAGGAAAAATGTGGAATAGGAAGATCTTATTACCTCTTCAATAATGGATATCTTTTTTAAACATTGCCCCACTCTAGTTTTGAACTAAGTGGTATAAAATTATCACCATTTTTAATTTTACGTTTTTATTTGAATTTATTAGATACATTGTGAAGAGACTATTCGACACAACGCTCAAAGGCTTGAAAAAGTGGTGACTTTTCTATACTACTGAGGATAACCCAATCATATACCTATTATTGAAGAGGTAATATGACCTCCTATTCCACATTTTCCTTCGGACTTGGTCTGGGACATCCTGTATATATATTTCATTCATGCGCCTACTTACATAGCCTTACTTACTTACCTGCCTTAATATCTCCTATTTTGGCTACTAATTGTTTTACGCACGTGCCAAAGGATTTCATGTGTTTTTTAGGATATTCGGAACTTTTACAATCTCAATGGTACTAAGCAAATATTCTCGTGTACCGTGTTGCTGCATGCAGCAACAGCATGTAGTACTATGCTGCATGCAGCTGTATTTCATAGCATTCTGTCTAAGGAGATCTATGATATACAGAATGGCATTTTTTAACGTAGGTAATCTGGTATAATATAGATCTCCTTTAAAAACAATGCTATAAAATACACCTTCGTGTTTTGTCTGTACATTATAATCTCAACTACTTTTTATAGTTTATCTTTATTGCTATTGAGAAGACATTTCCGTCGTGACTCAAGACAAACTAGGTTCAAGGTTATTATGTGGCTGTTACGTGTTTGTTTCTATTAAAATGATGTCTGCCAAGTTGAGAATTACTATGATATAACATACAAAAATTAGCGACCTGCCACCAGATTCTCAGCCGTAGACCGAAGTAAAATAAAAATAAGACTATTTATATTTATAATTATTTATATCGAATCATGTCTAGCCATGTTTTCTTTAACCCTTTTTCTGGTCAAAAATCAATAAAATAATTCGCGTATAGGTACTTATCAGTAAGTAATTAATTGAACTTATCCTATTTATTTATTTTACTGTAGATATATTTAAAGTAAAATAAATAAATAACCAATGATACTAGATACATAAAGACAACTATTACCTACAAACATTAAATATCACAAGAATCAAATTCATGCATTCTTCTTATTATACTTCATACATTCCGACAGAATCGTTTTCCATGCATCCGCAAACAAATCAAAGTCTGGGTTTGATTTGAATCCAGGAGAGCATTGAGCGCAGTGTCCGGGGTATATGGGTGACTGACAGTGCGCAACAGTTCGACATGAAGGGACTGTTAATAATTTATATCTTCTGCTGCGACAGTAATTATTAGCTATTATTGGTTTAAGTCTCGTATCATATCCAATTCCAAAGATTCTAACACAATTTTCCTATTTAAATAGTATAACATTAAATAACTATCTCAGAGTTCTCAGACCTAAATACTAGTAGACTGTGGCAAAATGATTTGATTACGCCTCGTACGATCTAATTTAATAAACCGCCAAACAAACTGCCAATATAACTGAAACCACAAAAGCACATTAAACCATGAACAATGTTAGTATTGCTTATATAATGCCTATAAAGCCTCGTCGATGTAAATACCAGGCAAGCGAGTCGCAAGCCATTGATTAGATCTCCACTCACGAAGCAGAAATGTAATTGCAGCCTTTAAAATAGATACAGACATTTAAAGCTTTCGGTTACTACCTTTCTTAAAAATAAATGCTAATTAATGAAAGCCGGTTATGAAAAATCGTCTCGAAAAACGTTTGATCAAAAATTTACAACGGTCCGATTTCTACCGTAATTAAAACGGTATTCTATAAAATCGTGATAATTCAATACCTAGATTATTGATACTGAAACATAATCTGTTAGCAATAAAACTTCGACGATCTGTAAATCAGAGTCTTTTTTTTGTTTGTCGTACAATATTAGTGAAGGTTATCTTTGAGTTGTCAATTATATCTACATTCTTACCCATCATTAATTGACGAGGAAGCTCCATTAAATAGTAGATACGGAGCGCAAAAAATATCAAAGTTTTTTTTTTTTTTTTGTATATTTATATCGGGACCTCCAAACATTTGGTTGGTTCAAATAGTTCACACCAACAGTTGCTAATGAAAAAAAAGACATTTAACCTTCATGAAAACTAAGGTTATTTGAGTAATTCAATAATGTATTCACACATTTGCAAGTACACGGTGAGCGGAACTTAAGACTTCCGTCCTAAGAGATATAATCAGGGTAGGTTTTCCACGGGGTCATCGCTCCTTTGACCGTGTGGTCTCCGGAAAAGACCACTGTTAATGGCGACGATGGCATTATACAAAGAAGATTAGTAGCATTATACTATGTAGTCTATATAGTAGAAGTATATATAGAAGTTTTTCTTCTTTCTTTCTTTCTAAGTCAGTGTTAAACAGATGCAGTGTAAGTTTCTTATCAGAATTTCGATTTTACGCATCGACCGCGTTTGGCGTTCCGATTGATCAGTGGCCCCGAGCACGAATGTTTTTCACGTACGTTAACGTAAGCAATTTTTTTTAGTTTAATCCATATTTTATGGAAACATGCCGTATTTTTACATTATCATGAAACAAGTGTATATGTTGCGTAAAATTAAACAAAAATGCGATAGATTATTGTATTTTTTTATTCAAAAATTTCTAACGTTAACGTTATTGATACGTCAGAAACATTCGTGTTCGGTCCTCAGCTCCGGGCTCTTCACCAATCGGAGTGCCGAACGTCGATGCGTAAAATCTAGATGGTTAAAAAAGCTTACACCAGGGCTTCAGGAGAGTTCTTTTGACCTTACTGTTAAATTTTCAGTTTCAATTTGTGAGACAATTTGTGCGATGCAGTTTGCAAATATCAAAAAGTAGGAAAAGCGGCCTTGGAAATCAACGACCCAGTGGACGACACTGTTGACTGCACAAAAATTTACTCATATTTCACAATTTACAGTTTGTGTAGTGAAAACACTCGATGTCCCCGAGATAAATGCAGTGGCGAAACTGCGGGTCAATGTCTATTCTTGTGAAGTTAATTGTTTATTCCAAAACGAATTAAATAATTTCAAAATTCAAAAAAATTCAATATCGTTTATTCCCTAAAAATATTATCAGTTTCTGAAGACGAGACCTTTAATTCTTCAATCCACGTTAGCTTGGTACCGACTTCAGAAACTGCTAGGTTTTTTACAAAAAAAAAAAACCACTACCAATACCTGTCCTCAAATGTCCACATACAGTATCAAATCAACATTAAATTGTGAACATGTTAAGCTTAGGTACTTGAAGTTAACTAACCCAGTAAAGAAAAGGAGCGTAACTGACATGCATTGTCCACATACATGGTATAACCGGTGGATTTACGCGTAACCTTGAATTAAAATAATGGTGTACCTATATTAGCAGAACAATATGGAAATGTCGTTTGCTATGGGAAACTGTGATTACTTTGTCTTGTCATGCTGACGGAAACAATGCTTGAGAACTACCTGGATTGTGCATTCAATTAGTTTTTATTAACAATTTACAAACATCCATTAGTTTTTATTTTTGCAAACTTGCAAATAGCTTGTTTGCCATCTGATGTGAATTTAATTATACTAAAATCTAGTTATATCTATACCTAAATAATGATGACGGAACAGGTCTAGCGGTTGCTGATAAGTTTGTAGAACTTGTTTTGCGACCAATTCTAAATGTAAATGTAAATGACGTAACAACATCCTTTCGGCAAAACATTAAAAGAAACATAACACTAATCCTTAAATACGGATAGGTACCATAAATGCAAAAGTAATTTTGTCCGTTTGACAAGGATCATCCGTACATCATGAGGAAGAACAAAGGCTACAAGTTCATTTTTTTTTTTTTTTCAACATTTCCAACTTCCGTAGTCCACGCGGCCAGAGACGCGGGCACAGCTAATTTCATGATAAGTCATTCATACATACTTATTTGGATAGGCAAATTAGGTAGTAAATGACAAGGGGAATATTGCAAACCCAACCCCATTATGTCTACAATAAAAATTATAAGTACTATTTTCTAATTAGTAATTTTCTATTGTTATTAGCGCGTAATTTTAGGATGCTGTTTATCTCTCGACATAAACATACAGTCATACACTATTGTCATTTAATAATACCTAATAATAAAATAGGTGTAGTATTTAACATTTAACACTATGTATACCTATCCAATTTTAATTGTACCTAGTCTATGCAATCAACGGCAGTTCTTATGTAACCCACAGCTCTGTATCAGAATGAGGAAGCTTGTAGTATAGATATAATAAATAAATTGCATCTACGAAACATATTTCGGGTCTAAAACTAATTTCATAACAAAAATCTTATTACGGCTGTAACAACAACAATTACGATGGACGTTGTTGTTTTTTGTGCAGCACAAAGCAATTTAGAGTTTGTTTTATTTTATTTGGTGCCAGTACACCTGTTGAAATGCCAGCCGTGAGGCAACGACCCACGGTCGCTTGACAAAGCAGGCTGTTGTGTTAAACTCCTCAACATTTCCAATCTTTTGCCTGCGAGTTCGTCCGCGTGGATTTTATACTAGGTAACTTGTCCAAACCCTTTTCAACGCTTGAGTTTCTGAAGATCTTTTCTTAGTCCTTGCCTACATTAAACAAGACATATTTATGCGCAAACCATACAAAATAAAAAACCCGACTGCAGTAAGTAAAACAAGATGGAAACAAGATGAAAAGGAAAACGAATAAGTACCTTTTACGACCTTTCATGTTACGATCTTTCTGAACCAACCTTTTTATTTTTCTTGATTCATTTTTTTTATCATTGAGTTGTCAAAATAAATTAAATGTAATGCGATAATTTTAATACGTTTTATTTCAATTTTGATATTAAAAGCTAGTACTTATCCTTTACTTTTAATTTATTAGATATTGTTAAAATATTAAGTTATTCTAGTGTATAAGATATATTATATATTTTTGAAAATCAACATGAAGAGATAGGGAAAATAAAATTTTACGGCAAGACTTAATGGCGGCTCCTTGGTTCTTCAAAATCCATATTAGTGTCACTATAACCTACCGCATTTGTTTAAAATCCGTACACTTATTTAGTCTACTAGGAACATAGACACCGACATAAATATACATTCACCAATTCCTCCTTTTGGGCTTCGCCGCAGTCGAGTAATAATACTTTGACTAAATACCCTAAATACCAGATAGTATTTTTAGAATAACGATGCCAGGGATCGATGCCACTTATAGATGCCTATATCGGATGCCATGTCATTTTGAAAATGGATACCGGTGATCTAGTTTTGTAGTAGATGTCGTTGATTTCGGTTGGTATGGTTTGGTTGATATCAGCATCGTATCGCAGTTGATAGTACGAACATTGTTATAATAGGCATCAATGCCAAAAATAACGATGCCGCATCTTTGTTATCGATGCGCATCGATGACAAAAATGTCGAAAAACGCCCATGTCTAGTACCGGGTACCATAAACTCATGTCCTCACGTTTAATTTCATCACAAAAAGCACTGACCAAAATTAAACCAAAGCTGTTGCCTCCACGCGTCCATTTTTTTTATCTTTTACACAGCATCTAGTGTAATAGTGTCTTATACTATACGCAATTACACGTGATGCTAGTAAAGTGGCCACTTGTTACATTAGTGCGCGTACGTTCCATTTTATTGCCCTTAAGATATCACTCATAGTGCTGTGACGTAAGGCTTTATTGTGTCCCAAAAGAATGGCGCTTAATAAGAGCCTAAAGGTAAACAGAACAGTACTTCTATTATGAGTTTCCAAGTCTATTCTTGCTAGAGACTTAGCTATAATAATAGTATGAGAGTCGGCTAACTGACCAGCGCATTGTAAAAAACATTCACGTCTTTCTTACACTATCTATACTTATAATAAAATTGTAACGAAGCGAAAAATGTACATTGAATCTATGATAAAGATGTAGACCTATTTTATAAATAGACAAAAGAAAATCGAATCGAAGACTATCACTTGCCTATATTGCCTTGCCTATATTGGGGCCAACGTGTGGAGCCGGCGTATACGCTAAAGGAAAACATCGTTAGGAAACCTGCACATCTGAGAGGGCCTCATAAAGTTCTCGATAGTGTGTGTAGTCCACCAACCCGCACTAAGCCGGCGAGGAGGACTAAGGCCTAACCTTTCTCATTCTGAGAAGACACCCGTGCCTAGCAGTGGGACAATAATGGGCTGGATTTATTACTTATTATTATTTTATAGAAAAACAACGCGGTACGCTATATCGCAATAACGGTCCTTTGTGGGAGAGCCTATGAAGATCCATTCATTCCTTAGCGAGCCAGTCAAGTGTGGAAGCAGGATTAGAACTAATACGAGCTCAAACATCCTTGACGGCAATCCTTGTCCGTTCCAGTTACTGCCCAACCGGTACCGAGTAGTTAGTTACCAAACCTTGATCTCCTTAAAAACCACTCAACTTAACCGCTCTCAAAATAGTTAAATACAAATACTTACGGAATTTTTTGCGGTGACCTATATCTTACTTAAAGCCTTGTCCCAGAATTTATATTTATATGATTCATAAATGTAACGGCCATAATTATAATTAATTTCTATTGATATAAAATGTTTACAAAAGCCTATGCAGCCTCTGCCTCTCAAACTGGGTAAACATTAAAGTTTTAAATTATATTGATAGTCTACTTTTACAGGCAGAAACATAAACATCACAGAAAATAATTTATGAAATATTTTAAAATATATACAAAGTAAAAAAAAATAAAAAATCCTACGTGACTCTTTGATAGTAGTTATGTGCTAATCAAAGCGTACAATAGAATAGAATAGATCTTTATTTCATGTAAACCAGATACAGGCACTTATGAAATGTCGAGACTCTAGGCACAGCTCTAGGTGCGCGGTTCCAAACGGTACACAACTGCATATTATGCAATAAGACCGCCTATTAGTGCATTGATTTTCTCGATGTTTTTTTTTATGTTGGTTCGCAATAAAGCATATTTCTTTTCTATTCTATTCTACTTACTACATTCATGCTCATACATTTTACTCACCGTCTCATAAATTTTATATTCAATGTCAAAAATATTAGCATCAAACATGCAAGGTAAACAATTGTTACTACGCAGTGTCAAACATTGTGGTAAATATATACTCAATGATAACATCGACACAGTGTACGAGTTTAAATACATAAAAATATACTACGTGCTAGAAGGTCAACAAAATGATTTCAAAAGTTTTAGGTACCTAGAAATTGTTGATTTCTTTTTAATAGACTGTACTGGCCCACTGCTGGGCAAAAGCCTCCCCCAAGTTCTTCTTTACGTCTCTTTTCTGCGCCACCTCGAACCAGCAATGATCGGATATAAATCGGTTTTGATAAATTCAATTTGCTATGAAAAAGACATCAACGCGCACGTTTATTGTATGAAAATAGTAGTTTATGAAATTGTTGCATAATAGTTTGTATTAAAACACGAGTATATTAATACCTAGTTATGTGCAGTTATATACACTAAACACTATACTCTAAAAAAAACAAAATGTATAATTTTTCGATAGGTTAACATTATTTGAATAATTTGTAAATACTGTGTCTATTTTTCATAGTAACTTAGATAAAGCTGAGGTGTTGTCAAATATGATTTTTGTATGTAAATATGTAAAGTGCAAATGATCGTAAATTTTATATGATTTCACCTAATGTATCCTATCAACATCATAAATGGGTATCTAGGACTGACCGATAGCGTTGATATACAACAAAAACCTAACCGTCAAAAACCCCCGACTCCAACTAGAAAAAGAGCTGTAACTTTTGAACGGCTGAACAGATTTTCATGAAACATACAAATAATTAGAAATAAATCGGACGTAATAAGTTCACTAGAATTCACTTTCAGGTTCATCTTCTATTAAAGTAACTCTCTACTTCACTTCCTGACAGTGGAAAAGCAACCTTTTGCTCTCCAAGACCACAGCAGAGTACCATAACTTAAACACTAACTTTGCCTTTTAGGATTGAATGCATACATTTAATATTTATACACATTATTATAGATACCCTTTAAACTTGCAAACAATCTCCATCATACAACAGCGTGGTTCATAAATCATTAGATTGCTGCATTGATTTATTATGAGCAGTCACTGCACAGTGCACACCTCTCCTTGTGCGATAGAAAAACCAGTTATACCTTCCAGTAAGTTCTGATCATTCCTATAAATTGTGTATTTGTTTAGTACCGTTGATATAAATCGGCTTCGTGCATCCGAGTTTCTATTCTTGTATTTATTACTCGTCATGTTTTCATTAATTATTGCATAGTCTCTATTTAGCTGTGTTGGATATCTGAGTATAGAATTTCAATTCCACAATTTATAGTTGTTCCTGTTCTAAATGTTATTTAGCTGGAATTCTTGGGGACTTAGGCCCAAGTTCACCGGCAACATAACAGATGATTAGAGCAAAATCAGCCGTTTAAACATGAATTTTCGGGCCTTAACTGATCGATAACATCTGATATGGTGTCGGTGAAATTGGGCCATAAACTGTTAAGAGTGCAAGTGGTGATCATCATCATCAGCGTACCTATTACCTCATTAAATTAGCTAATGAGCGCATCTGTGGCCGAGAACAATACTAATGTCTGCGTTTCGTCACTTATGCCCAATTTCACCGACAATATACAGACGTTTAGGGACAATAGCTGTTTAACATAAACTTTTATAAGTGTATGTATTTCATATGTGTCATTTTGTCGGTGGATCTTGGGCCACTTCTCTGACCGAAGAACTGAGCTGCAGGTCTTCTAGTTTCAAAGTCTAGCTACAACTTGCCGGTTTCCTCAAGATGTTCTCTTTCAACGTGAGAGCAATGGTTATGAACAAGTACTGATATTAATAGGCAATTATCTCATAAGTACCACTTGCAAGAATATTAAGATAGTCTTATGAAAACTAGCAAGGTCTCAATCATCATCATATAAATCATACTTACCATCAACTTCAATGGACACAAGGAAATAAATACTTAAGTACACATGCACAAAGTATCAAGTCTGTGGTTATATAACAAAAAACATGTTCGCGCTAAACTCAGGGTCAGGTCGGTTGGTACTATTGAACTTGACGTTACGTTCTCAGTTACGTCAGATAAGTGACGCGGATTAATGTGCCACATCACGAATCAAGTTTAAGTCCGTATGTCTATTAGCTTGTTTAATTATGAAACATTGTGTAATTTAACATTGGCTTTCAACCCATGGACAAGTGATACAACTATGAATTACTTGTAATACCTATACGTAGTCAAGTTACTAGGTAAACAATCTTGACATGTCTTAATTTCTCAATATGCATTTAAAAATCTCTGCAAACTTACCAATGAACGTAAATATTAGGTACTTGAAGTTCATAAACCGTTTACCTACATATAAGATTTCAGATTTTTTAAATGCATGTTTAGGTAAAAGTCATGTCAAGATTGTTTACCTTTAGTAAATTACCTATACCGTCAGAGTATACTTTATAGACGCAAATATTATGAAGTTAGTTTCACACACTTTTTAGAATTTGGGAAGGTTCAAATTATGTTTTTGCCATCCTCTGTGATTGTGATCTTTGATCTTTCTAAAGCTTTCGATTGCGTTGATCACTCACTAATTCTATAATTAGACCAAACGCAGATGATGTTGAGTGCTAAGTAGTATTTGTCCTAGGCACATAACAAAGTCCTAGGTTGATATACCTACATAATACTGCCTGGTATTGCATTCAGTGCTTCCGTACAATAACTTCAGCAAACTATGACTTATGGGGACTAATGACGGGGTGGTATGTGGTTCGATACACAAAAAAAACAAAGTTGTTGTACAGTGCATTACCAATATATGTGTACGTTACTCCAGCAGGAAAATCTCTTCTAGAACGAATTGAGTTCAACGAATAATTAGAGCGTAATCTACCTACCCACCTACTATGGTACCTACCCACTTAACTTTTAACTGCCTGTTTTGATAGTTATTGTAAATTAATACGTACTATTCATTATATTTCAGACGGCATGTCGGAGGCGGTGGAGGGCGGCGCGGCTCTAGCGTGGCGGCTGCTCGCGACGCTTGAAGGAGGCTCCTTGATCCTCGTCGCCTCTGCGCTGCTGGCCTACACCGTGCGGAATAAGATCGCGAGACAGAACCCGGCAAGGAGGAATATACGACACGTTTTGGTGAGTACACTTGAGTAGAGAGAATATTATGCCTCCGCGTGACGTCGATGTCCACTATTCTATTCGAAAAGTAACTAGTAACTATTATATAATCTGGGGATAAAACACCATTTCTGTTAAATTAATTATTTAATGAAACGTTTTCAATGTAAACTACCGCGTTAACAATTGTGTCGCTTTACTTTACTTTACGAGATATCTGACAAAAATTGATTCTGAACAAAATTCGTAAGTAATTTCATAAAAAACTAAAGTACCTAGATGATGAGCAATAAATAGTCCCATAAACCTCAAAAATTCGTTTTTAGTTTGTATTTACATAATTTTAAAGCGACACAATTATTCTTCATGCAAGCAGAGTTTGGAGCGTCCAGACTCCAGACCACAGGCATACTAAAGCAATCACCCAGCGCCTGAAATAGAGTCCCAATTTAATACATCGCAACTACCTACACCACGTCATGAACCATTGATATTGAAATGTAGGTATATTGTTTGCAGAACCTATCAAGTTTTATAAAGACGGCTTCGCAGAAGTAATTACTTGGTTTTAAAGACTGAGCTCTGCATAATAATGACTTCTAGATAACTATTATCTCGTGGGTCGTCATGTCATAATTAGAATCATTAGCGCACATCTTGCTCACGATTCCATTGTTATCTGATCCTTAGACCTTGATTAAGATATCAGAACATAATATCCCGCCAGATTTAACGTGCCAAAAAAATATTCAATACCATTCATAACGCTACACATCATCTCTCCGCTAATGTCAGAACTCCAATATAGCCCTATTTTGCGGGTGGCCAAACCCGTTTTTTGCACCCTTGACTCCTTGATAGAAGACAAATCGAGAATGATAACGGTAAAGATGGTTTTGTCCCCGATTTTTCTCGTGCTAGCCGTACTGCAGGTTGGTGTTGACATTGGTTTGTTCTCTCAAGATTTTTTACGTCATCATGAACAAAAAGTCCGACATAAACCTCCAATAACACGGTCTTAAGATGAATGTTTTGTACCTTATCATCATCATCATTAATTCATTAACTACATAGTCACGTCCTGTAGGCAGTTTATTATTAGCAAAGATCATTCCAGGTAACAAACACGACTAACTCATTAGGAAGAGAACTGAAAAAGCTACTGGAAGAGCATGGCTGTGTGGTAGACTCGGTGGAGCAAGACACGAGCGGAGCTAGGAGTGGAGAGAGCGGACCTAAGGTCGACGCGATAGTCGTCGTAGGCGCAGAGCCTAAGGCCGAGGGCCTAGATGGCATGGCCGGCCTGGTCTCCGAAGACGTTAATGATAACTTAAAGGTACCTAACTAATTAAATTGTCGGTTACTGAGGGGAGTAATGAGTTTATTTCTTATAGTTGTAGAGTGGTCAGGTAACTAAAAGGTCATAATATTTACGATGTAAACAAACTAAACCACTTGCAACTTTGAGCGAAAAAAGATTTTTTCTGAATTCAATCATTTATTTAGTCTACTTAGTACCATTGTCCCCTTTGGTATGGTCTATTATGTTTAAAAACTTTAAAAAATAAGTAAAAACAGACTTCAAAAAAACTAATAGGTATAAAATAATTTTCTTAAAAAACTTTTCAGCTTTTGAAGTCGGTGCCACTATCAAGCTAGGTGCATTGAAGAATTAAAGGCACCGACTTCAGAAGCTGAAAAGTTTTTTGAGAAAATTATTTTATACCTTTTAGTTTTTTTGAAGTCGGTTTTTACTTATTTTTTAAAGTTTATTTTATTTTTCAATTTTGAGTGGCATAAACAATACATAAACATGAGATTACAGCAATCGCGAGTGATGTGCTGTTATTCATTCAAGAGTTCCGTTGTCTATCTCCGAAGATCTTCATCAGATCCTCACTAAATTTAAATGGGAACACTTCGAAGGTATACCCTTTCAAACAAAAAAAGAATTATCGAAATCGGTTGGCGTGATATTGAGTTATTCGACCATTTGTCGCGCACATACTTAATGTAAATTTAAGACTTATATGGTTTTCTCATGGATCCCATCGAGTCCCTCGGTTCACGCAGCCCAGAGTTATGAGGTAACAAACATAAAAAAAAAAAAAAAAAACATACGCGTCGAATTGAGAACCTCCTCCTTTTTTTTGAAGTCGGTTAAAAAAGGATAATATTATTGGAATATGAAGATTTCGACGAGAAGTTAACATATTTTCAGATTGCCAAGCAATGGCCTGCCTTCGGTCTCCACACTTTTCAAATCAGTAAATAGGTAGGTAGGTACTTCTTATGGCCACGCTTGTGAAAGAACATGGAGATAAGATCCACAAAACGGGTCTGAATTTAGTGCCTTGCAATTCAATTTCATTTAACATGTAGCTACCGCCATCTGATCTTTGAAACCCTTCCGGTTGCACAGCCTTGGGCCCATACAGTATACAAGTAGGTACCTACCTATACGCTACAGTAGGTAATACCTCGATCGATAAGGGCAATCGTTCGTCACTGCTACACTCAATCAATCGGGCACGATCTGTGTTTTATGATACCATCCCATCAGTATCGATCGAGTGCGCATTGCTATTGAACGGCTATGCACGATCGAGGCCAATCGAGCAGGTGGAGAAGCAGATATAGTTATTGTGCTGTAAGAGAGTCATTTAGCTAGGACCCCCTTAGTGTTTCCAGTTTCCCCATTAACCATAAACAATGTAAACATTCCAGCTGCTAGAGTCGCTGTCACGTCGCGTCCGCGGCGGCGGCTGCATAGCGTGGGCGTGCGCGGGCGACAGCGCGCCCGGCGCCTTCAGCCACGCCGGCGCAGCCTTCGACACCGTGCTGCAGGCCAGTCTGCAGCATATCGCTAAACTGTAAGTGTCAAAGCAAAAGCTTCTTACACAGCATTGCTGACCAATACTGATTATAAAGTCTTCTAAAAGAAAGATGTACCCGCAGTCACCATTGCCAAACAAAAACTGCAAAGCCAGTCCAGAAATTTCTAGAATAAGCTGACCTTTCATTGTTTTGCAAGTCTGAGCTGACCTTTCATTGTGCGAGGTCAGCTCATACTGGATATGTCTGGGCAGTTCAATTTTAGCTCTGCTATAAGAGTCCCCGTAGTAAGCCCCCAGGTGTAGGTGTGTGTAAGTTAATCATGTTTTGTTTAATAATAACGTACATACTTTTTGTTTCAGTTCTCACTGTGAACCTATCTGGGTAGGTCGGTGTGATGGAGCGGAGCGAGCGGCGGAGCGTGTGGTCGCCGCTCTCCTTACGAGTGATGTGACGCAACACGCCTCAAGGTTCTCTGTGAGGTAACTAAACTTATACATTATATCCCTTGTCCCACCCACTCCACATCCCTTGTCTCACAGGTCCTCACCCTTATTGACAGGTCTTTTGAAATGATAAACAACAAATTAACTGCATCATAACTACATATCGATCCATCGGGCGTGGATACAGAGGGGGATGCAATTAACTAACTAACTGAGGCTAACTACCTAATTCTAAAATAGTCCCGGCGCGGCGGCGGCTAACTTAACTTACAAAACTTTTTTGAGGCAGATTCAGCAATAAATATTCCATTAAAAAAAATGTTCTGTGTGTAAGAGAGGCTTCTTACGTCATTGGTGTGTACACTTCGGGGAAGCCTTTTCCATGTAGCCATTTATACCATAAAATAATGTTTTTTTTTCCATTTCACAGAAACGCCGCTCACCGAGTGGGAGAACGCCTGTGCAGATGGCTGAAAATAGTAACGTGATACTTCTACCTCTTCGCCTTGTACTGTACAATGAACTATCTGTAAAACTTTACATATTGTAACGAGGATGAAAATGTTACGATAATGTATTTTGTATAATAAATATTAGGATACTTTGTGGTTTTTATTATTTGACACACTCATGTGGTAGACACTACCAATTACCAGCATATAATTTTATACTCCTACCGTGTCGGATTTTGCGTGCCGCCGCGCGCCGTCCCAGATTGGCGTTGAGGGTTTCACATTAGAATAATAAGTACAGTAAGTAATACCAACTTATCTGTGAAGTGGCAGAAAATGGAACTACAACAAATTCATACGATTTGACAGTTGAAGTCGTGTCATAAATGATTTTTCTTAGCCAACAGCGCCATCACTCTGTTCACGGATAACGTGGTGTCACTGTACCGCAATCAATGTCCTCTATTAGCCTCTGATGCTGGCGCCTCACATCGCTATTCGGTATTCGGGGTTTTATTCGCCGTTTATTCGGCTGTATTCGTGTAGAAGTCCGAATAACTCGAACACACCGTCCACACATCGTCACGAACAGCGAATATGGCGAACATTCACGAATATTTTTGCTATATTCTTGAACGCAAAGATGGACCTGTTGACGGCAGCAGCGGCTTATTATTTTCTGTATATAGAAGTATTAAAACTCCTTAGTACTAAACTTAATATATTAACTATGATAAACACGTCCGTCCATCCGATATACTATTGTAGTCTTTGCGTCCGTCGCTGTCGCGCACCACGCTCTACTGAGCAAGCCATGTGTGGACGGTATACGAACATATTCGGTATATTCGCAATCCTTTGATATGCGACCAAAAACCGACAACCGGCGGATACGATGTTCGTGTATTCGCGTATTCGTCTTATTCGTGCAAATATAGGCAAATATAAGCGAATAGAGTGACTACACATCGTCGTATTTGGGCGAACAAGACGAATACGCGAACACGAATAGCGATGTGAGGCGCCAGCATGAAATAATTAGTATCGTCATGCCATCCATCACATTCAAGCAAAAAAACCTAATGGTCAATTCATAATTTGATAAAGACCAGCATCATTGGCATAGCTAGGAAGTTTTTGGGCAATGAGTATTGTTGCGAGAGCAATGCCCACCCTCCCCCCCCCCCCAGCTATGCCCTTCACCAGCATAGAGAATTCCTGAAATAAGCCACCATAACTTATTACTTACTTAATCATTATTTATACGTACCTACAGACATAGTACCTTACGATATACCTATACCTACCCATTTTCCAACTACCTAGCGCGCTGAACGTCCAATATTGAATATAGTTACTTATACCTACCTAGTTAATTACAGGTATTCCTGTCTTGGATAAAAGAATCCCGCTTGGGTTTATAAATCAGCGGTAGACCCTGACCGCTTTGTGATACGGTCATTGTTTTATGGAAATAGTTCATTAATCAAGTTTGTCAAATGATTGCTGACTTATTAGCGTAAGCGGGTTCTTCATCTGAGTTGCTGACCAGCCTCTAGATAAATTGAATAATAATAAAAATGGCCGCTGTACAACACAGAATACTACTATGCACACACGCGCTCGTTTTTAGTGGATGGGTGAAATTAGCAGTAAGTTTCCCTAACTCAATATCCTAGCTGAGTGACCAATTTTATGCCATGCGGCATCAGCGGCATGCCACACGTGGTTAGCACGGATTGATCGCCTTTGAATAGTCTGCTTTATTTTTGTGTGTGTATAGACTGTGCGAAGGAGTTAAGATTTGTAACACTTGAATTAATTGTATGCATTTTTTTTACTGCGGCAACCCTGATTGAATCTGTCACCTTTCGCAATGGAGAATTGGACGTGTCCGTAATAACAAAAAAATCCTTTTTATTTACTTGTAATGCTGTCACCACTTTAACAGGTATCCCAAATACCATTTACGATTATGTTAAGTTCGTGTGGAGTTTTGTTTATTTCAAATTCGCTGATAAAACATGGAAGAGGTAAGTTGTTACTTGTTAGGTTACCAATGTTACCATATTTTTGTTGTGTCACAATACAACGATGATATTGCGTGGTTATTTTGCAAATATTATTGGTGTTTTAGGAACTTAACGAGCATGATTTGGAGGACAGACTGTATGCTATGCTACATCATGTGGATGAGACGGAAGGTAACTTAGCATCTAACCGTAGCGATGGGTTGAACATAGTGGCGAACGCGCCGCGGAGCACGGTGCGGCGATACTGGCGCACCAGCGAGCCTACTACTCCGTTCCAGAAGGTGAACGTACCGAAAGATCCCGCTACACTATCAAACAACAACAAACAAACTGATGTGAACCAAACAAACCAAACACCAAAGCCCAAAGAAGAAAAAATTAACTCGCCCGAGAAACCACCCGCTGTCGATCTGTCTTTATTCCAATCACCTGTACCAGCAAACATTAAAAGAACCATTGAAATTATTGAACAAGATGATGAACTGCCAGTAGAGCTTGAATCTAGTGATGAAGATGAGGTTATTGAAGTGGCACTGCCTCCCAAACCTACCATAACCATTGAAAGCTCAGATGAAGATGAACTCACCATTATCAACCCTATCTCCCCAATCAAAAACCAAGTTAATGTGGACAAGAAAACTGTTAGCAGAGATAGAGATATTTCAGCGAGTCCTGCACCCTCAGCTGTCTCTTCGGTTTCTGATGAATTCATCCGAGGTGATTGTATAGCATTGAACATATCCTCCCGACATCAGGACAATCCCAGCTTTGATTTCAGTCTTCATGGATCTGATCTACTTGTACAAAGAACTCCATCAAAAAAAAAGAAAAAGAAAAAAACTAAAGATGCTGTGACTTCTACTCCAGCTGTAGCAGCTACACCGGAAAAGGCTACCCCTAATGATGAATGTTTTGCTACACCAAAAAGTAAAGCCAAGAATAAACGGCAGAAGTCCAAATTATATACTGTGACAGAGAAAAGTATTCCGAATCCCGATGTGTATGATTCTGATAGCAACCAGTCCGTGGACACAAATAAGAACAGAAACTCTTACATAGTTACAGAGAAAAGTCTACCCAGCGTTGATGTTTATGAATCTGACTCAAACCTGTCCGAATGTGCAAAAGAAAACCCTAAACAGAACCAGAATAATGACATTGAGAGTTCAGACAGCAGCATTTCCCTGGACAAAACTGGTGAGCCACCTTCAAAATCATCTAAAAAGAATGAATCCAGTCAAGTCCATGATACAATCAACACTATTTCTATTGTTGACTTAACTCAGAATGACAGTTGCTTGACTCTTGACAACTCAGAAATTCATGAAAGCATTATCATGGGTAATGTGTCAGGATTTACGGAATCGGAAGACTACGGAGAAGAAATTGTGTCTGGAAACATTTCCAAATTTGGCTCCACCAAAATACCTTCGATATTGAACGAAGACCTTGATTTTGACAATTTAAAAGGCAAAGACAAGGTTTGCAAAAGACGGAGATACTCTCTGACAACTCTTCGTGCTGAAATGGAAAAATTCTATAATGAGAGCTGGGGCGGAGAGAATTTCAATCACAGAGAGATACAGAAAAGCATGTCACGTAAGTACTTTATGTTCATAGTTATTAGATTAATATGTGTGTGTGATTTGTGAGGTTCTTACTACATAATTATTCAGGGAAGTATATTGTCCAGTTGCACAGCTTGCAGATAGAATTGTAGTGACTACAGGACCTCTACGCACCAAATTTATAGTAGTATGTACAAATTTTTGGGGCATTAAAGGTGGCTACTCTTTCTGTTATAGTTAGACAGTTCTGGTGTTCGGAAACTAGATTAATTTTGCAGATATTAAAATCCATATTATTAGTTTCTTGAAAAATTTAAGTGGGGCTTAATCAACTCCATTTCCCAACAGGAATGTTTCCTCCAAACAATTGATGAACTACTTGCTGAAAATGAGAAAAATACCAAAAACGATTTCCCATACATTTTTTGTGAAAACATACCTTAGTATGCAAGTAAACTAAAATCACTACCTCACTGATATATTCCATTTATTTTACAGTACCTTCAGACCTGCTACCTAATCACGATGCACGCTCGTAATCGGAATCGACTCAATTTTGACACTACAACAGTGTTCATTGCGTTGCTCAAATTGTAGGGCGTAGTGGTTTTAAAAGCTTACCGCGCAATGTAGTTTGTTGGACTGTCAAAATTGAATCGATTCCGATTGCGAGTGTGTATCGTGATTACCCTGCGGCACCCTAATTTGCTAATAGCTTTATCATTTATCTTATTTTAACAAGAAAAGGCTGACTAGTTTAAATAAATTAAAGTTAAGGGTCACATAATACATTGTTATTCAATGAGCTATTATATAATAAGCCATAATCTTTATTTATAATGAATACTTTGTTTTTAGGTGATAAGAGTTTGTGGGTGATTGATCCCAAGGACCGAATGCCATCGCTGGCTAAAAGAAAAGTGACGTAAGTATATCATTAACTTGCACTAACTAACTTACATAAGTGTACTTATTATAATTGTTTTTAATGATGATGCTATAAAATTAGAGAATATACGAAAAACATTAAACTAATACATTTTCAACATGTTTTTATGTTTTCAAAATTAATTAAAATAATTGATGTTTCCGTTTGCATAAAATCTTTATCTATGATTATGAATGGCACTACGGTCATGAACTTGACCACATGACCTGAGGGGCTCGGCTACTCTGACACACACACGCATCGCGTTGGGGCGGTCTGAATGCCTACATAATTTATGAATGTACTGCAGCTTTAATTTCACAATTCTATACCACTGATGGAGCCTAGCTTTAAAACATTTTGCATTATTAAAATAAGACCTATATTATAAATAGAGGACAAATTAAAAAAAAATGAATGACTGAACACTTAATTTTAACACAACAAGATTACTATGTAGTCTTCTACTTGATAAGAATCTACAATGAAGATTATTAGGCTTGTTAAACATGTAGCTAGCAATTTTTTCTGGGGTACAAAAGGTTATTGATACTTGGAAGGGACTTGTTGGAGTGCTTTTCAACAACGAAAACTTTGCATATTTAAATGATGGTCCAATAGCCACATAAACTCAATATTTGTAAACCTTGATACAAATATTCTATGAAACAGTTGGAAGGGGATCTTTTTCAACAGGGAAACTTTTGCGTAAGAGTTGTTTTCTTGTGAACTGATTATATTAAGGTTGCCAGGTTTCTTGGGGGGTTCCTACTAGACATTCTAGGGTGGGCTGTGCTATGTCCTCTTTTGCCCCATAGTAGGCTACGCCCATGTTTTTATAATAATTTATCAGTTCTAAACTGTCAATAATGTTTATAAAAAATAGATATAGTAGATTGTAAGAAAGGGATGATGCAATGTGCAACAGAATTAGCACCATCTAAATAATATAAAGAGTTAATAATATAAAGAGATTTTTTTTTTTGTTTGTTATTAATTATCGCGTGAACTACTGGACCGATTTTAAAAATTCTTTCTCCAGTAAAATTCTGCACTATCTCTGAGTGATATAGGGACAGACCTGCCTTCAGTTCTGTGGATATAGGCTATATTTTATTTTGATAGAAATAAAACGTGGATGAAACCGCGGGTACCAGCTATTGTTTATAATACCAATTATGTTACATACAACAATTGTAACTGTTACAGATGCAACTACTGCAACCGCGCGGGTCACCGAGACGACACGTGCCGTCTGAAGCCGCCTATATGCTACATGTGCGGCTCCACGGGACACTTCGAGCCCAGGTGTCCCAGGAAGATCTGTGTTAACGTGAGTATTTCACTAGGTTTTATTAAAGCTGGTGTATTCGCGTTTAGCACCGATAGTCTAGCGGTTGAACGCTTGCCTTTCATGCAGGAGTTCGAAACCGGCTCACACCTCTGAAATTTATAGTTGGATCAAAATTTGATTTGCGATAATGGCGAAGGGAAACATCCTGCGGAAACCTGCACATCTGAGAAGGCCTTATAAAGTTCTTGATGGTGTGTGTAGTCCACTTGGTGGTGGACTAAGGCCTAACCCTTCTCATTCTGAGAAGAGGTCCGTGCCCAGCAGTGGGACAGTAATGGGCTGGGTTTATTTATTTATTCACATTAATTATTGCCATGAGTGTGGGCAGCATTGCTATTCCTTTTGATTGTCCAATTTAAAAGAGCTTGTGGCAAGAACTTTTTTGATGATTAGCCCTAATGGGATGCCAATGGATCGAGCCAATCTAGTTGATGGATGGATGGAGTTTATCCCCGGGATTACACAGAATTTTGACTTAGGGTCTGTTTCAGGAAGTATAAGGAAAGGGTTAATTTGTTACTTTCTAGTTAACGTTACTCAGCTAGTAAAAAAGTTATAATTAACTTTTATCAATTTCACAATAAAAACAGAGTTCGTGAAAGACGCCCTTATTGCCTAGGTACCTTCAGTTACAAAATAGGATTGGTAGTATTGGTAAAAAAATTGCGATTAAGTCGTTCCTGCGATACCATAGGAGACGATAATATAAGATTGATTATACAAATACACCTCTGTCAACGATCACAGGTACCTTTTAAATCAAGTGTACAATACCCGGCACGAATCTTGAGCACTGTTACTTATTTTATTTATTTATTTATAATTAGGAAAACCAACAGCTGTACAAAAGTAAATAATTACTATAAGCGATTTTGGACCTTATTCCTTAGACATTACGAAGCCCAAACAAACCCACATTTCGCGCCGAGCGCTCAAGTTATTTGCCGGCACTGTACCTATAGTATTCTATTGTTATACACTCTGCATTCAATTCTATGTTCCTCATTTCAGTGTGGCTCACCGAACCAGATGTACTCTTCGATGTGTCGTAACTGCTGCAACTGGGGCGCCGTCACCTGCTCCGAGTGCGGACAGAACGGACACCCGGCCAGCCACTGCCCCGACCTCTGGCGGCGATACCATAATACTGTAAGTAGTAATATCAGCCATAATACTGTCCATTCGGTTGCACACTTTCACAGGACAAACTAAGGACGCTTGTCTCTTTCTGTTTCAATAGAAAAAGAAAGTGACACACGCCCTTTTACCGGCTTATCCATACGTTAATTTAGTCAAGTAATATTGAATTATATTATAGAACAGCAGATTTTTTTCTTTCGCGATTTCAGTGTTCGTCCCATAATAAAAGTTGTTCATAATGATGAGTACAATAACTCTTTAAAGGATTGGGACTAGGAAGGTAGGATCTTGTATAACTGCCTAAAATATTGTATCTCCAACAGATTGACAACAACTCTCCTCTGGAGCGCTGCGGCCAAAGCAAGAAGCACTACCAGCTGTACTGCAGCGGCTGCACCCGGCGCGGGCACCTGGTGCACACGTGCCGCGTCACGCTCCCCTTCTCGGGCCTCCCCATCAACTCGCCCTACGTGTGCCTCTACCGCCCCCTGATCCCGCCCACATACACCCCCTCACATGACCTCATGGTCAACAAGAAACCAAACAAACCACAAGAAGCCCTCACCGCGCATCTTACAACAGCCAGGAATGAACGTAACAAACGACAGTCTAAATCACCCACGACACATGAAACTCATGTCAACAAGAAGAGGAATCTGTCAGGTTGTGAGGAAACTGAACGGCTAAACACGAAAAGTCCTGTCGCGTCACAAAGGAAATCTTCCATCAGCAAAGATTTAGATGAAAGTAACAAGAAGGAAGCAAACAAAAATGCTCAAAACGACAACAATAAAAGTCAGAGTGGAGCAGAAAAAGCACCCAACTTCATACCAATCTGCTCAGCAAACCATGACAAGAAAGGAAACATCATTCAAGACAGTGAAGTCTCGGACACCAGCGACATCGTCAGTTCCGCCAGAATTTACATCACGAATGATATTATTGATAAACTCAAAACGGAAGAAGGCAAAGCATGGTTGAAGGAAACAACAGAAAAACACACTGTTGAAGTAGAAACAGAAGAAATAAAATCATTTTTGAGTATTAAGGGAAAGCTGGGAGACCAAGAGTCTTTCCAAGCAGAGCTTAGGGACTGGGCCAAGCCGCCAGCGAGCAACGACAGTGTCAAGCCAAGCAATGGTGGCGACACACAACTGGATAGTAAAAACGAGCAACAGGACTGGAGTGTCATACCTAAGAATAGAAACAATCTGCTGCGTCAACTCAACAAAGCATTAAATTCCTTGAAAGACGATATAGGAGACCCAAGTGATATCTACAAGGAGTTGATGTTCCTACAGAATCGTCACCAACAACTTCTCAAACAGAAAGTTGTTAACCCTAAACAGTTGATCCATAACAAAGGACATATAAATCAAATGCTCAAGAAGCTGAACATGGTACTGATCGGACAAGCTGGCCTTGCCGATGGTCCCGCACATTTAAATGAACTGTATTCTTTCCAAGAGAAACTCATGAATTTGAGACAGAAAACTATACCGAACGATCTGCGAAAAGAGATCGGACAACATTATGGGATTATTTTTACCTCATTCCCGAGAAGTGACTATTCAGATTTACTTAAAACGTATCACATGTCGAAACAAACTTCTATGTTGATGAAAAAGAAGAAGAAGAAGGCTTTTAAGCTCAATCCTAAATTGAACAGATTGAAGAACAAAGTAAACAGCATTCCAACACAACCTATACAGAACGGTAACAAGGAGAAACTTGACAAAGATGAGGAGAAGGTTGGTCTGAGCAAAAAGCCGCACATGATGAAGAAGCTAGCGTTCTACCACAAGAGACTGCAGAGCGCGCGCCCCGCGGGCGCTGAGCTCAAGAAAACACGAGTCGAACTGGTCAGAAAACTACACCGCTTTATCGTGTCAATGTTCTCGAAGGAGAACATGTCGTCAAAGACTATGAAGAAGATGAGGAAAGCCCAAGACCAAGCGCAGTTGTTCTTGGCGAATGTATAAAATATAATTAGGAGATAAATATTTTATGTTGGCGCCAATCAGAGGCGCGCGCGGCTTGAGGCGAGCCGGCATGTACCGGTCTGGTCCTCGTACGGGATCATTTTATGTTCGTGTTTACTTGCCGGTTTGGTGTATTGGCACTTTATCGTGCGTGTGAATTATTAAACTTCTTAGTGTAATGCATTCATTTGTTTACTTTTGATTATGATGTGATCCTACCCTCAATTTGACTCCCTGACGATCCAATTGGCAGATCCTAGATTTTTGGTAAAATAACTAAAACTAAACTACCTTCTATAAAGGTATACATTTAGCTACAGTCTGCCAAAAAAGACATGACAGGGATTGGGGGCGCGACTTGTAGAAACCATCGATTAGTAAAATAAACCACAGCGCGTCGAACCCAAACTGACACCTACAGTAGCCTACAGTACTTATTTAGGATAGCAGGCGAAGAAGAATTTTAGTTCCTTCAAACTCCTTTTCGTAACTTTATTGATAGGCTGTATTTCGCCATATTTTTTCCCTCTGCCATTTTCAGTGGTCATGAGCGCAACGAGCGCAACCATCGCAACCCAGAGGCTTCTTACGTCATTGTCGCAACCGCTGGTCATATGTCATATCCAATATCTCCATTAAACTCATAGACATAGCTGGTCGTGAGATTCCATGAGATTCTGACTCCGATTCCCGGGTCGGGCAAAGAGGTATTGAATTTTTTGTATGAAAATTCTCAGATGCTGTCCGGAGTATGAAATTGTGCCCAGCAGATGGCAATATTCTCGACTTCCATGATGGTGGTATTTTTCACATCATCATGGACCCTTTTCGGGCTTGTCGGACACAGTAAAATATGAGAAACTCAATTAAGGCATCGGTGAAATTTGGGAGTACAGCAGTAGGAACATCTGCCTCCGCCTAACCAATAATAAAAATTACCCTTCAGTCAATGCAGGAATAGGATATTGTTAAAACCATGAAGTTAAATACAAAAGTGGAGCTATCACTCTCCAATCCATAACAGAAACCGACCGACCATAACCAATCAAAGAAGAATCTGTCTCTTTCTATGCGTAACTACTTAGAAAGAGACAAATACACCTTTCTGATAGCTCCACTTTTATATTAAACATCGTGGTAAAATCATTTATTCCTGGAATCGACTAAAACATATAATCGTATTTGGAATAATTTTAGTAACTTTCCAAAAACAGTACATCACTATACCGGTCTACGTCATCAAACACCGTACGTCATTCGTGATAATTGATAAGCTTGTAGGTACTTGTTGATTTGATAAAAATCATTTTGATCAATAGCAAAACAAAACTTTCAGTGAGTGCTTAGAAAATAAAAAATGAAGTTATTTAAGTTCGGCGTTTTACCCATGTTTCAATCAATTGTTTTATTATGCGTCATAAATTCGATTAGCGGAAGAATGGTAAGGAATCGGTGATATTATTTTTAATTTGTTTTATGATAAGATTATTAAATAATTAGAAATATTTTACCATCGTATGCAGTTTGGCGAAGAAGGATATTATCCTACGGGCTACTACGATAACCAGCAAGCTCAATACGACAAAATTAAAACTGCGCTTACGAAATTGGAACACGGTCAGTATCAAAATAAAATTTACATATAAAATAATTAATATTTTATCCATAAATACGATTTCTATATTATAGCTTGTATTTTAACTATCAAATAATATATTCATAAAGATTCACTTTAGTAGAAACATTACTGTGATACATTGTAGGTACTCACCTTGGGTAATTCCCCACCGGCCAGTATAATACTATAAAAATATTTATGTATAAAAAACTATATTTATTGGATTGCATTATCGCACCAAACAAATATCCATTAGGTTTGCTCATTACTTACATCTTAAGAGCACTATACATTATATCATAGATTATTAACATTATATTATCCCTTGTAGCACCACAATGGGTGAGCGACTGGCCGGATCCTTCCATAAGAATGGGTCAAGTGTCCGGTGTAGCTATTGACAATGCTGGCAGAGTGCTTGTGTTCCACCGAGCCCATAATGTGTGGGATGCCACAACTTTTAACGACAGAGACGTATTCACACGAGTTGGAGAAAAGGCCATACCAGATCCTACAATACTTGTGCTGAATGATACAGGGGAACTGGTTGACACGTGGGGACAGAACATGTAAGTATTATGGGCTTATGTGTTGTGGGACAGTTCAATCATTATTTCCAGGGACAAATTGACTTTGAACTATCCCACAGAACAATACTATTTACAATTTCTCTACTGAAAATAGTAATTCTAGTGCATTCCCGTGGTGGTATTTCTTCAAGAATTTCTAATAGCCAACTGAACAATTTTGATATAAACTATTGTGAATAGTTGAGGAGCTGGCGAACAGAACCGGAGTAGAACAAGTAGTAAAATTCTTTCGAATTTATAGTGGACTACTGCGG
Source organism: Allophyes oxyacanthae (assembly GCA_932294325.1). Classification (NCBI taxonomy): domain Eukaryota; kingdom Metazoa; phylum Arthropoda; class Insecta; order Lepidoptera; family Noctuidae; genus Allophyes; species Allophyes oxyacanthae. The sequence goes on along the minus strand of OW028610.1, from coordinate 16,499,374 downwards.
TTCTGTTCGCCAGCTCCCCAGTTCTTCAATACTCCCGATAAATTGCAGCAAAACTTAAGTAACATTAAATTTGAGTCTTCTATCAAGTTGTCCCAAGCTATAACATGGGAATTACTCATACCGTAGTGGGAAGATTAGCCAGTTAGCAGTGGTGGTATTGACGCTGAGTGCCCAGGATGCGTCAGACGATCTCATGTTGTCATTTGTGAAGGCTCAAGTAGTACAAGCCTTTAAATAATTAAATTCCCCAGGTTCTACATTCCGCATGGTATAACGGTGGACTTTGAAGGCAATGTGTGGCTGACAGATGTGGCAATGCACCAGGTCTTCAAGTTCACTCCTGACAATAGACAGAAGCCAGCCTTGGTCTTGGGTGAACAGTAAGTCTTTTGTACCCATTTTAATTTTAAATATTTACATTTGTGAAAGAAAGGCCTAAAAAAAGTATCGCAAAATATTGCATTTTCTTGCCAAAATTGATGACTACCGCAACAACTTAGGCAGAGTATGTAGACAAAAAATAATTTGGTAATTGATATTGCCATGTGTGTCTGTTTTCTCAAGTAGTCACCCAAGGGACAGAACTCGATCTGTACTTGGCCTTTTTCCATCCTTGCAATTGGACTTGTAAGGCTTTAGAACAATTATTTAGTACAATCTTTTTAAAGCGGTTTTACACTGTAATCTGTTATCTAGATTTGTAATTTTTTTTAATGTGTTCTTTGGTAGTACTATTCATAAAAAATTGAGAAATATAGTAATTACAACAAAAGTAAATTATTTGTTCATTTCTCTGATTTATTTGTCTATTATACGAGATTCTGGACGGTTGGGGCCGTGACTAAGCTATTTCTACGCTACGCGTGGCGGGTTCGATTCCCGCACGGAACAAATATTTGTATAGCCTACAGATAATCTGTAACCCTTACCCACCAAACAGTACAAAACCCAGAGTCATACATACAAAAAAGAATGAAAATATTATAATTAATTTTCAACAAGCTGTTATTATAAAAAAAATATCAATTTTAATCTAGTGTTATTAATATACAATATATAATAAATATATTTTTAAATATAATATAATAATTTGTATACGTATTGTTTTGTTATGGCGTGCCGTGTTTTCTAAACACATTAAACAATAGGCGAAATATCAATGCGTGCATCCAAATTCCAAATGAAACAAACAAATAGATTACTCGTGGAATGGTCATGAGAGTTTTATAGCTCTCATGTTATATACGTGCAAGTATTCACACTATATTTCTAACCCATGAAATACTCTTAATACTACTAATAATAATTAATACTCTTAATATTAGTTGAATAGGAAGCTGCGGAATTTAGAAAGGAGATTATGAAACTAAGTTCTTTTTCACCCCCCCTTCTCCATTCCATCATCGCACGACCAGGCGTGGGTGGGCTTTTTATCGTGGATATTTCACTTAATACGCGTTAAGCCTTTGCTTCATCGTTTCTCATCCGAATGGCCCAAGGATCACGAAAGGGTGTCGTTTTAATAGCAAGGTTTCGTGATTATAGCACTTTTTTTGCGCTACCCACAAGAAAAGAGAGATGGCATATTTTACATCTAAACTTGAATCTCTAACCAACGCAGGTTCGTTCCCCGCAATGATGACCGGCACTTTTGCAAGCCGAGCGCAGTAGCTGTGTTGTCTAACGGAGACTTCTTCGTAGCAGATGGTTACTGTAACCACAGGATCCTCAAATTCGCTCCAGATGGTACTATCATACTGCAGTGGGGAATCGGTGAGTACCATTACAGTTAGGGCTGATTTTTCAATCGCCAGATAATGTGTTATCCAACGAATAAATTTGTTTTTCATCCCACCATCTCGGAAAGAGTATTTTTAATCTTCAATATCTGAGTGGAAAAGCCGTTTTTATTCTCTAGAGGATAAAGTAAATTTTCATCCCACCATCTCGGAAAGAGTATTTTTAATCTTCAATATCTGAGTGGAAAAGCCGTTTTTATTCTCTAGAGGATAAAGTAAATTGAATTTAGAACATCGTGTGCACTAAGTTTGTGAATTAAACGTTTTTTTTTTGCATTTAGTCATTTCCTCGCTGAGGTGGAATGAAAAGTTACGTGTTGCACTCGAGTGCAAAGATTTTTCACCTCGTGCTCTTTTGATTCCCTCGCTAACGCTCAGGATTCTAATTTTAGAATCCTTCGCTTGCTCGGTCATCAAAATTGAACACGCGGTTAAAAAGCAACTTTGCACTCTTGTATAACAAATAACTATTTGTCTTTTATATACTATATAATTATAGTAGACTAAAGTATAGTATAGAAGACACTAAAATATAGTATTGAAAAGATGTCAAAAATTCTTCCCTCGGATAAAGTTATCTGGCGATTGAAAAATCAGCCTTTAATCTTGTAGATTATGTAGTTTAGCAGTCTTTATCGAATACTAAAACATCTTTTCTCTATCAATTTTATATGTTTTGGAAAACCATATTTATTATTTAATGGTACTGTTAAAAAATATAAATGACATATTTAATATTATTATTTCTTACACATTTTACAACTTAGATACAATATTAAAAAAGTCAAGATCTTGCAAAAACAACTTAGAAGCGTGTATCCATAACTACCTACAAAAAGTATATATATAATTATAATAAATCATAATTCGCAGGTCACGGCAATTCCCCGTTCGTGTTCAACGTGCCGCACGCTCTGACGCTGGCGGAGGAGCGCGGGCTGGTGTGCGTGGCCGACCGGGAGCGCGGCAGAGTGGCGTGCTTCCGCCACGACAACGGCACCTTCGAGGGCAGCTACAGCAGCTGGCTCATGGGCGGACGGATATTCAGCGTCGCGTATGCTCCTGTGCATGGTATGTGGAACATAGCAGAAATCATTTGAAAGAAAGAAAGAAAAAGTTTTTATTTCTACGCCCAGTATGACGCACAAAACATAAATAAACTCACACCAAGATAAAATTAAAGACTAAAAATTGACATTGTTCCGCTTTGAGTATCTATAGCTATACTCAAAGTTGTTCTGCTAAACAAAACATAAATTAAATTAATTAAGTGGCAGCACCAAGTAATACTGACAGTCTGTTATGGTAACCTACGTCTGTGGCGTGCTATCTATTCTATCTATTATTCTATAATATCTATCTATTATTTAAACAGCTTCTAAGAGGTTCTTATACAGGATAATTTTTATTTAGTGCGAATAATTTGTAGAGTGATTCAGTCTCTGTTCCTAAATGCAACCGCACTATTGAAATACACGTTAAAACAAAACGAAAATTCGACTTAGTTTGGGGGACACGCATAATTTACTAGCGCAATCCATACAAAATCAATTTTTTATTTTGTGTTGGAGTGCATTTTATTACTGCGGTTGCATTTGGGAACGGACACTGAATCACTCTGAATTTTTTCTGAATTTTCTGAATTTTACGCATTACATAAAAAAATATTCTGTATAAGATAAGCAGGTCGCTGTAAGGCCATGCCAGGTGATTTAAAAAGTTATTGATCTGCCTAAAATTACTTAGTAACCTTTTATAGCACCCACAGAAATAGGCCAACAGCCTAACTTTCATATTTTATGAAAGAATAACGCCAGTTAAATCTAAAACTGAATACCTCTTTTCTTGTGAATATATAAATTTGTATTACCTACCACATTTATGCAAATCTAATACAGACCATTTTTAACCCCCGACAAAAGACACCAACTTAATATTATATTATTTACTCATCCAACTGACAAAAAAAGGCTTGTTAATCAGTTAGGTCAAGCTCTTCCAGACAGGTATAGATTACAAGAAACGGTATGGATTTTTGTCTTGCAGCAATTTTTAGAGGGCAGTTTTGGGACGGCTTCCCTTTTTAAAACTGTCACCCTTCGCCACTGAGTATTATAAATTTAAATCAATTCACAATTTCCTTTTCACCAAATATCAAATTGTCCGCTATCACAGGCGGGCGCCTCTACGTGGTAAACGGTCCAAACAGTCCGATGCCGAATCCCGTGCCCGTCCGTGGCTACGTCATCGACTTCGCGTCAGGCCGCCTCCTCCAGACCTTCGCCCCCGACGACGGCCTCCGCAACCCGCACGACGTGGTGGTCTCCCCCGACGGCTCCAAGGTCTACGTCGCAGAACTCAGCCCCTTCAGGGTGCATAAGTTTGTGGATGAGGTGCTGAGGAATGAGAGCCGCGTCGAGAAGAATGCGACGCTGCATGTGAAGCCTACTGCGACTGTCGGTGAGTAGGTTTGTGTCTGTTGTTGTGTTTTTTGTTTTGTTTGAAGTCCGAAATATAATTGACATTAATTTTCAATTTGAAAGAATTGGTTTTTCATTGTATTTTACTGCTGTATGTCGATTTATAAAGGAACAATCGTCGAACAATACACATTCTTGACAAATGGTGACAATTATTGCTAAAACATGGCCAAAATACTGTTTTATGGAACGAGTTGTGTTGATAAAGTAGTAATATGAATACACTTACAGTTTCAATCCATCCCCCACTTAGATCCTTTACTTTTTTAACCCCCGACAAAAAAGAGGGGCGTTATAAGTTTGTAGTGTGTATCTGTCTGTGGCATCGTAGCTCCAAAACGGATGGATCGATTTCAATGCAGTTTTTTAAATCGAAAGCTAGTTTAATCAGGTATCATCTTAGCTATGTTTTATGAAAATCTGTTGAGCTGTTCAAAAGTTACAGCTCTTTTTCTAGTTAGAGTTGGGGGTTTTTGACGGTTAGGTTATATTTATCTGTTTTGCCTTTGCATGCAGTAAAGCTATTCTGTAAATAAAGTTGTATCTCGATTTGAATCTCACTTTTATTATCGGTTGGTATTTGAAAGAAAGAAAAAAAGAAAAATGATTTATTCCGGACTCGCACAGAAAATTACACACAGAAAGAAAACATTAGAATAATAACAAAAAACGAATTAAAAATTCCTGCACGAGGCCAAAAATGGCATCGCATCTGCTGCGACAGATAAAATAAATGTCACAGCGCTGGTTTTCGGATTTGATGAATTGACTTATGATAACTTAATAACAGGAGCTGTGAACATGCTCTAGTAATGTTCACAGCTGTTATTAAGTTACACATTTCTTATCGTATGTGAATTTGACAAATAAACTGACATTGCAAGTGAGATTCGAATCGAAATGCGAGTCTGTTTACAGAATAGCTCAGCAACCATTTTCTTTTGTTTTATGGCTTTGCTTTGAGTGTTAATTCCAATATATTGTATTTTTTTTTATATTTCATTCTCTATACAAGAAAATTGATATTAACTCATGAATAATATATTGGCATTGATGCTGAGAGGTTTTATGTCCCTTTTAAAACTATTTTATCCGTATTGAATAATTGTATTATATATACACGAACAGGAAACAGTTTTACTCGGTATGTACTCGTAGTTTAAGATACCAACATTAGATTAATTCAGTCAATTATGTAAAGCATAATTAAATTTATATATTATAATTATTTCGTAGGAAATTATTGGACTGAATAGAGAAGGTATGTGATGATTATGTACACATCCTCATATATTCTAATTAATTTTATGCTATAAGTATTTTTTATTAATTTGAAAATGATGGTTTTAATTCCATTTTAAATTAAAAAATTGACAATTTTAAAGACTTGTTTTTTTTAACAACTTGTGCTGTCCCACTGCCGGGCAAAGGTAATTCAGTATAATATTCCGCAGAGATGGTGGGCAGCGCCCGCGGCAGCGGCGGCGCGTGGGAGTGGTGGAGCGGCGCGCTGGGCGGCGCGGGCGGCGCTGCGGCGGCCGCGCTGCTGGCGCTGGCGGCGCTGGCGCTGCTGCGCGCGCGCAACACCGGTAAGGGACACGAGGCTGAGCCGCTCGTGCACTGAACACATCACTACTTCTTAGCGACTCCATACCGATCTATATAGTCTACAAGTTAGCTACAAAACTGCGCTATCAGTAGCATCCAATAGTTCGTCCAATAGGGCCTAAGATTCACACCGACGATGCGCAGTGGCAACAACTTAATATCATAACCATACAAATGATACTTATTTAGTACACATGCGCTGAATTATTTCATAAAGTTTAAAGTCCAAAATATTGTGATCAAGAATTCTTTGCTTTCAAGTCGGAATAGTATTCTAACCGATGACTTGCTGGGCCCTGGTTATTTACAAATCTCATTCCACCCGAAATTGGTGTACCTAACTTTAAATCGTTTTTATGTCACAAATAATGCCGTAGCATCGGCGCTTATTTAACTTTATTTGTTGCAAATGCAAATTCTACTAAGTATATTTTGTTGCTGTGGGATACAATGACCCAATATTTAAAATATTTTATACAAAGCATTTGTTATTTAACCGTCCATTTTTATATGAGAATTTTGTAATTAATTGAATACAAAATTAAATCATATCTTAACGATTAAGTTTACTGTGATTAAAAATCTGAAACACGAAAGTTTTGTTTACTAAGTGTAGTAACTTATATTTAGGAAATAGGATTTCTAGGAGATTGTCTCTTAAACAATCGAGAAATCTTATTAGGAGAGATCTGATGTTCAAATATTTATACAGGGTAATTGAAAAAATACCCAAAACGTTTTAGTGCTAACTGCTTATCACGATCCTGAACGTTTGTACTACGACACTGATAAAAAAAAAATAGGTAAGCAAAAAAAAAAAAAAAACTCATGTGTTAAATTCACGTAAAAAGCCACAGAATACCTAATAGTATTTTCTCTTCCGTTTCATTACATTATTCGGCTGTCTCAGTTAATACATAGGTGAACTACAGAATATTTTCATATTTTTGTATGAAAATACTTTCGAATTATTAAAAGTCGTAGAACAAACGTTGTTCAGGATCATGATACAAAGTTACTTCTAAAAAGATTCGGGCCTTTTTTTTCAGTTACCCTGTATTTAATACAGGATGGCGATTTAAGTCACCGGCATCCTTTATGGAGTTGATTCATCATTATGAACGACTTTTACTATGGGAAAAACCAGGAAATCTCAAAAAAAATCTGATGTTCACATAACTCGAGAAAATGTAGGGAACAGCTGATTTTTTCTTCGTGATTTCAGGTTTGGTCCTATAGTGAAAGTTGTTCGTGAGTAGAATCAACTCTTTAAAGGATGTAGGTGACTAAATCGCCACCCTGTATAATGATAGAAAAAAACTTAATTAATTAATTATTTTATTTATAATTTTAATCAATGACTAGTGATCTCTTAATCAATGATCTTATGTAACTAGGTTAGTTATTTTACTTGTTATTTATTTTCTTCGTAGCTCAAATACAATAGAGATCTGTATTTATTTTTATATATTTTCGCATGTATTAGTTTTAAGTTCGCTACCTTCAAGAGATTATGATGTGGTTGCAAACGCTAATGTGATACAAAGTCGATTTAAAATAGATTGCCGTAACTTGGCGGAGACATTGCCGTGCTCTTTTTAAGCTTCATATAACTAATATTTTTATTATCCTAAGGACAGATTATTCAATTTCCAGTTAATGTTTTAACCAACGAAATGCGCTTGATAGATTTTGTATAAGAAAGCAGTCAAAAATTCACAATTTATAGCCTTGGATAAAGTTAACTGGCCATTGAAAAATCAGTAGGTAATAAAAATGTTTTTACATCATATCTATTAGCGTTTACCACCAAATTTTTGAATTTAAACACACGGAAAATATTGCTAGCACTTTGTAAGCGTTTTTTGTTTAAATTATCTACTACCAGTGTGGGTTGCATGTTACTAGTAATCCTGGTAACTTCTCCAACTTAGCTAAAGTTTCTATCTACTAATAGTGGGCTCACGTCTCTTCACGTCAATAGTCCAACGGGTTCGAACTCACTATCTCCCGCTCGCCAGTCTTTCCTTACATTGTACTCTAGGATTTATATATTGAACGTACGAAAAGGATCCAACCCTCCTAGCAAAGTTAGTTTTGAGATAACTACACATTTTAAAGTTAAACATATGAAAAGTTTGCCCTTAAATTCCTATAAAACCAACAAAACAGTACTGCATCAATGAAGAATTTCGATGTAAACTTTAAAATTAAATATCTTAATTCTTAACTCAATGTGGGTTGGATTATTACGTACTATCTAACAACGTACTTAGAAATGAAAGATTTTACGACCTCAAACAAATCGTTGTTGGTGATAAGGTTAATTACAAAACTCTAGTTTATCTCAGTATTTCGTTACATTCCCTTATTTCTTTATAATTTATACACAAACACTTTTTAATATTTTTTGCGCTTTCGAATATGTACTGTGATTGTAGACAATTGTTATGTGACATTTTGTTGGATTGTAAAATATATTTATTGGAAGCAGCTTTTTGGATTTTTATTTGACGCACCGATGCATGCCTCACCTTTTTAATTTTAGTTCAGCTTACCATTTTAGCGCTCAGTTTTATTTGTAGGTAAAATAAGGCACAAGATACAACGTGGTCATATAAAGGATATTTTTTTATGTAGTTCACAAAATTTGCGGATTTATTCAGTGTCCGTTCCCAAATGCAACCGCAGTAATAAAATTCTCTCCAAAACAAAATAAAATTTGATTTTGTATGGCTTGCGCTAGTAAATTATGTGTGTCCCCCATACTAAGTCGAATTTTCGTTTTGTTTTAAAGTGTATCCCAATACTGCGTTTGCATTTAGGAAGAGAGACTGAACCACTACAAATTATGCGCACTACATAAAAAAATATCATGTATCAGACCATCAAACTGAACAACTTTCTCTAGGGGACCAACATCGTCATCGCGAAAAAATAATCAGCTGTCCCATACGTTATACGTAGAGTAGGTATTGAAGTTTTGTATAGCACAATTGTTTTTTTTTTTTCGCGATTACGTTGTTGGTCCCATAGAGAAAATTGTTCAGTTTGATGACCTGATGCACACCCTTAGCTAAATATGATCACGCATTTCTGATATACGTTATAGATACATATTTAAATATATCGTTTTGATTTTTATGTAGATTTTCAAGTGCATAAATAAGGGTTGTATTTAGTTAGATTAATTAATTTTAGTAGGCTTATAATTACGAGTGGTGAAATACTCTGAGCAGGAGAGTACAGTAAGTAAGCTTTATGAAACCGAGCGAAGACTGCAGACTTTTTCATGAATATAAATAGTGATTTGTTGTGCAGCAATCGAATCCGCGACCTGTAGCGCTGAAAGGTAATATCGTATACGATCGTGAGAGACTAAACTTTGAGGTACCTTGTAAAAAAATTACCAATCATGAAGATTGGAGTCCTAATTTCATGATCAGTATTTTTTTTAAGTAGCTTGGAATTAATTCTCTCTCGATCGTACTGAAGATTACCAGAGTCGATGTTAATTACCATTTTAGTTACGCGGTAGATTAGATCCCCGGATCATAAGGCACAATTTGGGAAAGGCGTATATTCAACAGTGAACCACGTGGCCGATTTGAAGTGACTAACACTTGTGTAGGTCGCAAGGGCGTGACCCGTCGCCGCTGGGAGTACGGGCACGGCGAGTTCAAGCTGCGTCGCTTGCTGGAGCGGCGCCGCTTCACGCGCGTGCACTCCGACGACTCGGACGAGGAGCCCGCGCCCATGCTGCCGCACGCGCCGCCGGCCAACGCATGATGCCCATGCGCCTGCCACGACGAATGCTACATGTGAATATGATCGAGAACTTTGGTGTTTGTGGATGTCCGAAATATCGAGCAAATTAAAATATAATCTTGAGTTACTGCTTAAAGCTGATCCAAAAATTCTGATTCGCCACTAGAAATGGAGAAGAGATGTGTTGTTTCTTTTAGGTTCAATGAGAAAACCATGTGTTACTGGTACCAACATCTAAGGTAAGCTTTCGGTGATAAAAATCCTCAAAAACCACTGAGAAACAAGTAGGTATTATAGTTTTTAAACTACTAGCTGTGCCCGCGACGCAGTACCGGTAGACTTCGAATGCTACAATTTAAAAAAATAGCCTATGTGCTTCTTCATGATGCACACTATTTCCTTGTCAAATTTCATCGAAATCGGTTTACCCGTTTGATCGTGATAATGTAACAAACAGAGAGAAAGAGTTACTTCCGCATTTATTTAGTAAGGATTTTCGACGTGCACAAACATGTAATTCTTCAGATAATTTAACTTCCAGTTCCTCTGCACATGTCCTTTAATTAAAACTAAATTAATATTTAATTTACACCTGTCAGTACCTATCTGAGTAATTGTAAATTGAAGCACATAGATTGGATTGCCAGTCGTACAATTTATCACTAAAATAATATAGGAATAATGAGCTTTGCGTGAATATATGTGACTAAGGAATCGTTTTACATTACCTATTTATTGAATACCGGGATCAATAAAAGAATGGGATTATAAAAGGCTGCTTTTCTATTGTTCTTGTTATGCCTCTCGCTTGCACGTATGGTAAGCGAGCGAAAGGCAAATAGTTGAGCCGCTATTTATAATCCCATTCTCAAATTGATAGTGTAGAATTTTATGTTTTTGTTAGACCGCCTAATGTGCCGTATGATCGGGCAGTTTCAATATTTTTGTTATTGCCCGGAGAATGTATAGCGTTGAAAGAGATTATTTAATAAAATATTTATTTATATTATACTTTATGCACATTGCTCGATGTTAAGTGTAAGTAATTGTATTTAACGTTGGTTAATTAGGTAGTAAAAGTACTTACGGTCGAATCAATTCCGATCGGGCCAGGCTTAAGATTCAAAAACCAAATGTACTCAGCATAGCAAAAACGTATGACAACCCAAGCACTCATTAGTGGCATAAAACTCCTTGAACAATCATATTGTTATGTGGAATAAACTCCCGGAATATGCTGCTTGGACAAATGGCTCAAACAAACCTGTGACTGAAATTCACTCTATTATAATTGTTAAAAATTAAATTTTAGGCATTGGACTACTACATTTGAAATAGATTTTACTCCAGTACTTTGATGTGGACATAATCAGCAAGCCTGCTACTCGTCCATTATTAAATAATAATAATAAGCTTCAAATACTGGCCCCAACTAATCGACCCAGATGGAGCCACTGTGTAGTTCAACGAAATTGTTTGGCCGAACGCTGTCCCCAGGGTAAAACTATTCTATAACGCCCGGCTCGGCCTAAATCGATACTAATTATTTATCATATTAATCAGCCTAAGTGAAAAACTATTTTGACAAGAATTAGTACTTTTGTACTCTATACTGATAAATTTTTTTTTGTCTCATTTTCTGTATCTACAATTCTACATAGAGTTATATAAAAGGTCTTATCCATATTATAGATGTGGTAGAAAACACTTTTTCCTGAGAACATATTATTTATATTTAAAAACAATTCATTACTTACGTGTTTAATTCGATAAAATATTTTACAACAAATGTAATTTATGTAACAAAGCTCCTTTTAAACAGGATAATATAAGATATACGTAACAATTTTTATCTTTTTGCTATAATAATATGATTTCTAGGCGACAACTTTGGGTCGAACACGGGTCGAATTTCACATGATAATCCTGAAACAAAATATTGAGATTAATAACATAAAACTAGCATTATGACGGACACTAACCCACATAAGATCTAGATATCTCTAGATAAAACTATAAAACCTCTGTTAATTAAAATCTCTGAATAAAAAAACCAAAGGAAAGAGCATCACTATTTCTTTGGTGTCGTTAAAGTTACATATTCATAACTTTCACACATTCACGGCTCTTATCGGCCTTATTACCGTCAAAAAAAAGAGAGGCCACATTAAAAAAATATATCTGAATGGAATAACGGGAAACAAAAAAACAAACTATTATGATGATTGCGTCTCCGCAAAACTATGGCACACTTGCTACTTATCCTTTCCTCTTGTTTTCTATTCCGTGGTTAAAATATGTTTTGTTTTCTTGTCGCTGAATTAAAATGTCACAAAACAAGAGAGAATAATTTTATTTAATTAATTTAAGGGACGTATTTTATGAATAAGAGTAGGTTTTTAAGATAACTTTAGGTAAATACGAGGTAAAGACTTAAGAAGTCAACTTTTCATTCATGTTTCATGAACAAATAATGTAATAAATGTTTTAGCAGCTACCTGTTACTGGCGAACCTACTAAGATTGACTCCTACGCACATTATCCTAACCTTTTCTCAATTAGTGGAATGTTGTTCATTGAAGCAACTATAGATATACAAAGGCAGACTTTCCATAAGGCCGACCAGTTCAGATATTAGGGACGGCCAACCTGCGCATTTTATACGCTGTAAAATCAGCGGAAAGAGGCAGCTACTACTAAATGGCCTAGGGCGGCCGAGACTGCTAGTCAACGCCAAGGCACCTTCTAAAAGGCGCGGCGCAGACGACGAATATTTTGTCCGCCGTCACGCCCCGGGCACTAGCGGTGTATCGACCGGCAGACTTTCTGTCGGCCGTGTATGTTGTTGCATAGGATTCTATAAGGTGTAACATCGCGGTGAAAAGTTCGCCAGACAAAAAGTTTGTGGTCTGCTCAGCGCCTTAGGGCTCAATTATGAAGAGGCGGAAAGCCGCGCGGAGCGCAACGCGGAGAAACGCGCGTATCTCCGTTCATGGAGAGCGAGCGAGAAAGCGACACGCCGCTTTGCACGCCGCGCGACTTTCCGCTTCTCCCATAATTGAGCCCTTAGTGTAAAAATTTAAGTGTATTACGTATCAATTATTCAAATTTCCTAGAACCTTGAACAAATAAGTCTAGTTATAAAGTGCCAAAGATCAAATCTAGTCCTAATTAGTGTAAGTTGATTGTCGCTTTCTTTCTATCGAATTTAATGTATTTCTATGGCTATGTCTGTACATACAAACTGTATGATGTGTAAAGTAATTGTCAAATAAGTGTATTTTTGTCTCCACAATTAAATGTAATTAAGAGAATGTTCGTTTACTTCATTACCTACTGAATGCCAATAAACCTTTATTGATGGACAAAGAAAGAGCTTCAATGCTTCTTTCTTATGAGGGTCGTCGGATGTAACTATCTTAAAACAACACACAAGTTCTTTTATAATTATTATTTATTTAATTCATATTTAATTAATATATTTTCTGTACACGTAGGCACACATAACGTCACTCGATGTAGCTCCCGCTGAAAACCAGCGCTGTCGGGCAGCTCGCAGCGCGACAGCTTAAGATGAGCGGAAGCCTTTTTGACACAGTTGCGACGTACAATCCATTTTTTATTTTAAATAAATATTTTTCATTTTTTTTTTGTTTTACTTGTTTTATTCTTTTATTTTTGTTATATTATCTTTAAAATTGTTTTTGTGCTGTGTCAAATAAATACTTTTTTCTTTTCTTTCTTTCTTTCTAAAAATATATGAAAGAACCTACTCATTACATCATACTTCAATCTGGATCAGTTTAGTTTATCTATCAATTTAGCAATCTCATTAGCTAACTAGCAGCCACCTGTGACTAAAAACTATAATGTCTACCATTACTTGATGAATTATACAATATGTAACATAATAAACACCCTGAAAGCAACCATTTCATCGATCGATCGATTGCAGCCATTTTGAATATACCTATGTATTTTTTTTTATATGAAATTCGTCAACCAGACTGTCGATTGAGCAAAAGAATACTTGATCTTATTTCAAGGCAATAAGTCTCAATTTGAAATGCAGTAATTGTATTATACTTTTAACTCAATATTATTGGGGTGTTTGTGTGTTATTCCTGTTACGTGTTGTATTTATGGTTTTATGAACTTCAAGACTAGATCTACTTTGTTAATAGTTGTGGTTGCTATAAAGTCGCAGTTCTAAGGTAAAAGAAAATTTATTCAACAGCAAAGTGAAAGCAAATGTCAAAGCTAGCTAGTACGAGATAATCCTCTAAAACTAGTGACGTTACCGCCGGTCACCACTTAAGAGTACAGAAGATTGTTATATCCTCACCTCTCTCCATAACATACAGCAGCCTGTCGAGCAGCACCACGGTCTCGACGAGCGGCGCCAGCGCAAGCCGCAGTGTGTACACGACGACCACGCGGCGCCACTGCGCCAGGTCGGCGTGGCCGCGGGACAACGTCGCCGGGTTCGTGGGCAGCGGCAGCTGGAGGCGCTCCAGGGCTAGGGCACAGTACCTGGGGATGTTAAACACTATTGGTATAGCTCAACACATAGTTCTACACTCTGTCGCCCGCAAAATTTACACAGCGGGCACCAGTGGTAGATACAGAAATAAGTCAAGGGGGGTGGCTGATATGATAGACATTTAATTATAAAAATCTAGCGACTCGTCCCCGACTTCGCACGGATGCAGTTTCTCTACTACCCTTACATTAAATATGAAAGTATTATACATATAAACCTTCCTTTTGAATCACTCTATCTATTAAAAAAACCGCATCAAAAACCGTTGCGTAGTTTTAAAGATCTAAGCATACATAGGGACAGACACAGCGGGAAGCGACTTTGTTTTATACTATGTAGTGATATATCTTACTTTTCAAATGTCATGGTATCAGAATGTTTGATGCTTCTAACTGGTGCATGTTTTAGTTTTGGGTCATGTTCCACTAGAATTCTTTCTAAAGTTGCTCTGTATGCATGTATCTGTAAAATAAAAATATATTTAAAATCACTTTGCTAATAGTCAAGGGTAACCTTTGTAGACTTTGAGGTACTATTCATTAAAATCCTCACTAGAGTTATAAACGGATAAGACCGCCCATTGTGCATTGATTTGCACTCTGTCTTTAACCTCCAACAAAAAAGAGGGGTGTTATAAGTTTGTAGTGCATATCTGTGATCTATGTGTGGCATCATAGCTCCAAAACTGATGGATCAATTTCAATGCAGTTTTAATAATTGAAAGCTCATTTAATCAGGTATCATCTTAACTATGTTTCATGAAAATCTGTTCAGCAGTTCAAAAGTTACAGCTCTTTTTCTAGTTGGAGTGAGGGTTTTTGATTAGGTTAATCTTGTTTGTTTTTTGTTTTGGTGCAATAAACTATATTTCTATTCTATTCTCGAGTTACTTTTATACGCTGATGAGTTACCTTCAAATCTTCATAATTGCCTTTCCTAAGCCTCTCACGGTACACCTCTATAGCATGACATGCTATCTCTCTACTTGGGTATGACAGTTCACTAGCCAAGCCTTTGACAAAGCTACTCATTGGGTACCCTCCATCCTTTTTACACGTCAATTTATTATAACAACAGCCAACAACACATATGAACTTTATGTGGTCAGATTCAACAAAATGCTTCAGTAACAACGGTCCCAAGTCTCCGCAAGGATGGAGGCCTATCAATCCATAGTTTTTCATAGAATCAGGTAGAGGCAGATCTAGTAATTGCTGGTGGCTTGACAATGTCATGTTGAAGTGAATAGGATGACGAAGTTTGGCTATAGCTTCAGCGGAGAGACGCTTTTTGGCTGTGTATTCTAATTCCAAGTCAAGTTCTCTGGAAAATATAATATTGTTTTTAAGACAGGAATCATTTTTAAACATACTTATTAAAGTGTATGGCTCTAATCCACATTGTTTTTGTTCAAACCTTATTCTAGGAAAACTTCTTTGTTCGTCACAGTAAGTGTATATGACGTTTTGTTTTTTAATGGTTGCTATGGCAACAGAAATAATATGGTGTAATAATTGAAATTTGTAAAATAATTGTTAATTTGTTTTTTTATCAAACGTAATAAACAAAATGTTTAAAGTGAGAGCATTTCATTTTGTTCATGGTCCTTCGAGCACCGGATACGACTTTGAGTAAGAAAACTAAACAGTATTGTGGTAGGTGTGTGGTAGTATCTCTATAAGATGTTCTAAGTGAGGCTCAGACTAATAATAAGTACTGATATGACTGCACGGCAGTAAGCCCGCTAAAATTCAAGCATTGAAGCTATTATCTGGTTAGCGGCTGCACGACAGTAAGCCCGCTAAAATTCACGCATTCAAGCTATTATCTGGTTAGCGGCTGCACGGCAGTAAGCCCGCTAAAATTCACGCATTGAAGTTATCGCCTGGTTGGCGGCTGCACGGCAGTAAGCCCGCTAAAATTCAAGCATTCAAGCTATTATCTGGTTAGCGGCTGCACGGCAGTAAGCCGCTAAAATTCACGCATTGAAGCTATTATCTGGTTAGCGGCTGCACGGCAGATTAAAGCAAAGTTCCTGAGTTGGACTTAGGAAAATTATAGAACATTCTTCAGTTTAAACATTTGATTAGAATATATTCAAAATGGAAAAAGATTTAAGAGTACTACAAGAAGTAAGAAGTCAAATAGAGAAGGGACTTATAAATTTTCAAAAGGCTCCGAAAGCAAGAATCAATCAAAATTATATAGATGCCAGATTGGAGGTACTGGAAAAGCAATTTCTAAATTTTACAACTAAACTTGAGAGCATAATTCGCGAATATGGAAGTCAAGCAGTAGAAGACTATTTTAAGGAAGATATACATGACACGGTATATGAAACTTATCTTTTTTATAAAGTTGAATTAAAAAATGTATTGTCAAAATTGAAGTCTGACAAATCGGATTCTGAAAATTGTGATGGTTCGACCGATAAAGTAGCAAGGGAATCAGTAGTTAAATTACCAAAGATTGTCATACCGACCTTCAGTGGTAAATACACTGAATGGTCGTCGTTTCGAGACCTATTCATTTCTTTGGTACATAAAAATAAAAGGTTGGATGACGTTCAACGTCTTCATTATCTAAAAACGCAATTATCGGGCGAAGCAGAACAGTTGATAAGACATGTTCCTATAACTGAAAATAATTATAAAAAATGTTGGGAAATGTTAGAGCATAGGTTTAACAATAAAAAGTTCATGTCCACCTGTATCTTAAAGCGGCTACTTAGCCAGCGTAATATGTTAGTAGAGTCTTCTAATGCTTTAAAAGAACTTTTGGATGTAACTAGTGATTGTTTGCATGAGTTAACTAATCTTGGAATTGATGTTAGTTCGTGGGACGTAATTATTGTATACATTGTCAGTTTAAAGTTGGACGTTGAGTCGAGGAAACAATGGGAACTCAATGTCAGTAAATCTTCATCGGATTTGCCGACATTTTCGCAATTCACAGAATTTCTCGAAACTCGCTTTCGTGCACTTGAGTTTGTCGAGCCTAAAGGCAAACCACAACAAGGTAAGCTTTCACATAATAACGTTTCAAATCCCAAGGTCATGCTAAGCACATCCAAATTGGTATGTCCTCATTGCTCAGAGGATCACAAACTTCCATTTTGCAAGAAATTCGCCAAGGAAAATGTTGACCAACGTCGTGATATTGTCCAGTCCCTAGGTCTATGTTATAATTGTTTAAGTACTAGCCACATTATTAAATTTTGCCGAGTTTTCACCAAATGTCGTATATGTAAGCGCAAGCATCATACTTTATTGCATCCTAAGAATCTGAATGATGATAGTGCGGTGGTTAATCCAACTGAGTCTACAACCGCAGCAGATGAAACACAAAATAATTTGGCTCAGAACGAGATTACTACAAACATTGCAACCCATTTTTCGAAAGGAAATGCACAAGGCCAAGTCCTTCTACCCACAGCTCTCGTTAGAGCTGAGTCGAAAAATGGTTCCTCTAAGGTTTTGAGGGCTTTATTAGATCAAGGATCGCAGGCGTCCTTCATAACAGAAGCAGCGGCGCAGTTACTATGTGTAAAAAAGATAGCCTCAAAAAGCGCTATCTCGGGTATAGGTGGCGGTCACGGCGGCATTACTTCAAGATATCTGGTAAGGATTTGTATACAGTCGCTCCATGACCCATCCTTTACAATGACGGTAACAGCGCATGTTTTAAGCTCGCTGACATCGGTTTTGCCCGATGAAGGTTTTAAGGTCAATCATTGGCCGGAACTTCGTAATGTGCAGTTAGCCGATCCATATTTTAACTCGCCTAACAAAATTGATATTTTGTTGGGGGCTGAAATATACTGTCACATTTTAAAGGAAGGCTTAATTAAGAGTCCCAAAGGCTCACAAATTGCACAAGACACTTGTTTAGGGTGGATTGTCTCTGGCCACGTTGAGGGAAACGGTAGTCTTCAAGATAAACATAATGTTATTTTTAGTATGCATACTCGGGTTGAAGAGAATGACATGCTGAATCGGCTCTGGGACCTGGACTCAGAGTCGTCGTTGAGTAAAAAGCCTCCGACACCAGAGGAACAGGCATGTGAGGACTACTTTGCGGCTACTACACAAAGAGATGAAAGTAGTCGCTACATAGCCAAACTACCTTTTCGATGCGAAGATCCGCCATGTAAATATGGCAATTCAAAAAACATTGCCATTAAAAGACTACAAGATCTTGAGAGTGAGTTGTCCAGAGACGCGGAACTTGAGAAGCAGTATTCTGAGGTTATCCACGAATACTTAACTCTTGGACACATGGAGAAGATAACAGAAGAGTCTCAACGTAGTCTGAAGGATACGGTATATCTTCCTCATCATACAGTTGTCAAGCAAGATAGGCTGACAACCAAGGTAAGAGTGGTGTTTGATGCATCGTCCAAGGGGACTAATGGAGTTTCCTTGCATGACACCTTAATGGTAGGTCCCACTCTACAGGCAGACTTACGTCACATTGTGATGAGATGGCGGCAACATCCTGTGTGTTTGACAGCGGACATCGTAAAGATGTACCGCCAAATAGAGGTTGCCGAAGAGCACGTGAATTTTCAAAGAATTGTCTGGAGAGATTATGCTGTGGGGGAAATTCATGATTATTGGTTGTTATCAGTTACCTTCGACACATCTTGTGCCCCTTACCTGGCCGTCAAGGCGCTGCAGCAAACGGCTTGTGACGAAGGGCATAAATATAGTTTAGCGGGTGAAAGGGTTACAAATGATTTCCTTCAGGACGATTTGATGACGGGTTGTCAATCTGAAAAGGAAGCTATTAAGTTATACAAGGAGTTAAATGAATTATTACAAAAGGGTAGTTTTAAACTGCAAAAATGGTTTGGTAATAAGATTAATTTACTAGAAGGTATGGAAGAAGATAATAACAGAAACCTGGAAATAAAAATGAATACTGTAATAAAAATCTTGGGACTCACCTGGAACCGGAACACTGACGAGTTCAATTACACGGTGAAGATGTCTCCTCCGGCAGCACCTGAAACTAAAAGAAGCATTCTTTCTGAGATTTCGCGCCTATACGATCCTTTAGGTTGGATAGCGCCCTGTATAAATACCTCGAAAGTATTCATCCAGAAATTGTGGATAGCAGGTGTCGGATGGGCCGACAAGTTGCCACCTGATCTACTGCATGAATGGAAGTTATATAGAGGAGAGTTATTAAATTTAAATAATTTTTACTTACCTAGATGGATCAGGAAGAAAGACGATGACGTCACAGTCGAGATGCACGGCTTCAGCGACGCCTCAAATATGGCATGTGCTGCTGTCTTCTATAGTCGCATTATCGATTCCGAAGGCAACATCTATTGCAATCTTCTTACCGCCAAGACGAAGGTGGCTCCTATAAAACAAATATCCATTCCACGTCTCGAGCTGTGTGGAGCAGTTTTGGTGGCTAAGTTACTTATCGAAGTCGCCCAGGTGTTGATAGTTCCAAAGATAAATTTGCATGCATGGACTGATTCAACTGTTGTATTGGCTTGGATGAATCATCATATCACGCAATGGGCTCATTTTCAGTGGAAAGATAATCCCGCAGATATTGCTTCTCGTGGTTTAACTCCAAAGGCTCTTCTTGAGAATGATCTGTGGACACAAGGACCGAAGTGGTTACAGGATATTCAAAAAAACTATCCAAGGCCAGTTTCCACTCACGTTTGTATAGACTTCAAACAGAAGCGCAAAGTCCATAACGTTCAGGTAAATCACGATAAAAGTGACCACTTATGGTCAAGGTTTTCATCGCTACGTAGGATGATTCGGGTCATTGCATTTTGTAGGAGATTTCTGTTAATGAAGAAATATCGTAAATCTAACATCATCTTAATCCCTTACCTGTCTGAAGCTGAGTTAAAAGAGGCGTTAAATGTCTGTTTTTATAAATGTCAAAGGCAGTCGTTTGACGAAGAAATAAAAGCCCTGTCAGCAAAGCCACCTTTAAATAAGAAGAGTCCTTTATTTTTTTTATCACCATGTATTGATGATAGTGGAATATTACGCGTCGGTGGTAGAATAAAAAATGCTGAAGTATCTACAAATATGAAACACCCGGTTGTTGTTCCTTACAAGTCAATTCTCGTTAAATTAATAGGGACAGGGGCTCCTATGAGAACTTTCCATGGAGGACAGCAGCTCATGGTTAATTACATTCGTACCAGATACTGGATAGCAAGGGTGAAGAATCGGGTTCTAACTCACATTGTACCGCTTTTAGTGCCACCGGACTATAATTATGAAGGTTCATCTATGAGTACATTGCGAAGATGGCAATTAACTCGAAGGATGGTGCAGACCTTCTGACAAAGGTGGAGTCAAGGATATTTAACCCAATTCTTTCAAAAATATAAATGGGACACGCAAATTCCATAATTTAAATTGGACGATATCGTACTTATCAAAGAGGTTAATTTACCTCCGGCTAAGTGGCTATACGGTCGAATAGTAGAATTGCATTCCGGAAAGGACAATATTACACGTGTGGTTACTATTCGCTGTAAGGGTTCCACACTTATGCGTCCAACTTTAAAGTTATATTTGATACCCGTGTCTGATTGATTACTTTTATTTTGTAGGTACATATTGTTTAGATTTTTCTTTTTCCTTTTATATACTTTAATGTACTTACTTGTTATACATAGAATATGGTTTTGTGTTAGTTTTGTTATAAAAGAAGGTTATATAAATAGATATAGCAAACACTTGTCAACCATGCTTTTAAAATAGTATGAATTTTAAAGTTGTAGGTTCGTTCATGGTGGGCGGTGTTAAAAGGACTGAATCCTTTTGGTGGGCGGTATGTTCAAACCTTATTCTAGGAAAACTTCTTTGTTCGTCACAGTAAGTGTATATGACGTTTTGTTTTTTAATGGTTGCTATGGCAACAGAAATAATATGGTGTAATAATTGAAATTTGTAAAATAATTGTTAATTTGTTTTTTTATCAAACGTAATAAACAAAATGTTTAAAGTGAGAGCATTTCATTTTGTTCAGTTTTTATTTCTATATTAGTTTGTATTTTTCAGCAGAGCATAAAAGATACATGATTTCAACTAAAACTTCCCCTTTTTCTCATGTTATAAACCAGTTTTTCCTAAAAATGTGTCATCAAATCTTTTTATTTCATGAAAGTAACACTAACAGAGGGTCAAGCATAATTTCTTCTTTGGATTCAATAATATTTTTTTAAATATATGCCATTTTTTAACTTTTTCATTAAACAAGTGTGTAAAGGCCAGGAGAGTACAGCGCATTCACCTTGGGAAGTGGAATTCTAGTGACGGGCATATATGTACCTACAACCTAATAATTTTTTATGTTGACAAGGTTGTGGAGTTTAATTCTCTACTCTAATTATACTTCCCCCAACTCACCCTACACTCTCTTAGTTGTCACATTGTTGCGTAAAATTTAACAAAAATGTGAAAGAATTATTGTATTTTTTATTCAACATTTACTTACATGAATGCAATATATGTCAAAAACATTCATGAACAGGTTTAGTATAAAGTTGCTGATGACAGCTTCAATCGCCAAACTTATCTCCCTTCCCACCTTCCATTTTACCTCCCAAAAAATTACTTTTTTCTTAATACATACCAACGGTACAGACCTAGCCTCCTTTGTCAGTTGCGTCTGGCACTCTATCCCTGCTGCAAGCATGTCATCTCTATAAGCTAGTACTCTCACCAAATGTCCCAGGCCTGATCCGAAGTCTATCACTGCATTACAGCCACTTTTCATAGCCGTGTCCACTACCACATCAGCCATCATGCTAATTTCATGTCTCTTTTTTAATTTCACATGTTTTAAAAACAAATTCTTCAACCTTGGGTGGTTTTTGCAAGTATCTAAATCAGTTGAGGCGTGTTTAGTTTCATTTCTATAATGACTCTCTCTTGGTATGTTCAGTGCTTCTACAGTTTTGATTAGTGCTAAGAATGATAATGGTAGTAATTGGTTCGAGGGTCTGTTAGAGAGAATATTGCCTAAATACTGAGGGTCCATATGTTGGAAAGTGTCACGCCACGTCTTCGGTAGTTTTCCCCAGTGGTCGTCGACGAAGAAGTCCTACAAATTCAAGGAAACGATTTTTTTTTGTTGTTCAAGTAATAAATGAATGAACGTTCACGGGTTCACGCTAAGTTTTCGCGGAGAAAGCAGTTACAAGAGAGAACTAAACTATAAAATATATTATAGAGGGTATTTAAAAAAATATTTCATGTGGATAAATCTAAAATTCTAAACTCAAACTAACCAAAACATATAAGTTCAACAGCCAGTCGTACATCCGTATAACCTTTAGCGACATCTTAAGAATTGATTCTACACATTCTTTTTGTGAATCCATTTCAATTATAATTGGAGAATTAAATCTCACGTTTTCTAGTTTGTTATGACAGCAACTGTCACAATCACAATAAAACGTAAAAAAAAACACAAAACTGTCACCTGTCTATCACTTTCGTAACCACAGACCTCGAAATCCATAGACCTATGTTTATAACACTTTTTTGTTCGATAATTAGTCGATTATTCAAATATCACCCAATCACAAAAATGGAATATTTGCTGTTATGGCTCACTGTTATCGTAGGTATCAATATTTTTGTAATATGCATGCATTATTC
Source organism: Allophyes oxyacanthae (assembly GCA_932294325.1). Classification (NCBI taxonomy): domain Eukaryota; kingdom Metazoa; phylum Arthropoda; class Insecta; order Lepidoptera; family Noctuidae; genus Allophyes; species Allophyes oxyacanthae. Next base: position 16,476,516 of record OW028610.1, on the reverse strand, counting down.
TCAAGTGAGAGCTCATACTCCCGATACGATAGCATATAATATGTACTGTGTGTATGTACCTGTAACCCCAGCCTGGTACCAACCCATGGTTTGTACAAATTGAATACAAATCCCACCTTTTTATTGGTTTTCAAAGCCGAATGACTCGATGCGCGTACAAAATGCAAATGACAGCAACGGTCTTAGAGCATATACCTACTAATGGTGCACTTCCATCTTCTCATGGGATGATGAAGCCATTTGAAGGAAATAAATTAGTTTATTTTATAAAAGAAAAGAAATAAAATTACACCTTGAATACCTAACAAAAATGTCTTTATTTGTAAAATCAATAATCTAAAGCCTATTTTTTACATAGCAATAAGCAGTCCATTTACGTTATTATTACTGAATAATAAAGTTGAGATTCGCAAAATGCACACTGGTCAATTTAAAAAAATAGGTAAAAATTATTCCTACTATTGCCGTTCAAGACACAATTAAATTAGTAATTTCACACTTTTATCCTTAAACGCTTGATTATTTTCGTTGTAAAACAAACAACAACAAATTGTAAAGTCGCAAACCGATAATGAAATTGAAGCTTTAAGAATCCAATACAACCCAGTGATGACTGATGATACAAAGATTATTTGAGTTTCAAGCTCTTTGAATAATTCAAGCTATTTAAAGCTCTAAGTACCAGACATATGATTCAATATTATATTCTAACATTTAACATGTATAATATACATACATATTATGAGCCATTTTCATAAACAAAATAACAGATGTTTAAAATTAAATCGGCCAATTACCCATTCAAAAATACATGTGTAAACGGCTGATTTTGGTCTAATTGTCTGTTATGTTGTCGGTGAACTTGGGCCTAAGTATCGCATTAGTAAGAACTGTAATTAAAAAAAATAAAGCTTTAGGTATAAATCTTCTCAAGCTTCATAATAATAATACATTACACATAATGGAGAAATTAAATAAATCATAATCAATAAATTATATCAGTGATGTAAATTCGAAAAAAAAATAAGTAAGTACCTACTGTAAATAATTATAATAACTTTAAATAAAGTTATTGTCATATAAATTAATAAAAATAAACTTACCCGGTTCCCGACACAAGGCCATAGGGAAAAAATTCGGAAAAAATAAAATTGTTTTAATAAAACTATGTGAGTATACAATGTGTTAAGTAAAGTGCATGAGATTAAAAACAACAAAGTGGATTTTCAAAGATCCAATAGTCCTGCTTTGGTTCGTCTTAATATATAAATTCTATAAAGTCCTTCATTATGGCTGGGACCTCCTATAAACCAAAAAATGCTGCTTCACTAAGGCAGCATTTTTTCCATTAGCTATTAATTTGTACGATCAGCGTCAAATACACTGAGACAGCCAAAGTGGTATGGTATCAGTTAGAAAAAATAAACCTTATACCATTGAAATAAACTTTTAGTTCCTCAGATCACAGAAGGACACCGGTGTCCCGAAGACAATAGATTTTCTATGATGTCTATATTTCGTCACTTGATATGTTATACTCTGTTCGGAAAGAGAGCATTCGTGAGATTTGAGGGTACCGGTATGTTTAATTATCCTGTTTGTTGTATCCTGTTGTTGTGTTGCAAGCAAAACAATAGCGCGACTGTTCCAATTTGATACTTTTAAAAATTTATTTTAGTCTATGATTCAGGATGACAAAAAGAAACCAGTTCTTATTTATATTTTATATAGGTAATAACATAAACTAATAATACGTTAGTACACTTTTTTGCCACGACGCGCGACTTTTCTTTTTCTGCACAGACTCGAAACTTTCGTCTACGAAATAAGGTTTATTTTTTCTAATTGTTACCATAATTATGACCAATTTGGCTGTTTCAGTGTATCTAACGTTGAATGCTGTACTACTTAACCTACACATGTGGACAATGCAGATCACTATAAAATCTGGTAGATATAGTAAAATCTCGTTGGGTTTAATGATGGCAATGCACAATGTGGCGTATTCTATTCGGCGGAAATATTTGTGTACATATTGTTTGGGTGTGTTAATAGACAATCAGAATATGACGCTCACGATCGTTCATGGGGATAGGCAAATTCAAGAAGTCCACTTTAGGTAAGTAAGAGCTGAACTGATGGATGATAAATTGATCAATAATTAAAAGCACCGGGTGCACAAAAGTTACTGACAACGAAAGAGGCAAAGCGGGGGTTAAGACGATGTCCACGGATATTTCTGCCACATACAATAATGTAACATTAGTGAAATCTGAATGAGAGCCTAATGAAAATAATTATTTAGGTTCAGTATCAGATATCAAGCGCCATATTCTAGATAGGTAATTTAATTTCTGATATACAGCCTGTATAGGTATATAAGTTAAAAATCATGTCCTTCAAAATGTCTTTGATGATAAAATTTAATTGAGCATTATTATAGAAATAAATATAATTAGGCGGTTTAATGGCTTCAATTAATAATTATGTAATTAGATATTGCTTATTGGAATTGTTAAAATTGACTAATAACAACTTAATAGAACTTATATACGATACTTAGCTACCGGTTTAACTCTATAAATCTGGAGACAAAACTTTTTCAAAAAGCACGAGATTCTTTGTAACATATTTAGATCTACAGCGCGAGATTCATTTGCTCGAATGACACCATTATCGATGCAAAATTGGTCATGAGTCGAGGGGAATTTTGGGAACGCCTCCGTACAAAAGTGTGGGTAGTACGAAAACTCTTCGATAAGTTCGAAGTACTCGTATTTAGCAGCTTCCGACCGAATTTCCTGCTGTAAAGAGCATGGGGACGCGATATAAAACCTGTAATTCTTTTTGTAGTCGTGAAGTAACATCTCAGCGTTGGTCAAAATATCATCGACCTTTACAAACAAATCCTTCATCGGTAGAGATCCGTACTTATGTAAAAACGTGGTGGGAGCAAGTCTATAGTTGTGTCCTGTTTTCCGATCCTTCCAAACTTTAGTGGTGCTCTCCAATTGTAGCAAAAACGTGGGTATACTGTAACTGTGGGTCGTTATAACGTGGGTGTGGTCACCGTAGTTGTTCTTGATTTCGTGATAAAGACTGTTAGAGAAAGGGTATATGCCACCTTGGTGGACAAACCCAAAAAATATTGTAAGTAAAGCGTTTAACGCGTACCAGGTGTAGCGTAGCGTGGTTTTAAATCTTCTTGTCTTCGGGCCGTCGCTCTCGTGCGCGTGGAGATGGTTGCCGTATAGGTAAATTAGAGGTATGAGTACTGGTATGATGAAGCGTGCTTCTTGATGCGGGAAGAGTGACAGCAGGGCTATCGGTATGACTAGAGAGAATAACATTAGGCCTGTAATGCTTTGGATTCGGGGCAATTTGCTGTAATGGCCGCGGACGAATCTGAAAAGAATTAATTAACATTGTAAGATATCGCATTGATTTTAATGTCAGGGGTAATAAAGACTACTTAGGAATTAGGTATACCAAAACTTAATTGAGCACTACAGTTGAGTTCAAACATTTCAAGTTCAAACATTCCTGTAGGAAAATAGAGTTGATTGAGAGACCCACTCAAGTTTTATGAGAAATGCCAAACTGGGATGATGGTAAAGTTAAAAAAAAATGGGATTCTAAATATCTTCAATATTCACCTAGTTTCCTGAGACCAAACTCTCTAACTAATCTAATCTACTACATACTAATCATCCTTGATGCCCCAAAATTTTGCGCCAACCTGTATTTATAGACTTATTCTTCAATCTTTCTGTTGTTGTGACTATGGATTATTTATTGCCCTATGATTATTCTTTGGGGTCGTTCTTTAATCAAGTGAGGTTTTTTATGCCACTTTTTTACCCCCCCTCCCGTCTCCCCTTTACGTCCTGAGGTTTTAGGCTACCCCACTTCCCAAAATCACGTATATTTTTTATTGACAAATAACTTAAAGATAAATATTTCACGACCCCTTGGTAGAGTGATTATCTTGGAAAACCATGTCCAGAATTGGATGTTTACAAAATGTGTTTAACAAATAATTTGTATCAAGTGAAGGTAATCTTATATTGCTGCTGTATTCATGGTCATTTTATCCAAGATCAAACCTAAACGAATGTGGTCATAGGAATAAACCCTATTGTAAGTGGAATAGAATACATACTTCAAAGATAGAATGAGCAAATATTTATTACAAATCATGAGAAAGATTTTTTGTCAATGCAAGGAGAATAATGACCTATTGTTATAAGGAGCCATTGTGAAATGTAAATATTATTTTTATAATTATTATAATCACGTATTCTTGTCTCATAGTCATGCACGACTAAATTGTTTTTATATTTATGTTCTCCATGACGATCATACATAACCGTCAGTCGTACAACTCGGCCATACTAAAATATTTTAAGGTGAAATTATGAAAATTAACGCAAAAGAGGGCTACAAATTGTAAATCTCACCTGTACGTGTTAATGGAAATCGTGACAATGGCGAGAACTCCCAGCACATTGAAGAGCAGCGGCACATTAACCGCCAGATGGAGCCACCGGGGGTGCAGCCCGTGCTGCGTCAGGTTGCGCATGTCCGAGTTGTAGCGTAGGAAGTTCAGCGGCGTCACCACCCAGCTGTCCCACGAAACCTTCAGTGACTCTATGTCAGCCATTGTTAAGTACCCATAGTAGCCAGAGTCCACCAATATCAACAACAACGTAGTCGGCACACCACACAATATAAACATAAATATGCGATAGTGAAAGTCCTTAAACCCCACCACTTTGGAACCCAGTCCTCTGTGAAGCCAGAAGAAAATAGGGGGAAAAGCGAAACCTACAAATGTAGGTCGATTAAAAATTCCTATGACTACAATTGTAGCCAAAATTTTGACTTTGTTCAATGTATGGTGGGGCAAATGTGTGGACAACTTAAAAATCTTTACTTTTTCGACGGCAGATGCTGCTTGCTCATACTTCTCCTTGAGAAATTCATTGTGATAAATTACTTTGTCTGATTTTAACATACACTCTGCTACTATAAGAAGGAGCATCGAGAAAAATATCATCTCAAACGTGTTTGAAAAACTTCTACAGCAGTAAACAAAAACTACATAAGAGCTGGCAAAAATCTTAAGTCTGTTCCTGAAGTTTTGTCCATATAAAACGCATATTCTGTATAAACAGTAGTCATTTATGAGTGACATAAAACATATGCATAGTCGCGGTATAACTAGCAAATAAAATGGAGTTCTGAGATCCAAGTTGAGAAAATATTTGGTATAGCGATTAAGTAATCGTATAAAATGTAGCGGTGGGCCGAGTATCATTTTAGGTACAAAAATATTTCTGATTGGAAACTTTGGGTTAAACTCCCATGTTCTTGCAATGTCGATTGTGAGGATGTCACCTGCAACAATGGATAAGACAATAAATATTTTCCTTTAAATTTTAAAATCGGAAGAGATGTAGGTAATAACTTCTAGTGACTTATTAACACAAATATTTGTATAGCGGACTTTCCATTGTATGACTAGACCTGACCTCAACAACACTTCAGATTTGGCCAGATATTTGCAACCTTTTGGCCCAAAACCGCTTGACCCTAGACCAGGGGTCGGCAACCCGCGGCTCGCGAGCCACATGCGGCTCTTTGGATGTGAAGCTGCGGCTCTTTAGTTCCATACGCATATCACTAGGTGGTCCTGGCATTATTTGCGAAATAGACGAAAGTTTGTGGAAACATTAAAAAGAATGTGGCTCTTTAAAACTTTGAATTTTGTAAATTGTAATTTTTGACTCTTCCGACTCAAAAGGTTGCCGACCCCTGCCTTAGACCAAAACAAAAGAACCAATAAAATTAAAGAAGAATTACATCATTCTATCCAGCGGGTCTACCGCGTAACTATAATTGTAATGAACATCGACATCGGTATTAAACTTCAATACAATTGTGAGAGCCTAAACTTTGAGCTAACTTGTATTTTTTTTACCGATCATGAAGATAGGAGTCCCAACTATATACCTATGATAGGTAATTTTTGTACAAGTTAGCTCAAAGTTTAGGCTCTCACGATCGTATTGAAGTTTAATGTTGATGTTCATTACAATTTTAGTTACGCGGTAGACCCGCAGATCAAATGATTAAAGTGTAGACATTATAAATAATTTTGAAACCATGAATTCATTTTTAATCCACAAACATATTAATTGTTGCAATTTTTCTTAATTCCTACCTATATAATTTATTACTATAGATATTTATTAATAGTTTGAACCACCCCAAAAATGTACTTACAAAATCTTAATTTCAATTCAATCTGTACCCATAAAATATTATTTACTTTAAACTGCTCACATGATGAATTGCTTTTCAGCTTTTCAAAGCATGAAAATAATAATATTAGATATTATTATTATTCGAAAAAGAGAAAAAAGTCCTTTTGTTTGCTTTTTAAAGTCTCTTTTTAAACAACAACTCGATATAAATTTATGAAGCAATAACTCACCTGCAATGACCTCAACATTTTGAAAAAACTCGTCGGGATGAATATAACCCTGTTGGGGTAATAATGTGAGTGAAAATCTAAGAACCACAAGCACCCAATATGATAGCGGTAATTTCACGGGATTCCTAAATGAAATCGCTTTAAATATTTTGGTATTCAAAAACATATTTGTTTCGCATCAATCTGGTATATACTAGCAGAAAGTTCGTTAAATATTTTGATAATTATTGTAATAAAGTCATTTTTGGGACGGACAGACACCTTTTCTGTTGTGATTTGTTTTGACTTTGAAGTTTGATTGACGTTTGTTGACAGTGTTACCAACTCTCAAAAATATTTATCCCCAAAGCTAAAGCTAAAAACCCCTAAAATCCCCCAAAAAAAAAACTCTGTAAAAATAATAAATAATTTGTAATAATAAAAAATAATTGAATCGTTTTCAAAAAGTTTTCAACCAGCTGCGTCACAATCATTATAAACTTCACAGTAAAAATCAAGTGTAAAAAAACCCCTAAAAATACCCCTAAAGAAATTAAACCCTTAAAAAAATCCCATCCCACTTATTTACCCCCTAAATTTGGGGGGAAAACCCCTAAGTTGGGAACCCTGTTTGTTGAATTTACTTTGTGGTGTGCGTAAGGCGTAGACGGAGAAACCGTCCACAGATTATATAAACCTAAAGATCAAGCTACACGCACACATCGTTAGTGTGAGAGGGTGGCGAACCTATACATTAGTCTGTAGAAAGAGCGAGAAAACTATAATGAACGTCGTGTAACAACTTTTTTGCCGTCTTCACCTTGTCATTTTGACAATCGGGAGACAAAATTGACGTAGCATTGTTATTGTTCGACGAAATTTTTTAAAATAATTAATTTTAGCAGCTTGTATTATTGTTTGTGGGTGTTATTCTGTTAATATAATCGTAGAAATAAATTATCATTGTGAATATGGCGGTCTGCAGTGTGAGGGGTTGCAAAAACCGTACAAAAAGAGCTGCCGGGAATGTTACGTTTCACAGGTACGTTTTACTGTAATTATATGCTAAAATTGCTTTGTTTGTGATTAGGTGAATGTCCGTTATACACATAAAATTACTAATACAATTCAATTATGTCGATATTACCAATTAATAAGAAATAATAGGTAATAATTGATTCCATAACCTCTAGATCAAAAGTCATTCAGTGTGCTCAGTTTATCGTCTTTGAAATACCCCTAAATACGGGAAATCTGTTTTTTTTTTCTTTCTTTTTGGGCTTTGTCGCTTAGCGATTATGTCGCCCTATTAAGAACACAATGAATAAGTACAACTAATTAGGGAAATCTGAATTGACTTTCGAATTTTCTAATAAATAAAAATCTATAAACTAGACAGAATTATTAACAAAATTCAGTAAATTTTAAATTTTATACATTATTTCCCTTTTAGTCGATTTTATCCCGATCATGAAAAATGTATCTTATGCAAAAACTTAATTGTCTATGCTTTCAACAGCTCTCTAATGGATCCTGCAGTCGGGCCCAGCAGCGCCATATTGTCTGCGTAGTTAAAGCTGATAATACAAACACCACCAACCCGACATCGAACACTCATGCTGCTAAGATCGACTATGAGGTCATTAACATAAAGGTTGAAGAGCCTGGAAGACGTCAATGTCGCCAACCACACTCAACCCATAAGACTTAGAGGTAGTTTCGCACTAATTTAATTTAAATTCAATTAAACATTACTATTTTGACCAAGACATTAAAATTAATAAAATTTTGTTTTCAAATAAATGGTTTTTTATTCACCATTACCCTATTTCTATTTTATTTTCTATTTATTTTAAAATTGATGAATATTAAAAAATAAACTATTCGATACATGTCAGTTTTATTTAAACACCGATATAAAACCTGTTACACTGTCACTTCATCCAGAGGTTTACTTTATCTATGTATTTGCTCTTAGCCGTCCACGGTGGTGTGGTTTCTGTAGCTTTTTTGTTGGATAGATACCTAGTAGTTCGAATTTAATCGACTAAAAATTTGGTAATTTGTCAATGGCATCAATATGGATACAAAATACAAAAGTTTTAGATACAAAAGCCAAAAAAGCTGTGTCAATCTAAGTCTCTCACGCTTACATTCAGAGACGACCGAAACGAGTCTAAGCGTGAACTTACGCTTCCATATGTCAATTTTACGAACAAATTTTGACAGATGGAAGCGTAAGTTCACGCTTAGACTCGTTTCTGTCGTCTCCACAGACTACTGAGAGATACTACGTATCAGACGGTCATGTCCCATACATCGGCACTATACCGTTGCAAACATAGCTTTTGGCTTATGTTTTTTTAGTATCAAGTGTAATAGCCGCTTTGGCGGGAAATTTGAAAACATATTTATTTTGATCGTAGACGGTTAGCGATAGGTAGGTAATTCTGGGAAACATGATTTTATGGAATGGAGAAAGGGAAGTGTATCAAAATTGTTTTCTCCGTCTACGATTTTGATACATTCCCTTTTTCCATTCCATAAAATCATGTTTCCCAGAATTACCTACCGCTAAACTCAAGTAGTAGTAGCAGTAGTAGGTAGGTATTAATAGTAATCAAATCAAATCAAATCAATTTATTTGCGTAAAATGCGGTATAAAAGATCGTACAATAAATCATATTTTAGTGCAGACACATTCCGCCATTTATAATGGCATGCAAATATATAATAATACAGTACATTATAATTATCAATTATTAGACAATCTTAGAACTAAAATGACAAACTTTTAAAATTTCAAAATTTCAAAACACTAACCAGTTTTTATGAGATACAGTAGTGATGACCAAAGGAGTGAAATTACTCATAAATATGAACCTTTACTATGAAAATAACTGAATTTGCGATACGGTGATTTTATTTCGCAAAATCACGAATTGCTCCATGGAAGAGTTTCTTTATAACTGAAGTTACATGCGTTGAACTTTGAGTTGAACTTGTATCCAAAGAGCCTGAAATAAAACCATAGTGTTAGGTATTAATAAATTATTTTGAATAAACTAAAAGGTGCTTATTTAATAGGGAAATGTTGGGTATTAATGAGAGCTAAAATGAAACTATTCAACACATGCAGTAAGTAAATAGACAGCACATAGGTCTCTGTAAATTCAGCCCGCAGCATCTTAGCACTCAGACTCCATTTAAAGATGATGATAATTATCTCAAATTTGAATTGTATATCTTAGGACACTGATTGATTATTGATAAGGAATGTCTATGAGTGCACTTTATAGTTATACTTCCAATGGTTAAAAACAACAGATTTTCTATTGTATAATTTACACTGCTTGATAGGTTAGTTTCAAAGATACATGCCTGAATTTGATATTCCAACACACTGAAGATGCGGAATAATTGTGGTCTGAGCGAAGCTGCCTCCAATATGTATGATCACCGCTGTACGATGGCAGTTAATTTTGTTCTGAAGATTAAATATAGATATGTTTTAATACATTATTTTATTTAATGTCATAATAAAATAGACTGAATAGATGTTATTTCATAACATAAGTTCTTACCTGATTCAAAGCTGAAATTCTTTGATGGGTTTCCAGATAAAATTTCAGAGTCAGTAAACAAAGTAGGACATGCACCAAATCGTAGATGTTTATGACATACAAATACTTTGTTATACAAATTGTCCATCCTAGATACTCAAAGTGTCCATCCTATTAAGCTCTTCATATTTTATTAATTTATACACTACGGTGTATCACTGATCTCGAAATTCCTTTCTCAAAGGAAATCTATGTAATTTAACGTCCTGTTGTTGGCTATCACATTTAGGAACACAACACTTGCGAAACATTATGTTTCACGGTAGATGTACGCGAAATTACTGAATATATGGATTATAAAATGTGCAGAAATTAATCGACGCAGACACTTCACATCCTTCATATCAACACGATAAACAGGTGATAAACAGTAATGGCCGCTGTTTACAATATGGCTGCCTGCTAATCCGCCAACGGAGGTGAAGACGGGGGTGAGGGAGGGGTACTGAAGTCGAAAGCTATGTTTGCACCACAGATAATGTATAAGTTCGTACGGTTATGATTTTTGTTTGGAACATTGCCGGGCGTGGTCGTCTCTGAATGTAAGCCTAAGAGCTATGCTAAGAGTAAAATATTAATAGAGAGGGAGTATATCAAGTAAGAGCAGGAGACGTATATATGGCCCTACTCTCACTAATGTATTAGCTCTATAAGCAAAGTGAGATAGCGATAGTTTCTACGACATCAAGCTGGAGGGCTCGGTGATACGTAATATCTCTAAGTAGTCTGTGCACAAACTATATAGGGATGCTAACGCATCAGACGGAGCACTCCCGAACAAAAAATCGTACATTTTGGTTATCTGTGGACCTCTTTTATAGACTTTGACAAATGTTTACTTTTTTAGAAAATTCAGCCAATTCGACGTACTGATTTGAAATCAAGCCTTTTAAGCTTCATTAATATGTTTGAACCCCCTCCCCCCCCCGACCCCTTTGGGTTCATAATTTTGAGGTAGCTCCCTAATGTTTTAAGTGAAATATTATTTCAGGAATAATAATAAACAAAGAAAAGACTCATTTATAATTTTTTAACTTTGTTTTATATTTAATAAAAGCCTATAAACTGCATTAAAAAAAAAACACGATTTCTGGTGTGTTCTTCAGTGTTATGCTGACTGCATTGCCATCAGCATAATGACCTGCAAGAAGAAAAAACAACTTTTATAAGACAAGAATAATAAGTACCTATTTATTATAATTATGTAATTATGGAACAATTATGTGAAAATCATCATCCTCTTGCCCTTTTCTCTATTTTAGGTTAAAACATCATGATTTTTTGTCCATGCAGCCATCAGCCATAACCACCATGTTAACTAAGTTCTATATCAGTTTTCATACAGTTTATTGATTATTCCAATTATTAATATTCGAATAATATGACACTATAGTACATCCATCTTATGTACAAGAATTTTTCTAGTTTAACACATACCCAAGTATTGTGTGAGTGGATTATTTATGACCCACACATAATAAAGTAAATAAATCATTGGTCCTACCTCTTGCTATAGGTGTATTGTTGCCAGTGGTTTCCTTATGAACTTCAGTCAGAGGATGAAGGTAAGAAATCTGAAAAAAGAAAATAGGTATATTGTTTTGTGATTTCGTTCTGGAGCAGTGGTAGCCTAGTAGTAGACTTATGGGTTCAATGTATGTAATGAGTACATTGCCAAGTAAGAACACTAGGCTGAGAGTTCGGTTCATATGAACATGTAGAATTGAGGCATATATGAACTTGTTTCATGTAATCAAGCTATTATAAGTCCAACTTCCTCTCTCTGAGAGGAGGCCTTGTGTCCCAGCAGTGAGAACATAAAAAAGAAAAAGAATAAGACGGCTGATTAATGAGCATCAATAATTGAAGTTTCTGTTTACCTGTTGTTGGTGAATCTTCAATAGATGGAACTGTGTGCTTGGAAGTTGAAGCATGAAGCATGGGAATAAATTCTGAAAATAAAAATAGTTTTGTTTTTTATTTCAATAATATTACTTAAGAATGTATAAAACTGGCTTTGTTTTGGCATAATTCTTTTTCTGTTCTATGACTAAATAGTATAAAATAATGACACCTTATATAGGTACCTAAAACACATGTATTCACTTAAAACTTTTGTAACTACTTCATGGAATTTGATAGAAGATTTTTTGGGGACGGTGGTTGCATACCATAGGTATACTTTCATAACATGTAAAGCTGAAGTAATGCTGTAGCCTAGAAATTATATAATTCAAAATGATTCAAATCATTATTTTACATACCAGTTTGGGGCTGCATTTGTTTTTCTTCATTTTTAACTTTACAGTAGGAATGATCATGTTGCTTCCTCTTTCTAGTTTAGTCATGATCCAAGGATACTTTCACATTTACTGAAACAACACATGTAAGTAGCTATAGTTAATTATTCAACTTAAATAAAGATTTCTCAGAATAGAAATTCAGTCAGTGGGTCATCTTAGGGGAAATTCAAAGGTTTAAGAGTATACATAGGTCGGAATCAAGAAAATGTTAATGTTTTGTTAACAATTATAGAATTAGATCAAAAATCAGTCTACCCATACAAATGCATTGACCGTTAGTGGGATGCAATGATTCAACTATAACAACAACAATAATTAAAGAATGCGTTTTCGCATTTGTGCTTAGCATTTTTTTATAAAATAATAACAGCGGGTACTTACCAATTCCATCAGGCATTCCGTTCGTTATCTCACATAATAAATAAGTTTGGAACTGCATTTTGATGAAGACGAGTTTTTAAATAGCACACTGTAAAACTTTTCTCGCCAAAATGTTCTGCACACACGAAGTAGGTACCTTTCAAGATCTTGGGGACTCAAATTCCGTAGATGTTCCAACTTGATGTACAAAGTTTGATCCTTATGGAGTCCCGTCTCTGATTTTGGTATTTTGAAAAACGCGACGTCCTTTCGTCTTCTCTCACAACCCACAACACAGCATATATTGTACAAATTTGCGGCTTTGCAAGGAATATTACATAAATTGAGAGTAATGCTTAAAAAGTTATTTATTTAATTAAATACACTTTGTTGAACTGCAATGGCGGTTGACGGCGTCGTACCCTGCGGTCCGAATTGCGCTAAAAGTATAAGTAATATTATCGCGAACCTGACCAAAGCCACAAGCATTATTAATACTCAATAGCCCTTATATTTTGTGACTATTAAATTTGGTTGGATTCGCGATATTATCACTTTTATCGCAATTCGGACCGCAGGGGTAGGCGGGCAGAATGACGTTAAACTGACGTCACGATCGTTCCATAGACTTTTGTGACGTCATAAATCGTACAGGCATCAAAAGGGTGAAGTATGAGTCGGGGGGGTTGAGGTAGCTTTCAAAAGCTATAATTGAGCCATAGAGACGAACGACGAAATAAAATGTTCTATGATAACCCCCTGTGAGTCTGTGGCTCGGTGCGTCAACGTCAAGTCAAGTGTTTTGCTGTGTTTTGTTAGATTATCTCACAGAGTACCTTTTATGATTATCTTTGAAAACATCAAGTGTGTGGTGATTTTAACTATTTGTGCACATCGGTGCACATACAATAATGACAATAGTGTGTGCAGCTACCGGCTGCAGCAGCCGGATGGGTGTTTTGACTGAAAACGGTAAAAAAATATCTTTCCATCGGTAAGTCATATGTTTAGCTTTAGGACTTGTGTACTTCTGTTGTGTATGACATTTCACCTATATTGAAGTGTTGTGGGTCAGAGTAAGAATATTATTTTATCGATAATTTCGATATTTACGCGACTGCGCCAGAAGGAGGAGTATGTTTTGTTAACGTAAATAAGATTCTTGGTTACTCTATTGTAAATACATTTTATTACATACAGGTTTCCCATTGATCCAGACTTAAGACAGATTTGGACCAAAAATGTAAAAAAAGGGGAAGATTGGTCACCTTCGCAATACACAAGGATATGTTCATTGCATTTTGAAGATTCTTGCTTCCGCGAGGGATACGGGCGAAGAACCTTACATTCAACTGCAGTGCCAACAATACTTCCCAAAATAACACCACCATGTCAGGCAGTACGTGTATAATTTTATTTGAAATAATATTGATTTAAATTATGTAAATTTTAATTAATAACATAGGGCAAACCTAATGAATTTTCGCCAACAAAGGGACTTATTTTAACTTTAATAATTATTGATGGTTATGGATACTTCATTAATTAACAGAAATCACTCATGGCAAATATATTTTATAAAACATATAAACACTTGCAGACTAAAAAATTCTCGTCTCCTATACCGCAATTTTATTGAGACTCATTAATGTACTTTTAATTGTATTGTAAATTCACTTTTTTTAGAAAGTAACCCGAAAAAGGAAATTTTTTGCAACATCTGGTAGCTCTGGTGCATGTGCATCAACTTTAAAGGCTGAGGAAAATGATGAGGAACAGGTAATTAATTAGGCCTTTTGGTTTTTTTATAACAATAGATAGGAAATAAATACTTGTTCGTTTTGTTGACGTTGGTTAAGTATGTATCATCTAAAAATATTAAATAATGTACTTTTAATTGTATTGTAAATTTACTTTTATTTTAGAAAGAGACCTTAAGGGAAGTGATTGAAAAATATGGTAGCTCTGATGCATGTGCATCAACTTCAATTGCGGAGGAAAATGATGAGGAACAGGTAAGTAATTAGGTTTAGGAGGCAGTTTTTGTGTTGAAGTTAGTTAAGTATGTATGATCTAAAAATATTATTTTATGTACTTTCATTGTATTGTAAATTTACTTTTATTTTAGAAAGAAACCTTAAGGGAAGTGATTGAAAAATATGGTAGCTCTGATGCATGTGCATCAACTTCAATTGCGGAGGAAAATGATGAGGAACAGGTAAGTAATTAGGTTTAGGAGGCAGTTTTTGTGTTGACGTTAGTTAAGTATGTATGATCTAAAAATATTATTTTATGTACTTTCATTGTATTGTAAATTTACTTTTATTTTAGAAAGAAACCCTAAGGGAATATGTTGAAAAATATGGTAACTCTGGTGCATGTGCATCAACTTCAAGTGCTGTGGAAAATGATGAGGGACAGGTAATTAATTAGGCCATTTGTTTTATTTTCTAACAATAGCACAATTATAGGAACTAATGGTCGCCCAGTGGTCGAAATTTGACCTCATATTATGTATAGATTTTAGCTTATTGAAACCCTTCTCCCTATAAAAAAAAAATAAAAAGAAAAACACTTTAACTCACACTCCTCCGTGCGCACAATAGGCTTAAAAAGGGATACAAAGTTTTAGGAGGCAGTTTTTGTGTTGACGTTGTTTATGTATGTATCATCTAAATTATTAAATCAATGTCCACTTGGCCAAACATCTGTATGTTACTCCTGATTTGTCTAAGTCTTTCTCACAATTTATGTTTAATGTTTCTCTTGATTTGAATTGTTATAATGTTCTATTCATATTTATTTTGATACTGGGTGTTAGTTTATTGACGAATGGTACATAGGTTTGTTATGTCAATTTCATGGAAACAGTATAAGTATGAATAATCACTCTAATTACCCTTGTTACCTGAAATCGCGAATCAAAAATCTGCTGTTCCATTCAAATAATTCAATATTACTTGACTAAATGTAGGGAACAGCTGATTTTCTCATGATTTCATGGTTGATCCCGTAGTCAAAGTTGTTTATAGTGATGAGTACAATACCCTCCTTCCATATTTCCCTCGTTCAACCAGTCACCCTGTATAGAGACAGTATATCCTTTAATAATTACGAACTTTGTACTCTTTCAGCACAGCGGCTCACTGCCGAAAATAAGCCACGCTACTCAAACAGAAAATTACAACAAAACAGCTATTAATAATCAGCTTCTAAAGACAACGAAATTACTAGATCGGTACAAAAAGTTAGCAGCAAAACGTCGTAGGAACCTGAAATGTGCACAGAGAAAATGTTATCGGCTCTTAAAAAAGAAAGCCGATTTAGAAATAATAATTGAAACACTTTACAAAAAAATGGAAAGTGAGCATTTGGGAATACTGATAGATACTTTAGGTACTGATAACCAGGTTGTATCAAGGTTATTGATAAAGACTTAAATAACTGTTTTGTTAAAAAAATTGACTTTAATTTTTGAAACCTAATTATAATCTTATAATTTATATCTTCGCGATATTATCACTTTTAGCGCAATTCGGTCCGCAGGGTATGTAATTGGATTTTTTATCGACAGCGACAAAATTCTTTAAAAATGAACAACACTATTGAACAATATAAATATAGTTATATAGCAATGTATAGTCAAAATGGAGACAATGAATTATTTTGACAAAAATTTGTAGATTTATGCCAAAGAGCATAATAATATATTGATCGATGCCTATATCCTCTTTCAAAGTAATAAACAACATGTAATTTAATCATAGAAATAATATAGGTATTATGTCTATGAATTTAAGTTTTTAATAATTATCCTTAATTTATTCGTTCAACTGGCTGCGGAGCCGTAGCCGGGCGGCGGAGTTCGTAACCCTGATGCTGAGCTGCTGGGCGCGCTCCACGATGGTCTTACGCTTCTTAGAGGACACGCCAAATTAATTAACTCAAAACCTCACATTGAGTAAAAGCACGTATGCGTGTAGAACGATATTACCAAAAGTTAAATTGTTAGTTGAGCTTAGTATTACTTACTGCTTTTAAAATTGGCACTTATTCCTTTCCAATAAGATTAAATTTTCTTTAGCTCAATCGATGACCATTTTGGCCAATTTCATATATAAAAAAATACTTACATTAAAAGTTACCGAAAATGATTATTTAAAAAATATATTGAAGTTTTGCGTTTATTACCCATTACAACGTCAGTTGGTGGGCGTTGCTTGTATGTCGACTCATGGGCGTACCCAGGAGGGGGGGAGGGCATGGGAAGGACCACTACCTCCCAGACTTTTCCTGCCTCTCCTACATTTAGCAAGTTAATAATTGTACCTATATAATTATAAATGTAAGTACTGTTGAAATTCCTGGTCCCCCCCCCCCGGCCAAAAGCTGGGTTCGCCCTCAAATTTTTTTTTTTTTTTTTTTAAACTTTGTCCCTCACTAGGATTTCTCCTGTATCGAGGGTACAGTTTACAAACATACATGTCACATGCACACACACCCAGACACGAAACAACTATCTGTAGATCATACAAATATTTGTTCCGTGCGGGGATCGAACCCGCGGCACGTAGCGCAGAAAGCTAATTGCTTAGCCACTGCGCCAACCGTGTCGTCAAAATAAAATAAATGTGGCAGTAGTCTTTAATCCGCATAACTTAAGTCCGGACAAAACTTCAATACCTAGTCGACCCAAACGTACGGGACAGCTGATATTTTTTTCGCAATTACTATGTTGGTGCCATAGAGAAAGTTATGAGTTTGATGGTCTGATCCCATAAACTTATTATTACTACCACGTTTATGTCTGATAAATTAATATGATCCCTTAAATGAATATGATCACGAATTTCTTATACACGTTGTATAATCAGTAGATTATGAGTAGGTATAGGATAGGTATCAGAGTCGTTATTATTTCCACAAAAAGTGTGACTAGAATTCTTCATATTGTTATGAAATTATGACTTTTGGTCAAACGAAACACGTGGATGCAGAGAGCCAACTCTACGCTGGCACAGATAATAGGTAGAGACAGAAGAAAACGACTAATAGCAATATGATATGATTTTATTATTGTTTTGTTAATACACATAAGTTGATATTTTGAATATGAGCAATTTTTTGGCACCGTCCATAAAAGTTCGATGAAGTTAATGCCCAAACAACCAATATTTACTACATACTTACTATTAATTCTAATTTAATTAGAACAATAGGTACACAAAGATTACTGGAATTTTATTTCTATTACTATTATAATAATGTATGCTGCTAACTAGTAAAAATTGGTTTTGTTGTAATAATCCGCTTTCTAAGTAAGAGCTAGGTATATCGATTAAGTGCAGATTTTTCATCCGCCAGATAACGTTTTTCAGACTTTTGTCAGAGGGAATAAATTTGAATTTTGACAGTTTTCCTTCCTATACTAAATCTGTCAAGCGGCAAATTTATTCGTTGGGTAAAACCGGGTAGTACATTATCT
The DNA here is from genome assembly GCA_932294325.1 of Allophyes oxyacanthae. NCBI lineage: Eukaryota > Metazoa > Arthropoda > Insecta > Lepidoptera > Noctuidae > Allophyes > Allophyes oxyacanthae. Next base: position 16,458,267 of record OW028610.1, on the reverse strand, counting down.
GGCGATCGAAAAATCATCCCTAAGTCACGATCAAGTTGCGTGTCAAGAAAAGAGAATTCCAAGATTGAGCATAAAGCTAGGAGCGCGTTATTTATTTCAGCCTTATGGCTCGAATCGCACCGATGGCAGTGGCCGGCAGCGCTTACATCCCGGTAGACATCGATATTAAGCCAAGGCGTGCGGCCGCCGCGGAGTCTTCAGCCTTTGTAAATTGGTACATCCGCAGGCGGCGCAGTGCAGTCTGTGGGGAGAACGCAGATCTGAGGAGGCTGCCCGCGTCACCGTAGACATTTTTAACCGACAATAAATATTATAGTAGTATAATCGGTCAAGTGGCGAGACCAGATAGTGGGACCGCTCCATAGAGGGATTCGGGCTTTGACTTAGGGCATTGTATGCCTAAGATGGCGAATTCCGGGATATCTGGGTGTATCGAGCGAAGTCTGCATCGCCTCAAACAGTAGCGAGCTGCCGATTTAAATGGTCGCGTGTGGCCGCTGGACTGCTCGCGGCGAAGCGTGCGGCCGCGCGACCCTCGTGTGCCCCTCAACCGAAACTATGTAGTTTAGTAATGACGATAAAGTTTAAAATGCTGTGAAATTTTTGCCACTTAATCTGGTCGCCGCTTCCCTGACGGCCGCTGCCATATCGGTGTGAATTAAGCCTAAGACTGAACTGTGTCTATGGCAACATTAGTACTTATTTAGTAGCAGAAATATTTTTAAGTCCACAAACCAAAATTAGCTGAAATTATTACAATGGTTTAAAAATAATTACGTGTGTACTAAACTAATTCATGCATTAGCAACATTATTGTTAAATCGAGAAAATCATACTGAAATTATGACAAATCCATAATAATACTGGCCGTTTATTAGTCTATGAAAGGTATACCATAAACCGTAATTTAAGTGTATAACGGTTAAAATAATAGCTATTTACATAAATATACAAGGGTGCTACACGCACGGTGCTATGATGGCCAATTTGTTGTACTGTGTCGCTGTTGGTACAACATAAATATCGTATAATGGTATAAAATAAGGTACAACCTTTCTAGTTCCGATCCCTTGAAGGTGTTATTGTACCCATCATTATGAACAACTTTTATTATGGGACCAACCATGGTATCTCGGAAAAAATCTTCTGTTGCATACAAAATTCAGTATTACTCGACTAAACATATAGAACAGCTAATTTTCTTTTAGCGATTTCAGGGTTGGTCCCATAGTAAAAAATTATCATAATGATGAGTACAATAACCCTTTATAGGGATCGGGATTAGAAAGGTAGGCTCTTGTGTGTATATCCAGATAATTCTACACATTTATGTGCATAATATGGATCTTTACGCTCATAATTTCATGCTATACCAATATGGCTGAAATTGCTCGATTATATCCAGCATTTTTAGATACTTATAAATAAAATGGAGTTAGTTGTGTGATTCACTCGGACATAATTATGTACAAATTTAATTAAAGCCGTAACAAAAAAAATCTAAATGGATTTAGTTGAGTTAGTCACTGGAATGTTTAATAACACAAATTCTAAACTTAATAAAATTTAAATTAGTTAAATACATACATTAGTAAGTTATTAATACTATTAAATATTAGATTCCTACACTGTAAGTGAGATTAATAATCATTAGTCTCTTCTACTCGGCCTTTTTGTCAATCAAAAGGCTATAAGTAGAAGTAGGGTCCGAGCGCATTCTTCTCAACTAAGATCTATAGAGTCGAAATTAATATTCAGTTTCTTAAAGGCTAATCAAATTTAACGAGCCGTCAAATCTCATGTCAAGTAATATGATTGGTTGTTGATCCAATCACATCAGTTTGCATGATCAGAGATTTGACCAGCCTTTTAGAAACCGCAGGAAAATGTATCAGATTAATGGGATGATAAAAAATGTTTCCAAGGTATACACTGAATTTGACTGTTATCAGAACAATATGCAACCTGATGCTTAATATAACTGTTTCCAAAAATACGTTTCTTCCACCGAATACTCAATCGTTTCTCAGATTTAAGTAGTCATTAAGTATCATCCTGTCATTGTCACTTTAAGGTAGACTGTAGCTGCAGTGACTTTGACAGCGTCTTATAATGTGACTGTTCCTAGCCATCCAAGGCTGACGAAAACATCGTTTTTTGAATAGGTATTTGGTAGTTTATTCGAAGAGGTTGCGTTTGATTATTCGGCGGTTTATCTCTCAGCTGATGTAACATCCCTTTACATATCTCTACTCCTGTATATAACACTATTGCATATGAATATCAGTCTTATAACACCAGGGCAAGTCTTCTCCGAACTTGCACCTGTGCGCGTTGTTTTTAGCGTCGTACAGTAACGCGTTGTCGACGTATGCGTCGCATACGTTGCACCACACTGATAAATCGACTAAAGACAACACTAGCGCATGGCCCGTGGATGAGAAGTGCGTTTGCATGTGTCCGTTGATGCTGCGGGCGCACGCCGTCTGAAAATAAAAAAGAGCATTTATTAAATTTATACTAGCGGCCCGTCCCGTCTTCGCACGGGTGGATATTTATTTATATTAAATTAATTTAATTTTATAGGTTTATTTTTTACACCTTGCCTTGGGTTAAATATAGCCTATGTTTTTCAGTGCTAATATAGCATGCTACTGGTGAAAGAATTTTTAAAATCGGTCCATTTGTTTTTGTGTTTATTTATTACAAAGAAAAATAGAAATCTTTTCTCTTTATAATATTAGTGTTGATTAGTGTAGTGTGTATACATACATTTCGCCAGTAATTTTTTTTCAAGCCCAATATAAACTAGCTATTACTGAGTATGACCCAACCCCATTTGTCTCATATTCTTTGGATATTAAATTGTAAGTACTTACCACATAACAGTGTAAGCACACCCAATTCTCTTCAGTATGATCGCAGTCCACGCACTTGACTCCTTGTGCGAACCTCACGTCACTCGGGATCGCGAACAGCGAGTCCAAATGCGGACACCACTGCAAAGGTATCACCGCAAACATCTCGCCATCGACTATCGCCCGCATGTTATCCGCCAAAAAACCGACTAAAGTCGCTTTCCCATCACTAGATTCTCCTTGCTCGCTAACTTTTTTAGGGCTCTCAGATTCTTCTTTTGAATCTGGGGAACTGCTAGTGCCTTCGACTTTCTTTTCGTTACTTTTTGATGATTTAGGATGTTCGTCCTCGTCATCTGTACCGCAGTGAACGCCGTCAGAGCACTTTGTTTCTATATTCAAATTAGACAAACTCGCTTCAAGTGATGTGTCTAAATGACTTGTACTCGTCGTAACGATTGATTTAGCCGATTCGTCAAGAAGTACAATGCCGAGAGATAATTCGAGTTCGTTTTCTTCTACTTCCAACCCTCTGGAAGGTAGGGGTGGTTCTAAGACATTTTCTGTTGGTAGAGCGACTTGGAACTTGAGGCATTTCCAGTATTTCTTGTGCGTATTGATGACGTCATTTATGGAGTCGATGGCGGACCACATGCAGGGTGTCTTGGGTTCGTAGTGCAGGTGCATGGGGTCGCAGTGCTGGTACATGGGGTCGCCCAGCAGCGCCTTGCTGCACATGGTCATGGAGTAGGCGATGCTGGTGATGTTGTACCCGCCCTCGAGGCACAGGATCACGCGTCCACCAGCCAGGCCGCGGAGCAACTGCGTCATTCTGCCGTAGCATTCTGGTGTTACTTTGCAACCTGAAATTAAAACAGGAGTGTCAAGAAAATATTAAAAAAAATTCACAGTTAAATTGAGGGTAGTCCAGCGAAAAGTTCTGTTGTAGAAGTTTTTTTTGCTATTAAGACTGTCAGTTGGTACTGAGAATATACTAATTACACTAATTGTTTTTGTGTGTGATGTTTATGGCCGGCGCTGATCACTTACCATCAGATGAACCACAAGTTCATTTGCACACCATACAATAAAAATAAATAAAAAACCAGCTCCCTGTGACCTTTTGTGGGGGTGTAAAAAGGCTGCTTTAAATTAATCATGATATGATTCATATTACAAATGTCAAAATGTCCACTTAATTGATGACTCTTAATATCATACGTGTAAGGTTCATATTCAGTAATCATCTGTTTGACAGTTACCATGGAGGTTCGTAGGTGAATTGCTAAATGTAACCTTTTTAGCCCCCCAGATCATCTGTCTGTCGTGTCATCGGTACGTAGCATTTGTCTGCCCTACCTCCGAGAGGGTCGCCGACGCATGCGTCGAAGCCGGCCGACACGATGACGAGCTGCGGGTTGTACTCGTACGCGATGGGTAGTATCACTTGCGTGAACGCTGTTAGGTATTCTGTATCGCCCATGCCGCGCTAGAACATACATTAAAAAAAAATGCAACTATCGGGATAATTATTGTTCACACATGTCGAAAATTTTGAGCGCGAGGCAAGTCTTTATTATGTAATTTAGAAAATTAAAATTTCCACGTCATTATACTACAAGGTCTATTTTCGTTTCGAAGGCAAATATTTGTGGATGAACGAGGTATGGTGTTCCTCCATTGAAAAGGGAGGATCCTCCGACCAGGCGAGGTGATATTGCCTGGCGGTTCGAAGCCCGACGGTTGATGTCGGACAGTTGTATATGTGTTAGATACGATATTCTTTTTCCTTGCGCGATGCAGGCCTCGTAATCTGATTGGTCGAATTCATATTTTCGCGCCGCTACTGCTGTCAGCTTGTTGCCTTGTAAGTAGTTATTCTGTGTGGCGATAGATTTCGCTACATATTCAATTAGATCCGTACTAAATAGATTATATATCACCTAACAGTCAATAACCCCCGACTCCAACTAGAAAAAGAGCTGTAACTTTTGAACAGCTGAACAGATTTTCATGAAATATAGCTGAGCTGATTCCCAATTAAACTAGCTTTCAATAAACTGCATTGAAATCGGTCAATGCGTTTTGGAGCTACGATACACACTACAAACTTATGACACTCCTTTATTTGTCGGGGGTTAAAAATGGTTTGGTGGAGTTGTCCAAGAGGCTCGGAAGGTACCTTGTTCCACGGCACGTTGACGTTGTAGCCCTCCCCGCGGCCCGCGCCCGCCGCGCCGTGGTCCGCGGCGGCCGAGTGCGGGAAGAACGAGCCGTGGTCGTAGCGGTGCAGCGACATGTACAGGATCTGGAACATTACGTAATACAAGGTCATCTCCCTTCCTTTTGGTTAATAAACAGGCTGACTCGCCCGAAGAAGTACAGTAAGCGTCAGATAATAGTAGTTTGTGAAACTGTTGCATAATAGGGGATATTAAAACATGGATTTTTAATAGTATCTATATATATGTGCAGTTTCATACACTACTTTATCTACACTCATGCAATAGGTACCTAATTTACACATTAATAATGTGCATAATTATAAACAAAAATGGCGCCGATACTCATTAATGTCAACGCGCATGCGCTCTAGCACGCCGCGCATGCGCCCTAGCCGCACCACCATAGACAATGTACGGCTGCTATAAAAATTGAATTGAAAACTCCTTGGTGGAACCGAAGTGTACTATAATAGAAAAAAACTTAAGGAAACTGTATCTTATAATAAAGGCGTTGATTGCTCCGTGCATGCGACACAGTGGAGAATCCGCCCGCGACACTGTGTTGCACTGTGTTGCTGCGAATAGTCTGTGCCGACGACTAGGCCTATGGCGCAAATAGTTATCCAAATGTGCACAATATGTTGTGAAGTTCGAGGGAATCTATCATGTATCTGACGCTGACGGTACTCTATCACAGAATTCCGGTAAAATAGCAATTTTGTGACGAAAAGACGCGTTGCAGCGGCGGGTCGCCATTATTTGTTTTATACATTACATAAACTTACCCTATTATCGTCATAAGTGATTCTCTGTGTGCCGTTTCCATGATGCACGTCCCAGTCCAGTATGATGACCCTGGTCAGCCCGTGGTTGTCTATGGCATACTTGGCGGCTGCTGCAGCGTTGTTCAGTAAACAGAACCCGCTGGGTATTTCTTCGTCAGCGTGGTGGCCGGGGGGGCGGATCACGCAGACCCCTGAGCCGCATTCGTTAGACAGAACTGCGTCTACCATCTGTGGGAATAGAGGTATTTTTTAAATGACAATGTAGATTCTTAATGTCTTAGTACTTTAAAGTGTAAGGGTTTGTACAGATCTGGCGAACGCGCCGCGAATGCGCTGCACGCGCGCCGTTCGCGTGCATTCACTGCAGCTGTTTGGTGCGCCTCTTTTGTACATACAACTCACGCAAGGCTCGTACAAAACGCGAGTGCATGCAGTTCAGTTCGCTTCCTTTAATAAGTGTTCAGCCTCGGTATTCCGGTAATTATAGAGGCTTGAGGTTCGAGTAACGGCGGGAGGAAGCAAATACGCGTGCTGCGAACAGGGGCCAAAAAGGCCGCATTGAGCAATTCATCTACTGATCTGCACAGTAACTGTCAAACAGATGATTATTGAATATGAACCTTATGTGCATGACATTAAGAGTTGTCAATTAAATAGATATTTTGACATTTGTAATATGAATCATATTGTGATTCATCTAAAACGGCCTTTTTAGCCCCCCAGATCGCACTACGTAATCCACGCGTGCAGCTCGCAAGCCTTTCGCAAAAAGACGCATTCGTCAGATGTGTACGCACTCTAAGGTCGAACGGTGTAATTTCGTTTCTGCGAGAATTAAACCCAAAAGCAAATTCGTAACAGCGCCACAAAGCGAAAGGATAGCTTTACGATTACCAACTGCCCAACTTAGTGATCCTGAACTTGAAAGCTGTAGGAGATCCATCATCTGCCGTGCTAGGTCTATTACTAGCGCTTCCACTCTAATAAATAATAATATATCCTTTTTGATATAAAATAAAATATAATTACTCATGTCATAATTTCTTATAAAATATTTTTTTGTAAACTTAGGAATTGACTGATCTATACCTACCTGCATTATTGACTTGTAATCTATTATATTACCAATAAATGTGTTTATCTGTTCATAAATCAGTATGGGAATAATTTGGGATACCTAATGTAGGTTTTAAACAAAACAGTAACTCACCTGCAACACGCAGCCGGTCGCCACGGCAGCGCTCTCTAGTGAATCAGGATGGAAATACACGGAGTCATATTCGTCTTTCTGAATATTCAGGTTTCTTAGCTTTGTTGAAGACAATTCTTTCAGCCTGCAAATTAAAATGAAATTATTCTTCATCTGCCTAGCCTTTTCCCTAATACGTTGGGTTCGGCTCACAGTCTAACTAGCAGGTCTACCGCGTAACTAAAATGGTAATGAACATCGACTCTGGTAATAAACTTCAATACGATCGTGAGAGTCTAAACTTCGAGCTATCTTGTAAAAAAAATACCGATCATGAAGATAGGAGTCCCAACTTCATGATTGGTAATCAGGGACCGGATTACCGATATTTATTTATACCGATATAAAAATATCGATATAATACCGATATACTGGTATTTTTTTATCGATATCGGTACCGATATTTAATTTCAGTACATAAATATCGATACTTTAATTTGTCTATATTTGTATCAATACCGATATTAAAATCGGTATTGAGTATCGATATAAATATCGATACCTTAATACCGGTACTTAAAAAAGCGATATTTTGTATCGATATTTTACCGATACTTGAATATACCGATATATTTTTAAAATATCGGTATTTTACAGCCGAATATCGATATTTCTAAAATATCGGTATCCGTCCCTGTTGGTAATTCTTTTACAAGGTAGCTCAAAGTTTAGTCTCTCACGATCGTATTGAAGTTTATTACAAGAGTCGATGTTCATTACCATTTTAGTTACACGGTAGACCCGCTGATGCGGCTGAATATCAGTATTTTACTCAGAGCGACTGCCATCAGAAGCCACATTCTCGTAATTAAAAATGTTCAAAATATGTTTACGATCTCTTTCCGATCTAGTATCAATGTCATAAATAATATTCTCCTATATTATCAAACAACGTCAAACGTGAAATTATAATATTGTTATGAGGTCGAAAGTCACAAATCGGTATTCTGCTAACATTTTGATACCACGTCTCACCTGTTCAAATGCTTGTCAGTGTGCACAGCGAGTATTTCCTCATCCGTCGCTCGCCTGGCAGTCAACTGGTGCATTCGTTTCAGAAGACCGAAGTCGCGATGCCGCTCGTGTATGCGCAGGATTCGCTCCGGACACTCCACGTGACTACTGTAATTAAATGTGTACTCTAATGTTAATGAAATAGAGTCCGTTTTCCAACAACAGATTGAAATATTATATTTGTTTATATTTTATTCTGTATTTTAGCACTTTTAACACTTGGTATCTTAGTTAGAGGGTAATTAATGTGAAACTGATATTAATACTCACGGTTCGCATACGTTCTTGTGCTTCAACATGGCTTGGTCGTAGATGTAGCCCACTGCGTGTTGCGGTATTGTTAAATCCGTCACTGTAAAAACAATACAAGAATCAATAATTTTGAAAAAAGTAAAACAAAAAAAAAAAAGTCCCATTTCAAATAAAAAACTTTGACTTGACAGATCGCGTCTGTGAGCAAGATTCACTTTTTGCGAGCGGCCGTTACCGACGGGTTTCGATTGTAACAAATAAAGATATTGTATTGTATTGCGATGGTCTCTTCGAAACCTGGAATTGAAAGTACAGTGACACCACGTTATCCGTGAACAGAGTGATGGCGCTGTTGGCTAAGAAAAAGCATTTTTGACAAGACTTCAACTGTCAAATCGTATGAATTTGTTGTAGTTCCATTTTCTGCCACTTCACAGATAAGTTGGTAGTACTGTAACTTAAACTCGAAAACATACCTATTCTCAAATGGTTGAGCCTCTCCGCGATTCTCCTCTTGGTGTCATTATCCTGCAGCGGGTAACAGTCCCTGGTATCAAAGAGGTCAGATCTCGTCTCATCGCCCTCCCATCTTACGGTCACCGTGTGTTTTTCTTTAGTCGCGTCGCTAACGTTGGGCGGCCCAGACGTCGAGTAGGTGGGTTGGAAGTTGTAGCAGTTCCAGTACGGCTTCTGAGCGTATATGCAATTTAGGATAGTTTCCCTTATTCTGTGGATAAATTTGATAAAAATCAGAAATAAATAATAAATCCAGCCCATTACTGTCCCACTGCTGGGCACGGGCTTTTTCTCAGAATAAAAAGGGTTAGGTCTTAGTCCACCACGCCGGCTTAGTGCGGCTTGGTGGACTACACACACCATTGAGAACTTTTTGAAGCCCTCTCAGATGTGCTGGTTTCCTCACGATGTTTTCCTTCACCGTTAACGCAATTTGATAGTCAAATTCTGATGTGCAAATGAATTCTAAAAGTCAGAGGTGCGAGCCGGGTTCCATCATGAGATCGCTCCGCCTTCCATGCAGGAGGGTATGAAACCTCCTGCATGGAAGGCGAAGCGTTCAACCGCTAGGCTATCACTGCTAAAAATGACTACATATTACAAAATAAAGTCGCCCGCCGCGTCTGTCTGTTCGCTAACTACTTCATAACTATACAAAGGATTTTGATCCGTTTTTCACCATCATCTTGAGCATTTCTTCCAGAAAGTTTATACGTATAAAGGTAAGGGCGGCAAAATTTTAACAGCTTATACTTGGACAAAGTGTAAATCCGTCACTGCAAATAAAAGATAATCGCATTGTGATAATTTCAGCGTTATATCGCGGCTGTGGCCTTTAAGGCGATACATACGAGTCGCTAGGCTCCTTGACCTGCTCCAGTTTGGGCGGCGGATGGCCCAGCAGTGTGCGCACAGTGATGGCGGCGCCTTCAGCCAGCGACTGCAGGCAGTAGCCACCTTCCAACACCACGCATACTTGAGGACATACGGACATCAGCATCTGGGTGAGGTGGCCGTAGACAGCAGGAGTTAGCTCCATTAGTCCCTGCAAAAAAGACGATTTTTATTTTATGTTAAAATAGTGATACATTTTACAGATATCTCACATGTACAGTTACGATACGTTGCGGTGATATTTTTCTCAAACAAAATTTTTTGAACGACTGCGACCCGCTTAAGGCTTCGCCAAACAAGACGCGTACCTAGCGCACGTCCGAGCGCTACAGCGTCGCGCCCTGTCGCCGCGCTATAGCGCCGAGTTGTCGTACTGTGACCGGTATTATACTGTCACACATAGTGCGGGCGCTGGCAGTACGCGGCTCTCTGACGCGGCGTTAGGACGTTTTGACGCCAAACGTTGTTTTTTTTTACAAAATTACAAATTAGCGTCCGACGTTCGTGAGTAAATACATGCATTCGGAACGAACTTTCGGACTTTCTAAAGACTGCAAACGATCTGCGGTACGCTTTGGTAAATAGCACGTTGCGGAGCGTTGCGTCAATCTACGAATTAATTTCAGAGTGACTTCCAAAGTACGCGACGTCCAAACGCGACGCTATAACGTGGCGCTTATAGGTACGCGTTCTGTTTGGCGAAGGCTTTAGAGTTAGAAACACTGCGTTCGAACGCCTGCGCCTGAGTTACTAACTTTTAAGCTAATCGCTTAGCCATTGCCCCAATCGAGCCTACAATTCGATATTAAGCCTTGGATGTAGTTGGTATATACCAGGGATAAATGGTACATGAGCGAGGCAGCTAGGGTTGAAAAAAGCTGATGATGAATCTGTTGAATGAACTTGTGACGTTAGTAGCGCCGAAAGCGTCATCTGAGATTTGAATAGGCGTCCAAAAACCGGTGGTTAACCTTAAGCCTCGTACGGTCTGCGCGTTCCCGTGTAAGCGATGTCTAGCTATGTTCAATACGCGTACAGATGTATACGCGTGTAGTACAACAACTAAGAAGTCGCATCGGCATACTTCGTAAAACCGATCACTTCCGAACTGAGTGCGTCGTCAAGACCACGATAAAACATGTTCTTTACGTTGACGTAATAAGTTGTAAAATTATCTAAAAAAAGAATGAAGGAAGATTATTTCTCAGTGATAATATATTATTCTACTGGTGAAAGAATTTTTAAAATCGGCCCATTAGTTTTTCTGTTTATTCATTACAAACGAAAATACAAATCGTTTCTCTTTATATTGGTGTAGACTAGCGACCCGTCCCGGGCTTCGCACGGTTGCAATTTCTCTACTATGCTTACATTAAATATGAAAGTATTATATAATAATATAAACCTTCAGTAAAAAATTATCTAACTGATGGTGAAAACCTTATCAAAATCCGTTGCGTGGTTTAGGAGCAGTTAGCGGATATACAGACAGACGTAGAGATTATGTTTATGACTCCTACAAAACTGGTGTACAATAAAGAGTTTCTATTCTATTCTATTATATGCGTACACTGGAACGCGCAGTCCGAACAAGGCTTTACTAGTCAATCGGAAGGCCAGCCTTTCGATTTGATTTAAAGTCAGAAGCTTGTCAGATTGTGGGTTTCCTGATGAATATGGATAGGCGAAAGGTTCCAGGTTAAAGCGAGACAGAACATCTCCATACGTTTATGTATATCCAACCTTTTCATCACCCAATGCAGAGTCAAACCCAGCCGACACGATAACGAGTTCGGGGGAGAACTGAAAGAGACAGAGAGATACATAACGCTAGTGATAGAAAGAGACAAATGTATACCTCAGGACACCCGTACGCTGCGTCGTAGCCGGCCGATATTATGATGAGCTCCGGTTGGTACTGTTGTAACAGAAGGAAGTTAACTTTTTAATAAGAATTATTGCTTCAACTGAAAAACCTTAGATTTTTAAATAGTCTACGGAAAATAAAGCCTTAATTTAAATACCACGAAACCATAATAATTTGTATACAGGGTGGCAGGATGAACACTGGAAATATTGAAGGATTATTGTATTTTATTATTGTACTCATCATTATGAACAATTTTTACCAATCCTGAAATCGAGAAACTTTTTTTGATGCTAATCGATCCTGTTTCTTATAAGCATCGAAAGGCTCTACTATTGTCGGTGAACATGACCCTAAAGCATCGCTGTTTTGACTTACTAACAATGGACGTCGGGTCTAGAACAAAATTCACGAAAAATGTGTCCCGAGTCAACCTATTTATGCGTGGGTACATTAAAAATAACATAAAAACTATAACATGCTAATTCAAATCGTATTGTCATAAGAAAACAGCAAAAAAAAACTAAAAATAAAATTAATTAAAAACTTAATTTTACTTGCGACAATTTATCAACCTATTCAACTTTTTCACATTACAGTACGGCATTTTTGACGTGTATTATGTCGGTTGACAAAAAAAAGACTGGCGCGTTATTGTACGACCTTTTTGATTTTGGAACTCGTTTGGTTCGGACTCTTTTGAGGGCGGATCAAAACTTACTTCGAAAGCCATAGGCAATAGCAGCTGATGCCATATGGCGAGGTAGTCCCCGTCCGTCATCCCGACAGCGTTGAGCGGCACGTTGAAGTTGTGGCCCTTGCCCCGACCAGCCCCCACGTACTGGAAGTTGGACTGGCGCAGCTTGGGCCAGAACGCGCCGTGCTCGTAGCGGTGGATCGAGAAGTATACTACCCTGGGGACATTGTACTGGGATTGTAAATAGGGAAGATGTTATAGATAGCATTTACATGCTCAATTTTTGAAGCGATCTGTGATCAAAATCCGTGTCACGATCTAGATTGATTGTGAGAAGCGGATTGACAAAACGGATAAGACGTCAATTCATTTCGTAAACAATTAATGTGGACCAGCTTCACATGACTCTGGCAGACTAGTCACAAACTATTAAGCTTCCAAATTAAAAAAAAATGTGGATCCCGAATGTTAATTTCTTTTTATCACAGGTCACAGGGCAACCTTTGGCAACTAAAGGCTTTCTATGAAAGCATATAGTGAGAAGTTTTTTTTTTTAAATTTGATCCACTAATCTGGACAAATCACTTCTGTCACTGTTTGTTTGATGTTGAAATATGGCATTGTATTCGATGAGTCAGTAAATGAAGTATCAACTAACACATACGTGTGTCAGAAATAAGTGTTCAAAAAAATACTACAATATCTACTTGATCCAAACGTATGGGACAGCTGATATTTTTCTCGCGATTACGATGTTGGTCCCATATAGAAAGTTGTACAGTTTGATGGTCCTATCCACACCCTTATACATGACCACGCATTTTTGATACACGTTATATAATTTTTCACTAGAATTAATATCACCCGATTCTCGGGAGACGTGGGAATAAAAAACTTTGAATAAGTTATATCAAAAAGGACAGACAGAAATCCTGTGGTACGGGCAGACGAGAACAAGAACTGAACGCACCTTGGGTCGTTGTAAAACATTTGTTGCGTGGATTGTCCGTGGTGCACATCCCAGTCCACTATTAGTATCCTGTAAATGAAAAAGAACACAATTATAACAAAGATAGAAAAAAATATAAGAATTATCTTTTACTATTTTTATACTACTAAGGTGGCAAACAAGCATACGGCCCGCCTGATGGTAAGCGGTCATCATAATCTATGGACCGCTTACAACACCACTCATAATCATCACTCGCGCGTTGCCGACCCTACCTACTAGCGTCGGACGCTTCTTCAAGGAGCACTGGCAACCTTGCTTTCCGTTAGTAACACAACACTGCAAAAGAGCAGTGTCGTGTAGTAGGTCAGCTCTAATATTGAGCGGAACGTCCCGCAATGCCCTTCCTCTCTATTGTCAAAAGATATGCCATGGAGGCTCGGTTCTGACAGGGTGGAGTCCTGGAAGGTACCTGTTGAGGCCTCTCTTGTTGATGGCATGCTTGGCGGCGAGCGCGGCGTTGTTGTAGAAGCAGTACCCGCACGGCTCGGCGCGCATGGCGTGGTGGCCGGGCGGCCGCACCAGCGCGGCGCCGTTCTGCACGTCGCGCGACACCACGCGGTCCACCAGGTCGATGGTCGAGCCTGCCGCGATCAGGGCTAGCTCGTGGGTAGACTGAAAAAACAAATGGATTTACGATTTTTTTTTTATGTACTGCGCATAATTTGTAGTGTGATTCAGTGTCTGTTCCTAAATGCAACCGCAGTATTCAAAATCAAAAATCAAAATCATTTATTTTCAAGACAACAGAGATCCATCACATAACAGAGTATGCACAAATAACAATAACATAAAATACAATACATCAATTAAAAAGCGGCAAAATAAAATAAAATACATTAATTACAAAATTCAAAATAAAACATGTCATAAATATGTATTGGGATACTCATTAAAACAAAACGAAAATTCGACTTAGTATGGGGGGGACACATAATTTACTAGCACAAACCATACAAAGTCAAATTTTTATTTTGTTTTGGAGTGAATTTTAGTACTGTGGTTGCATTTGGGAACGGACACTGAATCACTCTGCATATTATCCTGTATGTATGTTGCATCGCCTCTCTAAATAAGCAATTATACAGTCGTGATATAACGAAACTGATTCAACGTAGAAAGAGCCAAATATGTTAATACTTTGAACTATATTTGCTAAGAAACATATTGGTATGAATTAATTAACCGCGCGTTTTACTTTTTGTCACAATAGGTCGCTTTAACGTCGCGAATAGCATAGATTTAGTTTAAATTCACACTAAATGGACTCATAAATTTTCTTCACGTCTCTTGTTTGGCCACCGTATTTCTAAATACAGTCGCAGTGCGGAAAAATGCAGTTCTAAGATTTAGAAAAATACACGATTAATTTCATATACTTAAAGCTGCAAAGTAACCGATTGGCGTGGTATGGATATGTAATGCGGAGAGATGAAAATCATGTTATAAGAAGAGTTGTAAGTATGAATGTTGCTGGCTATCAGAGTAGAGGCAGATCAAAGAAAAGATGGATGGACTGTGTGAAACATGACATGAATGTGAAGGAAGTAAATCTGGAAATGACGTCTGGTAGTGATGAATGGAAGAAAAAGACATATTGCGCCAACCACAAATAAAATAGGATAAGGGCAGGCGAATGATGATGATGACTTACTGGATGTATGTAGATCGCGTCATATTTTGCGGAGATCTCCTCCAAATACTCCTCGTTACTATTCTGATGTGTCTTCTCCATCATATCGTATACAGACGGCGAGTGTAAAACACACAACTCCTCTTTAGTCGCCGCTCTAGGTGGGTACGATTTGCATTGCTCTATTAGGTTTAATTCATGGCACCTGAAATAAAATGGCGTATTAATTGGGAAAACAATAAATTCATGACGGCCTTCTGTATGATGGTCGAAATGTCAACTATCGGCGGCTAAAGAGTCGCAGCTCTGAGAACTCAATTCACACAGAGATGGGAGAAGCCGGCAGCGAAACGGTGACTAGATTCAATGCCAAAAATTACGCAGCATTTTAAACTTTATCTTCATTACTATAAAATGTAGTATCGCTTGAGGAACACGAAAGCGTCGCGTGAAGTCTAGCCCCCTTCTAATCTTCTAAAACTAGAGTCAGTCTAAGACCAGTAGGGTAATCACGATACCTACTCGTAATCGGGATCGATTCACTTTTGACGGTTTAAGAATGTACATTGCGTTGTTCGAATCGTCGTTCAGAATATTTTTTAAAGCATACTGCGCAATGTACATTGTTGAACTGTCAAAATTGAATCGATTCCTATTTCGAGCGTACATCGCGATTATCCTGCTGGATGACCGCAAGAGGAAGAAAACTATTAAATAAAATGGTACCTCTGAATAACACTAGTAAGTCGCTCGGGACACTCGGGGTACTGGTCGTCCCACAAACATCGATGCTCCGCCATGCGCGGCTCCGTCACCAGCCCCGTTTCACCTTTTACTTTTGTTTTAGAATCCATTGCCTGGAATGTATATTTGTCTCATTGTAAACCATTATCAATATAATCTATCATGTGTTACAGTGTTTTTAATTTAGATGTTTCTTGTATCACGATCACGACTGAAACGAAATAACTGCGCCATTGAAGTGCAGCAGTTAAATTACTCTCAATCGTGACACCAAATACGTCAGCGCGGTAACATGTCACTATGTATCGTGCTAACATCGCAGTATAAAAGCAACTTTTTAACTGCCTATATTTTTCTATTATAAATTTGAGTGCGTTTGGCAGCACCTCATCTGATGGCAAGTGATGATGCTGCCGAGGGTGGGTCACGCAAGTCCAAATAATGACTATTCACTCTCGCCTTGACGATTCTTAAATTATATGATTCCGAGAACATAGATGGGCAGAGAATTTCACTCCTTGGCCGCTCGCACGATTAAAAATGAAGCAATACACTTCGTGCGTATAAGTGGAATATCAACGATAAAGAGGTGGAAACCTGCTGAATGGAGAAGGGGGTATGAAGTCATGAAGTTCCTGGGCCCGCTTTGGCCTATGCGCTTGTGCCAACATGTAAAGATCAATCAATCAATCGTCATTTACTTTGTATAACCTAACCGTTAAAAACCCCCGACTCCAACTAGAACTATAACCAGCGGACAATCAAGACGGTTCCAACGATGCCTCATTTGTTGAATTATGATAAGTAGTTCAGAAGTTATGAGGGAACAGATGAACATACATACATACATACCTACATACATACCGGTCAAACATATAACCCTCTCCGTAGTCGGGTAAAAAGAGCTGTAATTTTTGAACGGCTGAACAGATTTTCATGAAACATAGCTAAGATGATACCCGATTAAAATAGCTTTCAATTAAAAAATACTGCATTGAAATCGGTCTATCCGTTTTGGAGCTACCATGCCACAGACAGACACAGATACACACTACAAACTATAACACCACTCTTTTTTTCGTGGGTTAAAAACACCGGTACAGAGATGTTTTCAAATAGGAAAAGATTAAACATACAAAAGTTATAACTGCTATGTTAGAAACATAATGACCTTACAAATTGGAGCATAACCAACTACGTTTTAATCTTAACTTAACCATAATGTAAGCCAGCAATTTGTAAAGTACTTATCATTAGGTTTACTGTTGTAATATAACAGATAAGTATAGTAATACTACATCTATAAAATAGATAGCTGGCATTATAAGCTCTCATTCAACAATCAAATTGTCTTTGTATTACAGTACAAATGATAAAAACAATTAAACTTACAATAAAACCAAAACCTGCTCTATTTTCGGCATGGATTCTCTTCTCTATACAGTATAAAATAAAGTCGCTTTCCGCGTCTGTCTGTATATCCGCTAACTCCTCGTAAACCATACAACGCATTTTGATACAATTTTCACCATCAGTTAGATAATTTTTCACGGAAGGTTTATATGTATAAAACTTTGTTATTTAATGTAAGGATAGTAGAGAAATTTGCACCTGTGCGAAGCCGGGGACGGGTCGCTAGTTTAAATATTATAATTTTGGATGCAGCATAATAATACCTATAGTTTTATTGTAGGTGTAATTATTTTTATCCCTATACTATAATTAACCCCCGACAAAAAAGAGGGGTGTTATAAGTTTGTAGTGTGTACCTGTCCCTGGCATCGTAGCTCCAAAACGGAAGGACCGATTCTAATGCAGTTTTTTTTTAATTGAAAGGTAGTTTAATCGGGTATCATCTTGCTGTTTCGGAGTTTGAGTCGGGGGTTTTTGATGGTTAGGTTATTCAAAGTCAACTTAATTGTTGAATGAGTTTATAATGATATAGCTATCTATTTTTCTAGATATTATGTAGATCATGGCATACGCACGGTGGATCCCTTGTACCACCCCGGCTTGTAGCCAAGACAAGCAAGAAATTGGCAAAATACCTAATTAATTTTGTAGATTAGATGTGTAAGGCGTAATAAAATAGCATTTTTATTAAATACTATCCACTTTTCTTACTTTTGCCCCACTCTTAAGCAAATCCTGGGTATGACCATGATCTCAAACTTTGTTTGAAATAATAATATATTTTATATTGCATACTGCATGAGAAATTATTAAACATAATTAGGTTTCAAATGCCAATAATTTGTTACAGAATGGTGTAGCTTCAAACTTTGAGATGCAAAAAGAAATTTTAGTCTATATCAACACAACAGTTTCTTGAAAAGCCAGAAACCGTGTTGGTATTGTATTGTACATATGGCAACTTATACCATAATGTCTTTCACACAGCATAAATGCAACAGAACTTACAATTTGATAGTGATCCCTCAGTTCTATATCGAAGCCCTGTTTCTTTTTCTGCTGAGCTTTTCGTTTAGCAGCAACTACTGACGCTGATGGCTGCAACAATAAGGGATCGTCCTTAAACTTAATCACGTGAGGTCCGAACAGGGGAGGAGGGAGTTAGAATAACATCACGATGATCGCGATGGGGGGTGGGAGGGGATGTTGTCACAAATAGTCACAATCATGTGTATATTTTCGTGCAACCATGTGAAAATAATATTAAATTAAAATTTAACTGACATCTGGCCTCACATGCACAATCCTCTCAATTTTAGTAATAATAATTCAGGATCAGACTTTAAATTATCATAAACGGTTTCTGAAAATATCTTTCAATAAAAAATGGCTTATAAACCTCATTAAGATTACATGCATTTTTTAGATTATGTGCATGTTATATACAGCCTGTATTACTTATACTAATATGAGCCAAGAATAAAATGTATTTAATAAAAGTAGACAAAAATATCTATACTCAATATATAGTTATCCACATTTGGCACACTATAGAAAATGTTAAATCCTCAAATTTTTACATATAAACCTATCACAGTAATTTCTGAATAGATTACTATCATACACACTTACATACACATTTAGCATTTGTAAAACTATCTGGAACACAATAGAAAATTAGAACAGAAGTGTCTTGATTGACATAGGTTTGAAATACTGACAAACAAAACTAATATTATTCATATAAATACATACCTTACATAAAACTGAATGTATTTCACAGCACTAAATTTTCAAAGTAAATGAAATGAAAGACACTGTTTTACACTATTACTTATTTATATTATGCTTACTTTACCATGTATTCACATACATAATTTAAGATTGCCTCCTGCATTATCACAATGTAGATAACATTATCTTTTAACTACACAAATTATATGTATCATGTCTATGCTTTATAATTATCTTTAGTACTTAGAATAAACATGAGACAATAGTCTTGTGGTTAGAGATATCAAATGAAAGTGCAGTGTGCCAGGTTCTGTACTGTGGTAACAATTTAAACAAATTTTCTTACAAAGTTTTGTATTATTGGTGTGAAGAACATTTGTGGTACCATGAAACATGCTTAATGTTGCCATATTACTAGATCTTGCTTGTTCTCCAACTAAAGAAGGATAGAAGGCATCTGTGGTGTGCACAGACATTTCTCACAGGGTAGGCAAAAACAGCTAAGTGTTGTATTGTCAAGTAAAATGATGTTTGTGATTGGCCACCTCACCTTAAGACATAAATTAACTGATATTACAGATATATTAACATTTGTATTATTTAGTATACTTAATTTATTAGGGTTGGCAGTGTCTTTTTGTCTTTATGGAGTGCACACCACGGAAAGGCAGCAAAGCTATGAATAGTATAAGTACAAATCTTTGTATTATTATTACTTACAAGAATAGGTTCCATGTTATTACCATACAAAATTCTAGTACTGCTAAATATGGCGTTAGCTACGTGATGTCAACCCTGAGTAGGCGGCGTCGCTACACATTACTAATAGATTACCTTAGCGCCAGCGGACATCGCACGGGTCTGCATCTTGGCCTTGCGAGCACCATTTCTGGTCACAATGCTAGAAGCTGGCGGAGTCACCTTTTTACTATCTCCAGAAGAACGGCGCAATGGTGGGGGCGGTGGGGTGGACTGAAAGACATCACAAAAATGATTACTGCCTCACCCTCTCTTAGGTTTTTACGATTTTATGATAGCGCGCCAAGTCTAACCCCCATAATAATTATCAAAATATATAAATGCAGAGATTACAACCGATTATAGAGCCATTTTAGTTTTTTGAGATTTTTAACACGATTGTGAATAAAGGGGGAAGATTTATACAACAAAGAACCTCACCATTATGAAAAGAAAAAAGTCACAACTTCACAAGCAATTCACGAAAAATTTCACATTCACAGAAAGTGTCTTCAAATTACATGGTCATTGTTAAATGTTGCGGTTAATAACTAGTCAAAACAATACACATTGCAGTAGTATGTTGCGATTGCCTTATAAAATCGCGGCGGTGCGGGTTTTAATTACGACAACAGTGAAAATCGCTCAAAATGCAGTCAAATGAATCACGATAGCGATGCATATGTTTTTGACAGATGACAGATCACACAGATTATCTAAAAACGTTTGGAGTGACACATGTTAGTATTTATTTATCGGCTAATCAAATGTTTTAAGTTTTAGTAGATAAATTAATCGATTGAATGGCATGTTTACATCAAAATAAATTATAATAAATTGTAATCATACGGATTTGTGCGTGAGGAAACTCGTGCAACTCGGCAAATCGTGTCGGGTGATTTAGAAAATATTTGATATCTCAATTATGTCAAATATACTTATATGAATTATGAAATAAACATAGAAATAGTACAAGTACTGGAACGCTTAATAGTGCCGTAAAGCCGGTATGAGGGAGAATACTTTGTGGTAACCGTGTCCTTGTCTAATAGGGTAACCATACATTTTAGTTAAAAGTAGGACATGATAGAAATATTTAATTATGTTATGAGAATAGTTATCAGGTAATTAACTACTGATATCGAATAGTAAGAATTGTTTTTTTCCTAGTAAATAGTGAAATATACGGTCCATACAGTGTATCTAAACGTTCTTACAAATATACATACACCCTTTTGGTTATAATTAGAGTCACAGGCAAGGCATAATATATAAATAGGCATATGCAAGGTTACTATATAATAAAAAAGAAAATTTAGAGAAAATTTCGGACATTGCGGAAAAATCCGGACATTTTCTTATACACAGATTACGTGTATAATAAAATGTCATGCGTGAATATTCCGGACATCTGGCAGCTCTAGTCATAGGAAACATTAGATTTTAACATTTTAAGATACAAATTTAATTCCTCTTCTACTTTTTCTTTCTTTTTTCTTTTTCTCTTTTAGCTTTGCGACCATCCTACGACCTTTCTTTATGAGATCTTTCCTATTATAGCAGAAAGGGTAACCCATGCTTAGTGCTGCAGAATCGAATATCACTTATTATAATATTCTTGTTTGGCAAACTCAAGTATAATCATCATTCACAACATTAAGCAATAAAACACAATGAATGAAAGTCAAAGCAAAACTTTTTTTAATTTCAAA
The DNA here is from genome assembly GCA_932294325.1 of Allophyes oxyacanthae. Lineage (NCBI taxonomy): Eukaryota > Metazoa > Arthropoda > Insecta > Lepidoptera > Noctuidae > Allophyes > Allophyes oxyacanthae. The sequence continues at coordinate 16,436,927 of OW028610.1, read as the reverse complement.
TCGGCATAAAAAGGTCGTCGTCGTTTCGTCAAAACGTTGAGATTCTAGATGCACGGTTCCAAAGTGGGCCGGGTTCTATGGAGAAGAGACCGGCTAGAAACTTAATGGTTGATTGTAATTTTAATTGTGTTGGCATTATAGTTGTATTTTGGGTTTATGTGCTTGTTTCCTCTTGCTTTACTTTCTTATTTGGTGGTTCACTGGAAACTGCAACATCTTCCCATTTACTACAAAATCCTACATGCCCTGATTCACCAGATGTTCCTGCACGTACAATTTATTTTGCACGTACAGTTTTTTTTCTTTTTGTGGCTATCTGTAATGTCAAAAATGATCTTCATTATGGCACAATATCTAAGTACAATATCCAATCCAGTAAAAGTTTAATCCATCTAACTATACTAATAGGAAAATATTAAACACAAATAAACAATAAGCAAAGTGTGTGAATCTTAAGTTTGTGCAATGTGTTATACTTTATATTAGTATAAACTATTACAGACCAGACAATTACACACAACATTATACAACAGACACATACAACAACTGATAATTATTAAACATATTACAATAGTACCTATGGTAATATTGAAGGAACTGCTTCAGGTTTTAATTTTATTTTTGCTGCTGTTAAATAATTCATTATCTTTAAAATTTACGCCACAAACACATGCGAACTTTTACACACTAATGTCAAGGTTCGTGGCTGTTATCCATAACACCCTCTGCTTATTATCAGCTGGAATCCTGAAAAAAACAAACATGGAATTTTAATAAAGTCTATCATTTTATAAGAGATACAAAAAAACATTATTATCTATTCGGCACAACAAACAACAAATGATTTCAACAAATTAACTTAAACTATATACAGGGTTATTTGTAAAACACCGGCAATGCTTTAAGGGGTGCAACTACTCATCAATATGAACAACTTTTACTACGGGACCAACCATGAAATCGCGAAAAAAAATTCAAACTTTTCATACATTTTGATGGAGCAAGGTTAATCTTTTGTATGAAAAGTTTGATTTTTTTTTCGCGATTTCATTGTTGTTCCCATAGTAAAAGTTGTTCATATTGATGAGTAGTTTCACCCCTTAAAGCGTTGCCGGTGTTTTACAAATAACCCTGTATGTATACTTATACTATACTTGGAATCACTCAAATTATACAAAACAATAAATGCATCGAAAATATGCTACGCATTACAGATTATGGAAAAACAAATCCAAATTTATTAAATTACGTAAATTATTTAACTTAGTGGACTGTATGTTATGTGAAACGATCTAAAATAAGTACTTGGAGCAACTATATCCCACAAAATAAAAATATATTGTCACACTACTCAATGAAACTTACCTATGGAACGATATTCCACAACCAGGATAATATTCTCGCTTGCACCCAATCATAACTCAAGTATTTACCATCTTGTCGCCAAAAAATTATTCTAGGCACAAAAATAATGTTTGATCACGTTTATTTCTGAACTATGAAAACCACGAATGTTGACAATGGGTGTGTTCAGTAATTACGCCCGACGACGCTCGACGACGCGGGCGATCACACTAAACCGTTCAGTTATTTGAGCGAGCGTCGTCGGACGATCGCTCTGGTCACTCCGTGAATTAGTAGGGTGAAAGTCGCACTCGGTCGCACTGCTATCAACCGACCAATGACTGTAGTCATAGGATACAGCAGCAGATAATTTGAAATCGTTCGATTGGTCCGGATTGGTCACTCGCGTAACGCAGTTGTGGATCGTTCAATTATTCCCGATGAGCGAGCGACATTCGCCCGAGTGACTTTCGCACCGAAAACTGAATTACTGAACGTAGCCAATAGGTTGACAACTAAGTTGACAATGTAAGCCATTTTGAATGATGTAGTGTTTCCCGCATGCAAACTTCTTTAACTACTGGTATCCAAATATTGTAATAATCAATCTTATTGAATAACGTATGGAAATAATAATATTTAATATAATATTTAAAGCACGTTATAACGTGGCCTAAAATTGGAGCGCACCGCGCCACTCCCGCCGATCCGCGCCCCCCGCGCCGGACCGCCGACCGCTCTGTCTCGCTACATCGGCGGGAAGAACATTCTAGAACCGCGGCGCGCCCCCTTCACCCGCGCCCCGTACGCGCGACTAGGCTCCCCGCACGTCTGTGTGACTGATGTCTGACTTTTCGTCTTTTTACGTGTTTTTACGGTACACAGGACTCCACGACCCATAAATAATTGTGTTGAAGCTAGTTTTATCTTTGTGTTCAATAAAATGTTAGCTCACATGTTATTTAACTAATAAACTTGTTAAATTGGCGCCCAACGTGGGGCCTGTGACCGTGAACTTCAGTGGAATTCATTGTGAATTCCACGGAAACTATGACACGTACCCGCCGGCAATCACGTCGACAATCCGACTTTCAAGATGCCGACGATGCGGAAGAAACGGCTCCCACACAACCGTCGGTGAGGCCAAGTTTCACCGCCGACGATATGGCGTCTATCATGACGACGCTACAGCAGACCCAAACGGCAGCATTCGAACGCCTACTCGACCGTGTTCTCGACCATGAAACTCGTCGCGACTCGCTATCGACGTCGCTGGCGGCGGCGCTACAGCCGGCCGTGGCGTCCGCGCCCGCTCCCCTTCCAGGAAACTTCGCTAAATGTACAGCGCGGTTCAGCGGAGCGCCTGGTGAATCGCTTGACGGTTTCGTCGACGCCATGGAAGCATATAAGGAATGTGCCCACGTAGGAGACGACAACGCCCTACGAGGCTTATCAATGCTGTTGACTGGAGATGCAGCAATCTGGTGGCAGGGCATCAAATCCACCATCAGCTGCTGGACCGAAGCCGTGTCATCAATACGAAGCGCCTTCGGTGACACACGTCCGCCGCATCGAATCTACTTGGAACTATTTAGTATGTCCCAAGGTCATCGTGAGAAGACTGAAATATTCGTCGCCAAAGCACGAGCCCTATTCGCTCGACTTCCAGCCGGCGATATTAATGAGAAGGTACAACTAGATATGCTGTACGGCCTCCTACACCATCGTGTCCGCGAACGTCTACGTCGTGATGAAATAACGTCGTACGACGTGTTACTACAAAAGGCGAGGCACGTTGAAGACGCGTCCGACGAAGGCACCAACGAGTACCAGCGCCGGCGCCTTAGGACGCCGCAGTCATCGTCTGCAACAGCAGGCGAAACGCCGACCAGGAAGACGACGCCGCCATGCATCGCGCCGACGACGCCGCGGGAGCCTCGCGGACAACATGCGTCGAGCGCCGGCGGCAGCGCGCCTTGCAACAGCACCGGTGCCCCTACACGTCCTGCTACGCGCGACTCCGTGGCACGACCTGCGAGCGACGGCACTGCTTCATCATCAAACAAAAAGTTTTGTTGGTATTGCAAGCGGCATGGACACAATCGGGATGAGTGTAATAAACTAAAAGCAAACGATAATGATACGCGAGCTTTACTTAGGTGTTACGGATGCGGTGAGAGCGGTGTGTTGCGTTCAAATTGCGCGAAATGTAACTCAAATTTTAGCTCGGCCGATTTTTTACCGATAACTAAATCTCGTAAGTCAAAGACCCCGGGTGCATCAGCTGACGGTAAGCCGTTCTCGCAGGTGAGTAATGTTAAAGATTTACCTATGGTCTGTACCGGGGCTGTATCTGATTTATGTTCTCATTCTCGTAGTGTCAACTCTAAGAGCTCGAATTGTGTAAATGTAAACACAACGCTTACCACTACAGAACAGAGTTATATTTCACATAATAATGCAAGTACACCCCCAGTAAATAATTTGATATTTGAACATAACGTTAATTTTCCTTGTAAACTTGAGCAGGAAAGTTTAAATTTCGCGCGCTCATACGATGATAATTCGTTGTTTACGTCTTTATCTCACCCAAGTACGGATAGTACTCACATAAATAGTGAATTTAAGTCAGTACTTCCTAGGGAATCTATTGATAATAATCAGTGCGTTATAAATAATTTTACATGTAAGGATTGTGATTTGTCACATTTTTTTTTTTTTTTTTTTTTTTTCTTTGGCAAGTCGCTATTTGCGCAATGCCACTAACAAAAACGGGGAAACTTGGTAGAAATAGGAATCATTTAATTTAGGATGCGGAATTTGGAATAGGAATATCATTGGAAAGGATCAGGATAATAGTAACAAAATAAACAAAACTAAATGTATATTAAACACGAATATTGTTGAAATTAATAAATAGTGACAGATATTTATATATTATAGGATCATTGGAAGCCAGTAATACATTAATAGATGTAGGAAAGGGGATGCAATAGGAAATCAATGAATCAAAAAAAGGACCATGATCGTGAAGAGGACAAGCAAAGAAAATGTGGTTCAAATCCCCCACACTTTCACCACATTCACAAAGGTCACTATTAGTAATATGGAGTCGGGCAAGATGCACTGGAGTACAAACATGTCCCAACCTCATGCGAATAAGGCAGCTGGTAGCAACCTTTCCAAAATTAAATTTAAAGAACCAGGGTTTTATAGGAATACAAGATTGTAAGTATGAGTACAGTTTACCTTTGGACTTACTGCTCTCTGCCCACGAATCCTTCCAAGCCTCCCGAAGGAATTTCATGGGCAGACTCGCCAGATCATGACTATAATTTGTGTAAGGAAATCTATCTCCACAGTCTACAGCTTCATTAGCCAGATGATCGGCTTTAACATTACCCATAATGTTGCTATGACCCGGAATCCACGCAAAGGAGACGGTAAGTCCACATTGGGAACATTTGTACAGAAGATTCCTAATAAATAGAATGACAGGAAAAACGGTTTGGGATTTAAAAGGAATTTTTTTAATAGCTTGCAATGCGCTTAAAGAATCCGAAAATATGACAGTTTTTTTTAATTTCATAATATGGATATACTCAATAGCTTTAAAAATACCAAAACATTCGCCAGTGAATACTGAAGATTCAGGTGGAAGTTTAACTTTCTGTACTATATTATATTGAGAATGGTATACTCCAACTCCCACATTTCCTGAGATGGAGTGCTTAGAAGCATCAGTATAAATATTATGCCAATTTGCCCAATTTTTATCTTTAATATAATTAAATGAACAATTTGCTGAATTATCTTGTTTATTTATACCTAAGTTAAAGTGAATGTCTGGGATGGACACTAATGATTCATAACAACTGGAAAAAAGAGGCAATGAAACTGAATGATAAGTTGGAGCTTGTAAAGCAATATATTTTTTATAGCTTTGAACAAGACAAGGCAGAGTTTTTTGGGACCAATAATTAGAAGAGTTGATTTGATCGAGAAGAGATTGAAGTTTAGAACGCAGTGGATGATTAGAAAACTGCAAGGATCGGAATAAAAATTTATCAGAAAGATACTGGCGACGGAGGGAGAGTGGAGGGTCCACATATTCGACTTGTAAAGCATTAATTGGACTTGACTTCATAGCTCCCGAGACTATTCTCAATGCTTTTGATTGAATATTATCTAATTTCTTAAATGCAGCTTTATTTCCAGGTTCTAATAAAAAAGTTCCGTAATCTATAACACTTCTTACTAATGCATTATATAGCAGCTTCAAAGAAAATGGATGAGCACCCCACCAGACCCCTGACAGACATCTTAACATATTTAATCGCTTTTCACATTTTGCGACGATGTACTCGGAATGAGGAATCCCCGTAAGCTTACTATCTAAAAATACTCCTAAAAATTTTACAGTAGATTTTTCAGGTATGAGATTGCCATCATAATACACAGAAATGGGAGGAGGAAGACGCATTCTTGAAAATAAAACCACAGTGCTTTTAGAAGGGGCCAAATCAAGACCATTGCGATCAAGCCAATTTTTTAAAATATTAAGAGACGATGTTAGTGAAGAACTTGCCGTTGCAATAGAACGGTGAGAGCAGTATAAAAGAAGATCATCTGCGTATTGAAGAACTTTCACTTCACTATCTAAAGATGATTCAAGATCTTGGGTGTAAACATTGTATAATAAAGGACTAAGAACTGATCCTTGAGGTAGACCTTTCCATACGGTTCTAGATTCATAACTAGAATCCTCGAGTAGAAGATTAATGCACCTCTCAGATAACATATTTAAAATAAAGTTAGAAAGTATAATGGGAACTTCCAATTGATGAAGTTTATATTTTAAAATAGATATAACAACATTGTCATAAGCAGATGTTATATCTAGAAAGGCTGAAACAATAGAAAGGTTGTCAGAAAAAGCTAACCTAATATCTGTGATAAATATGCTTAAACTGTCAAGGGTACTTTTTCCCCGCCTAAATCCAAATTGACTCTCACATAATAGTCTACGGTTTTCTAAATACCATTCTAGACGATTTTTAACTAAATGTTCAGAAATTTTTAACAATACTGACGAAAGAGCAATAGGGCGGTAAGCCGAACTATTTGATGGACTTTTGTTGGGTTTTAAAATTGGAATAACTATTTGAGATTTCCAAGAAATAGGAAAACTGCCACTAATCATAACAGAATTAATCATTTTTAAAAAGTATGATAGACAAGATTCACTTAAATTCGATATAAAAGAATAAGGAATTCCATCAGCACCGGGAGCGGAGTCCTTAACATGACATAGAACTCCTTTAAGTTCAGAAAGAGTGAAAGGGCTATTGAGACCACAAAGATTATCCACCACCGAGACAGGAATAGATAATGGGGGCGTTTCCTCGGGGACATAGGAAGGAGCTATTTTATCTAAAAACTGATTTTTTAACGATGATGGAAGAAAAGTAGTTGATGTATCTCTAAATGCTGATCTAAATCTTCTAATGTTACGCCATACAACAGAGGGCTGAACATTAGGAGAGATAGATAGACAAAATGACCTCCAGCTTTCAAACTTTTTCCGTTTAAACAATTTCCGTGTATCAGAAATAGCATCACATAAAATATTAAAATTTTCTACGGTAGAATTTTGATGGTAGTTTTTTTCTACTTGTTTCCTAATTTTTATTGCATCTGTGCAATCTTTATCCCACCATGGTGGCGATGGGATTTTGCCTTGTGCTGAATTTTTAATTGGAAATAGGTTATCTGCAATTTTAATCAAGGCTTTAGATAAGGCATCAGCACATAATTGTTCATTACCCAATTTAATTTCAGGAAGTTCGGCGACTGTTTTATCTAATTGCTCCCTGAACAAAGACCAGTTAGCATCTAATAATTTATATTTAAGCCGAGGAGAACACTTATGAATAGGTTTAGAATTATACGGAAATGTTATGACTAAAGGAAAATGGTCACTGCCATAAGTGGAAGGCATAACTTCCCAAGTTAAAGAGGAAGCTAGTTTGAAAGAGCACATTGATAAATCAGGGCAACTGACACCTTCATGAGGGGCAGTGCGTCGAGTTGGAAAACCTGTATTTAAAATACACAGATCGTAAGTATCTACTATATCAAGAATAGCATTCCCATAACTATTGGAATTAGAACTACCCCAGGACTGATGCTGGGAGTTAAAGTCACCTAAAACTATAATTGGTCTAGGAAGAATGGATAGAATATTTACAATTTCATTAAAGATAACAGAAGATGGATGAGGAATATATACAGAAACATAGCAAACATTATCTACAACCGCTGCAATAATAGAGAAATCATTATTATGAGCGGGAATTGAAAAATGTGAAAAAGAATGGGGATGTTTGATAAGTAAGGCGACACCGCCATACCCATCAGAACGATCTTCTCTAAGACAGGCATAACCGGGAATCTTAAACAAAGAATCCGGTTTAAGCCACGTCTCTTGAAGAGCAAAAACAAAAGGTTTATATTTATTTACAAGAAAAAATATATCAGATTTTTTAGATATTGAGCTTCGGCAATTCCATTGAAGTACCTTGGCTAGACTGTCCATTATTGTTATTGGTTAAACGAGAAACTGCATCAAATACAGGGGCAGCGTTGGACGGTGAAATTAAATTAGACTGGGACAACGAGTTCACCAGTGCAATTATTAAATCTATAATAGATATTTTAGATAAATTATCTCTGGAAATCAGAGCACAGCCATCCTTTGTATTAAGATTGTTGTAATCCCTTACAAGATCTTGATGTGCTTGTTGATCATACCCTTTGGAAAAATTGTGAGGAGAGTGAGGTTTAATAAAAACTGTCTTTTTATAAGATGTTTTATTTTGTTTCGATGGTGAATAATCCTGTGGCAAAGAAGTTGTAATATGGTTTGAAATTTTGGGGGAAGAAAGTAAGGCATCAGCATATGAAACTTTTGAAATGGGTGGATGCAGCTTTGAAGCTTCAGCATAGGAAATGCAAGATTTGGCCATAGACTCCTTAATGGCTTTTTGTCTTTCATATTCAAGACATTTCCTGCTAGTAGCTTCATGGAAACCTTTACACAAACAACATGTTATTGAATCCTCAGTGACCGTACAACTCTCTCCAGTGTGCCCTTGCCCACATTTAAAACATCTAGGATTAGATCTACATATGGTTTTCACATGTCCATACCTACAGCAGTTGTAGCACTGAATAGTTGGATATATATAAATATCAACAGGTAATGCTGTATAACACATAAAAATGCGTTTAGGTAAAATTTGGCCATCAAAAGTTAATATAACCGTTTCTGTATTTTTAAGAAGTAACTTTCCGTCAATTGTTGTCTTTCTTTTAATCCTTCTTACTTTTAAAATTTGCCCACACCCTATTGGAACAGAAATGTTATCAATAATTTCCTCATCTGACCACTCTGATGGTACTCCTCTTACGACACCCATACGGGTAACAGAAAATGAGGGAATAAATGCTCTGTATTTTTCTAGGGTCAATTGAGTATTTGTTAAGAATAAATTAGCATCCTGATATGTTAAAAATGACAATGAAAGTCTATTTCTGCCAATTTTCTTTAAACTTCCATTTACAATATTGTTAAAAACATTCCTTTTTAAAAACCGCCCAAAAGAAATTGCATTAACGAAAGTATTCTCCGATGTTTGTTCTCTTATAATGTGAACAACATATGGAGCAGCATCAGTAGAGTTATATGTAGGTCTAGCAACAGTTGACTGTGGAGAAGATTTATTACCCGAAACATCTTGATGAAGGGTAGTGTTATGTGGGGGATTAGAGACAAGTGTATTATTAGTGGTAATAGTTGTAGACTGACCAAGAGTTTCTACCTCTTGCACACAATTACAATCACTTAATTTTTTCCCGCCATTCTTGCGTCGCTTTTTATTGCAGTGCTTGCATAATTATTGTTGGCCTGGCAGAAACTCTTTTTCTTTTTACACTGTTTAGGGTAATTGAACCATCAGTGTCGACACTAGTGTCATTGTTAGAAATGGTTACATAATGGGCTATGTCAGGGATTGTACCCCCAGGATCCTCCGGCGGATCCATATCTACATAATATGTATAAAAACTTACCTACAATGCGATGACACACAAAAATAACTAAACTAATATATTATATACACACTTATACAAAATATTTACAAAGAAAAGATCCAAACCAATTGAATTAAAAAATAATTAAATTTTAGGAGAAAAAAAACACGACCGCGATTGTTCAGGTTTCCCGCGCTTTTTTCCTCTATCATAATTGACAAATTGACCATTTGTCACATTCCAAACTGAATTGTAAACGTCACAATAACATTAAGGTGTGCTCTTGTCAGTGTCCTTCGCAAAGTAGGGCGACCATGAATTTTTCGGGACATATTCTGGAAACAAGGTTTCCCAGTAGGGCGACCATGAATTTTTCGGGACAAAATCCGGAAAATGTTATGTCGGGTAAGGTGATCACAAAATCCGAAAATGAGGGATTTATTATCTGTTCGTCGATAAGTTCTCTACATGATGGTATACCGCGACGACCTATTTTAGGTATCGAGATTTTAGGAATCCGAGGAAGGGGTTTAATCGACACCGGAGCCAAGGGAACTATCGCAGGATCTTCACTCTACGCGTTGCTGCAACAGCATAATCAACCCTTCACTCCTAGTTCTATGCGTGTAAGGCTCGCTGACGGTTCAGCACCGACACACCAAATGCTGTCAACGTCACTGGAAGTCAAGATACAAGGTAAGAGTATCAACATAGAATTTTTTGTGTTTCCAGATGCTGCTAATAATGATACATTGTTAGGTATGGATTTTTTAACAGCAGCTGGGTTGGAAATTAATTTCGCAACTTCCACATGGCGCTTTCATGACTCTGAAAAAGTGTACCCATTGGAATATGAGTACCCAAGCAGCCTTGCGTCTTGTTCTGTTGCCGAGTTTCTGAGAGAAGATGAGGGAACGATGTTGAGCCCTCCCGAACGTGAGAGTTTAGCTTCTCTTTTACAGCATAACGAGGATGTCTTCCAACCAGGGGGAGAACCTACACCGTATGCTGAACATCATATTGATACTGGAGATCATTTACCCATATCGGTCCCGCCGTATCGCCTCACACCTGCAAAAAAGCAGTTAATGAAAACTGAACTCGATAAAATGCTCAAGGATGGTGTTATTGAGGAATGTGAGTCTGCATGGACCTCTCCAGCGGTTTTAGTTCCTAAAAAAGATAATAGCATTCGATTTTGCGTAGATTACCGAAAATTGAACGCTATCACTAAAACTGATAGTTACCCACTTCCGCTCATAGATGAGCTTCTCCAATTAACTAAACGCCATTGTTTTATGTCTTCAATTGATTTGAAAGCTGGCTATTGGCAGGTTCGTGTCCAACCAGCTGATCGCGATAAAACTGCCTTTGTAACACCGTTCGGAACTTACCGTTTTAACCGCATGCCGTTCGGATTAAAGAACGCTCCATCCACATTCCAACGGCTGATGGATCGTTTCCGTTCTGGCGCTAGTTTACAAGGTGTCGTTTTGCTGGCATATTTAGATGATTTACTCATTATTTCTGAGGATTTTACAAGCCATCTAGAAGACCTACAAAAGGTATTTGACAGGTTGCGTTTATTCGGCTTACAGGCAAATCGAGCGAAATGTTTCTTTGCTCGCCCAGAGATTAATTACCTTGGACATGTGATAACTCCTGAAGGTATCAAGCCGGATCCCTCGAAGGTCGACGCTGTCCTGCAGATGACCAGTCCGAAGAACTTAAAGCATTTAAAATCTTTTTTACAGACTTGCTCTTGGTTCAGGAAGTTTGTTCCAAATTTTTCTCAGGTAGCTCAACCCTTGTCGATGCTCACTCGTAAGAATGAGACATGGAGATGGGATAGTCAGCAGCAAGAGGCGTTCCAGTGCTTGAAAGATAAGTTAACTTCGGCACCTATACTGGTCCAAGCCGATTATTCTAAAGCTTTTGTGTTGCGAACAGACGCCAGCAACTACGCTTTAGGGGCTGTTTTATTACAGGGAGAAGGGCTAGAAGAGAGGCCAATCGAATACGCTAGTCGGTTGCTAACTTCTGCTGAGAAAAACTATTCCACAACTGAAAAGGAAGCTTTAGCAGTTGTTTGGGCAACGGATAAGTTCCGTGGATATCTAGATGGTCACCCTGTCATTGTCAAAAGTGACCACCAGCCGCTTAAGTGGCTCTTAACTCTCAAAACGCCTAGCGGGCGTCTCATTAGATGGGCTATGAAATTGCAAGCCTTTGACATTCGTTTCGAATATACGCCAGGTAAGTCCAATGTATTGGCTGATACCCTAAGCCGTCCTCAGTGCGACGATACCAACATTGACAGTTGTGATGTCTGCGGTGTTATAGTTGACTTACCACGTGTAAGTTCTGCTGACATTCGTAAGGAGCAGCTTGAAGATCCCGAGGTTGCCAAGATCATCAATAGCCTCGAGGACACTGAAGCCGTCGACATTCAATGGCTAGATAGGGGTTACATTATGAACCAAGGTGTTCTATATCGTTACCTTCCAGATACGGACAGTGAACAGCCACAACTCGTCGTGCCGCTCACTATGCGTGAGACGATCTTGAAGGAATTTCATGATGCTCCTACAGCCGGTCACCAAGGGGTAGAACGGACCTTCAACCGGATCAGTCAAAATTATTATTTTGTTGGGATGCGTAAGTATATTACAGATTACCTGAAGAATTGCGAAGAGTGCCAGCGTTATAAGGCGTCCAATCAGAAGCCAGCTGGACTCTTACAGACACCAGTCCTGAATCAGCGTGGGGAGGTACTCGCCATTGATCTATTTGGACCCTTACCGGAAGGTCACCATGGAGAGAAATGGGTCTTTTTAGTGGAAGATACTGCCACAAGGTGGGTCGAGTTGTTTGCCTTGACAGAAGCTACCGCCGAGATATGTGCGCCCGTACTCATTAATGAATATTTTCTTAGATACGGTTTCCCACGCCGTATCGTTTCAGACAACGGTGTCCAATTTATTTCAGCCCTCATGCAACAATGTATGTTTGTTTTCGGCATCAAACAAAACCTCATACCGTTATATCACCCGGAAGCAAACCCTGCCGAACGGAAGAACCGGGACCTGCGTACCCAGCTCTCGATTTTAGTAAGAAACGAACACCGTATGTGGCCAAGATTTTTGTCCTCTGTGCGATTTGCCATGAATAGTGCCACGTGTTCTACTACGGGGGCCAGTCCCGCTCAGGTTATGTTTGCCAGAGAGATGCGTACTCCATTCGACACTCAGCGCGATTTAAGAGCTATTTTAGACAAAGAGAATTTTCTTCCTCAAATCACCCCGTATCTCCGTAGGTTTTTAGACAACTGGGATGTTATTAGAGATAGGGCTGAACGTCAACAGGATGATAGGAAAGTACACGCTGACAAAACCCGGCAGACTGTCGACTATAAAGTAGGTGATTTAGTTTTCGTCACCACGCATTTGTTAAGTGACGCTGCTAAAGGCAGGACCCGAAAATTCATGCCAAAACGCGATGGACCCTATTGCATCACCAAATTAGTTTCTCCTACCACCTACGAGGTTACTGACCTAAATTCAAAGGTTTTGGGAAAATTCCATGCTTCGGATTTGAAGCCGTATTGTCATAGGTCTGATCAGGTCTCAGCTCCGGTACAGCCCCGGCGCCTTCGTGGACGGCCCCGTCTTTCTGTCTGTGCCGAGCCACCACCGAGACATTATAGTGACTCGGAGGGGGAGGATATAACGTGGCCTAAAATTGGAGCGCACCGCGCCACTCCCGCCGATCCGCGCCCCCCGCGCCGGACCGCCGACCGCTCTGTCTCGCTACATCGGCGGGAAGAACATTCTAGAACCGCGGCGCGCCCCCTTCACCCGCGCCCCGTACGCGCGACTAGGCTCCCCGCACGTCTGTGTGACTGATGTCTGACTTTTCGTCTTTTTACGTGTTTTTACGGTACACAGGACTCCACGACCCATAAATAATTGTGTTGAAGCTAGTTTTATCTTTGTGTTCAATAAAATGTTAGCTCACATGTTATTTAACTAATAAACTTGTTAAAACGTCAATTATAATTTTTATTATGTTTATTTTGATAGCCGTGGGTAGAAGTTTCATTAGTTCTAATATGTATGTAAAAACGATTCTGAAAATACCAATTTAGTAGATTACTAAGTTGATGAGTAATGGCCATGTGTGCGAGAGGGACACCGCTAAATCTCAGGTGACTTTCATGTGGGCACAAAATTTCGTACAACTAATTATAGCAGTAAGCTCTCTAGTTATAGGTACTATGTATTATCTCTATGGAAATAAATAACTATAAAATCGACTAATTTCACATAATTGCAATCCAAAATTCCAAATACAACCCTCTAGCCACAGATTATAAAGAAAAATTGAATAAATACAATTTCGAAAGGAATTCAGTTTGTGATTCATTTTTCAGGAAAAATGTGCATTTTGAGTGAAGAGGTGTTATTTTAGATTTTATTTACATTGTTATATACAATTTATCTTGCTTAGTTTAATCAGTTGTCGTGTTCGTGGGACAATTCTACATATTTGGTAAGTTATGATCTTACACAACCTACGCACATCTAGTTTAGAACCAAGAAAAACAAATACAAGACTGCAATAACAGTTTAACATTTATGACCTTGCTTTATCGGAATATTCCGATATTAGGTAGGTACATTCATTTATTGAAACCTAATTAGTAGTAAAATATCACCGAGATATTGAAAGTTGTACCGTTAACTTGGTTCCTTTTTCTAATATAGTCTCTATAGTAACGCAATACAATCGATTATTGCGTGAGTAAAATACATATAAATACATCCCATGAAATGAACCTACTGGATATGTAGTGAAAGGAAATCAGTTTATGGAATAATTTCTTAAGATTAAAGACTTGAAATGATTTCAGATTGGTTTAAGTTTCAGATAGCTGGGTAGTTGTATGTCATATATTAGTCGGATTTGTTTGGACCTAATTATGATAGCTTGGGTAAATTTGATGCAAAAGGTAGAGAACTAAGTGTATGGTGCTTGGCCCTTTCCCAGCAGTGGACTTCAATAGCCTGAGCTTGATTGATTGAAGCTTAGTATAATTAATTAAGGGCAGATTTTTCAATTGCCAGGTAACTTTATCCGAGAGAATAAATTTGAATTTTTGACAGCTTTCCTATACAAAATCATTATCACATTATCACAAAAAGACATTTTGTTAAAACATTATCTGGTGATCGAAAAATCGGCCCTAAATGACAAATCGTATATCAGTATTGTTCTCGGCTACTGGTAGCTGCTTGTTAGCTAATCAGTTAAAAGGCTTGCAACAAATCTGTATCAAAGAAAATATTATCAGTGGTGGATCCAGGGGGCTTATGTTGGACATGATCATCCCCTGACCTGCAGGTCGACTGCATAACTAAAATGGTAATAAACATGTGTGGTAGACCCGCTGGCACCCATAACCCAGAGTTTGCCTGATTTCTATTAAATTTTGTTCTACTTGTAGCTGATACTATGGACTCCATTAATTTTTTGGTGTGAAAGTCACTCGTGTGAATGTTGCTCGCTCATCGGGAATAATTGAACGGCTTCAGGCAACCCACAGCTGCATTATATGAGTGACCAATTGAAAATCCTTAAAATATCTCTTGGATCCTATGTCATTGGTCGGTTGACAGCAGTGCGACTTTCACCCTACTATTTTACGGGGTGACCGGAACGATCGCCCGACGACACTATTATATACTCTTTGCCTGACGACGCCCGTTTAAACAACTGAACAGTTTAGTGTGATCTCCCGGACGATCGGTGCGCCGTCGAGCGTCGTCCGACGTAATAACTGAACACACCCCAGGCACATGAACACACTGCAAGCTCAATTAGCCACAGTTGCTTATTATCATAGTATTAAAAAGGAGAGCAGCAATAGCAGGTTACATCAAAAACCTAAGAAAAAAGGTTCTCATTATTTCTTATATTTACTGGCATTGCATATACTCATGTGGGTTGTAAAAACACCAAAGTGTTATTATTGTACAAATTATATAACACAGTTATTACCTAATGGAATAACAGCAGAGCAAAGATATGTTCTGTTATTGTCTTAGCCAAAATTATTCAATTAATCTTTCATATTTATTAGGCGCAATCTCATTCATAATGAAGCTCCTGAAACCACTCTGTGTATTACGGCATGGTCGGAAGAAGAAGAGTGATCGCCTTGTCAGCACATGGTCTCCATTGGCTACGGCATTCAACACCAGGCCTACAACAAGACCCATGTTGGACTCATTGAGAGAAAGGACTGTAAGTGACGATTTATATCAAAGATAAAAGATATTTAATTTTGCAAACATGGGTACAGTAACAGTCAATTTAAGTTTACCATAGAATTATAAAAAAATAATCTCTATCTATCATCAAGCCCCATTTGAAGGGTAGGTTGATGACATGGAGCAGTAAACTAATGGAATGATAATTTGCAGGCAATCATTCACCAGTTGCCCTACTATTTACCTCATAATACAGTAGTCACAAATATGTATTTATTTCTCCCTAGATTTTTTTATTTTTTGTATATCAAGATATCAAGAGCATTCCTATCCTTAGATGACTGTATCGGCGGCGTGTCATGTGCCATGTTTTTAAGCAAATAAATATTATTCTATTCTAGTGTTGTTACTGCAGCTGCCACATAAGACCACCATTCATTATTACTTTGTGGGTCTAACTAAAACTTTGACCCCCAAATACTCAAATACATCTCAGGATTTAAGTTGCTACTAACTCTCGTACTGTCACTGTCATTTTAAGGTAGACAGTAGCAACAGAATGACTTAAGAGCGACTTAAAATTGAGTTTTGTTTCAGTATTCGGCGGTTTATGCCATTACCATCAACGGTACCAATTAGTAAAATATTTCAGGGTCTCTTCAACAAGCCAGAGCTGATAAGTTTCGAGGGGTTCTACTCAATGAAAGAGCAAGCGGTCGCACAGACCGACCGTTTGATAGAAGAAGCGACATCGAACCCTTCGCGTCCTATGGTGGAGATCTTCGATGAGTTGTCAGACACGCTATGCAAGGTCGCTGATCTAGCCGAGTTTGTTAGGATCGCACATCCGCAGTCGCATTTCGCAAGTGCTGCGGAGGATGCCTGTATTAGTGTTAGCGGTGTTGTTGAGAAGTAAGTGATGCAAATACTCGATTAATTTAACCTTAGGTTTGCAGTTTTCAACACGTTGGTTTAACAAGGTCTTTAATGTATGATGCAATGTAAGCCTTCTTAATGTGGCTCGTTTACCATGTTTCTAGCAAATAAAGTTGATGTTGTAGTATGGGACGCCCTGCCTAATTGACTGACTGGATATTGAAGGCGGTATATCGGTTGCTTGGACACGACATAGGAGAAATCGTATATCCAATTGTGGACTGCGATAAACTGAGTTAATTTAATTGCAAAACTGATTTTCGTTTACTGTTACTGGTACCATGCATTATCCCACTGCTGGGCAAAGCTCTCCTATGATTTCCAGGCTTTTGTTTACCACTTCAAATAAATCTATTCATTCCCAACCTTTTATGCTCTAGATTAAACACACACAAAGGTTTATACGAAGCCTTACGGGACTCTGTGAGGCGTGGTACATCAGGAGACCAGCATCTAGCTGAGTTATTCCTGTTCGACTTCGAACAGAGCGGGATCCAGCTAGCTGAAGAAAGTCGAAAGCGTGTGGTGGGACTCAATGACCTAATCCTGCAAACTGGACAGAGATTCATGGCAGGAGCTGCGAAGGCTAGGAAAGTACCGCGGTCTGTGGTACCGGCGAACGTCAGGCAATTGTGAGTACAACTAATATTTTGTGAATAGTTAAGGTGACTAATAAAATTGGTGGTAACACTGATTGCTGGCCTATCACTCCCTAAACAATCGTATTGTTAATATGTAGAATAAACTCCCGGAAAGTGTAGTGTCTGTTAAATCAGTGAATACGTAGTTTTAAATGTCGCTTACACAAATGGCGCAAAGCAAACCTGTGATTGAATATGACTCTAAATTGATTAAAAATAAAATGTTAAACATTGGACTAGTACATGTGAAATAGCCTTTACTCCAGTACTTTGATGTGGACACATCAGCAAGCCTACTGCTCGTCGATAATTGAATAATAATAAAGTGTCAAAAATATAATATTATTATTTGCTAACATGTGATGAAACTTTAATGCTAGTGATTTAAAGTTTAAATTCAAATGAATCTAATATCTATGCAGCATCCTAAAAGCAATATTTACATTTAAGTAGCGCTTCCTTACTCTCTTCAGCTGTCGTTTCTCTAAGTCGTGCCTGGTTCAATGACTTTGATTCCTTGCAGCTTTAGCAGCGAAGGCGACAATATAATAGTGAGCGGAGTGTACGCGGAGTGCGGCGAGGCAGCTGCGCGGGAGGCCGCCTACCGACTGTACCTCGCGCCCGACAAACAACAGCATTCTCTACTTAGTACAACACTCGACGCGAGGCATGAGATGGCCTCGATCTGCGGCTTTCAGAGCTATGCTGACAGGTAATTAGTTATTTTGTAATATCCACAGTACAAATGTGTAGGAACCTCTCCGGAAAGATAGTGTTGAAACACAAATGTTACCTCCATCAGCCATCTTGCGCACTTCACAAGTTCGACAAGTTTTTACCAAGGGAGAAACTGTTTGCTGACACTCCATTGTTTAACTACTCTGTGATTATGTCATATTGCCCTGCCAAACATTTAATTCTCAACACAAAATGCCTTGTGTAAAAATCCATATCTCAGTGACTGTAACCTATTCGCGGTATAATCGAATATATTTTCTCTTGTTCAGAGCTATAAAAGCCAGCACAATGGAGACTGCAGCTAACGTGCGACAATTCCTCGACATCCTCTCAGACAATCTCTACGACAGAGCTAAAATGGACTTTGACGCTATGCTTCAGATGAAGAAGCAAGAGACTCCTTACATCGACAATCTGATGTGTTGGGACACCCCCTACTTCACACACAAAGCAAAGACGCAACTACTTAACGTAGCTAATTCAGATTTCAGTCCTTACTTTTCCCTCGGCGGTTGTATGGAGGGTCTCAATATGCTGTGTGAAGAACTATATGGAATCAGTTTGAAGTCTGAAGATATGCTGCCAGGTACGGTGTCAATTTTTTTCGACCAACACCTTACTAACTAAAATTACTTTAGATATAATTATGCATCCTACCTTTCTAGTCCCGATCCTTTTAAGGGATTATTGTACTCATCATTATTAACAACTTTTACTAGGGACCAAACCTGAAATCGCTAAAAATAAAGCAGCTGTTCCATATATTTTAGTCAAGTAATATTGAATTATTTGTATAGGTCAATAGATTTTTACGTGCCTGTATATCGAATTTATTATTTACTCTTTTGACAGGCGAGTCGTGGTCTCCAGACGTATACAAACTGGCCGTAGTCCACGAATCTGAAGGGCTCCTGGGTCACATCTACTGCGACCTGTACGAGCGGCCCGGCAAGCCTCATCAGGACTGTCACTTCACCATACAGGGGGGGAAGCTGCTGCCCGACGGCACTTACCAGGTATGTTGGTGTTATGTACACACTGGTAGGTACTTACTGGGAAAACTGTCAAGAAGAAAAATTGGTTTCATAAACAATAAGTTACGAAGAAAGAAATAGTTATTTGTTATGCAAGGCTGCAAAGTTGTTATTTGGTGCGAGTGCTTGTATTGAATACCGAGCAAGTGAAGGATTCTAAGAGTGAACCACGAGCGAAGCTAGTGGTTCAAAAATAGAATCCTGAGCGTAGCGAGAGATTCAAAGGCACGAGACGCAAATAATTTTGCAGCCGTGCGAAACACACAACTTTTCATCTCACTAAAGCGAGGAAAATGTTACATGCCTAATTTTATATTTGAATTGTTTTTCTTCACCACTCTACACGCAGTCCAGGGCCTGTAAACATTTTCTCCAAATGCATACACCTTTTGATTCTTCAAAATTCGTTCGCTCCAGTTGTCACTAGAATTGCGCACATTAAAGAATTGTTTTGTATTGCCCCCCAGAACCCGATAGTGGTGGTGATGCTGTCGCTGAGCGGCGGGCACCGCTCGGGGCCGGCGCTGCTGTCGGCGGGCGGCGTGGACAACCTGTTCCACGAGCTGGGCCACGCGCTGCACTCCATGCTGGGCCGCGCACAGCACCAGCACGTGGCCGGCACGCGCTGCGCCACCGACCTGGCCGAGGTGCCCTCCGTGCTCATGGAGTACTTCGCGAGCAGTCCGCAGGTCTAACAGCTGCAATAACTCTGTTCTCTACAGTAAAATCCACTTCAGCTAAGTATTTGAAGTGGATTTTTATTTTTCAAAGTATATGAAATAGGTTACACACATGTAAATAATGGGACGGCTCTTTTAACAAAATGGCCAGATCAATTCCCGCAGCGTGCGAATGTAGAAACATCGATGGGTTAACAAAAAAAAAAAGCCCAATAAATCAAATTATTCCAAATCTGCATTTAAATATTACAAAAATTGATTATTTAGTCTTTACCATCGGGCAGCAAAATTACAAAGGTCCATAGAATACTTAATACTTACCATAGTGTCCCTATGATTGGTATTTTTTTTTTCCTCCAGGTTATTCGTCGCTTCGCTCGTCACTTCCAGACGCGAGAGCCGATGCCTGAAGACATGCTGCACAGGCTCTGCGCGTCCAAATATCTGTTTGGTGCCAGTGAAATGCAATTACAGGTATTATATTATTATGATAGTAAATCATGGAACAAAACATTTTTGGAATTTCTGAGTTAATGGGAACCGAGAGTGACTTTAATGTCACTATTGACATTAAAATTAATCTTTTGGAACGTCCCAAAAGATAGTTTTTATAATTTTTAGCTAAAAATTTAATAAAATTAGTTACTTACCTAGTAGTCCTCCTATCTCAGTTAGTAGGATTTAAAAAAAAAAATCTTTGCACCTCACTAGGATTTCTCCTGTATCGAGGGTATAGTTTACAAACATACATGTCAACAACTATTTGTAGATCATACAAATATTTGTTCCGTGCGGGTATTGGTTTATTACCTTAGTCTTGTGCAGGTGTTCTACTCAGCATTAGACCAGAACTACCACGGACCAAACGCTTCGTTCGGTGGCAACACCACGGAAGTGTTGCAGCAGGTGCAGAAACAGTACTACGGACTGCCTTATGTTGAGAATACCGTAAGTAATGTTATTAATTTATTCTTAACTACCTTGTATATCAGATAAGTTTAGAAATTACATTTAAACAGCACAGACTTTTACATATTAAAATTTCATGTTGAAGAAAGACATATATCTTTCTAATCCCGATCTTTTTACTATGGGATAACACATGAAATCTAGAAGAAAAATATCTGCTGATCCATACAAATAACTAAATATCATATTACCCGACTAAATGTATGGAACAGCAGATTTTGTTCCGAGGTATGGAGTTCCTCCATTGAACGGTTAATGTCGGACAGTTGTATATTTGTGTTAAATACGATATTCTTTTTCCTTGCGCGATGCAGGCCTCGTAATCTGATTGGTCGAATTCATATTTTCGCGCCACTGTAGTAAGCTTGCCGCCTTTAATAGTAGTTATTCTATGTGGCGATAGATGTCGCTACAGATAGGGCCATATATTTTCCTTACATCGATAGTTTTGTCGATGACAGTGTAATTGTACGAGGCATATGGAATAACGAGTGTGTTGTGTGTCAGGCATGGCAGCACCGCTTCAGCCACCTGATCGGCTACGGCGCCAAGTACTACTCGTACCTGATCTCGCGCGGCATCGCGTGGAGCGTGTGGCACAAGTACTTCCAGCAGGAGCCGCTGTCGCGCGCGGCCGGCGAGCGGCTGCGCCACGGCCTGCTGCGCCACGGCGGCGCGCTGCCGCCCAAGGTACGCGGTGCTATACTATACAGGAGCCGCTGTCGCGCGCGGCCGGCGAGCGGCTGCGCCACGGCCTGCTGCGCCACGGCGGCGCGCTGCCGCCCAAGGTACGCGGTGCTATACTATACAGGAGCCGCTGTCGCGCGCGGCCGGCGAGCGGCTGCGCCACGGCCTGCTTAACCAATTCCTAAAATGAAGCCGATGGGAATCGGGTTATATGGACTCTTCGTCACTGCTATACAATACATCTTTATGTCATGTAAATGAGATACAGGAACTTGTGAATGTCGGGAGTAGGTGCGCGGTTCCAAATAGTACGTCCTATTGGAAGAACCGGCAAGAAATTCCATGGAAACTGTTTTAAAATAATAGATTACGATCTTGATTAATAAAAAGTTGTGGTAAGAGTTGCGAGAATAATGTAATTGAATATGAATAAAAAATAAGAATAGGATAATAATGAATTGCCTCTGAATTACATTGTCATGGCAGTTACAAGCTAACCAGTTCCGACAGACGGCACCTCTCTCCCCATTATACATATACCTACTTTAGGATGGGTTGTTTGATACATGCTCAAAAAGTTACTATAATTACAATCCGTTCTTGAGACCTGTCAGTTGAACCTGTTTCTTTTTAGCGCTAAGCTTACAATTATTTTTTTAAAGCCAATCTAGTAAATCCCGGGTTTTAAATATATCCGTCACTTTCTAAAGTCATATGACACAAAAAGCTTAACACCTGGGTTTTACAAGACTTGCTTAAAATCATCGTTTGTAATAATACAGTTTAAAGTTTATTGTAGGTTGACGTTATAATATGTAAATTTTAATTAATTATTTTGTATCAGTCGAGTGCTTATTTTAAACTATAAAAATATATATCGTAAATTATTCGCCACTTCAGGCCATCCGATCACGAACTGTCAGGAACGGATTCTCTCGGCGGCCACACTTTTGTTATATTAGCCAGAATCTGTTGTACATTGTGGACTGCAGCATCTATCTGTAAACAGATGACATTGAATGCGATAACTTTGCCAGTCGCTGTCAACCGTTCTGCACTTTCCCAAAATGAATCTATAATTTTCTGTTACAGATCTTACTACGCGACTACCTAGACGAGGAGGTCACGCCGACCACCCTAGCTAACGCGCTAGCCGAAGAGCTAGACTACCACAAGGATCACATAGATACAGTGTTCAAAATACTAAACAAATGATCCTCACGTCATGGAGAGTTCGGGACTTGTAATAAGCTGTTCTGTTTGAGGCTGCCTGGTTCGTGATGGAATGAAATGCCCATAAATACTATAGTGTGGTTAATACGCCGTGTTTTGGCGCATGACGACATACGCTCAGCATGTGTGTGTGTGTAAGGAAGTCCACTATACATGATAACCGTGTGGGGTTGGGAATGATGCATCTATCACGGAACAAGTCTGACATGCAAGGCGTTCTTTTCACTGCTCAAATCATTGACCTACTTCTACAATCGACAGCGGGTCTTGAACAAAATTCACGAAAAATGTGTCCCGAGTCAACCTATTTAAGCGTAGGTACATTTAAAGAAATATGAAAAACGTTGACATCCTAATTCAAACCCTATCTTCATTAGTAAACAGCTCAATTTTACTTGCGACAATTTATCAGCCTGTTCTACTTTTTAACACGCTTTTATTAGCTTCACTTGTAACTATGTAAGAAAATATTGGAAGATAAATTTGACCCACTTCCCGGTTTCCGATTGAGCTGAAATTTTGCATACACGTTCAGTTTGGATGACTAAAAAGTTTTCTTTAGTTTTTTTTTTAACTATAATATTTATTTATAATAGAGTACGGCATTTTTGACGTGTATTCTGTCGGTTGACAAAACAAAGACTTTTTCTTTTTGGAACTATTTTAGCTCTGAAACTTGAGCGCAGACCCAATATCGATTGTCGTAGTAGGTCAATGGCTCAAACCTAAGATTTCTTTACTTCGTATTGCAGTCAGATAAGATTGTTGAGTATCATATCTCATTTAATATAGGCCTCATACTGGTAAATGCATTACAAGGCACTAATAGGTATGCCTAGAGTACTGTGAGTTGAGCGTATTAAATTAGTAAAATAGTAATTATGTCTTTAATTAGTAAAGGCCTGTGGCCCTTTTAGTTAATGTAAAATAAATAGATAAATAAATTGAACTCACAAGGTTTAGTTGGAAAGACTATATAAAATCGAAAGCGGGTTTATAGTACATACAGTAGCACAGTACAGTACAGCACAAACAGCAGTACAGTGCGACACAACTTATATGGCTTACCGATGTACCTGCGCAGCTGACACAATGAAATACGCGGGAAATTGATCAACCAATTAGAAAGCATCGTCGTTGCGCCATAATTGGCGTGACCTCGAGTCAGTGAGTAATAGACGGCACAACAATAAACTTTACACCTTAAATAAATTGCATAAGGTTGCTTATAAATTGACTTAGCTTCGGGTGTTCTCGGCGATCTGCCGTTTCATACAAATAATTCAATATTACTCTACGAAATGTATGGAACAGCGGTATTTTCTTTCGTGATTTCATGTTTGGTCCCATAGTAAAAGTTGTTCATAATGATGAGTACAATAACCCCTATCGGATTAATATACCCTTTTCGATTAAGCTCGTATAAATGCCTCAAACTGAACTATTGTAAGAACATTACAAGTGGATTGTACGGAGATAAAATCGTCAAATCACGCTGGCGGGCGGCGCGATAACCTGAGATACGTTGCGGACGTATAGACTGCAATCGAATATGAAATTTATATGAATTCGGCCACAGATATTGCTGTTCACAGTTGCTGGTTTCGCCGGTGTGATTTGACGCTTATGGTAATAAGAATAATGATTCTGTAATACCAATTTATTGGACTGATATCGGATCTGTAATATTTTTACATACATTTTGATATGACTACCTGGCAGTCAGTTCAAATACGTTTCTTAGTAAGAATATAGCTCGCAAAAGAACTGTCTTAGGATTATTTGGTATATTGTGGTGAAATGTCTTCCTATTTGAAGGTGTTCAAAAAATAATTATTTAAATATTGTACATAATGTACGTAAATGTTTCGTTAAATTATTTTTAGTGTATTTCGTTGAGATGAAGTTTCCTTCAGTATTATCTAGGGAAATTACTGTTTAATATAACTGACCCGAATTTTACTTCCGATGAGTACAGGAAATAATAATAATAAACTAATGATCTAAATCAATTGATTAACAGACGTTTAAACTGGGGCTTTCCCAAAATGTATAATTAGCTACAGTAGTAAGAAAATAATTCAGAGCAGTTATAAATATCTATTTTATATTTACTTCTGCGGTTGGTTGTACATCACTGACAATTCTTGCTCACTTGCATACATGAGGGCAAATTTTAATAAAACGATAGCAGAAAATTATAAATAGTTTTAATTAGTGATCCCTCCTGAAACTGACATGGAAACAAACACAACCCGGATATCACGATACACAACAAAGGTCCAACTAACTGAAAACTGATAGCTCATAGACAATACATATAGGATAAAATTAAAAATGAGTCAACTTCTTTATATCGCGGCAACGGATCTAGTCGCAACTTCGGCTTCTTATGCTATTAAGTTACAATGTAAATACCTAAGTCTTACGATTTATTAAGGAAATAATAATCCAGTGCCGGCGGTAGAACAAAGTTGACGAGTGATTTATAACTCGCTTAATGACAAACTGAGATTGTAACGAATATTGGACGACATTACACGTTACGTTCAATTGACAATTTTAATCATTACGCTCATAAAGTTAGAACAAAATATGCACATTACAATAATTATACAAATCAAATTCATATTGTATTACTGATTATGATTTTAATGAAACTATGAATTATTAAAATCGGTTTAACGTTATCTCGTGGAAACATAACTGCCGTTTCAAGCGGAGGGTACTCGATTCTCTAATATCACACTTTATAATTCTAACGTGTAATTATTTTATATTTATATATAGCGCAGGAGTCGGGATGCAGATCGCAATACCTCTTCTGCCCTCCCACCGATCAGCTCGGAAAGAAGAATACCTTACTACTATCAAGTTGAAACTTATTGTTTTATTAAAATTTTAGAATTGCTTTGGTGTTTTCCGATGTTGAAATGTCTTCATTTCACCGTACACGGGAACAACTTTCAGACGTGGAATATGTAAGTATTTTAGAGCGCAAAAAATCTCGTCGTTTACGGAGCGAGTTACTTGCGCGCGATCAGACTAATTGTAAATATCAGCTATTCTAGAAATAAATCTGCAAGTAACACGTTCTATATGGAAATATTATTTTCTTTAAAATCACCCGCTTTTAAGTAACTGAACTAATTATGGTTAATTGAAAACGGGCGTTCATTACATAAGGGATTAAAACCACTTGCGTATATTGCTTCAGTGGTAAGAAGCTGTAATTATTGTAGTTGAAACTGCAAAATGGAGATAACAATTAACCGAGGTCGTAGATTACGTCAAGATGGGCCATAAATACACTTCCTTTAAACCGCCAGTCATCCAAAGGTGACAAAGGTTGCTAGTGGCCAGCGTCACCATTATTAATTACTACAACATACATATTGATGTAGTTTTATAAAATTACCAAATCTTTTGAGCGTCAAGCACGTAGACTTTGGCGGTCAAAAAAGCTCATAATACGAACTACTTCACTCGCGTGGCACATCTGAAGTAACCTGCGCTGTATATTATAACTCTGTAACCTATTTGGATCACATTCATATGGGCAGTGTTTCTGTAAGCTTCACCGGAGCTTAGGACTACTGCTCGATATTTAACGGACTTGCCAGGTCTGTCATATGTACAGCGGTAAGATCCAAGACGACGCACGCACACTACGACAATACATCAAGCTTATTATTATGTCTACTAGAGACCATCTAGCCTTCCCTAAGTTGACTCCCAGTCTTACCAGATGCAGGTATATCTGTATTATGCAGAATGTATATAAACAGGACATCTGCTTTAAGCGGTTATAGTATCCATCATTATGAACAACTTGTACTATGGGACCAAGCTAGAATTCGAGAAAAAAAAAAACTGTTTCGTACATTATTTAATCGAATAATATTGAATTATTTGTATGGAACAACTGATTTATTTTTAGCGATTTCAGGATTGTTCCAATGGTAAAAGTTGTTCATAATGATGAGCACAGTAGGACATTAAAGCAGGTGTTCTGTCTAAATATGTCTAAACCTGTATATGGAGCGATTGTGTCCGGATTATTATAATGTCTCAAGCCGGATTGCTTCAAGCAGTCGAATATATGTCAAATACATTTGTCATAGAAAATATTACATTGACTTACATGGACTGCTGGAGTAGTCAGTTTTTCTTACGTTTTATAATGTAAACTATCTTTTTATGGCAAATAAAATAAACAGAGAATACTCAGAAGCAATTATGCATTGTACCTTTGAAATACATAATAGATTTTTAAGTCAATTTCTGCATATTTTATATACTTCTTATAAAATACGTCAAAAACCTAGATAGTTTACTTTATGAGACAGCTAAGAAAAAATCAGATTATGTGGGCAAGAGTTGTCTGAAGCGGCCGGTAGAGAGTGCTTAAGACGATCCGTCTATTCCAGGCACCCGAGGCCTGGCATGTCCCGTCAGGATTCGGGAGTTAATATTCTTATTGCGAGCCTGCTGTTGCCGGCTAGCATCTATCTCGTGTTAAGACAAGTATTGGTATTTCCCGAAGTCGGCAACGGTATCCATCTAAGCAGTATAGCTCATGACATGGTGATAAAAATTTACTAACAAAATACTCATATTATCGAAAGTTCCTTGTTGGTAAATATCCATTACCGCATTTATTTTTTCTGCTTTCCTAGATGATGGCTTTACACCTAAATATCCGATAACTGTGTAAATAAGAATCGAGCCTATCGCCATTAACATATATCAGCGTAATGCGAGACAGTTATTAATCATGAAAGTGTCGTAGTGCTGACGCGGGTCGTGCGCATGCGCTGGTGCGCCACTATTACGCGACGTAGTTGTACTGGTTGGGGTTGTCCTTATCTCGTTCCATGTAGTCGCGATCGATCAGAGATTCTATGCGCTTCTTCAGGTCTGCCGGCTGGGGAATAAAATAAGAAGGTATTAATATTAGGTGTCGTGAAAATGGGCCTCCAATTTGACAGGTCCATGTTTTAACACCATGGTTGGCGCACTGGCAAGCGATTGGCTTTCTGCGCTACGTGTCGCGGGTTCGATTCCCGTACGAAACAAATAGTTGTTCCGAGTCTGGGTGTGTGATGTGAAACGTATGTTTGTAAACTGTACCCACGATACAGGAGATATCCTAGTTTCGGGAAACGTTTACGTTAGGAATAATATTATCTAGATCTTCATATAGACAACTAAAAGGAACGGTGTTGGAAGGAGTACGATACTAACATGGAAAACATTAAATAACAATCAGTAACTAAACCGTAGACAGGTGGGCGGGGTTAATGCGAAAATTCCCGAGCCGTTACGTCAGTCTTTCTTGCACGCCGTGGCGACTGAAAAGTAGCAGAATAATTATCCAGTTTTCCACGCCAAATTGGTCTAACCTAGTGGTTCTCACCTAAGGCAACCGAAGCTTGAGAACACAGATGTAATGGACAAGGGTACACAATGGCTATGTTCAGTAATTAATTTTTCGGTGTGAAAGTCATGTACAAATAACGCTCGTTCATTGGGAATAATTGAACGGCTTCGGCCGACCCACTGCTGCGTTAAGCGAGTGACCAATCGAATGACCTCAAAATATCTGTCGGATCCTATGACTATAGTCATTGGTTGATTGACAGTGAGACTTTCACCCTACTATTTTATGGTGTGACCGGTGTGATCGCCCGACGACGCCCGCTCAAACAACTGAACGGTTTGGTGTGATCGCCCGGACGATCGTCCGCCGTAATAACTGAACACACCCATTGACATACACTTGCTCATTTTCGTAAGTTCAAGCACAGATAACATCCTATTAATATTATCTATGTGAGAGTTTCGATGTTTGTTAATCAATCACGCCATAACGGCTCAAAAGATTTGGATGAAATTTAGCACACGGGTAGACCATGAACTGGATTGGGACTTAGGACACTTATTATCCAGGGAAATTATTATGATTATTTATTTATCAGGCAGGCAGTTGCGACAACTGGTAAGTGCGTGTATCCTGCTATTCCCCACTTGGTTTCATTCTTGCAGTTGAGAATATTTGTCAAGTCGATTCTTGAACTGATTTAAGTTTTGGGCTGAGTCTACGTCTTCTGGGAGCTTATTCCACGCCCTGACTATTCGATTGCTTAGAAACACACACTTCTTCCTCTCTTCTTTTTTTTGTTTTCTTTCTTACATGAAGTATTTTTCCTATGATGAGAATGAAACCGCGGCAACAGCTAGTACTAAATAAAGAAAACGTGGCCCGGAGACCGTGCCGTGCGCTTTGTATGAAAAACTGAGAGAACAGTGACGTACCTTGACGGGGAACTTGAGCTGGTTGTAGAGCTCGGAGATGAGCAGGTTGTGCGAGAGCGCCTTGCGCATCTTCATGACGCGCACGATGGCGGCGTCGATCTGGTACTGGCGGTCCTGGAACACGCGCTCTTCCGTCGCTTTCTGTTCCTCACTCTGAAATATAGATACAACAACTATTTAGTGAAAATATTTTCGAGGTTTTTAAGTAAGCACAGATGGGCCGAAGTTTTCTTAGTAACGAGTTTTGTTTAAGGAAATGTGTTCAATCTTTATGTTGTAACTTTTTTATATGATATTGTGAGTAATTTTGTTTGTTTAGGTTTTATTTTTGTGAAAAATATTTTAGACGATTTTGCGTGTCCGGAAAAAATATATTCTAAAATCCTTAATTGCAGTTTTAATGTGTTGCAAAAAATCTAGATACGTTTCAAAGAACAAATCTTCCTCTCTCTAATGGTTAGCTAGGATAGCTGTTAACGAGATCCCTAAAATCTGAATATTGTGTGTTACTCACAGTCTCCTTCATCTGTATCTGGTTGATCTTGATGCGGAACAGCTTGTTGGTGAAGTCCCCGTTGAAGCCGAACAGGTCGGCGTCGCGCACCTCGCGGCCGCGCGGACTCTTGCTGAGCACGCGCGCCTTGCCGCACGCCAGCGACTGCAGCGTGCGGCGCAGCTCGCCCTCCTGCCACACCACAATCATAATATTATGTATGGCTGACACGAATTTGGTGAACACATGGTTCCCGACCCCTTATCTCCGGAAATTTAACCTCCCTAGTGTCAGATGGCCACAGTCCGCATAGTAAAATTCCACCATGAGTGACGCCGATTGTCGCCGTGATCTGTTGTCGCGTTCGATTCCTTTTAGTTCATTAACGACTGTTGTGATCCCTCTTGTTTGAATGGCATATTTTTCAGTAAAAATGAGGATATCGAATAAAACCATTATGTTAAAAAAAATCAAAAATGTCAATCTGATAATATAGAAATGACGTCACGCGCCTGGACTTGACACTAATTCGAGAAAGCATGTTTTTTGATATCCGACACGACACGATAAGACGTGATGTCAAGAGAATGGGCAGCGGCGCTTTCCTGTGGATCAAAGTGTTGTACTAACTCGGTACTTTGTATGGCAACTTATTCTGACTATAGGTATTGGTATGAGGAATACGGCAGCCTCTTGGAGCAGACAGTTACCGTTGGAAACGTTGCTAATAAACGAACTACCCATCTGTTAACCTGCGAATCTATTCATTCCAAGGTTGTCTGGCAGAAATCGCCAAGTGCGATAAGATCGCCCTTTGTACATGTTTTTATCTATTTATTGTATGTTTTCTTCTCTTTCTGGCTTGCAATAGAGTGTATTGTATTCTTTCTAAACGATAAATGTCGATTAATCAATAAAAGGGGCGGACGAAAAGAGCCTACCTAAGTGACAATATCCAAATACGCTCGGCGCAGTCTTGAGCTGTGGACGGAGTGTGTCCTGGGAGCATACTACGAGCTCTTATAGCAGGGCTAAAATTGAACTGCCCAGAGATTTCCAGTGTAAGCTGACCTTTCATTGTACGAAAAGTCTATACAGTGCGAGGTTAGCTCATACTAGAAAATTCGGCTGTGCAATTTTAAAACCTAGCAACTGGCATTTTTTTTAAAATCGGTGTTTTTGCATTTTTCACCTATTTAGAATTTTAACAAGTGAAAAATGCAAAAACACCGATTTTAAAAAAAATGTCAGTTGCTAGGTTTTAAAATTGCACAGCCGAAATGTCTAGGCAGATAAATTTCAGCCCTGCTATAAGAGTTCGTAGTAAACCCCCTGTTATAAAATCCGACTGACTAATATTTCCACTAAGGTGCAAAGAAGCCTGAAAAGAGTATGTATCAGCTGTTACCTCAATATTAGTAGCAGCCTTAATTTCCTCAAACGTTAGGCTGTCTCCATCGTTGAAGAGCATCAGCACGAGCGCTTGAAACAGCGACACCTGAAGCTCTTTGTTACCCTGCAACATAACAAAGAAAATATTATACAATTTTACAGTTCCATAGTAGATTTTTATCCCATTTGGTAGGTAGTTTGTAAACACTTAGTAGAACAGTGCCACAAACTTATCTGAACCGGTAACCAAAATTGGAACTAACGTCGCTACGGAACAAAAATGACTTCAAAATGACATTTTTGTAGGGAGATGACATTGTTAAAAGCGACGGCAGCGACGCCGTGACCGGGTCAGATAAGTTTGTGGCACTATACAGTACGCCACAACTAAGAAGTCGCATCGTGAATCTTCGTTCGCGCAGACACGAACACACGATTGCCGACAA
This sequence comes from Allophyes oxyacanthae, assembly GCA_932294325.1. NCBI lineage: Eukaryota > Metazoa > Arthropoda > Insecta > Lepidoptera > Noctuidae > Allophyes > Allophyes oxyacanthae. The sequence goes on along the minus strand of OW028610.1, from coordinate 16,405,650 downwards.
CACCCTGACCGATCGGCGTGCAGTCTATTTCTATTTCACTCACTGACTGAAGGGGACATCGATGGAGCAGCGTCGATGCTTTCTGATTGGTTGATAAATTTCCCGCGAATTTAACTGTGTCAACTGCGCAGGTACGTCGATGAGACATATAAGTTGTGTGGTACTGTACCAAGAGGTTAAACAGAAGGCAGAGGATAGAGAGCACTGGAGATTGTCCAACGAGCTGAGCTCTTAAATTAAAGAAGAGAAGAATAAATAGTCTGCATATTAATTGGTAAATAAACCTATTCCGCTGTCGTACTAAAAACCGCAAAGTAACGGTACCTGATTTTACTTTTGCAATATTATTTTAGACACCTTAGGACCTACTGTTTGGAATCGTGCACACAAATCGACATTTCATATGTGCCTGTATTTGGTTTACATGAAACAAAGATCTATTCTATTCTATTCTAAACACTCAACAAGGACTGGTCATGATTGGCACATGATTGAACAGCATGGAAATCGAGGAGGGAGGCCATTGCTCAGCAGTGGGATGATACAGGCTAACAGTAACAGTAATATTATTTTTGTGTATTGGAAGACATTAAAATTTCATATGATGCAATGACACACTTCAATTTGAGTAAAATATAGCACTAGGAAATTCTATGTAGAGCGGTTTTCCCGTCAATAAAATATGTAGAGTGGTTTTCGTTTGTCAAGGTACAGAGACAGGCAAACATCTTGAGTAAAAAGCGGCTTAGTGGGGGAAAGTTCGCGCCTGTTCACGCACGTACACTTTCGTGAGAGAGAAACAGAGAAAAGGACTACTTTCACTGACACACAGAATGTCACTTTCAAGATGTTTGCCGATCTCTGTTTGACGTCAGCTTGCTGGTGTCACCTGTGTGAAGTGCGCCCTGAGCACACAGTGGCCCAGCGTGGCCTGCCACTGCAGCTTGCGGCCGGAGTGCTTGGCCAGGTAGAACTTGGTGAAGTGGTCCTGGTGGCGCGTGAGCTCGGCCGGCAGGCGCACCTCCACGGGCGGGTACGTGGGCCAGAAGCCCATCGTCAGGATGTACACGCTCAGCTCCAGCCCGCCGCAGTCCTGCGAGGCTGCCAAGTGCTGACGAACAGTGCATTCATTTACTTCGATCAACCATAGTACTAGAGTTAGGATCCGGATTCAAAAACTTGCTCGAAAAATAAGACCACAAATAAAGTTGTAGTCTTATTTGTATTTAGTTTATTTTCAACCTTATTGCTTAGAAGTTATGTTTTATTTTTATAGTTATTTAAAAAGGACTAGGTATTTATTTTCAAGTGAAGTATTGCTTTACGTTTTCTCCGATGACAGAAGGTTTTAAAAATACATTATATTGCAAACGATAATAAACTCTAAGGTTGAGTGTTAAGGTTTATAATGAAGTTGTTCATAATTTTCTACATTTCGTAGAGAGAAATATAAATATATAAGTATATGCAATCGCAGCCACTTAAGCAATGTGTTTTTGTTCCTGATCCATAATCTAGTACTATGGTTGATCGAAGTTTATTTAGGAGAGTAGTTTTATCCTAATTCTGAGAAGACCCCGTGCCCAGCAGTGGGACAGTACTGGGCTGAATTTATTATGTATTCTATTCTTGATCGCTTATATTAAAATTTCTTAATTTAGGTACTATGTTTTTCTAAAATCACTTAATAAAATTTTAATCAGACGAGGGATCTAAATATGTTCGAGAGATATATTTTTTATTACGTCAATATAATTTCGAACTACTGAAAAATAAAAAGTCTCTGTATCTTGCAGACTGTAGCGACATCTATCGCCACATAGAAGAACTACTTAGTAAGGCAGCAAAAGCTAACTACAGTGGCGCGAAAATATGAATTGGTCCAATCAGATTACGAGGCCTGCATCGTGCAAGGAAAAAGAATATCGTATTTAACACAAATATATAACTGTCCGACATCAACCAAGTGAAAGGTATCGAACTTACTTGCTTATAAGTAATGTTGATGTCCTTGGACAGCTCCATGTCCTTGAACATGCCCTCGAGCTTGCACGTGAAGCCGCCTCCGCACTCCTGCTTCAGTTTGCTCAGCATTGACTTCTCCGCGTCCACTGACGCTGACTTGCCGACCAGCAGCCTTTTGGCTAGGTCCTGAAAACATAATTACAATATTTTAATCAAATTACAGAACGACGCTAAACTGTGATCTCTACTTGAGCACGTTGAGTGACGTATATGTAGTGAAGGTATATTTGTATTGATAATTAAATAAGTAGGTAGTCTAAATTATTTGTTGCGAGTCACGAAATAACCTAACATAATGTAATCAGTCGGCGAATACACTAGATTGACTTAAGGCGTGTTGTACTCAACATCCCATATTCAACACGTCAGTTTCTTCTACACTAATTATTATAAAGAGAAAAGATTTCTATTTTTGTTTGTAACAAAAACTAAAGGACCAATTAAAAAAATTCTTTAACCAGTAGAATGCTATATTTATTATCACTGAGAAACAGGCAATATTTTATTTTTACAAAACTTAGGCATCCCTACGAAAACTCCAATAATGTAACCCAAGGTGTGAACAAATTATTAGTAAAATATTTAATCTATATATTAATATGTGAAGAGAAAACTTTATAACCCTTTTTTAAGCATACTACGCGCACGGAGGAGTGTGAGATTTGGCATGGTTAAAGCATATATGGAGAAGGAGTGCAGAAAACTAAAATTACGGTCCATCATCCGGGCGACCACTAGTAGTGCGAAGCCGGGTCGGGCCGCTCGTCTTTTATAAATACAGAAGATTGGTGTTGCGTACCTTTTTGTAGAAAGCCTCGAACACGTCCTTGCCGTGTATAAACCGGAACAGCACCATAATTTTGTCCAGTAGACGCTCCAGTTCTTCCTCAGTGGCCTCCTTGTTGCCCGCGCGGAGCTTCACGTCGACAAACTTAGCTGTAAAACGAACGTAGTATATAAATTACGCATTATAAACTCAGGCATAGCCCCTCAAGGAGTTTGATTAGTACACATTTACACAACTCGATGTACTCCTCCCTTTTCATAATAATTACATAGATGACAGTTACGAAATAGGGGTATAGTACTCACAAATCTTTATGAGCCCTGAACTGAGCTCTGAAATCTCTCTCTGTCTCCCTCTAGCACCTATAATAAGCGTACTATTATAGGTGCTAGAGGGAGAGAGGGAGAGAATTCAGAGGGCTCATAAAGATTTGCCCGTACTAAATATAACGTGCTATAGATAAATTACGAAAATTTTCGATCAATAACAAAATGTTCCAATCTCTTTAAAGCATGCGGACATTATATTACCAAACGAGAGCGGTGCCCTCTACTTGAGCACAGATTGAAATCTGTCATTCCATACAAATACGCCACTCACACAAACTCAAAAGATCACCGTTGAGCCAACCCCCCTGGAACCAAATTCTTGGCTATGGCTTTGGTCCTAAGTGCTGGATCCCAGTAGGTAGAGGCAGAACTCACCGATAAGTTCGGCCGGCTTGTTCTGCCGCTGGTTGATGAAGAACTCGAAGGCTTCTCGCATGGAGTACAGAAACTTGTCGTTGCGCTGGAAGCAGGTGGTGACCACGTGGTCCAACTGCTCCTTGAACTCCAATAGCTCGCCTACCATCGTCTTGTCGCGTTCCGGCTCTATGACTATCGTGCGGCCTTTTTTCTGTTGAAGAAGAATTAAATATTTATTTAAAGTCACAAATTATTTATTTCAACTGGACCTTTGCAGGCACTTTCAAAACGTCGTGATTCTAGGTGTACGGTTCCAAGTGGGTTGGCCCAACGGGTCTACCGCGTAACAAAATGGTAATGAATATCGACTCTGGTAATAAACTTCAATACGATCGTGAGAGCCTAAACTTCTAACTACCTTGTAAAAAAAATACCGATCATGAAGATGGGAGCCCCAAATTTATGATTGGTAATTCCTTGTTGACTTCGATTAAATATACCCGATCGAAGCCCGTTGAGATATTTGTTTTTTAAATAATTTCAACTATTACAGAAACAAAATGCTCTAAACTTTAGTTAAATTGTTAATTAACTTACTTCCGGGGCATAAAATGTATTGTATCCACGTAAGGCGCTTTGTTGTAATAATAAGAAGGCTTCCAATTGTTGTAATAATAAGAAGGCTTCCAATTGTTGTAATAATAAGAAGGCTTCCAATGTCCGTACAATGCATTTTTACCAGAATTTGATACTCAATTGAGTTACCTTATACTCCGTTTGAAATAAGATTAGACACGTTTAACAAACCCTTTTACAGTGTATTCAACCGATTTTTACTTCTATTCCGTACGCATAAGGATGGTATTAAAAGCAAAAACGTATTTACGATAACAAATGTTTACTGCAGCTGTATTTTGTCATGTCACCAACGTAATAGAAGTCAAAATCGGTTGAATAAAGTGTAAATGGAGTTATTTAAATTTATAATGTTATTTCGAACGGAGTATATTTTATTACAATCGGGCATAATAATATGAAACTTATAGGTATTAATAATAATATGCACACCAAGCCACATCCAAAACGGCCTATATCGTGTCTATCTTTTATAGATAAGATACAGATAAAAATCGCAAAGTTAATAATGAACATTAGGTCTGTGGGCCGAGCACGAATATGTTGACGTATAGTAACGTAAATGTAAGCAAATTTTGATTATAAAATACGATGAATCTATCGCATTTTTGTTCAATTTTATGCAACAAACGCACTTGTTTTATGAAAACGTAAAAATATTGCATGTATTTCCAAAAAAATATCATGGATTAAACGTGTATTTTTGGTTCTTTTGGTTACGTTTACGTTTCTATACGTCTAAACATTCGTGCTCAGCCCACTGATCAAAATACATGAAATAATCATTTTTAATGGCTTAAGCAGGTCAAACTGCCCTTTATTTTCGGATTTGTTTCATCAATCAACCGTCTAAGAGTCTGTTTCACAATAATGTTAATAAAGACTCAGATTGTTATTTAACAGATAAGCTAACTGACAGTTAATTCTAACTTACGTTTCATTCATCAAACTTTATCTGCAACATAGCTAGTTTGAAGTTACCATCCATTAATCAAGGCATCATAGCATTTGTACGTGTCGTTTTACACGACATTTTTAGTTACAATTCTTCGTACAAAGTAGCTTCAATACGTATTTTAATGAAAACTTTGTTTTTATTGTCCAAAATAATATATTTTGTTCGTATTATTTGGTCTTGACATTTATTGTGAAAATAATCATTCGACTACTTACTTACTAAGAGTGTAACGAAATGATAAATGTTATGTCAAAGTGAGGTTTGGAGGTTATGATTTTGTTTATTGTTGTCGTAAATAAATTGTTAAAGATTCCATGTTATATTTTCAAAAATGTCACAGAAACGTGAACGAAGCGTTAACTTTACACGGGATGAAACAAATATTTTATTTAAGCTTGTTAAGGCAAATAAGCATATAATAGAAAATAAGAAGTGCGACGCCGTTGCATGGGGCGAGAAAGAATGTTGTTGGAAAGCAATTGAAACCGCGTTTAACAGTATGAGTGGCGAAACATTCCGCGGCGCAAAGACCCTTAAAATCAAGTATGAGGGTTTAAAGAGGGATACAAAAAAAAAGATTGCGCTTAACCGTGCAGAGATTCTTCGCACTGGCGGAGGCTCGAACCCCGCTCCACAACTAACGCCAGTTGAGAAGAAAGTAAGAAATATGTTATTGTCAGTTGATGGGTTGGAGAGCACTGATGACGATTCAGATCATGTGGAGGAGACAGCAGGTAAGGGCACTTAACAAAAAAAAACATGTACAAACTTCTTTTATGACTATTTTGTTGATTTTTGAAGTGAAAATATTTTAAAAAGATAATAATTATTACATCAATATTAAGTGTTGTATGCTACTGTAATTTTAAAAATCTCATCAATCAGTAATTCATATAAATTCTTCAGATCATGCAAATATGATAGGTACTTGGATCTTGTAGTATAAGTACTGTATGTATGTAAAATCAGTGAACATTTTTTTCAGCTACACCAAAGAGTGAAAGTTGTGACAAATTGACCGAGGCTAAATTGGAGATTATAGCGTTACAGAAACAAATTGTGAAAGAAGAGTTGGAAAATGAAAGAAAACAATGGAGTTTTGAAGAAGAAGAAAGACAACACAAGCGACTAATGTGGGATTTGGAAAAAAGTAAATATGAAATATGATGAAATTTGTACAAACCAAGAATATTTTATTTTTCCTAAAATATAAATAACTAGCCGATCCTTTCTTTTTGCCTTTGTATTATGAAAGAACATGATTTGATCCAGACCATCTAGCTAGAATGTTAAATATTTACAGTATTAGAATTACTACCGCGCCATACTGTAATTTTCTGTTCCTCTAAAACTCTCGATGTAAGTTATTTGTACGAAATTAATCAAAAAGTAAAAAGTTTATGGTTTTAAACTGACATCTGTTTAACTACGTAACCATCAAGTAGCTTTGCTATTTGCTGATCTAGCTGACCTACAATTTATTTGGAACATTATGTGACGGTTAGCATAATAGCTTATCTGGAAGTTTACTCAGACAAGATAAATTTATGTATAATATCCGTTGCCCGCGGTGTCACGCACGCGATTTATTTTATAAAACAAAATAAAGCCTAAATATAGCCTAGGGATAGTGTAGCTTTCTATTAGTGAAAGAATTTTTACAATTGGTTCAGTAGTCCCAGAGATTACAAACAAACAAATACCTCTTTATAATATTAGTATAGATCCTCGCACAGGGACTTTTTTTTTTTTTTTTTAGCGTGGTAATATCATCAAATGAGTCCTCCCACCCCGGGCAGGGCGGGAGGGACTGTCAGACTTGTACTGACTAAAATCCACGGTGTTCCTTCGATAGCCCTTTACGTTCCGGGGTCACGGCACAGTTTAAATATATAGTAAACAGTTGGTAAGCTACGTACTTACGTTCCGAATTCAAACACACACAGAGACGTGTGCTCTACAGGGATTTCTCGGTTAGGTTCGGTAAGGTAACAGCGAAATATTCAAAGGTTGTCAGTCGGTGTTACTTCGAGACAAAGTCGGTCACGATTTGTGTTGCTCCCATATTTTCCTATATTAATAATTATATTGACAGGACTATATTGTAGTGTTTACGGCTGCTTGAACTCCGCAATATAAAATCAGCAGTTAGCTTTTTTTAAATTTCCCGCTGATATCGAAAGGTATAATGAATGTTCAACTATTTCTCTACGAATTTGTTGTCAATATTGACCGATTGCTTTGAAAATACGTGTCTTCTCTGAAATCGTAATTATGGTCAGAAATAAAAATAAATGGCGGCCATTTTGATATTTTTTATTACTGGACCGATTATATACAAAATCGATATCTGAGATTTCGTATAGTCTCTAAATCCATATATAAAGTCGGAATTTAAAAAATGGACGTCAATTTGGACCTTCTTAGTTACTGGACCAATTGCTTTCAAAATCGATATCTGAGAGTCCATATGGCCTCTCAATACTTATTTATAGTTAGAATTTTAAAAAGTTGCCGCCTTTTTTATCTTTTTAGTTACTGGACCAATTGCTTTCAAAATCGATATCTGAGAGTCCCTATGGCCTCTGAATACTTACTTATAGTCAGAATTTTAAAAAGTTGCCGCCTTTTTTATCTTTTTAGTTACTGGACCAATTGCTTTCAAAATCGATATCTGAGAGTCCCTATGGCCTCTGAATACTTACTTATAGTCAGAATTTTAAAAAGTTGCCGCCTTTTTTATCTTTTTAGTTACTGGACCAATTGCTTTCAAAATCGATATCTGAGAGTCCCTATGGCCTCTGAATACTTACTTATAGTCAGAATTTTAAAAAGTTGCCGCCATTTTTTATCTTTTTAGTTACTGGACCAATTGCTTTCAAAATCGATATCTGAGAGTCCCTATGGCCTCTGAATACTTATTTATAGTCAGAATTTTAAAAAGTTGCCGCCTTTTTTATCTTTTTAGTTACTGGACCAATTGCTTTCAAATTCGATATCTGAGAGTCCCTATGACCTCTGAATACTTATTTATAGTCAGAATTTTAAAAAGTTGCCGCCTTTTTGATCTTTTTAGTTACTGGACCAATTGCTTTCAAAATCAATATCTGAGGGTCCGCGTAAAGTGGGATAGTTGATAGTGATGACATTATCTTTTTCAGCCGGTCCAAATTGCTTCGTTTGATTTTCCGAGATGATTCAGTAAAGAAACCGGCACTGAATTATCGTGTTTCTGAAGAATACTTTAACGCTTAGGATATTTTACCAGGAACAAATCGCAATTATTAAAAAATATCCATTCCCATCTTTTTTTTAAGAATCATCACATGTTTTTAATTCCTGTTTAAATATCGTCATATAGCTTACATACTACTTACGTACTTACGAGCGAAGCCCTGGGCCAATACTAGTATTAATTTATGTTTGCAGTAGGTAAATGTAACTAAATAAAATAAAAAGCATTTTCCAAAAATATTAGTGACATCCCTAGCGCTCCGCTTGTCGATGTCACAAAAACGTCTTAGCTGAGTTACTGTATGTAGTATATATATACTGTGGTCACGGTAATGAGATAAGTCCCGCGACCCCGGCAGGCTTCGGCCCTCTACAGGGGGGGCCCCGTCATTCGCACGGGGACTAGAACGCTGTGTGGCCATTTGTCCTGACACATAATCAACTGGTTTATGAAGGTAAGGTGTTTCATATTTGACTTTTTGATTACATAATTAAACAAAATTTTGTAATAATTTATTTAAATAAATACGCGTGAAGTGAAGTAATAAGCATTTTACAATTGCAAAATAGACAGAGACATGCATGATACTACAATGACGTCATAACTTCTAATGCTCAAAATAGGTCTGCAAATCTTGATTTGAAAAGTATAACTCCGCCATTGACCAATTTTTATTTCGTGTTTTTTTTAACCTACTTTAAAGGTGTAATAAATACTTTATCTAACAGTTAATTTATAATAGTAGTTAAACACTGTATTGTAGATGCACTCAACTCACCTTAATATAAGCATTGAAGTGGTTGCACAATTCAGTGAGGCCATCCTTGACCCTGCTGAACAGGCTGTAGAGTGTGGTGAGGTCGGCCAGGCGCGGCCCGTCCATCAGGGCCTCCAGGCCTTTGCCCAGGATGCCCGACAGGTGCTCGCTTAGGAGCTGCCGCTCTATCGTGTGGATCAACGGCCATCTGGTAACAAACATCATGGTATAAGCATTGTAGCAGATCGAAAAACAGGACAATATGTTAGGATCTATTGCCAGTCTTAGTAGATGCTGATTATGGAACACCTTATATTTAATAGTTTATACAAGGTTCTATGTTTCTAGTTCTGATCCCTTTAAGGGGTTATTGTACATAAGAACAACTATTACTATTAGACCAAAAAAGACACCGCTAAAAGAAATCAGGTGATCCATAATGTAAATACATCTTTTTTTGACGACTCGGTTGGCGCAGTGGCTAAGCGATTAGCTTTCTGCGCTACGTGCCGCGGGTTCGATCCCCGCACGGAACAAATATTTGTATGATCTACAGATAGTTGTTTCGGGTCTGGTTGTATGTGCATGTGACATGTATGTTTGTAAACTGTACCCTCGATACAGGAGAAACATAGTGAGGGAAAAAGATTTAAAAAAAAAAAAAAAAGTAGTAGATTGTATAAACTTACTTAGTGGAGGGGTCTAGATAATGCAGCAATCTCTCATTCTCTTCTTTGAGTCGCTTCTCGACGTGCGCGAGGTATTGTGGCACGGCTAATTCGCGCATTAGCCGCTGACCCTCTGCCGCGTACAGACGCTCTGTCGCTTGCAGGAACCTGGGAACATTAAACAATTATTTGTACCATATCTTTATAGCCACAATATCTTTTTGTTAACATGAAAGTGGCAAGAAGTAACCCAGAAACAGTGTTTTGTGACGTCACATGTGACTTAAAGCATAAAACAAGCTTTTAATTTTAACCAGATTTAATATAATTTCTCAAAGCCACCTCCAGCATTGTTGGGAAAATGCTAAACTTTATAGATTTTATTTGAAAAAACTGTTTAAAGGGAAGGTTTTATGTCAATGCATGTTTCAGAATTACGTTGATTAGTTGATTAGGGAATTTCGAGATTCCTATCTCAATCTATAGCTGTTAAGGTGATCTTACTTGTGTTCAAAAGCATCCAGATATATCTGCAGGTCCGAGAGCATCCTCAGCAAACTCTTGAGGAGCGATATGTCGACAGCGTCCCCACCCCGCTCCCGCTCGATAAGTAACAGTAGCCCGTCCACCGTCCGCGTTTGAACCAGTGTGTTCATCGCTATGTGGTGCCGGAATAGGTCCAGACCCATGTCCCTGTAATAATTTAAAGATATTAGTTTAATTATTAATTAATATCAATTGAGGTGTCTGATGAAATAGTGTTAAATATAAATTAAGGAATTTACAAGGTAATCATTATTGATTATTAAGATTAATTGTGTTTCAAATAAATTAAACAATTTAAAATTAAATATTTTGAAAGAATAGTTTGTCTCATTTGAGAGAATTGTTATAAGAATAAGAATAATTTATTTTGCATGATAATGAGTACATTAAGTTGGTAGGTATAATAGCATAATATTTTGTCCGTCATGATCAACCAGAATGTGGTGTACAAAAATTAAATAATAAAATAAAAAATAATTAGTCAGTCAATAAAAATTCAGATTCCAGTTACAATTAAAATATCAACAAGTCAAAATTTTACATCAATTTCTAGTAATAGTCAACTATTATTATCACAGAAGCAGGTCGCAAACAATTGAAATAATCATAAAGAATAACAATTAAATCAAAATTAACAAATACAATAAAATAATTACATAAAATTAATTATGATGTTGGGATAGAAGTTTTAAAGATCAAATTGTTGAAGAAGCCATGTTTAAATATTATTTTGCAAGATAGTTACGAGACACTCATTTAGGAAACATAAACACCTCTGATTTTATGCATAATTCTGTATAAAATTCTGCATTGCATTATAAGGTAAAGTGATATAAAACAAAAATTTGATTATCTCACCATATAGAATGTATGCTAGGGTTCTGAAGTACATAAGTACGGTCAAGATAAAGGAAGATGCTGCGGATCATGATCATCTGCCGGCAGTGCGCGCGCCAGCAGTCGTCCATCCGTTTGAGGAACACCTGCCGGTCCATGCTCTCTGACAGGAACTGCTCGATGTTGGCCTTCACATGGGCCTCCACCAAGTTTGTGAGGTTTACATACAGTTGCGATGCCATCTGCACATAGAAAATAACTTAGTATTTATAAACCACACACCACATATTGCCGTTATAACATTTTTGTACCCAGATGGATGAGTAGTGACTTAGAGCAATGATACTGTGCCTCAGATAGCTTCTACTGTTTTGGTAGATAATCAGAAGAAGCACAAATAGGTATTTGCAAATGTTGACATTTGAAGAAAATATTATAATAATTCCTTACACATTATACATTGAGGTTCTTTCCCTTTTCTTGATTTTGGTCATAGTTCCAGTATTCATACAATTTTGTGTTAATTTGGTGACCCTGATTACTTATCTTTGTTAGTCAAACATTAACATGTTTTTTTAAATAAAGTTTTAGATAAAACAAAACACATCATCGATGGTAGCCCTGGTTACTTATCATTTAGTTTGACTGTACATCAGCCATGCTGGGCCTTCTACAGGTTCGGTGAGTTGAGGCGAATGGGAGCCATATGGAGGTGAAAACGAATGTTTGGACGGCGTATTTGCCTGCATTTGTTTACTTTCGACGATGTTCGGCGTCATTCGTCCGCTATCCGTTGTAAGTGCACACAAGTACGCCATCCATACATTCATGTTCACCTCTATTTGTTGTATGTATAGAGAGCCCTTAAGACAGGAAGTTTTTATGACTGGCTAGACATGCATATTGCATGAAGTTTTATAGACATATTAGTAGGATTTGGATTATAGAGGCACTTCAAAGTTAATAGATGAAATTAAAGTACTTTATAGTTTAGTGGTTCCCAACTGGTGGTTGGTAACAACTCAACCTGATCAAGAACCAACATTGTAATCAATATATTCAAATGTAAAATTTGAATGCAAATATATGGCAGTTTTTCCATCAAAAACTGAACTTAGATATAGATAAATTTATATATTTATATAATAATAATCTGTTGATTATTCTAGGTTGGTTGCCATATGTTACTGAATTTCATACATTTTACGCAAGCTGTGAAAGTGATGTATTATTGTTTTCATTACTTTGCAACTTTGTTGACATTATAAATTGCAAAAATAATCCTCAGCTACCCTTTGAGAACATTTAGTATCAAGCATGCACACATTTTTTGCTCGGTATCCATCTATAGTTTACACAATTTCTGCCACTGTGCCCGTAAGGCTGTTTTGTTTACTTCACCTTATGACTACACATGTTCTCCACTGCCTGGTACAGCTCCTCTAGCGAGTACGCGATCGCCTTCGACGTCTGGATGGCGATCACCGCCTCCCGTAACTTGCTCCATGTCGTCTCCTGATAGTTTTCTGGTAGGTTCGGCTTACCTGAAAACAATATCCAGCCATTACCTTCGCAGATGTCAAATAGGTTATAATCATGACGACTATGATAATAGCGTAAACACACTTTTGAAATTCTTTATAACCAATTTCTTCGTCGTCGCACCAGGCTTGTTCATTGATGACGTCGTCATCTTTACAGTCCCATTAGAGTTGGGAGTCAACAGGGAAAAGTTTGATTTCTTCTCATTGGCACTCATTTCGTCGGATTTTGTTCTTTTATTATTGCACTGCTCGCTGGTGTGAAGAGAACGTTTTCTACTCTGATTGTTACCGCCCTCCTCGGCCAAAACTGGCGTTTTAGCTATACCCGACATAAGAAAGCATGATATGGCCACGGCCACAGTACTAAATATTACGATTAATGCTAATTATTTAGAAACTACAAATAAAAATAGAAGCAATCAGTCGGTAGTTTACTAGAATCACCACCATTACGATGAGTTTTCAAATTTTATTGACAGAGGGCGCACATGTCGACAGTAATGTCAAGCTTCAACGTCAAAAAAAAGAATTATAGGTTCGTTCGATTTCTTATTACTATTGCCAATAAACACTGCCAAACGTACCTACTATAGTCCTCGACTTAGATTATATAAAAAACTATTTTTTTATAGGAATAATCTTCATAAACTTGGCGTAAGCGAAATCCGAAGTCTATGTACTAGACTTTATTTACTATATACTTTAGAGCTCAATGCTGCTATAAGTGGTAATGATATATATAAGTGGAAAATGATGATTCGAAAGTAATTTCTTTTACTCTCGGTTTTACTATCCCTACGCTGGGCGATACGATGAAATGCGCAATGGTGAGACCAGTGACATCCAGCGCGAAGAGTAACGTAACAGATGGCGCTCAGAGAAAGAATACTATTTATATGTTAACTCGATAGATGTCGCTTTGTGTTATAACTTCATGAATATATTATGCGGTCTAGATACGTACAATGTACATTTAACTAGATGTACGTATCTAGACCATAAATCTAGACCGCATTTATAAACTTTAAAATATTTCTGCCTAACCAGCAGACCAGTAACTACTAGTTTCTTGGTTGTGGTCCAATTTTAAGGTCAGTACAGGGTTTTAGAAGTGAATTTGCATTTGGAGCATAGTGGTGGCCTAGAATATATAATAGTACTCTGTGGGCCTAGACGACACGGCTACGGGGGTGACTCCCACATGGAACAAATATTTGTACGGCCTACAGTTGTTTCGGGTTTTGGGTGTGTATGAATATATTTTCAAATAACCAAGCGTGTTGGATTACGACCCAGTCCCACTGTCAGAGCGGAGTGGAAACATAAATAGGTGCTGAAATGAAAATAACATACCATTACATAAATTTAAGAAGTAGAATTCGTTTATTTGGTGGTTGAATAGAAATGGGCCAAGTGCAGAACCCTGGGGTACACCTCTTGGCTTAGCGGACACGGAGTAGGTTCCTGTAGAACTGGGGACTGCGGTACACTTAAATCTTAGTGCCGATCAAAATATATGCCTTGCTATACTTACATGGGCGAAAGCATAGACTTATTCCTTCGTCTATTGAATAAAAAAATACACAGTAATAATTATTACTGCGTATTTTTTAATTCAATGCACGAAGACCTTTTTGGCACATTTTAGTCGATATTAATAATATACTTAGATCGATCTATTAATGAGATGAAAATTTAAGTATGGCTCCATGATAGCCTGTAGTCAGAGCCATTAATATCTTTTTAACTTCACCCTTTCCTTGAATGGAACCGTCACGGTTTCAAGGTAGCCTAAGCGCTCTTACAGACACGAGTGATACTTTTCCAACGACAGGGTAACTGCATTCGTCGCTGCTTGTCGACGGTTGACGTGCTCGTGGCTGCCATCCATACACCAGCATCAGCGGCCGCTTGTTAACGGCTGACGTCGACGCCCTGGCAGTAGCCGCCAACCAGCGGCGACGGATGCAGTGTATTGTATTGTAGTGTGCCATTCGAGCCGAGGCGGTTAGTTGACTGCAAATTATTCATTTATTTATTTATTTGTAAATATTCTAAAGATGTATACAGCTCATTCAAAGTCGAATAGTCGAAGAGAGCGCTCACGAACAAAATGAGGTTTATCGATATTGATTTAATATTTGCTGCAGTTGCAGTTTTAAAGTGAAGTGAATCATATAAACTAGTGAATATTCGGAATTAATTAAAATCTTTTTATATATTTTTCGTAAAAGCGGAAGCGCTAATAATTGGTACTGCCGTCATTCCTGGGATACTGGGTGCGTTTGGTGAACACAGACATGAAAGTTCGAGATCCTGAATAGTAACATACAAGGGCTGTGGAGGCGTGCGGGCTAGGGACCGAGGCGGTTGGCTCCTTGGCGCTTCCGTCTCCGGGCAGGATCGGCCTTTTCCCGCTCCCACTCGGCAACCTCCTTCTGAACCGTAACGATCTCGCAGAAGGTCACTGCCTTCCAATTACTATGATTATTTTATTGACACTTGCAATAAATACGTGGAGTTAGTATTTGTTGATGTGAGCTTGTTCTTATCTTGCCTATATCAGAAAAATACTTGAATTCATGTGTAATGTACATGTGTGTGTGAATCTTTAGTAAGATTTAGTACAAATTAAATGATTAATGAATTTACGAGCGTCTCGGACCGATGCAGTGGATACTAATCATATTGTGATGCGAGGACGCGAGGGGCTCCTGACTAAACTTGATTGGCGACTGACCTCGTTTTTGTCAAGGAGTCCTTTAAATGGTTAGAATGACTTACCAAAATACGTACGTCTTTTCGCTAAACACCAAGCTAACTGGATTCGGGTAAATAATCTTGTTTTCGTCCTTATTCGAATCTTGGAGCTTTAGGGAGTTAACAATGGCGCGGATTAGGATCTACGCGGCTTAAATTATAAGCCACCCTTGAAGCCGGCTCTTTTGTGTTAGAGTTATTACGGTGCTCGACTCTTAAGTTAACTAAGATCTCGAAGCCAAGTGTAATGTAAGCACTTGTCTTGTGTCCATTAATCCTGTCACACGCTTTTTCTTTTTGATTCTTGACAATAACTGGGTTAGATTTTGAATCTAGCAAATGAACAAGTGTCAATATTTGCCACGGAGCCAAGCGATTCCACTTCTGTTTCTACTTGTAAAATAATCTTATCATAGCGGTAGTGTAGATATTGATAATTATTATGAGAATAAAAATTAAGATTTGTAAAGTACCTTTCGGACCACAGTATCCAAATTCACACAGTCTTGGTAAAAGTTTGAACCAACGGTGCATGCTGAAAGTGCTATAGAAAGTATCCCCCATAAAATAGTAAAAGAACAGACTTCGGGGGATAAAAATTAAATACAAAAACGATTATCTAATTAAAGGCCATTGTGATAGTGCGGTGCCAAGTTAGCGATTTGATTACACCCTCGCTGAAAGTGCAGGTCCCGGGGGCGGGGTGTAACAAGTGTCGGGCGCCCGGGACATGTGCGGCGCCCCCGCTCGCCGCCCATTCACTCGCTGTTCATTCACTCACTTGCCGGCATTGCGAGACCGACGGCCGCGCCGAATACGTCGTCTCGCTTACCGGTTGCTATACCGAACGCGTCCGGAAGTAAATCGCGCGCGATTTGAAATTTTAAAAATGCAGAGATTATAAATAAAGCTTTATAAACAAAAAAATGGGCGAGCAATCGTTCAACATTTCGGATGAGAATCTAGAACAGCATATTGTAACTTTGTTTGAGAAATTGGAGTGTTTACGGAAGGATGCGAACTCAGGTGACGGGGGTTTGTCAGGGAGGGTTCCGGCGCGGTTGGAAGTGCGGACTCTGTCGTTGTGGAAGGCAGTGGTAGCGGAGTGCGCGGCCTCTTTTCTGTATGTGTTCATCGTGTGCGGAGCGGCCGGCGGAGCAGGCGTCGGCGCGTCCGCTTCAGCTGTGCTGCTCTCCACCGCGCTCGCTTCCGGCTGTGCCATTGCGACACTCACTCTATGTTTTGCTAATATTTCTGGTAAGATAGTATCATTTAGGCATAAGTATAATAAATAATAGATATACACCTAGATCTAATTATACTATTAAATCTCTGAAAATTAAACTACATATTCCGCATGAAAATTGTAGAGACCAACAAGAGTTTGAATATACCTAGTACCTTCATAAAAGTCCCAATCAGAATACTAAGTTATCTACAGATTATCTAGGACAATTAAATTACGAAACGATTATGTACCTAGATCATTTGCCGTCTACTGGTCATAGAGTCCATGATATGCAGTGCTTTCCTGTACTTGCCGTGTCTGCCTTTGTTGTAGAGAGATTTTTTATGTGTTGTCCGTTGTTTAACTCGCTCTTCGCTCAAAATGCCAGGTAAAATTTTTTGAACAAAGGCGCTAGTTGACGAACCATTCTCCAGTTCATAAGCACTAGGTACTTACTGACTTTGATAGACCTTATACAAATACGAATGGAGCAATTAATGTCGAAGAAGTTGGAGCCATTCCATTTTCAAATCGCTAACGGTGTGGCCATAAAATCGTTGAGAATCATAACACTTTAGATTCTCGATTGCGGAGAACACTCAATACCGCGAATAAAATAGAACCAGTAGTCCTAAAATAGCACTCAAGAAAAAGAAAAATAATAAAAAACCTTCATTACTGTGGGATCTTGAAATTACTAGTTACGAGGAATGCGCCAGCCGTAATTGGCAAGAAAAATAAAGAGCTAAATGCCCACGTGTGTAACAATGTTATTTTAGCTTATAATGTTCGATGTAACGTGGGTTTACGTGGGTCGGGACCTGTGGGACGGGGTTGCCATCATTTGCATATTTATTCCGTTTTTGTGAATGTGATTTTACGTTGAACGCAGGTTTTACAACGGTAACTGCGAGGATAAAAACTCCTTTGTTAATTTTACTGCAGATGGTACTTTTACGTCATCTTTCATCCTTTATCTGCTATCTAGAACGTTATTACAGGTATTACATTGTTGTTCTGAGCTCGAAACATGTTTTTTTTAATATGAGTACGGTCTACATATTATTCACAGGTTGATCGGACTTACCGAGCCCGAACAAATATTTCAGTAGGTAATCCAAGGCTTAGTATTGTATATATATTATATATTCTAACATAAACCAGCTGCCTAAATCTATTTCATACATTTAAAGACATTCAATATAATCTCGTAACAGCAGCGGGTATTTTTCTTTTACGATTCATTTTGTAGGTGTATTTGGAATATTGTACATAAACCGTAAAAGGCTTTATGGATTTCGGTATGTTTTCTATTTTTTTTTTACTATATAGTTGAGGTTGAAATGACTCATGTTGTCTTGAGGGTCCAATTAACTCTGCACCGTTTGGTAATTTATACGCATTTGATAGTAGCGGTCGTGTCAGTCGGTCGGATGAGTTACCGAGCGGCCCGCAACTTGCAGATGTTCACAATTATCCGCCTTTTTTTAAGGATTGGGCTGTGAGGTTGAAGTCTCTTTTTATTTCAACTTGTGAAGTAGGTTCTTAAGCTCTCTTTTTGTTTTTGTAAGAAATGTTTTACCGTAGGTATCTACTTATTTATTGATGATCTTTAATTTAACATCCAAGCTTATTTCAGTTTGATAAGCAGGTGTTTATGAGGTCTATTATTAGAACAAAATAAGTTATTCTCAAAAAGAGTACCTACGATAAATATTTAATGACATGTATTTAATAGATAATATATATTTATGGCATATAAATCAATGCAATTTAATGATTTAATAGATGCGATGTGAAATACTGTATAATTGAATAAATATTAGTGACTAATAAGAATAAATCTGGAACTTTGAACTAAGTAAATTAAGTAAGTAAACGTTCAGAATGTGGTCGTTACTTATTTCTAAATCTAAACCCACAACACCAAACAACACATGTAAATCACCTACGGATGCACAAGTTTGACGTCACTTCCCATAAAAGTTCAAGCACATTAGGCGGGATTATTATATTTATAACCTATCCAACACGTGCACCCTTCACCCTTTGTCCCCTCGTTATAACTTTATAATGGCGATCACATGACGCGGGGACAATTACATTTTAAATAATATCATAATAACAATAACGCGGAGAAAGCGCTCGCGTTCACAATCACGCTCCAATTCTTGAATCTACAATGTTCGCGGTTACCGTGATGAATTTTTAGAATACACCCCCGACCGCGACGCCCTAATTTTCACTAATGGCTGGACGAGTGGACATCCCTATTTCGAGCACGGACCAACTTGCAACGTAGAGCTGCAATCGATGCATGAGTAATAATGGGATTTAGGTCTACTTATCCATTTTAAAAAAGCTCAGTTTACACGAATGTATGTCAGAGATTAGAGATGTAAATAGAAAAAAAAAACCAAATGTTTATTTTTCACAATCTTTGAGAATTACTTACTTACATGAAAAAAACATAGCAACATCGTTTTTTTCTAAATTAGGATTTCTTTTAAAAATATTGAAATTCAATAAAAGTGGAATAAATAATTAATGTGATGAATGTCAAATTATGTTTGAATCAATGAAATTATACATAATGAACATAAAAAACTTTAAATTTCACTAGTGTTAGAATTAGAATCACCTGTATCAGTATCAGTAGCGGCACTTGTTCACTAATTGTTCTATCGACATCGGAATAATTACTGTCATTTATGTAAACTTCAGTGAGTGAGTTTAATACAAAAAAATCCTTATTAAGCAAAAAAAAAGATACAACCTTATCATATTTTTAAAACGTGCTCCGGAAAAGTAGGTAACTGTTTTTTTATGTATTTTATCAACGTTTTTTTTCATCTCTGAAAAAAGAACCGTTTTTTACAACTCTAGTCAGCACTGGCGTTTTGTGAGGAACTATTATAAAGATTCCTTTTCAATTTCTCCTACTTAAATTTTATTTTTGTGCGTGTTCTTTTTATTTGAACCGATGCTGTGTTCATTTTTCAATGCGTACTCAGGAAGCAGACTGCACGAAGTTGTATTGTCAACGGAGCTTCCTTTGAAACTTGTCCGAAGTTTATAAAAGTACGATAAATAATTCGCCTTCTTTATTGCGATGTTGAAGAACATTGAACAAGCATAAAGTATGAACAAGTAGAGGATTTTAAATCACTTTTCAACTTAGAAGGAGGTTTATCAGGATAGTATCATAAGCTATAAAAGTTCTTTGACAAAGATGAAAGTTTTCATGCATGGTCGTTGTTAAAGACTTGAAAGATTTTTAGTATAGTACGACACAACTAAGAAGTCTCATCGGCAAACTTCGTTAAACCGATCAGTTCCGAACTGCGCGCGTCTTCAAGATCACACCAATGTATTAGTACTGCAGTAAAACATGATCTTTACGCTGATGCAATAAGTTGTATATTTATTTAAACGAGCAACTGCCATTGGTTGTTCGATCAGGTACATCGATGTTACTTCTTAGTTGTATCGTAATATATCAATCAAGAGTAAAAGTGAAGTTTTTTTAATCATTAGAGCTATTGCGCGCGGTTTATATAAACATTGCCTATATCGCTACCTTTCTATTAGAGAAAGAATTTTTAGAATTGGTTCAGTAGTTCAGTGATTATTCTCTACATACAAACAAACAAATTTTACCTCTTTATAATATTAGTATAGAAGTACGTATAGATGTCGTAGATATAGTGAAATATTTTATGTTAAAATAAATCTCTTTGACAGCTTATCCTCAGTATCTTGGGGCTTGTATGTATGTACATTATGGAGGTAGATAGGTAATATTCCCTTTCTCGTCGAACAGGTGCACGCGTATAACACAATCTGAATAATCGATAGGCGTGGTAGTGAAGGCTTTGCACTCGATATATCCGCGTCGCGTCGCGTCGCTTCTGTAAATACCACCTGTTCAATTCTTTTATTTTCAATGTTTCTCTTTGCTCTTGCTGACGTATGCTGGAACGCAACTTTATTTAAAATTGCAGTTATCTGTAAGTTTTGACATGATGCAGACGAGCCCATAGAGATAATATAAGTAGGTATATATATATATCGTCACAATAGATCTTCCCAGGTCGCAGTGACAAAGAGGCTTAGGACCCTACCACTTCTAAATAATATAACTATAATAGGTACTATTTCTATGGATTAGCCTGATACCTGTAGCTCTACCATGAGATGGCAGTATACGGTCTACGTTGACGTGGTCTACACCTAACTTCACGCCTAATATAGCTTTGATTCTTTCTTACTAACTATAAAGGAAAGAGAAAGATTCATATTGTAAAAATGCAAAAAAATATTATAAAAAGTCGGTATTCTCTATAATTATTTTAGAAGTATACAATGTCCATTCTTTCTATTCCCGATCTCCAGACATTATTAAGAACAACTTTTATCCTTCCTCCTCCTTCCGTTTTCTTTCTTTTTTCTTCAATTTTTTTTTGTACTGTTTTGATCAATGCTGAAACTACAAAAAATATAGCTGTTCTATACAAATAATTGTTACTGTTATTGTTCATGGAATTATATAGTAAAACAAATACAATTGAGATGGTAGATATGTAGGTACACTGGCGAGCTTAATTGATAATCAATATTACTCCACTTAGGCCCAAGTTCACTGACTACATAACAGATGATTAGGACAACATACCCGTTTACCATGAAATATTGTATGGGTAAACAGCCGATTCATTTTAATCGTCTGTTATGTTGTCGATGAACATAGCCCTAAATGTACCTATCGAACAGCTGATTTTAATTTCGCGATTTCAGGTTTGGTCCCATAGTACCTAAAAGTTATTCATAATGATGAGTACCATAACCCCTCAAAGGGATCGGGACTAGAAAAGGCCTTATTTAAGACTCACTAGCGACTATTAAATAATACTAGTATGAAAACAGGCGCGGCGCCACAAAAAAAAAAAAGCACTAGTATTATTCGCTAATTCCTAGCGGGTATGTAAACTCACAAAGTCATATAGAGGTACTGAAGATAGACTCCTAGATATTTGTGAGTGTAATCCTTAATGACATACAACCGGGCTAGAATTTGTAACGCAATGATATCGCATTTCTCTCCAATGCCCAAGGGTAACATGCCTCAAGGCTATCTAGTGTATCTTCACTATTAAATTACCCCAAACGCAGGTAAACATCCGGCCAGCCATTATCACATAGCCACTATGGTGATTTCGCCGCCCCGTCACGGTATCAAGAATATTCGCCGCGAATACTAAGGTGACGATATTATCTCGTCGCAGAATTTATTATTCCGAACGTATGCTACAAAGACAGATTTTATGAAAGCAATATTTTAACGCTGGAGGGAATAATCATGGAGTATTTAGTCAGTTTCGTAACAGCTGGCTTGCGGAGCCGGATTTCGTTTCGTACTTACCCTGAATGCATTGTAGAGTAGCTTTTAAATAATGTGTTTTATTCGGATGGATGTAAGGTAGCTTTTGGAGTGATACATTCTGCGACGGTCTACGAGACCTTTTTTGACGAAGCAAAAACCAATTTTGATTCCTCAATACTATGTTTGACGAAATCCTCTACTCCGATTTCCTATAGCTCTATATTTAAATTCTTGTTTCCATTCGTGTCGAAATATTGGGCGCTTGCCCTGGTAAAATAATTGACTAATTAAACAAGGTGCAGTGTGCGGATCTTTTCGCCAATCAGAACAAGCATTTTGAACGTGGCGTCATGTTGACAAAATGGTTCACATAAAATTCGACGTTCATCGCTCTTACAGCAAAGCATGTTAAAATTTGCATACCTATACTTACAGTAACTTGCACTTAATAAGAATTGCGACTCTCTCATACTTATTTTTACAACAATAATGTCATTACGACTATACTTTGATGCTTTATTGTAAGTACACCAAAATATACATAATGCGAAGTCAGTGGTACATCTAGTGGTCTTGTCGACAAATGCAATTTTTACGAATAAGAGAGCTCGCCCACGGGCTTCAATCGCTGAGCGATTATGTTTTCGCCGAATATAATAAAACATTCAGAGTTTATAAATGAGCGATTTTTTGTAGCACGTAGGCGTTTCAGTATTGAACTCTGAATGTTCTATATTCGGCGACAAAATAATCGCTCAGCGATTGACGCCGTGGGCGAATCAGAAAGTACTTAAAATTGTCTTACGTAATAAATGAACAGACCCTAACTAATAAAGACAGGTAAAAAGTGACAGCGTTTTATTTATGTATAGCGACATAATCGATGGAACTTCTATTTAAAGCCCATTCGCGCGTCGCTGGGTCATTATGGCCGATTTCAGATTTATCATTTAACGACAAAGTGAATTGACCTCTGGAGTTCCAAATCCCTTCAAAGAATCATTGTTTGATTTTGTAATATGACACGATCTGACGATCACGAGTTTGACTGAAAGCTTATTGTTAGTTACGTCATTAGAGCGAGATTAATCCGGAAGTAATCCATCCTTAGATCGGAGATAAGAAAGTATTGAATTGTACAACGTGTATCAGAAATGCGTGGTCATATTTAAGGGTTAGACCATCAGACTGGACAACTTTCTCTATGGGACCAAAATCGTAAACGCGAAAAAATATTCAGCTATTCAATACAAAACTTCAATAGCAACTCGACCCCAACGTATGGGATAGCTAATTGCTTTGTGGCATAGGGAAAGTTGTTCAGTTTGATGGTCTGATTCACACCTTTAATAAAATATGTATGGTCGGTATCTAGGTATATTATGTATGGTATGATACTTAGTTTGAAAAGATTTTCTAACGTTGCTACTACTGGCATTAACTCCTAGCTATTTATATTTTATATTTTGTGGCACAGGTGCACACGTGAATCCGGCGGTGTCGGCAGCGCTGTGCGTGCGCAGGCGCGTGTCGCCGCTGCGTGCTGCTCTTTACGTAGCCGCGCAGTGTGGCGGTGCCATCGCAGGAGCAGCTGCTATATACGGGTGAGTTTGTATAAATTCTTCTTCTCCTTATAATTATCTCAGCCTGTTTCCGGGTTCTGCTTATGGGTTATCTCATAAAACACAATTCCATTATGAAGATTATATTATGTAAACTTTAATGTATAAATCACAATACAATATGTAAGTGAAAGGTACCAAGCCTAGAAATCTAATCATTAGAACTATTCGGTGACAAAGTTAGTGGCACGCGGCGATTAGCGTTTAGCGTATACGCAGTGCGTATACGCTAAACGCTAATCGCCGCGTATTACGCACAGTCAATACGTGTCGCGCGGTAAACCCCCGCCTGGTGCTACGCGGCCTAGATTTATTTCAAGGTTTAAAAGATATTTGAGAGCTATCATCTGGTGAAGTGTCATGGCGTCGAATACTGGCACTCGATACGGATTCTTAATTAACTGTCTCTCGTATTTTTCCCGCAAAAAGTTGAAACATTGTTTTCTAGATTACATGTTCGAAATTAGCTGTCCAATGCAGACCAAACAGTGTTTGTGCATAGAATTGGGTCGTGCCAAACTGCCTATTCCATTTACATAAATTATAACTAAGTAAGTATTTAAACGTTAAAACGTCGAAGTCCAGACTTTACCGAGGATCGTCATTTAAGTGATTATTCAATGTTACATCGAACAACTCTGTTTTTCAGTTTTGAGTAGGCTGAAATAGTGCGTAAGTATCTACTTTTGACTTATCTCAGACTTTACTTAAACTTTGCCAAACCTATTAATATGCTTATATACTTTGATTTGGAATTTATAGTCACGCTGAAATTGTGCTGAGCATACGCTAAGTCCGACAAAGTCAATAAAGAAAGTCTTGAAGTCAATAATGAAAGTGCCTAATTTCAAAGCAAGCCTTAGAATCTCTCTCTCTTAGAACATTCTCAGAAAAACACTTTGTTATATTGCCTGTAGGCGTTGGTTAGAGTCCTGGAAACTTACTAAAAGTTTGGTTGAAATACCGTATAATTAATATAATACTGTTTACATTTCGAGAATAATAATTATATATTTCTATCAGAAATATACCTAATTAATCAAAGCTTACTAATGAGGGCGGTCAGTCACTGACAGGCGATTATATACCTATAATGGTGTTAAATCAATGTAATTAATAATTCATAACATGTGGGAACATAATTACCGACACGCTGTTAGAAATATAAATGTTATATATTGATTTGAATGTCTTTGTTTTATCCACAATGGTTATAAACACACTAAGGGCCATGTTCACCGACGATATAACAGATGTTTAAAACGAAATCAGCCGATTACCCATAAAAAAATTCATGTTTAAACGGCTGATTATCCTCTAATCATCTGTTATGTTGTCGGTGAACTTGGGCCTAAGGGCGACAAAATAACAGAATAACGACGATTAAATTAAAACCGACCGTTAACCAATACAAAAATTCAGCTTAAACGATTGTGTTTGTGTTAATCGTCTGTTATCTTGGTGAATATGGCCGTAAGTAGCGCCACAAAAAGCTTTGTGTGAAGCTTTTTTCAGGATTGAGATATTTGCCCGGCGTTTGGCAAAAACGTTCTCGTGTCGCTGTCTATTCAGACTTCTTTTAGTAATAAGAAAAACAATTTCTCATTTATCCCACATGATAACGCAACAATGTTTAATTCGTGATTAAAAGCTCTCTGTGATACTGAAACCGATGTTCTAGGTATAATGAAAATCATAATTCCTTACTAAAATTATTGTTAATTTTCAGCATCTGGTTTTCAATATAAAGCGTAGAAGTACCTACCGTAACGTAAATACAGCAGCTAGGGTTGTTAATTATTATTTATTATAATTATACAGTATATCAGTTTTCAACATGTTTTCAAAGACGGTAAATAAAGAGTACAGATTTATAAAAATAGAGTATTACTTATTTCAATTTAACCCGATACGATTTTAATCGTAATACACCTAAATTCTCACGTTTATTCACGTGTTTACAATCAGATTTTTTCCGGTTGACCACGTTTGCGTCCGGCGTCCAAACACATAGTTACGAACTCAAAGCGGGCCGCATTCGTTCAAAGCATTTTGTTTGCGAAATGTATCACCGCAACGTATCGTAATTCGTAACTGTATACAGGATATTTTCTTATGTAGTGCGCATAATTTGTAGAGTGATTCAGTCTCTGTTCCTAAATGCAACCGCAAACGAAAATTCAACTTAGTATGGGGGAAACGCATAATTTACTAGCGCAACCCATACAATCTTTTATTTTTGTTTTGGAGTGAATTTTAGTACTGCGGTTGCATTTAAGAACGGACACTGAGTCACTCTGAAAATTTTGCGCACTATACTCGATAACCACAGTCCAGTACAATACAATACAATAACGAGTCCAGTACAATAACGGGTGCAGGGGACTGTTGAGACTGCCTCGCTTCTGTAGTGCGTCAGGGATGTTCACTGAGGCTCGCATCGATGACTTTTATGCAGTCGTGCGTAAAAGGATTGCATCCCTGATGCATCGGGTGCGGGGTAGTTCCAACAGTCTTCTGGCTATTGTGGCCCAGGATTTCGAGAGTGTTATGAGACACTGGCTGACTGTGCAAAGCCAGCAGCCATGCTCGTCTCAATTAAATAACATTTCTTATTGTGTGTAAATATATATAATTCTATGGATTGTTGTTTGTTCGAAATAAATGATTTATTATTTTTATAACAAATTATCCTGTATAGTTTCCCTATACTCCGATTTTAATGTTTAACGCAAGTAATCGAAAGGTTTTCGTTCAATTTTTATACGTCACATATTCCGAACTGTAATTTATTCTCTGTCCCAATGGAATGAATCCATGAATTTCTTTTCCCAATCCGACTGTTGGGTATTAATTTGCGGTGTTTTTTATCAGCATGCACTATGAAATTCATTCATATAAATCTTTTTCAATATAATGTGCGGGATGTATTCATATGATACAAATTATTAATGGGACATGAATTTAAAATTATGATGTTATGCTTAAGCCATGTATTCACAAGGAAACAATTGAGGCGCAACACGAAATACTTTAGACACATACATTTGTATGGAGAATTTGAATTTGGATTTCGCCTTATTTTCGCTAGGGCGGCTTGTTTTTCTCCATATAAAAACCAAGTAATAGAACGTTATCCGATTGCCGTAATTAGTCAAATACAAGTATTACATGAACTGGAAATTAGGTAAAATCACACAAATTGCAATTATAAATAGTTTTTTTTTTTTTTATTGCTATAAATTGTCTTTGTAACCTATACATAGATATGCCTCGTAAAATATTTTGCATTATTAAAATAAGACCTTACATACTCACTTACTTGCCATACCTACTTACGGCGAATGGCAGAAAAATACTATTACGTAGTATGTCACGCTCTTATCGTTCGCTCGGTAGAGTCAAGTGGGGAAATAAATGGGAGTAGCGCTGTCTGCCCGGTGCGATCTGTCTTTCGTTATTATTTTGTTGTAGCTGATGTGATCTATGATTTTAATATACGCTACATATGTACTTGACGTGATCACGTGACTCTAGTGTATAATATATCGTCGGTATAAAGGCTATGTGTTCTAAGCGACATTTCTTTTGTATTTTTTTAAATATTTTTTATTTGTTTGTGGCAACATCTATCGCCACATAGAAGGCACTGCTTAGCAAGACAACAAAGCTAACTACAGTGGCGCGAAAATATGAATTCGACCAATCAGGTTACGAGGCCTGCATCGCGCAAGGAAAAAGATAATCGTGTCTAACATTACAACTCTCCGACATCAACCGTCGGGCTTCGGCCTGCCCGGCAATATCGCCTTGCCTGGTCGGAGGATCCTCCCTTTTCAATGGAGGAACACCATACCTCTTTCCTCCACATATTTTTCGAAAAACAAATATTAGAAAATTTAAAAATATACAAAAAAACTATCCCTTAGTACAATCCTTTCAACCGTCGCGTCGATATGTATCACATAACAAAGATGAAAGAAAGATGACAAAGAGCGTTTCACATGAATTTAAAAGAGATTCCTTTGACAATTGTTTTTTATGTCACTCTCTGGACACAGCATCAAAGTATATTCAGTGTTCGTTTGTTACTCAAATAAGAATCAGCCGGCTGAGTTCTGATGAGACTCGACCTTTGACTCGACGCAAGTATGGTTTTACTGTATAGAACTTTTTTATCGTCAAACAAAACGCAATGCAAGTATTCAAACGATCGAAAATGGTTGAAAATCATGAAGATAGAGGAATCCTTGTTATTTTTTTGAATAAACCTTTTTTTTCCACCAAATAAAGGTTACAATAAAAAAAATGTGCACTAGCCTCTAAGATAAGCTGTGCCTGTATCTTAGACGTCAATCTCATAAATTCCTGTGACATCAAGAATATTATAGATAGAACTGTGACATAGTAGGTAGGTACAACATCGCTATTCTGTAAGAACATCTCGATCTCGATTCGAAACTCACTCTGATTGTCAGTAGATATTTGACCAATTAACGTACGATAACATAATCAACAAGAGCTGTGAACATACTCTAGTCTCATGTTCACAGCTCCGAATTGGGATGTGAGATTTTCTTACAGAGTAGTATGCAGTATACATATTTACCGCTTGTGCTAAAACATCTCTTGCCTATGGCATTAAGACCGTATTTGTACATTTTACATGAAGCATTCAAAATAAATAAATCTTTCTACAATACAATACACGTTAATTTTATAAATTATGACAGGTGGTTTTCGTAAAAATTCATGATTTGGTTACCATAGAATCTAAACATACCGTCAACTAACTTCGTTTCAAATTGATAAGTAGGCGAACGTAGTGACAAATGAAACGCCCGATAGCACACTGAGTTTATATGGGCAAGCGACACAATTAGGAGTGGATGCAACCACTCTCATATAAATTACTAACTATATGATACATATTTACTTAAAATAATTAGGTAAAGAACGGAAAGTGTGAACTTCCGCAATTTTTGTAAGTTTCTAATAAGCAAAAGCTTTTTTCAGCTATGTAGGTATCATTATTATGTATGTTATTTTAGTTATTTTTATCGCTTAAACAAACAGATATGAGAGCTTTTTATAAAATGTAATCGAAAATCCGTATCCACAAATAGGATGAACTTATTGAACACTATCGCGTCGCGACAGGGCGAGCGTACAAACATTATGACGTGTTTACTTTAAAGTGATATATTGATACAGTTTCCAACTGATGTTTGAAATTGTGTTTACTGTCTGACAGCTCAAGAAATTCAGAATTTGGTAACTAGCCATCATAGACCTAATATACTACTAGTATATTACGTCTATGCTAGCCATTGAAAACGGTATAACAAAGGGACATCATTATTTGACGTTTAATACAGTTGTAAATGGAACATATATAGGTACTTACCTACATATTATGTATCTTTTATCTGTCAAAAGGGTTTCCAATCAAAAGCTTTTTTTATACGTAGCGAATCTGTTTTCTCATGTGTACAGTTTATAGACATATCTCACATGCACATACCTACATGTTTAATTAATAGGCTATTTTAAATGGAACAGACATACTCGATTCGACTCCGACTCGACCAAACACATTATTATGACCACGTTCAATTTTTTTAAAACATCTTCGTTGGTTTCCGTAGCAGTGCAACCACATCCTCAGCTGTGTGGGACCCCTCATATCGTTCAACACCATTTGGACACTAATAACGCTACTCTGGAAATATGATTTCCCAAAAGACTCCAATGAAGTTATCTTCAACAAAAGCTTTACAAATTAAAAATCTCAATAAAATGTATTGGATTTACGTTTTTCGATCGCCTTGACGCTAAATGCGATAAATACCACTAAATGCGATAATACCAGGATAAATTGTTGTGCATGAGATTTTATGATGACATGCATGATGCAATGTTTCCGAGACGTATGTCGATAAAGTAAACACGTAAGTGATCTCGTAACGAAAACTGATACAATGGTTACATAACATGATTCTGGACCAATAAGAGGAACAAAATTACGTCGGTCTTTTAAAAAAAAATACGATTTCATTCGCAGTATTTTTAGTTATGTAAGTATGTACTATGTAGTTATAAAAACTGTGAATGAAATCGAATTTTTTTGAAGATCTTCACTAAAATCTAACTCGCTTAGATTCTAGAATCATGTACTAAATCTATGGTATCAGTGGGCCGAGCAGGAGTGTTTTGACGTATCGTATCGTAACGCTAACGTAATCGAATTTAGAATAAAAAATACACGTTTAATCCATTTTTTTTTTTTTAAATACATGCTGTATTTTACATTTTCATGCAACAAGTGTGTATGTTCTATGTTGTATATTAGTTAACAAAAATGCGATAGATTCATTATATTTTAGAAGTTTATGTTAACGTTACCATGAGGTAAGTAGTTTTGTTTCTGTTTTCGTTACGATGTCACTTAAACCCTGCATGTAATGCAAAGTTAACGAAAGGATGACTGTTCATTAAAAATAAAAATGCATTTAATTCAGGTAATACAACAATACAATACAACCCATATGAAAAAACAATTAATAATAATAATAAAACAAATAAAATGAAAGATAAAATAGAAGTTGCACAACATGTTAACAAATTATTATATACTATATTAGAATTAGAGGCAACATGTCTGCCACAGCACCGCCGTATATAAAGCCAATCAATGCTTCTGTACCTCCTATACATTCCATAGAAGGTCCTCTTTGTTAACGATCGATAAATAAGTTTTGCTTACCTGAACCTGTAGAGTCAGGTGTGCGGCGTGAAGTCAAAATCTCTTTATCATGAGTAGCGGCTCGTCTCGGCTTCGCACGGGTGGATGTTTTTACACCTTTGGTTACAATAATGGAGTTTTCGTAGGGATCCCTAATTTATTTGAAAATAATATATAGCCTATTTTTTTCAGTAGTAATATAGCGTTATATTCGTGAAAGAATTTTTAAAATCGGTCCAATAGTTTTTGAGTTTAATCATTACAAACATAAATACAAACTTTTCTCTTTGATGTAGATAAAGCTTTGAGATCAAGCGACTGAGAATAGAGTTCATAGCTTGCTAATGTGTAGGTCAGAAAATACTCTTTTGAGAAGAAAATATTACTTTCTTGTGTAAGGAATACGTATACGCCCCCAGTTACTTTCTTCTAGAAAGTGGACCTGGCCAGGATTTCTTTGAAATAAAATAAGGTATAATCGAACCACCCCCCTTCACATAAACTAGGGGTGAAAAGTTTATATGAATTATTATTGTTAGGTACTAAGAACGTGTTAGGAACGAGCTCGCTTTTTATTCGCGAACTTTAGGAAAACCGTTCCATTTTCACTGGTAACATTGGGAAAATAAATTAACGTTATAAAAGATATTAAGTTTGTTTATTTTTACTTTTGTTATTGTGTTTTCTGTATTTGTGTCCACATATGAGTTAAGGTTGCTCGAATTAAATTAATTTTATTTTATTTATTTTATTTTAAAAGTTGTATGCTTAGTTGTATGTACTTTTCTTTAAAAGCTACGAAGACTTAAATTATTTTCTAGCTAAAGCTGTCCAGTAAATTCTAGTCAGAAAATTACAATTAGGTAATTGAAGCAAATTCAATTAAAATAAAACAAAGAATAACACAAAGCCAATGAAAATGAAACAAAAAGAACGAATATTGTTTTAATTAATGAATGTTTGGTTTATTTTACATACCAACGAATCCTTTGTTTCAATTGTGCAATGTTAAAATCATCGATGTCTTAAAATGCATCAAACAAAGCAGTGTAATGAAAAAACTATCGCCGTGGAAAAAAAAAGAAATAGAATGCCAAAAAATTCAAAATTTAGAAAAAGAATTGAAGACCGATCAATAAATAATGCCATTAGGTACACATACATATCTTTTTCATCAAAAGTCTACAAAAAGTTCGTATAGCAGAATACTATCGTTTTTACTGTGACAATACGCAAGGGTATTCCTGGTTCCGTGGAAATATTTATAACAAAGCAGATTGATACCTTCTGTCGCGGGATCATTTGTCCCTCAAACTGTTTTGCCGTATTGTCCCACGCAACTACACCTTCTCTGATTTATTTGTAACGTTACATAACAAAAGAAGTTTTGTACAATAAGCATTTTGGTTACAACTCTCGTTTGTAGGTAACAATTCCTTTGTGGTGCAACGGATTTTTACCTGGATCCAATTTACGCGCTTCAATAATTTTTGATGAAGAAAAAATGGACCGTGTGACGTGTAGATGATTTGAAAGCAGGTGATTCATTAGAAGAAATGCAAGTATTTTGATGAAACAATGAATATTTGATTCCGACAAGGAAATCGGAGACCGAAAAACATGTTAGCATGGGGTTTGGGAAGATGAACAGGGAGAAAAGTAAGTTAGTTAATTTTAATAGCGTAGAATAATGTAAAAGCTCCAAGCTATTGATAGTCTGTTCTGTTAGATAGGTACGCTGCGAGAAATGATAAAATGGATTAGCTAAAAGTAAGGAGGTGCGATAGTGAAGTACCTACGACGATACGGTTGGCGCAGTGCCTAAGCGATTAGCTTTCTACGTTACGCAGTGGCGTGCACAGACATTTTTTATAGGGAAGGCAAAAACAACTAAGTGTTGTATTGTCAAGTTCAGTGATGTTTGTGATGGGCCACCTCACCCTAAGACTTAAAATAACTGATGTTACAGACATATTAAACATTATTTAGGGGTAGGCAATATCTTTTTGTCTTTATGGAATGCACGCCACTGACGTTACGTACCGCGGGATCGATCCCGCACGGAACAAATATGTATGTATGTGAACTGTACCTTCGATACAAGAGAAATCATAATGTGGGGCAACGTTTATATAAAAAAGAAACAGAAAAGAATGAATAGAAAATCTATTGCTTGCGGCGCTCTGAAATAAACACAAGATAGTTTTTTTTTTCTCAAAGGAATTAGCAAATTCAATTACAGAGAAAATGAATCTAATTTTACAATATTTGCCGTAAAGCGCTGGCTTAATTGTAGATTAAAATAATCTAACTTAAATTATAAAAAAACATAGCGATTCCTTAGGTTACTTAATTTTTATAAGCTTCTTAGCTACAAAATGAACCAAGAAGGTAATTTCGGGGTTGTTCCGTACTCATCCATATGATATCTCATCCTATTAGGGATTTTATGTTCTTTATTATCAGTGACTATATTCTTAACTCAACCGATTATATTGTTTTTAATAGATTTTCTTATCTCAACCGAAATGTGTTCCAAAAATTAGCAAGAAAATGTATGGATAGCATAAAAATGAAGAGCAATGTAAAATTGAGTTAATAAATAAAACCTTTAAAGCCGGTACATGTTGACAACCCTTTATCCACCGCCCTTTGCATTCATCGATACACTCTGTTTTTAACCCCCGACAAAAAAGAAGGGTGTTATAAGTTTGTAGTGTGAATCTATGTGTCTGTGGATCTGTGTATATGTGTATCTGTGTGTGGCATTGTAGCTCCAAAATGGATGAACCGATTTCGATGCATGTTTTTAATTGGTAGCTAATTAAATCGGGTATCATCTTAGCTATGTTTCATGAAAATCTGTTCAGCTGTTCAGAAGTTACAGCTTTTTCTAGTTGGAGTCGGGGGTTTTAGACGATTAGGTTATCTAGATAAAGTGCGAAGAAGGCGATTAGAATTTAAAAAAGAAAAGTATTTAATTTAAATGTTTTTAGGCACACTGTATACACAAGCATTGGTATTTTTTGATAACTTCGCAATTGGTTGAGTTAGGAATACTCATGTGATGAATTATGAATATAAAATCAAATAATCACTGTCGGTTGAACAAAGAGAGGAAAAAACCATTGTGGGTTGAGACGTCATAGGATGAATATGGAACAACCCATGTAATTTCATTTTACAAATTAGGTCATTACCTTTCAGTCGTACTTGTATGCGATATTCGTATTGAACGCAAATAATATTTACAGTAAAAACTTCCATTATTATCGTTCATGCAAAACTTTAGCCGTGAGTTATGTAAACTTTATGAATAAAACCATTTCTACGACCGTTTTCCTTTTCTCATATAAGTTGTCGCGGTTAGCGGGATAGTTTCGACTTTCCTTACTGTTATTTTATATTTCTTTACTGTTGTAATGTTTTTGTTGTGAGATTGATCAAAACAACTCGGACAATTTGAATAAAATAATGTACTTAGTTGTGAAGTTGTAAAAGAGATTTAAATAAATAGTAGATTATGTAGCTGTATGTGCTTAATCTAGGCCGTATGTTGTTTTTTACTGGTACTGAAAATAGGCACGATCAAAACAATAGTATTCTTTTTTTGAAGAATAAAACAAAAGACAAAGCTATTCTTAATCAATAAATTCATACTTTTAAAAATATTGAAACCAAAGGAACGTATCGGTTGAATATTATTGCACACGTGATACAAAAGATCATCTACAGACCTTAAACATCTTGAGAAGCCTTTAGGGAGCGGTGCAGTGAACTTTAGCCGGCAGATGCGCGAGCGCATCGTGCACGTGCACCGGTCTGACATCGCCGCACGTGTAGATACCGTTCCATAAACTTATCAATACAACCAACATGAACCTTATAACTTTAATCATAAGATTTAAATTAGAATGTAGATAGACAGTTGTGTTTTTCATCGCTTTATAGTGAAGCAAGTCTTTCTTCAACTATGCGGTGATGCAGGATATTGTAGTGTTCATTAAACGAAGTGAGGAACAGCTGAATAGAGGATAAAGTTTTTGCGAAGCTTGAGTTTCTATTTTGTATCCAACGCTGTTGGGAGTGGATCAAAATTGGATTGGAAATTAATTGTTCTATATTTTTGACAATAAAGGCTGCAATGCAATATCTCATCATTATCATACATTACAATTGCAAATAATTACATTTACATAGTTTTCAGTAGAGGAGAGGTGAGATTATGTTTCACGTGATATCGGCCAGTCTGTAAATTGTCGTTTACGGGACATATATTCCAACTGTTTACAAGCCTTACAGCCCTGAGAATATTCTAACAGAAAAACTAAATATTATTTATTTGATATATCAACCGATAATATCGCAATGCGTAATTTGCGATATAGATCTGTTTTTAGTACATTTTGTATTAGGACGCATGCGATCTTAATATTTCTGCGATAATAACGACGCGATAGATGTAAGACACTTTCCGCATATAACGCATTGCGATAATATCGACCAATATAACACACCTGTATGGTCCCGCCTTTAGGTTACCTATTATATACAGGATTTAAAGTCAGCTTAGCAAACAATAACCTGGGGTCTAGTGGTCCACTTGAGGTTATTATACTTATTTTAATACAACGAACAAAACATTTTTATGAATTATCCCAGTTCCTGAAAAGGATACGATTGAGTACACCTGGTATCGCCGGCCTAGTAAAGCTGGCAGCTTTACGTTACTCTTCTACTTACAATACATTTTCATAAGGTAATGTGTCGGTACTATATCGATACATCTTCTTTGATCGATGAAGGTTCTGTGTTCCGATAATTGGCAGTGGATTTCCCGCCTTTTCTTTTATTATTACTTGCTTTATTCGAGGCTTGTGTTGATTCGCTTCGTGAAATATGGTGCTGAAAATTGAGCTGAAAATGTGTTGTTTGTTCGTAATTGCTGAGTTATGAGAGCTATAAAAACATTTGTAAAGCTACATGTAAATCATAAAGCTAGGCTTAACGTTATCTAGATAAATTGGAGTCAGATTTTAGTTTAACCATATTTATAAAAAATTGTAAAATGTCGACCTTAAAATAATAATAAATTCAGCCAATTACTGTCCCACTGTTGGGCACGAGCCTCTTCTCAGAATGAGAAGGGTTAGGTTAGTCCACCACGCTGGACTGGTGCGGGTCGACGTCGACGGTCTACACCATCGAAAACTTTATGAGACCCTCTCAGGTGTGCAGGTTCCCTCACTATGTTTTTCCTTCACCGTTAACGCAAGTGATAATCAAATTCTGATCCGCACATAAATTGGAAAAGTCTAAGTGTACGGCCTGAGTGAAGAAGCGTGTAGCGGAGCGTTCAGCGTTGCGTGCATGCGGCGAAAGAGCGTTCGCCGAATGGCCTTAGTGCACGCTTAGCGTTCGTGTGAGCCGGTCACATTTTTCATCATGGCGTCTGCGTCGTACGATATTATTGATATGTATTTAGAAGAAAATTTGTGGCTAAAATTTAATTATGAGTCAAGACAAGGTCCTAGTAACATTGTGAAGCAAAGAAAACAATTTGGAGAGTTTTCTACGTTATTTGAAACATTAAGGGTGATAACCATATTTCAGGTTTATTTTGTATTTCTGAAATTATTTCTTCAAACGACATCCTTCAAGAACGCACGTATCACCGCTGCAAAACACAAACTGGTTTGAACTTGCACGCGACGCCCCGCTCGACGCAAACAAGCCCGCTGCTGCCCACGCTCCGCTCGGCCGGCACTCAGGACGGCCACTACGGGTAGCACGTGTTTAACATGAACGCTGCACGCCCCTCCCCGCCCGACGCTCGAATAGAGCGTGCACTCAGGCCGTACACTAAGGTGCGGGCCGGGTCCAAACTCAGACCCTCCTCCAAGGAAGGCAAACGGTCAACCCGATAGGCTAACACTGTCGCGATGTCGACAGAACAAAGAGGCCTCAGCTGACCGCTACAATGACTATTTCACTGTCCAGAGGTGGTAGCATATTATCAGTACCTTCAGTCGTCGTACACACGTCACACCCTGGGCATACAATCCCGTTGCAGAAAAATGACCACAAGTAGATGCTACAATCATCCATCTGATATAAGTCACTTGATGATTGAGATTATGTATTTCTGTTGCCGCTATAACAACAAATACTAAAAAATAGAATAAAATAAATATTTAAGGGGGCTCCCATACAACAAACGTGATTTTCTTGCCGTTATTATAGATGATGGTGCGGAACTCTTCGTGCGCGAGTCCGACTCGCATTTGGCCGGCTTTTTATAAAGATGTGAGAAGTTCTTACAGAATAACTATGCTTGTCTCTTTTCAGCCTGGTCTTGCACTTCTTTGACATCCAGTTATATATAACCCAATTATATTTTATTAGTAAACATAAACAACATACAGAATACACTTTTTCTCAATAAAACACGAGACTAGTGGCGTTTCCTTTTTTATTATTCATAAAACATAATATAACGTCAATGCGATTTGAATGAAATAAAACCCTGGTGGTCCCCTGTGTAACAGATAACTTATTTATTTCTCCTTCCTCGGAGACGGTGGAGTTACGAGGCTAGTTTTGTTTACTATGAAATAACGCTAAAGTGATTAAGAAGTTAGGTGTCGACTGGAACTGTGTTGGTGTTCGTAGAAAAAGTCTTAGTTACCACAAACAAAACCTAGACTTTTTCCACTAACACCTAACCCGTTCTTTCGTATTTGATCATTTAGTTACCAATTTATTTTATTAGTATGGACTCAGAACATATTCATTACAATATAATCAACCTTTGATTTTAATGAAGAGTTAGAAAAGTCTTGTTTTAATATTACCTTAATGAAAGGGGATTAAGGAAACCTTCATTATAGTTTTACCCTCTTAAATTACATAGTATAAAATAAAATAAAGTCGCTTTCGGCGTCTGTCTGTCTGTCTGTATATCCGCTACAACCGATTTTGATGCGGTTTTCACCATCATTTTGAGCATTTCTTCCGGAAGGTTGATCTATATATTAATACGTGAAGAGAAAAGTTTGTACCCCTTTTTTAGCACATTGCGCGCCCGGAGAAGTGTGAGATTTGGCATAGTTAAAGTTTATATGGAGAAGGAGTGCTGAAAACTAAAATTACGGGCGAATTTTAACCTCTGGGCGACCTGCACTAGTATGTATAATACTTTCATATTTAATGTAAGGATAGTAGAGAAATTGTACCCGTGTGAAGCCGAGAGCGGTTCGCTAGTACATTAAAGGTAATTATTAAAATGGTACAATGGTCTTATATCGGTGATTCCTTACAGACTACCTTTGGATGGACAGTATTGCATGTAAAAATTGATTGAGATGTAGAAAAGGATTTTGTTAAGTAAGTTTTCTATTCTATTCTAGTGCCTACGATTATGAAACATATCACATACAATTTAATGAATTGTGATGACGTCGCGTTCGCAGTTAATTGAAACGAACATTCGAACAAGCAGCTGTGTTAATGTAGATAAGTATCTCAGACCACGTGATTATGTTTACTACTCGTTAACAATCATTTCAATCAGCTGAGTTAAATGCCTCATTGCCCTTAATAATCTTAACACAAGATCCAGAACCAACTACGAAAAGAAAAATTTAGTATATGAGCACAAAAGTCAAAAGCTAAAAAAAGTTAAAAATATAAAGATAAATAAATAAAAAAGTTTAAAGTAAAATAAGTAATATTAACAGCAAACTACATATTATTAAATCATGTTATTTATTGTGTAATAAATATGAATAGTTTTGTATGGAACGGTTAGAACAGTTAAACCTTATATTGCCATGAATTGCATTATGAAATTATGTAAAAATACAACAAAAACGATCCGCAATGCAACAACTCCTAGACAAACAGATGCGTAGCTATGACGTAGCTTCGTAGCACTTGTAGCGCGTAGCAATGCCCCGCTTTGTCTACGCGACTATGCTACCATCGTTCTAGTCTTCTCGCAAATATATTTTAGTCGGCTTCCAGGCCAACCAGAATGTAGTCGTATAGTAGTTGTTTTAACCAAATCTGAAGCCCAATTCTCGTAATTAATTTACACTATGACTGAAAGTTGACGGAACTGAGATTATATTATGAATTGACAAAAAGTCATGTATTCTACTCCTCTTAAAGTTCAGTCCAATTCCAGTATGATTTGGATTCAATCTTCTTACAAACGCATTTCAATCTCATTTTTGACGTTTGTGTATAGACGAGAGTGTCAGTTTTATTATCTGTGTCAGTTCAAAATGTTAGCAGAATACCGATTTGCCTTTTATTCAACTTTCGATCTCATTACAATATAATGTCACGTTTGACGTTGTTTGTTAGGGTAGGAGAATACCATTTGTGACATTTATAACATTGGTAGTAGATCGGAATGAGATCCGAACTATATTTTGAACATTTTTAATTACGAGAATTGGGCCTCTGATGTATTATCATTATCACGTAACCGACGTATAAATGCTTATTGAATGTCGCTATAACATAGAGCGAACGCGCCAGTTGTGTGATATTGGGCATGTATTACGTTTATAGGCAAACAAATATGTAATTGGGTTTATGTATTAAGTTGGGTTAGACGGTTATATGGCATTTTATACATTGTTTTAGCAGTGGGTCTGTCATTTTGTACTTCGTACAAGTTATTTGTGGGAAGAATTTAATATTCTCTGGTAAACTGGTTATTCGGCGTAAAGTTTCAGCTTATCAGCAAATTCTTTTTATCCTAATGCCCTTTATCGGATCTTACTCTATTAGCAGAGGCCCTTTTAAGGGGTTTTAAGTGGGGTGTATTGATCATTATGAACAACTGAACAAACAAAAAATGATCTGCTGTGCCATACATTTTTAGTTGAGTAATATTGAATAATTTGTATGAAACTGCAGATTTTTCTTCCTGATTTCAGGGTTGATCCCATATTAAAAGTTGTTCACTATAACCCATTAAAAGGACCTCCGTCAATAAAGACCACAAACTTATTATACTACGTTTATGATAAAGACGCTACAATCAATTGTAATTTTTAATCAAAGAAAATTATTAATAACACTAAGAATTCTTACAATACATACATTTTACAGACATTCGTTAAGAGGTCTATAACAACTTTGCCCGCGCACTAATGCACGCTAATACATCGCCTGCCTAATGAGTCGTGTAGAAGGAAAGGAAACAGCTTTCAAGTAAAAACAGTAATCTTTACTTTCCTCGGTAGGAGAAAAATATCCCTTACATATATTCCTGTATATACATATTCTTGCATATATTGCTCTATATACATATATGTATATATATTATATATATGTCACAGTCAAAACTCTTAGCCGGTCAAAACTAATTTTGACCGCGGAAATCAGCTACGATCAAAATTAGTTTTGACGGAAATGTCGATCACAACTACTTTTAATTCAAACCTGCAATCAAAAGAAAATAGTTTTGCCTAGGTTAGTTAGGTTAGAAGTTTGACCATATAACACACGAGCCGAGCAGGCGAACAGGTGCGGCAGAGGCGGATGCCACTTCTTAAATTAACCAATATTTTTCAGTCAATATTAGTTTTGACCATATATCTATACTAATAATATGAAGAGGTAAGTTTGTTTGTATCTAGGGGTAAACTTTGGAGCTACTGAACCGATTCTAAAAATTAGTTCACTAATAGAAAGCTACACTATCACTAAGTGACACAGGCTATATTTTATATAAATAAAAATAAAACGCGCGGGTGAATCCGCGGGCAACAACTAGTGTCCTACATATCGGTTACTTACTACTCTCCTCGGCTCACGTTGCACGTTTGTCTTCATTTCTCGCCTCCGTAAAGCCACAGTATTCTTTTATACAAATACAAGATATGGGTCACTACAAAAGAAAACTTATTTGTTCATTGGATTAAAAATTTAAATAAAATGCAGGAAAAACTATAATAGCTTTTGCGACTCCGTTCACAAAGTTAACATCTCATGATTTATAACCTGGTTTTCCGCTCTGAAATGTAAATGTAACACCTTTTATTTATAAGTATGTGTTATAATAGGTAAGTACCTGTACCAAATCTGTTCGTGATTTATTATATCAACCAACCGAATAACACAACTTTCAGCATTTTCATTAGGCTTTGCGTTAACCCTAAAGTTAATAAAAACAAGGTGTGAACTCTGTTAACCCTTTAAAAATGTTGGCAGCAGGAATTTTAACTTTTCTCAGCAATTATAAAACATTCGGAACTTTATTTATCTGCGGCTCCAGATATTATTGTAATTTTTTTTTATGATAAGAGTGTCCATGGAGTTTCTTGTCTGTATCTTCTCCAAGACCAACACACTTGGAACCGTGCACCTAGAATCACGATTCACGATGTTTTGTACACAAAATAAAAAACTTTGACTTTGATCATGTCTTTGACATAATTTTGGTAATTGCTTTACATGATTGGTTAACTTTTACAACAGGGAAAAAAATATCAAAACTGCTCTTTAAAAATAGAGATTTTCAATCTACAGAGAAAGGGGACCGATTTGAGCCTCTACATTTTCTGTAGAGATTAGTCTAAACCCAAACTGCAGTATGGTTATTATTGTATTAAATAAAATTAGCGATGGTCTTTATTTTAAACAACAAATACTGTTTTGACGCAATACGCACAAGCTAGCTCGCGCGCGTTTTTAACGCCCGTCATAAAAGAGGGGTGTTATAAGTTTGTAGTGTGTTTGTAATCTGTTTATGTGTCTGTGGCATCGTAGCCCCAAAACGGACGGACCTATTCCAAAGCATTTAAAAATAAATCTAATTTAATCAGGTATCATCTTACCTACGTTTCATGAAAATCTTTTCACCCGTTCAAAATTTGGAGCTCTTTTTCTAGTTGGAGTCGGGGGTTTTTGACGGTTAGATTATTATGCATTATCACTGCGTGCGTCGCCTTAAGCGGGATATGCATTATGCATATTATTAACACAACATTAGGTAATAGTTCACCGGGGTAGACTTTGAACAGTCAATGAATTGAACATAGACTGTCTGGCTTTAGCTGTTAGGTTATCTTACTGTACCACCTTGTATTCAGCATGTTTTAAAAACTTTTCTACTGTTACAAGTAACTAACATGCAAGCAAAAATATTTTTTTTGGGGGCTTGTAATTAGCAACTTGGGTATTTATTTATTATGTAATTATAGAATGTTATTAGGCTGTAAGATTGACTTTAAAAAAAACTTGCTACTCGTTTATTTAGCTCTTAGTATCTGGTTGTTTTTTTCTTTCTATATCAGCGGCTCTGCTTTGGTTAATAGTTCTTGGTTTTCAAACAAAGAAAGTTCCTTTGTACTTAAGTATGTATAACACTAACATCCCAGACACTGTTAACATTTTCACAGACACGGCCATATTTTGACGTTTGGAAACGTCAAAATATTAGGGCGTCATGCAAACTTGTCCAAGCTTAAACTTGCGAAAAGTAATCGCAACGTGTAGCCATTAGCTACCACATGACAGCAAGACCAACCCCCAATGTCCATATCGTATATACACAGAACACAGAAAGAGGTATTTTCTGGTCTTTTCTGTGTTCTGTGTCTGTAGTATCGCGTATAAAACTATTACGTCATCGTATGCGAATGCGATACTATGGAACTAACATCTGTGTGTGGGCCTTTTAGGAAAAACTCTGCGCATATACGAGTATGAGCGGCCGCTGGTAATGGTTTCCGTTGCCTCAAAGCTAGCTTTTGGATACTTTTCACAGAGCTGCACGATTGTTATTTTTATTAGAGTATCGTTTATTAATTAATTAATGTTATTATTTAGAGTATCGTTTTATCCTAACATTGTGAGGTTTCAAATGTTATTGTTGTCAGTGTTATGTGTTGTGATTGTGAAAAATGTGTCTGAGGCAAGGATGCTGTACGTTTGACTAAGTAACCGCTTCGCATTATTAACCTAAACAAAGTCTCATAAAAATAATTTTCCTTGTTCCATGTTTCCGTTTCTCGTTTACCTAAATAAAGCTTTTCCTGAACTCGTTAATTTCGTGCAAAAGTACGTTTGCAAATATAATATTTGAAATTTAAATGATTAGTGGTGAGGCAATAAAGAAATGGCCGCGTTCCATGGCAATTCTGGCCACACGATCTAAATATGCATAGGTAACCGAGAACGGGCGGAAGGGGGAAGGGGGCTTACAAGTTGTATTTACAGGTGGCCGGCGACGATTCCATTTGCTGTCGTAATTAAACTTTGATCGGGCGAATCAATTGTATTAGAGGGTCACCGAGTCACTGCTAGTAGGCTAGTAGACAATAATTAAATTCGCTACAGATATACGAGTACAACTTGTATCAGAAATGCGTGGTCATATTTAAGGGTGTGGATCAGACCATCAAACTGACTTCAAAACGTAAATTCAATACCTACTCGACTCAAACATATAGATTTTTTTATTTGGACCAAATCTCATAGTAAGATTGACAATGTCCTTTATACGTTTTGCATTATTGTATTGTGATAAAGGCTTCGTCACAAAAGTTGCGTGTCATTTATCGTAGGGATTTTTTTCCTCGAGGAGTTGGGTTGGCTAGAATGAAACAAGCTTATAGTCCATACGGAAAATATGCGCATCGACGTGGAGTTGCGGATACTCGCCCACGTTACTAATACCAATATCGTTGGGTTCAGCAGCTATATCCTAAAAATATTGAACCATGATGATCAATCCACAAGATGCAGGTGCAGTATCAATCCAAACTCAAAACAGTTTTATTCATATAGGCCATAAAAAGACTTGAGCCGGTTCTGTAAGTCATTCCATGAAG
Source organism: Allophyes oxyacanthae (assembly GCA_932294325.1). Lineage (NCBI taxonomy): Eukaryota > Metazoa > Arthropoda > Insecta > Lepidoptera > Noctuidae > Allophyes > Allophyes oxyacanthae. The sequence goes on along the minus strand of OW028610.1, from coordinate 16,362,379 downwards.
AAGAAACAGCAAGTAACTTCATAGTTACTCTTTTGAAAATATGTAGGTCAACGTCTGGACTGGCCTTTAGAGGAAATCCTTCAAGATCATTCGATGAAGTGTATTCCACGTTCAACACTGGACATCTAAAGGCATCTATAGTCCATAAATAAATTGGACGTAGCCAAGAGAAGCGTTAGCGCTGTTTTGCTAAATGTCAGCAGTTCTTTGTTTTTGCTGCTACCTTTAGGCGAGACTCCGCTTTCAAGCGCCTCACTGGAAAAGCAATCCTTTCTCTCGAAGGACGTTTTGACAGCCGGCCCGGCGTGGAAACGTTATGAAAATAAAGACGAGAAATACTTTCTCTCAGCTTAATTTTCAATTAGGTAAATATTCCCTTTTTTGTAAGGTATAAGAAAAACTATCCTAGAGCTCGGAGTTTTATAATATAAGCGTTCTTTGTTTCACGGTAATCTTGCTCGGCAATTCCATTAATCTTCGGCGCGTCCGTCAGCATTATTTTTAATAAAGTGAGAATATAATATTGCAGAGAGCTGGCTCGATCTGCAACTAAATACGGTTGCAGGTGGGTGGTGGGAGCCGATCGATGCAGCACACACCTTTATGTTCGCGAATTGTACCGATTTCAGTATGCGCTCATTGAAATATTGTGAAACCTGTGGAGCCACTGAGCCCGTGATTTATTAATTAGTCGTATTTATGGCGTTGGTACCCGCAATGCTTTGCATTCCGACTGAATCTTTTGTTCATCGTGCCACAATGGTAAGGGGAATAAATAAACGTCGTACTTAATGGCCCCAGATTAAGAAATCGCGCCGTACGGAGAAGTCAGGTGGGCGTGACCTACGTCCAGAATATTAACTACCTTCCTACAACTATTTTCTGCATTCAATTGTCTTTTCAGACTACCCGCGCCCGTACATTAGCAGCCTTTTCTTGTTAACAGAAATAAGTATATCCGAGAGGGACAAAATTACTTTTACAATACAATATACATGTACAATATCATACAAGAATAAATATAGTGATATTTATTCTTGTATGATATTGTACCACACTCCTTTCACTGATAAATATGATATTAAATGACTAAAAAGAGCTGACATTCTATTAAATTAATGAAGAAAGGCATCACTGGCCGTGGCCTCCACTTCTGTTATAGCCATTGCTCTCAACAAATCCGCTTATAGTCCAGAGACTGATTGCAGATAAAAAGGAGAAAAAATAAATAATGATACGATACTTTATAGTCCAAATTTTTATTATCACTAAAGCCGTCTGTCGGAACTGGTCAGCTTGTGATTGTTATGGCAATCTTATTCAGAGGCAAATCATTATTATCTTAGTCTTATTTGTATTCACATTGAATTGCATTATTCTCGCAGCTCTTACCGCATCATTGTACTGATAAAGGTTGTAATCGATTATTTGAAAAGAGATACCATGGATGGAGTATCTTGCCGGTTCTTCTCCATAGGATCTACTATGCGCACCTAGAGTCTCGACATTTCATAAGTGCCTGTATCTGGTTTACACGAAATAAATATCTATTCTAAGGTTCTGATACAAATTATGATGATACAATTTGATGATGAATATTGATATTGATAATGACAACACACGGTGCGCTCGATGACCGATTGTGAACTGATTTGTAAAATGAAATGGATTATGAATAATGGCCAAATCGCTGACGCGGTTTGTTCAATTTTACAATGCATGGTTGCACCGTACAATTCTTCTACTGCCGAGTCGGCGCGAGCTTTCACATGAGAATCGTTCAGGCCATGGTGGAAACATTAGCCAGTCATTAGTGGTGACTGGTGGTGTCAAGGCTGAATGCCCAGGGTATTCCTTGCACCCCGATACAATGTATGGATATTGATGACACTTTCACAAATAACACATTTTTTATCAGTTTTCTATGAATTCTTAATGTACAAAACATTCACGGCTTCTACTAACACACCAGTAAAATCTTTACGGCTGGACTGATCTGTTCCAACAATGACGACGATATGTCTGTTTGTACGTCACTAGCAGTGATTAATGGTTGTCGCAGCGAACTCTCTTCAATTTCCAAAACATTCGGAACAATCCTTTGTGCTAACTAGCTCCAAACTTTTGCTCTACAAGTTAGCGTCCTTGTTATTTTGACGTAGGTATAATAATATTTCTTGAGACGTCTAAGGGCTTTTTCATACCATCGATTACTATTCGTAAAGAAAACGTCGATACTGGAATCTCGACTACTTTGACTTTTCTTTTGTCTATTAAATATGCCAATTGATATAACAGAATAAAACAATTTATGCAGTCGTTTTGCGCAGGTTATACAGGATGGGGCATTAATGGCTACCACCCTTTCTGTAATAGTTCGAGAGTTCTAGTCTTAGGAAACATATGATGAATTTTAAAGATATTAAAACCCACATTATTAGTTTTTTTGAAAAATGTACCAGTTAGCGAAACAATTTACAATTCTCAAATAACTTAAGTGGGGCTCAATCGACTCTATTTCCGAACAGGAATGTTTTCTCCAAACAACCGACGAAATCGTGCTTACTGAAATTGAGAAAAATACCAAAAATCTATTTTCCTAAAAGTCAAAGTAATTTATATTTAGATAGAAACATGGATCACCTTCATATGCTCGTTATCTAAAATCAGTGTGTCTAATACAACCAAATACGTTGTTAGGCGGTACACAATAATGTTTGCTGTAACTGTAACACAAGGAAGTTATTAGCTGCGTACGACCGCGTATAGCCAAAAAATCCTCAGTTAACCAAGAGAATATTGGTTTTGTCCGCCAACGGCGACACGGACAGATACCTAACCCAAATATTGACTTATCCCGGACAAAGATCTTTCTTCCAATTTTCCGTTGCTGTTTCTTTGTTTATCTATTGGAAAATGTTGCCGCGGAAAATGAGAAAAACATGCGTGATCAAGAATATAACTGTGTTATTTAGCCAAATTATTTTTGCTGTTGTGTAATGTTACTTTTTTCTGCGTTCAGTAATTGCTCCATCTTTATTACTTCAGAAAATTATTTTGTTTTTTTTTTTTCCGTAGTTATGAATTAAGTGTTCTACTAATATGAGTTGGAATAAGTTACCTATTTGGGTTTAGCTTGTCATTTGCGTTCTCGCTGCAGCGCGTACTCGAGCTGTTTAAGCTTAATTTGGGTGAAACGTACATTTTCAGCCGTAAGGAATAAGTTTAACGAGGGCCTGCATAACGCCGGCGCAATGACGCGCGCCTTCATTAACCATCTAAATTACGTGGCGACCCGACTTCCATAATAATAAGATTGCAAGTTATATGTACATTTGCGACGGTTTCAACTGCTGTATAATTTAGTACAGTGAAATGCACGAATCGGTATTGCAGCAGCTCTGCAATGAAATCGTCCGCCCGGCCGACGATCGTCTTATTTGATTCCATTGCTCGAGTAAGCAATATTTCACGGAGGACTTGCGTTCCGCCGCATTTCGTTGTAAAGTGCATGAATTTTATTTTGCATTGACAGTTTTGTTTGTTTATTACAATAAAATAAAGATAAATTTAGCACTTCGATTGATCTCGCCATCGCAATTCAGTCGTAGTGTGTCAACACCCTACGGATTGCAATTAATGAAGTTTTCCAATTAAAATTTTCTATCATGAAAATATTATGTTTATTTTGACAGACAATTAAAAAGTTTTTGTTTGTTTAGTGCCGTGTGGGTCGTGTGTGCATGGGAACTACGGGCATGTGAAAATGGTGGTAGTGTTGGACTATATGTGGGAGGAGCGTGGGCATCGGCCCTACCGCCTGCGTGTTCTTGGGAACTGATTGTAGTATTCCTTAGAACTTCATTCAAGAATAGCGGTACATACACTACTATGCAAGCATAAAGAGTTATTGTGTATACGTTACGTATGCGGTAATAGAGACAAAAATAGCATGGGAAACTTTGATGCATGAGATAAAAGTGGATGACTTTATAGGCTTCTTCTGAACTAATCAATGTGCACATATTTCTGTGCATACGTTACCTACGTATGTCTATATCTTTCAGAGTACATTGGAAGTTCTTAATTGATCTTAATACATTTTCAATGTAAAGGGAAAACAAACATTATTGTTAGGATGAGTTTTGGTGTGACGGGCGATGCTTCGAGGCGGGTCGGACGTTCACGCTGTGCCCGTGTTCTTTGTTTCCTTGTCGACAAGGGCAGTGCAAGATGTTTTGTCCTTGTTTCGCCGGCGACGATGGCGAGTGATTTCACATTTTTACTCGCATTGAGTTTTTAATATAAAAAATTGCTCCGTCGTCAGCAGCAGAGCCTGAGTGACATTTAATCTATTTCCCACGACAAAAACTTAATTTCTGTACTCAAAGCGGTCTGTATCGCGTACTTTTTGCAGTACATTTGCCGAGCGCTGAAGATTTATGATGATACTTAGTGAATTTGCATGCTATCAAAAGGAATTAGTGTTTAATTTGTCTTCCTTTACAGTGCCAATTTACAGACGAAAAACGAAACGAATAAATTATGTAGGTTATACAACAAACTAGGTAAACATTAAATCGTAAAAATAAACAACCACTACTAGATAGAAAAACTTAAAATAGTAAGTAGAGTACTTAACAGGAAAACAGTTTGCGTTACGGTTCATTAGATCAACGCAAATATTTGTATCTCTACTAATGAGGTCTATATGTGAGATAAAAGGTATGTATCGATTGATTCGTACGAGTATTAAAAAGTAATAATGCCTACAGCAAGATCTCGTTCCCACGGTGTACGGGCGATGTGTGCTGCGAACTTACACTAAACAAATAATAATAAACTCGCCCATTAGCTCTAAGCGCGGCCCAGCCCGCCCACTTCAAAGACTAACGTTAATATAGACGAGAAACGTCATGCAACCGAGTTATATACCTACGCCAATTTACTCTTATTTTAACATTTATAATTAAATTTACGCAAGTGCGAGTAATTCTGAGAATTTCGAGGCGTTATTATAAAATTCTATCTTCATTTATAATTGGATTATTAATACTCCTACGCTTTCGGTGTTATCAAAATAGGTCTTACTGACTTGATAATCAAAATTTTGATTATTTTTATGCTTTATACAATATTATACAAATAGGTAATTAATAAGAAGCATGTCTACGCATTATTCTAAGGTCTAAAGAAGGGTGGTCATCTTTTGTTTACTAGTCTTTAATTAGAAGAGGTTTTGTTTCAATTAAATTAAGTTTTATTTGCACTACGCAAGATAAAGTTCTTAATTGGTGTGAACAAAACACTTTTCGTTCTTGATTACTTTAACTGTAAAACCCTTAGAGTATTAAAAGTATTTTATACTCTAAGATAAAACTACAAAGGAGGTATAAATTAAGGCAGTATGACCAGAAGTATGACTTGATTTTTTACTGCATTATAGCTATTTTATAAAAGCAAACTTCTATTAGCTGGATTAATGCATATTTGAACGAGGGTTTGAAATACGGTTGGTGCATTGGCTAAGCGATTGAGTTTTTGCGCTACGTACCGCGGGTTCAATATTTGAACGGAACAAATATTTCTGTCTGTAAACTGTACCCACGCCCACATATAGAAGCAAACCGTGGGCATATTTTTTTTAAACAATTATAAACGCAGACATAATTTGCTATCGTTACTATACACTCGGAGGCAATGAAGCCGGGTCATTCGTAAACTAAGAATGTTATCTTAATTAAATAAAAAGTATTTTATAGACTACTAGTGACCCGTCCCCGGCTTCGCACGGATGCAGTTTCTCTACTATCCTTACATTAAATATGAAAGTGTTATACATATTAACCTTCCTCTTGAATCACTCTATCTATTAAAAAAAACCGCATCAAAATCCGTTGCGTAGTTTTAAAGATCTAAGCATACAGAGGTACAGACAGCGGGAAGCGACTTTGTTTTATACTATGTAGTGATTTAATACCTACATAACATAAGTATTTTCTTTTGACTGCATGCTTTAATTAAAAGTAGTTTTAACCGAAGTCTTTTAGTCTAAAACTAGTTTTGAGTGATTTCCGCAGGCAAAATTGGTTTTGAACGGTTATGAGTTTTAACTGTGACATATACACTACAGATTGCAAATATAAATATTTAAGCATAAAATATTAATCATAATGAATCTTGAAAGTCTCGGACCCATTATTACATTTACATATATTGTTCCTCCATTGGATGCAATATACAATGCACGTTCACAGAGTAACGCATAATTGGTAAGGAATTGCATTTCTAGCAATTACAGCAATTAGTAGAGAACTGTGCAAGCACGTTATTTGTTTTTATAAGTACATAAATTAACCTCGCGTTTGTAGTGTTTAAATACTTTGCCTTTGTGGGAGTTACCAGTTATACAGGATGTTCCAAAATGTTTGATGACAGGTGGTACAGGCTGGCCTTCATCAACCATATCTCTCAGGGATCTTTCGAAATCGAAATATGAAATTACATAAACTTAGTTTTACAACCGAGGTCCGTGCCCAGCAGTGGGAAAATAATGGGTGGATTTATTTATTTTAGTTATACTAATTGTACGGAACCGTACATTACTCAAACGAGTTACGCGCATGCATTCTGCACACGCAGCTTTTGTCATATTGCAAATATGTAAATACTTATGTAAAATATATAGCAATAAATTCAGTGTTAATCTAGCATTCAATTCGGCCGGTTTTATTTCACTATCCTGGTAGAATCGTCCCTTTATTATATTTATCATCAAAGGTGTAGGGATCCCCTACACTAATTAGGCCATAAATAAAATAAATAGGGCCATAGCACACTTGATAGGGACTTTTAGAAACAGCGACAAGCGATTTAGTCTCTTTTCGGAAACTTAATAAAATGACTGAGCTCTAACCCCCCTCTGCCCACACTATTAGCATCAGCGAATAGCGATTTAATCGCTTTTCGGATGCTCGATTCAGGGACTGAACGCTATACTCCGCCCTCGTTTGGATGCTAGTCGCAACAAGCGTGTGCCACCACCCCACCCGCTTTCCCCCTCGTTTCACCTGTCTACTAGCCGATGCAGCATCAATAGAATCACACGCGCGATTTTGATACCACGCTTAAACGCAGCTTATCGCCAAAACGCGGCACAGAATCGATGTAATCGCGAAATCGCTAGTCGGTGATGCTAAATCTATCTTTCTCCTAAAAGTTGCAAGCAAAGAAGCATTGAAACTTTTAAATATGTTAAATATACGAGTAGCTTGCTAAATAACTTTCGGTACCTACTTATATTTTATTTACTTATATATGAAAGTAAAAAGACAGAAATATTGTTTGCATTAAAAAACACTTAAGAAAAAACTGACTATACATAATTCTATCTACGCCAAAGCACAAGTCGACACGATTATACCTTTAGGGTGAAGATTACGTCCATCGATTATTCATCCTAATTGCGGTCTATTATGAAGCGTAAATGGCCCATGACGAGTGTCCTCCGGTGCTCAGAGTATCTTACAGGTGTAAGAAGGCCTCTCCGATCCCTTCTTCGTTTTCTTTGTCGCGCAAAGAATAATGTGGGGCAAGAACAAACACTTTAGTAATTGGTTTACAGAAAGTAGCGAGCAGTGTCCACAAAAATTGGAATAAAGTCGGGCGGAATATAAAATAGATAGGTATATACGTAGGAAAATACTGAATAACGAACAGAATTTCAACTAGCAAACAATACTATCTACAAATCTGTTTGGGGATTTTGTTTTTATACAAAAATGTTTTTAGATCATATCTGCCCTGGATTTTCGAGAACATCGGTTGCAAACAACAACACGTTTTATGTGATTGAAAAACATACGAGTTTCATATTTCATGCATGTGATTGCGTATAATAGTTATTATAATATATCACTGTCAGCCTCCACGAATATCGAAACGAGATCGTCTGACGCACCGTAAGTGCAGTTAGCAATGGTATCGAGCACAGTACCTCTACCATTAGTTTTCCGTGCCGTCTAACGTTCACGTTCACCTGCAATATTGTATGGGAATTTTTTCAGCGCCTCTAGCGGTATAAATAGTGAATTAAAGTCACTATACAAATATTGCATGTGAACGTGATCGTTAGACGGCACGGAAAACTCATGGTAGAGGTACAGAACACAGAAAGAGAGGTCTATCTTTCTGTGTTCTGTGGTATCGAGGCTGTGTTACCATTGCTGATTAGCCAATCTTTCTACTATACGGTATGAGTGATTCCCAAGTGATAGTTCGTTCCGAATCGACAGGAAAAAAGGTAGTCACAAAAAATGTTCTGCGCATATTTAAACCTATCAAAGTAGCTAAGCAAGCGTGCATAACAAATTGATATGTACCAGTTCAAAGGATTCTCGGAAATCTTTCAAAGACACTGACGACGTCTATAAACGTATCTATAGATATAAAATCGGTGAAATATATATTCGATTGACATTGTTTGATCACGTTTCTTTTGGATATATGCCACTTATATGCTATGTTCATATCTTGCCTATACCTTTGGGGCAGATAAATCAACAGTTGTTTTTTAATGTCCTTTACGACCTTTGGGAGCTAAGAATCTTAACCAGAGTCGGTTGCTGTGTTGAATATTTGATGCCTGTATCAACTTGGCGCCAATAATTCCTGTTCAGCATGACAGATTGTATTATTTACCCGTTTTATTCAGTAACAAATTTTTAAATTATTATTAATTATACGACTTTCCATTACATTCGCAATTTTGCCTTTTGAAGTGTCGGAAGCTCGTTCGCTCATCTCGTTCGGACTGAAGAAATATGAACATTATATGAATAAATTGCGTTAAGTCGACATTTAAAGTTAGTGAGTAAAGATTCATCAAAAAGGATGTCTCGATTAGATCCGTAATTTACCTACAAAACTTTTTAGATCAACAAATTACCAATTTTGCGACGTCGTATTACGTCGTCAGCAATGAAAGGGTTAAAAAAGGGATTTCCACGGGTTTTCCTTAACCATTAATTAAACTCTTTTCGAGAAGGGTAAACTACAACTTTTTCTTTTATTAACTGTTAAAAATTGTTCATTGGATAAAATTCTTGTAAAAGACAGAAAATGGCAGTAAATTTCCCGTTGACGTTTTTGATTGAATCTCGTCTTTCCCGCAACCCAGTAAGATTTATCTTTAAGATATCAGCTAGCCGTAATATAACTGGAAGCTCGTGAAAATAAGCACATCTTAATCGAACATCTCGTCGAAGCAAGATGAGAGCAAAGCACCATTTGATTGTAATCGTAAATTCGGCACTTCAAATGGCGTATTTGCGTTGTTTGGCTAAAACAAAATGACATTTGTGCAGTTTACAAAACGTTTTTTTTTTTGCATTGGCCATATAATACGAATATTTGTACAAATACACCAAGTGAAGTGCCAACATTACTTAGGAATCGGTAATATTTCATACCTCACCCTCAGTCGATTTCCGTCCGCAAACAGACTTTAATTTTGTTTGCTTTATATCAAATTGAGTTGTCTGTCAAAGTAAATGGAAAGTAGGAAGAATAACATCATGTTCGACAATCATTGACCGGTAATAATTCCCGGGAACATGAATGTTTAATAACGGACGGAAGGCGCGTAACTCACAAGTATTCACAACTGTTGACGACAGGGACGACTGTTATTAAAATATAAGATAATAATTATTATCCTATCCATTTCTGTCCCACTGCTGGCCAAGGGCCTTTTATCAGAATAGAAGGGTTAGGCCTTAGTCCACCACGCTGGCGTTGTGCGGTTTGGCGAATTTCCCACCATCGAGAATTTTAGAGAGTTCTCTTTGGTGTGCAGGTTTCCTCACCATGTATTCCTTCACAGTTAATGCATACTCTTTTGTTTTTTTTTGGGTTCCAGTTTTATTGCTTTTATGATGTGATGATAAACGTCTTTCATTCTTTCTTTCAAATAAAAAAACTGATCTTCTTTCAGGTTATTATTATTTGTGTTACTGCGCGGAATGGCAGACTGCAGTATTTTTCCTTTTAGTGCTTATCCTGTAACTGCAGGGTTGTAGTGAAGTAGCGGATTGTACTACAGTCGTAAGTAAACGGATTGCGACTGCTTGATAGCGCAGTACAACAAAGTAAAAAAAGTGTATTGTATTGTATTGTACAACGACTTCTGTAAGAGTGCGCTGCGTGAATAGTCATCGCTGTGCTCAACTATTAAAATAGTTCGCTCCGAAGGCAATTGGCTAGCATTCTCTCAATAATAACGAATACAATTTTGTATTCTTAAATCTTCATATACTTCACAGATTAGTTCGAAGATAGGCTGTTTAACACGTAATGTAACATTCAAGCGTATGGAGCTTTTATGGAAGTAAAGGTAATGTATAAAAATATGTTTATGTACTCGTATTATATTTGTAGGTACGTCACAAGCAGATAATTAAGCTTTATTGCCATAATAATACGCTTGAATATAATATATTAATTTCATATATTTATAAACGTATTATGGAAATATACATTAATATAATTATGAAATTACAAAATTTTATTTATAATAACAGGAACATTACAAATTCATACCATATTAAAAGTATCACAACAGTGGAATTGCGTATCGCAAATGCTTTTCATGACAAAGCTCCAAACTGTATGAATTATCGTTAAAAATGATAGTGCGCGCTCGTCGATTGTAGTTTGTTGTGACTTCATAAATGTGGTGATTGCACTGCGTTGTGGGGATGTAAGGGGATGGTGTACAACATTCAGCATTCCTAAGCCAGTCTTAAATACCAGTGAGTGGCGGCTGGTGAGCTTTGTCATCTGATGACGGTCTGAGGACCCACAGTTGGCAAGATAACAATCCCTTAAATAAAGAATAGAATAGATCTTTATTTCATGTTAACCAAACACAGGCACTTATGAAATGTCGAGACTCTAGGTGCGCGGTTCCAAATAGTACCTAGGTCCTATGGAGAAGAACCGGCAAGAAACTCCATGACGAGTAACTGAGTAGCAGAGTGCATATGACAAAACTCACTGAGTCCAATGTGGGACAACCCTGAAGCGAGCTCACTCAATTATTAATTCAGCGGCGCAATGCTGATGAGCTCACCTAATTATTTATTTATATCCGGACTTTTAAATATATGTTCGTTTAAAGCTGAAATTCTGAGATTTCATCCATTGAGCGAATTACTTGCTGAGTAACAGTCGTTAGGCATTCACTTTATCTCGTCGCCGGCGGCTCGTGTAATCTTATAGTGTCCTACTGAAAAGAGCCCTGCCCTGTCTAGGAACGTTTAAAGGCGAGATGATGTCAACAGTCCTCTAAAGAACCAAGGATAAGTACGGTCCTTGTTCTTGAAAAAAAAAACCGTCCCCGGCTTCAGACGGGTGCAATATTTCTACTATCCTTACATTAAATATGAAAGTACATAATAACATACATAGCATTCAGAAGAAATGCTCAAAATGATGGTGAAAGCCGCATCAAAATCCGTTTTACAGTTAAGAAGTAGTAAGCGAACAAAAAGATAGACGCGGTGGGCGACTTTAATTTATTATATGTAGTGATGATTTATTTATTTATTTATTAGGCAATTACAACAGGTAACAATTGATTAGTATGAATGTAATTCTATGTAGGTTTAGAACAGATTGATACCCTAGCGTAATCGCACAGCATGATAGTAAGGTACGTTACTAGACGAGTAGAAATATAATATTAAATGCAATGAAAGCTACAGTAATTTAGTAATAATAGTAGTAGTAGTAGTTTTAGTAGTAATTTAGTGATTAGGAATATTATAGTGTCGTCAAGCCACAAAGAAACAATTCGGAAAAAAAAATCCATCGTTTCAAATTATTGCCAGAAATAATCCGACGATAACTAGTGAACCTATATTTTTGACTGTACCTCATTCCATTATATTTTCATCGTGATTATAACTGAAGTTAAAATACTGATAATTATTATATCTACTTATTACAGCACTTGGTTAGACTAGAAACTGACTGCAATATACTTACCACCACAGTCTTATGGATATGCTCTAAATCTTTTCATAAACCTATTTAAAAAAGAACACTTGAAGCCTTGATCCAGATTTAATTAAAAAAGTTCTCTTTAGAATCTGTTCACGTTCACGTGTTGAGATGGAAGGACCATAAACAAGACTGGCTGTGATTATTTTTTCTTGTCATGTGCCGCACATGTGCCAGTAACATAAGCTGTTATAATGAACTAGTCTTCTAGTACCAACTTATTTATATGTGGACTAATAGCAGATAAAGTTTCGAGCAGGGATAGTGTTAGTTTAGATTAATACAAAGAGAGTGATGTGGATGTCGAAAAAAAAAAAGTTTAATATATATGGTAAATATCTCGATTTCAATTCTTATAATGTCAAAGTTTTAAATATGGACTGAAATACGGCGTCATCTAGTAAGCGTGGAAGCAGGTCACCGCATTGCTGGGCTACAAAATACCATTAATCTCCAGGCTCGCCCCCGAATTACCGGTGTAGCAGACAGTTTGCAGCAGGCGTAAATCGCGCGGTAGCTGCTGTCAAATATCACTTTGGTATTACGTATTTGCCGATAGCGACGCGATAGCCATTGCTTACGGTTTCGCCCTCTGGCGGAAAATAAACGAACTAAAAAGTGTATACTTGGCGCTGTAAACACCATAAGTAGCCATAGGCGGACGTATGCAGTACAGTACATAATACGATTTTTTTTGTCAGGTTGCGACCGATCGCGCTACGTCTATTGTCGTGTGGCTGTCGGGTCGCTGTCGTGTCAGTGATTTTTATGTAATCATGGTGCCATGCCGGTAGGTTTGTACGAGTACCTCTACCTACTCCGTAACAATCAAAAATAGATGTCGAATAAATTGCTCCAATTCAGAGATATACAACATTTCCTCCTCTGGTATATAAGGTTTGTGTAGTAGCTGAAGTAGTAGTAGCTTTAGCAACAGGAAATATTCTGTGAGAAAATAATAACGTGTAGTAGGTATTGGGGTATTTACTCATGTGGTACCTAGTATACCGTGTTATTAGTACAAAACATAGCAAGGATAGGACAGGAAAACTCGCGCACCTAATAAAGGGCGATACAAAAGTCAGTGAACCGTAAACAAAAGAAGCTCACGCATGATTACCCTAAACATATATCTATAGGCATATGTTTAGGGTAATGTTTGTTTTGAGCAACAACACTTGGTCAATATCGGTGAATGCGAATCAAACGTAGCGATGGATTATAACAGTCAATTGTGTTACCTGTTATCTCTGTTACTGTTACACAAAAATAACAGGATGAAATATCTGTTACTAAATAACAGCCTGTTATTTTCATACTACCAGACTAAAATCCACCAACTACGTATAATTATATATTATTTTGTTTATGTATTAAATACTGGGTCCCCTAGGTAGGTGTAGGTAGGGTGTGTCTGGTTTTTTTTATGTTTGATAAGTATGCATGCTATTGTGATTTTGGTGTCCTGTGTGCAAAAAATAAATTTATTTTCTTTCTTTCTTTCTTTAGGTGTCTCTCTTTTTAGCAAGCATTATTAATCCAGTTAGTAAGAATGAGAGCAAAACTGTTATTTAACAAAGTAACAAGCAAGGTTCGCTGTGAATGAAATTTGTGTCTGTTATTTGTTATCACAAATAATTGGAATTGGCAGGAAAAATTGTTGTGTTATATCAATTTTTTTGTTATTTTTAACTGTGACGATAAATACGCCTCATCGCTAATCAAATGTGGACCACCCAAACTTGTAATTTAGAAGTCGTTAAGTTCTTTCGGTTTCTGGACGGGTCGTCTAATGTGTGACCCATTAGAATTTGTGAAATTAAGCATAGTTTCCATATTATCCAAGGTACCTTTACTATCCTACGACCCAAATCACCTTGTTCATAATAGCTGACATTCAACACCAAATTGTCTGAATGGAATGTTAGAAAAAAGGTTTTCTGCCCACGCTAGCGACTTTGCCTCACCTCGGCTCATTTGGGACAAGCGGCACAATTTTATAAATTACCTAGCCTTCGGGAATTTGATCCGTTACCTGCTCGGGTAACCGCATTAATTAACTGGACACACAAACTATAACATCAAAGTAAAATAATTGGCCATCAACAAAGGCTTTGCTTGCTTCCTTGATGAATTTTAAAACGTCATCTAGGTAATCTTTGTCTGGCGGTAGGTATATGTAAAATCTATAGATTTCGATTTAGTGAACCGAATCTACAAAGACTGAAAAACTTGAATAAAATCTGTGTGAAAATGTGCAGATTGGCCGCTGTGCCGTGTACGGGGAGGCAGAAGGCCCTAGTCGAACGAAACCAAGCGGTTATCTGCCTCGCTGCGCCGCAAATTGTTACAGTTTTACAACACCATGTAGATAGAAAGAAGGCCCACTGTGTAGTGTGCGCTACTATGAAAACACATAGACACTTTTAGATACAATTAATCATTTCGCTAAAACGCGTGCAATCTGCTACTGGAGTAGGTGGTTGTCGAAAAAGAATCATCATCATCATCATCATCATTGCGGCCCATGTTGTACCCATTTTTGGGTGTAGGCCTCCTCCAAATTCCTCCACTCCTGGCGGTCTTGAGCCCTTGCCATCCAATCCGGACCTGCGTGTCGCCGAATGTCATCCACACATCGTTTAGGTGGTCGTCCTCGCGAAAAAAAAAAAAAAAAAAGTCGTCGAAAAAGAATAGATCTCAGAAAATCTCCCGGTGAGTGTCTGCCAATTGAGGATGGACACTATAAGACAGCATCCTACTATGCGCCCATAACATCATACTGTGATAAATCTAACCGAATCATCTATTTGCCAAGCGTTCTTTCTATGCATAAATAGATTATGTGTATATTTCGACCGTTCATAAAAGAAGGTATTGGTAAGGTATTGTATTGTACGCTTGACTTTCTCACTCTATAATATGTTCATTTCTCTTTCACCCAAAGGTTTGCTGGAAGAAAACTCATTCTGAGTTAAGCTCGCCTTTGTGCATATATTTTTTAATTGTTTATTTGTTGTATATTCAATATTTTGTGTACAATAAAGAATAAGAAGGTCCACGTTGGGTGGTAGACGTCTTTTATACCTAATATTCCTAAATTCTCCTAATATTCCTAATAGTCCAAGACTGTTCAGCTCGTTCTCTCACATTGTTACGTTAAGAATAGGCCTTCTGTATTTTCTAGTTTTGTGACTACAATATTCATACATTTTTTAGTCAAAACGGCTATACCTAAACGTTTTTCCAATTCACGTCGTGTTAGTTTTAGCTGGGTTGTATATTGTCCGCGTTGGCTTTGTTTGTTCAACTTATACACCAGCCATAGCTACTCGTGGTAATACCACCAGTGATGATAGTTCGTAACTTTACGTTCGTAAAATTATGTTTTCATACAACATGTATCAGAAATGCGTGTTCATATTTAAGGGTGTGAATCGGGCCATCAAACTATAGTATAAATATATAACTATAGTATCCACACGAGTCTTTTAAGTTTTTAAGTTAGTACCTAGTTATGTGCAGTTTCATTCTATAGATAGGTACTCATGTTAACAAGTTACAAAGTAAACAAACCGAAGCTCGAGCTACCATAATAGGTACCATTGTTTATTGTTGCACATTTGCAGCGTAAATATTGAATTGAAATCTCCTTGGTGGATCCGAAGTGTAATTGAATAGAAAAATAGTTATTTTATAGCATTATTTTGTTAAGAAAACTGCATCATAATAAAACTCTTTATTTTAATTAGAATAACACGCGCATAAAGTTTATCATTATGATGCTATTTTGGAATACATAATCAGAACTTTATGATAGTAGTGTAGTTTTTTTTTTTGATAGCACTTATATAATAAATAATAGTAATAAAACTAATTAAAAAAACATAAGAAACAGAAACAAAAATATTCTAAAGTAGGTGGGGGACATGGGCTTTTTTTAGAATGAAAAGGGGGCCTAGTCCACCACGCTGCCCTGGTGCGAGTTGGCGGACATAATATGTCTGCCAACCTTAAGTTCCTTAAAGTTAACTATATCAAAGCTTCGTGAAGCACAAGTTCGTGCTACTAACTTAAGGTTGTATTTTACGACGATTTCTTACTTTTGAGGGGGTGAAGTATCAGCCTAAGCCCCACCCACTAGGGGAGCTCCGTTCACGCAATTGCGCAATTGACGTATCAGACCGTGTGACACACGTGTCACAGAATAGCAATATTAATTAGCAACATGCAGTATGACACCAGCAAATACTTGAAAAATATAAATCCATAATATCATATACCCAGTGTCCTATATTAGGTACGCTAGAAAATCTGTTCGTCCGTTTTGTATTTGTAGATTTTAGACCTATTTAACTATCTACTTATAAACTATCGGTCATACCTATTGTGGATGAGTTTATGCAAGTGCAAATAATTGTCTCGACCAACATTGGGCATTTTCACATTAAGCCGATAATGCCCTAACGAAACCGACATATCAGCACGACAAACCTGATGACACTGCCAATGTGTGTGTAATGTTAGAAGAATAGACCAACTCAAATCCATGCCTTGAGATAATAACCTACTCTCACCCACACCTGTAGGCGTCGTCCGTTTCCGTAGTCATACCTACTTAAGTTCGTTCACAGGGTTGCTATTTTACCAAAAAAGAAATTGCATATTCATAGATCTAAACCATATTCCTCGCTATGTATGCAGGTGAAGAGCTTCAAAATTGAAAGAAAGAAAGAAAAAATATTTATTTCGGACTCGCACACGAAATTAAATAAACACACAAAAAATTCAAATAATGATAACAATAACCTAACCGTCTAAAACCCCCGACTCTAACTAGAAAAAGAGGTGTAACTTTTGAACGGCTGAACAGATTTTATGAACCATCCCGATTAAACTAGCTTTCAATTTTTAAAAAAACTGCATTGAAATCGGTCCATCCGCTTTGGAGCTTCGATGCCACAGACAGACCCACAGATACATAGATACACAGATACACATTATAAACTTATAACACCCCTCTATTTTGTCGGGGGTTAAAAAAACCTGCAAGAGGCCAAAAAATGTCCCTATCTCAGCATATGCTGCGACAGATAAAATAAATACCGCAGCCCTGGATTTTGAACTCTAATACTAAAATCAAATAAATATACAAGATAGAAATACATATTATGTGCTAGTTGTTATGTTGAATAATAAAATATATATTATATAATTGTAAAAAATAAATAATTAAACGAATTTTATGAAGTAAAACTGAACTTTTATTATTTAAAATAAAACAACACCCATTCGTGATTCATAGAGTAGAGAGTAGTGAACCATAGAACAACATTGACACTGATAAAAAAAAAAACAACGACAAAGAAAGGCGGCAATTTTAAACTATCTTCAACAAAAATAACTTGAGTATAGTCTTTTGATTTACACGATTCGTTGTGTTCGATCACATTTTGCGTAATGGACTGTTGACAGACCAACGGTGCATGGAAAAACCTAACAAATGGTTATAGTTTATAAAATTTTATTTATGTATTTTTTATTAGTCTGTATAAAAAAATTGTATGAGTAATAAATAATATATATTACAGTATTCAAAAAATTCCAATTAAACTGGTTGTCTTGGTAGACATGTCAATTACGAGGTTAAAAAAGTTGATAAAAATACGTTCATTAGTAGCGGGAATATTTGTCGAAGTTCCATCGCTATTTTTATATCAATATTGTTCTATAAGTAGGTAAATAGAATATATATAAAACTTCATACTCTTTGTTCTCAACACTACAAATTTTCATACTGATTTTTCTATACTACATCCTATAAAATGAATTCTTGACGGAGATGTCAAGAAATTATTTTAGAATATTGATTTTATAAACGAAATACTTAGTTTTTCTGAATAAAAGGCAAGTTACTTATACTTCCTGTTCCTTTTTAATATTTTTTTTAATGATTATACTGTCATTCTTTCTTTTGGTTTTTAATAAAGTGTAGCGCAGGAACGTCAAAAAAATTTGCACAGGTCCGACCTCGATGCGCGCCGAAACGCGACTGATTGATGGCAGAGATGACAGAAATCACGAATTTTGTGGTTTTTATCAAATTGTGACCAATATACGTAATATTATGAAAAAATAACAACCGATTTTGGTTGGTATATTTGCTACCAATATTGTGATGTAAAAATGATTTGAAATAATATCATGTTTTAGAAATAATCTTGTAAACACTTTTTTAAAAGGGGTAACTTTGCGATTTTTTTTTATCAAGCCAACTTCATCCAATCATGTATCGGACAACCGTGCAAAGATTGTCACATCTTCAAGTTTGATATATATTTTTTTCGGGACAAAGAAATAAGAATTTCTATTCAAAAAATTGTAAATACAAATCGGTTTTTGCGGCATTCCTGTAAAATACCCCCTTAACACTGCGTGAAGACGCTGGTGGCCTAACTAAACATCGTACAAGTGGGGCCTAGAGGGCTCTTAATGAACTTTGATGCAGTGTATGTAAGTAGGCCCCTGAGAATGGCCCCTACACAAGTAATCACAATAGTATCACTGAGCATTGTTAAAAAATGCAAATGGGTATAATTATCTTACTACTGCATTTCTAGTTACGCTTAAGACTAATGCTATGCGTAGTCGCTGACTTACGGCGACCGGTTATTGTAATACTTCTTCACTACGCGCCGCGGATGCTAATCGGTTTCGTAGCTACGTAGCTAGAGTGTATTGTCGGCATAGTGTGAACGAAAATTACTGCAGTCTGACTTCATGTACCTACGCACTGCGGCTCACAGTGAGCATGATCACAGTCGGCGGCTGACAGTACGTTTGTTGTGAACGCGCCCTTAAAATAGTTAACTAAAACATTACCTTACATTTTTTTTATTTGGAGGGCTTTTTATTTTTACATTTAATAAACACAATATAAGTACAATCATTATGAGTTCTAAGGCTATTGCACAACTTATCAAAATGTACATAGCATTATCAAAAACCTACCAAATTTATGTGATAGCAATAAAGGTTTCAAGAGCTATAAAACAATTTTTTTCTATACAGTTCTGTCAGTATGAAACCGAATCCGAAACAAAAGAAAGATTCTTGTACGTGTACTATAAAACATGGAAACTGTCTTGTGGACAGGCAGTTCAAGTAATTGATATAAAAACATTGTTAACCTGGCCTTTTCGCTATGATAAAATATATAAACTATGTCAGGATAAAAAAATATGTATACTTATTTATTTAATACTTTATGGAGTTTCTTGCCGGTTCTTCTCCATAGGATCTACTATTTGGAACCGTGCACCTAGAGTCTCGACATTTCATAAGTGCCTGTATCTGGTTTACATGAAATAAAGATCTATTCTATTCTATTCTAGTACAACAATGATACATATGGTTATCTGCTTATTTTGTGTAAGGAAACGCGAAACTTAAACTACTGTTTAACATCTGCATAATATTTACATTTTGTTTCAAAGTTAATTAATTAACTGCGGTTGCACAGCTCGGTTAACAACACTGGAATAGTTATATATCATAATAATTACAAACATCTGTTCTGTACAATAACGTATACAACAGACGACGAATACAGAAGACCTTTATTTGATACTAGCGACCCGCTCCCGGCTTCGCACGGATGCAATTTATCTACTATCCCTACATTAAATATGAAAATATTACACATATAAACCTTCTGGAAGAAATTCTCAAAATGATGGTGAAAACCGTTTCAAAGACAAAGACATTTATTGCAGAAACTGTGTACAAAGGTGTTTTTATAAATATAGGTATCAACAGCCTACGCAGTCGGGTGTTGCAATAGTATTTAGAGAAAAGCTAACACTACAAGTATGGGTTAGCCTCAAAATAATTTACATTACAATCACTTTTTGGTAAAAAAATCTTGTATATTATAAAATACATTCACAAACTTTTACAAAATTATATATATATTATATATATATATACATTATAATTTTTAAAAAATCCGTTGTATAGTCAAAAAGTAGTTAGCGAACAAACAAACAGACGCGGCGAGCGACTTCATTTTAATAGTGACTTGTAACGTTCCAGCTGCCTGACAATATTAAGAAAATGGTGGATATAATCTATGTGAATAAAACACGCGAAACAGAAAAAAATTGGAGTTATGCTAAGCATACATAACCCCAATTTTTTTATTCATAGAAACGAGATGTTCTCTCTTCGTTCACCTTCACGCGCCATTGTGAGTTAGTTTTCAGTATATACATATAAAATAAAGGTGACAAATAAAAGAAATAGGACTAAGACAGTTTCTATACCCAGTACGGCCATAATTTAAGAAAACTTGTGCTTACAAGCGATTTCGTATGAGAAACAAAGAGTTTGGATCTTTATACCAAATATTGCTGAGTTTGTAAAAGGGTAAAAAACTATAGGTCTCAGATATACCTTTGACATCCAAAGGTAAATCGGATTTGGACAGATACCGACTTAATGCACGAGGCGAAGTCGGTATTCCGACTAAATGACGGCGAGATTAAGTGTGGCTTAGTTGCGGCTGATCGACCCGTTCTTACGCTCGTTACTGTTGAGGAGATTAGATCTTCTACGTCCTCTGTTTGCCTGGTACCATGGAGAATTAAAGGAGATTCAGTTCTTTGAAGCAGCATAGGTATTCTGTAAGAACATCTCGATCTCGATTCGAATCTCACTCTTATTGGTTATCGTATGCCAGTTCGTTGAATATCAATCGACATTAACGGAAAGATTGGCGCAGTGACTAAGTGATTGACTTTCCGCGTTATGTGCCGCAGGTTCGATCTCCGCACGGAACAAATCAAATCTAGATGCAACAAATTCTTACAGATGATAAACCCCAGTTGATCAGGATGCACTCGTTAACTATGGCAAAGACTATGCCACCTAGGAGAGCTTTTAAATCAAAACACTTTAATTTAGTTCTCGATAATTTTATTGTGCTATACGTACTGGGAGATAAAAGAGAAAGTTTATAAATATAGAAATTAAACCTTCTGCTTTCATGTAGTAAGAAATACTAGAATATAAAGTAATAATAGATTTGCATTATGGCATTTGTTAATCTATGTCAGCCACTTCTTGAAATCAGTTTTGCGTAAATTTTATACAGTAGGACAGATTGACAGCCAATTGCTTTTCAACTACATAGTACCAACATCAGCAGCTTTATCCAAACAACTTCTTCAAATAACAGGATGTTTAGCAATTAATCCATTTTATGTTTTGCCTTTACCCTCTAAGAACCTTATATAACTCTCTAGCGAACGAACGTTCAGCGAAGATATAAAAACAAACGACACTTCTTTTTGCACGTTAGAGTACCTAAAACCTTTCTATAAAGTGCTTGATGGAGTACTAAGAACTGCGTGAAGTGAGCCAGAACAAATTGAACGGGCCCGTGACCAAGTTTTAATTAAATTAGAAATTGCTCTAATTAAAATTTTTAATGGCCCCTTTCAATGATTCCGTTTCAATATTCCAGAGCTGAATGTCCAGTAGGTTTGATTTATAGGATGAGGGTTCAGTCATTCTAATTTCAGTTGTTCTAAAGGTTTTTGGTTGAAACGAATATTTTCAATTAATATTAAATCACTTGGTTTTGGAAGTACTCGGATGGCGATTTCGAGTTCTGTGTTTGTATGACGGGTTCAAATAAATTGACAAGCAGAAAGACTCAAGTTTGAATTTGTGTAGAACGTGTATCAAGAATGCGTGGTCATATTAATTTAAGAGTGTGGCTCAGACCATCAAACTGAACAACTTTCTCTATGGAACCAACACCAAAATCCCCAAAAAATAATCAGCTGTCCCATTCGTTTGGGTCGAGTAGGTAGGTAGTAGCATTAGCTTATGTAGAAATAGCAGTATTATTCGTAAGCAGGCTAAAGATTCCACACCCTCGCCTCGTGTTGTAAGGGTCATAGCACACTACCTAGGGTGGATGACCCTATAGTTGACCAGGCACCGGTTGTTGACCAATTTCAGCATTATGTGTAAATATTAAGATTCCCCGCCACTATATGTTTCATTTTATGTTGGCTATATGTTGTGGCAAATAAGACAAATCAACGAATCATATTGCCACTAGAAAGAATCAAAAAACATAGCCTTCAATTTCGTTTTACTTCCGCTCGACAATGTCACTTGCCGTTCGGCCGCCATTGTAATAAGCAACGTGTTTCGACCGGCCAGACTGTTTTATTTTCTATTTGCATTATTTTTGGATAAACTCCGTTGTAATGATTGATTTTCGAAAAGATTATAAGTTTATTTTGAAGATTTTAATATAATTTGAAGTTTAGCCACTATATTTCTTGATATTTTTAACTGGTCAGCAAAGGGACACGATTTGTCTAGATTTTCCTATGGTTGACCAGTTGGTCAACGACTGGCTCCTTGATTTACTTTATTTTTTATCTTTTTCTAATTATTTTCTTATACCATTGGCATGTTTAGTGACTCAACTCACGATTTTAAGGTGAAAATCGCGTTGTTTCCATTTGTTGACCAGTGGTTTAACATTGGTACTGCATACAAAGAAAAAGCTCCTATGATTGACCAAATCATTTAAAAATAAGTTGTTTTTTACTTGTTGTAGATTAAGCATAGTAAAATAAACTTTAAAAGAAGTTAAAACCGACTTCAAAAATCTAAAAAGTAGATATATAATAATTTTCTTAATAAACTTAACTGCTTTGAAGTCGGTGCCACTGCCAAGCTAAGGCGCATTCAAGAATTAGAAGCTCTGACTTTCTTAAGAAAAATATTTTATACTTTTTAGGTTTTTGAAGTCGGTTTTTTTTTTAAAGTTTACTTAATTTTTTTATTTTGCATGACTTAAACAATACATAGATATGCGATCACAGCAATCGCGAGTGGTTTGCTGTTATCCATTGAAGAGTTCTATAGTCTATCTCCGAAAATCATAATCAGATCTTCTCCAAATTAAAATGCAATCACCTCTAGAGTAGGTAAATCCTTGAAACATTTTTTTTTTTAAATCGATCGTCAATTGTCGGAGAAATCGGTGAATATTCATAAAAAATACATAGGTACAGTCGAACATAGAACCTCCTCCTTTTTTGAAGTCAGTTAATGATAATTTGCTGATTTTAATTAGTCCTAAGAATGCCTTAATTATTGATAAACTTGATTAAACAGAAACAAGCTTCTTTTAATACATATTATTTATTTCACCTTGTTTCCAAAATTGGTCAACCTTTGGTACAAATCCTGTCAACAACTGGGGCCTGCTGGTCAAATAAGGGTACATTCCAGTTTTTGGAATTCTATGTGAAATAATAAATAAACCAAAAGGAATTAAGTGTTCTTCTTTTGAATTATAACTTTTAATTAGATAACTAATAATATAAAAAATAAAGTAGTAGTAAACGTCGAAACTATTTTAACTTACAACATTTTTAAGTGAAAAACTATTCTTAATTGGTTTGGGACCGGTACATCCACCCTACTTTCACCAGCAGAATCACGCGTTTTCGCGTTCGTTATTCACTATTTGTAAGCAAAAGGCAGCCAACGGTCGCGATTCTATTACTAAAAGTGTCGAGTGTGCTATGGCTCTCAGAAATCCTACATGAAAGTGAATAAGCATAAATTCCGCATAGTTCCACTGGTGAACAATACATAAAATCAAGTAATCCCTTACTTGATTTTATGTACATTATTATAGCATGCATAATTAGCAGCATTATAGGTACCTAGATTGTATCACAAATGTTCATTTCATGAGAAAAGAAACACCTACAGTAGTCCCCTCATACTCAGAACTGTAGCCAAATATTCTCTTCACTAGAGTACGTACTACTATCATCATCATTTACGGTGTATTCGAATTTCAAAAACATTTTTTTTTTTTTTCGGTTACTGGTATAAATATGTCATCCTGCCAGCGACGAACTAGGATACGTCGGCTGGTGCGCGGTCCATTCAGCGAAGTATTCATGGCGCAAGCTATTCACGTGCCCGGGGCCACCTCATTTAGGACACATTTTTACTCGTTTCGTATATATATTTTTATATTGCTGATTACCTAATTAAGTGTGGTGTCAGAAGCAAAATTTCGTTAGCTATTTGTTTATTACGACATTTTTTCATTTCTTGCGTCTTTTTAACGATCTGAAGGAAAGTAATCAAGGCAGTTTACGGCATAAATACCCTTTAGTCTTATACCTTCCTAAGATAGATGTAGATCTTGGATCAAGAGCTCTACCATCGACATTTAAAATCCATTAAAGTTCTTACAGTTTAGTTACTCTAGCAGAACTGTTCATCTTGCAACGACGTTTAAATACGAATAAGCAGGGCAGTTCAGTAGTACCGCGTGAAACGAACTTATTTAGAATAGAATAGAAGAATAGAACTAAAAAGCTTTAAAACAACACAATAATTCAAAACATAAGTGAAATGACCCTCATATTTATAGAATACTCATCGTCGAAACTGTTTGGGAGAGTGTTTAAGAAACGACACTTCATCACTTCTCTTAATTAAATTTAACCACGACATCATTTTAACTTATGCAAATAATTTAATATTCGTTCCTTTTTAAGCATCCAGCCTATAATTATATCTGTCTAATCAAAATATAGTATGTACGGTTTTGAATAAGTATTCAACGATACAGAAGAAATACAAGTGTGGGGCAAATAAAATGTACCCACGATACAGGAGAAATATAAGTGTGGGGCAAATAAACTGTACCCACGATACAGGAGAAATATAAGTGTGGAACAAATAAACTGTACCCACGATACAGGAGAAATACAAGTGTGGGGAACAGTTAAAAAAACAATTTATTATTTAGTATCCTCAAGGTGGATGAAAGAAAGATAGAAAAAGTTTTTATTTGACACAGCACAAAAACGATTTTAAAGATAACCTAACAGACAAATAAAAAATAAAACATGTAAAACAAAAATAAAGTGGACCGTACGTCGCAGCTGTGTCAAAAAAGCTTCTGCTACGACCGCTACGTTGCTTTACGTTATGCTGTCCAACTACTTGACATATCCGCATGGTAATAAGACATCCTGGTATAAGAAGCGTGTAAAATTAGGTAATTACTCATTCTTCTTTTCCGTTTATGCAGTTTGTACGTTGCCTTTGGTAATGGTGGTACTGGCGACTCAATTGTTTTCAAAACAAATGTCAGTCTTCATGATAGCAGAAAACTCACAACAAGAACACGATACTCATTTTATTATGGAAATATTGATATTTCCCGTCGGTTCGATCCGGTTCCGATTAATCAGACGAACGGGAATAGAATAAAAATAATATTTCTCAATGTTGCATTCCGGTATTAACAGCCAGCATTGTCACCGATATGATGTTTCTTTATTATTTTAGACTCTAAAATTTAGAGTAGATATATTGTAGTTTATCAAAATCCATTAGGACAGAATTTAAAGTTACCAACAGAGATGGGCCGAGTACTCGTATATTACTTGGTACCCGGCGGCATACTCGGCAATTTTTGTAATAGGTACTCTTACTCGGCCGAATAACTCCGTTCATGTACCGAGTATGCTGCAGAGTGTGCATGTAATAATAATAATATAGAATGTAGCTTGATTTGTAAGTATACATAAATAGCTCATACCTAACATCTAACGTGTAATCATTGTTAGGATAGTCATTAAACAATATTAATTATTAATTGTCAGAGTATTATACTAGAAACTACTTTTATAGTATATAGTATTATTGGTTTGTTGACAAATACTAGGATCCTCGGCGGGGTGGGCGCATGCTCGCAGCTCGTGTCAAACCTGCGTAAACCCGAACCTAGTAACTCGGCCGAGTACCTGAATCGGTGATAACAAAACCGAGTAAATCTCTGTATTCAGTTACTCGGTACAGCTTGAACTCTGTACATCTCTAGTTACTAATAACCATCTCAAAAGGACCACTTTCCTTCGTAGGCTCTCAGGATATAATGAAGGCTTGGCACTAGTTATAACCTCGTCCGTAGCTCAAGCCAAGCCTTTATTTTCAGACTGACACAAGTAAAGACAGTTTACCTAATATTGACACGTAATTAGTCCGCATTGCGACACATATATTGCACGTCAGCCGTCTATAAAAGTCCGTTCGTAAGATCTTGTCAAAGAACTTTGCAGTAAATTTGCGGAGGATATGTGTATCAGCTCAAGTTTAATAAAACTGTAGTAATGTACGGGGTTCCGCCTGCGTGAAATTTTCATTTTCTGGGATATATCCCTGCGAATGTGACCTGTCTTTTACCGGCTTTCAAGCTAGGAACCAGGGATGTCACTTTTTAATACACACAGCATTTATTACGTCTCTGTTCTATAAAAACAGTTTGTTGAATACCTTTTACAGTTTCACGGTAGGCTTACTATGGTTACCAACTGGACCGTAAAACGAATTCCATCTACATGATCTGTATGGAATGAGAAGTGATACATTACTAAGGAGAGACTTTTGGCGTCCTCACGTTTAGATTCAACCGCGATAGGTACTGTGCCTTCATCGCGCAATTTATATGCTCTGAATAAATCTGCGTCATAGTTTTCTCACACATTTTCTTGAAATACTGTTCATATGTATCGTGTTTCACGAATGGAACAACAGTTCTAAGAAATGTTCGGATGAATCAAAGTATTGACGCTCCGATATATCGATAAGCTACGTTCTTGCTGTGGTAAAATATTCTTATCGAAGAAATTTGACGCGAGGAAAACATTCTCACGAACCGATAAAGATACAATTCTCGTCAGTAAGTACATACTGTTCAAGACAGCTTGAATTTGAATTATCTACAGTTTTTCTCGAAGGGAATTATTTCGTAGCTCTTATTAGCTTCTTTAAAATAACACTTATGATTTTAGAATATGGTACTAATTTATAATGATTATGTACTTTTGATATGTTTGTAACAATAATGTAATGCAAAATTATCTATAGTCGATATGTATTAATTCATATTTTTATTCAATTTATAACATACTTTTTCATATTTTTAAATAATTTTACAAGTAAATATTTTTGTTTTAATAAAATCATTTAAAAATATAAAAGAGTAGTAGGCCACCGGCATCAGGAACAGGGTCCAAGCTAGCGGTGGTCAGGGCTCTAGAGAGAGAAACCTCCTAACAATACGCGCAGTGTCAAGGAGTACTGCTTTCTGAATCAGGCCCTTGATCCAGCCACCTATTATTAATTTATAATTATTAATGATATTAATAATTAAATTGTAAAATTCGCACACCATCTTAATGGTAGGTAAAATACAGTGCTACATTTCATACTAATTGTACTGTTATAGATACTCAGCAGAGCTGGTTCTCCACTCGGAGACGTAACGGTTCTATCGGGAACTCAGGATAAGTTAAACGACACGGACTTGTTTATCACACCGATTTATTCTCTTGACACATTATTTATTATTACACAGAGATTAAAGTACACAGGTAAACAATCAAACAATTAATTAATAAAAGAAGATACTTTTTCGGTCAATAAGACATTACGTCATAGTATTGCGAACAAGAAGACACTGAATAATCATTTCTATTGTTCCTATATTTATAGTCGGCTCGGAAAGAGCTGGCCAGCGGTCCAAAGCAAACTCGCGTACATGCTCAGGATTGGTCCAGCCCTTACCGAGCCACTTTTGGCTAATAATGACTCTACACCTGCACATGACCTAATTTAACGATTATTAAAAGTTGTGTCATGTGCAGATTGTCCCCCTGCATCGCTCGGTCACTGCGGGATAACGCGTGGTAACGGCATTGTTCCTTATCTGCCGCGTACCGAGGTTATAAATATAACCACGCGTTTTCCCGCAGAGCTACCATTACTCGCCCGAGCGGCGCAGGAGGCACATCTATGTACTATTGCAGCTCTATTATTGTTATGTACTATCCTATGTACATAGTCTAAGTACATTTACTCACATAGGTATACATAAAAGGTTAACAAAGGTGTAGAACAGTTCAAATACAATCATACATCATTGGTGTTACTAAAAGAGTATATAATCAGACTTAAATAACAACATTAACACATTTATATACTACTTAAACATTGATATATTAACTTAGCACTATAATCACATTAGTTGGGCTCAATCGTGTCCCGGGTTTGATGGTCTGTCGTGCACACATCTCCCGCCGTCGCCTTCAGGCGACTCGGTGGGTAGCACGACGACACGCTTGGTAGGCCTCCGCAGGATGTGGCCACCCTTGGTGACTACGTCGACCACCCTAACCTCACCGTCCGCGCCCGGGAGCACCTTGATTATGCGTCCCTTGGGCCAGGTATTGCGCGGGAGGTTAGAGTCGCAGATCACGACTACGTCGCCGACCTTGGGTGGTACACCGCTCCCGTGGGGCTCCCGCCGGTTTTGCAGTAGCGGCAGGTACTCGCGCACCCATCGTCGCCAAAAGACGTCGGCGAGGGCTTGTGCGCGCCGCCACTGCTGGCGAGCTGTTAGGTCTTCACTGGTGAATGTGCCCGGTGATGGCACGTGAGAGTTGGGGCCGATCAAAATATGATTCGGCGTGAGGGCTTCAGGTTCGTCTGGTGCCACAGTTACATGCGTCAACGGTCTTGAGTTGACGGTATTCTCCACTTCTACTAACAAAGTATAGAGTGTTTCTTCTGTAGGGTGAACCTCCTTTAATGTTATGTGAAGCGCCTCCTTTACTGCTCTCACCATCCTCTCCCATGCTCCGCCCATGAATGGCGATGCGGGAGGTATGTATCTCCATCTTATGGACCGCGCATCGGACTCACACTCTAATGCGCTTAAGGCGCTCTCACCTAACTCCCTATCGGCCGCTTTAAAGCAAGTAGCGTTGTCGCTCCATATTTCTTTTGGACAACCCCTTCTAGCTATAAATCGCCTGAGTGCGGCAATGGCTGAGTCCGCACTCAGTGATTGTGCTACCTCAATATGTACAGCCCTACAAGTTAAGCAAGTAAATAGCGCCCCATACCTCTTTTCTTTATGTCTACCTACTGTTATGGACATTGGTCCGAAATAATCGAGTCCCGTAAAAGTGAAAGGTCGTTCGTTATAAGCTAAACGGGGGTACGGTAAATTGCCGGTGGAGGGGTTGGCTGGCTTCGCCTTTCGCAATCTACACGGTAAGCAGTTTTTTATCGCGTCTTTAACGGACGGGCGTAGTCTAACTATCCACAGCCGCTGTCTTAACTCGTTCACCGTTATTTCCGTGCCTCCGTGGTGCAGACTTTCGTGTACATAGCTTATGTACATTCTCGTGTACTTGTGCCCACCGTCAAGTATACGCGGATTTTTTGTTTCTTCGCCTATTCCTTTGGCGGCTGTTACGCGACCTCGTAGACGTAGAGTCCCTTCGTTATCTAGGTATATACTTAGCGCGGTTAGCTTGCTATCGCTCGGCGGCGCTACGTTGGATTTTATGGCGCTTATTTCCTTGACAAAGCTATCTCTTTGCGCGCATTTTATCCATAGTTGTTCCGCTTTTAGTGTATACTCGGCCGGCAGAGGTACATATTTGGTTTTATTTTGTTCACTGCTCGGCTTTTTTATCTCGTCTACGGGTTTCTTCTTAATTTTCACCCACGTTGGGTCTTTATCCGCGTTTTTCTTAGTGCGCTTGTACTCTACTGTTTGTTTATTTTTTCTACAGTTGTTTACAAATTGAAGGACACGCGCTGTCGTTCTTATTAACCTTGTCCATTTTGAAAAGCGCGTTATGTCCGGCAGATGACCGTTTGAGTTTTGAGCTGTTTGTACGTTACATTTTACTCGCTCTTCTCCCGTATCTCGTGCCGCGGCTGTTGACTTTTCCTTTGGCCACTCGCTCCGGTCCTTGTACAGGTACTCCGGGCCACGGTACCATCTGTGATCCGATCCAAAATTATCGGGTGTAGCGCGTGTGGCGTCATCAGCTACGTTGTGACGCGAAGGGAGCCATCGCCATTGGTTCTTTTTAGTGAGCTCCTCGATCTCGGCTATGCGATGGGCGACGAACGTTTTGAACGTACGTGGCTCTGCCCTTATCCACGCCAGCGCTGTTGTTGAGTCGCTCCAGTATGTTTCGTCTCCGACCGCATAGTCGTGCTCGAGGGCGACAGTTCTTGTGAGTCGCGCTCCCAACAAGGCCGCTTGAAGTTCCAGCCTCGGCACTGATATGGGTTTCAGAGGTGCCACCCTACTCTTAGCCGCTGCTAATGTTACATGAATGGTACCATCCGGTCGCTCTGTTCGCCAATATACCGCCGCTGCGTAGGCCTCCTCGCTCGCGTCCACGAACGTATGTAGTTCGCGAGCGGTGACGTCTCCATAATCGTAACAGCGTGGTATTCGTAATTTCTCTATATTGCGCAGCGACTCCATCCATTGTTTCCATTGCGGTTGTAGTTCTTCAGGTAGTGGCTTGTCCCACTCGGTTTTATATCGCCACGTGTGTTGCAGTATCCTTTTGGCTGGGATAGTGATAGGTGATATCAATCCTAGTGGGTCAAAAATGGCCATGATAATGCTCAGCGCCTCACGTTTGGTCGGTGGGCGCGTGTTTCTTAGTAACTCGTCAGGCGTTTTGTTACTATTTATCCTAAATGTAAAACAGTCATCTTTTGTGTTCCAACGCAGTCCCAAGGCCTTCTCTTCATCGTTACCGCCTAGTACTTTTGTGTCGCGGATAGGCGCTGCGCTGGCATTCAGGATGTTCATGTTGTTCGATGTCCATCCGCACAGGTGAAAATTAGCTTGACTGTGCACATAATCGACTTGCTCGATTACCTTTTCAGCTTCTGTTTCACTGGGAAAGCTCTGAAGGTAATCATCCATATAATGGTTATGTTTGATAGCTGACACCGCTGCTGGGTACCTATCGGCGTAGTCGTTAGCGTTGCGATCCTTTATGTACAACGCTGTACATGGGGAGGACGTCGCACCGAAGATAACTGATGTCATGCGATATTCTTCCGGCGTTCCCTCCCGCCGGTCTCCTCGCCATAAAAACCTAAGCGCGTCGCGATCTTCTTGCCTTATTTTAATCCTCATGAACATTTCCTTGATGTCGGCTGACACGGCTATCTTGTCTTGTCGGAAACGCATCAATACTCCGGGCAGTGATTGTAACAGGTCGGGTCCAGAGAGAAGTAGATCGTTTAGGCACAGACCCGCTGTTCTTGCTGCGGCGTCGTGCACTAGACGTGGCGGTTTATGTGGTTTAGATGGGTTAACCACTGGAAAGTGAGGTAAATACCAAGTCTTGTCCTTTGTTGGTGTACTGTCCGCCTTCTCTGCATACCCCGAAGTGAAAAGGTTATCTAAACGTTCTACATATTTCACTTTTAAGTCAGGATCTCGGTCTAGGCGTTTTTCTAGACTATCTAGCCTTTTTAGGGCACCTAGATAGTTGTTAGGTATCCTAGGTTCATCCTGCTTCCATAGTAGTCCCGTTTCGAAGCTTCCATTAGGTAACCTGCGACTTGTCTGCTCCAATATCTGCAGTGCTCTCTGTTGAGGATCGTCTTTAGGCGTTCTAGGTTCAATTCCTAATGATTCTAATTTGAAGAAATTCTTCATCTGCGCTTCTATTGAATCATCGTGGTCTTTAGTTTTAATATGGCCACAGAACACTGTCATAACTCTGTTGGCTGAATACTGGCAGCCATGTAGTACCCAGCCTAGTTTAGTGTACGATGCTACAGGTTGATCTCGCTGTCCGACGCGTGTGTCTTGAGACATTAACAAATGCCAGTTGTCCTGACCGATCAGAATCATAGGCCGCGCGTGTTCATATATTAGCACATCTCTTATATCTTTCAGATGTTCGCAGCTTTCTATGTTCTCGGTTGTTATTGTTTGTGACGTGATCTCGAGTCTGTCTACTGTGCGCGCCGCATCTATTTTAAATATGTCGGACTGATGTTTGCCTCGCACATATAAGTTGACCATTCGGCTGCGCTCGTGTTTGACTTCTGCGCCGATGCCCTGTATCCACATAGCCTGGGTTGGGCCGTCTGCACCTAGAACGTCGGCTATTGATGCATCTAATAGTGTTACCGTGCTACCGTCGTCTAATAGAGCGTACGTATCTATAGTCGCATGCGGTCCGCTAAGTGTTACTGGCACTATTTTCAGATAAGCTCGGCGTTGGAGGGGGGTGGTCGCCGTCACTATCTCTCTCGCTGACGTCACAGATTCATGTGTCGATACAGACGTCGCGACGTTGAGTGGCTCCTGTATTTTCCGCTCCTGATGTAGCAACTTGTGGTGATTCATTTTGCATTCATTTACATTACATGTGGGCGCCTTACATAAATATCGCCTATGTTTATTTATTAAACATTTAAAACACAAGTTACTAGTTTTAGCAATTTCCCAGCGAGACTCTACTGACATCTGTTTAAATTTAGCACAGTCGGGTAGCTTGTGCCCATATTGTTTGCACGCCGGACAACGCTCGTTTTGTGTCGCCGCTTCCCTGTGCACATTAAACGTGCGCTCTGTCTTGCGCCGCTGCCGTACCCCGCTGGGTTCGTCGTAATTGCGCTCTGGCTGCGCGTACGCGCCGCACTTGTCCGCCTCGTCATTCAAAAAGGTAGACAGTCGTTTAAGTTCGGGTATATCTTCACCCTTTTTATTCGCGGCGTAATCATACCATTTATTTCTAAGTATAGGCGTTAACTTTTCTACTATAACTCTTGACATCTCGGGGCTATGTAGATAATGCACACGTTTTAACGCCTCTACCGTACCCACCGTGTTCGCTATACGACTCGCGAATATACATATATCCCTAGGATTATCATTTAATCTAGGTAACAACTTTATTTTATCTAATTCTGCTAGTATTAGGGATTCAGGTCTACCAAAACGTCTCTCTAATGCGTTTATGACGACTTCGGGATCGGGCTGACTGAAAAGTAGGCAGCCGGCCGCCTCTTTGGCAGCACCTTTTACACTCATCCTAATCCTAGCAACATTTTCTATTTTAGAAAAATAAATGTGTGAGTCACGATACGCGGCCTTATAAGATATCCACTCACCGGGCTTTCCATCGAAGAATGGCAGCTGCTGTATATACTTAGGCGGCTCGCGCGTGCTGCGCGTGGCCTGCGCCAGCGCCGCAGCGAGCGTACTCACGTCGATCATCTTATTATTTACTGCATTTTCATTTTCCGTATGCACCATATTCACTGTATTCAACGTATTCACTGGATATACACTTTCGACGACGTTAGTCTTCGTTGACTTAGCCGTAGGCCTCCCGCCGCCAGCGTCCTGGGGCGGCGGTGGGGCTTCGCCCTCCGGTGGCGGCGCCGTTCGCGCTAGCCACGTCCCTATTCGTACGGAGGTGAGGTCTTCTTGGTCATCATCTTCACTGGAGTCCGCTTCTGCTCTTATTCGTCGCAGGCGGAGCTCTTGTAGCTCTTGTTCTGCCTGTGCCTGTTTCACCTTCATCTCGGCTAGCCGCTCTCTAGCTTCGAGCTCTGTCAGAAGCTTCTTCTTAGAGGCTGTGGTGCGGCGTGACCGGATGCTGCCGGGCTTCAGCGTTTTATGCGAGCTGGTAGCCTCGGCATCGTCTCTCTCTGTGGTGTCACTCGTAGTCTGAGTTGTACCGGTGCCGGTCGTTCCTTCTGACCCGCTAACCGTATCCGTTTCAGTGGCCTGACTCGTGCCAGACGCCGGGGCTGGTTCGCTAGACCCCGGTCTGACGGCCACCGAAGGATTTTGCTGGGCCTGTTCCTGTCCTGAGTCTCCGCTGCGGCTCCGTGTGACCACCATTTTCTGAAGATTCGGCTCGCGAAGGACCAATGTTAGAGATACTCAGCAGAGCTGGTTCTCCACTCGGAGACGTAACGGTTCTATCGGGAACTCAGGATAAGTTAAACGACACGGACTTGTTTATCACACCGATTTATTCTCTTGACACATTATTTATTATTACACAGAGATTTAAGTACACAGGTAAACAATCAAACAATTACTTAATAAAAGAAGATACTTTTTCGGTCAATAAGACATTACGTCATTGTATTGCGAACAAGAAGACACTGAATAATCATTTCTATTGTTCCTATATTTATAGTCGGCTCGGAAAGAGCTGGCCAGCGGTCCAAAGCAAACTCGCGTACATGCTCAGGATTGGTCCAGCCCTTACCGAGCCACTTTTGGCTAATAATGACTCTACACCTGCACATGACCTAATTTAACGATTATTAAAAGTTGTGTCATGTGCAGATTGTCCCCCTGCATCGCTCGGTCACTGCGGGATAACGCGTGGTAACGGCATTGTTCCTTATCTGCCGCGTACCGAGGTTATAAATATAACCACGCGTTTTCCCGCAGAGCTACCATTACTCGCCCGAGCGGCGCAGGAGGCACATCTATGTACTATTGCAGCTCTATTATTGTTATGTACTATCCTATGTACATAGTCTAAGTACATTTACTCACATAGGTATACATAAAAGGTTAACAAAGGTGTAGAACAGTTCAAATACAATCATACATCATTGGTGTTACTAAAAGAGTATATAATCAGACTTAAATAACAACATTAACACATTTATATACTACTTAAACATTGATATATTAACTTAGCACTATAATCACATTAGTTGGGCTCAATCGTGTCCCGGGTTTGATGGTCTGTCGTGCACATGTACCATGTGTGTTTGACAATTACCTGTATTTTGCACATAAACGAATTTGTACTCTATATTCTATTCTGTATAATTCTATCTATGGTAAGTCGGGTATTTGGAGATATGGGTTCGTTTGTATGGGCCAAGGGCACGATAACCCGCGGCCGCTGTAATTTCACCTTTATTTTTATCATTGTCTGTGATAAGGGAGAGCCGGCGGTGTCACTAACATGCCACTTGGAATAACTTATAAGCGAGGGAAGCCACTTGGTGAGATTTCTTTTTCTACATGATATTACGCACTTATTCATTCAAAATATTTTTATTTTTAATTATTAAAAGTTGTTTGTGGGTTAAAAAATTTACGATTTTATTCAGCCAATGCAAGTAGTTGGACTAATTATAGGGTTATTGAACTGTATGACCAACTGTTATTACGAGACCAATATAGAAAAAAAGGGAGATAAAAAATACTGTTCCATACATTTAGTTGAGTAATATTGAATTATTTCATTAGAACAGCTGTTTCTTTTTCCGATTTCAGTGTTGGTCTCATAGTAAAAGTTGTTCGCAATAATGAGTACAATAACCTCTTACACTTTAACCCCTCGACTGGAGAGGTCCGTGCTAAGGTCTCTCGGATAATTATTTATTAGTCAGTAATATCCGCACTCTTTGACGCAGCTGCCGCCGAGCATTTGATCTGATACATGACGGATTCGTGTGATGGCGCTCGCATGTCACAGAATTAAGCCAGAATACGATATCCGTTTTATGAAAAAAAATCATTGAAGTATCCAAATCATCGCACTTTTGCGTCCGCGTAGAATTTGGAAAATTCTTTCACATAAGACTTTTCTAGTCCCAATCCCCTATGCCTAATAATAATTAGTACAATAACGCCTTAAAGAACATTGGAGTAGAAAGGACCCTTTATAGCGAGTGCATCGTATAAAGAACCTACCTACCAAATCTATGATACCTATATTTCCTTGCTAACTAGTACGTAATTTAAAAGACAATAAAAATCTTCTATTCTATTCTAACTTAAGTTTGTAGGCTTTAAACTTCTTGAGCTTTCATAATGAGTCAGTGGTATTTCGCTTTTGTATAAATAAATATACGAGTCCGGATTACGTAACATAACGATGTTAACTAATTTTAAATTAAGTGAAATTAGTAATGAGGTATTTAGGTTTCAAACAGTTTTATTATTTAGGGGTTGAAATGTAAGCACCACTTTAGTTTCCGCTCGGGGTCCTTAAGCGGAGCCTCTTCCGCTAACCAAATCCCCAACTTCAATCAAGTTACATTACATAGTTTTTGCTGCAAACTTTCTAAAAATACCGGTTTGGGATGTAGAAAAAAGAGGTCATCAGCTGCGGGTAGGGTTGCCAACATTTTTTCGGGGAAATATGTTTTTCAAAATACTTACCATAAAAAAATATAGCTTGCTACAAAAAATAAATCAGTATTTTATGGAAAAAGCAAAAAAATTACAAATATGTTATTCGTTATTTATTTATTACCATAACTAGGTATATTTCTTGGCAAATATTGCCAAGTTCTTGTTAAATTTTTAATATGAAGGATTTGTTTGTTGGATCTTGTGTGTTGAAATATGGGTAGTATTTTTGCATACTATATTTTTTTTCAACAGTATTGTAAGAGTACGCAGACTCGAAATATAGTACAATGCTTTAAACTATAGTACGGTTCACCAACCCTAGCTGCGAGGGTTGAAAAATGCTAAAAATAGAGGGTTTGAGTTAGAACTCGATTTTTTGATAATATGCTCAATAATGTAAGAGTAAATATAAAAACTAACGTAACGTAATTCTTATCAAGGATTGTTAATTAGCACATTAAGAGCAGGTGTGTAATATTAGGGTAGGGTGGTGTAAGATTGCGCGGGCGGTAAGATTGCGCACACGTCATAATTCGATACCAGTGTGAAATACGCTGCCAACTTCAGTCCTGTTTTGAATGCAAGCATGGCCGGCATGCGCTCCCGATAAAATATTGAGAACCGAGTGAAAACGGCGAGTCCAGGTGAGTTAAAAGTTTTTAAAGCCCTGCGATCTAATTTTTTGACATTTTTCAAGTATAACTGATAAAAAACCTGTTGGAATTACAATGTTTTGCTGATCGTTTTACTTGTGTTTACCTTTGATATGTCGACTAGTTACAACGTAGTTCAATCATTTTCTAAGAGATGGCAGTAGTATCAAGATGGTTGCGCTGGAGGCCAAGTGTGTAAGTTTGCGCATTTAGGGGGTGGATAATATTGCGCGCGCAAACTTACACACCACTGCGTAACATTTATTTATACTAATTAATATTGGTTGTTTTCAATGATTTTAAATAGCACTTCACTTGTTGTAGAATGTCACGAAGACCACGCAAAACTGACCGTGCAGTTTGCTCACCCTCTACCATCAACGAAGCTCGTAAACGTATTGAAAAAGGAGAAAGCAAGTGACAAGTGGCTTTATCTTTAGGAATGGCTGAGTCAACACTAAGATACCGGTTGCAGCAATCACAATGTACAACTAAGCTAGGTAGATATGACGCTACATTTAGTCCAGAAGTAGAAAAAGGTTTCTGTGACCACTTGATAACCCTGGATGAAATGTTTTTCGGCTTGACAGCCAAGCAATTAAAAAGTGCAGCTTACGAGTTTGCAGAAAAGAATAATATACCCCATCGTTTCAACACACACACAAGAATTGCGGGGAAGGAGTGGTTTCGTGGATTTATGAAGCGCCACCCTGAAATTTCTCTTCGTCAGCCAACTTCCACGAGCATTGCGCGTGCTATGGGGTTTAACAGGCCTCAAGTTGAACGGTTTTATGTGAAAATGTCGGCATTGATGGACAAATACCAATTTCCACCGCAATCCATCTACAATATGGATGAAACCGGAATTTCTACAGTACCAAACCGACCACCTAAAGTACTTTCTGTCAAAGGAAAACGTGCGGTTAATAAAATATCAAGTGCTGAAAGAGGCATCAATGTGACTGCTGTCAACGCGATTTCTGCAACAGGTTATTTCATTCCACCGGCTTTCATTTTTAAGCGAAAGAGGATGAAAGCGGAGTTGATCGATGGTGCACCAGCTGGATCCATTGGAATGGTTTCCGACTCGAGCTTTATTAACGGGGATCTCTTCATAGACTGGCTATCGCATTTTAGATATCATACCAAGCCATCCAAAGATCAGCCTGTTTTGCTGATTCTAGATAATCACACATCACATTGTTCGCTGAAAGCTATTGACTTTTTCCGGCAAAACAACATCGTTGCCTT
Source organism: Allophyes oxyacanthae (assembly GCA_932294325.1). NCBI lineage: Eukaryota > Metazoa > Arthropoda > Insecta > Lepidoptera > Noctuidae > Allophyes > Allophyes oxyacanthae. The sequence goes on along the minus strand of OW028610.1, from coordinate 16,324,318 downwards.
GACGTTACCACCTCACTGCAGCCATAAAATGCAACCTCTAGATAGAGGATTCCACGGTGCTTTAAAGAAGTATTATGCCAGCGAATGCGAGAAATGGCTCAGAAACCACCCAGGAAGAGCAATAACGACATTCCAGGTGACTTCAATCTTCGCTCCGGCATTTTACAAAGCTGCAACTGTTGCTTGTGGGGTAGAAAGCTTCAGATCAACTGGAATATGGCCATGGAATCCAGATATTTTCACAGATGCTGATTTTATGGCAAGCACTGTCACTGAACGGGAGAACCCAGAGAATAGCAACACTATTGAAATCAAAGATGACGACTTTTCTGTAGAAATCCCGGCAGAAGCACCAGTGGATGCTGTGGCAAGTGGTTCTTCTCAAATTCCAAAACTGGCTTTACTAGAAAATGCGGTTGATTGTATTTCTGGAGGCCTGGCAATGTCTTCTGTGGAATCTGTGAACCGTCTCTGTCTATCTGTGTCAAACCAGCTCACGACTATCGCATCCATGGAAGCCGTGGCAGGGATATCTCAGCCTGCCTCACCCTTACAGAGCTCTACAATTATCATAAATAAAGCGAACGTAAGTGCGCAGATCAGTCCATCGCTTGAAGATATTGTTACGCTTCCAAGGTCTGAATTGAAGAGAATTACTCATCGGAAGCATAAACAAGCTGAAGTCATTAGCAGTTCACCCTATAAGAACCAACTACAAGAAAAATTAAATGAAAAAAAGAAGCCTAGTCCAAAAATAAACGCAAAGCGAGCTAAAAAGGTATTTAGAAAACCAAAAACTTTACCAAAAAAGAAAATATGGAGGTGTGGAGGATGCACAGAAGTCTTTTTAGAACCAATCGTTGAAGACTGGATCGAGTGCGATATGTGCCAGGTGTGGTGGCACGAAAAGTGTACTGATTATTTGGGTTTTGGGGTATTTAAATGTGATTTATGCAAGTAATTCTTGGCTTTTTTACTTGCATAAATCACGTTTAAATACCAAATCAAACACTGCGCAATCTTATCGCCATCTATGCGCAATTTTACACACCAGGGTGTGTAAAATTGCGCATATCCCGACTTCAAAGTTTTTGTTAATTAAGTAAAAAGTGATTATGTTTGCTCAATAATTAGTATTAAAATTTATTTTCAGATAAGTTTAGACTTATTAATTATAAAGAAACCTGTGATTAATCTGTATATTTTATTTTTATGACCGAATTATTCAAAACTGCGCAAACTTACACCACCCTACCCTATGACATGTTTCAACTGCAAGCTGTCGAATATTTTGTTGTATTTTCACTTAATTTAGTTAACATTAAAATTACATTCTTAATATACGTTACAGTCAGACCTTAAGTGAATAACAGTGAGTCACAATAAAAGTTGCGTAACGTTCATGCGGTTTCATTTGGAGATTCTCAGCATATGCGCGTAATCTAATGTAATAAGCCAGCGAGTCTAAAAGGAGTTTTTGGAGAACAAGGGAAGATTGTGGTGCTCTGGCATAAAATATGCATCACCCTTAAAAGTTTGGCGCGATGAAAAAGCGCCTGCGAGTTTGTCGTCTGCGGCCGCAGAGCACAACAGAGCAATATGTCACTTATGAGTATAAGTCATTATACCACTGATACAGTTATCAAAACAGCCTCAGATCAGCATAGCTATTCTGTAAGAAAATCTCGCAACTTGATTCGAATTTCAGTCTTATTGGGTTCAAAGATTTTGAAGTGAAACATCTATGTAGACGTCCCCGTATTAGGATTTTTCTGTCACGAAAAAAGCGTTACGGCCGCGTGGACGGCCGCGTAGACGATATATCCGTTGAAGTTTCACTTTTACTAGGTATGTGTCCCAGCACACATTTCGTTTTTTTTATTCTCATACATACATAGGCCTTTGCCCAGCAGTGGGATGATACAGGCTAACAGTAACATACAGAGTTCACTTACCTACTTATGACAAATTAAGATAAAGTAATTAAATTGTCTTGCGACGAAGCATGCATTAGTGTAGAAATCTTAAAATAAAGTACCTAGGTATATAAAATATTGTTGGCCAAGTTTGCTAGTAAAACCAAAGTATGACCTAGATACCATCATTGATGCATAACTATAAAAATGTTAATCATCACACCTGGAGTCTATTGAGTTATGTAGGTATATGTGCACGTGCACACAGAAATATATTTTTTATTTTTTTATTTTCAGTTGATATTTGACGAATTGACATAAAATAACTTAATAACGAAGCTGTGAACATGCTCTAGTCATGTTTACAACTCCTATTATTAAGTAACACGTTTAATATCGTATGCCAATTTGTCAAATATCAATCGACAATAAGTGTGAGATTCGAAGCGAGATATGAAATGTTCTTACAGAATAGCTGGGCAGCTATTCTGTAAGTAATTCTGTTTTGAATTGTGCACGAGTATACAAGTTCTTCACCTCATCACCTCTATCGCCATTAAATAATCACGCTTCATTCTTCAAGCCAAGTTCCATTATCGAGTTCCAATGTTGTATGTAGCGTGCCGTTCAATCCCTGTAACCACAGATTGCTTAAGAATCACTTACCCTACGAAGATGCACAAGCATATTTAACGTTTTACCCATACAAATCTCAGAAAGAAAATGAAATACATTAGCAATTTTTGAACTATAACAACCATGCGCATTAAATATTACCGACGTTAATTTACATATACATCGAAATATCTACATAGTTTATATTAAACCTATTTAGTATTCGAAGTCAAACAAACAAACTAGTGTACCTATAAGCTGTAGGCTAGAAACTATTTGATATTAATAATGCATATATCCGAACAATAGCAATACGTTGGCAAAGTTTTGATGCCCGTCATAACTCTATTAGCGCTCAACTCTAACTAATATGGCCCGAATACGTCAGTTTATCCGTAACTACCCGTATAACTATGGTATCAAAATTTAGCTTCGGGATTGAATTAAGGCCTGCTGTGCTGTGCGCTGCCGAGTATACCTAATAGTTCCAATTTTTTCGACATAATGATGGGTATTTTTTTTAAATAATTATATTTCTTGATACTAGTGGTCGCCCAGTAGTCGAAATTCAACTGTGATATTACTTATATTTAAATAATAAAATTATTTACAGTAAGTAAATTTTAGCTTTCTGCACGTGGAGAACTATAAAAACTTGCCAATGCCACCATATAAAAATGCCAAATAACACCTACTCTGTGTGCGCAATATAATTAAAAAGGGGTAGGTACAAAGTTTTCTCTTCACGTATAATATAATTGTATAAGTAAGATACACAATACGCTACACACGCTACGAAACTTAAATTTTAAAGTTATTACGTGGTTAATTAGTAGTAAATACAAGCGTATTATAGCAGCTGAAAACCAGCGTCAGGTGGCCATAATTATTGCCTCCTGGCATGATGCTGATTATGCTGGTCCTTCGGCACAATAGCTGGCTATTAAGTGTCATGTTTTATTTTATTTTACAAGTTTTCTTTGTTTTTCCGTTTTTCCGTTTTTCCTGTATTTTTTTTTGTGTTTAAGAAAGAAAAAGAGGTTATTGACAAAACAACAGAGTCAATAACCTCTTTTTCTTTCTTTCTTTATCTTAGTCTTTCGCGGTAATCAATCTATCTACAATTGTTACAACTCCGTTGGCATCGTCAATATTGAGATGGAGCCCAGGGTCATTAAGAAATCATCATTCAAAATTTATTCGTTTTTGATTGCCCCATAACGTAGAAGATGAGTTTTGCCATTTTACGACGCTGTTTAGTTTTAATTTGCCCATATTAGGCATCTCGTCACCTCTGCTAACGTTCCAGTCTTTACTTGAATTATATGAAAATCCAAGAATTGCTAAAAATAGGTTTACCGAAGTTTTCATGATTGTTTATAGATATTATATTCATTATCTATAAAAATAAGCGTCTACCTAAAATTAGCCTGAGACAGTCTTGTTTTTTTTAAGAAAATGTTTTTCCAAAGAAAAGTAAAGCTTTGAATTCCATTAGTTTGTTTTATTGAAGCTTAAAAACATTATTGAAAAATAAAAGAAAATATACAATTGATTTAATTAATTTCATGGGAACAGACGATTGTTTACACAAATTAGTTTATCGAAGAAAAATACAGAGAAAATACGAGTAAATGGTGAGCCCAAATGGAGAAATGTAAGTAAAATAATTTTACGATTTTCTTCACGGTGCCTGAAAATTCGCAGAGATTATTTATTAACAGTAGATACAGGCACGATACGTCGCGGTGAATCACCGCAATGTATCGTGACAAATGGAAACAAAATGCTTTGAAGTACTTTGAACGACTGCGGCCCGCGGTTAGCAAATCTGCGTTTGGACACCGGGCGCAAATGATTTTAGCCTTAAGGATGGTCGACGGAGAAAGTTTGTACATTAAGTAGTACCTATATCCTCTGTTTAAGATTTTCGCCTACAAAACCAATGTGACAGGTTTCTAGTTACTATATGTAAACTTTCGTCTATGCAGGAGCTGTCATCGAGACTAATAAAGACACGTATTAGAGATGCTACCTAATAAAGGACTTTCTTGGCCGACTATACTCGCACCATGAGTAGGTATAATTGGCGAAGAAATAGTGTTAGTTCCTATAGTTCCTGTTCTGTCCTACTAAAAAGAAACAAACAAACAAATTATCGCAGTTCGGAGAATGTATAAAACGATTAATAATTACGAACGTTTTCCGTTTATTTAATTTTTTCGTGTTTTCAGAACTCTATTTAAACGAGATAACTTTGTAATCGGGCACCGGATCTTATATCGGGTACAAAATTCGGCTCAAAATTCTGCGCGATAACACTTTTCAGCTACTTTTATAATAGTATATCCGGACGCAGCCGCTTGAGTCGGACATTGACGACGGTCAGGGAGACTTCTTTGTAGATTCTACATAAACCGGCCCTTTATACATATTTCAAAAACTATATTTCGACAAAATGTGGTTCACAAATCATACTGATTTCAGAAAGCAAATTCTGTCTGTCAGATTCATTTACGACTTGTGATATTGATTACTAAGTGCTGGCAAAGCCTTATTGGCAAAAGGCAGTTTTGTGACTAGACTTTTGCACTGGGTTCGTCTAGGTATAAGTGTTGATAACCTCATGACAATGTCCACCGTTGCTGTCTGACTAATGGGGTCCAAGAAATGCCTTCACGAGGGACATGAACTGGGGACTATAGGTGACTAATAAAGAGACGTCTTGTCGGTTCTAGAGTCTATAATATAATGATTGCGTTTACTTAATATTTACTTACAACTAAATACGTAATATTAGAGGGAAGGCGAGTCCCACACTACAGACCAAGCCGACAGATTGTCTGGAGTACCCTGGGCAGTCAGCCTCGATACCCACATTACTGTCTTACCAATAGGTATTTCCACTATGCATTAGCGATTCCCATTTGCTCGTGCCGATTTGACAGAAGAACCTCATGACCGTTAATCGGAATTTGGAGTCGTTTTCATTCAGCAGAGGACGTATGGGGAACGATATGAACGTATGCGCTGTTGTATCAGGGACAACCTATTTATTATATGTGAGTATTTATACAAAGGTTGCCTAAAAGAAATTTCTTTATGCTATAAGGCAGCGCAATAAACTATATTATAATCTATTATATAAACTTTATAGTTTATACATTCAGGTGTATAAATAAATAATTATATATATTTAAATATACATAATATGAATATGGCTCTTCCCTGATCTGCACGTAAAGCGTTGTGATTCCAACATTGTCGTTCCAATTCATCGTGGAATAAAATATAGACATGACAGTACTTAAATCTCGTGACCCTGAATATCGTTTTCATCATTGAGTATCCCATTCAAAGCGTTCTCTGTAGCTTCTTGCTTAACATTGAACGTCCGGTCAATTTCATCTTTATTATGCCAGATTCAATTGAATGTTTTTCAATACGTTTGTATACGCATTATCGTGTTGTGAATTATGAATGTTTGTGTCTTCGTCATTTTTATTTAAGAATCCAAGTTTCATTTCACGTTTATGAAAGAATGCAGGCTTTGGAAATAATGTACCTACATCTTTGTTGTATTAATTTTCTACTCATTAATGTCATTAGCACTTGGTCGGATAACACGTTCTTTAGAACTATTTTATTGTGTGCTTATCGGTAAGCCCGTGACTGGCTCCATTCAGGATATAAAATGTAATAACAGTAACTGTTGTAAGTAACTAGAAATAACTTTCTGCTGATTCATAGCTTCCGGGGATAGATATTGCAAATCCTTATCCAGGATGGCGCCGATTCTAAACTAATATTATAAAGAGAAAAGATTTGATTTTTTGTATGTTTGTTTGTAATGGATAAATTCAAAAACTACTGGACCGATTTTAAAAGTTCTTTCACCAGCAGAATGCTTCATTATCAGTGAGTAACATGGGCTATAATTTATAAAAATATCACGCGGGCGAAGCCGCTGGCAAAAGCTGGTTTACAATAAACTCGCTAACAGATGGAAAGACCTAAGAAATGTCGCATTTAGAACAAACGTCAAACCGATTATAATTAATTAAGCATTATAATGTAACAGACTTTCTAACGGACCAATTTCCTTAATTTTTTTGGTATGAGTAAGATTTCGTATTTATGTGTCAGATTAATTATATTTTGTGTTTGATTAATGTTAATAATTATGCATAATTGTTGTGACTAAATTATGCTATGAAATAAGTATCTAATGTTTATTTTGATTAAATCTGTGACTGTGCTATTGCTGTGTCTTATTGTGTGTGTGTATCTTGGAACAAAATAATCAAGTACTATGTTACATCTTGCGCGCAGTTGTATGTATGCACATGTTTAAGCAAATAAATTTTACTATTCTACTCTATTGATCTATTCTATTCTTAATTTCATCCAAATCTGTTAAGCCTTGTTCCATTCGTATGATGTATATATGTGAGTAAGCAACAAACATCACAACATCCGAACTTTCGCATTTATTAAGTAAGTATGAGTGAGTTATACTCGCATGTGTGAATGTTCGTTACTAAATTAACAAACACGGGACTGGGAACAACGTGGTAACTCTATTATTTTCGCTTGCATCACTAGTCGTAATCCAGTTAGGAACTGAAGCGAATTCGCTTATGCGGTTATATCCGCATATAACTGGTTATGCACCGGTTAAATCCGGCTGCACTTCAGGCAAATATAACTCGTGTCGCAAAATTCGATTATGGATGAGTGGATGTTTTACCTACAATTGTTTTAATGGATTCGTTTTGAATAGATTTGATATATTATGTATAAACACGCATAAATTGGGAACCTACATATTTTTATATATGCAAATATGAATTAATCAGAACATGCACTAGAACAAAGAAGAAGTGGTCGCATTTATGTTGTAATTAGCACGGGTCCGAAGGCTTAAAATTTTAAATAAGTATACTCAAACTCCATTTACAATTAAAATTCAAACAAAACATTTCTGCGGCGTGGTGCTCCACTGTATAGAGACAATCTCGCACCAAATTCGTTCTATTTTATTTCAAAATTAGGTTGCGGCCTAAATAACGTATATTTGTGCGAGTCCCTGGCCTGACTTCAATTACCACGAGTACCTCTGAATTTTTAAAGCAAATTGTCTTAAAAAGGTAGATGCGCACTTTGTCGAGGGCGAGACAAAAGCGGAGTTATGTACCGTGATATTTATTCAACGACGCTCCCGATGCGGGGCAAACTTCTAAACTTTACAATTTACAGGGAAAATTTCTTTTAAGTCTCATTATAGTGTAAGATGCCTGGCCTCCTTTATACCCGAGATATAGGTAGTCATTCCTGAACTTTACGTTTTCGCTTTGGTTTTTATGACATCTTATCAGTGGCCTCCTTTTGAAGTTGGCTGTAATTTGTATTTTGGCACGATAAGTTATGGCTATGTTTTTCTTTATGAAGCTGCCGTAACAACAAATAAAACAACATAGAAGATTACGAGCATGGTCCTTGTAAATTAAAACGCATCCATCACACTTATACTTAAATTCAATTGTAACCAGAGCAGTTGGATCAGATCAATTTTTTTTATCTACCACCTATGTCAGTTGCCTCAAACAAAACTCTACAAATATGACAAAATGTTAGCCTAGGGCCACATGGTACCGTAACGTCACAATAAGTAATACTATTACATAACATCACGCTGAATTCCCCGAAAGGATAGGCAGATAGAGGTGTAAGAAGTATTACAGATTTTGCCGATGCTGTTATTAAGTCCAAGCCCCGCTATTACTTCTCTTAAAAATATCTTATCAAACAACGGGCTGATACTGAGAAAAACACTAAAATATAGTACGACACAATAAGAAGTCGCATCGGCAAACTTCGTAAAACCGATCATTTCCGAACTGAGTTCGTCTTCAAAACCACGAATGTTTATTAGTACTGCAGTAAAACATGATCTTTACGTTGACTCAATAACTTGTTAAATTATCTAAGCGAGCAAGTCATCGATGTAACTTCTTAGTTGTGCAGGCGCGGATACAGGATTTAGTTGGGGGGGGGGGATTATTGAGTGATATTAACTAGGTATCGTCCAGAAAATTCATTCTAAACAAAAAAATTATAATCTTTTATTTATTAATGTAGGTATCTACTTATATTTGACTAATTACGGAAACTGACTTTTTTTTTGTATGGAGAGAAAACAAGCAAAGTTTGAAGTGTCATAAATTCATAATAATAGTTTGTTCGGAATCAGGATGGGTATTGAACCCATTGCCCTCTCATATCCGCGCCTGTAGTTGTGTACCCGACCTGGGAATGGAACAAGGGCCTCTCGTTCAGCAGCTCTGCGTTAGTGACCGCTACACTAATGAAGCATTTAATAATACAATTTTAATCAAGTATTAATGGTACACTCGACAATCCACATGTACCTAATAGGGTCGGACAAATTGAGTCAATGAACGAAAATAAAGCCAAGAAGTTGTAAAGTGAAATTGTAATGACTTGAACTTTATCCTCAGTTGAACCGAGTCCCGACTTGAGCTAAATGGCTTTGAGATATACATAATTTATGTAGGTATGTCAATGTTAATCTAAGGGGATTGGAATAAAATAAGTACCTAAGAGTATTTTAGTGGATAATGGAAACTAGAAAATTTTGTTATGCTACTCTATGGTCGGCTCCGATAAGAAATTTGCTGATTGGCTTGTTTATTCAACTAGTACGTAACTGTGCGTAATATCTCCATTTTCCATTATATTATTTCCATTTTGTGTTGCCATTGCATATCTTTATGAGTTCTGTCCAAATCGAAGTTAAGAAAGATTGTTAGGTTTGTATGATTTTTTTAAAAAAACGTTGCTCCACGTTTTAATTTCTCCTGTATCGTGAGTACAGTTTACAAACATACATGTCACATGCACATACAACCAGACCCGAAACAACTATTTGTAGATCATACAAATATTTGTTCCGTGCAGGGATCGAACCCGCGGCACGTAGCGCAGAAAGCTAATCGCTTAGCCACTGCGCCAACCGTGTCGTCAAGTTTATTAGAGGTGTAATAAACAGCGAGATTATTAGTAACTACTGGATTGTATAGTTAATAAGTACTTTAATTGTAGCTCTTATTATCTTAAAGGACATCGACCTGATTTGTTCTTTTATTCTTTTTTAATAGAAATACCTTTTTGTTTAGGTTCCATGGAAATAAACGGGGTTTTCATCGCGGTCATTGTTATTCAAGCTACATTCAATGTCGTTCAACAAACATTCGCAAGCTAAACTGGTAGACTACGCTATAGAATAAATGTGTATCAAAGATGAGGTTTCCCAGCAATATGTGCACACCACACCTGATTTACGACGGACTGATCCTACAAGGATGCTGAAGGAAAAATCCCGTCGCTAATACAGGATCCGCACACAGAAGTAAACAGTTTGCTTTCTGGTGCAAAATCACGTCCCATAGGTTCCGTAAAACGCGACAAATGGGTTGTAAATGATTACAGTCGGGATTAACTTCATGTGTACTGCTAAGGCCTAAGTTCACCAACAACATAACAGACGGTTAAAGCAAAATATAGAACAAATATTTCTAAAATCTATCATTTTGTATATTCTTCCGTAGATAAAACCCATTTCTATGGTGGTCATGCTACGCCTGCTGGAAGCGCGTGGTGGATTATACGGTCGTCCTTCTTTCAAAGAGCGAGGAGGCTTGACTCCCAGCAGAAAATACGACTTAAAACACTACAAAATTATTAATAGGTACCTTAAAATATACCAATTTTATTCAGTAAATACATAATGGATGTTTGTTGATGGATGTTTTTTTTTATTATTAGTAATGCGTTAAACTAGAAAATTTGTACGCCGTTGACGGCTAGACATAGCGTTAATTTTATAAAAAAGAATATGAAAAGAACAAACTCACCTACTTTACCTATGTTCCATAAATAAAAATATTTGTATTTGGAAGTAGTTTGTCTCGATATAGTCTGTAATGAATTATGGATTGATAATAATAGCATGTTACTGGTTCATAACCCTCCCAGCTATTCAAACTACATGTTTAGGTATGCTATAGTTATATACATATGTAGCAACTTTGAAGAACATTATACATAGTGGCTCTACTTAAATCCTCCGCTGAATCTCTTTATCCTTCATACCCTTATCATGCTACGGACGTTTTTATACATATCGCAGTACGTAGATCCAATTAACTTTATAGTAGTATCTAATATTGTAGTTATTTTATTAAATCTACAATATTATAAAATTGGAAAGTTGAAGCAATATTCCACTCACGTAGCTTATGCCAATTTCAGAAAATTTTGTTTCAGATAAGTATTTGTTTTTCTTTATACTGTAGGTACAAGTACGTCGAAATTAAATAACAACATTTTGTATTTTCGTAAGCGATCACAAGCTTTCTCACAAGAATTAATTCTAAATTTAAATAAATTAAAAGAAAAAAAAAAAAATCAATTGTGTTCTATTCAACGAATGACTGGCTTGGACAGAATATCAGCAGTTGAGCATGCCTCGCGCTGCCAGCTATTATGCTGAGGCCAAGACCTTTTTGTCTTTTACCTTCTTGTATGATGTATCTCCTTGCTACCTATGTAATTTGAAAGACAAATAAAAATCTTCTATTCTATTCTATTTAACTTCCTTTAGTAGGTCATCACTGTCAGCCATAATTACTTACCTTATTGGTACATTAGCTTTACTCGAGTTTGACTCACAGCATCCGCCGGGGATTCAAAACAAACAGTATCTGAGATGCATTCAGGCAACTTAATAAACGATTTTAAATTAATATTCATTTGCTTGACCCTTAAGTTTAACAGGATATTTCAATTAGTGTGCAATATTTCATTGTCTGTGCCCATGCGGGCTCGACTCGACTTAAAATTGACCGCTGACTGTATCGCTTCAAATTAAATCGGGGGTCGCAATTCACCAAAGCCCCGCAGTCGAAGTGTTATCTAAATTGGATTTTCATTGATTTAAAATGGAAATGATATTGTAACACAATAGGTAATAGTATACATTATTTTATCTTTAGAGATGTAACTTGAAAATAAAAATGAAATGTTTTTTTTCGCAATCTTGAAAAACCCATTGCAGCTTTGTTAAACAATGGTATTTCCTTAATAAAAAACAAAAAAATGTAATATCATCTCATATTTAATACTTACCATACCATCATACCATCTCATACTTACCATATTTTTACTTTCGTACTCTTGAAATAAAAACTCTGGTATTTTTTAAAGTTTATTTTCATAAATGAAAAAAAAATACAATATTTTCAACTAAGACCAATAAAGTTTAAAAGGTTTTCAAAAAAATCCAACAGTATCGTTTTTAGTTTTATAAGACCAAAACTTGCTAACTATAACAGAAAGAGCAAATAAAATATAACAAAACAGTCACCCTTACTGCTTACTGCGCGAATCTGGTCACCTGTAGGTATAGGTCATAACTCCATTTACTCCATAAGTCCATACACGATCAGTAATATTATTTACTTGTAGTGGTCGTATTATAATGTCGTTGGTACCCAGGTGGACACTGCTTCTCCGCTGATATTAATCCCTCGTTACTCATTTATAAATCACCTGCTATAAAGCTTAATACACACCTACGTAAGATATAGTTGAAAGCTCGTAACGGATACCACACAGCATACACGAGCTGAGAGGTATACTAACAACGTTGTAAGCTCACTCCAAAGTCTACAGCTACACATGAGTACTATCGATTTGCAATATAAACTTCAGCTACAATGTTTAACCTACCTTTAATAAAAAAAAAACATTACAAATTAAAAAAAAAAAAGTTTTCGAATAGTTAGAATAGAAAATAAATACTCTTTATTGTACACCAATTTTATTGAAATAATGAAAATAATTATTATTTAGAAATAAAATTTTAATATTTTACAATGGGCAGTCTTAAGGAATCAGCAGAAAACCTTTGGATGGTATGTATTGCATGTAAAAAACCCAGGTAGCCCGTGGTGCAGCTAAACGAACAAAACTGCAATACCTATTCGACCCAAACGTATGGGACAGCTGATAACGATTATGATACTGTTCCTGCAAATAAACGTTCTATTCGACAAGAATTCTAAAAATGATGGATTCGTGTTCTATATGCTTATTTCTAGTCTCCCTAGCCTATTTTCGCGAAAATATTTTCAATGTACAGACATTTCGGCCTCTACGATTTTATTATAGTATAGATATATCTGAAAATATAGAATAATAAATTCTAATAAACCGAATCTAATGGTGAAAGTCAATATTATTAAATAGTACAAAGGAAGGGTTAAACCACAGATAACCCTGTTTCCTACATACATAGACAATCGATCTGTTCTGGCAGCCGTAAATTGATGCATCACAGTTACTAGTTCAATGTCGTTTACAAAAGATATAAACCGATACATTATAATATGATGTAATTCTATTTGGGATACTTATTACTTTTGCTCACGTCTTTGTTCACGTAGATACGATTTTATATACTTTTTTCAACCCTAATAGCTATTTACCATCTTAAGTTTTCTTTATTCATTTAAAAAAATCTCTCAATTTTATCAACTTCTTCGCTTTTCAAGAAACCGTCATTTAACTTCAAAAACATTGTTTGGCACTCTACCGCGATACTAAATTATCATTAATGCTGCAAGTTATCGTATAAGTGGATTTGATTTTACGTTTATACATGATACACAGTCACAATACGGTTGGCGGCAGTCACATATGTTTGAGTAAATCGTGTATGTACATATATGATATATGTATATGCTACAGCCTATGTAATATTCTTGGCTACAGCACACGCACAGAACACAGAAAGAGGTTAAACACACCTCTTTTCTGTGTTCTGTGGCTATAGTGTACCGGATTTACTATCAGTTTGGAACGCTTATGATAAACTCTTTACCAGTAAGTACGAGCCGTTAATTGCCTGTCCAGCCATGCTAATTAGTAGATACAATCACGTGCTCAGTGATGTATTTATGTTACAGTCAAAACTCATAACCGGTCAAAACTAAGTTTGACTTGCGATATATTAGTTAATTTAAAAAGTTACCCTGGCAATTGCCGGTCCTCTGCCGCGGCACCGTTCGCTTCGCTCGCTCGGCTCGTGCGTTGTGTGATCACAGTTCTAACCTAACCTAACCAACTAGTTTGTTTTAGATTTCACAATCTTTTTCTAAAATTTACTTTTATATGTCGCTACGTGTATACGTTCTTGTGCACGTGACTGTACTAGAAACCTGAACTGCAAGAAATTGAATGGGTTACGTTACGTCGCAACCTTTCACTACACTTTTGTTGGTGAAATTATCTTTCGTTGTATAATTCTTGTGCATTTCGTTTCGGATACAACCGAAGCGTGTATTGAGGCGTACGGCTACAATCGGTGAGTGTCAAGATGGCGGGTATACAACAATATTCGCTATCGCAGAAAAGCCTACAATTTAGTAAATTTTAACCTGCCTAATCTAGGTACTAGTCTCGCCGCCATCCTGATCTCAGGTTGGCGGGCAACATTTTATGCGTTATATATTGGAATACGAGGAGAATATTTTACCGAAGGTACCAAATTGTTCCAATTATGTAGTTAATTATAGGCTTATCTGCCTTAGCGAATTCTGGTGTCTACCCGCCATCCTGACACTCATTACAATCAAGCCTGAAAATAATGAGGCACGTCTGAAAATAAGCACACGAGTAACGCTGTCCACACTCTAAGCCAACAGTCCGTATAATCCTATCTGTTTACAGTCCGAATCAATGTTCCTACATTGTTGGAGTTACCAGGCCTAACGCTGAATACTGTTAAAATTTCTCATGCACAAAAGCTTACTTCGCGAAATACTGTGGAATTTATTATAAAATCCTTGGGCTAATAGAATGAAAACATTTGCCGGCTTGTTAAAACCCTCATATTTCAGTAAAGTTGCTGAATTCAGCCAATCTTCGTGATGGCGTCTTAGTAAATGGAATGCCTTTTAACAGGGTAGTTGACCTAAATTAAAATGGACGGGCAATTAATATTTCCTCAAATATTGAAAATACAATAAAACAGGTGATGCCGCTATTGTCAAAGACCAAAGGCAGGATTCAAAGTTCCCTGTTTTTGTTATTGAAACAGGATTTACAACGAATACGAAGAAACACATCTTACTGTAATTATCAATTCATCCAAGAAGTGTGGAACATTGGAAACTTCTCCAAGACAAGATTGAGGGCCGGAGGGGAACTCATTTTCAGCCCTTAGATAACTCTAATTCTTTGAATTTCGTGCCGTGGTCTAAATTTTCTTTAACCTAGGTAACGTCTTACTACTCCAGTGACGTTAATCAAATATGTTAATGAATAACTAAATCTACATTTCGCGTTGGTTTGTCACTAAGTTAACGATAAAAGCGGTTCACTCAGCGTACCGGTCTGGTACTTATCAGCACGCGTTCCGGTGAACGATATCGCCGGACCCTAATTAAAAGTAGGAAATTAAAGGGTTTTAGCAATAAAACGCCTTCCCTTAATACTTGGAGTTTGATGATAGACGTAACGATCCATAAAACAGAACGGATACTACAGATAAAGTGCACTTGTAGAATGAAAAACTTTGCGCCCAGTCCGCAACAGATGGATTGCTCAGAACTGCTCAGTAACATTCTATTTAGCTACAAAAGGAACTTTTAATTTAGTTCTCCAGTGAATCACTGTTGTATTGATTTCGCTACTTTTGTATTTGTATCCGGGATAGTGAACTCTTTTCAAATCTACTGTAGCTGTTTGAAAACAAAATATAATAACTGTTTTTTGGCAAATATAATGTTCTGTAATTCTTGCAGTGCGTGTGAGCTACAAAACAATACCCAGCCCACAAAAATCATAACAGACGAATACACCATATGCGGGCAACATCCTCGCCTAACAATCCGACTAATGCGCGCGCAGACATTCGCAATAAAAACCCCATTGCGAATACAATACACGTAAAAATACACTCCACATATTTCACCGTTTTCATACAACGATTATTGTGCCCATTCAAAATTAGTGTAACGATCCCTAAATCGACTTTATATCTTCGAAATAAGGTTGAAATTGTAATAACCATTATCAGTCGGGCACAGCATGAGATTCTATTGAGGCGCGCGATTCGCGGTTTCGCACAACCGCGGTGTGACGACATGTGTTGCAAAGGGTTAACCTAAGGGTTAAAACACTGTTGTTTTCTTTATGGTTTAGCAAAACAAAGGGCAAAGGGTAACAAGTTCGCGCCTACCGCCTGCTGAGCCGTTGTGCTTTTTTGGGAAAAAACGGATTAATTCGGGAAAAATATTTTTGATGTCTTTATTTCGAGTACTCTACTCGTTTTTATTGCTCAATGTATTTAAGGGATTGTAGGGTACTGGGATGATATTGATGGTTTCTGAACATTTTTGTTTCTAAAACAGAGTTATTTAAATTGCAAATAGATTTGGGAGAAACAATTTCTACTGAAGTGCCTTGAATAGTAAATCAAATCGTACACTCTAATGCATATAATGCTTTCACTTGTTCTGCCGTACATTAACTTTGCCAATCGCTTCATAATTTTAAACATTTTTTCCGACTATCTATACTAAAATGATCCTTGTGTAGCAGCGGTAGGGGCAAAAATGCATCAAACATTAATTGGTAAAATTGTCAGATTATACAGTGTAGGATGACAAGTGGCACTTCGGGACAATTGAATTTTTATTAACAATTCGCGATACCCTCTTGAAATATATTTTTTAACAAATGTCGCGGTAGATTATCTGTATACAAAATGATAGCGGTTTAATACCGCGGGGTGGGCCGGGCCATATTGGGGCACTTTAAAAACTCATCCGTAAATTAAATGTAATTGTTCGCTTGTTAACCACAGCGAAGGGGACCAATGTGCTTTTTATTTAATTTTTTTCTTATTACTTTCCATTTGTCCGTTTGAAATGATTTTGAATAGATTTTATGTTTAACTTGAGCATTGGGAGGTTGAAACCATTTTGATTCTGTGCGACTACTAGGAAGCACAGCCAGTGTCTATGATATTTAAATTCATTCTTTATTCTTATTTCTAGCATTCCAGCAAAGACTGGGCTATTTTATTCTTTGTGCTTTACTTTTTTCTACCATTAAATTATTTATTTATTGTATCATTGTCGCTATAATTCGTATCTACTACTTATAATGTTTTCTGGTTATGAACTCATTGTTACTGTGGTACAAACTGGTACAAAATAGTAGATATTTATTCATCAAATCCATATTGTTTATCAATGTAACATACCTACATTCTAGTCATCTACTTTAAATACTGTTTAATTTGTTGCTGAAAACGTTAACGCGCCAGAGCATTAAACAACTAATTAGATTTTTCACTTTTTTATGTATTTTTGGGGTCATTTGACGGTCACAGGCGAGTTAATTAAATAACATTTTTATTAAAATTCCGATATTACGACAAGTATAAAACAGTCGTTATGGACGTTCAACGAAACCTGTATACATAAAAAAGATGCACTTTTATAACCATTTGCGAAGATGCGGCAATTACAAGGACCTGATTACGGCGCCCAGCACGTAATGTCTCGCCGAGATGTTTGTCTTGAATTCCTAATGAGTTTTAACAACGCTATTTCTACCAAAACATTAGTGGAACAAAGGGAACTCGGAAACCATTTTATTTATCATTCCCATTAGAGAAATGAAAATATTAATAAAAAAAAACAAATATACCACAGCGTTTTTTTTGTAGGTAATATAAAGAATAAAAAAGCTTGTATCGCGCAAGCTAATAAGCTTATTGTCATGTAGTGATAAGCAAATATTTCCTAATCCGACAAAAGGAAAAAAAAACGCCCGGGTCCGGCCGCGACATAAGGTGTGAATGTTCTCCAATTTACTGTCCATTGACAACAAGCATAAAAGATGTGCCCTCATAATCCCGCGTCCCATTTGCCCACTTGACCCTAACTCGGGCGCATAAATTATGCATAATCATCAGCATATCGACTGTGTTCTCTGAATTATGGCTGTAACGTGTGTGCAATTTCATAAGCGCTCTTCAGTTTATCATTATTATCACTTGCGTATAGTTTAAAAATAATCTATGTACGAGTAAGTACCGACTTTTTTTACTGTAAAGCTTTCATGAGCTTGCATGCTGATTTTAAACTAATCATATTTTTAATCCATCACGTTTATTTATTACCGACTTCCAAAAAGGAGGAGGTACTATGTTCGTCGCGTATGTATTTTTTTATTCATAGTAAAGCATACAGCATTATTACTATTTAAGTTAAGTGAACCAAAGAATTTAAAAACAAGTAATAAAAGTGAAAAAAATATTATGTATAGTGTCACTGACACTATACATTTTTTTTCACTATTGAACATAAATTTCTGGATTTAAAATACTTATACCTACTATATTTGGTGATAATATTTGCAATGAAAGTATAAGATTTCGTAATCCGATAATTTTAAGTAAAAATTAGGGCATCTAAACTTAACCCGATAATAATTTGCAAAACAGAAGATAAGTAAATAAATCTATTTCTGTTTTTAAGAAATGTGTCAAAGACCATTACCTTTCTTCGTTACAATGATTGTCCATTACAATATATATATACATAATTCCTATATATAAGTATTTGTTTTTATATATTTAGATAGGTATTTATTCGTACGGTATATGTAGTTCATTGTATTTGTTATCTATGTAGTTTATTTCATAGGTATTTAGTTATTGATTTAGTTTAGTATACCATAAGTTTAAGTAGTCTAAAGTAGTTACTTTGTAATTTTTACACACTGTGTCTACGTGTCTATCATCCTTATTTCCAATCGCGGGACTACTGGAAGAAATTTCTTTAGAAATAAGTAGTTCCATTGTGCTCATTTGTCTGTAACATTTTTATTACCATGTTTCCTTGTGTGTACATAAATAAAATAAATAAATAAATAAGCTTTAAGAACATGTATTATCTATATAATCGTGAAGAGAAAACTTTGTACCCATTTTTATGCATATTGCGCGCACGAAGGAGTGTGAGACTTAGCATAGTTAAAGTTTATATGGAGAAGGAGAGCAGAAAGCTAAAATTACGGTCAAATTTTGAACACAGGGCGGCCACTAGTATCTAATAATTATTATCTATAATTGAACATAATATATTTATCGTGAAAAAATTCAAACTTGCAGTTAATTTATTGAATACGGTAAATGTAGGTAAGATAAGCCGTATTTAATCCAGTGAACTGTAAGTATAATTATATCCTAATTATTTAGCATCACAAAAAAACGTTAGATAAATAATCAAAACGGCTTCCCTCTAATTCGTTTTATCAGTCAAAAAATCTCTAGTTTCCCCCAAAAAGTTTTTTTACGCATATGCATGAATGCTAATGTCGAATAAAAAACGTAATAGCATTAGAACCGATGTTAGAATTTGTTTAATGATATTATCTAATGCAGGTGCAGTTTTGCATACATTTGGCAAACTGAGATTAAATTTATTGAAAGTTTAAACATTGGACACCTTGTATTAAATGTATGTAGGTACCTAGAATAGATACGCGGTAGAGGGTTGAATTATTAAGTATAGGTATCTATCACAAAAATATGTTACATTGTAACGAAAACTGATACTATGGATTCAGTACATAAATAAATATCCTGTAGGCATAAACCATCGACACAATTTTATTATTACTTATTATTAATTATTATTATCTATTATCATGCATTAATCGTGTTCTGCGTAGAACATTTTTCAAGCTATTTGGAAATATTGCGGTTTAAATATGAGTCATGACAGCAAGATTTTCAAAATGGTATAAAAAGTAGGTAGTGTACTACGTCTCGCACAAGATGTGAAAAGCGATTGTACAAAAAATATGAACCCTACCTTTATTCTGTTACTGTAGTGTTCTCGTGTGATTGGTTGCCTACCTGTCAATACCGGGCGTCTACTATGTTTTTGATTATGTAATAATTAGAAGGACTATAGCAATAGATAGGTATGCTTAATCCGTTATTTTGTTAATAAGCTTGATAAAAATAGTATGATTTTAATTATCTCCTACCTAATACGGAATAAAAACCTCAACACTAAAATGGTAATTATAAAATAAAAAGGCTTCTAATTTCCCGAGTTTCATAAACCACCGGTGGCCGGCGTCGCACTTTTCATTTTAATTAAAAACCGCTAAATTGTTTGCAGTCTCGGCTTCTTTTCATTCAATAATGAGTCAACGCTTCGAATAATGAAGCTTACATCCTGTTGGATACCTCCAGGCTAATGTACCTACCTTGAGGATGTCGGTATAGCCTAAGACTATATAAATGTATACATATATATACCTTTAGCGATAAGACCGCCCATTGTACATGTTTATATTTGGGTTAAATATTTATTTATTCGAAAGAACAATGTTCACTTAATGAATAAATTACACAGAAAGTTATAGTAGTTCCTATCCAGTAACCAAGAGATTTAAAGCGACTCACATAGCATTACATAAGACACTTCTCTTCAGAAATACATGCCAAAACCATTCACCAAACAAGAAATTTATAAGTATTGTATGTTTTTGTATTTCTGGTGTACAATTTTATTGTATTGTATTGTATAGCCTAAACCTACATCCGTATAGGTAATATAGGTATACCGTATAGGTACAGTTGGCCAAAGAATTGGTCTACAACCCTAAGGTTGTAACTTATATTTTCTATATTCTCTGGTCAAAATAATGAAAGTGTTAAGTGACGGATACATTATGTTTAACCCTGGGTTTTATTAGATTTGTATCCATCTTTTTTATTAAGGAGGACTGAGTTTCCATTTTCAACTCAAATTCGGGTCAGCAGCAAGTAGGACAACGCGTTGATGTGGTCACCGTCCACTGTAACGCTGTAGTGTCGGCCAAGTTTCAAGTGGTTCAGTCCGCGCTCTTCACAATAGCTATTGAGTTCCGACAGATACTGTGAATAGAGTAGGTATGGACCACTGTTAGTTGGCCGACAGATGTCGCTCAAAGGGGTTTTGTGTTTACAGTCAATTATGTATAACTTGATTCATTTTCCAGTTTGTGAAGAATATGTTTGCAATAAAGAGCTGTCAAAATATTAACTAAAAATTCCGTAAAAATTGAAGGAAAGAAAGAAAGAAAGAAAGAAAAATCATTTATTTGGACTAGACATCAGACAACACAGTGCACAAACATAAAAAAGTTAAAATAAAAAAAGCAAAAGGTAACAATAAAAACAACGTGCTGTCGGAATGCCAGTACCAAATGGGTTGCCAACTCAGCATTTGCTGGGCATACGAACACCCAGCGCTGATTTTCAGTTGGCACCCCTGCAGTGACACACGGACGGAGGAAACAAATATTCATATACATACATAGATATAAATATGGTAAATACGAAGGCTGGAGCATCTGTTTATTTATTTATATATTTTTTATTGTACACCTGTAAAATAAATATATAAACATAGAAGACTTGCACGAGCATAAATTGTACAATGGGCGGCCTCATCACGCAAAGCAATTTCTTTTAGGCAACCTTTAGATGGACAAGAGTGAAATGAACAAGTCTTTGTCTGCGTGTGTGCATCTACATTAATTACAAAGTTATCAAACAAACTAACTCAACTGGTGTACAATAAAGAGTAATTCTATTCTATTCTGTCGCCATCTTCAAAGCACATTATATATTTTGTCAGATAAGCAGCGTGTCTTTGTGTAAAACATCGTCGTTCATGGCTAAAAAGCCTTATCCCGCAGTGGCACTTACGTCCACACTTATGGGACGCGTACTTGCATTCTTCAGAAACATGGACTCTTTCACGATTGTGCCTTTTACGTCATTTTCAGCCACATCTTGAAACCATAAGTACCTACATTGAAATCTTACGTATCATTCATCCAAAGTACATTTTTAGAGACATCTACAAAATGGTACGATTTGTTTATTATTTTATTTTCTTATGAGCGTGAGTGTGTGGAATTTGGGTGCGAACAGAACTGCGAAATAAGTTTGTTACTTTCAAAGTGTCACAAAATATGACCGCAGGACTTCGCGATGTTAAAATAAATCGGACACACTCGACACACACCAGACACGCTATGCAGAACAAATGTATCCATGGTACCATGGTACCAACATGTCCAGTTTGATGGTCTGATCCATCCATCTGGTGTGACCACGCATTTCTGATACATGGTGTAGGTATATTTGGGCACGCGGAAGTGTTACAGCCAAGTATAATTTTCGAGCGAACTTGGCTGTATCGCTCGAAAATTATTATGACAGACATACGGAATTGAGGTTACCTATAAAGCTACATATAAGTCGCCATCAAAATATGTAGGAACATATAATTCCAGGATATAATTTTAGGATTATTATTGGTCATATTACATACGTAATATGACCAATAATAATGAGATCGCTTTCTATATTACCAAGAAAACCTCCCATTTCCTCTTAATTACAATACTGTACTCTTATTGTACTAAGATTAAGACTTGGCACGTCGTTAGTCACATCTGGCAATTCTGGTAGTAATCGAGTTCACTTATTGACCTCATCTGGCGTTACAGCTGCCCGTGGGAGGCTTTTGGTCACAGTATCTCAGACTCAGTATAAATGACCTACAGCTACACCTGGCGTCACGTCGTATAGCTTGCTTTGTGTCCGTGGTGGAAGACGAACCTAATAACATAACCGTCAAAGAATCCAAATAGAAAAATTGCTGTACCTTTTGAACAGCTGAACAGATTTTCATGAAACTGGGTATGATGACACCCGATTAAACTAGTTTTTTTTTTTTTTTATTGAAATCGGTCCATCCGTTTTGCAGCTATGAAGCCACAGACATATACACAGATACACACTACAAACTTAGAACACAAAAATACAAGTCCAGATAAATAAAAAATGCTCAAAACATTATATTTCTAGTCCCGGTCCCTTTAAGGGGTTATTGCACTCATCATTATGAACCTTATAAAAGGTAGAACGATTTTGGGTAGTATAAACATTTTAGGACAAGTGGAATATATGTGGTTATTAATTTTAAAAAATTATAGGTATACATAATTATGGCACAGTACCAAGATTATAATCGCGTCCAGAAACCTGCCTATACATTGAGTTTAGCAAGCCCCAGGCTTGGACGATGTTTACGGGATAGCCGTAATAAAGGGGAAATACGGCTAATTCGCCGTGCGGCGTTTATTGCCATCTAAAACATTTAATTAAACAAAACATTGAGCCGTTCTGAGATAGATATAACAAATATTAAGTTGACTTGTTAAGTTGACTTGTTAAGTTGACTTGTTAAGTTGACTTGTTAAGTTGACTTGTTAAGTTGAGGGCCATGACCACTGTACCACCAATGCTCTGGACGACCATTATATTTATGTATAATTGTGATATTTCAGTGTGAGTGTGCCGGGGTACGCCGGCGGGCTGTCGGCGTCGCTGCCGGGCGGCGGCGGCGTGACGGGCGCGGCGTGGGAGCGGCTGGGCGCGGAGCTGGTGCTGTCGGCGCTGGTGGCCGCCGCCTACTTCGCAGCCATGGAACGGCGCTGGAACGGCGCCGCGCCCGCTCTCCTCGGCGCCACTTACTGCGCCGCTAGTTTTGTTTCGGTTAGTACTATTTTATTTGTCTCTTCAAGAGTAATTCCTCCAGAGACCTGGCTTTTGAAGCCAGTGGAGAAATGCGAATATATTACCCCAGAGACACGCAGAATCAGAAGTGAATTATTATGATGTAAGAGCTCTATTTGTCTCCAAATAGAATTGTTATATAGACCTGCTACTGGTGTTGTGTAGTGTCTGCCTACACACATGAAAGATAGGTACCTAGCATGGAGTACAATAACTCCATGGTACCTACCTATGTGTCTCCAACTACTAAGAAAAAAAAAACCCTGCATACGCAGCAACGTACCTGCTAAGATTGCGCCAAATAAAACATAGGTATCCGAACATTATTATAATGCTAATCGCGGAAAAAAAGTTAATATTAATATTTACAAAACCAACGATCCAAATCTATTTTCCCTAGCTGCCTTCTGGGGCATAAAAAATGTACATACATAACTACTGAAATCTTGATTTCTTGCTGTGACGCGTGGGCTTGCCGGTGCGTGGTTTTTTGCGTTTAGTTCGAAACTTAGGCTGAGATCTATAGCGCGAACACTTTGCTCAGACTTTGCTTTGGAATTAGGTACTTTGTTTATTGACTTTTAGACTCAGACGAAAGAATAAGATCTTATCCTTGAGCTGAGCTTTTAGACTTTGTTTATTGACTTCGGCGGTCTTAGCGTATGCTCGCAGCATAATTTCGACGTGTTATGTGAAGATAAGTCTAATCAAAGTATGAGCTAAGCATATAAATAGGATTTGCAAAATTTTAGTAAAGTCTAGGTAGGCTAAGTCAAAGTATGCACTATAGATCTCAGCCTTTCTTCTACGTCTTTCTAGGGAAGCCTCCCTAGAAAGACGTAGAAGAAACACATACATACACACACACACAGATACAGCCGTATCAGGACAAGAAATAATGACATAATTTTGCGACTGAGCATCAATGGCATTTCTGTCAAGAGACCGCACTAGACGTATTCTCCTCTAACAGTGCTAGCACGGCAAAAAACCGGAGACAGAAAATCTTTTTTAATTCTTTAATAAATATTATAGCTACTGTTCGTTTATTCTAATTATAAACTTATGATAGTAAATTAAAAATCAATCTATTGAATTCTATCATTAAGTCTTCATCAAACTCGTTGTGTCAGTACATAGAATGGCAAGGCGAGGTCCTGCATTGTCTCAATTGTCTGCCGCCTGCGCCATTATCATGCGCCTTTATGTGGAATGTATTACAGCGAGCTACCTGCCTTTTGTGCAGGTATCCTTAAGGACAGCTGCTGTACACATCTGTCCGCCCAGAACAAAGTGTGTACGTGAAAAAAAAACTACCTACGCAATGTCTAAGATTCCATGTCTTTTGAAATATCTGCAAAACGGACTAGACTGAAGTGTTTTTATGCCGATTGATCTGAATTATGTTTTTCTTTGACGTATTGTAAAGAATTTAAAGCCTATAACTGATAATATAAGACTATCAGAAGTTTACTTTGTTTTGTGTACACACGTACGTACTTGGTTCTTCTTAGTCGATGGCAAATTAAATATGTTTGGCCCAGAATACCGCCACGCGCACTACACTTTCAGTCGCGGACATTAGTTCCTCACAGTCACGCGTGCAAGAGGCGACGCGCGGCGCAGGACGGAAGGTCCGCCATTGCCTGCGGGGAGATACCGCAATCGCATTAGCATGTGTACGGTGATTTATTTTACTGGATCCGATTTTTGAACTTATCGAAGCTGTTCACTCGGGGTTCTTCATAATTATACGGTCCCACTCGATGTCATTAACAATCATTAGCATCCACATATATGTATAGATATTACATACACATTCTATACCAGGGAATGATTTAATGGTTCACTAATGACTGCGTGCGCTTGATGGTGTCATATCGAAACGAATATCATAGTTAGGGAAAGATAATAGGTAGGTAGGTACAGGTGTTAAGAAGCTACTGTGCCTGCATTTCGCACCAATCCAATGGCTATTTTGTAGCACTCGACTCAGGTTGATTTCACCCTAATAAAATTATTATTAATATCCGCAGATGCCATCACTGAACCCGGCGCGATCCCTGGGCCCGTCGTTCGTGCTGTCTCGCTGGGAGAGCCACTGGGTGTGCTGGGTGGGCGGGCTGGGCGGCGGCGTGGCGTCGGCGCTGCTGCACGAGTGGGGCGGGCGGCGCGCACGCGGCGGCTCGTCCCGCGCCTCGTCTCCTCGTGACCTGGACGAGCTGGACAAGCCCACGTTCCCGACGCACCACCACTACCGCCACGCGCCCACGTACTGTGCCGCCGCACCGCGCCCCGACACTGCCGAGCCGCTCTACTCCGGCACCAAGTCGCTCTACTGCCGCTCGCCGCCGCCCGCCAGGCACGGCCTGCACAGGTACGTCCAGGCTCCATACATGTCGCTCGACAATATCTTTAAAAACTCATTCTTTTCTATCCCCTCCAACAACGTATTATGTATTACGTTCACCACAGTAGTGTAACAACAATAATTATAATTATATTAATTATTTTGAATTCACGACTTTTTTCACCAGTTTTTCACCACTCCTGTGTTTTTATTGGCTATAAATTAATGATTCAAATCGCGGATATCCGTAGGTCTCAGTCAGTGTATAGCAAGGGCAGCTCAGCTACGAGCGGCGCGGCGAGCAGCGCGGCTGGCGTGGGAGGGGCGGGTGCAGTGGGCGTTGGGAGCACGGGGTGCACGGGTCCCCTGGTGGCGGCCTCGTCGCTAGTGCTGCGGCCGCCCGCGCACGGGCACGCCCACCACGCAATGGCGCACAACCAGAACGCGCACAACGCACAGCGCGACCCGCCCTACGGCACAGCCAACGGAGTGCGTCCCGGGCCAGCCGGTACGTGTACATCCACGTCGAATCTTAAATTGCTGTTTGCGTTACCCAATAAGTCGCTATAATAAATAGTCGCAACGGAATATATGGAATAACTTCGCTTAGCACACGGGTTGCATGTTGGAATGATGTAATTGTAGGCATCGCATATTAAGTTTGGGAAATAACGTCATCTTCAGACTCCTATCAGAGTCAGAGTCTTCATCGTAGGATGCCATCATTCTAGTAAAGTGAGAGTTGGCTTCCAGTCTAAACCGACGTTAGAGTTACCAGTCATTTAAGGCTTTTGGCTTGGAACGACTCATAGGCATAAAACTCCAGCCAGGCCAACAGCCTCTTCGTCCGACTTTCAGCCGAGGCCGGTTTACAAATGGATACCCACCTATAAGAATGGTACCTATAATAATTTCCAGCCATTCATAATTTGACCGTGGCATTGTTGCTTAACTTCGTAGTTTTCGTGGCCCTTCCGGATAATTCACTCCATACTATGATCAAGCGAGCCAAACTTGAACAGCGAGCATTCTCGAAATGTGACTTTAATAATGACTTCTTACGGTTTAAGGGTGTTTTACAAAAGAGTATTTGTCTTTCACGTGAATGCACAAGAGATGCCGCTGCTCCACATGGTGTATGATGGATGCATCGCACAGAATGCAATCGCGAATGATGACCTTATTCTTTGTTTCTTAGGCGCAGCAGTGAGCGAGCGTCGCGAATCTGTGTACAGTGGCAGCGTGGGCGGCGGCAGTACGGGCGGCACAAGCGGCGTGGGTACTGTGGGCGGCGTGGGCGGCGTGGTTGGCGTGGGTAGCGTGGGCGGCTTGGGCAGCTTAGGCGTGGGGGGCGCGCGGCGCGACGACGCGTACGGCACGTACTCGCGCGCGCCGCACTACCGCGCGCCGCACGCGCACGCGCTGCCCGACCACTACTAGCGACGCGCCGAGCAGCACAACATCGCGCTGCTCTTCGACGTCTGAGACGTTGGTCCCTCGTCACTCCACGTGGCTCCTCTGGCACAGGGAACGTTAATAGTTTCTCTAGTGAGGTGAAATACTCCATGAGTGTTGAACTACCGTAGTTATGGGTCTTAAATACATAAAAGGACACATCCAATTTTCTTTGGATATCGAACCAAAACATCAAAATAAAGAAAAATTAGGAAAGCGTAGTTTATCATACAAAAAATCTGCAAACAATCTCATTAATTAATTTTATGTGCATAAAGGTTGTTGAAAGCTGTCCTTTTTATAGATATTCAAAACTAACGTACCTAGTTCCATTTTTGTATAAATCTGTTAACTTAATTATTTGTACCGTTCGGATATTTACCGATTGGGTGCGTGCTAAAATGTACCTAAGTAAATACCTAGGAATTTTCTAAGTAATTATAAATGTGAGACGAACTATTTAAAAGTAGGTACCTACTCCGTAAAGAAATATAATCTTTTTGTAATATAAATGATTCGAACTTTCTAAAAAATTACATCAATATCCAGTGGATATTTTTAGCCCTTTTAAGGTAGAGGCAGTATGACTTCATCATCATTTACTTGCCCTTATCCCAAGTAGGGTAGCCACCAATATTTTTTTAAATTTCATCTTTATTGTTTATAAATCATAAAAAGATATCCATAACAATATATAAAAATTTCGTTATCATCCTACCTCTGGTTTTCTCGGCCTTATAAAGGGTTAATATAAGTAGGTAGACTACTAACTAAGAATATTATAAGTAACACTTGTTTGGCTAAGCGGACCAAAACATTGCCAAATACGAGTTATGTACTTGAATATCTTTAATAATAAATTATAGGTACTCGTAGGTATTACGTGCCATAATATGCGAACTAACATTTTACTTCCTTTTTCATATTGTTGTAAAAATACTGTTCTGATTGTTACCTCTAATTACAATCTAGCTAATGTTGAAAGACTTAATAGTTAAAAATGTCGTATAAATGTAAATATTGTGTAGGTAGATAATTTTTTAATGATATTGCCAAAACGAAGTAACATTTTTCTAATTTTTAATAGTGTAACGAGTTTTAATAACTGTAAATATTTTTACTTTGTACCTATATTATAACGTAACATGTATTTGAAAGTTTATAATAAATTAATGTAAGATGTATGTATTCCTGGATTGACGAGCTGTCAGTGTCGTGGCAACCTCCCACCACTGCGACGCAACACAGCACGCTGTGCCCAGCTAGGTGGGGCCTAGATCGAGTGGACTCCTAATAACAGTGTATAAAATTTAAATCCATAGTTTCAAATAAACATGACAGATAATTATGTATGTTATCCAATAACTTATTATATTACTGCGTAATATAACCGGATTTACCGACGATTTGTAAATAATTTTCAAATAAATTCTCTTAAAGATTTGTGTATCTATTGTATGCTCCAAAACATTCCCTTGTCCCAAGTATAAAAGGATAGCGAACACAGTTCTACTTTGAGTAGGTATCTAGATACTCAAAGCAGTTTTACTAACTTATTATGGACAGAGAATAGGCGCTTCCTAAATCCAATTTAAACTCATCTCATAATTGTTTGCACCCTTTGAACCTTTATCAATAGACATCGATGCTAATTTGTCACTTCGTATTCGGCCTGAACCTCGGGGCTGAATGGGCTGAATCTCAATCTTTCCATCAAGGCATGAGCGAATCACACGTATCGTGTCGACACGACAGAGAGAAAAGAATAGGATAATGGATATTCTATAAAAAACCCTTAATATTTCAAAATCGCCACAAATCCTTTTCTTCAGTGATAGGTACTTATTCGAGGATGACAGTACCCAAATATTAAAATAAATAAAAAATATTTATAAATCGTTTTATTTACGAAAATACAAAAAGTATACAAAATCATGCATATTGTCTCATCAAGTGACGAATCGCAAACATCAGTATTGTTCAAAGCCTCATGAGGCCTGTTGTGATGTGAATAGAAAGGTTTGAGATTATTTATTCTTAACAAAAGTTTTATCATTACGCCTATGTTCCTAGAAGAGTTAGACGGAGATCTACTTTTTTACACCCAAATATCGCCGTTGCCAAATTTCCAAACTCGGGCTATTACTCAAAATTTTCTAACAGAAAATTCCAATACAACATAGCTCAATCTGTTCGAGTGTCATCATCAGTCATTACTTATCATCTAAAATTATTATGAAAGAAGATTGCAGCCCACTTTAAACATTATCTCATATAAGGCGTTAAAAATAACGATCATATACAACGAAAGTGTGGCTGCAAGACAAAAAAATGTGATGAAAGTGTAGATATAATAATAACAATAGTATCTACACTACTGGTCCTTAATTAATCTGTAGGCAGGCCTAACTCCCGCAAAAAAGCCAGCAGAGGGTTTCTGTAGCGCTCAAAAGCTTCGCTAATTTTCTGAAAACAAAAGATTTAATATTAGTATATTTATTTTCGTTTTTCAATTTTTCTTTTCGATTTTGGGAATACAAGTTGTAATTTTTGGATTTATTGGAAATTCTGGAATTGGAAAATTCTGTTACTCTGAAAATTGAATTTTGTTATTATTTTTCATTAAATAAAGATTACACAGACCTTCATTAGAAGTTCATAATATTCATCGTCGTCATAATCTGTGCCGCGGCGTCTATTCTCGAACTCTTGGCGCGCGGCGCGCTTGGAGCGCTCGTGGTACTGGGGCAGCGCCGCCAGCACCTTGATGATGAAGGGCACGATCAGGAACGACACCAGCGCCGGCTGGCTGTGCTTGTCCATCATCCGAGTGTACAGCCCGAACGCTTGCTCCACTGCCTGTTTGTTATTGAACTCGTTGATCCTCTGCAGGTCAGAGTAGCGCTTTTCGAGGATCTGTAAAAGGAATAAAACACATAGTCAGCCTATTAAATGTGCTGATGAACTTCAGACCTCTCTAAGAGGGTGGATATAGGCCGTTCTCCACCACGTGGGGCAATAATACTAGTATACAAGGTGGAGACTCTCCATATATATTAGTGATAATATAATACTAGTACTAAACTAGAATAAACGCATCTGTTAGGTACTTCTTTTTCTATTGAAACAGAAAGAGACAAACGCCCTTAGTTTAGTCTTGTCAGAGTGCACAACAGAATCGACACCATTGTGTTGTTTGACTGCGTCGTTGGTGACGTGAATGCAAGCCTTAGATTATTGATTGGTTGTCGCGGCCGCTCCAACCGTTGGAGCGGCCGCGACAAACAATTTATAATCAAAGATGCAAGCGTAGCTACAGTGATGCGGTGAGTTCCTATGAGGTTTGGATTCCTATGTCGGGCAAAGCATCAACTCTCACTAGTAGTCTGCAGTTGACTGAGACCTAAGCAGTCAGCAATCCCGCTTCCCTAGCGCGATTATCGACAAAAAGTGTCGATAATCGCGTTTTATGTGAAAGATGTTAGTTGATCTGAGCAGAGCGCTAGAAGTGATGTAGGTGGAAGAATACTTGCAGAGAGGAGTTTAGCTTTGTAGTCGTCGTCCTCGCTTTGGAGTCTGTCGGCCTGGAACTGTTCGAGAGCCTCTTCCATGCCCTTCTCGTG
Organism: Allophyes oxyacanthae; assembly: GCA_932294325.1. NCBI lineage: Eukaryota > Metazoa > Arthropoda > Insecta > Lepidoptera > Noctuidae > Allophyes > Allophyes oxyacanthae. The sequence goes on along the minus strand of OW028610.1, from coordinate 16,293,607 downwards.
CAGTTCTTCGAGCGCGCGCGGGTGGAAGCAGCAGGACTGCGGGCCCCATGCGCACGACATGTAGTTGTTGTACGTGTACTCGGCCACTTTCAAGGCCACGTTGTTGCTGTGCAAGTTCATCTTCTCGAACTCAGCGAAGCAACTGCTGATTTCCTGTATATAAGCTCGGCCTTAGAAATGGTTAAAATAATAGCTTATTTACGTATTATTCTTTTAGTTTTACATGGAAAATACTTAAGTAAGTTGTACCTACTTACTAACATTGGTTAAAAAGTTAAGTAAAAGTTACTTGGGTATATAAAATTCAACAAAATAAAAACAACATACTTACTGCAAAACAGGTAAGAATAAAAGTAAAAACTATGAGAAAAATAAAAGGTTAAACTTAACAAAAAATGTTTTGAATTTTATAATAATTTTAATACGGAATTTATATTATTAGCTATAGTTATTGTTTTTTTACTTTGTTCAGACGTTACAAATAATGAGAAAATTAAATACTTAGGTACGCATAGAGAACAGTGACTTGGTTTTACCAACACAATTTACGAAACAAGATTTTCGTTGTAATTTTTCGGCTAATCGTAGCCATGCTAAAACCTATTTAATTATAAAAGTTTATTTTCCCTTCCGATATTAGCTATGGCATAGATTGTGTGACCTTTAGTTTGAATATCGAACTTGTCAGAAGCGCAACGAGCGCCGAAGCCTGCGGACTTCTTTTTGGACGGTGTGCTGTATCACGTCTACATGCGTAACTACTAAGGAACGTACTGCGAGCAGCTTGTCCATGAAGGGGTCGTCTTGTCGTGAGGTGGTGCGGTTCCTCTGCTTGTCGAAGAGTGCCTGCGCTTCTTCCATGGCGATGCGGTGCTGCCCCGACAGGATGTCGGTGCTAACGCCGATCTGGTCCATCTGGTGCTTCATGCGCGTCACGTACAGGTCCCGCGCCTCCAGCACAGCGCTCTTGTTGTTCTGCTCGTTCATTGCGCATAAGTGCTCGTAGTGCTGCTCTAAGTTCTACAACATAAATATGTATATGTGTTTAGGTGTGGCTGTTCCTGACAGAGCCAACGAAGGATTTGAGTTCTGATTAGACACTGGAAAAAGTCGCAACCACCGACCGACTAATTCTATTTTTTAATCAAAATTTGTCAGTCCGTGGTTTACAAATTATCAGGGTGGTTTAGTATCTCTATATCTCGAGAACAACACCAACTAACCGCAGTGATATTTACTATTCTTTGATCTCGCTAAACTTCTGCTTGCTCCCAAAATGAATCGCTACTCTCTCTTTATTTTGATCCTGGGTCTTATTAAGCGGTCATACTGATATTCACACAGCCAGGGGCGTGCACAAACATATCTTAAATTACAGGGTTGGCAAAAACAATTTAGTGTTGTATTGTCAAGTTAAATGATGTTTGTGATTGGCCACCTCACCCGAAGACGTAAATTAACTGATATTACAGACATAATTAATGTTTATATTACTTAATACAATTTTTTTTAGGGCAGACAGTGTCTTTTTTCTGGAGTTCACGCCACTGCTCACAGCTGACTAAGCTGGAATTATTTCTTATAACCTACTAAAACACTAGGGGAAAACACTTCCTATCAACCAAATATTTTCTGAAAACGAGAGCACGAACAAAATACAAAATACTGCATCAAAAATTTAGCACAGCATACACCTACCCGCACTAATTTCGCCCTATCTTCGTCCACTTCACCGTCGGGCACATCTCTGGCGGAGTCGAACTGTGTGAGCGCAGTCTCGAGCGCCTCGGCGTGAAGGTCCTCCAGGTCCAGCGGGTGCAGGCAGAGGCGTGCCTGCACCTCGCACACGCTGACCACCGCGTCCTCGTAAGCCTTCGTGGCCAGGGACACCGTGTCTCGCAGCTTGGCGTCGTTGTTCCACATGTATAACGATAGACGTCCGTCCAGCTCCTGTTAAAAATCCGTAAATGTACAAAACTCATAAAATATTTGTATGTGTATGTGTGTTTTGTATATTTTATGGCTTAGTATCACAGAATAGAAGTAAATACAGTCCATAATGAGTCAATTACTAATGACTAATGTGTCTCCATGTCGTCGTGACACGGCCTTTCTCGTATCACAACCCCTCATAGATTGGAGGAGTTTCAATTTAGCGTAAGCGGGTTCTTCACCTGAGGTTTCAATGATGAGTTTGATTCAAGAGAAACGTAACATAGCAACAAATAGCGGTACTCTTTGCTTAGCACCGCCAGGCTGGTACCTTTTGGAGTTCGTCCCGATGGTCGTCAATATCATCTTGTGCGCCGAGCTTCCGCTTGCTGTCGAAGATCTGCAGCGCGTCGTCCTTGGCGGCGGCGTGCCAGGCGCGCAGGCGGCTGTCGGCCACACTGAGCTCGGCGCGCACGTGCGCCTCCAGCCGCGCCTCGTAGTGCTCGCGCGCCTCGCGCACCGTCGCCACCAGGCACGCCTGCGCCGTCGCCTGCCACGTACCACACACAGATTACAAACTACTCAAATACATGAGCCGACAAATCGCCGCGACGCGCCGTGTATCATACGTACGTAAGTAATGACAGAGCGACACCGCAGTGACGTATCTGCAGAACAATGAAAAACATCTACTGCCACTTGCACAAGTGATGAGCAAGATACTGTTATAGGTACGAGTAGATAGGATTTACAATTTTTTAAACGCGTATTGATTGTAAATATCTATTAGAAGCACCTTAAAAATGGTAACCGCTTGGGGCACCTCATCGCTGTTGAAGATATCGACGTAATTCTTAAAGTATTCGAGCAGATCGCGCGCCTTTACTCGCTCCCCGCTGATTAGCTTCGGAGTCAGGTGACTCGGGTCGAAGAGAGAAGGCACCAACTCTAGCAGAGCCAATCTGAACTCCTCAGTTACATCTGCAATATTTAAAGATTATTCAGTGCGGTGCGATGCGTGGTCATTCCTTGAATGGGTGACATAATAATTCAGGAGGACGGTGAGTGGCAGCATCGTCACTGTTTCGTGTCCGCTGGGTCAGTGCGTACTCGGTACATATTCTCAGGCCACCTCGTCTCCACCCGAGGGAGTAATAAAAAGGGGATTACATGATTTCTGAATCTGTTGGACAGCAGCACCACTAGTTTGAACTAATCATACTTCTATCCATCACTCGTTTGCCAAATGTTATAATCGTGGTAGTGTTCTCCGACGTTGTTCAGCAAGGAATGTTAAAAAAGAAATGACATAAACCGACCAATTTTTATTTCTTTATAATCGTCGTATTTAAGTCACCAACCTACTGTTCACCATATCGCCTTTTAGGGAGACGTAAGCATGTCCATCAGTAGACATAAACAGGCAAGTTACATATAAACGCTGAAGGCCCATACTTAGCTAGATATACTGACCTCGAAGACATCCAGAGAAGGTTTGCCTGGCGACGCCGAGACCGGGGTGCGGCATCAGGAAGCATTGGATCTTGTCGAAACACGTCAGGATGTGTTCACGAACCTCCCGCAGCTCTTTGTTCTGGTTCGGTTTCGACTGATAACAAGTAACATCATTGATGAGCGATAAGCCGACCTTACATCGTTTGGAAAAGGCTTGGCAGATGTGACCGATGAGAAAAAAGTAAGGTGTCAGGCCATTTCAGTTCAAAGAGAAACTCGTTACGCTATTGTTGTGAACATGCTCCTAGAACAGAATATTTAGTTAAGTTTGAACTAAACAGTGCTTGAAGAGACGCGTGGGCTCACGATTTTATTTTTCACGTAATACTTATCTTTGTATGAGTCACCTCGGCCTGAGTCATACGACCGGCTTGAGGGTCAAATTGGGATTCCCATTCAGTCAGACGCGACTGACGGGTGACTGGATCATAACTGTATAACCGACCGAATGTATATTATGCCCTTTATAATTCCCGAAGTTAACTCAAATCTGCTTTCAAATTATAAGCCGAATCGTTGCCACTAATAAAATATGACTGGCCATAATAGTGTTAATTGCGTCGTACAACACCCACAAGAAAAGTCGTGGTCATTTTAAGCTCGCTTTCACAGCGAGTCTGTATTACCTGGAGTCTCATATTCAGCAGACTTTCTCCACCGCCGAAGCCGTGTGCGTGTTCATAGTCGCTCATCCAGTCCCTGACGAGGAATGTGAGCGTTTGGAAGGCCTTCTCGCCTGCCGTGCTCGCTCGCGCCAGGTTCCCGTACTCCGTGAACAACTGACATTCAACAAAAATAAATACACCTGCTCAATATTGCTTAGAAACATTCAAATAAATATCCAAGGAATATTAATAGGTAGATTGAGAGATCCACGTTGCTAATTGCCCCGGTCATCTCGCATGGTCTCCGAGACATGTAGGTATTCGCCCATGTAGGTATGTATCTCCGGACTCTTTTTCACTTGACTTATGATTAGCTTTGATTGTAATCACGGACACTAAGTAGTTCGAAAGTCAGACTACTTGCCAGAAGGCCATTAAAAAAAAACTTTATTCCTTCCTGGTTGTGCAGATCAAACGGCTGTTGCTTCGTCCAGCTGGCTTCAAGACAAAGTATCTATAGGGTATAATAATCATAAATCATTAAACAGACCTGTAAATGCTGTAGGTCATCTTCCTTAATGTTGCCGGCCAAGTTGTAAATCTGCACGGACGAGATGAGCGTGGATAGCGCGAAGATGGTGGAGTTTTCCCCGAGGGTGCTCTCGCAGTCGAAGGTGCCCTGCGTGTCCATCAGCAGCACGACCACCTGCACAAATAACGAGGACACGTTGAAATGGACCTGGCACTAGACTATACGCAAGAAATTGTTATCAAGCATATTTTTTTCTATTGTATACATGCCGCGGATCATCTACAGGCGAATCTCGTCAAGTGAGTGGTATCTACTAGAAAGCGATTCGTGTCGTGTCCAAAATCGACCCTGTAAGTACTCGACCCGATTAAAATCAGATTGCATGGGCTACTCACCTTCTCGCCGGTACTTTCGATGGTGGTAAGAATGGGCTGCGACCAAAGGTGGATGCCGGTGGTGTCTCGCTCGCCACCTCCTCGCCAGTGGAACCCTTCCAACGGGGCTTCTTCAGCTCCCAGCCATTCACCACTCAGTTGAGACGCACGCTAACGAATCCCAATATAGCACATTAAAGTAACATAAACTGTGACAAAAGATCTAACTATACTCTATTTATTACAATATAGAACTAAAGTGGCCCACTAGACATGAATATCTTTGAACCATTTTATTAAGTACTATTTCAGCTCATCTTGATTGACCAATACGGGTCATAAAAGCATTTTACAGTGTTGAATCCCCATTGGAAGCAAACAAGTTGTTTATTTTTATTATCTACACTTCCTTGCGAAAATGGGCTTTATTTGTTTAATGTTACATATATGAAATAGACTACAGAGGCTCTATTAAAGGCCTCTCAAATATTTTTCCAAGAAGGGCATCATCCTTCCGGGTGATAGGGCTGGGTCTACGGCTCTAGGGGTACTATTCCGCTTTATGAGCGTGGTAATCAAGTACGTACATAACCTTCCAATTTGGGAAAGGCTGTCCAGCGGGTTAACGAAGTTGGGACTCCTATCTTCATGATCGGTATTTTTTTTACAAGGTAGCTCAAAGTTACTCTCTCATGATCATATTGAAGTTTATTAGGTACCAGTGTTGTAGTTCATTACCACTTTAGTTACGTTACGCGGTACAGGGGCAGCTGTGGATTGCGATGAGTAAATTTTGTACTAGTGGGTCGTATTATTGCGACCGATTTTTTTTGTAGCTCTTCTCACTCATTTTTCATACAACACCACGCTGCTCGCGCGCTCCTTGATGGTCACAACTAAACTAACTAGTCTTAAATACTCACCGGTGCGTTAAGGTATCTGAGGAAAAAGTCGAGGATGAAGGACTTGCCGCCGCGGTATGCGCCGGCGACGCTAACCACGACCACGGAGCGGTCCCGCACATCGGGCCGCTGCAGGATCTGCGCTAGAGCCTCCTCATCCACCTCGTAGCGCTTCGGACCCTCCCCCAGCTTCACCACTTGCACACCATGTCCGGGTCTGACACCGCTCATGATTGCTGACACTGATGACATTACAAAAAAATATATTTATTCTTGGGTTACAGTCACTTCATCTTCTGTAACTATAGATACTTATCACTTCCATGGACCATCTACCTTCCCTAAACGTTAATTCATCTGAAAACAAGCGACATGCTGCCGATGTCGTAATAATTAAATTATTAATTAACTACGTACCTAATAATAATTTGTAAAAATCGTCTGAGATAAAGATTATCCTATTAATGGTAGCTAGCGGTGGCACCTGATTACACAGTGTCACTTTATCAAATACTGCCGGTTCAGCAAATTCATTAGAAACGTAATTTTAAGTCATGGATAAAAGCTAAAGTAGGTTTTTTTATACGACTAAGTTGGAAAACAAGCATAGGTCCCGCCTGATGGTAAGCGGTTACCTTAACCTATAGACGCTTGCAACACCATGATAATCACTCGCCCGTTACCGACCCTACTATAGTAAACAACAACACTGCAAAAGAGCAATGTTATTTGGCTACAATATTCTGCAAGGTACTTCCCAGTCGAGCAGCTCCAATTTTGAGCAAAAAGCTGGTACCTATGCTCTACCTCTCTTTAAACTTCATACTTCCGCTAAACTCTTCTCAAAAGCGGTTGTTTGTGAAATATATTTATCTTTGTTCATTGTGTACCGTCGTGCATTCCTTTTGGGCGAAACGCCTGGATTTATGTTTACATGGCTTTGCCAATGTTTCCGACGTTAGATTCAAGGACGCGGCAACCTCTATCTAAGCGGTTAAAATTAGAAACAACTTATTGGTTCACCAATGTACCAATTGTGGATTCAAATATATATGTGGAAGCTTGTCGTTAGCTAATGTACCTATCCATATAATGTTACCTATTTAAATTTTGTTATTAGTCTGTAAGCTTTCTTCAAAATAAAATAAATAGGTAAATAAATCTACGTCATCACTAAACATCTTCGTCGTTTCGCCCTTGACAGAGCGGTCGTGGTTATCAAGTAGACTATACAACATGACGACCACAACCGCTCTGTTTGCTGATTAGCGACAAAAGTAGATGATCATTGGACAAACCGAGAGCCTTTTGAACATTCCCAAATGAAACTAAGTAAGTAAATTCCTACTATCCCCATTATACAGCTGTTCCTAGCTATACGCAACACAAACAATTTGTAAATATCGATTCGGCACAGTCGCAATCACTCGTAATCAAAGACTACGATAGTATATTGGTCGTAATACGGCAGCCGAAGCGACAACAACTCGAGGAAAGGAAGCTGAACAAAAGGACATGAATAAATACCGCGTACCGGTGTAAGAACACTATTGTGTCGCGTTAGATTTTTGTTACGAAACGTTTTAACACCGTACCTAAATAATAAAGCTCTTATTGATAGCTGATGCAATTCCAAATTGCTTTGGCTTAGGCTTTTGTAAACCTACTTTTTGTCTCATGTCTTTAAAGTCCTAAGTAAAACGGGTATAGGTACTTATAACTAAATTTAAAAGAATGTAATTTATAATATTCAGACCACTTATAAAATCATTTAGGAACTGGCCATTGTTTGAGGACGCCAAGTACGAATGTACACAATACGTACCATGTACAATATAGGTAAATGTAAAGTTAGCAACACCGAACCCAGACTGTTAGATGCCGGCTAGCGTGTTGTACAAACCACGCTAAAATATATCGTTATGTTTATCTTATCTACAACTCCAACCACTTGCATATAATATTTATTAAAGGTAGGTTTATAGTTATATCAGTCATTGAATCCGTATCGCTAAGATTGCATTTTTTATCTATTAGATTCTAATGGATAAATCTTCTTCTTGCTCTTTCTTTAATGAAGTATTCATTTTGTAATAGCAACCAGTCACCAGTGTCGGATCCAGGCGGTCACGTGGGAATGTGGATTATGACAATCCCTGAGGTGGCGATACGTGCCTCCTTTCTTAAAATCCAACAGATGGTAAATGTGAGCACCCTCTGAGCTCCGCCAAAGGCTGGATCCACAACTGAAGTCAACACTGTTATGGGTGTGATTCTTACTTTTACGACTCTACATTTGAGAGTAATTTATTTGGAAGCCAATAGCTTGCATGAAACAAAGAAACATTGCACCTGCTTCAAAACACACTACCTATACCTCTAAATGTTCTAGAATTCTTTCCTCTGACATAAACGCCTGCTTATTTTTACTACTTTTCAATAAATATCGGCTGGAAAGTGATAGAATCAATGATAGTTACGAAATTCGATCTTGAGGCGACACTATTTCCAAAAGAATGTTAATTATTTCGTCACTTTTGAAATTGATTCAGGTACCCCGTATGTTACTTATGTAAACATATTTAGAATATTTCTACTCACATGCAACAAGATCCAAGAAGATGGAGGGAAAAATACAAAATCACTTTTTAACAATTAATACTTTAGCTCACTTGCTATCAAGCTGACTGTTGAATCTCAATTGAACTGACTTGGTTGGCCATCCCATTCATAAAGGAAACCTGTTGTGTATATCTACGTATGATTCATACTAATTTCTACATGGTGCAGATGACCAGAGCTTAATTTTGTAATTGCAAACTTATCTGAAAGTATTTAAAGTCCATTTTATAAAAATCTGTCCATGCCTCGTATCGCGTTTAGCAGTGCGAACTTTGCAAATATATAAATAGAACATTAATGATAGCGGGCATTTTGCAAACAAATGTGACCAAATCTAATTATTTTCTACTATATGGTACGAATATATTTTTTATTGATCACGTGGATTTTGATGGATCCCTATTTATTATAGGTACTGTGATTTAATTTGTAACAATTTATAATATCTATGATGACGTACTTACCTATGTCATCAGATACCTGTATGTATACATGCCCTGATTTTATGCACCACAGCACCATTAACCCGGATATAATAACTGTTATTATCTACAGTGTTCTAACAGGTAAAAATACATTGATATAAATAGCCCATGAAGTTACAAGAACCTAAGTAATCAGTAATATTTGGCAGAAATTAAAATGGTGAGGATAACTTTACTGACATGAAAAATACTTCATTATAATAAAATTAAACTTTTATAAACATATTATAAATATTATACTCTTAATTACTGTCACTTAATTAGCCAAACGCAAGCTATAGTACATAAGCTACAAAGTATTAATCTTCTTTATGTTAGTTTTGCTTTTTTATTGCTTGCCTAAGTATTTTTTATTTTGATTTATCCTAATACCAACATTTTTTTATGTTTTATAGAATTCAACCAAATAAATTTTTAAGTAAGTATTCTATATATTTCATACATTGATTTAATCGCATAAATTGATTTACTATATCTAATTACCTAGTATTTTTTAACATGTTAAATAAATAATTTAAGTAAAAAGGTAGGTATTAAAATTTGCGTTTGACAACCCAGGCACGCGAGTATCATGTATAGAGGTTCTTCCCCTGCAATCGCGATACAGACGAACAGCGGCAAGCGGGGGCGATCCCAGTACACAGCAGCCGTATTATCTACATAAATCCGGCGGCGCGGCGCGGCGCGTGCGTCATCCTATCAATTTATAATAATGCTTTATCTGTGACGTTACTGAATACATAAGTATCTAGTATTTAGTGTAGGACATCGACGCGACTGTTTCCTTGGGAATATACCTGTTGCTCGCCAAAATAATAATTGCGTTGTACATTTTGTAGAGTAAAATACATTGAAGAGTTTATTAGCATTATAACTTTACTCTTTCTTTTATGCGTACTATAATATTGTTCTGTAGGAACGTAATGTTGTTTACATTATTTTCTCAATATTGTTGGATACACAGTACCTACCTTCCATGTTTTTTCAGTTCTCAATATAACATCACGCATGTTATTCTCCGAAGGGTTAGGCAGAGGGGTACCTACACCTACATTTTGTCTGTGTCGTATTACCGACCTTTGCGTCATGTGATAGACGGCGAGCCTGCTTTTAAACTTCAGGCTGCGACTGAGAATTACTCGACAACACTTCTCCCAACATGGGGTTAGACTTCGGAACCAGAACTTTTTCATTCATCTAGGTTTATTTTATCCGACATAGTGGAAAGACCATCTTTCACCTTTTTGTTTGGTACCTATGTTTATTTTTAATCTTTGCCCCGCATTTAGGCTGTACAAATATTTGTTCCGTGTCGGATCAACCCGCGGCACAGCGCAGAAAGCCAATCGCTTAGCCACTGGGCAAACCGTGCCATCTGTTTTTGGTGCTGCTAAGAGGCCAACATATTAATACCTGTTTTAATTTTTATTACTGTGGTAATTCTATCTTTCATGGGGGCAGGGGAGGGCTGGATCTTTCCTGCTGCCTCTCATACATTTAGCTGATTAATTATGTGCTATACCTAAATACTAGGTATATGTAGGCTAAAAGCTGGGAACGCCCAAGCCACCTTCATTCATCAGTCAGTGGAGACATCGTATAACTCTCACATCAACAGAGCTCACATCTTCCGTTGGGTTGCTATGGCTAAGAAGTTGTTTCCGGTGCACTGCGTTTTCTCGATTGCCTCTTGTAAAAAATTAAGGCATTCATGAGATTACGAACTGCTAAGTGGTATTATACTTACAGTGCTTGTTACGTAATAACGTAATCTGGTTATTTGTTTTACTTCTTTAATCATGTAGGTATGTAGGAGCTTCATTAGATGCTTGCTGGTTATTTGGAATTGTTAGTTATTAATAGATAGGTAGGTACCTGCTTGCTGGTTATTTGCAATTGTTAGTTATTAATAGATAGCCTACCTACTATTGTTATTCTTAATGCAACACAAATAAATTAGGTTATCAGTACCTAGTCATGAATCATGTCATGTTTGGAGAGAGGGACCTCCATGAACATGATTCATATTTTAAGAACACTGCCCGATGTATTGAAAAGTTACTACGTTAGCTCTACATTTAATTCCTACATGTTCTATAAAAAAAACTGAAAGCCTAACACACTTCTTCCACTTCTATCTTCTTTTATTCGAAGACAATCATGAAATAGTTTCGCAATTGATACCACACCGACTTGTGCAATTCGTATCAATGAAATTGTGATGCAATACATTTTTGTTATCCTGCTGTAATATGCAAGCGGTATGATTTCACAGGCGCGTATTGAGGCGCAACTTGGGAGAGACCTAAATAGCGATGACTGGACTGCGATTGATAGAGTTTATTGCCGATTCAGAAACAATGTGGTGACATAGTCAACAGCCTACCTATGAGGCGCAAGTGATCCCACAGTTAAACCGATTAAACGGTTTTGTGTGACTATGCCAACATGATGCCAACTAATTTCATGTCTTTTATTATAGGTAAACAAACAAATAGATAATAAAACAAGTTACCTGTTGTTGTTCCTTTTGGTACCCAACTGGGCTTATTTTGGAGTGGCTTATTCTCCGAGCTTAAAGTCCTCCGGGGCCCAATCATAGATCGGTTTCGTCAAATGGGTTGCGGAGTTTAGTTGGCAGTAGCTCTTTATACCTACTTATCAGCTTAATCTGCGTAGACTGGAAGCAGACTCCAAGATAGTTGAGAAAAGGCTAGGTGCATGATGGTATAGTTTCCCAAAGACTATGTACCATAAGGTTGGTACTCTTCCGGGCACTGTGTGATCTTTCTGTGCGAATGGCGACGTAAATAGTGCAATTCCGGAAGGATGTGGTTACTTCAGTTTGCCACAGTGGTCTAACCACCGGGAATTTAATTTACCTGTAGACACACCTTCATAAATTATAGAAATATAATATCAAATAGGGATGAGTGGGCCAAGCACGAATGTTTTAGATCGTAACACAAAAATGCACGCATTTTACTTAAACCATTTTTTATAATTGCAATTTTTTTCTTTTTCATGAAATAAGTGTGTATGTCGCGTAAAATTAAACAAAAATGCGATACGTTTAGAGTATTTTGTTTATTCAAAGTTAACGTTACGATACGTCAAAAAAATTCCTGGTTGGTCCTGAGAATTAAATAGATGTTGACGGGTGTTAGTTTCGTTTACCGCTCCATCCGGGCTAACATGAGCTCCGCGACATAATTTCGTCGTCGCGTTATCGTTATAATGATAACGATACTACTTACTACTACTACTACTTGGTACTTTTATTATGTTATGCAATAAAGAGGATTATATTATTTTTATTACTATTTCGTGCGGAAATAGATTTTTAGAGGAATTATCTCACCCTGTCATGACAACAAACTTCTGTCGCGGGGCGTATGTTAGCCTAGCTGGATGAATATAATTTTTATGCTCTACACATAGTCGGAAAGGATATAGGTAGGTACAAAAAGGAAGGGATTTGTTCCATACAAAACTTAAGGGGATTCGGGATTTTGAAGAATGTCTATACTTAAATTAAACAAAGTCTTAATGTAATCAAAACGCATTTAATATTTAGAACATCATGCTAATTTTTAGTTTTTTTTTTACAAAACAAAACTTCTTCTAAACTGCAATAAAGCATATTTTAAACCACATTGCGATCGATATGAAGTCTAATAAAAGTACAAATTCTTGTTTCTTGAGTTAGCTTAAGCCAAATTACCTACTTATGTAAAAAAGTGTTTATATTAACCCTTTAATTATAAATGTTGCGACGCTGGGATTATTTTAATATTTTTGGAATCAATTACATAAAATTGAACACTTGTGCGTTCACATGTTAGGTCATTGATTGGGGAATTCCTATTTTCATGCGACTTCCAAGTAATCTAATGAACTGACTAAGAAGAACGGTTAAATTGATAAATTGAACAGTTCATGTGTGCATATGTGAGGGCCATATTCTGTTCTTTATCAGATAGTTGCCTGTGTGCGTTTATACTATACTATATGGTACTATAATATGCTCACATCCAACATATTAAGGCTGCTTTATGATCAATTTTGGGCCAAGTTTACGAACAATATAACAGATGTTTAAAAAAACTGTCGATTACCCAAAAATAAATTAATGTTTTATATTGTCGGTGAACTTGGATCTAAACTACGTTATGATTAGGTATATAAAAAAGCCAGTCTTTTCAGTAATAAGTTGTGATATTTATTGAACTTATTACATATGATTAAATCCATATCAAGCAACATTTATAAATCTCAGGCAAAATGTCCCGACACCCCTATATGGAATTAAAAATTGAGCTCTATTTCGGTTAGTTATTACAAAATCAGCGGTTTATCCCCTCCAAACTATCTCGTGATCACAATTCACATGACTATGACGTCACAGGCCACAGGAACGTTGACAACAAGTACTAAACATAAAACTGTCTTATTACAAAAAAATAATTAAATCATGTCTTGTAAAACCCAGGTTTTAAGATGGCCCCGTCTCTTTTTGTTATATGACATTAGAAAGTGACGGATTTATTTAAAACCTTGGTTTCACTAGACTTAAGTTAAAATATCTTTTGTAATAAGGGGGAAATAGACAACGACAATATATCACTTGTGTATAGTCGTAAATAATTATTGTAGCCTTTTTCCATCGGTATCCAAACAGAAATAGCTGAATATAAATTATTAATTTTATCAATTTACAAAGTAGTGGATATTCCCAGTTGTACTAGAAATATAATATACCAATTAGTGGTTTTATTATGTAACCATAATGAATACACAATGTGCTTTTAAATTAAATACAGTTAAGTAAATGAGAAAGGTTGCGTACATAATAAACTTTGTAAAAACAATAAATGATTACGCCATTCACAGTATTCACGACTGTTGACATTATTATTAAGGATACAGCAAAATTTTGAGATCAAAATAGATTTTTATAGCAAACAATTATGGCTAAGTTGTAACACGTGCTGGTACATTTTCACAGCTGACAATTTTACGAAGCTAATCACAGCATTATTTTCGACACATAACAGTATTCATGAGCTTCGAGAACTCGCAATCATTTCACAACCGCTTAAATTAGGGTGCCTACGAATTTGATCGCTTTTAGTCGATCGACACCTTCCACATGTCCTTCGTGCGTTTTTAGTGTCATGCGGATTTGCTCACGCACGCGGGACTGACCCGCATGTGTGACACCCGCAATGCACCTATTCATAATTATATTTTATATAATTATATACCTATATAGGTATGGGTCTATTATGATACGTGCTAAACACGCACTGAACGCGAGGTAGCAGTACATTTCAATTTCACTATTCAAATTCGCATGACACTAAAAACACCCTTATGCATATACTTTGACTAACTGATAAATTCTCGATCGCCAAAATCGAGCAAAACGTACCTAAACCTGCATATGAAGCTTTTTCATAATTAACAGCCACTCTGTTGTAATTTCTGTATCGATTCGCATGTCAGCTCTATCATAATTAAATTATTCATGGTTAGACAAGTGCTTTCAACATAACTTTTGTTAACGGAAGATTTCGTGAGTACTACATCATTTTTATAAATATTTTCAAAGCAGTTTAACTCATTAGATCATCATTCATCAGCAACTCATTTTACAGTTAAACTGACGTATTCTTACAAGTACAGGAATGGTGAATAATTACTGTGTAAATGTAATGAAATGCAACCACTTCTAGCTTTTTCCTTTGCCAAAACATAGACACTAAGAATACTGAAACTTTCACAAGTTGTGCTTAAAAATAAACTATAGCGTTATTAAAATATTTTTTATGAAATTCCTTATACTATAAGAGGGTATCAAGATTAGCCACGTCTATTGAAACGGGCGAACGTACACTAGCTAACACTATAGCCTCATTGAGAAACGGGACATTAACTAGGAACAACTACATTTTGAGAGTATCTTAGGTGATATCGCTCTTCTGTAATTTACTGAAATCCAGAGCATGGCATGAATTATCAAAATTATTCATGTAACGACCCGCAACTGGCTTGTGGCAAAATTTTTACTTAATTGAAAATACTCATTTACATAGAAAAAAATTACAAGAGTTATGCATTTTCAACATCGAATGTCCCAAATGTTTCAGTATCGACTAATCGTCCCACCTTTGTTTTATTACCGCAGCACCTCCCTAAAAATGTCCCGCCTCCAAAGCCTGCTTCAATTTCCAAGTCTTTTCAATATTTAAAAAATGTAACACATAATATATAATGACTGATAACGTTTTAATTTGAAAATGAGCGTGAAAAGTAATTAACAATTTGTTGCAATCGATTGTAAATAAAAACGAACCATCCAAGTGTGGTATAGATGTGTAAGTACAACTACATACATATTATTAGGCGATCGAAGTAAAGTATGCGACAAGGCAGGAGTACGAATGTTGCTACAGCCAAAACCCTTCGGCCGGCATGTCGACAGGTGAACTAACGAAAACCGTATGTATATGGCATTTGCTAGTTTACCCGTCTCATAAGCCGCATATGTCGTGCCATGGGTCTCGGTAGTGGCTCCATCGCGCTTCATACGTCGTACAGACTCCTGCTTTGTTGCGTACTATACCTACAAGTTAGTAACGTGGTACCTTTTACTCAATACATTATCTTTGACAGCATATAACGTAAACAAGTACAGCCAAAATCAAAAATAAATTATGAACAGTAAAAAGTAAAAAATTGGTACATCATGTGAAAGAAAAAGAGATGGACAACTCAGAGATTTTAAAATTCGTTGGATCATCACTTTCTTCTGTTGTTGACTGTACCTACTATCCGCTGAGCGCTTACATCCTCTGACATCACAATAATACATTATAATATGCACTGGCAGTGAGTGTATGCAATTTATGTACGTGATTTAGTATCGGACAATAACTCTCCTTCAGGAAGATGAAAATATTTAAACACATTCATTATAAATAAACAAATACAATAAATTATGTACAATATACACGTTGGACTTGGTGCAATTTTCAGAAGTTTACTGGATAAAATTTGAGGAATAACCTTTTTTGTTGCTTCATATTCCAGGAAAAGAAAACGTAAATTTTGGAAAGAATTATGAAAAAAATTGAGGTCCTCGCAGGAAAAACGAGAGCATCGCGTCAAATCATATTATTTGATTTGTTTTTCATTATTTGCAAACGCTGATTTTTTTAAAAATATTAATGCCATTGATAATTCCCTCAACCATTATGTAATGTATTCTTTCACTACCTCAGTCAAACGAGGGATTCATTTCAGAAAAATGCTTCCTTATTAATAACTTAATAAAAATTGTTCCAAGTCCATAAGACATCAGGGCTAAGATGAACCGAAATGAGTGAAGCCCACACCATTACCTTTCAACATTGCTTTACTTACGACAGTTTCCCTCCACGATCCCCGTCCCA
This sequence comes from Allophyes oxyacanthae, assembly GCA_932294325.1. NCBI lineage: Eukaryota > Metazoa > Arthropoda > Insecta > Lepidoptera > Noctuidae > Allophyes > Allophyes oxyacanthae. The sequence continues at coordinate 16,277,183 of OW028610.1, read as the reverse complement.
AACCGACAGTTTGTAAACTTAATAATAACTAAATAATATTTAACAGTGCCTACACATTTGCTCATACCCATATCATAATTACCCGATTGCTTTTCTTAACATTTTAGGAACATTTAGAAGACTTGATCACTAAGATTTAGGAAGTCATTGATTATTTTTAGTTAGCCCATCAAATATATTATTGCAGAAGTATGCCATACTAGATGTTTTTCCGAACAAAACATATATTCCACATTTACTTGTGTGTAGTTCAGAAATCCAAAGCAGAAATCATACTTTAGTTTGAATTTAAGTATCTCTTAATTTTTTATGATATCCGGAGACAGCTTTTGGAACACAATTTGTTACTTAAAATTGCATTAGTACTTAGTACATTGATGATAAAGTCAAATGCCACTAACTAAACGTTGCGCGTTCCATATTTAAAATAATTCTCTAATCGGTAAATTATTTAAATATACCTAAATAAAAAATACAGTAGATACGTAAAAATATTTCGTATCGTAGAATGTATCGATAGTGTGTGTCCGATTTATCGATACTGGATATTTGTGCGTAAAGCGGTGCGGGGTCAGCGGGGGTGTGTGTGTGGTGCCGGTCGCTCAGCATACGCAGCCGCTCTCGTTGCCTTCCTGCTCCGATCCCATGGGTGACTGCGTCTGCAGGTCCACCGCTGATGCCTGAGTTAAGGATATTATCTACCTTCCTACTATGGCTACAATTAAGATTAGATTCCGTAGGAGTTTCAATATCGAAACTTAAATTATAGTTCCTAAGGAAATTTCAACCAACACTGCTAGGCGCTAGCTCTTTAGGATTTTTGATATCTTGGTTTAGATTTTTTTCCCCGAGTTTCTCGGCTGTTCCTACTACGCCATACACCTATGAACTTAATAGAGCTGACAAATTTCTATAATTTATTTGATTTGTGAAATTTTGCCATTGACCGAATTAAGGCTCATAAGAACACACTGCTATCACTCGGACATGTGCCTAACTTGGGGTTCGTCATTAAAGTAAACCCTTACAAGAGTATTGGGAGGCTGGTGTTAGGTCATGCACGTTACGCGCTGATGTGATCAGCAGACTATTATCCACACTTTTATACTGTTACTAGATATCTAGATATATCAGATGTAAAACGACCCTAAATGAAGCCGAGAGTCACGTATTCTTCCCATCATTATGTTTTTTTTTTTATATCAGGCTATACCTTGGAACCGATTGGTTATTGAGATGTTCTAGGTCAAAGGCACATTTTTTTATGATAGCTGATTCGAAATGTTATTTTTAAACTATTTTAAGCGCCTATACGGCTATACTCCCACCCATCCTGTTCTAGACACATTACACATTACACGGTCACACACAACACAGTATGTTGCGAGCGATAATAACAGCTGTTTAAACGTTGTTCGCCAGCAATTATTTTTGCAACATCTTACTTGGTTTGATGTAGATATTATAATATACGTAGACTTCGGCTTTGTTAAGGGTTTTTTAAATGCCCTGTGTGCCTCTTTTCTTAGCTTATCGTTTGTCTGTTTCCTTTCGTTCACCTAGGTATCTAAGTTTATATGTACCTACCTAATAAAAAAAAATTGACATTGCAGAAATCAGTAACTACTATGACTTCATGTTCTTTTAGCAAAGTTTTTCGAAAAACAGCAAACTATTAGTTTCTATGGTTTCAACTTTTATAACCTTTTAAACTTTAACGTCCTTACTAATAAACGTTGATTAAACGTTATTTAACCAAATTAACTCATAAATCTATTGCCATCTCGATTGATTAGCATACAAATGACAAGGACAGGTATAATTTAATCAGTTTTAAAAATTACGTTTTTATTTGTATCGGTTTGAAACTTCATCAGTACAGTACATCTTATTGACATTGACAAATAAATCCCTAAACGTTTACCTGATCTAGTATTCGGGTTTATAATTAATTATAGACACGAATTAAAAAATCTATAAAATAAAAAAATGTTTAGTGTTTTAAATATTTTATTCAAAATAAACCAGCGTGACATTGGTATTTACAATTTCAAGACAAATATATCTGCCGAGGGCTGCACTCAATACTTCATAATAAAGTAAAGAGATAATATTTACATGTGGTAAAGGTTAGTCTGTTTGTTTATTTTTATGAAAAACAAGCGCGAACAAGGTTTGGTTGTTTTTTTATCGTTAACCAAAGTTACGATATGAACGAAAAATATTATATTTCAACTTTATTGAATTAGATTTTATTTATACCTTATAAATAAAGTACGCAATACAACATTGAAATATTGAGTGCACCCGGGGCTCTACATATATAGCGATCGCTTCTACATGAAATTATGAGAGTGAGTATGGTCTACAGCCAACGAGAATATTTCGACTGTACGAATTAAAAAAATAACAAATATTTATAAACGCATCTCAGAGAATCAACGTGTTACATTAGAATTCTGTTTAAATCACATAATTTGAAGCAAGCATCTGTAGTTGGGAAATATATGACCGTAAATGTGTTGATCGAGCCCGCGATCATAGGTGGAATGTGCTCCGCCTTTGCTTCATTTAGATCGTCATAAAAAGTTGTAGAGGTAAACTACGACAACATGGCGCGCCCCTCCAAATTACTGTTTCAATGTTTCTAGTCACATCTCCTTACCGAGCAACAAATCCTTGGATTTATTTTTGTTTGACGGCCGTCGCAGTACTCACACATGCGTTGTGAGCCTTGGTGACTCTTTGTACATACTTTCAAACGTTTTGAATTTTGGAGGGGCGCGCCATGTTATTATAGTCTATTTTAATACCACATCAGATATTGTTATGCAAGTGACCCCTGTAGGCGTTCTATACAGTCGAAACTTCTTATTCATGTAGGTAGTTATCAGCTGCTTCAGTAAAACAGTACAAAAAATATTGCACCTAAAATAAATTATAAATTAATTTATAATAATTATAAATAAGCATTAAAGTTATTAAATATCCTTTATGAAGCCAAAAATTAATTAAAAAATCATGTATATTGCTAGTATGTATTGATTATATCATTAACAAGCACATTGGAATGATACATTTATAAAATAGTGTTATACCAATTTATTTATAGATTATCGGAGTCGATAAAGACATGAAAGCTAGCTGTGAAAATCTCACTAAAATCGTTTTAGTTATATGAATCATAAGGTTATGCACTTAAGCACTAAGTAAATAAATAATACTAATGTACAGAGGCCGCGGTACTCGGAATTCTTAAATAAAGTGCTATCTATCTACATCTAAGATTTAAAACGATTTTCAATCGTAATCTATCGATGTAGATAAAGAAATTAGAGTATATGAAAATTATACAAGGTCCTTTCTAGGCTCGATCACTTTATGGGGTTACTGTACTCATCATTATGAAAAACTTTTACTATGGAACCAACCCTGAAATCACGTAGAAAAATCAGCTGTTCCATATTACAGTAATATTGAATTATTTGTATGGAACAGCAGCTTTTTTTTAACGATTCCGCCATTTATCCCGTTGTACAACTTATTCATAATGATGTACAATAAATCCCTTAAAGGGATCGAGACTAGAAAGGTTGAACCTTGTATAATTATCGATGAAAATGTTAGGAACCCTGATTTTAAAGATAAAGGCATTGCCAGGGAGTCTCGCGGCCTGATGCTATGTACAAAATACAGAGCAGCTCTAATATCGTAAAATTAAACAGAGACGTGTAATCGTAACGTTAAAAATACATGCCATGGCCATCAGCATACCTCAAGGACAGGGACTGTAATAACCTCCACGATAATGATCCCTGAAGGCGGACAAGAGTTAGGCAAAGGTTGCAAAATTTTCATATGCAACACATGAATTTTATTCAGATTCAGAAAATGAATGCACTCACGGCTAAGCTAATTTCTTACTGTACGGAAAGCTACAAATAATATCTAATAATACAAAGTAATGCGAGGTCAGCTTATACTGGAAATGTATAGCTTGATTATGTACCCGTGTATACAAGTAATTCGGTACGCGTTCATCCGTTGCTAAGAGCATTCGCCGTCTGCAAACCCAGTATTTTGGACACGACCGACTGCCCGCTTGTTACCACGTTATTATTCTTCGTTTTTACGTTAAATATAAATACATTTTATAGTTACTATTAAAAAAAAATACACAAAATATCATGTGCAGGTATATGTCTTTCATAAAAAAATCCCTTCCCTTATTTAGAGTTTGAGATAACTATTCTACCACCCTCTAGTGACGGCTCATCATATTTAACGTTACCACTACCAACGTCCAATTTATCCATCATAATAAACATTTTAATTCTCTCTCAGTAACAATCTTCATGTCAGTTCAGTTTCGTATAAGAAATCTTGCCTTCAACCCAAACTATAATTTCCAAGTTTTAAAATTGGCGACAGTACTGTCCGTTTTTTCTTATAATGTCTTACAATCTTGTGGTATCTCTTTACTAGGAGTAAATAAAATCCTCGGAAGATACCTCAAAAAACAATTGGGTATTTAAAAAAAAATACTTAATGGCTTTCATCATAATTCTTCTGTAAATTTTATCGACTCTTTTGTATGTAAAAAGATACAAAAATATTGTTTACATTATATGACAGCTAAGAAAAATGGACTGCAAAGGGCTTGCGTGCAATCTCAGTCTCATACGAACTTAAATATAAAAACTTGCTTAGAATATATTCGTATCATTATATTATCAAAAAGGGATAAAACAATGCGGGAATTCAATTTTCACATTCTGTGCCACAAATACTTGAGGAATTTATTATTGCTTGATTTAGAATCACGTTGTAATACAACTTGTTATCAGGATAATATAAACGCTTTCATTGTCTGTTCTACAATACGAAATAGTAACTAAATTAACCAGCATGTTTTAATGTTTCACCAACTTTTTCCAACATGAAGCGCAGAGCGTGACAAAATAAATTCCCACATAAGTACTCATTTTCCTATTGCGGCTAATACATAGTGCTTTTGTGTAAATGCATAGTCAAATTAGCATATTATTGTTGTAAATAGACCTTGCATCAATACATATCAGCTCAAGACTAACCCTTTGTCCTAGGTGAGAAAGAGACTCGACTCGAAATTACAGAATAAGACGTCTAGATACGTCTTGTTTACAAACGCTACGACGGGTCACTCGGGACAGCTACTTTTCTATATTTTCGCTTCGCCACGAATAGCGTTTTAAGATTTACCGTTCACGTAGGACAACGGGCAAGACTTACTTAAGGCGGGCTGCGTCATCTTACGGTTACAGACACGTAAACGTGAAATATGGCACTAACAAGCGTCAATGCACGAAAGCGTTGCTACTACATCTGCGCTTACTAATTTCAACTGTCACGAGCGTTGATATGAAGCAACCCGCCCTTAAGTATACTATGGCATTGTCTGCTTTAATTAAAAACGACGCAGGTCTACATAAAACAGTGGGAGTCACATATAAATATTATGCCTTAATTTTTTATAATTCAGAACTAGGTGAATGTACATTAAATCTAATATCACTGGAGACAAACACACAAAAGCACGCTAGCACGTATCAGATCGGTTCGTACACTCTGCCGTCGTCGCTTGCTCGTCCCACTGATTGCGGCGTATATTTATCAATGAACACTTGGACTTATTTTTCTCAACTGTATACGCGTATACGATGTCTAACTTATACAATTATATAAGGCTGTCCGCTTACGTGAATCCAAATCTTCCATTAAATAATAAATTTAGATTTTCTGCAGTAAGTAAAAATATTAATGAGACCCCTAATTAATTGTTTGATTGCTATTAAACCTTTCTAATCACAAGCGGCCGCGGTGGACCTTGAAAATGATTAAAGTCTGTGTTTAGTCAGATGAGGGATTATGGCACCAAGAAGTGCCTCGTAAGCTATTGCCTATAATACTGGTCGGATATTATAGACAAAAAAAAAATCGAATGTAGAACATACCAAGTGACGTTAACAGTCATAGAGCTGTAGAGACAATCGGATACACACTACAGCCTGTTGTCCAAAACTGTTCAGATAAACGCCGCAATCTGTGGGTCGGTTCGCTAGTCGGACGACAGTACGCAGGTAGGTTGTCCGACCGGTCGCTGCGAGGTCGAGGCGCACTAGCACGCACACCCGCTGTCCGGCTCCTTGTTGTCTCCGGGCGCTTGCCTCAGAATCACCTCGTGCACTGTACAATCAGATTAAGGAAAATAAAATGGTACTAAGATACAAGGTGGAGGAAAGCGAGGTGTCGGTAAACTTTTATTTACATTGATTAGATCTGCCTCGAAAACTATCTCCTGTTCCATACAAATAATAGTGCCATTCATAATCATAGAGGAATAAAGGTTTTATGCAAACGAAAACATCTATTATTTTAATTAATTTTGAAAACGTATAAAATATTGTAGATATTATTTAAATATTTTTTTTTGCTAAATAGAGTCTTTGTAATCTATAGATTTAACCTTCCCGACTAACCGTGTAGAAGCAACGTTAACGCGTTCAGGCCACATCAAACACATGCCGCCTGTCTGTTCACACCAAAATAGATTGGTCCTACTAGAAACCAGGGTAATTCAGAAATACTAAAACACTCTCAAAAGGAGTTGGTCTAACTGACACGTACCGTTCTCCGTCGGTAACTTTTAGTTCAGATAATTTTATGGTGAATTCACGGCATTCTGTAGAACTATTTATCTTTTTAACTATTCCCGTTAAGTTTACCGACACCTATAACGCTCATATTAGTCTATGAGTCCAATATTTCGGCCTCGTCTTAAACAGTCGCTTCAGAAAAATCTTTAAAAACATCAGATGTTTCCGAATTCGAAATGATGTATTTTCTTAAGAATGAGAGTAAATATAACATCGCCGAAAGATCGGGCTCGTAGGACGAAAGATTTAAAAAGAATACAGAAGTTAAAACGCCAACAGCAAGTAGTTTCACTTAGAAACCATGTCAATGTGACGTCAGTTCCCCAAGTTTGACAGTATTTGAAGACCATTTTACCAGATCATGCATTCCCAATCGACATGCTGTTTCTGAGTAATAAAACTAATGTTTTTTGTCATTAAAGTATCTTACGAAGCGCAAATTACCAAAAATAGCAACTCAAAAATAAATATAAGCATTGTACAGTCTG